>CM071789.1:54384410-55872608 GCA_036559045.1 Platycarya longipes
CACACCCATTCGAAATACAGATCGTGTTTGATTCTTATAATTCACGATCGAGTAAACAAAGAAGAAGAGGGACAAGTTAATTAAATAGAATAATGAATAATGCTGATCATAATTACTTTAATCTGACGTCATGCTTAATTGCCTACGTACAGATCAATTTATTCTTTTCGATTATCACAATTTGTATTGTATAAACTTATATATATATATATCGCTTTTATTTGCACTTCCAAAATGTTTTGGCTAAAGAAAAGGCGATAATTAAATATTCGGATTTGAAAGTGATAGATGATTAATATTGGTAATATATATTTAGAAAGATTTTATTATTAAATTGAAAACAATGATGGATAACTAATTAATAAATACTTCTGATAAAATAGTACCTGCATATATAAAAGTTCTAGAGGATCTTAATTAATTACTTAAAAAAATGCTAGCTCTAATTCTGAGTTAATGTTACTAATTCCCCGCGTGTTCTTATCATGTTATATAAGTATATAACAAAAGAAAAGGCAATAAATCAAATTAATTAGAACCAATTACGGAATAATAATTAGCCATTTAAAACTTACTTTAAAACAAAATTAAGGCATTAAACAATTCTTTGAGTAATTAAGTCACGATATATAAGATATATGAATATAAACAATTATCGATTATCAACTTAATAAGGAATTAGCTAGCATTTATTGGTTGTTTTGGTGAAAATTTTAAATACAAGTAATATTGAACACTCATATCTATATTAATATTGAAGTAAAAAAATAAACTTAATAAAATATTTAAATTTAAAATAAAAAATATAAAAAATAATTAATCAGAATGATATTAACGACTTAATATCATTAATTACTATTACTCAATCACATGAGACCGTCAGATCCAAAGATCGACATGATACGAATATTGAAAACAAAATAAAACTAGTACAAGTAATCATTTCGTCATGAGTAGTAGTAGTCTCGGACTTTGGATCAGTACTGACTCGTGTGTGTGTGTGTACGTGTATTAATCCACGTTTTTTGAATCCAGATGAAGTTGGAAAAATCTTATTGCGGGGATAGAGTTTATAATCGTATAGAATTACAATTTCTGGGAATCAGGTACGAAAAATTGGTCACGACTTTCTAGAAAAGCAAAGTACGTGCGTCACAAATTTGCATGCTATAGTTAAATGCTGCACGGCATCATGCATATTTTATGCAGCTTCAAGTAGTACTCCATAGATATGCGAAATGTCTGAACACGTATGTGGGAGTTAGAACATAAAATGTTAAGGTAATTAATCTACTTTTTAAAACATATATATATAGAAAGTATAATAATATATATTTTTATAATATTTAAGAGGCTGAAAATGAGTGTCTGAAATTCGATTCGATTATATATATATATATATGATCAGTATTAAATTAAGTAAATAATGGTTGTGAAGTTAATTAAGAAGGGAGTACGTTTCTATACAAAATAGTCGGCCTACATGATCATCATGAATCGAGTAAAATGATCCAACGAGTTAATATTGTCTGGAATTGTTGTCAGATTGTATAATGAGAATGCAAATTAAGCAGCACGCGGCCAACCCGCTTTCCGTCATATTTGAGATGGACGCATTGATTAAAATATATCTGTTTTTCTTTTTAAGGAAAATATATAATCTGTTAATTATGTTGTATATATCCCCGCCAGTACTAGCACTACAACATATGACTTTTTGCAGCGTTTCATAAATCGTCGTAAAAAATTTTAAAATCGTCACAAAAAATCACAAAATTGCGACAAAAAGTCATTTGCCGCTTTTTTAAGATCGTGGGTTAACCGCGGCTATTTGGGCGTGACAATAAGTCTAATTTCTCGCAACAAATGCTTAATTTCTAGCAGTAATACTACTATTTGCGGCGAAAAAACGTAGCAAATACTACTATTTACGGCAGAATTTAACTCTCAGCTAAATGAAACGTAATAAAAAATCTTATTTGTTGTAGTGACTGTACTTGATCCGGTTGGTCAACATTGATCTACACTATAGCTTATAGCCTCTCCTACGTGTCCACATCAAACAGAACGCATTTAATTAATAATTATATATATATCGACTAAGCTAGCTGCAGAAATTAATAATTAATGGAATATTCTGCATGATGATAATAAGTCAAGCCAAAATAATGATCATCGTATGCAATAACGATCATCTTTGTAAAATCCCCTCTTTATATACCTAAATTCTTTATGATCAATAACGATCATCCTTCTTTTTTCTTTTCTTTCTTTTTTAGTTTTGTGTGTGTATTTTAGTTTCTGATATTTATCGGCGGATCCGGAGTTAGAACTTAGATCTATATAAAGTTTGAATATAGAAAGTCCTAGGCTAGCTATATATTATATCTAGCAGGTCGTATTTGGATTTCAAACTATCATTAATGGAATGAATATAGATCATCATGAGTAGTAAATATGTACCACCACAAGAAAAAAAATTTATTTTTATTGTAAATAATTTATTTTTATTATAATTAAAATATTATAAATATTCATTTTTCTTATAGTGAATATACGTCAATGATTCGATCCATGGCATGAGCCCCTTTTGTTTTCCTTGGCATTAACTTATCGATAAGTTATTAGATCATAAAATGTACGTGAAAGACGTTAACTACCACTTATCACTCAAAATAGACATGAACAGTCTAATTTGAGGTCTCGTTTCTCGTAGAAGTAGCCATCAACATGATCAGTACTAGACACAACCAACATGTAATATGTCTCGATCTACTTTCTTAATTAATTATTCTCATGAGTAACTTACTTTAATCATGTTACATGCAGTGATCTTGCCGATGGACAAAGTCAAAAACCCGGCGCAGTTATGTGTGTGTGTGTGTGTGTATATATTATAATTAAGCGCGAAAGTAACATCATTAATTTATTGATAATTGACATTCAATAATTTATTTGAAGTAATTCTCACCATCCCATCTTATGCATACTCATTACAAATATGCGTATCAAACATGCATTTTTTCATTTTGGAACATATATAAATATAATTATCAACATCAACATCAACGTCCAAACTCTATTATAATAATATGAAAAAATATCAGTAACTTAAGATGATCAGTATATGATCTACACGAGTGGGCCGGTTAAATAATATAATTTGTAGTAGTTATATATATATATATATATATATGGCGAATGGACCAACATTTTTTTTAAAAAGAAGAATATTATTATACATTCGATCAGTTGCAGTTTCTGAACAATCAAAAAGCAAGAAAATAGTAGTGATTTAGACGATACATATATGTAGTATGTATATGTGTGTGACTAATTCCAACATTATAGTTGCCTCGTTGGACTTGGAAACCAAAGACTAATTATTTGACAGCGACACCCGGCCCAAAAAAGAGGGTTTACGTGGTTTTATATATATATATATATATATTTGATCTGTCATCTCGACCGTTCTATCTCCTCTCGCCTTTTTAAAGTGAAAAATGATAAGAGTTACGATTAATTTTATAATTTTTTTATAATTATATTTTAAATGATGGGCATTTATATAAATTGATATTATTTTTATAAGTTACTTTGTAAAAATACCCCTTATTTAAAATATGGTTATACGAAAAATTATAAAAATAATTGTACATAAATGATTACTCTTTTAACGTTCATTGGAGAGTTATAAATTCATGTCTCCTTTATTTTATTTTTATTTTCTAGTATTTTCTTTTGCTAGTTACCTCTTTCATTGGTAATTACATATATATTTTCTTGTTCAGAAACTTATAAGACAAGTTATATATATATATATATATATATATATAGACCTGTATTATATCAAACTAATTAATTATGTTATTTTTATTATATCAAGAAGATCATGATGACCAGATAATCAACCAACCTAGATTCATCATGTTCAAATAACTTCCAACTACTACATGGTCAATAAGATTATGCCTAATTATCTCATCTCATATTAAATTCATTATTATATTTTTAAAATTTTATATATAAAATAAAATAAATAAATAATTTAATTTTTTCAAATCTTAAAATAAAATTAATATTAAAAAAATATTTTATAATAATATTTTATTTTATTTTAAACTTTTATCTATGATCTTATCTCATCTCATCAAATTAATAAATCAGACTCCTGATCATCACTGTCAACGAAATGTGTAGTCAGTCATGATTATTAATGTTGTAAGAAACTGATCAATTAACCAAAGAAATCATGAAATCGAGAGTAAATGCCAAACTCATTAATGGTAATATTGACTATACTTATCTAATAACTTTACGTGCATGCTTTGCGGTTCAAGTGTCACTGTTGCCCTTGCCATTACGTATAGCCCCTCTGATCATCACTGTCGACGAAAATCTGATATTTATCGCAGATGGAATCTTATTATTTTGTTGAATGGTAGTCATACTTCAGGGGGCCACAGTAACTTGAGCCATACACATATTATGCCCACTTGCACAAGATTCCCACTTCTCCTTTCAAACTGCGACGTCTTTTGAATGTTCTACTGATGTAGAGACAGACTAGAGTTAGAGAGCAAGACTATTTTAAGCTTATAAGGGTCCTGATTTCGTATTAATCTTTAATTTAGACGAAATTTAACCTGAAAAATCCTTCCATGTGGTTCCCAAATGTCAATTATCTCGAGATCATATATAATGTTCCTTTTTTTTTCTCCCGTTAACCAATTTATTTTTAGTTAATTGATCATGATGTTATTGTTTCCAAGTTATTCTCAGATCGAGTCGATCGGTGCATGTCCAAGTGGCCAGGATTTTGACATTAATTAATTTAATTTGTATATATAAATATAAGCAGTACTAGTATTTTGCCTTTGATCACTCTAATCAACCAAAAATCTATTTAAATTGATTGCATCACTTTCGTCACGTGGGGAGCCTGCAAGCTTTTCTTTCCACGCACGCAGTAGTGGCCGTCTTAATTCCCCTTTTTGCCAGAACTCTAACGAGTCAAAACCCCAACATCTACGGCGTCCACTACCATCAATTTCTAAGTTTGCTTTAGAAAATAAATTATAAATGTTGGGCGAAGAAAATGGAAACGAAAATCATGTCACTGTCATTGTCATTGTTTTTTCTTCTTTTTGGCAACAAGTCGGGTGACAGAGAAAAATCAGAGTGAGAAAGCAATCACCAAATTAAGCACGAATTATTTCGATATATGGCCCACGAAGCAGATCATCCCCGACCAGTACTCAGACATTCATGTGTTCACACAGAATAAGAAGAAGAAAAACCAACGTGCATTTTCCAATTTAAATCAAATAGAAGATTAATTATATATTTTGAATCGAAGTATAATATTCAGAGAGAGAGCTAGCTGCTGATCACTAGAATGATTCTGATCATCTTTCCAGTCAATGAAAATCAATGACTTTAGATAATATGTGCAGATAATGTGTACTTTAATCGACTGTAACGGATGATGAGGATCGATCGGAAGAAGCCCCTTTCGTTCTGCACACATGTTTTGACTTTCTCTTGGCTCATTCCAGTGTTTCAAACTGTAGGAACTCAGCTTTGCGCTGGTTCAACAGTGACGTCTTCGGCGTTGAAAAACTCGTCCTATTGCCGCTTATAGTTATAACGACATTATAATTAGGAGTATTCTATGCATAAGCATGCAGTTTAATATTCTATTTATCTATCTATGATGAAGCTCATGAGCTTCATCATGATGAAAGCATGGGGTACTGTAACACTAACAACAGCTTTTTATGTTAATAATTACTTTTGTTGAGATATAGATCGCTGCCACATGAATATAATTTTCTATTAAATATATATTCACTTAATCCAGAACTTGTTGCCCCTTTAATGAGTGCAACAAATAACGACCTAGCTAAATTCTTACTAATTATCTGCTTTTATCTTCATCTACCTTTTTTCTCATATGGAAATTAAAATCTTTCTTGTTTGTAGTTTATGCTATATATGGCGCAGATTTTTATAAGAAAAATGGGATTTTCTTTGGGTTATATGGTATTTGACAATTATTTTCAGACATTAATAAAAGTTTGCCCTGTTTTAATTTCAGGGCTGGCGTCCTAGTCCGAGGTGTGGGTTGGTGAAATATGTTAACATATTGTGAAATTTTTATGTCGATTCCTTGAAACAAAAGATGGAATTAGGCTGAGCTTCATCTCTTTTCTCGGTGCACGACGACCTTCTTTCCTTTACGGTAGGGCTGGTGTGAGAAGCTCCCCATTTTGTTTTTTTTTTTTTTTTTTTGGACAAGTAATTTAATGATCATTATACATTCGTTTGGTTTTGTAAGGAGAACAAGGGTAATTACTAGACAAAAGTAGATTCACCAAACCTACCGCTCATTCCTATTGTAATTTGTAACATCCTGACATTATAAATAACCAAAACGTAACAAAGCGTTTTACACCCAAAAGCTCCAAAATAACGCAACTGCTAATACTAACATTTAGTATCGGTCAAAGGAAGATGGGCGCCCCGCCCGATCGGGGCGTTCATAAGGTCCTGGTCTGTTCCTGTAACTTCCTCCCTCAGTCCTTGCTGATCCTCCTCCGCTTCCATACCTGTCATTGGCCCCGCGTGAGCCACCATACCTGTCTTTGCCATAACCATTTGGAGCGTAACGATCTGAACCACCATACCTATCACTTCCAAAACGATCTCCACCGGAAGGGTACCTTGCATTGTTTACAAATAAGTCAGACCACAGATAACAGGATCCATGACACCATGAGGGTACCTACCCTTGTAACATATCTTCATTACCATCCAACCATATTTCACAAAACTGTACGGATGGCCACCATCATCACAACAAGGAGTCAAGACCCAAACAAAATGCAGAAAGCATTACTTCTGTTACTGTTTTGAAAATAATACGAGACGTTGTATACCTGTCACCGATAGGGCGATGATCACGGCTCCCGTATTTGTTGTCTCTGCTGTCAAAGCGGTCCCTACCTCCATCATATCGATCATCCACATAGCGATCCCCACGGCCACCAGACCCTCCGAATCTAGACCGTGAAGAAAATGAACCTCCACCCCGACCTTGACCACCACCTGCTAAAGGACAGTCCCTTGCCCAATGCCCTGGGCGCCCACACTTGAAACACTCATCTTGCCCAGCAGACCTGTCTCCTCCTCCATATCTTCCTCTGCCACCAGATGAGTAGCCTCCTCCCCTATAACCATGGTCTAAATCTTCTCCCATTTTGGGTTCGGCCTTGTTCACTGAGATTACCCGATCACCAAGCTCCTGTCCATGCATCTCCCGGATAGCATCTTCCATTCCCCGACGATCAGAATAAGTAATGAACCCAAATCCACGTGGTCGGCCTGTATCTCTTTCCAACATGATCTACATAAACACCACAGTAAAGGCATCATGCCATGCCAAGCAATGATATAGAATATAAATGTAACTAACATATTGATAGCATAACATGACTATAGGCTGCTCTGGCTACAGCTAAAAGTTGGTGTGTTTAAGAAATACAATTGAAGTACTACTCAATCCAAAAGAGAACTGGAAGTTTGTAGCACCCAGCACAAAGAGATTCTTAAAAAAATAATTAAAGAAGAATTTGCACTTCATGTAAGTATCAAACTTAAAAGGGATAAAAACATTTCTATGAAAGGGAAGTAAATAAGAGGTATTAACATATCTCTATCCAAACATGGTGTGCATGCGCAAGACTTCTTAATTTGTACAATACCAAAAATCCACATTAACTAGCATTTTAGGCAACCATCTTTCAGTACTCCAGCAATTAACTTCTAAGGCTTGAGCCAATTCTTATAATTAAGGAAGATGAAATTGTCCATAAAATGGTGATTCTATAAAGGAAATTGATTTGAGAGTAGTTACTTCTAATACGACTGCAACTTCTAAACTTATTAGCTTGGAAAAGGTTAATTTAGATGAAAAATGATGTAGAGCTCAATACCGAAGCAGATTACTTACGTTTCTTCGCCACTATGGATATGGAAATGCAATGTGTTTCACATTGCAAAGAGTTCTTAAACAAACCGGAAGAGTCGGCAAGATGGTACACGTTCGGAGTATAAAAGGTCTTAACCCACCACACAATCAGGCCTAAAATGATTACAAAGTCTCACCTACTCTGATCAACAGAGACAAACAATCAGATTCGGTATCTTCCAATCAAGAGCTCATCTATTCAACAACAAGCATCTAAAGATGAAAATATTGGAGGTACCCATCTATCTGTCAAAATCAAACTCCCCCAGAAATAAGCATATGGTGGAAATCGAGTAGCAATATTCACTAGAACCAAACATTTCTTTCAATCATTAATCTTTTCTGGGCCCAGCATAATCAATCTATACCATCAATATAACCAATCGGATACGGTCTTCATTTTGGAAAATACATCCAAACTTTTCCCACTGAGCTGCTGCCTTCTTCAGCAGTTCATCAACCAGAACAAGCAAAATGATTGCAAGAATCAGTCAGATACAATGTTGAAAGATGACGGAAACTAAGAATCTGTTTCAGCTGAAGAAGATAACTGACACGGAGCAAATATAACCGTAGAAAATAGATCCTAGGCATTACAATTAATACGGATACGGGATAACTTTCAATTGGCATGACGATGGGTGATACGTACTAAATCTCTGTACCCTTGGATACTATAAGAGGACTGTTATAGACACAGAGATCACACAAAAATAAACCCAGAAACTGACATAATTTTGTATGATACGTTAGATCAACTTTACAATAAAAGTAGCCTTACAGTTTAACATACCACATCAAGCTACGTCAGTTTGTGGACTTACTTTTGGAGGACCTCTTCGTGGCTAAAACATTTATGTATAATAATACTGTCAAAGAGTAGAGTGGAGTAAGTAGACGACACAACGAAGATGCGAGCACAAATACTCCAAATTTGAATAGATTCAGCATCGGCAGCCAAGCAAAGATGCAATACGCTCCAAACAATTGTTTTTAGACAAAGAAGTCAGCAATCCGTCCATTACTACCATGTCATGAAGCATCAATATTTATTGTAGATGTGAGTACAGTTTTTGGCACCACAGAAATCCAGTCAAGATGAGTATATGCGATTTTAAGGCCAACTGTATGGATAGTCTATAGTTTCCCAAGTACAAAAACGTGACATGGCATGGCAAAACTGAAACTGATAGTTTGAGGACTCTAGGAAAGAAGCGTATAGCTTAAATACAGATTAAAGACAAAGGTAAGGTCCATCCACACAACCGAAGCCATGCTCAAACAGTAAAGACGAATTTACTTCATAAAAGTGGAGATGCTAACTTGGACAAGCCTCAAAAGCAGGAACCTTGGACACCATGAGCCCACTGCACTAGCAGACGAGAGTATCTCATTGCCATCTAAACGTCTTATTGAATCAGACAAACTGCAGAATGCGCGTTGGGGGGGGGGGGGGGGGGTAACTAAATTTTATTAAAATCTCAAGACCGTCATAAATGTGACCTCAATGAAATTATGAGTAAAATCATATATATCTCTTTGATCCTCCGATACGGAAACCAAACTGACATGAAGCACCATTGCTTCGTATTCCACAAGACAAAGGTATGGACAACCTATCCAGTTGCAAAACCTTTCCTTTCCTCACATACACTTGGATATTCACAATTCAGTCTTACTAGTGTAAAACTTGGGAGAGCAAATTAATAAACAAGACCCATATCCTTTCATTTGGCTAAACCAAATAAAAGTCTTCAAGTGAATGAGTGAACATATCACTTTCCCAAACAACAATCATTTTATTATTCTTCAGTTCCTCAGCCACAAAAATCAGGTAGAACATCAGTAGGCTCTGCCTTGGTACTTTTCAAAGTCAGCCACATCATGCGAATTGTTTTGTTGGCCAGCTCTCACATCATTATATATCCATTCAACATTTATGAGATTCTCTTATGGATCCCAACCACACACAAAAACCATCTTTCATTCGAGTAGATCCTGGCTTGAAAACTTTATAAGTAACAATCTGCTTAATCTAATCACAAGAACAACATTCAGTATCAGCAACTCGAATGCAAGCACTCTGACCAAAGCTTCTATAAAAAGATCCATCTACAAAATGTCAAAAGATGGTGGCCACCGTTTCCGGAAAAGAAAGACAAGGAAATTAATATCATAAAGTTATACAAGAACGAAGATAATTTATTTACAAAAGAAAACAAAAACAATATTAAAAGCTAATAACTTGGTGGAAATTGGAGGCAGACGCATCTGAGTTTTGTTTAAATTTAGCACGGAAAGGAATAAATAACCCAACATCTTGAATTTCAAACAATAAATACAATATTTCCTTACAAAATTTCTCTCGACTAGTTCTTTGAAGAGGAAGCGGATAAATGGGTTTGCACAATATATGCATAACAGGATAAGGAAACTATTCACCGATCACAAGATTTGCAAAAAGAGAATCATTTGATTGATCATATACAATTCAACAGATCAACCACGGTAAGCTGGATAGGTAGATGGCCATGAAAAGAAAGAACAAGAAGAGGGTGGATCATGAGCAAAATATATATTACGCATTCATAACAAGTTGTTTTCAAAACCAAAAAGGTTTGCAAAACATTTAAGAAAAAAGATCTTGCAGTTTCATCTACAACACAAAAACAGACCCAGAAAAAAGCAGTAATGCCAGAGGAACTTGAGTCTGGCACTCATGAATCCGTCCAATGGACTGTTTGACTTCAGCTTCGAACAAGAACCGCTACTTGTAATCCAAAGAAAGGCTATTAAAGATATGAAGGCTTCAAAACTATAATGCAATTTTAATAACCTCTAATCAGCCAATAGAAAATCAGACATTGCCATGTTTAATAGGTGACTTCTGTCTTTTGTTTTTGATGTTTATGCTTAAGTATATGAGGAAGCGAAAATAAATAAACTACATTTACATTAAAAAGAGAGCAGTAATGCGAATAAATTGTCAAAGTTTCGACATCCCCTCAATATTGCTTTTCCAAGTTCCAACACAATAACTCGAATGAAGTCAAGGTAAGTTTCTCCGCATCGCTGATGTAAGAGCACACCAAATAGAAATTCAAAAAGTCGTTTCCTTCATTTTCTCACAAACCAACCAGAGGACAAGAACGAAACGGAAAAAAAAAAACAAAACAAAACAAAAACAAAATAAGAGAAAATCTTACCTGACATTCTAGAACTTTGCCGAAGCGGCCGAAAGCATGGTGCAGCTGTCGCTCGGTAACGTTCCACGACAACCCCCCGACAAATATTCGGTTCTCTTCCTTACCAGCCATCAATCTCTCTCTCACCAAAAATAATTACTGAAGGTCTGAAAGAATAATAAAATTCGACAAGCATTCGACAGAGACCGACAAACAGAAACCCCAACTACTGTAGGTTTCCCGGAAAAAAATTAGAAATTGAAAGGAAATAGTGCTGACCTCAGTCCTCGAGACTCCACTGCAGAGAGATCGAAGTGTTGCTCTGTTCGTAACGGATCAACGATGGTTAAATAGAACAATTTTGATAGCTTTCAGTTTTCGAAACCCAATTAAACTGGATCGGGTTCTTCTTTTCCGGTTTTACCTTTGGAAAATCAACGTTGTGGGGAACCCAATTAACTGGGCTGGGCTTAATGGACTTGCTGCTGTCTTTTATTTGATTGTGTGTTCGGTTGTGTGTTATGTCCGCATTTCATCTATTATCTTCTCCTTTCCATTTTTCTGTTAAGCATTTACATACAAATTCCTCCTTTATTCTCTATTATTACACCATTGTAATCTGCTCCCTTACAAACGTTATCAATAGGTTGAGGTACAATAGTTTGTAAGAGAGGCGCAGGAATTGCAGAAATTGGGATTGGAGAAACAAATGGGAGTTAACGGGACCTGCAGAGTTGTTTGGGCTTAATCGCTCGATGGCCTTAAGTTTAGGCCTCGATTAACAGGGTCTATGAATCAGGGTTTTCTTAGATGAGATTTTTTTTTTTTTTTTTTTTTGACATTATTCTTGTATGAGGTTTGGGAATAAAAAGTTGCCTAGTCTTTTTTATTTAAAAATCCACTCTTAATATCGTAGAAATTAAATTTTTACACAAAATTAAAAATCATATCTTTAATTATTCAGTTTTTTATATTAAAAATCCATATTAACTTGTAAATATAATTTTTTAAAAATTACCCTCACTATTAATACTTAAAATTGGCACAACAAATTGGAATGGGAGAAAGATCTACTCTCGATATCGCTAAGATAGTTTGTCCATTAATTGGTGTGATGTGGAGTCTCTGACACTGGTTCGATGCAGACTTGCAATCATACAGTAACAATGCGTACATCCTTAACAACTAAAGGTGTAAGAAAAAAATTGAAAAATCGGACTGGACTAATCCAAATAAGTGGAATAGATCCAGTTCTGAGTCGATACCAATCCAGAATCGATTTCCATAATGTGAAAATTGGTCAATACTAGCTAGATTCTGATTCTATGTAATATATGAAATAATTACATAAGCAAAAGAAACTCTATCCCGCTATGCCAAAAGCGAGAGAAATCTCATCCCTCTCTTTCTTTTTTTTTGTCCTCATGTCGCCACACCAGGGGGTAAAGAGACATAAAAAAAGGGAATCCTCTCAACTTGTTCCGACATAGGAAAATAAACTCATGAGCTTAATCTTACTTCATCGTCGAGAGATAATTTTTTTAATATTATATGTAATATAAATTAATATTATATTATATTATATTATATATTTTATACGTATATAATATTAATTACAATTTACATTTTATGAACTAATAGTAATAGTCTAACATTATATTACTATTAGTAATATACTTTAAGTCTATATATAAATTATTATAATAAATAATTATATATGAAATAAGGATATAGACACACTAATACTATTAGTATTAATATACTAATAGTATTTGGGAACATCCATCCAATTTGCTGATGGAAAAATTGGTTAATTTATTTAAGACATCTCGTGTGTACAATGAATGCTCCCAAATCGTGAATGCTCACAAGTTTTTTTTATACTAATATTAATATTATCACTAACAATGATATAATTATAAAAAATTAAATTGATTATAACAAATATATAATTATTCTAATCACTATAACTAATACAATATATATACTGATAGTTTAATAGATTACTATAGACTAATTTAAAACCAAAACTGGTAAAACTATACTTCCGATTTTAGAGAATAACTAATACATAATTGGTTTTAAAAATTGTAAAACTGATAATACTGGTTCAATTCTAGATTTTGACCAAAATTGAACCGAATTAGACCGATTACACACTTAATGATAGCAAACAATAAACAAATGCAAGAAAAAAATAAAGGGAGACACAAATTTATGTAATTTGACACTAGACATATGTTCACAGGAGTTCATGGAGAGAACGATTCACTATAGGGTGACGCTGGGGTGCGGTCGAGCTGCACTCCAGTGTCTTTGCAACCCACCTCTAAATCTCCTCTAATTTTAATAAAAACACAATAAAAAATATTAAAAAATACATTAAAAAAAACACAATAAAATAATAAAATTTAAAAAATACAATAAAATAATAAAATATAATAAATATAATAAAAAACAATATAAAAAAATACAATGAAGATGATTTAATAGGAATTTTCGGCCTCACCTAGCTCCCGCCGCCGTCTGTGGCGGTAGGCGACACCGTCCACTCCATTGGGACCAGCGGGCTAATAGGTCTGAAACGAGTTTAAGGCTACAGCGGGCACACTGGAGGTCGCCGAGGATCGTCGTCACAGTGGTGGGGTCGCCGGAGCCCGCCGGTCCCGATGGGGTGGGCGATGTAGCCCACCGCCACTGGCGGTGGCAGCAAAGGCTGCAAAACACATGGAGTTCGGTCGGACCGAACCCCAGCTTTTCTCTTCACTATAATAAACTTGTTTTATAGTCTCTCATCCTCATCATATAATAGAACTTGAAGGTCTGCCTTCTGGTGGAGATATCATCTCTAAAACTCCTTCGTGAGGTTAAAAAAAACCCTTAAGAGAAGCCTGGCCAAAATTTCCCTCAAAGTCGTCTCGTTTTCTTCCTTTTATCTTCTATCCCCTTGCTTTATGTCCCATTTCTCTTGCTTTATGTCACTTCTCCCTTACTTTATGTCACTTCTCCCTTACTTTATTTCGCCTCCCCCATTCTCCTCCTAAGTCCTAACACTTTGAACTCCCTCAGCTTTTGTTTCCTTCCCTCTCTCTTCTTCTTATTTCCTTTTAATGAATTCTCCCATTAGGTCGAACTTAGAAAATACCAAGAGGTTGTTATATTTTATCCCTTACACTCACAAAAGCAAACAATCAATTCACAAACTTTTTTGGGGCCTGACATAAATACTTGGGAATTTCATATTTAAGCTTACAGACTACATTTTGCAACCTGATTTTTGAATAACCATGGATAGGAAGATGAACAATAGGTAAATTAAGCAAGATCTCGTATTGGGGTGCTGAATTGAAGCAACACTTGCACATCTTTGAGAAATGAATTCAAAATGCATCACGTACTTGGCACAGTTAAATAATTACATCATATGGGAAACAGAATGTACATGGGATGTACATGAAATGGCGTACTTGTCAACCAAAGATTGAATCATGTTACTTGCAGACTTTGCTTATCTTATTCGGGCAAAAGGGGCAGCCTAGTAACACTTGTACCACCACCACTGCCAGTTAGGGATGCAGTCTCTCTTTCCTTTTGAGAGCTTGAACTAGATTTAGCAGACTTAAAAATGTTTTTCCTAATTAACCTTTGCGGAAGAATCTGCAGCCTGGGATTCTGCTCGGTACCCGAGTTCTCGGCAGCCAGCTGATACCTTTCCACCAATTCAAGCTGCCGGGCTATTATTTCGGAGCATCTAGGGAGAAGCTCCACCGGCTCTCCACCGGGAATCACAATATACTCAATTGCAAGTCGAACCTCCTATGAGAAAAGAAAGATTACATTTAATACAACAGTCATATATGATCACATTTTTCATATAATGAGGTTAATAACTTGCTACAAAAGTGAAAAACAGGAATTGTTGCTTGAAGTGATCATGTAAGTATCTAGACCAGTAATCATCAAAAGATATCTCATGGTTGAGCTGAACCAAATGATGAAATGAATTGATAATGCAAAATAGTTAAACGAGAAATGATTCTCACCTCCAAGGCGTCAATCTCTTCCAGCGATGGTTTTCTTTTTGGGGCATCATCTTCAATTTCAATATTAAAAGAATTCCTCAGCAGTGGCTTTGATACCGAGCCTACTGATTCCATTTCAAGAATCATGCGAACTGCCTTGACCAGCTGTGCCATGGTATTTGACTGCTGTAGAGAAGTTAAACGTGTGATTGGTGGAGCTTTGAAGCATATTTAATAAATAAAAAAAAAATTAAAAAACAACGAAGCAAAAGAAGTCACCTTGATAACAAATATTGGCAACTGATGGAATTTTGCTACACCGCGGATCCGTGAGTTCTGCTTCATCTCTGAACTGGATGCTAGAATTGCATCTGCTGTCCCAATGTCGTCAGTTACGTCTATTTCATCTTCAAGCCCCATTACTTTTGCTACTTGTAGTAGATCGGCTTCATGGATCTGAAGACATACATCACAAACAAAAATATAAAAGAAAAGTTCCAACCTTCCCTCTTAAATATAGAGTTTAACGGCTTCTGAAATAAGGTGTAATCCTATAATTTTCTAAATAATGAGTTATTTGTAAAATTTACGTTTTCATCAAAAGTAGATTACCCTGGACAATTTTTAAAAATAAGAGAATACTTTTTTATCAAGAGTAAATAGGAATCAGGGAGGAAAGTACCCCATTTTATTGGGCATAAAGTAGATAAAAAGTAAATTACTCTTGAAAATTATTGAAAGTATGAGAATACCTTTTTTTATCAATAAACAAAATTTTATTGAGCATAAAGTAGACAAAGGCCCGACTATACAGGGACACATACAAGAGCGTTTAAAGTAAGAGAATACTGAAAATGAATGAATAAAAACGTAAACTTGAGGAAACTACCTTGTAAGTATAGACTGACACCGATGAGCTCCTCTTCACAAATCTACCAGTGCTTCGTTTATTAGACTGAATAGAAGAATGGCCTAAATCTTCCTCATCAGAATCAATCTCAGCACTTATACTTTTATAATCAGTCACTGCAGGTTTTTCTAGAGGGCTACTTTCAAGGATCAGAGTAGACTTCAAAGAATCACTAGCATCAACATCCATTTGACGAACTTCGAACAGAGAAGATTTTCCTATACCCAATAAAAACTTCTTATTGTTAGTTTAACTGTCAACCAAAAGTTCAATCTTCAGCCAAACATGTGAGCATAAAATTACATAAGAATCAATTCAAATATTTCATGGAACAAGGAGCACAATACCTGCTAATATGGCATCTACTGTAGCATCTAAACTGTGATGAACGCGACACTCAGTTTTAGACATCATCTCAACAGCGCATGTAAATGTAGAAGGCCCTTTCCTTTCAAGTATTGTCTTCTGCACTTTCCTTCTTCTTGCCTCCTCATCTCCGAGAGTTACACTCTGTTTAGATAAATAACTAATTTGATCAAAAGAATTTCCTTTCTTGGCCAAGGACTACGGTTAGAGAGTGAATGAAGACTGAAATAGAAGGAATCAATTTGCACCTCTATGCCACCAACAAGGATCTGCAGAGAGGGATTCTTTATTACGTTGTCTATTGTCATTCCATGCGCTGTTCCAACAAGCTGAACTCCTCTTTGAGCAATGGTACTGGCTGCCAGTGCTTCAAGCTCAGTTCCAATTTCATCGATTATGATTGTTTCAGGCATATGGTTTTCAACTGCTTCAATCATAACCTGAAAGGAAGCCAAACAGGAAGTATAGGATCACTAAAATTAAAGTTTGTCAAAGGTTTACAATTTTGGAAACAGCACAAACCATATGACCGGACACGATGCTTACATTATGCTGCATATGAACGTTTGGAACTTGCATCCTTCTTGCACGACCTATTCCTGTGTGCGGGACATCTCCATCACCTCCAATCTCGTTAGATGTGTCCACAATGACAACACGCTTCCTGTGTTCATCTGCCAACATTCTAGCAATTTCTCTGCATAAGCAAACCCTCTTCAGATATAAAACAGATGCATTTTGTATGAGGATGAAGAAAGGATCATCCCAAATTGCGTACGAGAAGCTCAGCTCAAGGTAATTATTTGAGCAGTTACCAAAATGATCGTCAATTCAGTAGCTTGATTTTACAAAAATGGGAAACGTGAGGACCTGATTAACGTAGTCTTGCCGACCCCAGGAGGTCCTATGACTAGGATGGAACCTCCCCCCTCAATCAAGTCTCGTATAATCTCCGCACTTCCAGATACAGCTCGACCAACCCGGCAAGTGAGGCCAATGATTTGCAGTTTGCGGTTTCGAATTGCGCTTATACGATGTAAAGAGTTATTGATGCCCGAACGATTGTCGTCCGAAAAATCACCAACCTAAAAGAATCAAATGACTTCACATTAAAATCTCTAATATCCAACTAGTATACCATAATCATGTGACTTGAATATTTTTTCAACCATTGTTATCATGCAAACTTATTCCAGCATCCCTTGTGTCTGTAGTGTTTTCCTTCAATTAAATATAGCTTATAAAAGTGCCTCAGTAATATTAAAATGGTTGAGTCGCTATCTTCCTAAACTACTCGAGTCAAACTACTTAAAGCCTAGTGCAGAAGCACCCAACGAAAAGTATTAAAAATGATGCATTTTCATGCGAGAACACCAATCGCGCACAATCTCCAGATAAATGTTCCAAGTAAACAAGACGGATGACTTTGATCACCTTGGATATCGCGTGCCGCAAATCTTCATGCTTCACGGGCTGATCCGAGATCACCCAATCACCCGAAGGAAACCTCGCGAGAGGCTTCCTTCCCAAATCCATCACAACCTCAATCAACTGACCGAGCTCCTCGTGCCGATACAGCTCCCTCCTCATCCTAGGAGGCAGCAATTCAAGGAACAGCTCGAGCTCCAAAGTGGCCTCCGACCGCGAAGTCGAAGCCGAATTCGGAGAAATCGACGGCGATAACGCTTTTCCAGGAACGAAACGATCGGACGGCCTCCGGATTTCCGTGTTTGCCGGTTTGGACGACGACGAGATTCCAGTACGGGGGCGACGTGTTCGACGAAATGACGAAGAGATTGTGGAAATGAAGTCGGAGTTCTTGAGGTACGTAAGGGTGGATGTAGGGATTTGGTGTGCCGAGTGCCATGAGGAGTGCAGATCAATCAGCACAAAATGCGAATTCAAAGCTCTCATGCTTTGTGTCGTCTTCTTTTATTTCCCTTGACACTGTTTTTATTTCTGCTTTTTTAGTCCGCAATAAAGAAAAGAGAGAGGATTGAGATTACGAAGAAGAAGAAGAAAGGAGAAGATTCGAAGGGATCTCCTCTGGGGTAGGAGGATAGGCGGGGGCCACGAAGAGGCCAAACAAGCAACTGCTGAAGAGGGAAGACCGTAGAAGGTAAGGACGTTGTACCACGTGGGGGCTGCGGACCACTCATATTTCGAGGGGAAGAGTTGTGTCCGCAACTTCTCTGTATTGGCATTTCTCTTTCTTTTTTTTTTAATATTAAATATATTTAAGAAAATTTTAAAAAAAATAATAATAATTTTTTAGGTATTAATTATTGATATGTTAAAAATTATAAAATTTAAAATTCAAAATTAAAATTTTAAAAGAAAATTAACTAAATGAATCTTATAAATAAAAATGTAAGTAAAAAGTATAAATACATCTAACACTACTCTTTCAAGTCTGTCTTGGCATTTCTCAATATGTCTTCTATTTTTCCTTTTTTTTTTTCTTTTTGCAATTTTTATTATTTTGCTTTAATATCAAGTTGCACGGTTTTATTTTTGAATATTTTTTCTTAAATGACTTAGGGTATCCCGCTTAAAAATTATGTTTTTTCTTTAATATATTGGGAAAGAGAATCGAATCCATAATCTTTATTTTAGAAATGTGAATTTTGTGTCATCAGGGTGCTGGGTGAAAATTATGTTTTTTAAGCTTTACTTTAAATGAATTTCTAATGGTTTCTGAATTACTTTCGGTTAAATTATTTTTTTCAAAAAAAAAACCCAAGTTTTAGATTTTCATTTTGACAAGTGCTCGTTTGGATGTTTAAATAAAACACAAAAATCTAGAGGTGTAGAGTGAAATAGATAGAGGATATTTTGTGACTCACAACATAGTTGAAAGGCATGTCAACTACTTGATAGCATCGTCAAGGAAATTATGCAACTAGAGCAGATCTGCCAAGTCTGTACAAAACAGCTCGCCCTCTGCATAATGCGTTTGATCAATTTACATTCAGGAGCTGGTCAGCACCTCACTCGAACAGACTTAAAAGGCTGTAAAAATCTGCATAACTGTGATAGAAAACATTAGTTAGATTTCCTATTTAACTCCTATTCCCACCCCATCAATCTATTTCTGACACCCTCCTCAAGCTTTTTCCTTGGCAAGGAACAAACATCTCCTTCATCGAGAAGAATTCTATAAACTTCCCACTCCCGACCGCCGATCATGTGTCTCCCTATCTCCACCTGTTGTGATAAGAACAAGGCATAAAATGGAATTCAGCAACACATTTTGTATTTTTAAAGATATCGTACTCTATGAAACAGTATAAGAATGGGTTAGAGCTAGTACCGAGAAGATGCTTGTATTGAGCATCTTGAGAGCAAGAGTGACATCATAAAATACAAGTGGACGACCCCTGCCAGACAATTCTACAGGGTTAGCTACCAGCAGCTCGGTGTCAGGGCCCCGGCTCACCACAGACACTCTAAGAGGACGCAGGAGCTCCATTCTTAGGCGAGAGCACAATGAAATTTGCTTGTTGGGATCAATAATTTTTTTCTCATCTGCCTGCCTTACAAATAGTTCTACTTCACAACTTCCTTTTGAGTTTGCAAGGAATCGTCCATAAGAAACCTGGCAGAAATTTTACATTAAATCCTTATTCGAATTATTTGAGAATTGAGAAATAACATAAGTTCCTAAGTTGTTCCTTCCTGATTGTCCCACCAATAAAATAAAATAAAAAACGCTTGACAAAGAACAAAAATGATACAAAGTTTTTCATAATATTTGCTTATAATTTACCTGAATGTTGTAATCCTTTAGGGTTCTCATGATATCATAAATAAGACCTTTGTGATCCCGACAGTGGATTTGAACAAGTGTGTGGGAGGGACTGAGGGTGTTATCCACTGTCACAGATACAGGGTTGGAGGCAATAGATCCACTTGAGCGTCCGTTGGGAAGCTCTAAACTGAACATATCCCCAGTGATTGCAGGGGGGAGAAATGGAGAACCCTGTGAGCATGCAGTAACTTCTGGGCCAACTAATTCAATCTCGCAACTCATAATGGTATCCCTTAATGCAACTCTCAAATGATGGATTGTTTCCTCCTGCCTCTTTTTGGTATGAAGAAGTTCCCTGATAAAAAAGAACAATTGGATAAACTACTTGCCAGGAAAAAAGGCATAAATGTTATGAATAAAAACCTCTTACTCTCACAGACAGTAATCAATGCCTCACAGAGAGACACACACATCAGTTGCTGCCACATACAGAGACTTATACCTAGATTCTGCATATCACTTGAAACCAGCACAAGCACCTTCTCTCTAAAAGTAAAAATGTTCATGGAATTTTAAAGAACATGGAAACATGGAAGAACTGAAAAAAAACTAAAGGATTCATACATCCAGTTAAAAAAAAGGCTAGTGACCAAAGAGCTCCATCAGTATGAACCATGATTAGCCAAAATTCAATTTTTGACCTATTTATACAAGAAAATTTTATTAAATAGAAATATCATAAGTATGGAAAAACAAGGATTCTTTTCATTTTTCAAATAGCATGTGTCAATACCTATGAATTCATACCAGTCAAATCCATAGGGTTGTAAGTAATGAAAGATGAGAGAACGAAATAAACTTCTTCTATACCAATTTCTGCTATCCAAAGGAAAGATTATTGGCAGAAATTGCAGGACGGTATCAAAGTGTGTCAGCTATGACGGTGCTATAGAAGCAACCACAACAAATATGGAATCTCCAAACATGGTTGTCAGAAGTAAAAAAATATATATATCTAAAAAAATTTTTAAAAAATAAAAAATTGCAAGATGTAAAATTGGAGAAGCAATGCAGATGGAATCAGAAATACAAATGGAGGTTATGGGAAAATTTAAAGGAGAGATGCAGCATCATCATTAAGGCAAAAGCAAGGATGACAAACCTGGTATCTGTCACAAAAAAGAGGTCCATAACTCTCCCATCCGGAGTAGTGGATACCTTCACTCTCTTTATGGTTAGTTCCAGCTCACAGAGAACCTCAGTTACATCTATAGAGGAAAGGTATAAAAAGTTCAAAGCCAAACGGGGGAAGGAAAGGATCTATTTTTTTTTTTCTTCAGAATGAAAACAAAAGGCAGACATTTTTTCCCTTTATGCTAATTTTAATTTTAAAGTAACAAGCGATACACTAGTAAAGTCAAATTCATTCTAATGCAAGGAATAATTTACAATTGTATACATTTGCATTTACATACTTATGATTTTATGTACCTTCAAATCCTATAATTTTGGTTTCCCTAACGTAATTTCTATCAACCCAAACAAGTCAATAGGTAAATTTTACAAGGATTTTTCTCCATTTCCTCCTGCAGTGTTCCAAACCCAAACCAAACCAATACAGGCAATTTCATTCAATTAATGCCTATGTAGCTATACATATCAACAAGTTTAGACAATGTTGCAGCCATCCCTTTTTTTTATCATTGGAAAAGAAAAAAGATGATCAACATCCCTCTTAAGCAATGATTATCACCATTAAATTTTTTTCCATTAATTCAATATGTGCTACATATCCTTTTTCCAATGGGGAGTTTCAAAGCAGACACGAAAGTTTCCAAAACAGCAAACATACCATGCAATAGACCCTTCCTACCATAGCAACACCAGAATTTCAAGAGGAACACGTCGGGTTGCTTGGGTTGCTGGTTTTCCGGCCGGAAATAGGATATCCCTGATGTCGACAAATATGAAGGACACACCTCCAACAGTCTCTTCTTCAACAAGGCCCACCTTGTTGTAGGTCTCCCCATCACCCAGAACACAATGTAGCACCATTTTCCATCCGTCGAAGCATCTTCTCCGCAACAACAGCAAGCAAAAATAGATGCACAATCACCATATATTCGTCAACAAAATTAAAGAAGACATTTAGAAATCTAAACGACTATCAGATTCTTTAGTATCTATCATCCAAAGAGAACGCGCGGACCATTACACTTTCCTTCTGAAAAAAAGTTCCAATTTTCCTTCCACCCTGAATCTTAAATTTTAACACGGGATCTCGAAGAAAGTAACAAAAAGTAAATAAATAACAAGAATCACAATCGCCCATCGATGCTTGTCAAGAAAATCAGAACCCAGTGCAGAAATTCCAGATCCCGTACCCTGCGTAATGACATACACACACACAGCCTATAACCCTTACCTCCTCGAGAAATGCTAAGGCCGAAGAGCAATATAATCCTGCACAAATCACACCCTAATCCAGTCTTGTCCGGACAATTCACAGTAATGACAGTGGGATCTCCGGCCTTCTCCGCCGGCCTAATCTCCACCACGTCCTCGTACAGAACGCCCATTTCAACTCCTCCTCCTCAGATTTCGCTTTATTCCTTTCTCTTCCGGCACTCGATTCCTTTACTTGTTTCGATTATCAAATGGCTGAGACTCAGACCCAGTTGGGGCTGTTGCTAATCATCTCACCCACTTTCAGATATTGTATATTCTGCCAAGAGAGGCCGGGGGAACAAGGAAATAAACAGACAAACACGGAAACGCCAGAACAGATTAGAGGGTTTTAACTTTTTGCCCCCACCCGTTTTATTGGTGCTTTTTCTCCTCTTTCTTGTTCACTCTCCTTTCCTTTTTCCGGTATTTCGAGAATTTCTCGGATTCCCTTTTCGCTAAAAAGGAGGAGATTATGGGAATTGAAGGTCCTGATTCTGAACACTGATCTGGTGGATTCGGTATTAACTGAGCTCGATGAGCTTTTAGTTTTGAACGTTGGTGAAATTGGATTCGGGTTCTTTGCCCAAAAGTTAACGAAATATATAAAAAAATATATTAGTTATAAATATATTTATTGCCACACTAAATACATCATTTATAAGAAATTATCCCATGTTAGACAAATCTATTAACTATAAAAATATATATATTATGTTTACAAATCGATTTATAAATAATAAAAGGAATTGATGAAATGCTTATGTTGGGAAATTAAGGATCTTTTGCCATAATGATTCTTCCATAATTATTTGATGATACCTTTTTTATATATAAATTTCATTTTAAAATGGTTTGGTAGTGATGATATGTTTGTTTATGCAAAAAATCGACTGTGATATAATGTTGGAAACTCTTTCTCTTATACTTTAATTTCGGCCCAATGTCTTTCTTCTTCCTAGTTTGCAGAAAGAGAAAGAAATATCGAAAATCATGACAAGTTGTCTTATTGTAAGGCAATTGTTATTTGTTTGATATATGAAACAAGTCAAATCAATTTTAATTAATTCAAGTTCCCATTATGGGGATTGAGAATTTTAAGCGAACTATTTTGGCATAAATATTATCATCTAGCTGTATTAGATTTGCTCTTTTTAATTAGTAACCATTTTGAAAATAAAAAGATAATTTGCTCTTTTCTGATCTTTGTCGATAACTTTTAAAAGGTAATTTTATATTTTTAAAAGTAAAGGGATAGATTATATATATTTTATTTAATAATTTGTGAGATATTGACAGAATTGATAGTTTGGAAAGACATTAAATATCACAAAGTAATATCTCCTTGGAGCAAATAATGACATTATATATTTACTGTGGAAGTGGAGCCTAAGGCCCTAAGGGCCGGAGATATTTTTCAAATCGATCGTGACATTGATCTTTTAAAAAAAAAAAAAAAAAAAAAAAGCCATTAACATTGATATTATACGAATGAGTCATGTTAATGGTCATATTCATGCATGTTGCAATTTGTTTAATTGCTTCATTTCATCATGTCTCTTGCCATACCACATTTTTCTTCTTCTTCTCCTTTATTTTAAAAACTTTTTAAAAAATAATAAATATAAGAATGATTAAGATCTTAACATGAAGTACGAGTCCACCATTAATGTAAAAATATCTAAAAAGTAGAATAGTTCCTTTTTAGTTCGAACGTCAATTATGGAAAATTGACTACACCATAAAGGTGATTCTGATTTCACAAAGAGAACAAATAAATAAATAAATAAATTATAACGTCCGTTTAGATAAGAACAAGTTAGGGTAATATGGACTTTAAAATGAAGTTTAAAAACGGATGTAATAATGCTATAATTATTCTTATGTTATATAAAATTACATTAAGAGATCATTTTCTAAGGTTGTCACCCTTTGACAGTCCTTATGGTGGAAATTTGAAGGAGAGATTTTGAATAATAAGTGTCAAATAGATTAAGTCTTATATACAAATTTTATAAATGAAAAATAGATTTTACTAATAAAAAATAATTTTTTATTTCTATTTTTAATAAATAATTTATTTTATTATACGGATTCATATGAAATTTGTTGATTTAAAACTTGTACAAATCAATTTTTTTAAACAAAACATATGGCTAACATCCTCAAGACAAACATAATATTTGGGGGGAAAAAGGTATAAACAAACGAGAAAATATTAGGAGCATCCAACATTCATTGTACACACTCACATAAACAGTATATATGTCCTGTTTATGTGCATCGTTCATGTGAGTGTGTGTAATGAATATTGAATTCTTCCTAACATTACTCTAAACAAACACACTAGTATATCACGATACTGTTAAAATAATTCAACCAAAACTTTGGATTTTCTTTTGTCAACTATTGAGTAAAACCGACTCGATGTATGGACCTATGGCTATATTGAAAGTTGTAATATATATATATATATATATATTTGAAAATGTGTTGTTTGTTTTTAGAGATGAAATTAAAAATTTAAAATATATGTCAAATTTATCATAATATTTTTTTAAATCTCTATATAAAATATAATAAAAAATTTAACTTTTTAAAATTTTCATACTACTTTTTAAAAATTTTATATAAAATTAATATTAAAAATATATATATATTTTTTATTTCATTTCATATCATCTCTAAGAACAAACAGAACCGTAATAAATTTAATACGATAAAACTAGCTCATAAAATTTCGTGGAGTTTGATCATCATCATAATAGAAGTCAGTGTATCCGTGAATGCAAAAGAAAATGCGTGTCGGAAAATGAACATAACAGATCATGTAAAGCACGTGGTCGCGTCCGCACCGCATTATACTCGCTATGTCGAAGACACAGCTGACAATTCGTAAGAGCACTTTGTGATTAATTTTAAAAAATATATATAAATTGTATAAATATTAAAAAAATTGATCATATTTAATTAAAAATAAAAAGAAGAAAAAAAAAAAATTACTTATGAATAATAACTCTCTAAATTTGGAAGGTTATTATTCCAAATAAAAAAAATATATTCTCTTTTTTTTTTTTTTTCCTTTTCATTTTTAATTAAATATTATCAAAATATTTTAATATTTATATAATTTTTAATTTTTTTTAAAAAAAAATTAGCCACAAATGGTTAATGCTCTAATCGGTTACATCCAGTTTACATTCGCGAAAAGACGAATACCTACCATTCAACTAACCCCAAAATATCACGACATAAACGTTTCCGGATAATATGGAAGATGATAAATTGTGTCTTATCCATGAATTATTCTATGACTTCTCTGTTCCAAACTTGCCCCCGTTTGCTCGACAAAAGTGTCGGCCGTGCTGCTCCGGTTGTGTTTTAGCTTGTACCGTTTAAAATATTGGCATTAGTCTTATTAAAAATAAATTTGATGAATTATTATTTAAAAATTAAATAAAAAGTATTTTTATATAAATTTTCTCTTTTTTTCTCATTTTTGATTAAATATGATCAAAATTTTTTGATATGTGTGTAAATTTATACTTTTTATCAGTTTTTGATAATAAATCTAAAGAATTATTATTTAAAAGTCAAACAAAAAGTACTTTTATGCTATTCTTCTCACTTTTTTTTTTATTTTTTGATTAAATATCACCAAGATTTTTTGATGTGTGCGCAAACTTATATTTTTTTTATCAATTTTTGATAATAAATTTTACTGAGATCAATACTAATACTCTTAATCAAGAAAGTATGCAATGCATACTATTATATTTAGGTAATAAGGTATTTTTAAATTTTATCAAAATATTATATTTTTTATTATTTATTAATTTTTACTATTATTTAATATTTTAGTATTATTTTTTCATTACTTTTTTGATATTATTCATAATTATTCTTAACATTTTCCCTACCTAAAGATAAGTAAAAGGAATGCCCTTCAATACATATAAGAATTGAATAATGATAGTTATCTATCTATTATTTTTTCCTTTTTTAATTTAAAAAATAATTTTAAAAAATATGTAAGAAAGTAACTATTAATAAAGTTATATATTTTTTAATTTTTTTTAATGATTGAGATTGTTAAAAAAAAGTCAAAAAATAATTACAAATTTTTAAATTTTAAATATATTAAAAAAAAATTAGTAAGAAAATAGCAAGTATATCATTATCCACATATAAGAAATTGAGAATACTTTGATTCACCCGGAAGAGTGAGACTTACATATGACATTCCTACCATCGGTTAATATACGAATTTAGGAGACATATAAATTAGAGTTATTAATATGGGAAAAGAGATCTTACTTTCCACGAAAGAACCAAATTTTGTTAAGATTCTCGGGAACTTTGATTTATATGCTTATCCGACGAATAAATGAAAAGATAAATAAAATATTATTTGAATGAATTTTTTTACACGTAAGGGCATTTGTAATGATTTTGTTAAAATTTTCTTTTATAAAGTATAAATTTACATATTTTTTTTAAAAAAATTGTTATATTTAATTATTTGTAGGGAGAATAAAGTGGAAAAAAGAAAATAAAATGAGAATATATATTTTTTTTTACTTGTGAAAAGTAACTTTTCAAATTAAAGAGTTTTAGAAGATTACTATTTACAAGTAAAAAAAATACTTTTATTCTATCTTTTTCTCTCTATTATTGATTAAATATGATCAAATTTTTTTAAAAAATGTATAAATATATACTTTTTAAACAAAAATTTTAGTAAGATTATTATTAATGCTCTAATTCGATTTATTAACGTATAGTGAAATTTGTTATAAACTTAAAAAGTTGAACTATAAAGAGTTTTTTAATGTATTTGATGTGGAAAGATTCTACATAATATATGAATAAATAATATTACATAAATAAATTTTTCATATGATATTTCCCACCTCCGGACTATTTGCTTAGATTTTTTCTTTTTTCTTTTTAAAAGAAAGCAAAAATGATAGGATGGATAGTGACGATACTAATTTTAGATCAAAGATGAAGGTCGTGTATATGCTGGCGAGAAACTTCCAGGAAATGTGATAAAGTCCGGAGATTTGACGCCATAAAAATGCATTATCCCTTTCAAAAAAATATAAATAAATAAATAAAGCATCATCCATGACATCAATGTCAAAAAAAGAGAATAGTTGCAGAAAATGATTTCTCTTCATTGGTTAATTTCATATACAATGGTATCTATTTATACAAGTATAAATGAATTAAAAAAATTGTAAATTCCTAACAGAAAACTGTAGAGAGTATGTAACAAATTCCTCTGTAATTAGATTCTAGAATCTTTGTTATTGTTTGTATCAGCTGGCAAAAGTGTTATGGCAGAGTGAGGTCCGTGTGATGTATTGCTGATGTCTGCCAATTGTTTGTTGAAATGCTGGAAATGAATGTCTAGCTCAATACGCCGCCTCGAGCCCAAAGGAGTGTCTACCACTTTGAGGTTCGATCGAAAAATAGCAAACTTGTCAGCAACCAGGAGTTTGGTTAAAATATCTGTAAGTTGATCTTTGGAGCTGCAAAATTGAACTTGTAATGTCTTGGATGCAACTCTGCCCCATACAAAATGAAAATCTATATCCATATATTTTGTCTTGGAGTGATATACGGGATTAGTCGAGAGATATGTAGCTTCAATATTGTCACACCACAATATTGAAGCTTGTAAAAGATGAATGCATAGTTCTCTAAGAACATTTTGAAATATTGTCTCGGCAACAACTGATGCTAAGGATTTATATTCTGCTTCCGTGGATGACCTGGCCACAGTCCGTTGTTTCTTCGAGCTTCATGAGATCAAGTGATTGCCAAGATAAATGCAAAAGTCACCAGTAGATTAACGGTCGTCCAGACAGCCTCCCCAATCAGCATCGGAGTATGTTTGAAGGGTGAAACTAGACTGTTTTCTGAACAACAAGCCATGATTAATAGTCCATTTGAGATATCGAATGACCCGTTTGACAGCACTCCAATGGGATGATTTTGGAGAGTGCATGATTTGACAAATCTTGTTGACGGCAAAAGAAATATCTGGCCTCGTGATTGAAAGGTATTGCAGTCCTCCAACTATACTTCGGTACATAATGGGATCATCAAAGTCTAGGGAGTCATACTTTGATAATTTGAGAGAGGTTGCCATGGGGGAGGAAATTGGTTTGGCATGAAGCATTTGACTATGCTGAAGTAAACTGTGAATATACTTGCGTTGTGTGACTAGAAGACCATTTGCCATGTAATCTACCTCAAGGCCGAGAAAGTAGGATAAAGCGCCCAAATCTTTGACTGGAAAAGCCTGGCCTAAATCATGAATGAGCAGATCAATAGCTGAGGATTTTGAACCTGCAATGACTAAATCATCGACATAGATCAGGAGGTAAAGTAACACATCATTATGTTGCAGAATGAATAATGAAGGATCTGCTTTGGAAGCTTTAAAACCATATGCAAGTAACCAAGAGCTAAGTTGAGTAAACCAAGCTCTTGGTGCTTGCTTGAGACCGTACAATGCCTTGTGTAGTTTGCAGACATAATGAGGATGTTGGGAATCAATAAAACCCTGAGGTTGTTGCATGTACACCTCCCCAGTAAGCACACCATGCAATGGCCATGATCTAGTGACTGCAATTGATAATACCAAACGAATTGTAGATGGCTTTACCACAGGACTGAAGGTCTCATTGTAGTTTAGACCATGTTGTTGATGATACCCTTTTACAACGAGCCGTGCTTTACGTCGCTGGAAAAAGCCATTGGCATTGGTTTTGGTTTTATAAACCCATATGCAACCAAGGATGTTAGTCATAGGTTTCAGAGGTACAAGACTCCATGTGCAATTTTGCTACAATGCCTCGTGTTCTTCAGACATGGCTTCTCTTCGGACTTCAAATTTTGCTGCTGACTAGTAACTTGAAGGTTTGTCTGGTACAACTACAGTGGTAGTGAGACAAAATCACGTCGGAAAGGGAATGGTTCCATCCGTGAATTTGGCGAGGACGAGAGGAATTGGTCTAGGCACGCGAGGACGAGAGGAATAGGAGAACGAGGTGGTTGTATTGAGGGAGGGGATTAGGAAGAAGAGGTGGAGACTGAGATGATGATGATGATGATGGAGAGTGAGAGACAGGGAAGGGTCGAGATCGAGAGGTAGGAGAGGAAGGCTCATAACCAAGTACTTTAATAGATGGAGATGTAATCGGGCTTGGGCTTGGGCCTGGTCCAAGAATGGATTGAGGAAAGATAAGTAAGGGAACGGTGTTGGACACAATAGAGGAAATAGAGAGTGTGGGCCGAGGATTTTTCTTGGGGAATGATGCTTCATTGAAAAGTCATCCCGAGAGATGTATAATCGATTATGGGCGGAATCAAAACATTTATACCCTTTATGTGAAGTGCTATAACCCAGAAAAATGCATGAGACCGACCGGAAATTAAGTTTGTTGGAGAGATAAGGGTGTATATTGGGCCAGCATTTACATCCAAATACCTTTAAAAATTTGTAATCAGGTTCAGATTTATAAACTAGATGGTGAGGGGATTTTTTTTGTATGGTGGGTGAGGGAAGAAGATTAATAAGATAAACAGCTGTTTCAAATGCATCAGCCCAAAAAGAAAACGGGAGAGATGAGTAGGCCAGTAAGGCAAGCCCGGATTTAACAATATGCTGGTGCTTCCTTTCAACAAGTCCATTTTGCTGGTGTGTATGTGGACAAGAGAAGCGATGAGTACCGAATTGTTTGCAAATTTTAATTAACAGTATGAATTCACCACCACCATCAGTTTGTAAAGTTAAAAGTTTAGAATTAAAGAGACGTTCAAGGTAAGGCAAGAAAGTATGAAAAATATTGACAACATCTGATTTTAATTTAAGAGGAAAGAACCAAGTGTATCTAGTTATTGATCAACAAATGAAACATAATATTTAAAACCAAGTTTGGAAATGGAAGGATTTGGGCCCCATAAATCAGCACAGACTAGTTCAAGAGGCCGAGAACAGTGGGCCTGCTTGTTACAAAAGGATAGCTGATGGATCTTCGCTAGCGGACACTCTGAACATTTGAAATCTGGGACTTTCAAGCAGACAGGTAGACGACTGGAATGAAGAATGCGTGAAACAAGGGTGAGGGAGGGATGGCCGAGTCTTCTGTGCCACTGTTCGAAGCTGGTTCTTTCGCCAAGATGAGTTGAAGGAGAAGGTTGGGAAGTCGAGATAGTGGGAAAAACATATAAGCCGTTACGTGTTAGTCTGGTGAGGAGGACAGTCCCTGTTTGTTTGTCCTTGACAGCAAAGTGAGAAGAGTGAAACTCAAAGAAACAATAATTATCATTACAAAATTGAAGAACATATATCAGATTTTTAGTAATAGAAGGTATATGAAGAATATTTCGGAGAGAAAAGAAAGAAGAAGCGGTGCCAGGAGAGGAAAAAGAGTCACCAAAATTTTGGATGGGGAGACCATTGCCATCACCACCACTATATTGCTTAGAATAAATATTCAAGTTAGACAAGTCATTAGTTATATGATATGTGGCAGCAGAATTCGGATACCAGGCAGAGTCAGAGAAGGATGCAGGAGCTGTGTAATTAGCTGAAAACGAGCTAGGAGCTTCAAGTTGATAGGAATGATCAAACCTGTATCTGCATTGGAGAGCAACATGGCCATATTTGTTGCATACTTGACAGGTGGGATGCTGGGCAGTGTAGTAAGAGGCAGGTTGAGTAGATGAATTTGGGCTGCCACCACGAGAGAAGTAGTGAGATCTGCCACAACCGCGTCCTTGACAACCACGCCAATGGCCATGGCCACGTTGGTCACGTCCACCGGATGCACTAAAGTGAGCGGTTGGCTCAACAGAGACGTTGGGGCTACGATTGAGATGAGAGGTGCGAGCTTCATTTATGAGAAGAAGCTAAAATAACTCATGAGAGGTGAGAGGCTCGGCTTGAGCTGTGACTGAGGTAATGAATGATTCATAAGCCGGCCCAAGGCCATTTAACAGATAAGTAACAATTTCTTTATCCTGTAAAGGACTTCCAACAGCGGCAAGAGAATCGGCGAGAAAACGCACTTTCCCGAAGTATTCAGAAATGGATTGGTCTCCACGGTTCAGATTTGGGAGTGGGAAGCAAACATGAAGGCCAAAATGACCCAGAGGTCACGGGCAGTGGCAGAGGAAAGCACATGCCCAATAATGGAATTGGAAAGAGATAAAAAAAGGATGCTAAGCACAAGTTGATCCGTACGATGCCAGGAAAGAAAAGAAGGATTAGGTTTAGGAACACCAGTAGAGATACTGAGAAGGGTTTCCCGAGGTTTAGGTATGGAACCATCCACGTAGCCAAGAAGATCTTGACCACATAGATAGGCGGAAATCTAAACTTTCCAGAGCAGATAGTTGTCGGTGGTGAGCTTTGTGGAGACGATATGGGGAAATGAAGATAAAGAGGGAGAGGGGGAAGAAGATGAAGAAGAATAAGGAGGAGGTGGGGATTCAGAGGCCATGAATTAGGACGGAGGTCAATGAACTCTTGATACCATGTTAAAAAAAGAGAATAGTTGCTGAAAATGATTTCTGTTCATTGATTAATTTCGTATACAGTGGTATGTATTTATACAAGTGTAAATGAATTAAAAGAATTGTAAATTCCTAACAGAAAACTGTAGAGAGTATATAACAAATTCCTCTACAGTTAGATTCTAGAATCTTTATTGTTGTCTGTATTAGGTGGCAGAAGTTCTATGGCAGAGTGAGGTCCGTGTGTTGTATTGCTAATGCCTGCCAACTGTTTGTTGAAATGCTGGAAATGAATGTCTAGCTCAATAATCAGAACCCATCCACATGTGATGCAATAAACTAGCTAAGCTAGGCATGAAGCGCGATTCCAATCCCGACAATAATTTAAGTCTCTTTTGATTATACACTTTAGATGAGACGTGATATTTTGTTAGAAATTAAATATAGTATTGTTATAATATTTTTTATATTTTTTTAAATTAAAAAAAATTAATTAATTATTATATTTTATGTAAGAGTTTAAAAAAATTATTATAATTATATAAGAGATGAAATAATTATTTGAGTAACCAAACCAGAGCTTAGTGCTTCTTATCTACATTCCACAGCATCTTATAATCATATACACATGCACCAAATGGCTCGATTGAATTCTAATAATGATGCTGATGCCTATTTGTGAAGAGAGAGAAGGAATTATCTCCGGCACACGACGACAGTCAAGCCTTGATCGGAGTACTTTGAGGGTCTACAATGGTAGTTTAATCATGGTATGGTATACATATATACATCTATCGTAATAAATAGGAACTAAATACAAAGATCATAAATAAAGCGCAAGATACAATGATTTACGTAATTTCACACAAATTCTACATCTATGGATTGTTCAAATAATAAGTTTATATCTCAAGGGTAACTGTATGAATGATAAAATTGAGGTCCTATTTATACTTTTGAGTGAGTTTATTTTATTTTAATTAATCTTAAATTTATTATTATATTTTTTTATATTTTTATATAAAATAGAAATCTTAATATAATTTTTTTAAATTTTAATATATATAATTTTTAAATTATAAAATAATAATAATATTAAAAAATAAATTCAACCCATTTCATATTTAAATTTAAAAAGAGCCTGAAATTTCGGTGTTCAAAGTTGAAAAAGCTCCCTCGTGACGTTAGTCACCTCTGAAGTCAAAAGTAGCTACAGTACCTCTAAATTTGTTTTTGGGAGTAGTGAGATCCGAATCATCCTGATGTTTTTGTTTTTTATCGGTGCAAGTAAAAAAGTCTTTTTTATTTTTTTATTTCTAAGCAAGCAAATAAGAAAACTTCATTTAAAAATGATATAGGAAGAAAAAGTAAGATTTACCAATAAATATCTCAAAATAATAATAACAATACAAATTAGTGAAAAAAAAAATCGAGTGTTTTAGACAATTTCTTAGTCCTATCAGTATTTTACAAAAATGATATTATCTTAAAAGACAGAAATATGTTGATCACAATAATATGTGAGCAATAAGAACATCACTAATAGCGATGGCACCTCTGCTATAAATGATAAAAGGTTTGTATTCTATTTTTTAAGATTATCAATTAGAAAAAACGATAACATAATAGAAAACGCTGCATCGGATGGAGAAATTGTCTTTCACGATCATTTGCAATTTTTGCGAGTTTGTGATGACACATGACAACCACGCACCGGCAAATGGAGACAAGGTGACCTAGATATGGAAGATTTTTGCGGGACAGATTTGCTGGTATGGCACGTGTAGCCTTATAAGCATCTAAGCACAATGGTGTGCAAAAATCACGAGCGGCAACAAGCCGCGCGCGAGGGCCATGACCTTAGTGTTTTGACACAATTTTGCTCTATCTCAGTAGATCGACGGTTGTAGGATGGGGTGGTGAAGCACGTGTCGACTAAAGAGCAACATATCTAACCAAAACCAAACCGGTGGAGGGAGGAGGAAAAAATACTAGCTTAGAAATCTATAAGCATTGTGAAAATGGAAATGGAAATGGAAATGAAAATGAAATAAGGTTGAGAGCCACAATTCCACCCTCTTTTCCAATTATGGCACTTAAAAGAAATGAAATTTGCTAGTAAGAATGAGGAGAGTCTCTCTCTAAAAGCTTTCAAGAAGGAGTTTGGTGGTAGTAAGTAAAAGGTTTTCACTTTAAAGTCAAAGCATTAAATTTTGTTCATCACTCTTATATGGTACATCTATTTTTATTTTTATTTAAAAAAAAATGTAAAAGAAAAAAAATTGGGATTTAAGACTTGTTAGATTGCTATATTCCAATGAAACCTTTATATGAGAAAATTAAATTACCTATTAGAATTCATATTTCAATTTCTTTATAAGAATGTGCATTGTCAATGAACGTAAAATTTAGTTGATAAATATTACATAAAAATAAATTTATAATATGATGTGAAATATTAAATTATTAAATTATTTTTATGATAAAATAAATTTCATAAAAAGATATCATTTTATAAATTTATTTTTATTAATCTCTTTTATATATACTTAATATACTAATATATCTCAAATTTATAAAATCCATATACGTAACTTTAGCATTTAGAGCATTCTCATTAGATTATTTAAAGTTATCATTCAAAAAGTATAAATTTACACATTTATCAAATTTTTTTTATTAAATTTGATCAAAAGTGGGGAGATAAAGGTGAGATAAGTGAATAAAAGTAATTTTTTTTTATAAATAGTAAAACTAAAACTTTATCAAACAAAAGTCAACTTTACTATTCACAAAGTTTTTACTTTATTATTTACAAAAAAATATTTTTATTCCATTTTTTTACTTTTATCTCCCAACTTTTAATCAAATATGATTTTTTTTTTTTATAAATGTGTAAATTTATACTTTTTAAAAGATAATTTTAGAAAATCTAATAAAAATGTTCTTAGAGTATTAACAATGATCTTATTAAATTTTTCTTTCAAAAATTACAAATTTGCACACTTTTTAAAAATAAGTTGGTTATATTTAATTAATAGTGGAGCGAAAAAGATAGAGAGAAGAGAATATTTTTCCACTTATAAATAATAATATTTCAAAAACTTTCCAAATTCACATTTTTCTTCTCATTATTAATCAAATATGATTATATTTTTTTTTTGAAAACCGTACAAATTTATACTTAAAATAAAAAAAATAACAAAATCATTATTAGTGCTCTTACAAGTTCATATTCATGCCAACGTCCCTCTCCAGCTGCATGATCCAAAGGCCAAGAACCCATATTATATGCAAAGCCCACCATCAGCTGCCACGGTCGGTCCATCAGTTTGAAGTACTCTCGAACCTCTGAGCATCGGTACAGTCGCCACCCAGAAAGCCCACAAACGAGCACAATACCACGAAATTGATTACCTATGGCTCCTATGACATGTTGATGTCGCGCTATATATACAAAGAGTAACGTTACATACAGTCGTGGAGTTACAAACGGCGTGCAGTCGCTTTAGAAAAAAAGTTAACTTTTTCACGTGGGTCCCATATATATTCACTTTTTTCTAAAGCGACTGCACGCCGCTTGCAACTCTATGACTGCATCTATCATTTCTCATATACAAACCAGAGCTCGACGTGTTCTTCTCTTGCTGAGCTGAGTCCCACGTGTTACATAGCTAAGACTTGATCTGCATGCACCGCCGCCGTTTTGTCGGCAAAAACTGTTCATACCCTCTCGAAGATCTTGTGATCTACGAGCAAGAGCGCTAATCAACTTAGCTAGGTAGCGAGGAAGATGAAAGGGCAAGGTCCAACGCTAACTCTAACGTGCACGGTGGGTGTCGCTGTTCTAACCTGCGCGCTGACACTCTCTGTAGCTCTGCACGATACCCCGCAAAACTCAAACATATTCCAAGTCACGGCCAGAAAATTCTTGGATAACGATTTGCTGGACACCGAGAGGAACTTCGAGATTTTCATGGAGACGTACGGGAAGAGATATGCTACGAGGGAGGAGTATCTGCACCGCCTTGGGATATTTGGCAAGAACATGATCAGGGCCGCCCAGCACCAGGCGCTCGATCCCACTGCTGTCCACGGGGTCACGCCGTTCTCCGACCTATCCGAGGAGGAGTTCGAGCTGTTGTACACCGGCGTTAGAGGTGGGCCACTCATTAACAATGTGGTTAGGGAGAGTACTGTATCTTTTCCGGAGAAGGAGGTTCGCGGTTTGCCGGAGAGCTTTGATTGGAGAGAGCAGGGAGCTGTTACTGAGGTCAAAATGCAGGTAAATTAAATTATTAATTGTATATCATGATTATTATAATTATGTTTGCTAGTTAATTACTTGGTGATCTTGAAGTTAACCTCCAACTGATGGATGAGCATGATGAGCTTTATTTTCGTATTCGATTAAATTGAAGCTTGATTGTATACATGATCTCTCCTTACTGCAGGGTTTGTGTGGATCATGCTGGGCTTTCAGCACAACAGGAGCTGTGGAAGGAGCCAATTTTATAGCAACCGGGAAGCTTCTCAATCTCAGTGAACAACAGCTTGTTGATTGCGACCACACGGTTAGCTTACTCCGATCCATCTCTTAGTACCATTTTTTTTTTTAACTACTATTAATGGGATTACACGAAAATAAATTCACGAGTAGATATAATTTGATGTGATATATTAAATTAATTTTATATTAAAAATAACTTTAAAACTCACATACTATATCAAGCACATAAATTTGAAATTTGCGTATTTATTTTTGTATAATTCACTAGTTTTTTTACCAGTAAGTTTTTTTTTTTTTATTGACCAATACTTGCGAATAATTATATTGCATGGGATTGAGAAGCATCATATATATATGTTGCATAAAAAAGCGCAAACTTATTTATATATATATATATATATATATATATTATTCCAAATGAATGTTTTGATGAAGTGCGATGCAACGGAGAAGAGTGCATGTGACAATGGATGCAGAGGAGGCCTGATGACGAATGCATACAAATATTTGATGGAGGCAGGAGGGCTAGAGGAGGAGACTTCATACCCCTATACCGGGAAACGTGGTGAATGCATGTTTAAGTCAGAGAAAATAGCAGTCAAAGTTGTCAATTTCACCACCATCCCTGTTGATGAGAATCAAATTGCAGCATACCTAGTCAGCCACGGTCCTCTTGCGGGTAATCTCTCTCATGAGCTAGCTTTAGACAAATTAAAGGGTAATCATCTCTCATGGAAGATAGGTGTACGTTAGTCCTAAAAATACTAAGATACTCTTTTAAAGATAAAAATAATTACCAAAAAATAATATCACAATCTAACATTATTTAATATAATTAGTCATATTATAAAATTATTTTAATTATAAAAATTTATCAAATCAAATAAAGTCATATTAGTTTGTAAAATTATTTTTATATAATTCTTTTATAACAGTCCTCAAATACTGAGCAAAACTTGATCATCCCTGAATTAATGCAGTTGGGTTGAATGCGGTGTTCATGCAAACTTACATTGGTGGGGTGTCGTGCCCACTTATTTGTGGGAAGAAATGGGTGAATCACGGTGTATTACTGGTGGGGTATGGTGCAAAGGGATTCTCCATTCTCAGATTTGGGAACAGGCCGTATTGGATCATCAAGAATTCATGGGGCAAGAAATGGGGCGAAAATGGCTATTATCGCCTTTGCCGAGGCCATGGTATGTGTGGAATGAACACAATGGTCTCAGCAGTGGTCACTCAAGTCTCCTAAAACAAGCTTTCTATACACTAATACTCCTGCTTGCTCCTCTTATTGGAAGGTTAGGAATAATTATAAATAAATATATGTACTGGCTGCATAGAGGTGTTCAGAGTTCTGCAAATGCATGAATGTGTATATATTACTTTTTATCAACTTCTGGTCAACAAGTGGGGAAAGATTTGTATTATGTTGGGAGAAATATTTTATAAAGATGAAACAAAAAGGGTTTTAGGATTGAATAAAGTAAATATTCATAACAGACGATCACCTATTCGTTCAGTTTTCACGCATCTGCATCACAGATGATCAGGTAGCAAATGTTCCATTGAAGTCCATAGACTGAAAAAAGGAAAAAAACAAAACAAATCGAAAAAGAGAATCCGACCTGCCGGATTCGAACCAGCGACCTAAGGATGTCTTTCAGGCTTTGACCCACTACAGTCCTCCGCTCTACCAACTGAGCTAAGGTCGGTTTGTAAACAACTGCAATTGTTTTTCTAATATGATTGTTTAATTTAATTGCCCATCATAAATAGCTATTTATTTTTCCTGTCGAGACCCACTCTGTCCCCTTTGATTAGCAAAAACAATTTTCTTATCTGTAAAAGGAAAACGGAATCATTAAAAAAATATATAAAAATAACACCACGTGCATTATATAGTTTATGGCCCGAGTTTGACTATGTTGTTGCAAGTTCCGTGTTCTTACAGATGTTTCAGAGAAAATACATATCACGAAACGGATACGCAGAGATAGAACTTTCCTTCTTTTTATTTTTTATTTTTTAAGATAAAATCTCCTTCTTTTTACAAACGTACAAATTTACCCATTAATGAAATCTCTAAGCTATGCAATAAAGGAAGTCTCTTGTCGGCGGGTAAATCTCAAGTGACCAAGTTACCCTCTCATTATATATATTTTTTTTCAATTTGCATTTGGGGGAGGTAGGTTGACGCATTTCTGGTGGTGGTAGGTTTTGGCATTTCTGTCATTCCGCTCTTATAAAGCCTAAAGCCTAAAGCCTAGGGGGCTATTTATAATTTTATCCAAAAGCACAATATCCACGTCAAGCGCATGGCATAGACATAAAACTGTGGGGAACACAGAAATCTAAAGAAACAGGACGCGAAGAAAACAAATAAACTTTGCAGAGAAAAAACCTGTCGTTAAATCCTCTGTTGCCTATTATCACCCACCCACATACGTTTATTAAGTATCTGTTATTTGCTTCCTCTTCTCTCCCTCTGTATATCAATCTCTGGAATTATCAAGTGGTTCTGCACCATGTGTACAACGAGGTATGACCTTACTGTTTCATTCTTTTTCTCATTTATTTATTTATTTATTTTTCATTTGTTGCTTCCCCGGTAAAAAACTTCTGTATAAATCGGATATGGGTTCATTTTACTTTTGCTATTAAGGTCTAATGCATTGCGAAATTTGGGAGCTTACCTCGGGATGGGGGTTTGAATCTGTTGTGGGGAACCGTTGTACTTCTCTTTCGACGGGCTTCGACTTCTAATATTCTTCAATTCGTTATGTAATCAATTTCCTGGCATTTTGAATGGAATCTCGTAGGAGCGTGAGTGGTTTCTGCAGAATCTTTAGCTCAGAAATTGGGGGTTGGGGGGGGGGGGGATGATATGTTGTGTGGATAGCATGCAGTTTTTCATCTGTTTATTTAGTTTCACCTGATCTATGCATGTATACATTTTATGTGGAAATTGTAGGCGTGCGGGGTTGAAATTCTCACCATTTATTGAGCATTAGGTCTGTGTTGAACAAGATATGATTTCCAAGCTTTGATGCTTGTCAAGGTTGGGTGTTTTATCATCCTTTTTTATCTGTCTGTGGCAGCGGATCCTGTTAAAATACACGGGCTATTCCATATAGTCTTATAGAGACAGTCTTTGCTTGGGTATTCTTGGGGTTAACGAATGTCTTTCTAGCCACCTATGAACCCGGTGGGCTGCTTGTGTTTTTTTCTGATTTTCTGAAGGATTTATTTGGGGAGTTGTGGAAGGTTTATCTTCAGAATAAATTTTATGTATACAAAACAAGGAAATTGGTTCTTGCAGTTGAATGTGAGGACAGTTGATAGTAGTTTAAGCATTAAAATTAAGAGAAATACTTTAGCTACAAATAAATTACACAAAAGTAATCTCACAAATTGATGTGGTTTTATGTGATTCATCAGATTGTAAAAGTTATTTTTATTATAAAGTAGATCTAACGAATCACATGAAATCATGTCAATTTGTGTAATTGTTTTTGTATAATCTCTTTATAGCTATAGCAATTATCTAAAATTAATGCTCACATATTTCAAAATGAAGAGAATGGATTGTTCGTAGCATACTTTATTACTGTGGTTTTCTACTATTGTTTTAAATGAGAACAATGTTCATGATTTCTTGTCTTTAATTTCCAGCTCTTAACTTATACTTAGGTGCTCTTTTGTATATTCCCTGTATATTTGGGCTTTACCTTTTTTCACTATTATCAATGAAACTTATCTCTTACTTATCAAAAAAAAAAATGAAGAGAATGGAGGACATGGTACCTTAGGAATTAACTGGACTATGTTTCTTAAAAAAAGCTGAAGTCAGATCTAGATTGCCTCATGATGCACTATCAGAAGTATTGTTTAAAGATTTAAGCCTTACATGGCCTTGTGGTGAGGGAATGGATCATGTAGCATATTCTATTGAGATGTAGCTCTAGTACCTTATAACTCTGGTTTTATCTCAAGAAATTTGTTACCTATCTAAATATTCAAGACATGCTTCGAAATTTGGGATATACTCTGTCCTTTGGAGTCATTCCATCTCAATAAATTTATATGCAGATCTGGTTATGAGTTACAGTTAAAACTGATACGAGTTTCAACAGGAATTCTTATCAAAAGGACTAATGAATTTCAATGGAAGTGAATAAAGGGGAAAAACCGAGACGGGGAGAACAACAAAGCCTTTTGAAAGAATATATCTCCAAAGGATCAGTAGGGTACCATGATGTTTCCCATGGCCAATGAAATTGTAACATTTGTTTGCATTAGCATTTTCTTTTTTCCTATTTCTTGGGAGAACTAGTTGTGTTATCATGTTTACTTAAAATAAAAAACTAGTTGTGTTATCATGTTTATTTTGAGGCTTATAAATCATTAAGCTTCATACAAGTTTGGATAGGGTCCATTTCAATTTTTTTTTTTTTTTTTTGGCTCTTTCCGTTAAAACTACATGCACTCTTGCGCTGTATTGTCTATAAAATAACCATGAAAAGAAAATAAGCAATGAATGTGGAGTGTTTTTCGTTGCAGACGATGCAGTTCAAAATTGGAGCTCTTGTTATCTGTCTTTTCTAGGGTATAGTGGGTTGAAAATCTTTGGAGTTTGCAATTAAGTTCCACATTCTGTGACATAACTAAATTTTAGATGGGTGATAATTAAGCAAATTATGCCAAATCTGTAAAGTAATTGCATGGTTCCTTAGTTTCTCAAATACAGAAAACAGTTTAAAAAATTGCAGCTGGGAGTTGTGAACTATAAAAACATGTAATGCTTTTGTGTTATTATTCTTATTTCGTTTCCCTTCATTGCATCTTTCCTTTTCCCCTTGCACTGAAGGGCTACTTTATGCCAAGCAGTAGCTATTTTGGCCACCTTGCTGTATTCCATGAGACCATGTCTGTTAATAGAACCTTAGGAGGACTTCTGGAAAGGAAAGGAACTCTTGCCAACAGTCATTGTGTCATTGCAGAATGGAACGGTCATTCAATTCAGAAACAATGGAGCTCAATACAGGAGGTTTCTGTTGCAACGGCAAGCAGTCTTTGGAGCATTCTGCATCTACCGATAAAGAAAAACAGCCCGTGGAAAAAGATTTGAACGCTTCTATATTTGTCAATCATGGTAAGTCTCCTGATTTATGCGATCCTGGACCAAATAATTGTTTTATAATACTAGTAAAGCAGAACAAAAGGTGGTATCTTATTTCCCTAACTATTTTCCTTTCTACTCTTCGGTAATTATTGTAATTCCTGAACAATGACTGGACTGAAGGTATTATGCAGCTGCAATTGATTGGCATGAGAGTAGAAAAAGGTGGGTGGGGGATCAATCTTGGCGATCAAAAAGAAAGGCAAAGGAACCGATTATAAGGTATCTACTTCTCCCAAAGATTCTTAGATCCAAGGGGGTCAGTTGTTCTTGTCAATGCCAAAGATTTTATGCGATCTATGTGCTCGGAAACAGTTTACTTTTGAAGGTCCCCCTAAAAAAAGACGTGTGTAAAAATAAATAAAACATTTCAAGAGAAAGAAATAATTTAATGATTTGAACAAAGAATAATATTATTATGGTTCGAGAGAAAGTAATAGTATCGACTCGAACACTACAATGGAAGTGTGTTGAATCAAGAGCAGATAGAAAGCGTCTATATTATGGACGCTTTATTCTGTCTCCACTTATGAAAGGTCAAGCCGATACAATAGGCATTGCAATGCGAAGAGCTTTGCTTGGAGAAATAGAAGGAACATGTATCACACGCGCAAAATCTGAGAAATGGTTATTGAGACAATCATGGGAGCTCCTACTTGTATTTGACCCATGTCAGTAACTTACGTGGTGGCTTGGGGGTTCTGGGAGCTGCATTTACCAAGGCAAACTGCATAATTCTGACTAAAATCTACAAGGACTTGCAATCCCAAAAGAACTTAGTTGGTCTTAAGTTGATAGGTTACAAAAAAAGGTGATACAGCTTCATCATCTGATCTATTGTCATAAACTTTGGATATTGTTGCAGATTAGAAAATAAAAATAATAGATTGCCGAAATACCTTTAGGAAAACATATGTATGTATGTATATACTGATCTAAATATATAATGGGTTTGTGACTGTGTCATAGTATTCTTGGCTATCACAGGTTTTGTTCAATATGATTTGTAAATAGTTAGATAATGGTTGGAAGATAACTGCAAAATTCCTTGTTGCAGCTGGTCCATGGGGTATGAAGATCTGCTCTCAACTAACCAGCCTTTTTCTGAACCAATTCCTCTGCCTGTAAGCTTCTTAACCAGCAAACATTTAGTTATCTGCTCTTAACGCCTGCATGTTATCTTCTTGTACCAAACATTTAATCACTTATGGAAGTAGCAACTTCTGCATGTTTGTCTCTGAGAGATAGAATGGGGGATATGAAGCTTGGTAAGAGTAGAAGAAAAGAAGTGTTCTCAACAATTTTTTGTAACTTGTTCTACATAGGGTATAGACCCTCAGTTTCTGTATCTTCAAAATGATTTTGTGTTGCTCATCTAATCACGTGCATGTGCATGAGAAAATGTGGGAGGGAGATAGCTTTTGTGTTGCCAGTGTAGGTTCTCTGTTCAGTAATTTCAATATTCGATGATGTTTTTCAACTTTGTTGGAAAAGTTTTCTGTTTGTGGTGATGGCTCTATACTAGAGTAGGATTTTATCTGTTATTTGTCATTGTAGTGATATAAAGTGAAGACAAAAAGGAAAAAAAGAAGAAGAAAGAAATGGCATCAATGCTATTCAGAATTTTCATTTTTAATGCTGTGGAAAACGAGTTAGTGTCACCCTGCTTTCTTGAAGCATCTAAAAACGCCCGAAGTAGTTGAATTAAATTTCGGAAATCATAAAATTACAGTTGAGTTTGAGAAAGGGTATGCTTAGATTGTTCCATAACTGTCAGTTTTAAATTCTGAACCTATGAGTTTGGAGTTGCTGAATGCTGATGAGAATCTGGTTGATTGCTGGCTTGTGCAGGAGATGGTAGATTTCTTAGTTGATATTTGGCATGATGAAGGCCTTTACGATTAGATGGCTAATGCTAATGTTGGAGTAGTTGGATGAAGACTGATGGAAAGTGGACAGTACAGTTTACTTGGTCTAATTTCTTCTAATTCTTCCTTTTGTTGAAGGATGAAAAGCCTTTAATGACGCTGAAATAGTCAGATTGTCACCAATTCACCATTGCCCCATTTTTTTGGGCTCTCATTTGTAGTAAGATATTCATACATCTCATTCAGCAACTTTAATTTGTGAAAACCCTTGAAGGTGTTGTGCTCTTGTATGTTGCTATGACTGCCTGCTCTTCTCTCTCTCTCTCTCTCTCTCTCTCTCTCTCTCTCTCTCTCCATTTCACTGTATGTGAACAAAGAGACGAATGGTCCTAATTCTTACATGATCTTATACTCGAAAGCATGCGTATATTGATTATATAATGGACCGAGCGACTGAAATTGTAAGCCCGTGATGCAATTATTAAGTTCAAAGTATAATTATAGGCTAATATAAAATGAAATACTCAGTTTAACGAGGCATTTAAGGCTGTGTTTGGTAAGTGAAGTAGTAGTCTTAGAATTGAATGATTCTTATAAAGCAAGTATACGCTTTCTTTCTTTCTTTCTTTTTTTAAGAAAACGGCGAGATCAAGGCCTCTTATTATTCAAACTCCTCACCAAGGTGGAGGAACATCCATACTCACAAATGCTAATCTCAAGTCAAAAAAATACATCAATATCGGATATAAGGAACACCCAATTTGTCCATACATGCTAAATCCTGAAGACGACCTTGCATCAAATCCTGTCCAATAAAATCTGAAATTCTACCTTGAATTCCCTCTTTTGTCAAGAAGTCCACCACCATACTTGCTTCTCTAAAATTAAGCCGAAATCAAACATTCAGAACACGAACAAGCTCCTTAACTTCATCCAAAAATTTCATAAAAGCTAATAATTACAAACTCTCGAAGCTAACCAACTAACTAGGGTTGAACAAAATGTTCGATACCCGACCCGACCCGACCCGTTAAACCGTATGATTCCGACCCATTTTTTCGACCCGATTTTGACTAATCTGATATCGGGTAATACTCGATACCGATTTTAATGTTTTCAAACCCACTTCTTTCAGAAAATCCCCCCTTCAAATTTCATCTCTCTCTCTCTCCACTTTCTTCTCTCGATCTCTCTCTCTTTTCTCTCTTCTCTCGATCTCCTCATCGACTTAGGGTTTTCTATTCTTTCATTTTTTGAAGAATCGGTGGACTTCAACGATTTCACAGAATCACAAGTTATCTGTTGCCCAGATGACTAACACAAGAGGGGGTGAATTGGGTTATATTATAAAAATTAACACTTATTAATCAAATACACAATATAAATATAAACAGGATATAAAACAGTAAGAAATGTAAAGAGTAGGGTAAGAGAAAGCAAACTCAGTATTTTTACGAGGTTCAGCCCCACTGCCTACGTCCTCGCCTCAAGCTACCCATTGAGGATCCCGAATTCACTAGTCAATCTCCTTTAGGTGGAGATAGAAACCTATTACACTTTTGAGCAGCACCGCTCCAAAAAATCCGTGTAGAACACCCTCTACACTTCCAATCACCTCACACTTGGTGATTTAACTATTCCCCGTATAGAACACCTTCTACACACACAAGGGTTATACGCACCCTCTTACAAATACAAGAGTTGATAGTGGGTAGACTATCAAAGTACACTCCTCAACGAGTGAGATAGAAACAATACAGCGCAACCTATATCTCTCTCAACAAGAACAAGAATTAAGGCTCAAAACTTTAGAAAATAGAGAATGAGAGCTTTGAAAGAATGATGCAAAACTCAACAATAGATGTGTAAGCTCTTGTTGTGATTTTTACAAAACTCAAGTGAGCTATTTATAGGCAAATGAGTCTTCAATTTTAAATTTGAAAAGATTCACATATTAAAGACATCATCATTCACTTTTCAAAAATTTCAAACCTAATCTTTTTACTTTTTGCATATGACAAAAGGAGCACACTTTACTTTTCAAAATTTTAAACCTAATCTTTTACTTTTTGCATATGACAAAAGGAGCACACTTTACTTTTCAAAATTTTCAAACAAAGACATCTACCTTTTGCATAAATCAAGAAAAGTATCCATCACTTTTGAAAATATTCAAATAAAACATGCACGTGTGAAAGATGACAATCAATCATCTTAATATTTTCAAAGTTCAAACCTTTAATCATGTCATGCACATGTGAAAGATGACAATCAATCATCTTTCAAAATTTTCAAATTTAATTTTCAAAATATTCATGCACATGTGAAAAATATATTTTAATACTTTATGATAAAATATTAATTTTGAGCCTTAATCCTAATTTCGAATTTTTAAGAGATTTACAATATTACTCTATGATTTTAATGTGAACTTGTTCCTTTCTTGCTCATGCTTGGTTCCTTAATGTGCTTGATTCTATTGTGTGGACAACTTGAGCTTGAGACTCCTTTATTCTTTGAATTCATTTGTTATCATCAAAATCCATGTGTAGATTTATAATTACACGAAACTTGAAACCTTGGGTTCAACAATCTCCCCCTTTTTGATGATGACAAATACTTAATAGAACCTAAAGCCTGTATTAATACTTAAGCTCCCCCTGAGAATGTGCGTTAGTTTTTCAAGCAAAAATATAAATATAATTCTAAACATAGATAACAAGTTTAGCAATTTAAACAATGTTAATGTTCTAGTCTAAAACTTCTCCCCCTTTTGGCATCATTAAAAAGGAATCATAATTAGCTCTATAAGATATATTCCTACAATAACCAATAGACAAATAAAACGCTGCATTAGTAGAGAATTTGGTGCGTAGCCACACGTGTTTAACAAAACCTGTAAAGGTTGGAGGCCTAATTCTGGCAATTTGGTGCGGAAGGAGATTTTGTAAAGAGCTGAATAATTGAAACCACCCGTGACCGACAAAACCTGCAAAGGCTAGAGGCGTAGCTCTGGCAATTCGGTGCAGAGATTTGATCCGCTTGATGTTGCTGAAAAATGAGATATTATCAGGATTTGTAAGCTTGTCTTGTTCTTATTTCCGTTTCTATAAGAGCAATCTTTAGTTTTATCTATTTCGCATCAAATTTTCTTCTCATATTTGCAATTTGCTTGCATTCTCATTCTACAAATTTTCAATGGCTCGTCGATTTCCCTTCAGTAGTTCTCTTGATCAAGATTTGAGGTATTCTTCACCTCAGTCTCAATCTATTTTTGCATCTGTCGTGGGTGCCATGAAGCAACAAGAGACTGATTTAGCTAATAAATCAGATCATGACACCATTTACGAGCTTGTGGGTCTCGGAACTCGATACTCATCATCTATCGTCACGTTTTCTGCTCGGTTGCAGTCCAAAACTCGCGAAATTGAGAAGCTTAGCGAGACTATTTCTGTACTTCAACGACTTGTTTATGAGTCAAACAAAAAAATGGTAGAGTTAAAGCAACAGAATAAGGATTTGAAATCTTTGCTTGCCTCTTCATTTTGATTGCCTAATCCTTTAGACAAGGATGGCATGATGATTTATGAGGAGCAAATGCATTTGAATGATGAGGCTAAACGTCTCAAGTTTCTGTAGGTCATTTAAGATAATGAAATAAAAGTATCTAGCAGATATTCATGGCATGCATCATTTCTATTTCTCTTCTAATCATGCATAGTCTATCTTCTGGTAGGGGTTTTATGAAAATGTCTGCCAATTGATCATGTGTACTAGTGAATTCTAATACAATATCGCCCTTCTGCACATGATCTCTAAGAAAATGATATCTAATTTCAATATGTTTGGTCCGAGAATGTTGTATTGGATTCTTTGAAAGATTTATAGCACTTGTATTATCACATTTAATTGGAATGTGATTGTACATAAGTTTAAAATCTTCAAGTTGTTGCTTCATGTAAAGAACTTGAGCACAACAACTACCCGCAGCAACATATTCTACCTCAGCAGTAGATAGTGCAACAGAATTTTGTTTTTTACTAAACCAGGAAACTAGTGCATGACCTAAGAAGTGACATGCTCCACTAGTGCTTTTTCGATCTATTTTACAGCCAGCATAATCTGCATCTGTGTAGCTGATTAGATCGAAAGATGTGTGCTTAGGGTACCATAATCCTAAGTTAATTGTACCACTAAGATATCTAAGAATGCGCTTAACTGCAATTAAATGTGATTCTCTTGGAGATGATTGAAATCGTGCACATAAGCACACACTAAACATAATATCTGGTCTACTGGCTGTCAAATATAATAAGCTACCAATCATACCTCGATATACCTTCGAGTCAACTGGTTTACCGGTTTCATCTTTATCAAGTTTAGTGGATGGGCTCATTGGTGATCCAGTTTCCTTAACACCTTCCATCCCAAACTTCTTCAGCAATTCCTTAATATATTTCAATTGATTGATGAATGTCCCACTTTTTGCTTGCTTAATTTGCAATCCGAGAAAGAATGTAAGCTCTCCCATCATGCTTATTTCAAATTCTTCTTGCATAGTCTTAGCAAAAACTTGGCACATATTTTCATTAATAGCACCGAATATTATATCATCAACATAAATCTGAATCAAAAGAATATCATCATTTTCGTATTTAATGAAAAGAGTTGTATCAATTTTTCCTGTTGAAAAGCCTTTTTCAATCAAGAAACCACTGAGTCTCTCGTACCACGCTCTAGGAGCATGTTTGAGTCCATATAGTGCTTTTGTGAGTTTGAAAACATGATTTGGAAAAATATGATTTTCAAAACCTGGAGGTTGCTCAACATATACCTCTTCATTTATAAAACCGTTTAAGAAAGCACTTTTAACATCCATTTGAAAAAGTTTGAAATCTTTATAACAAGCATATGCAAGTAACATTCGAATAGCTTCTAATCTTGCGACTGGTGCATATGTCTCATCATAATCGATTCCTTCTTCTTGATTGAAACCTTGGGCTACAAGTCGAGCCTTATTTCTAGTAATGACTTCGGACTCATCTTTCTTGTTTCTAAAAACCCATTTTGTTCCAATAATAGTATGATTTTTGGGTCTAGGAATAAATGTCCAAACATCATTTCTTTCAAATTGATTAAGCTCTTATTGCATAGCTAGAATCCAAGATTCATCAAGAAGTGCTTCATCAATATTTTTAGGTTCAATTTGAGATAGAAAAGCAGTATGATTGCAAATATTTATAAGAGATGATCGAGCGCTTACACCTCGTGAAGGTTCTCATAGAATTTGTTCCACTGGATGATCTTTCACAAATTTCCACTGTTTGGTTGCATCTTGTATTAAATTTTGATGATCTTTCCTGATGTCTCCATGTTGGACTTCCTCTATTGTGTTCTCTTTGTTGAGATTGAGACTTTCCGTATTATTTATACCTCTTGTTTCTTCATCAATGGATTTCTTGGAGAGTAGAGAATTAGATTCATCAAATATTACATGCATAGATTCTTGTACAGTCAAAGTCTTTTTATTGAATACTCTATAAGCTTTACTATTAGTAGAATACCCGAGAAAGATACCTTCATCAGATTTTGCATCAAACTTGCCTAAATTATCCCTGTCGTTTAAAATAAAACATTTGCATCCAAATACATGAAAGTAATCAATATTGGGCTTTTTCTCATTCCAAAGCTCATAAGGGGGTTTTATCTAATTTGGACCTTAACATAACTCTATTTATAACATAACATGCAGTACTTACTGCTTCGGCCCAAAAATAACTAGGCAAGTTGTTCTCATTGAGTATTGTTCTTGCCATCTATTGAAGAGATCTATTTTTCTTCTCTACTACCCCATTTTGTTGAGGAGTTCGAGGAGCAGAAAAATTATGCATAAAACCATTTTCATCACAAAATGTTTCAATATTTTTATTAACAAACTCTTTTCCCCTATCACTTCGGATACTTGAAATAGTATAACCCTTTTCATTTTGAATTCTCTTGCATAACTTGGTAAAGGCATTATGTGCCTCATTTTTATGAGCAAGAAAGATGACCCAAGTATATCTAGAGAAATCATCAACAATAACAAATGTATAATATTTTCCTCCTAAACTTGCAACTCTATTTGGTCCAAAAAGATCCATGTGTATCAGTTGCAGTGGTCTAGTAGTAGAAATATATTTCTTAATTTTAAAAGAAGTTTTTGTTTGTTTACCAAATTGGCATGCATCACAAATTTTGTCTTTAAGAAAAATTGTCTTTGGTAAACCTCTCACAATATCATTTTTTAAAAGTTTGGAAATAAGTTCCATGTTGGCATGACCTAGTCTTCTATGCCATAACCAATTAGTTTCATTTTGAGCTGAAAAATAAATAGCATCTTGTGAGGTAATTTCTTCAAAATCGATTGTATAAACATTGTTGCTTCTAAAAGTAATAAAACAAATATTACAATCATGATCATTTAAAATAATGCACTTATCCATTTTGAAAGTAATTGTAAATCCTTTATCACATAATTGACTTATACTCAAAATATTATGTTTTAGACCTTCAACAAGTAGAACATCTTCAATTATGAGAGAAGACTCATTACCAATTTTACCTATTCCCACGATCTTTCCTTTCGAGTTGTCTCCAAATGTCACGTGTCCTTCTTCTTTAGATCTAAAATCAAAAAACTTAGTCTTGTCTCCCGTCATGTGTCTTGAACATCCACTATCTAAAAACTATTTATTTTTGTTTGTGGAAGACTTCATGCACACCTATAAAAACAATTAAAATGATTTTTCTTGGTACCCAAGTTCTTTGGGTCATTTATTTATTAGTATTAGAAGAAACAAGATTTTTAGGTACCCATATGGCCCTAATAGTCATTGTATGTTTTCTTCTAATAGGACAAGCAAAATAATTATGACCATTTCTATTACAAAAATTGCAAATAGCATGTGACATATATGAAGAACTTGAGTGATTATAATAATATCATTTTTTAACAAAATTATTTTTATGAAAAGAATTTTGAATATTAGACTTTGATGTAGAAGAATTATCAAAAAAGTTTTTATAAGGTTTGTATTTTTGTTTTGGCATATATCCCAAGTCTGCATTGTCAAAAACACATCTTTGACTACCAAGAAGTTTTTCAAAATTTCTTTTTCCATTCGTAAAGTTTTCAATAATATTTTCTAAATCAGTTTTCTTTTTCTTCAACTCAAGATTTTCATCTTTCAAAACAATACTTTCTTTTCTTAAAATATCAATTTCGTTTGTTAAAGAAAAATTTTTCTTTTTCAAAGCAGTATACTTGATACCCAATTTTTCAAATTTCTCATATACCTCTTCTAAAACATTTTGTAATTCTTCATATGAAGGATCTTCAATATTATCAAGATTTGTTACCTCAATGTCATCTTTAGCCATAAGACAAAGATTTGCTGATTCTCCATTGCTTGCTTCACTATCTGAGCTACTTGAATCATCATCCCATGTAGCTTTCATTGCTTTTTTGCCTTTGTTTCGATTTTTCTTTAGCAGAGGACAATCTGACTTGATATAACCAGTCTTATTGCATTTATAACAAATTAAAGTGTCATTTTTACCTGAATCTTTCTTGGAAAACTTTTTGAAGGATTTCCTTGGAGGAGTTTTATTTTTCTTTAAGAACATCTGAATTCTTCATGTTATCATTGCAAGTTCTTCATCTTTGTCGTCATTTTCCTCATCTTCATCACTTTCACTTTCATATAGAATAGCTTTAAGTGCCAAGCTCTTTTTTGGCTTTCCTTCTTCTTCTCCTCTTTTCAATGTGTACTCATGGGTGATAAGTGACCCGATGAGTTCATTCACTTCGAGCTTCTTGAGGTCTCTAGCTTCAAGAATCGCTGTCACTTTTGATTCCCAACGTTTTGGTAGAGAGTTGAGAATTTTTCTTACTATCTCCACTTTGGAATAAACTTTGCCAAGAGCTGTCAAACTGTTTATGATGTTAGTAAAACGAGTGTGCATACTATAAATAGATTCATCATCATTCATCTTAAACATTTCATATTCATGAGTAAGAATATAAATTTTTGATTCCTTGACTTGAGAAGTTCCTTCATAAGTAACTTCCAAGTTATCCCAAATTTCCTTTGCTGTAGCGCAAGTCATTACTCTATTAAACTCATTACCATTGAGAGCATTATATAATAAATTCATAGCAGTTAAATTCAAAGTATAAAGTCTATCGTCTTCACGATCAAACTCTTATTCTTCCTTTTTGACCTTTACTCCATCAACCACTTTTGTTGGAATATAAGGTCCATTTACAATACATTTCCAGATTTCTCGACCTTGAGCCTGAAGGAATATTCTCATTCTTACTTTCTAAAATGAGTAATTGTCTCCGCAAAAGAGTGGAGGCCGACTGCTAGATTGACTTTCACCAAATGAAGCTGAAATGTTAGCCATAAGATCTTAACTCAAAAAATAGTTAATCTTATAACAGAGCTCTTGCTCTGATACCAATTGTTGCCCAGATGACTAACACAAGAGGGGGGTGAATTGAGTTATATTATAAAAATTAACACTTATTAATCAAATACACAATATAAATATAAACAGGATATAAAACAGTAAGAAATGTAAAGAGTAGGGTAAGAGAAAACAAACCCAGTATTTTTACGAGGTTCAGCCCACTGCCTACGTCCTCGCCTCAAGTTACCCCTTGAGGATCCCGAATTCACTAGTCAATCTCCTTTAGGTGGAGATAGAAACCTATTACACTTTTGAGCAGCACCGCTCCAAAGAATCCGTGTAGAACACCCTCTACACTTCCAATCACCTCACACTTGGTGATTTAACTATTCCCCGTGTAGAACACCTTCTACACACACAAGGGTTATACGCACCCTCTTACAAATACAAGAGTTGATAGTGGGTAGACTATCAAAGTACACTCCTCAACGAGTAAAATAGAAACAATACAGCGCAACTTATATCTCTCTCAACAAGAACAAGAATTAAGGCTCAAAACTTTAGAAAAGAGAGAATGAGAGCTTTGAAAGAATGATGCAAAACTTAACAATAGATGTGTAAGCTCTTGTTGTGATTTTTAGAAAACTCAAGTGAGTTATTTATAGGCAAATGAGTCTTCAATTTTAAATTTGAAAAGATTCTCATATTAAAGACATCATCATTCACTTTTCAAAAATTTCAAACCTAATCTTTTTACTTTTTGCATATGACAAAAAGAGCACATTTTACTTTTCAAAATTTTAAACCTAATCTTTTACTTTTTGCATATGACAAAAGGAGCACACTTTACTTTTCAAAATTTTCAAACAAAGACATCTACATTTTGCATAAGTCAAGAAAAGCATCCATCACTTTTGAAAATATTCAAATAAAACATGCATATGTGAAAGATGACAATTAATCATCTTAATATTTTCAAAATTCAAACATTTAATCATGTCATGCACATGTGAAAGATGACAATCAATCATCTTTCAAAATTTTCAAATTTAATTTTCAAAATATTTATGCACATGTGAAAAATGTATTTTAATACTTTATGATAAAATATTAATTTTGAGCCTTAATCCTAATTTCGAATTTTTAAGAGATTTACAACATTACTCTATGATTTTAATGTGAACTTGTTCCTTTCTTGCTCATACTTGGTTCCTTGATGTGCTTGATTCTATTGTGTGGACAACTTGAGTTTGAGACTCATTTATTCTTTGAATTTATTTGTTATCATCAAAATCCATGTGTAGATTTATAATTACACGATAATTACACGAAACTTGAAACCTTGGGTTCAACATTATCCATAAGTTTCGTCCCTCGATTACCCTTCATCGGTGAAATCGACGGCCAAGATCGGCTTATGCTCGTCCTCCTGCTTCCGATTCAACCCTCTCATTCACATCACTTAGAACGTCGCCTGGAAGCATTGTTTGGAAATAATGTTTTGGAGTTTGAAGGTATAGAGAGGTGGGTTTCCATTTGAGATTTCTTTTTATTTTCTTCTCAAAAACTCTCCTTTTGAGGCCTTTGAGATACAAAATGTCTGTTTAGCTACTGAGAAAATGAAGGAATATGAAGAAATTATAATTTGAAGTAGTTGGATTTTTCTTTGTTGGGGGGTTTCAATTTTTCTGATTTTTATTTCGATTTTTTTTTTCAATTTTCTGTTTGATGCTTGGATATTTTAAACAATTGATTAGATGCTTGGATGTTTTAAACAATCAATTATGAAATGTATGTTCGGCTACCGAGAAAGAGAACTGAGTGGCAAAAGATTCGATTAGATATTTTAAACAAATAAAAAAATTCAAATCTGGGAATCGGTAGGCTTATCGATAACGGGTAATTGGCATGAGAAGTTTTTGGTCGAGTCAGAAATTGCTACTATCGAGTCGGGTTGGGTCGAGTCGGTTGAACAGCCTACAACCAACTATACAGTTGAATCGGATTCCACCAATAATTCTCTCAACCCCTGCGAATGACACAAACAGAGCCATCAAGTAAAGGTCTACATCCTCCTTTTATTATTGGTGTGGATTGCTACTATAGATTATGCATCAATAATATGATTTCTCAAGAACTTTCGCATTATATGCTCTAAACATCTAAACAAGAGAAAATATGCATAAGATGGGGGTAAAATTAACATACATTGGATCTGTTGGAAAGATAATTAAATTATATGAAATAAGTAAGTTAGAGATCTCTACTTTTCGATCCCTTCAGGTATTTTTATTTGGGATATTTTTTTAGTTTTTTTTTTAATATTTTACATGATTTTTATATAAGTATTTTAAAAAAATGTTGTGATTTTTTTATATTTTAAAAAAATGGTTTAAGATGTTAAAAAAATTATATAAATAAAACATACATCTCAAAACATTTAAATTTTTAATTTTTTTACATGATTTTTTTAATATCTTAAAATATTTTTTTAAAATATAAACAAAGACAACATTGTTTTAAAACATTTATATAAAAATAATGTAAACTAAAAAACTAAAAAAAAAAGTCACAAATAAGAATTTTCAAATAGAGATAATGAAAATCTCAAAATAAACATCCCTAACAAATTTTCATATGAAATTACTAGGCAAGAATAAATTTATTGGATATTAAAGTGATTCAGCCACTTCTACCGAGAGCTCCAGCCTCCAGCCACGGCCCACGGGGTTTCCACTTTCTTCTTCTCCGTTCGATCAGCAAAAGTGATCCATCCCCCGAGCTCAGCCTTCGTGAATCGCTACACCTCCCTCTCTGGAATCCCATCCACAGGTAATCCGAAACTCCACCAAACTGAGGTTCAGATTTAAAGAAATGTATCATCCTTACAATACACACAAATATGTGTATTTAAATAAAATAATAAAAATGATAAATTACTCATTGAATCTTGATGTGTGATGTAATAAATGATAAATAGAATTTTTCTCATGTTCATATTCCCAACTATCTCTCTCCTTTTATTTATCTAATTTATTTTCTAAAAAATGCTATTCAATTCAGTAAATAGTACGAGAATGGTAAAAAATCAACATACATTTATGGCCAAGGGATAAAAGATGGGAGTGTTAAAATATTTTAACATGACATTAATAAATATATATTCGATTTCTTATGATTTATAATAAATAAATAACAATATAAAAAACGTACATTTCTCCATCTGATTGATGAAGAATTGATTTGATTATGAGAGAAGGATCGCCCTAACAACGTTTGCCTCACAAGTGTCTCCCGATGGCTAGATGCACTCTAATGTTGTAGGTGAGAACCCTTGAACCTCCCAGTGCTATTTATAGACTTCCGACCATCAAGAAATCTATGAGTTTGTGTTTGACTATGATTAGAGATATAGAGTTTAATCTTATCTCTTAGGAGTAATTCTTATCCCTTCATAACTCAAATATTATCTAATAAGATTTTGAACAATTTCAAACTGATAAGATGGGTGTGTGGGTCACAGAGTTTAAATAAAACTCTTACAGGGAGATGAGACCGAAAAGAAGGCTGTTGGGGACTGGAGCAAAGTGCAGGGTATAGAGAGGTGCAGAAATAAGATGGAGGGTGTCAATAAGGCGGTGAAAAAATTAGAGGAAGTCGACTGAGACATGCAAGATAAATATCTGATTGCACAGATCGAAATTTAGCTATAAAAAGGGCTCTCCGCCCAGGCAACAGGGATGATCTGATTCCCAGAATAATTTTCTTCAGCCTTCTTAGAAAATTTCGAGAACTTACACAGCGAATTTATCTGCATATTTATCTATATATTTTCCTGTACAGTGAGTTACGAGAAATTGTAAATACCTCCATTATAATGGATTCTCATTCTCAAATACCCGTGGACGTAGGCACTTGCCGAACCACGTAAAATTGTGTGTCCATTTCTATTTATTTCATCTGTTATTTAAGCTCGTACAGCCATGTTGGGACCTCATTGGGAGCCCCAAATGACCTCAAACGAAACCCAACTCGCATAAGTGGATTGAAAATAATTCTTTCTCTCACCCTGATTTGTTGGCCGAATTTTATGGCATCAACAGTGGCGCCGTTTATGAGATATTTAAGTTAGATGTGGGAGAATGATGATTTTTCAGCCCATTGAATAAAAATCTCTGACCGACTCAGCAAAAATTTTCCTTTAGATAAGTGTGCTCGACCACCTTATTCTTATTTTTATTTTTTACTTTTATCACTAGCACGATAAGAAAGATGCCGACACCAGCTCGGTCGGTCTCGAGCTCTTATGCTGGACCATTTATTTGTTTATCTTTCCGAACGAGATGTTCACAAGAATTACAAACACCTGCACTAACACATAATGCCTTGGACGCGACTCGAAGGTATAGCGTACTGTGCATTTAAAATGCACAGTAACGCAAGTGTGTGCCATGCATGCATGTACAGTACTTTGGGCATGTCTTTAACCCAAGTGCATGCACGTCCACTCGGAGGCTGCACTTCGGGCTTTCAAAGCCCCCGGTCCCGACATCTCAGGCACCAGAACAACTGCCGGTGGCCACCTTCATGATCGTCGAAAGTCTCTATCCTGCCAGAGGCCCTCGTCTCCGACGAAGGAGGCCGAGAACAATGCTCTGGGAGCACTTGGCCTCCGGCGTAGGTGGGGTAATTCAGCCCATCACGCTGGAGCAGGGAGGAGGAAACCGGCGTCCCCTACCAGGGCCGGCGGGACCGCCCCCAACTGGAGACCTCGCTGGGAATGGCGAGTCCATCGCAAGGGGGTCTCCCGAACGGCAAGCTCGCGTTCGGGCCCCTGCATCGCTCGCGGGGGGTTCCTCGCCACTAGCCAAGCCACCGACGTCGTCTGCCATCTCTAGGGTGGTTTTCGACTCCCTCACATCGACCGGTTCACCAGGTGGCAAGGCGCACTCCATGGATGTGATGTGCACTCGAGGTCGGATTCCATGCCCTCGTCGGATGGTGCAGCTCGGACTCCACCAACTCAGGGTTCACAAGCCTGGGCTCCACCAGTTCTAGATTCTTCAGTCCGGGCTCTTCCAGCTCGGGAGTCCACCGAGCTCCCTCCCTCTCCCGCCGGGACCTCACTAGGAGCCTCAAACAACCTTGAACGAAGCCCAACTCGCATCAGTGAGTTGAAAATAATTATTTCTCTCATCCCGACTTGTTAGCCGATTTTTATGGCATCAACAAATAGCATCCCGTTTTCATCCCGCTTTAATTTTTCTATTTTTTGTTAGTTTTTATATGATTTTTAAGTAAGTATTTTTAAATAATATTGTAATTTTTTTATATTTAAAAAAAATATTTTAACATGTTAAAAAAATTATGTAAAAAAAAAAATTGAAAAAAAAAATTAAGCGGGATGAAAATAGGATGCTATTCACTGGAGTGAAAACGGAATGAAAACGGAATAGCAATTCCCTTATTTTATACTTGCCCGTTCCCCAAAATCATGATTCAATTCAATCTATCTACAAATCGAAAAAATGTGAAACCTAGTCAAATATTGTCTCGCAATCGAAACATAAATTTCAGTATTCTTCAGATTTTCTTTCTAAGTTTTTCTCTTGCTGCTGGTTAATCTTTTTGAAGTTCTAGGCGCCAAGATTGCGTGACATTGATACGTTTTCGCTTATTCCCACGCGGAGGTAATTCTCTCAGTTTTTTACGCTTACAAATATTGCGAAAGATATTGTAAAATATATTGTGTGAATACCATTATTAAATGGGATTATACAAAAATTGATGGGACCGACCGTCACCAATGCGGACTGGTCAACAGAGTCTAGAACAGGAGGAAATCAACATAGAATCGTTGGACGACATTATAAATTTAGTGAAATTGGAGTCAGCCGGTTCGGTCCTAGTTAGAACGAACCCCAAATCGTCGAACCGACCGATAATATATATTTTTATTCATATGCTTCTTTAACTTAGCAGAGGGCAAAACGACGTAATTCATTGAAGTAAGTGAAGTAAGATTGTTTTACACCAACTGTTTATAAGAAAATGAAACGGTGACATTTGGATTAATACACCAAACAACGCGGTTTAGATTTAAGATTTAATAACCCCTCTCTGCCTCTCTCTCTTCTTAATCTTGGTTTTCTTTTTCTCTCTCTCTTTTATCATCCCACAATCCTCTCCTCCCTTCCTTTCTTTTTCATGTTGCTCGGCATTTCTCTCATCTCTCTGAGATCTCTCATATTTAGCCTATCTCTTATCTATCATCTTTGAAATGTATTCTTGAGCTCTTTATTGTTCACCTCTCATCTCTCCCATTCACCTCTATTTTTGAGATTTTGTTATAAATCTACGATTTTGTTTTGAATTTCAAGTTAACTTGTAGTGAATTCTGGTTTATTTGTTTTAACTTTGTGATGTAAAAATTTGTAGATGGATTAGCAACAGACGAACTGATCGTCGAATCGATTGGCATTCACCATGAGATTCTAACTAGTTCTCTCTCTCTCTTCCTCTCCTTATCAGCCAATTTTGGTTGGCACCAATCTCTTAAAAAGTTATCGATGCAGTTTTGATTTTAGTCCTAATTGAAATATACAATTCGATTAGGAATCATTGAGTTACACAAATGAAATGAGATGAAATGTGATAAAATTTCTGTGAATAATAATGAGATAATTTATGAATAGTAATGAAATAATTTAAATTAAGATATTTTATAGAGTTTTGAAAAATAAGAGAAAAAACTTAAAAAAAAATTATAAAGTTAATATAATTTTTATCTTGAGATTTGATAAGTTAAATTTTTGTTTTATTTTGTTTAAAAGTTTGTAAAAATTATAATGATTAGATAAAAACTTAAAAAATTAAGATTAAGATTAAAAAATATTTATATTTAAATATATTTTAAAAATAAGATAAAATAAGATAAAATGAGATAAATTGACACTATTATGAAAGTACAAAGTGGGCTGTGTTTTCAGTTTCCCAAATAAAACGAATTTGTCAAGGTAACTTCTTTTGTGACGACAAAAGCAACAAAAGATGCCGTTGTAATTTTTGCGTAGTTTTCAACTATTTTTCATAGTTTGAGTCAAGCGACTAAACGACATCGTATTAGCGCTGCCACCCTAAAACGTCTAAACGCACTTTGTTTTCTCTGTTTTCTCAACGGTGCCCTCCAATAAAAAGTACCAAGTCACGGGTCTATGTTGTGAAATCATAGTGTTGCATCCATAGAAACGAGTCTTGTGTGAGGAACAAACACCACCCCCCCCCCCGGCGGCGGATTCTTGCCGCCGACAAAGAACAACGTCGGCGAAGAGAAACTCCAAGAACCGAATAAAGCAACTCCATCCAAGGGACATAAATCGAGAAAAATCTAGGGTTTCGAAATATTTTTCTCCTAAAATTTCGGACAGGTGCAAGACCCGACCCGACGTGAAACGAACACCCATTGTTTGCCGACGAGCTCCGCTCCCTGCCGACGACGAACCCTGCTCCCACGACGCACCCTTAGACGCCGACGAGGCATTCTCTTTTCATTATTTTTTCCTCTGCATTTTCTTGAGATTAAGGTTTCTACACAAACCTGATTTGTTGCTCATAGTGGTATAAGTTGAATGACATCTTCCCATCTAAAAAATGTTGAGGATTTGCGTTTGGGTAAATCTTCCCAAATTTGACTGAGAGTCAATCCGCAAAAACCTGAGAACTCCGATTGAATTCCATCATACGGGTGAGCTTCCGATTGTATCTTTAACGCTACGCATTAAAAGAAAAATTATTGTGAAATTTATTAAAATTCATGTGGGTGAGTTCCCGATTGCATTTGGAACGCAGCAGGAGAGGGGGGAATCGCCCGGGTTGTCGTCTCACAAATCATTCGGTGGATGCAGCTGCATCATTCACATATTACGTGGCATTATATTATTGGATGGGTGGTTTTGCACCCATCCGGACCCGGGTTTACCCTTTTCAATAATTTCAATAAACCCCACATAAAAGAGAGCTACTTTTCCTGGAGAGCAAACCTGGAAGTTAAAAAAAAGGTGTTATTGATTCTACGCAAACAATCGTCTACTCAAGTTTTTCCTTGGTCTCCTCAGAATTTTATTCCCTTCTTTCCTGGGATTGAGAGACAGAAGAAATGGACAAATTTAAGAGCATGTTGAAGCCCAAACAGAACCCACAAGAGCAATTGAGAGATTGGCAGCGACGGCTCCGCCAAGAATGCCGCAACATCGAGCGCCAAATCAGGGGTATGTTCTCCTTTTATCTTTATTTTTTTTTCTATTTTACTGGCCATGATTTTTATTAGGTAATATATATTGTCATTTTTTGTCACGGGCTTTCAAGGAAATTATAGATCGATGGAGTAATCTGATTGTATTTTTATTTATGAATTGTCTCTGAATAATACTTCGTTTAATGGGTTCAGGATTTAAGGTTTGACGTGGTGGGGTTTTCTATTTTTTTCTCCTTATGGATTTCTTAAAAAAATCGTGGGTTTGCTTATTAGATGTCCAGAGGGAGGAAAAGGGCGTGCACAAAGCAATTAAAGAGGCTGCCAAGAGAAATGATATGGGATCAGCAAAGGTATTGCCAATCTTATTTTCACTTTAGTTACGTTGGTTCAATAATTTGTGTATGGTTAAAAATTGAGTTTTTGTATTAGTATAGTTTATATTTTTATTTCATACCTAAGATCATTCATGGAAAGATGGGACTTGGGAAATTATGGGTGTTAAAATGATCAAGGATTTGTCAGAGAGAAATGTTTTTTAGCCACCAAAGCATCTCACAAAAGTAAACTCACAAACTGACGTGGCTTGATGTGGTACATTAGATTGTAAAACTATTTTATTTTAACATAAATCTAACATATTATATAAAGTCACGTTAGTTTGTGAGTTTACGTTATGAGATTTCTTTGTAGCTACAAGACTTCCCTTATCATAATACTAATGGATTTCATGTGCGTGCTTTCAAACATTGGTATTTTGTGGCTTTTTAGGTGATCCTTAGCTCATAAAGTTCCTAGAGTGACATTATTTAAACTGTATTAAGTCATGAACGGGTTATGATATTAAAAGAAAGGCAGTTAATTAATCAGCCTGAGGGGTGTATTGCGTGGCTTAGGACACCTGTGCGGTTCAGATAGTTACCATATATTTTCATTTCTGGAATCATTTTGTTCCCATTTGAGTTTGGAAATGGGTAATCTCTTGCTACTATGGCCTGGGTTTTTAAGTCTCAGTTGGGAAACTTGGCCTCATTCCAAAAGTAATCGCAAATAACATCTTCAATATAAAATACTGATTTGATTCCAAGAGTGATTTGACCGACCAAGAGAGTATCATAGTCCTCCTGCATGCTTGTCTAAGGTAAACCATCATATCACATGCGCCTGTATTTGAGCATAGGTTTAGCCATATAGAATACTTGGATCTGCTTCTTACATTGAATGTCTCCAACTGTTACCCTGTTATTATTAAGCTACAATTGCTTTCATGTATTCTATGGTCTAATCTTTTTGTGAATTTAATTTCAGGCACTTGCGAAGGAAATCGTTTTGTCAAGAAAGACTGTAAATCGTCTTCACGAGAATAAAGCCCAACTGAACTCAATATCAATGCACCTTGGAGAAAGTGTTGGTAGGATGCTTCACATATCTAAACATTTCTTTCAACTCTCAAGCAAAGACGTATGTTATATCTCGAGAAAAGTAACACAGCCCTATTTTAACTATCAACTTAATGATCCTTGTTTTTTACTATCAACTCATTGAAACTGTTTCCATATTGGTCCCCTTTTTTTTGGTAAATAATGTGATTTATCCTACAAATTCACGTGTTGTGCTTCAGTTAATTGTAGGCCTCAATGTTAAGAAGGGGTAGGATCTTTTTTTTTTTTTGTATGCGTTGGTAATATAATTTTTTAATCAGTCCAAAAGAAATGGCAAACTATGTCCAATAAACATATTTTTGATAGTTTGTTTAAGCACAAGTACCAAACGTGAATATGAGTGTAGCAAAGTAAAACTTTTAATGGCATCAAATTTGATAGTCAAGTGTGGTTTAGGATAAAGTTCACTTCTTGCATATTGCAAGCCAATATCGCTAATTTTATTATTTGGTGTTTATCGGCAAAGGAGATTTTCAAGAGCAAATAAGAAAGGAAGAAGAAAGAAATAGTAAATACAGAGATAAATTTACAAGTATAATTGTTTTGTGGTTGACAGACCCACATATCAAATATGGCAGGAAAGTGTGCTGCCAAGTCCATCTAACAATTTGTGTTTGCTACTGCCTTATGGTTAACGTTTGATAAGGCCTTTTTTTTTTGTTTTTAAGTTGATGTGACTTTAGAACTGACAATATGCGATGCCTTACTAGTTGAAGCAAGATTTTCACCATAATGGTTTTCTTCTCAAGGCGTTCTATGAACTTAATTTATAAGGAAAATTTGTATTCAACACCTTACCATCTTCTATCAAAATTTTATTTGGGTCTATAAGTGTAATGCTAGCAGTGAAAGACTTGTACCGTAGGTCTGATAATTTCTACTGGATGAAAATTTTTATGTTCTGAAACTTGCAGCAATTGCCCGAACTGTGGGTCATTTGTCCAAGAGTGCGGAGGTCATGAAGCTTGTCAATAACCTCATGAAAGCACCAGAAATGGCAACCACAATGCAAGAATTCAGCAAGGAAATGACCAAGGTGATTTTTTCACTTCACCTATGAACAAGTACTCTTCATTTTCTTTACCGATTAGAAAATGACTCAAGTTTTTGTATTTTGTTAAATTTTTTTATGGGAAAAAAAAACATCTGCATGCCACCATCTTCCTTCCATATGTGTATGGTTTGGATATGTCATGTTAGCAACTTTAGCATATCTTTCTGTGTCTCATGTTTAGTGTAGTCCCCAGTGGGGTTCAACGAATGTTGCTTGGAGTTACCATTCTTGTGGATATGATTTCACATCATGTGATTGAACTCTTCTACGTTCTGCCATTACAGATGCTGGCTGAGAAACTGGAAGTCCTTTTTGTCAATAGTGTGGCAGTTATTTATACCGCAAAAATTGATTATTTTCGATTGTCCTCGTAAAAAATTGCTGGAAACTTGTAAGAGTATGCGAACAATTCCCTGGTTTTTCTCAAATATTACAGAGAAGAGAAGTCATGCCACCCTTTAATTTGGTTCCCGTTGTTAAGTGCCATGCCCGATATTCTGTGGCAGAGAGAGACCCATTTTGCACACTAAGGTTTTGGAATATCCATTTTAGACATTAATTAGGTGGTGTTCTAACCAATAGCTGATGTTATAGATTATTTGCCTTCTTGGGCTCTGTAGTTGTAAGAGTTTATTTTTAGTTCAGGCAGGGGTTATTGAAGAATTTGTTACCGATGCTGTTGACACCGCATTGGATTCGGAAGATATAGAGGAAGAAACTGAAGAAGAAGTTGATAAAGTTCTGACTGAAATAGCTGGTGAGACAGCTGCACAGCTTCCCGAAGCTGTTAGGAAGGAAAGGATAAAGGTACCTGCCGAGAGAGCTAGCACTTCTCAAGAAGTATGTAGAACTTCACTCCCTTTATACCCTTACATCATATGTTTCTTCAAGAAATGAAAGGACTGATTCTTTCTTCGGAATTTTTACAGGAAGAAGCTATAGCAGAAGGCGCAGACGATGAGGAAGAGCTGGAAGAGTTAAGGGCGCGACTTGCAAAAGTGAGATCATAGTTTTAACAATGTCAACATTCCTTATTCACTCAGTATCAGTGATATTGAAAAAGAAGAAGAGTTGTGTTGGAGCCAATTGTCCTATTTGAGATTGTAGGGCTTAAACCCAGCTTACCTAATTATAACTCAAAACGATAGCTTCTTAGCAAACGTCATTATGTATGATATCTCATGTAATTTGTCGCATCCTTAAATAAATATTATTAACTTTCATTTTTGACGTTTGTTCTAATGAAAACGAGTTTCTGAAACAACATTTCTCTTTACTATATATCTGAGGAAAACTTTTGCCTGATGAAGAAATAAGCCAATGTTTCAGCACTCGTGGTTGGTTTGCACCTGTTAACAAATTGAACAAAGAGTAACGCCACTCTTTTCTTATCTTTTAAGAAATTAAAGGTCCCGTTTGTTAATTATTTATATCTTTGAGCAGTCTCTTTATATTGAAAAAAGAAGAAAAAAAAAAAAATTTACCTCCACCTACTTTTTAATGAAGGATAATAAGGCTTCACACTTTCTGTTGAGCATCAGCACAGAGATGTACCACTATAAATAGAGACAACGCAGCTTAGGGATGGGATAGAAGAGTGGTTTTTATCTAGGGCCCAGGGGTGTATGGGAACAGAGTAAACCGGCCGAAAATTGATCAAACCAGCTGCTGGAGCACGAAATCAGCAAGGAATTGGTTGGCGGGTGGCAAGAATTGATGAAAAACGATGTTGGCCGCTTTGGCGTCGTTTCACTTAAATGAGTGAAACGGCATCGTTTGCCCCTAAAATTTGAAAATTAAATATATGGAACGACGTTATTTGACTTAATGGATTAATAAAAAGTATTACTTCCTTCAACACTCAATCACACCTATTTTTACATAATAATAATATATTATTATTTATATAAGAATGAATATGATAAATATAAATATTTTAATAATTTTTGTTAATAGAACTCATTATTCTTCTCCGCATCTTTTTCTTTTTCAGTATGTCATTTCCTTGTCTGCAACTTTCTTCTACTCTCTCATCGCAGACGATGCGACATTCCTCCTCCATCACAGAGACGCTGACGACAGATCGAAGAATTGAATCGGGCTGTGTCGAGACCAATAATATCGATTTTCACTCCCCCAATCGATCGGTTCTGAGCTCTGATAGCAGACGTTAGTGCGTTATCAATTTGGTACCAAAATCGGGTTGAACCCATCAGTTTTCAGTCCTAATTTTATCTAGTCTCATCAATGTTTTTTTTTTTTGTAATTTTTATCTAATATATAACAATAATTTATTTTTTTAAAATATTAAAATAATAATAATAAATAATATTTTATTTCATTTTATTATTTAAAAATTAAAAGAAACCTAAATGTGTGGCGATGGTGTGTTTGGGACTGTGTGATTAGCGAGACCCCAACGCAAATGCAACTTTTCAGTTTTCACACTGCTTGGCGCTTGCTACTGCTACTGGCAACCGGAAGCAAACACTACACGTAATACTCTCTCTCCCTCTCCCTCTCCCTCTCCCTCTCCCTCTCTCTCCTTTTCTTCTTGCGCAAGCACCCTCTTATTGACACCAAAGCCCATTTCTCAACCGCCCCCGTCAACCTCCGTTTTGTATTACTTCTAGTTATTTTCTACAGATGCCAGCTCATCTCTCCCTACCAACTAACGGCCGCTGTAATCCCGTAGACCGTTAGTTGTCCCCACCTGCAACCCCTCCGTCCTCTCTCGGGTAATGTGTGTGTATATATATTCTTCCTTTACCAACCAGTTTTTCCATCTTTGAAAAAATGGAGCACCCCTTCTCTGTGTATGTTCTATTCGCTTTCCTTTCTCTCCTCTCTCTCTCTTCCGCAAAATTCACGGAAAATATCGGGCTCGCGCGATCGAATCTCCCCTCCGTTCAGGCCGAGAAGTTTATCAGAGAACTGAATTTGTTTCCCAAACATGACCTCAACGTCATCGACGGTCGAGATTATGCTCCCCAACCCAAGAAGCTTGTCGAGAAGCCGCTCAGGTTTCCGAACCTCCTGGGCTCGGAAGTCCCCGTGGAGGATTTGGGCCACCACGCTGGGTACTACAACATCGAGCATTCACACGCTGCCAGGTTAACTCTCTCAAATCCTCTAGTATTCTATATTTATTTCTTTCCAATTTTTGGTGTAATCTATGAATTTCCATCTTCCCCAATTGGTGCCTTCATGCGGTTGGCTAAACCCAAGCCCTAGATTTTGTTTTGATTATCAATTTTTTATTTTGCATGTGGTTCTCTAATTGAAACCATATACGTTTGTCCCCTTATCTCATCGTATTGAAAACACTTTCAGTAATTATTATTTTTTTTTTAATTTGTGGTCTGTCCTAAAATATGACGGACTCATGTGGATATTTTGGGTTTTTTCTCCAATAAATGTGTTTCTTGTTCCGTGCAAGTGGACCCGATTTGCAAATTCCAAATCATAGTACCTAATGTATTGTAGGCTGGTTTTATTATATTCTGGAATCCCGTTTTTATCTGGCGTTTGCTTGTTTCCTATTGTAGGTAACAACTAGCTTTACGTTTTAGCCGATCGGTGGGAATTTGTAAACGTGCTGCTCATTTTTTATTAAAACAAAATTAGCGGCAAGTCATGTGGATGATTTGAAAAATGCTACTATAACTAGACAGCGAAGTCACTGGTCTTGGTTGATTATCAACCATTACTAGCTTTTGTAGTTTGTCTGTTCTGACATTTAGTTCATGTGCATGTCAGTTTCTTGCTCCCTTTTTACTGTTCTTAGTACTCCGTTTGTTGTTTTGCAGGATGTTCTACTTTTTCTTTGAATCACGCAACAGCAAGAAAGACCCCGTTGTTATCTGGTTGACAGGAGGGCCTGGGTGTAGTAGTGAATTGGCCATGTTCTACGAAAATGGCCCTTTCACCATTGCAGACAATTTGACCCTTGTGTGGAACGAGTACGGATGGGACCAAGTATGTTTGATCTTTCAATTGGGACTATATGGTCGAGGATTGTATTAGTTCAAGCTAGTATCATATGCTTAGTATGGCATAGTTGGGTGTTTCTTTCCTTCTATTTTGATGTTTACAAGCGAAGTAATATTTTGGTTTTTGTGATTTTGTAGGCATCAAACCTTCTCTATGTTGACCAACCTACTGGGACTGGCTTTAGTTACACTTCTGATAGACGTGACATTCGGCACAATGAAGCGGGTGTTAGTAATGACCTTTATGACTTTTTACAGGTTAGTTATATTTTTGTTCTAAATTTTGTTGAAACAGAATTTCAGTTAAGGCAAAATTTTTCTCAGTTGACTGATTGTTGATTATAATATTGTGTGGTCAGAACTGTAACTAGGCCTCTTTTGTATACTACCTGTGTACACGGGCACTGCCTAGTTGCATTCAATCAATAAAGATTATTACTTATCAAAAAAAAATATTGTGTGGTCAGAACTTCTAAAATAAATGTCATATCAATTTTTTGGTAAAGAAAAAACTGTATGTTTGTAGAGGGAGGAGAAGAGCTGTGTTACTAAATGATTAAGATTTTTAACTTTACCAATTATTATTTTGACTGGTTGGCTTTTTCTATGGTACAGGCCTTCTTTGCAGAGCATCCTGAATTTGCAGAGAACGACTTTTACATAACTGGGGAATCATATGCTGGGCATTATATCCCTGCTTTTGCTGCTCGTGTCCACCGAGGAAACAAAGCTAATGAAGGAATCCATGTAAACCTTAAGGTACAATGTTGATATAACATAATGTAAAGTTATATTTGGTCACTTACCTTTTTCTGAGCTGAGATTAAATGTTCAACAGGGATTTGCCATTGGCAATGGACTTACTGATCCTGCAATCCAATACAAAGCATACACTGATTATGCACTGGACATGGGCATAATTTCAAAATCTGCATACAATCGTATTAACAAGGTGGTTCCAGTCTGTGAAACGGCAATCAAGCTTTGTGGTAAGTTTGTGGATGAGATTGGCTGCTTGTCCCCTTCTAAAGGTTGCTGTCCTACTGTTCTATCCCCCCCCCCAAAAAAAAAAAAAAACTCTTCTACCTGTTTTTTTTTTTATTTGTGTGAATGCAACTATAGCTTACAGTTGTTTCACATGGATATCCTTACTGAAAAAAAAATTGGTACCATGTTGGTCTTTAATCCAATCCTTTTGCATTTGGGCCAATATTGTTGATTATCTAAGAGCGGCTTCTCTTGTTAAACTTGTTTTTGTATTTTTTTTTTCCTCCAGGCACTGATGGTACAATCTCTTGTGTTGCTTCATATTTTGTTTGCAATACCATATTCAGCAGCATCATGGCTCTTGCTGGTGATGCCAATGTAAGAAAACGCATGTTCTTTTTTCTACTCTTCAGTTTGTTTTTAAGTGGGACACTGCTGCTGCAATTTATCATTTCTTAATAGAGCATGTTTTCTGCACAAAAAGCATGTGAAAATTTCCTTATTATGAAAAATTAAGAATGAATTTTTTTAAACAGCAGAATTCATGGCAGTTTTTTCAAACAGCAGAATTCATAGCAGCTGTGACTGAAAATATGACAACCTGTGAAATATGCATCTTTCCTTGAATTTCACAACTATATTCATCCTGACACCTTGGCAGATCTTAAATTTGACGTGCATGGATATTTCTATATTGCAGTATTATGACATTAGAAAGAAGTGTGAGGGGAGCCTTTGTTATGACTTCTCAAACATGGAGAAATTCCTAAACGATAAATCTGTTAGGAATGCCCTAGGAGTTGGGGACATGGACTTTGTGTCATGTAGCCCCACAGTGTATCAGGCCATGCTGGTGGATTGGATGAGGAATCTGGAAGTTGGCATTCCTGCACTTCTGGAGGATGGAGTCAACTTGCTTGTGTATGCTGGAGAATATGATCTCATATGCAACTGGCTTGGTAAGCTTCTTGGCCTACTAGACAATCGGCATCTTCTTATTCAGAAATCTGATATGTTAAGGAAGACTTGTGTGTAACAATCATACCATATATGATCCCAAACCGGTGTATAATTCCTTTGACTAGGTAATTCAAGATGGGTTCATGCTATGGAATGGTCTGGTCAGCAACAGTTTGTAGCATCACCTGAAGTTTCTTTTGAAGTTGATGGTTCAGAAGCTGGAGTACTGAAAAGCCATGGGGCTCTCAGTTTCCTCAAGGTCTCACTCTTTATTTCTTATTCACATCTATGCCCACTCCCACCCACAGATACAGCTGCATTTCTAACTCCCATTGCCTAATGGCTGGTTGCGAGTACTGACATAGTTGCATGACATATGTAACAAACAGGTCCACGATGCGGGTCACATGGTTCCCATGGACCAGCCCAAGGCTTCATTAGAGATGCTGAGGAGGTGGACTCAGGGAAAGCTTTCTGAAGTGCCATCTGATTCTGGAATATCAATCGCTGAGATGTGATTGCCTCCTTTTCTGCCCATCTTTTTTTATCGTAGGTTGCAGAATTTGGCATCAAAATCAGAGCAACCGCTCTTATGGTTTTCTTGGTTCCCCATTAAGCTTGTGAATGTATATGTAGACCAGCACTTGAGTTTAAAAGCAACTCTATATAATGTGGGAACCTGACTGTTTTTGGATATATATCAACAATATGAATATGCAGATGTTTGTATAATTGATATACTGCTCCTGTAGGTTCTCTTCTGCAGTTTGTCTAGTGTTTTTGCTTGTGATTCCACCTATTACATGATGGGGGGAACATCAAGGGGACTAGGGGTAACATCAAGGGGACTGGAGACTGGAGAGTGGATATAAATAAGATGAGAGAATCTGGGGATCAGTCCCGGATCTCCTTGAAAAATGGACGCCGGCGGTTCCCGCAGCAGTGGGTGATACCGCTCATACCATCATGACCGCCGGCTTCTGGCGACCCCATCCTTGCGACGGCAACTCCCAGCAATCTCCGATGTGCTCCACGTAGCCTTAAATCCGTTTCGGACCGGAGGCCGGCAGTCACGATGGTATAGACGGTGTCACCCACCGGCGTCGACGTCGGCGTCGGTTCCGTCTAGGCTGAGGCCGAACATCCTTTTAAAATCATTTTCATTTTATTTTTTTATTATGTTTTTATTTTATTATATGTTTTTATTCTATTTTTTAAATTTTATTTTTTTATTGTAATTTTGAAAATTTTTAATTGTATTTTTATTATAAGACTATTTTTAATGGGAAGCAGACGGACCGGTCCCAACATCTCCCAAATAAGATTGTTAAATTACGAGTCCAATGCTTTTGTCTGTCTGTTTTTTTCCTAAAATAGGCATTTTCAAATAGGACAATGCCAGTTATAATTTTTTAATTTTGTTGTTTCTTTTCATATTTATAAAATAAATTTGAATATTTCTAAAAAAATTAAAAAAAATAATCAATAAAAATAATAAATAATAAAAATAATTTGAGGAGACTTTTCCTTTAGAAAATGGGTTTGTGTTAAGCATGATGTCAAAGATCTTAGGGGTGTTAATTTGTGCATTTTTGGGTTGGAGATTTAACTGGCTTGCAGCTGCTCAGCTGCTTTTGTCTTCTTAAACCGTTAAACGGGACTAGAACCGGCTATATATATCCAGTTGTTGTTCCCAACGGTGCCGATCAACCACTGGAAGAAAGATTATGGGTATCCATGAAATGCTGATGACAACGTGGGCATATGAAAATTAGATGAAGAACTGCTTATCTTCATGCGACTGATTGTTTATTATCGCATCGTTATACCGTTCAAACCTCCATTACCAACCAATTAATAAAGAAAGCAAGAAAGAAATCATTATGGTCGAAAATAAAATAGAACCTACCGGTACTACTAACTTAATTAAAAGCAAGTTATCCAAAAAAAAACTTAATTAAAAGCCAATGCTTTGAATTTTTTTTTTTCAGTAACTAGAATCCAGAAAACTCATATCACATTCATACAGGCATACATGATCCAGTAGTAGGAGCTTAGACGCAGTATTTCAATCATCCTCATGATCGCTCTCATCGCTAAAATAGCTGGCTTTCTTGGCCTTCTTCTTCTTCTTATCCCTAGCCAACACCTCGCTCTCTTCCCCCGTCAATAACCTCTGGCTGGCACCATCGTCCACTACTGGCGCCCAATTACCATCTTCAAATCGCTCCTCATCGTCCCCATCATTGTCAAAACCCGTTTCCTCTTCCTCCTCCTCCCTCTGTGCCCCCCCGCCACGAGATCTTTTGGGAATGGGACGCTCCCTTGGGCCTAGCTGGTTCTTAGGGCACTCGTAGGAGAGGTGGCCGAGATCGCCACACTCGTAACAACGGGATAAATTATGGGGCTTGACCGTTGTCGACAACGATGGAAGCCGAGATGGTCCTCCCATTGAGGACCTTCCCTTGCATCTGACGCTCCGCGGAGACCGTGTCTCCCTAGGATACGAATTGGATAAAGGCAACGCCGCAGCTGAGGCGGGTTGCGCGGTCCCTGAGAACGGTCACGCGCGCGACCGTTGGAGAAGAGCTGGTGGAGGTCGGAGTTGGTGAGGGAGTAGTCGAGGTTCGATACGTAGAGAGTCGACTTGGAGGGGGCGAGGCCACCGGAGCCACCGCGTTTGGGTTTGTTACTTTGAGGTTTCGAGGAGGCAATGTGATAATATCCCATCAAAAACCGCCTATGTTCAAGGCCCTAGACACATATTGACACCCAAGTTGGCACCACTTGTGGTGCCAAGCCCAACATTGGAGGACTCCCTTAAGAGTCCTGAGTGTGTCCAAGGAAAATCAGTGGAGATGCACGAGTCAATTGGGATGTGGCTCACTTGTTCCCCCTTGACCGTGCCGCGACTAGGCCTTGACAGCACCATGACACAGCGACTGACATGCCATGACACGCCCATCAGCATGCCAGCAGCATCACCAGCGTGCCCAGCAACAAACCAGCATGGCCAGCAGGCAAGCCCAGTGCCCATCAACCTGACCAACAGCACCAGCATGCCCACCAGCATACCATCAGTGCCCAACAACACCAGCATGCCATCAGCAGCCTACGTGGGTGTTTTGGCCCGAGCCCTGACACGCACCAAGCCCCCAGCAAGGCTACCAGCCATGTGCAACCCAGCACACAGCCCACTCGACGCATGCTTGAGCACAGCCTGGCGCGCATCCCAGCATGTCACCTATGCGCGCCCACCTGTGCGCCCTCCTCCTCAACCCCCTGAGCAACCCACGACGCACAGTCCTCCCCCATTACATGTGCCGCATGCCCTTGAGTGCACCACTATATTAGCCATGTGATGCATGCTCTTGTGAGCACCTCAGCGCACCATGCTCCAGTGCCCACCGATGCGGCCCCCTGACACTCACTGCATGCAACCTTGCAGCAGCCTTGTGCCACACATCCTTGCATGCGCTACTGCACCAACCATGTGCTGCATGCCCCTGCGCGGGCCACAGCGTGCCACACTCTAGTGCCCACCTGCGCGCCCACCAACATGGCCGCTTGATGACCATGCGTGTACCACAGCAGCAACTTGGGCCATGCCCAGCGCCCAGACCAACCTGGGTCATGCCCAGCGCTTTACAACTCAAGCCATGCATGGATCACTCACCAGCAAGCTAGGCCAATTGCATGCATGCTATCAGGCCAGACCACCCAGCCAGGCAACCAAGCTTGGGCCATGCCCAACGCCCCACAGACTAAGACCTGCATGGGTCCAGCTGAGCCACCATCAAGCCATGTGCACACTAACTGCAAGTCATGGCCAACACCTGACCATGGCTAGAGTCTTTGCCATGGACCAACCAAGACCACCTGAGGTGCGGGCCAACAAGCATACCAGTCACACCCATGGGCCATGCCATGGGCTAGCTAAGCCACCATCCCTTCATTGCATGCTACAGCCACATGGGCCCCCAAGACTATGTTATTTGCTTTTGAGTGCTTTTATTTATTTTATTTAATTAAATAATATCCAGGGACATTTTAGGGGTTTTCACTTTGTAAACTCTATAAATAGGACCCTAGGCCTCTTAGTTTAGATACCTTTTGATCTTTTGACCATTTGAAGAATTGAGGATTGGAGTGGCTTCCTAAGAGCTTAGGCCGACCACCATGTGGTATGGATTATTATAGTTGCTTAGTACTTGGGTTTCTTGGGGTGCAATTCGTGAATCCCCTTGAAGAGGATTCCTCATTGCAATTCGTGAGTAGGAGTAATCTACATCTATCCTTTTATCAATAAATGATTTGAGGTATTTCTTATCATTTTATGTTCTTGTTTATTTTGGTGTTCTTTTGTTCTTGGAGTGAATTGGAGTTCCTTTCTATTTGTTTGATTAGTGAAAACCCACAAAAAGAGTAAGTAAGTATTTTAGTGTTTTGTTTCAGTGCCAAATTCACACCACTTGTGAATTTGAGAAGTGAGTGTTTTAGTGTCTTGTTTGAGTATCAAATTCACACCACTTGTGAATTTGAAAATTGTGTGTGAGTGTTCTTGGTGAGTTTTGAAGTTCACATCACTTGTGAATTTCGGATTCATCAATTGTGAGAAAGTGAGTGTTTGAGTTGGAGTGTAGGAGTTGTCATTGCCGAACCACTTTGGTGTTCTTGAAGCGTTTGGCGTATTCTTCATGTTCTTGGCTTGTTCATCCATTTTCTTGGATGTTCAATCCATTCTCTTAAAGTGTCTTGAAGATTTCCTTGTTTCCAATACCCTAGCCGACCACCCCAAAGGAAACCTTACTTACCATACACACATAACCCACTTACCAAAGTTGTCCAAGTCCTCATCCCATAACCGGCCATCCATTAACCCCCACATCTAATCATATCTTCCCATATTTCCCTCACCCAAATCAATCTCCCACATTCCATAAAAAGCTCTAGTCGACTACTATAGCCCCCACACATAGCCGGCCACTCATCTCTCTCCAATCCCACCAAAATCTTTCCATACCAAGCCAAGATACTATCCTATCTAGCCATATACGGCCAAGGCACCACTTGCCTTTGCTGAAATCCTCATTGCCACATCAACAAAATCATATTTTCCATTCCTATATTTAATTAGTCAATCAACTAATTAGTGACTCAATCAAATATTCTCTCTCCCAAATCATTCCAATTACATTTAAACACCAACTCAATCTTTCTATACCTGGCCACATATCTTCCCTTAACTCTACAAATATTTCCAAAACCAAGCTAAGACATTTCCATATCTAGCCATACTTGGCCAAGGCACCACTTGCCTTTGCTGAAACCCTAATTTCCACATCACTATATCTTCTTTCCTTATTTGGTTAGTCAATCAACTTATTAGTTGACCTAATCAAATATTCTTTCCTTCCAATCATATCCCATTCAAATCCAATCAAATATTCACCAACCCTAATTCCCCATATTCAGCCACTATCTTATCTCACCATTTCCTCACTTATCCAATCAATCAAGAGATACCCTTACAAGTCAAAACCCTAACTACATATCTTACCATATCCACCAAAGTCTTACCTTCCATAAACCTTCATATGCTCGGCCATATCAACCTTACCAAAACCGAACACCACTTTCCTTCATAGCCCCACCATATCTTTCCATGACCTATTGGATTGATCAATCAACACTAAATTGATTAAATCAAATATTTCTTCAACCAAGTCAAACCAATCTCCCCAATCAATACCCTACTCGGCCACCCAATCAATCATCACAAGATATCTTATTGCCATACATAGCCGAACCCTAATCCCTTATATTTCCCAATCATATATTCTCTACCTAATTGATTAGTCAATCATCCCCTAATTGACTCAATCAATTCCACACCAATTCCCAATCGATCAACAAGATACTCCTACCAACTTACCTTAGCTGAACCCATCATAGCCATCCACCTATCAATCAAGGCCAATCACACTACCCAACTACCATACTGGACCACCACTCAAACCCTATCACCTCTCAATCCCCAATCAATTAAGGATTGGTTTTACATTTCCTTTCCATAGCCAAACTACATTCCCAAACCCTAACATAATCCCAATTTTGAAATTCCCTTTAGTCACCACTAAAACCCTAGCCCAACTACACCATATGACTCATATGCTTTACCAAAAGAACCCTAACACACAAGCCTACCTAAAGGACATTCTCTTAAACCATTTCAACCTTAATCTACCACATAAACCACCACATCTCCCTACCTAAATCAAATTGCTCCTTAAACACCATTGCCATTACCCTAGGAACTCAAGAAAGCAGGAAAAAGTGCCTCAACCAACCAACCAAAGAAACTTGCTTGATCATTAAAGGAGACGTGCGTAGAGGAGGACCCGCATTGGTTAAGGGCTAGACCGAGACCCCTACCACGGTGGCTGTAGGATTTGTATAAGAAGAAGAGGAAGAGGGGTAGCGGTAGTAGAAGGTGTCGTCGTCATCATCGTCGCTGATATTTCTCTTCCGCACCATAGCCTTTTTTCCTCTGTTGAGCGCACGCACTCTCTCTCTCTCTTACAACTACAAATTTCTTTGGCAATTGGCACTCGCCGCAATAAAGTTTATATTGCAATAAAAATTGTGTTTATTATTTCTTACTTTTCAAGATGTGATTTTTATTTTTATATTTAAATATATATTAATATATGAATATTTATGTTTAAAAAATATATAAAAAATAAAAAATATATATTCATATGATTTGATTAATAAAAAGTTAAGTTTATTTTTATTAAATTATATCACCAGTTTAATATAAATTTTAAACAATAACTCTTTGATTGATTCTCTTTGAAATTGTTGCTTTGGAATAAAATACTTTATTTGCCGAAGATAAAATAAAGTAGTTTAATTATTTATCTTTGATTTTACTGTGATTGAGTCACACTTTATTTACATGGAAAATCACTGGAGTCAATAAAAGACTTATTATAAAATTATACTCTTATAATATCTTAATTTTATAATAATTTTAATCAATTTTTTTCTCTTTCATTTCACAAAATTAAAAATATACTCAACCCAAATTATTATATTATTATTTACAAATCATCTTACTACTATTTACAAAATTATTATCTAATCTCACTCGCCATACCAGCTTAATCAAACACCTTATAAAGACTTTGATTTGTCATTTGTGAAAATATTAACAACAATGAATGTGGTACAATTTATCGTAACTTTAGTTAAAACCTGTTTCGTAGATACTGGCTGTAAGAGAAAAGTCATTCTCCATCTATAGTGCGATTCGAACCTTGGTTAGTGACATAGTGTTGTTGGGAGTTTTTTTTATTGCGGTTTAGATTCACGGTATAGCATCTATACATATGATTATATAAATGCAGTAAATATAAATAGATAAAGAGACAAAATTACGTAATTCAGTATAGAATCTACATTCATGAGTTATTTGAGATGAAAATTTACTATAATATAAATATTTTACAATTTCCCGTATCTTACCATATCAATAGAGTTGATAATCCCTACTACTTGGAGCCTGAAGAAAATAATTCTTTTGAAGCTTTACATGTCGGAAGGTCGAATAAGTTCTCTTCCCTTATTTGATCCCATATCCCATTTTTTAAGCATATGTTAGTAGCTATTTATGTGTCACTTTGTTGCCTTTTGGGTGCCTAACTCTTTTAAAATTTCATTATTATAATTTTTTTAAAATTTCATATAAAATATAATAAATTATTAAAATTTTTTAAATTTCATAATAATAATAATATTAAAAAGTATTATCTTAATAATATTTTATTTAATTTTTAAAACTTATCTTATTTCAACTCACTATTCAAAAATTTTAAACCATACAAAGTATTTCCTTTCGACACAATTCTTTTCTTTTTATGGTCTTTGTCCACTCATATTTTATTACCACTGGCTTTTTGTACTTCTTGTTAGGCTTGTTTATACACGTCGGATTTTATCCGAGTTGATTTTGCAATTTTATTTATTTTTAAACAATTTTGAAATTTTTAAAAATAAAATTTAAGAAAATTTTAAAGTCGAAATCTAAATTTTTAAATTTGAAATTCGGATGATGGATCGGGTTTGAAATGCGAAATTGGAATTGAATTATTTTCACCCCTTTACAGCCCATTTGTTGAAACAGTATAAAGACATTTAGATAACCCCCGCCAAATCTAAGCAAGAAAGCATAATGCGCTATAGAAAGAACTAGGTTATTCTTTTTTTATAAAACTGATTTACTCAAATGAAACAACTTGGAGTTAATAGAATATGACATTTATACTTTATAGTAATGAAGAATATTGCTTCATTAACTATATATTATTCTCCAAAATTCCTGTTTATAAATTTAAGATTTTAGAAATATGTTTAATATATAATTTATAATATTTAGGGAGCACCTATCATAATTTATATATATCTTTTATACTTGCAAAATCTATTCATCTATACTTAAGATATGGATAATAAAACTAGGACATAAATCCATTAGGAAAAAAAATAGCGTGATCCTAACTTAAATTAGATAGCATATTAGAATATGTAAGTAGTAAGTATCGTATATTTTATTTAAAAAATCTATATTTTTCAATAAAAAATTCATTTCCATTATAAAAAAAAGCGTAAAAATTAACTATAAAACTGTTCGTTGGATTACTTAATAATTGAAGAAGGGTGTTTGTTGAGCTGATGTAACTTGTACAACAGACAGGGAAAGAGACGTGGATATAGATGAGAAAGAACGAAGAAGCTTCCCAGACTTGCAATCCTGAATCCGTCTGCTTGGCCTTCAGGAAAGTTTAAAAAGAAAGTGCCATACATGAAAAAGAAAAGGAGAAAAAAAAAAAAGAACTCGATGATGGTTCCGCAGAGACAATTGGCCTTCTAGGGTTTCCTGTGAGTCATTAATAATTATCCCCCTCTCTTTCGCATTATAAATTTGTTGGATTCGCCTCTCTAATTTCTCTGCTTCTACACTCAAATATTCTTTTAGACAAAAAACAGAATTTTGAGAACTGATTTATTAGTGTCGGGTATGATTAACAGGTGGGTATTGAAATAAATGCATCATCTTCATGCTCAGGCCCTTTTTTTCTCTACGGGAGAAGTCTAGAACTAAGTTTATTTATTTATTTATTATTATTATTTTTTATATTGAAGTTTACATCATAAAGATAAGATATTTTCCTTGAATTATTGCAAAATTCCTGTTGAGATGAGTCGAGTCTTTGTGGGAAAGAGAAATCGAGGTGCTTGATGTGGGAGCTTAAGAAGATCGGTATAGTATATGATCGTATGGGGTTGATATGTTCACTCTATTAATATTCGAAGATTTCTAGCCGTGAATTTGTTTTGATAGTTTTCTTGATCGCTTACAAACTACTAATTCAAACGAAACAAAAAGTTGCAAAAATGTGAGATTTTGGGTAAATGAGATTAGTATGATATGCTAGTATTTTATTATCCTTTCAGTGAAAGTGAAAATACGGAGGACAGATATTGTTCTGTTGAAAGAAAAAAGAAAAGAGATTTTATAGTTCACACACACACACACATTATATAACTAAAACAAAAGAAAATCAAGATTTCACTAATTTTGAATTTCCAACCTAAATTTCTCTCGATGGTGCCAAACCTGACTAGAATGGGTTAAACTGAAATATTTTCCGAGAATGGCTTGCTTAATGTCCCTATAATGCTTATGACCCCTACAGAAGACATTTGACCACCGAGTTTGAATGTAAGAAGTGATCCTTATAAATTCTCATAGGTGCTAGATTTTTTTTATCTGAAAGTGAGAAAATACTTTTCTACTGGTTATGTATACAATGATCACATACTGCATAGTGAAAAAGCTCCATGCATGAAGCAATGCTACTCTAGACGGGTGTGTGGTGGGTCCCATTCAAAATGGAGTCTGTCATATTGTAACGCCACTTTCATTTTTTTCCTAGATTCTTGATAAAATCTCTATATGATACAAGCTGATACATTCACATTCATACTAAGGACTCCCTATCACTTTCATTTCACTCTCCTGTTTCTCCCTCTTTGAAATACAATTGCTTTGTGTAACCTTTTTTTTTTTTTTGGCAAAACCAGTGATGAACTGCCATTACCTTGGAAAAGATGCATGGGTTCTCTACTGTTGATGGCTTTGTGGAGATAACTGAATGCCTGGCAGAGATGATTAAATACATTGCAAATGAACCATCGGTAGGGCTTTTCTACGTTCAGCAGCATACTCGAAATGCGGTGCCCAACGTCATTACTCTCAAGAATAATGTTGTGGAGAAGTCTCGGGAAATGACTTTGCACACCGAAGATTCAGAGGATTCTATCACCACAGTGAGTTCGATGAAAGAATGCGGATTCCCCATTGTCGATGAGATGATTAGAGACATAAAAAAATCTCTAGTGATTATATCAACAAAACAACCTAGAAGAGGGTTAATCCATAACCCGGTTTCAGGTTTTCAGATGGGAAGAACTATCTCTTGGGGACCGACCACTTGGGGTAGTAGTGCAGTTTATTCCCAAGAAGATAACGAAAGAAAGGGTAGTTATTTTTCATCTGTATTTAAGTCGGCAAAACAAAAGGCTAGCAATTTCAAGTGGCCACAGCTTGATCCCAAAGAATCAATACAGACTGAGGGTGAGAAGTTGCTGCCATATCCTACTCCAACACTGTCAGTGGCATCTGCTAGTGCTAGCTCATCTTTGCCAGATGTGGAAGTAGACGAGCTACCCTTGTCAAGTCGGATTGAAGATGAGCCAGTAGAAGAAGAAGAAGAGCGTGATGTCAGCTTAATAAATCATAATTTATTGTTGGGTGCAGAAAACTTCGACGACTTCAAAGCCAATAAAGAAGCCAAATTGAAGGAATGGTTACAAGGGGCTGATAATCTGGACAATCATAGAGACGCCAACAATGCAAAAGTGCTTTAGTTAGGCCACGCTCGGCTAGTGAACTGCTTTGCTTGTGTATACTGCTGTTTGTTACTCTGTAATTATCTGTGGATGAAGATTACAAACAAAAGGTTTATGGTGCTATGAGAAAACTCATTTTTGGTGATATTAAGGGTGATAATAAAAATCCCTTCTCATAAGCTTGTTATAGAACAAGAACGTGGCGGGATGGTGATTTTACCAGTGTACCGTTGGATTTTCAGTACTAGGAATCTGCAAACTCTGCTTGGAAAATAAGTCGGGGATCTTCCATCCCCAACTGCAGAATTATGCCTTTTAGCAGCTTATCACATTTGTGTAACTTGGGCCAAGGAGGCTTCGGAAGGTAAACAACCATTTATACAGAAGTGCTGGCAATGTGTTTGATGCTGCTGCCCTTAACCATAAGATTCCATTACTCAAATGTGTTTTTGGAACAATGTTGAATGATGAGATAATAGGTGACACATGCTGTTGTCTGCACCACCAATTGTTCAGATATAGAGTGCATTTCCTTAATTCCTTGTTCAGAGATCGAGTTTTGTCAAGAAAGATGGTGACTACTATATATGACATATTGGAGTTGGCTCTTGGAAGTTGATGCTTAGCTTTGACGTGTATTTGGTTCTTTTGGTGTCTTCTTAACATTTTTAAAGTTGTAAAGCAGCGATAGCTATGTCTTTGGTGGCTTCTTCTCATTCATTCTTACCCTCTCCCCCAAATCCTCGTTGGAGTCTTTATCTCGGCAATAGTCAACCTGATTAGCTCGAGAAAAAATAGATCGACTGTCCCCTCGCTAGAAACATGTTAAAGTTTTGAGTTACTGTAGAATAACAAATTGATGCGTAATATGTTGGAGCAAAGGGGCTGCAAAACAAAAAATAATGAGAGAAATTTGCTTCCAATAATAGTAATTAGTATGTATATGGGTTACAAGTAAATTTGCTTCCAATATACAATGAAATCCGGAACAAGTTTCGTTTGACTAATTGCGTCGTGTACCGATAAAATTAGATTCTGAATACTTTTAAATTTTGCTATTCAATCAAAAGATTAGAAATCTATTATCTGCCGAACGAATAGATCCTAATAAAAAGTTTTAAAGGAATGAAATTTTTTAGAAGAGAGAGAATTTTAAAATTTACTTTTAGAATTAATCAAATTCGTATGCCAACGAATCTATTTATAGAGGACCAAATGATGTGAATAAAAAGTTCTCTCTTTTCATTTTACGTAATCAGATCCGAACCAGTATATGTATTAAATTGGGACTTGGTCCAGCGATCATGCTGCTTTCTTCGCAACTGGTACAACACTAGTTTGAGTCTCCGCGTGGACACTAGGGAGTTTTATTTTCTCCAATTTTCCAAGTCTGACAACGCCTCAGCGTGTCAAGCACCACTTATGCTCATGCGTTGCGCCCTTTGACGCATGCCCAGGCAGCTCATCATGCGCGCCCTTGAGCCCTAAGGCCATGCGCTTCAATTAATCACAACAAAAATGCCTCCTCGTGAAGGAGGTGTGGATCGAACCTGTAGCATAAGGGGTTAATTTAAACCCTTATTACCACTAAATCTATTAAAGGCTTATGGTATTCTACCAGACCCGAAATATTATAAATACAAGCTTTTGCTTATAAATTTCCTTATTGCTCTCTTTTTAAAATAATTCATAATTTTCAAAAACAAAATTTCAAAATATATTAATAAATCTAATATATAATATATTATTTTTAAAATATTTTCAACAGAATGTTACATATAATTATAGAGTGTGTAAATACATTGTAATTCTTTTTAAAAAAAGAGACTTATTATTAAAAGACTAATTTTTTTTACATAAGTTTCATGTTTTATTCAATTTTTTAAAAATGATTATGTCGTGTAAATATTATTTGTTAAAAAAATTTATTGGATGTTATGACCTATCTATCCCATAAATTAATTTTATAGACAACTCTTTATTTTTTTTCTTTTTGATGGAAATTTTATAAACTCTTAATAGAGAAAAGTAGAAATTACGATATCGGTGCCAATATTCTAAATTATATATATTATACAATAAATAGCCACGACTAACTCAAAATCTTGTTATTCATAAATCTTAATATTTTAAATTTAACAATAGTTAGTAAAATTATTAATACGGTAGATATTAATATCCGCTGTCTTATTAATTATACGAAAATTAAAAAAATTTCGTAAGAATTACTATGAAACTGCAGTGGATATTGTATATTTTAAAAAATTAATTTCACAACCATTTGAATGAAAAGTACAAGTCAAAAGGAGAAGTATGTTTCTGGGAAAAGAAGAGAGTAGATAAAAATAAAATAGAAAACAAGATCCCAAAAATAAAAAATAAAAAATAAAAAAGAGCATCGTCCACTTCTGCCGAGAGCTCCTACCACGGCCAACGGGGTTACCACTTTCTTCTTCTCCGTCCGATCAGCAAAAGCGATCCATCCCCGAGCTCAGCCTTCGCTACAACTCCCTCTCCGGAATCCCCCTATCCATAGGTATTCCGAAACCCCACCAGGCTCATGGTCCCAGCTATCTCTCTCCCTTTATTTATTTAATTCATTTTATACTTGTCCGTTCCCCAAATCATGATTCAATTTAATCATTCTACGAAACAAAAAAAAAAAAATCTGAAACCCGGTCAATTAGTCTCGCAATCGAAACGTAAATTTCAGTATCCTTGAGATTTTCTTTCTAAAACTTTCTCTTGCTACTGGTCCTATTGACCTGTTGAAGTTCTAGGCGTCAAGATTGCGCAGAATTGATCCTTTTTTGGTTCTACCCCCACTAGATCTGGAGGTACTTTTTTCGATTCGTATACTCAGTTCGGTTCCATTTGAGAAAATACAGGAAAGGAAAATGCATTATTCTCCCTGTAGCATTTAATCTCTACAATGAAAAAAAATCAACTCAAATTTTTTACACAGCCGTGTTGAGCTCATTTGACGGGAACTTCTCCACTTCAAACATACACTCGTATACACACACGAACATACAGCCGCAGTCGTAGCTTTATCAGTTGCTTCAGTTTTGTGTTTCTATGTGCAATACTCTAGTTTCCAGTTGTCTCTCTTGAGCGCTTCAGGTGTACCAGGGAAACAAACTTCGCGTATTGATGTTATAATCATCTCTCTTAAAAAGTGTCTGAAAGTCGAACATCCTTCCTCCCGGGATTAAAGCTTTACCAGGATGAATTGAGTTGTGCTTCATTTATACGGCATCTGTTGAGGCACAAGACTTAAGATGGGGATCTTTGATGGTTTGCCCGTGTCTCCTGCAAAATCAGTAAGTTAGTTTACTTTGTTTGACGTTTTTATCAGGAACATACAGCACACCTCTATATTAAATTACTTGAGTGAATTTGTTCTTACATAGTAAATAATTAAAATGATTATTGCGCTTTAACCTGTTTTATGGGGAACACCGATGTTGGGAACACTAATGTCAAGTGGAGAACGTTTCACTGACATATTTTAGTTTTGATTTAATTTAATACTATCCTTATGATTATGGTGCATAGTAGTTCTGCTTTAACCGCTGTAGCAACTGGCACGGCAGTCCTCTTTTGAAATTCAGGGATCATGTCTGACCAAGTGTGATGTTGAACCTTAGTTATATAAGTTGTGCTGTGCATATTTGCTTGTTTCTTCTTCTCATTGTCCCTGTTTTCTGTTACGGTGAAATGCAGTCTCTAAGGGAAGAGCTTGCAAGAATAGATGAGAGTTGGGCTGCAGCACGCTTTGATTCATTACCTCATGTTGTCCATATTTTGACATCGAAAGATCGTGAAGGTGAGATTGAGTTTTTGAAGGAGCAAAGTGACGTGATTGAGGAGGTCGTGGATGAAGTAGTGCATGCTTATCATGGCGGCTTCAATAAAGCGATTCAAAATTATTCCCAGGTTTCTAAACAGCTTCTCTTTGACTGTTATATATGCTTGCTTTTCTTGAAGTTCTTCTTCATTTTGCCTATGTGTTTGTGCATTTTTTTTGTGATGTTGTTTCTGTTCATATTGTGGATTTCATGTGATGAACAGATAGATAATTCAGGAGTATTATCTAATTTTACTTAGGCTTCCAGTGGTTTCTAAATATTCTGTTAACCTAATTTAATTGGCGCGGTAAATTATTATTTCGATTTATTATTGAAGTATTATTGTGATGGAGCCCTTCAAGTTTGATTATTTTGAATCCCGCATTCCCTCTTGCACTTGTGGAAGGATAAAATTTAGATTTGCATTCGCATCCTGGACAGTTAGTTATCTATTTTTTTATTTTTTGGCAGATCCTGAGGTTGTTCAGCGAATCCACAGAAAGTATAGGTGTCTTAAAGGCTGATTTAGCCGAGGCAAAGAAGCGTCTTAGTGCCCGCAATAAGCAATTGCATCAGTTATGGTACCGGTCGGTAACGTTGCGTCACATAATTTCCCTCTTAGATCAAATTGAGAGTATAGCCAAGGTTTGTCTATACCTATTTTCAGCTTTCAGATGATACCATATTCTTAAAAATTTGCAATCATCTAATTTCCGTCCACGCTTTAAAATGCTATGCCTACACCTTTGTGCTTGGATCTTTTTGCACTTGAGTTATAGTTGCCTTTCTTATTCATATCTAGATGTAGACATGTATATATAAGTATATGTATTGGTATGCACACATTGTTGCATGCTATGATGTGCACTTACTCAGTTGTTCCAACCTTTTCTTAGAAAATGGAAAAAAGCACTTGTACTATGACTTCATCATTTCTAAACTAGCACTACAATTATTCTCTATTTAATTTTTCTGGATTTCACAGTTTTGGTGATTCTGAAAAATTTCCATGCACTGTACTTGAAACTTTGGCTCAGGTTCCAGCTCGTATTGAAAAGCTAATTGCCGACAAGCAGTTTTATGCTGCAGTTCAGTTGCATGTTCAGTCAACACTGATGCTCGAGCGAGAGGGGCTTCAAACTGTATGCTTTCTAGCCTTTTTTCCTGTAATCCCACTTCTGTAAGGTCATTGTATCTTTCATTTGTGTATTTTTTTTTTTGGGGGGGGGGGGGTGTGGAACTTTTTTATTTTTCTTAAGTTACATCTAAATACCTGATCTGATGTCGGGTGATCTAAATAAGTATAGTCATTGTGTCTTTCAAGTTTCAATAAAGCCTGAAGTCATTGGCTCACTACTTAAGGGTTTAAGGTCAATACTATATTTATAATCCAGTATTTTATTCATCTTCTCATATCTCATTCTACATTTAGGATTTTTTTTAATGATTTTACGGCAAGCTGCTTTGATGTTTACAAGATCTGGTAACACTATGTTGACCACAAAGACTGCGTTCTCTCCGATTGTTCACACAGCTAATGAAAACTCTCATCTTATTCCCGTCTTTAAAGCCAATCACCCAGAGAATTATCTAGGGGCTCTGAAAGCCTCTCCCAGCCTGAACGAATATTTTTCCACAACCCCACACCATATGCCCCCTAACTTGGAACACCAGCCCCCTCTAATACTCCCCAATTTAGAATCGATAACTACTCTCCACAAAGCCTCCCCATCCCGGTGATAGTTCCCTCTAATACTCCAAAGTGCCTTTTTTTATAAGTAAACACAATATCATTAATCAAAGAATAGGCTTTGCCCAGTACAATACAAGCTGTATGCCTTAGCTAGGAAGACACAAAAGAGACAAGAAAATCATGTAGGTCCATGCCGTTGACGTCAACGGCAGTGGCCCAAGTACATAGAGTGCTGTAAAATAAAGCTGTAAGTTCCTCTAGCTTACACCTGCCAATACCAAGCGTCTTATTGAGTGGAAAATGTAAGGATTGGACTTTTAAAGTGTAATGTATACATTTTAATTATTTAGTTTTATGTGGCTTAGGTTGGTGCGCTTCAAGATGTCCGGTCAGAGCTGACGAAGTTGCGAGGAGTTCTTTTTTATAAAGTTTTGGAGGATTTGCATGCACACCTGTACAACAAAGGTGAATACAGGTATTGTCCTCTCTTCTTAACTCCAACTTCATATCATCATGTATCTTTTTTTTTTTTTTATAAGTAAGAAGTAAGTATTATTAATGTGAATGAAATAGTTATATCCCAAGTACACAGGAAGTATACAAAAGATTCCCTAAATACATTCTAGGAATTGGAAATAAAGGACAAAAAGTCGTAAACATTGTTCCCATGTAAGACAATAGCTCATCATGTATCTTATAAGTGGTTTTTAGCATTTGGGATGAAACTGGTTTGATGAATTTGTAAATATATTTTAACACCAATAAGAGATTTTGGAAAGTGGAAAGTCAAGCACAAAATTTTAGCAGCTGATATCAGCTCTACATTTTTCCTCCTTGCTTAGCATGGTACATTCTTAGGGTCCTGCTGGTCTTTTAAAGAACAGTGTTTGCATTTATTTGATCATTTTATTTGTCCATTTCCCAACCTTTTTTTGTTGGTGATTGGGATGGGACGCTTTTTCTATGGAAGGTGTTTTCAGGTTTTGTAGTCTGTTTCTTTATCATTAGGACCACACTTGTCACAAAAAAAATTCTTTATCGTTAGGACCACAATTTTCCTGAATTACAATGTCAGCTATTTCTTAAAAGCTTTTTTTTTTTTTTTTCAATGGATATATTTCCTGGTATCTATTTATTCCTCTTTTAATTGGGTGTTTCCTCTTGTATACTTCCTGCGTACTTGGCTATGCCTACATATCCATTATGATTAAAATCTTTAACTTCTAAACAAAATTATGTTCTTCAGCTCAGCTACCTCAAGCATGTATGAAAAGGATGACGAAGTGCCAACAACCACGGCAGTTGCATTATCTGTGAATAATTCACAACCTCTATCTCGAAGAACTAGGTTAGTGAAAGGTGACAGCCAAATTGGTTTTCATGTGGAGGGATCACATAGGCCGGGTTCTGTTGATGGAGGGTAAGATTGGATGTACTATTTAAACTGTTTAACTATCTGTGCTGTTGCTTTTTTCACCTAAATCCTGAACTTTTTTTCTTAATCCATATGAAGTACTCCTGAGCCCTTTTCTTAATGAAAAAAGCTACTCAACCTGCCCAACCTCCACACACCACACTTTTTTTAATTTTTATTATTATTTTTAATTTTATCAAATATTTGATATATGGATAATGAATAGAATAATTCAATTATTTTAAGAAGAATAAACTAAAAAAAATTATAAATAAAAAAAATGGTGGTGTGGAGGTTGGGGAGGTCGAGTAGCAAAGCCCTTTCTTAATTTATGGTTTTAGTTTTACAATGTTTGATATGATAATCATGTGCAAATTTGATAGGCCTTTATGTACATGGACCATTGCCGTGGACTTTAATGGCATGGACCTTCATGAGTTTCTTGTTTCGAATGTGCCGTTTTGATAGGCCTTTCACTCGTTGTAATTGGCTTTGCCATCTTTCTGATTTATAATACAATTTTACTTATTAAAAAAAAAAAGATAATCGTGTGCAAATTTCACCCCAGTAAGTATACATCTGATTGTGCTTTCAGTTCATCTTTTGATGGCCATGATGAGGAGGGTGTTCTGGAACCACGTGATGATGCCACCTCAGATGGGTATATGGCATCAGCTAGGGTTAATGGTGGTGATGGTAATCTAAAGGATGCCAAAACCCTTCCTCGTGAAATGCCACCATGGCTTTCAAATTCCACTCCAGATGAATTTCTTGTAAGAATATCTCATAGTTGCATCTCAATTTATTGTGTTGCCATTCTCATATTCTAGACTGAAGTTTGGGGTGCTATATTGTCTGCAGGAAACAATAAAGAAGAGTGATGCTTCACTTCATGTGAAATATTTGCAAACTATGGTTGAGTGCCTCTACATGCTTGGCAAAGTTGCTGCTGCTGGTGCTATAATATGGTTTGTTATCTCGCCGACACAGTTATCCTTGATTCTGTTGAAGCTTGGTTTTGCAAGAATTTAGTTTCCTCCAGAGATGTTTAGCTATTTCTATGAATAAAACTTATTGATTACCTATAAAAAAAAAGTTTCCTCCAGAGATGTTTTGGACAGAATCCCCATAAATATTTTTGTTTATATTGATCGTCACTCTAGAACATAGGATTTTCTTGGATCTTTCTTTCTCCCCCTCTAGTTCGGTGAATGGATGTGGTTCTGACCTTGATATTTCTCATTCTTGGTATTCTTACAAACTTTTCTATTTATGTTTTAAGTTTTATTGGTATCTAATGCTCCATCTTATAAAGCTGGTTTGGCTCAAGAGGGTGCAGTGGCAATGCAGAATTTTGGAGCATGATCCCCCTTTGTCTGTTTTGGTGTTTATGGTTAGAAAGAAATGGGAGGTGTTTTGAAGATCATGAACGTTCTAAGGGGGAATTCAGGGAATTTTTCTATGATACTTTTAAGTTTTTGGGTTAAGAACCTTGTAAGGGATGGAAATAATTGTATTGACTTGTTTTAGCTCTGCTTTTATTTAGAATGTATTTAGGTACACGTTCTTGTATACTCCTTATGTACTTGGCTATGCCTATTTACATGGAATAAAATTTCTTGTTACTTACCAAAAAAAAAAAAAAAATTCCATCTTATAAAGCATTAACATGGTATATCCAACTAAATAACAATCTCCCACATCTGAGTCATATTATTACTTATAAAAAAAATGTTCCATCTTATAAAGCATTAACATGGTATATCCAACTAAATAACAATCTCCCACATCTGAGTCATATTATAAATAGAGTGCTTGAGACTTACTAATGCCAATACCCTTGTTTTTGTGGAACCCTTTGTATTAAATGTGCATGGAATGTAGGGACAAATTCATTTGCTGATTAAATTTCTTGGATTCTTAGTTGTCCTGGATACATAGAAAACTAGTTCTGAATACCTTGAACATGTGTATTTGTCTTTTCAAATTCGTGGAAGTTATGTTATCAATTTTTTTCCCAATATGTTCATTATGATAACAAATTTTATTACGTTGTTGAAACAGCCAAAGATTGCGACCAACAATTCATGAGATTATCACATTCAAGATTAAAGCTCACGCAGAACTTGTTAATTCTTCAAGGTATGGCTTTGTACAGGGTGACCACACTGCTACTGCAGGTCTTCATTTTATGAAAGGGCAATTAGAAAGCTTCCAGTTTCCCAAACTTAAGCGTCAGAACGGGATATCTCTGTCTGGGACACTTTTGGCAGTGAGCCCTGTGTCACCCGTGATGGCTCCCACAGGAAAAGCACAGGCTGCTGCAAGGGAGCTTCTGGATTCAATATTGGACACTGTTGTTCGGATATTTGGTGAGATGCCCACTTTCTTATCTTTTTTTTTTTTTTTTTTGATAAGTAAATAATTTTATTAATAGAATGAATGGCATCTTAGCCAGTTACAAAGCAAAAATCTTTTGATAGGTTGGTACTTTCTTATCTTTTACATTCCCTTTTAATGCTGAAAACAAGTTTCTCAATTTTACTTGTTCAGAGAATCATGTCATTGTTGGAGAGATTCTAGAATCAAAATCCACTCATCAAATTGAAGCAAACACATCAAGGTCAACACCAACAGATTGGAACTCTGATTCTGAAGTATCTCAAGTTACTGGGGGCTACAACATTAGCTTTTCCTTGACAGTTTTGCAGGTAACCTATCTGCTCAAAATTTTTGAAAATTTTAACAGTTAGTTGTAAGTCTGAAGATTATTTAACCACAAAAAAATAGTAACAAACAGGCATGATCCCTTCCCAACTTATTCTTTTAAGTTTTAATTCTTTAATGTGCCAAAGAGCGAATGTCAACAACTCATTTGTGAGATTCTGCGAGCAACTCCCGAAGCCGCATCTGCAGATGCTGCGGTACAAACAGCTAGACTTGGAAGCAAGTCCTCTTCCAAGGAAAAGAGGTAAGTACCCTTAAATTTATATTCAAATATCTACCATGTGCTATTCCTTTCATCACTTTTCAACTTTTATCTAAGTAAAAAAAAAAAAAAAAATTTCCTCCTTCCTTGAGTACTTGGTAATTATGATAAAGGTAGCCTTAGAAGCACACTAGGAGAGGCCAAATCCTACCGTTCAAGGTGCATCTGGTGTGCTCCAAGAAGTATTAGATATTTTTGTTTTAGTTCTTGAAACTATCTAAGAAGTATCAAAGATATGTCAGAAAGTATATAAAAAGTGCCTTATATAAAAATGGATAACATACAAAGGAACTGAGAATGATTGTTTCAAGTGAGACGTGATATATCTTAGTGCCTGAGACTAAGGCCTGAAATGTCATTGGCATGATGTTGGAGCCTTGGTGGTGAGGATGGAGTTGTCGTTGGTGATGGCGGACATCCCTTTTTTTAATGAGTAAAAATATTATATATTAATATCAATAGAAATAAACAAGTACACTAGGTGTATACAAGAAACACCTAGCCCATACGAGAGAGCCCCTAATGACCAATAAGCCCGTGAAAATTAAAAAATCTATCTGAAACACACCAAGCTTGAATGGGAACAAAATACACTTCCCCAACTCCAATCCGAAACTCTCTATATGAGAGTGCAACTACCGGACTTTGAAGATAAGGAGCGGACATTAGAGGAGCTTCAATCTTTATTATTCGGTGCTCTATTTCTATTGGCCATATCTATGGATTTTAATGGTCTTCATTTACATGAATTTCTTGTATCTTGTATACCATCTACGACTTAGATAGGTTTTATCTCTTGTATACTATCTTGTGTACTGGGGTGTTTGTCTATTCGTATCAATAATATTGTTTGCTTACAAAAAAAGAAAAAAAAAAGATCGGCTTTATAACGCCCTCCCTTTAGTCTTCCCTTGACTCGAACTACCTCCCTTAGCATGGTAGTTGATCGCAATGTTTTGAATACTGTACCGGTGGACGTACTGGTCAAGGTATTGAAACGGAATATTTTGGTACCGGTACTGTTTCGTGTACCATTTTGAAATAATTTATACATAAATAAATTATATATATATAAATTATATGTATAAATATATATATATATAATTAATCTAGTATGAATTTAGCTAAAAAATAGCAAGAAAAGAAAAAAGCGGATGAAAGGTTGAAATCCGGCACGACCGAAACACGAATATGGTACTGGCCAAAATCTTCTATATCGTCCGGTACGGTAAAAAAAATGGCTGGTACGAAACATTACATTTTTCTGTACAGGACAATCGGCCGGTACGACATATTTTGACCATACTAGTCGGTACGAATTTTAAAACTATGGTTGATTTCCCAAGAAGATGCTTTAACTCCTTGCTTTTCTTAAATCTTGATTTGGTTTCAAGAGAGTGGCCCGCCACAATCGCAGTGGGTATTGCGACATCTATTTGAAAGAGTTGACACAATGATTGTTGTAATGGCTACGATAGTGATTTGATGGTTGAGATGGTGATTGTCTGGTTCCTGCAATGAAATGCTCTAAATGCTGATTGTGATCTGCTATGAGTTTGTGGAATAGTAGTGATATGGTATTCATGCTTCCCTAGTTGAAATAGTGCTGGTGGAAGAGAGGTCAGAGGTGATGGTCATTGTGGTCAAAGCTTGTGGTAGTGTGAAGCTTGTGGTAATGTGAAGTTTTGAGAAGAGGCCAGAGCCAGGGGACAGGGGTTGTTCTAGAATGGGAGTTGCACTATGTCAAAGATGGAGGAGCAAGTCATGGTGTTGGAGGCTTCATTTTGGTGATGAACAAGTGTTGGCTTTAAAATTGTGATTGTGGTCGTGATAATATCCATTCACCTCCGAATGCGGCCTTCTTTGTGTGGACAGTATATCTAGAAAAGATTCTCACAACAGATAATCTGAGGAAAATAAGGGTTATCATAGCAGATTGGTGTTGCATGTGTCGTAAGGGAGGCGAGTCGGTTAACCACCTTCTATTACACTGCGAGATTGTTCGAGCACTTTGGAATGAGATATTTAACACACTGAACATAGCTTAGGTCATGCCTAAGTTGGTGGGGCCAGCTGTTGCAAGTTGACCTCCCATGCGAGGCGAGATTAAAGTTGTATAGAAGATGATTCCCATTTGCATTCTATGATGCCTCTGGATGGAATGCAATGAACGGACGTTTGAAGACAATGAGAGATCCCAAGAGAAACTATTAATTTTCTGTTTTAGAACTCTGTGTACATGGATCATTGCCTTGGACTTTCATGGCATGGATCTGCATAATTTCCTTGTATCTAATGCGCCATATTGAGGGGCTTTTTGTTGTTTTTTTGTTTGTTTTTGTTTCTTTTGTAATTGGCTTTTGCTGTTTTTGATTAATAAATTTTTACTTATAAAAAAAAAATATATATCCATTCACCCACCCAACCCTTTTTCTGAGGAGTAAGGAATCAGTTTATTAATAAGAAGATGATTCTAACAAATTTTATCAGTTTATCAAAACACAAAAAGTTGGGAAGGCATAATTGAGGTACACTGGGTATACAACAAATACACCTATGTGCAAAAGAGAAGAGAAAGTCAGTCCTGTCAATTAGAGCTAGGGAGACATAGGGTGGTTGCCATCTGCTGGTAGATTATATTGAAAAAGTATGGCCTATATATGAGTTTTTTTCCCTTTTCCAATTTCAGTTTGCTGTGTCTTTCCTATGTCCCCCAACATCTGAAATTAAAAAATTTGATTCTTCTGTCGTCTAGGAAAGTTTTTGTATGTTTGCATGTGTTATTATTTTTCATATAGACTTCATAGTAGCTTCCTACATTCTGTGTTCCTTCTGTTCAACATTATATCAGTTTCATTGAGTTCTCGCTTTCTTTTAAGACATTCGGTTCACTTTTTGTCACACAATCATGTATATTTCGTGTTAATGGGTTGCAGGGACCGACCTGGGGAGGGTCTTACCTTTGCTTTTCGTTTCACAGATACTACAATATCTATTCCTAACCAGGGTATGCTGAAGATACATTGCTTGCATTTTGTTGATTGTTCTCATTGCATATATGGCTTTAGTTTCTATTTTTAGTTGATTGTATTGATTTATGTGGGTCCTTAATTACCATAACCTTATCTCCTTTATCTTACTCTTGATTCCTAACCAGGAGTTGACCTCATTCGCCAAGGATGGAGTAGGAGGGGTTCGAATGTATTGCAAGAAGGTTATGGATCTGCAACAGTCTTACCTGAGCAAGGCATATATCTAGCTGCATCTTTATATCGACCTGTGCTTCAGGTTTTTGGCTGCACATATGTTCTATCACTGTGAAATATGTATTTGCATAGTGGGTTCTCTAGTTGGCCTTTTCTGATCACTTGTTCTCTGCAGTTTACTGATAAGATTGCGTCAATGCTGCCGACAAAGTATGCCCAACTTGGGTAAGCTCAAAACTCTTGCTATCTTTCCATGTTTAGCTCAATATCTTATACGAAGAATCACCATTTTGTATGAGCTGTCAAGAAGTTATGAAGCCTATAAGTTTTTTTGTACTCTTTCCATGTTACATGCTGTTTTCTCATTTCTTGCCTAACTGAAATTGGATAGAGTAATGCTAGGGACAAGCTCCAAATACACAAGCCTTGCATAAGCCTTTTGTAAAAAAGCGGGCCCCATCATAAAAAAGTGATTTTTTCACACTTTTTTGGTGGGGTCCTCTTTTTTTTTTTTTTTTAAATATCTATAAACGTCTACAAGAGTCATTTTGGACTTGTATATATCATTATTCTTTCTCGAACTGCTAAATTATCAACCTATGTCATTTTAGTCTGCTAGCATGTTTTGATAATAAGCCAATGCTGGGTAAATACTAGGGGTGGCAATATATGACACAGTTCATAAACCCAACACGAAATTAGCAGGTTTGTGTTTGATATAAACGGGTTCGGGTCAAACAAGTTGACTTGTTAGGACACGATTAATAAACGAGTCAATAATGGATCAACCCACTTAACCCAAAATCAACTCGCAATAATCCCTTTAAATCTTAGTTCAAAAAATACAATTTTATTATGGTTGGGTTGTAATATTAATATTTCTCCTCTGACCTAGATACGTCCTGTCTCTTGTATACCATCTTGTGTACTTGGATTTTGCCTATTTGTATTAATAAATATTGTTTCACTTATAAAAAGAATTAATATTTCTCAATATGCGTATGTTTATATTGTTGAGATTGTAATTTTGGACCTGTGCTCATATTTGTTATCGTTTGGTTTGTAATACTGATTTTATTATAGGTTAAAATCTGAAAAGTATTGGTATCTTTTGTTAATAGGTAGTCTTGTATTTTTTTTTTTTTTATAGATACTGGGGCTACTAATAAATATAGATTTTAAATTTTATATGAAATAATACTTATCATATCAAATGGGTTATGCGGGTTAATTAATTATTAAATGGGTCAAAATGGGTGACACGACACGGCCCGTTATTTAAAGAGGTCATGTAGGATTTGAAGGTCTCACCCGTTTAACTTAACGGGTCACGTTCGGTTGACCCATATAGTCGAATGTCCATGACACGACCTGCAAACAAGAGAATTGCCACCCCCAGTAAACACTGTAAATTCAGTGTTGTGATTTCTCTTTATTCACCTGGTGTCAATATGCATTGAATTCCAATCTTTCTAAAAACTGCAGGAATGATGGATTGCTTTCATTTGTGGAAAACTTCGTGAAGGACCACTTTTTACCAACTATGTTTGTAGACTACCGAAAAAGCGTACAGCAAGCTATATCAAGCAAGTTCTCTGAACTATCTGAACTGTCTTTTTTTAACCCTTTGGTTGAGAGCTGATAAAATGCGTTGGCTCTTCTTTTATTTTTTGGTGGGTTGAGACCTGAAACTACGCACCAAATTTTTTAACTCATGGTATCTCAAGGCCCTAACTTCATCTATTCAAAATGCTTTATGAGGTTATGATATCAATTTCCAAGGTCCATCTAAGTGCTGCTAATTCTTCTTATACTTGTACTCGTGCGTGAATGCTGCATACAGAAATAAGTTGCCACTTTGACCTTTAAATCATTTTCTTTTTATTAGCAAATTATTTATTTTTTGAAAAAGGAAAAATAATGCATGTTTGACACTAAGGAAAATGCTATCTATTCTTACAACTTTATGCACATAACCATATGTGCTGACGTGTCAGCTATTGAAATGGTGAAGATTTCGAAAGTTGAAATTTGAACTAAAAAAGTAAAAACTAATAAAAAAAATGGGGCCGTTGCTCAATACATATAATGTCGTACGTACATGTAGCACTACTCGTTGTTGCCACTTTCTCTTGATTAAACAAAAGCACAGATGTAAGCATAAACCAATTTCTGAAGACTACAATCCGCTGGCTGTATAACATTGAAAAAGTAGGTGACCTATAGAGCCCTCACCTATTGAGATTTCGCTGTCAGTAAAAAGTCTATTTAAATTTCTTGTGTTAGGATGCTATTTTTTATCATTTATAAATTTCTGTTGTTATGACAGTGACAGTGGCTGGACCTTAAAGATCTCTTTTTCAAAACCCTTTACCATTGGATGATTGCTCATTTTAGCTTTTATATTTTCTAGTTTTCATGGTTTCTTTGCTCTTTTTTCTTATTCTTGGTAGGTGTCTCTCGTGTATATGCCACGTGTACTTGCCACTACCTCTATCAATCATCAATAGAGTATAAGTTATTAAAAAACCTAATAAAAAATGCTTTCTGGAGATAGTCTACAGCCGGAAAAGGCTATAATGCTACACAACAGGTTCACATTGTTTTTAATATTTGAAGCCACAAAACTTGGGAAGGAATGAAACAACTTCACATTGTTTGATCATACAAAGAATATTTTTTTCGCTTTCACTTACATCCATGCCGCATGCAAAGTACACAGGATAGTTGGATGACTCATTGAGATTTTGTTTGATGATGCCTATGTACCTGGGACCTGTGCATATTACTTTCTTGGTTGTCTTTGTTCTGCACAAAAAAGTGACCTTATTTCTGTGAGTAATCTTACAGGCCCAGCTGCATTTCGGCCAAGGGCACATACTGCTGCTACTTATACTCCATGGGTTGAGAAGGGTAGACCGGTCTTACAAGGGCTTTTGGCTATTGATTTCTTGGCAAAAGAGGCAAGTTAACTTGTTTTTCCCACATTACACAAAAACTTTGCAAACAATCCCACTGGATTCACAGGGGTTTGGATGCTGTGGAGCCTCTAGTCTGAATATATGTCTTAACGCTTTCTATAAATCACTTACAAAATAAAAGTTTCTTTCAATTATTTTGAGGGCATTTATTGTGGTATTTTAACTGCCTAATTGACACCTCCTATAACTTACTTTAGGTGCTTGGATGGGCTCAAGCAATGCCTAAATTTGCCGGTGACCTTGTGAAGTATGTGCAGACTTTCCTTGAGCGTGCATATGAAAGATGTCGTACTTCGTACATGGAGGCATGTGGTTTTCTCTTCACTCCTTTTGACTTAGCACATAATTGCTATCATCATTTTTCTGTTATATTTTTCTTTCTCCGCTATTTTTTTTCCTTGTGCATCCTTGTATTTTTTGCCAGCTCATAATTAGTTAAATTCTCGGTGCGTTATGCCTCATGATTTTAACTGTAGTATGTAGTAATATTTGAAAATATTTAGTATTCACCATCGTTTGTATCCTTTCTTTTATCTTTTTTATAAATCTCCTGCAAAAACTTTTTTACATCTTTGAAATTTTGCCTCATGATATGATTCCAAAGCAATTTTATAATTCCTTTACTAAAGCTTATTATTCCACCACCAGATCTTCTAATCACTAAACCAATCTGATTTCCATTTAGGTCTTGTTTGAATAGTGAATTGAGATGAGATGAGTTGAGATGAAAGTTGAAAGTTGAAAATTAAATTTATATTGTTAGAATATTATTTTTTAATATTCTTATTGTTTTGGAATCTGAAAAAGTTAAATTGTTTATTATATTTTGTCTGAAGATTTAAAAAATTGTAATGATGAGATGAAACACTTTCATTATCCAAATGGGGCTTTTGTATTTGTGATTAGCTGATTGGTTCCATTGGATGAATTTGATTTAACTTTAGATCATTTTTATTGCAAGTTCAATATTCACATTTTATTTATTTTTTCTATTCCCTATATATATATATATATATATATTTGCTTGCCCGTAATGCAAGTACACTACCACAAGGAAACAAATACACATTTAGGTCACCATACACCTGCCCAAATTCATTACTTTGCTATTTTACGTTGGAAAATTAACATAAGTTATTGATGTTTAATTAGTTTCTGTAGTAAGACCTTCTGAAGAGATGCCTTATATCTGCTGCACAGCAAATGTTGCCATGATTAGTTGTCCTGGAATCACATTTCCAGTCATTACAATTTTAACTTCTAGGACCCTGAGTACACCCACCGAGCACCTCACTTTGGAATGTTAAAAAATAACTTTATTTCTTATCAAAAGCTTTTTTCATAATATTTCAGGCAGTGCTTGAGAAGCAGAGTTATATGCTCATTGGGAGGTATGATATTGACAAATTGATGCGACTTGATCCAGCAAGTTCTTGTTTACCAAATCAACTTGGTCAGTCAAACATTCACAACAATGCCTCTGATGCTGAAAGTGGCGAGGTTGAACTAGAACTGAGTGATTCATTGTTGGCTTTGCGGCCGATTAAGCAGGTCCCTTCATTGCAACTACTAATGTTCTTCCGTTTGGGGCTGTAAATTTCCTGCCAATAAAGTGCTGTTAGATTACTTCTGTGAAAATAATCTTGCTGATTATGGGTCCTCACTGCATTGAAGAGATGATCATAGATATCAGGATTGTGTTGATGTTTGTTCTTCATTTTCTATTGTGCAGGAGAATCTAATTCGTGATGATAACAAACTCATTTTGCTAGCATCCCTTAGTGATTCATTGGAGTATGTTGCAGACTCAATTGAAAGGCAAGTTTTCTCATATTGTCGTGGTCTAAATTATGATGCCTCACTGGGATGAAAATGATTACATATAGGCAAGTAGGGAATTTTATTCTCTCATCCTTTTTGCTTTCGGGAAGTTCTTAATGAGACACAATTTCCATGCTATATGTAGGCTTGGACAATTAAACTCAAGAGTATCCAATAAAGTAGAGGATACTCCCAAGCACCGTCATACTCGAACGAGCAGTGCACCTACTAGGGATCTGGCATCATTTGCTGATGAGTACAGGAAATTAGCAATAGATTGCCTTAAGGTATTACGTGTGGAGATGCAGTTGGAGACGATTTTCCATATGCAGGTTTGTAAAAATCTTGCAATATATATATATATATATCCTTTATCTCAAGTGGAATACAGAAAAGATAAAGGTGTTGAAAAGTAAAATGTAGAGCAATGAAAAATACTCCAGCTCACTGAACATTATGATTTAAACAGGAAATGACAAATAGGGAATATTTGGAGGACCTAGATGCTGAAGAGCCAGATGACTTTATTATTTCACTCACTGCTCAGGTCAGTATTTTTAGCTTTTATCGATGAGTACAATAGAAGTCCAAGCCTCCATTTGAAATCGCAGGGTGTATCATATCCTCTTGGAGATAAATCTTAGGTGTCTTTCCTCTTTTGTACCCATAGATAACACGTAGGGACGAGGCGATGGCACCTTTTATTGCGAGTCCAAAGCGGAATTACATATTTGGTGGAATTTGTAGTGTTGCGACGAATTCATCTATCAAGGTTCACCTCTCTGTGGTTTTGGGTTATATTTTAGTGTTCTCTCCAAATTCAGTATGTTGGTATTTCAAGTTGCAGTCCCAAGCAATTTTTAGGTCACCCATCCACTGCTAACGAGAAACTGCAATCTCTGATTAGGCTTTGGCTGATATGAAATCCATCAACCTTTTTGGGGTTCAACAGATATGCCGGAATTCAATAGCACTAGAACAGGTATAATCTTGTTTCACATTAATGTCTCCATTCCTTCAAAAAATTGATTTGAGTGATGGAAGAAAGCATTTATCATATTTTATTTGTTCCAGTAAAATAAAAATAAATGCTCTTATACAATGAGTAATTTTAGTTCAGCCGTTATCTTAAGCTAGCTCTTCCTCAATTTTTCAGTTGAGCCTTCAATCTGTCAATCCCTCATTTTTTTATTATAAGTAAGAGATAGATTTTATTGATGGGAATGAAAAATGCATAGCCCATGTACACAGGAAGTATACCAGCAAACACCTAATTACATTCAATCTGTCAATCCCTCATTAAAACGTCCTTGTCCTGGCAGATGCAAATTCGCTAAAGGGAATGTGAATTGCATTCGTAGCAAATTCAAATGTTTACCCTCAGGCTTCATATTTTCTTTATTTCAGGTGGAAATGAATCTTTTTTGAGTGACTATAGTTGTCCCTAAATGATTGAATTACCTGTGAAGTTATAATTTATATCATCCTCCATGTGCTTGATGTAAAAAAAAAAATTGGAATATGCATCTTGATGTCCAACATGTGACATGTGAAGGTTTCAACTATTCTCCTTTCTTGTTTATGCTAGTTTTCATTCATGTTTAGATTTTAGCAGTATGATGAATAAGATTTTATCCTCCAGTGGACTAATGCATGGGCAATGTAATTCCCTTGGTCAAAATGACTGTATGAGTTGAACTGCATAACAAATGGGACAGGTTTCTTCCCTGAGTTACCTCCCAATTGCAGAGGGCAAAGGCTCTTAGGGGTTGGCCTTCCTATATTTGGGTGTCATTATATAAAAGGTCGACATTAAGCTGAGAGCAAATGGCAAATATCTTTAGAACTAGGGTGGTCATATACTTTGATCCATTAAGACCAACCCCCAATCGTAGAAATGGGGCTTGCTGGTTTTTTATTTTGATTTTATGATACAATACTGCTAGTCTGCTTTCGACATTGTGTTTATTGGCACTACAGGCCCTGGCAGCTATCCCATTGATCAACAGTGAAGCTGTACAACAGAGATTGGACCGTGTCCGTACTTACTACGAACTTCTAAACATGCCATTTGAGGCAAGTCATGAACTTAATGAGTTTTGCTTGATAAGTTTAACATCATCGTAAGAGCATTGTCATTGGTTCCATCAAAATTTTTCTTTAAAACTTGATGGAAAACCAACACCTAAAATAACCTACATTGGACTTATCAAAAAGATTTCTTCATATTTGATGGAAAATGAGGAAAAGAAAATAGGGAGAATAAAAAGAAATTAAATAATTGTTTGGCTTGTGAATAGTAATCCTTCAAATATGAAGGATGATATTCAAATACTGTAGCTCAAAGTTTGAGCTTTTGGCTTTTGATGGAGCCAATGCACATTATTTTTTATTGGTTTTCCACTAAACTTGTACTTTTCATCAAATTTTGAAAGAAATTTTTGATAGAACCAATGCCGATACTCTAAAAGAGGCATTGATCAAATAACAAACTTAAGAGTTGTTTAAACTTGTGTTGGCACCAGTGATCAGTGTTGCTATTCTTGTTTACAGGCCTTGTTAGCCTTCATTGTGGAGCATGAGAACATTTTTACAAAGGCAGAGTGAGTTAATATGACTGTCTTAGTGATTTCTCTTAGTTTGAATACATTTGTGTAGTTGGCGAATAACATAAAACGCAACTTTGACTTTGACAGGTACCTGAATCTTCTAACGGTCCAGGTCCCAGGGAGAGATATTCCTGCTGATGCACAGGATCGTGTGTTAGAGATTTTATCCCATTAGCTTTACCAGTTCTGTATTTAGATTGAATTGTCGCATATCAAGTTGTAAGGTTCTTCGTTCGTGTTGCTCGAATGTGTGAGATTGTTATTTCTTAGGAAAGGCTGATGCTGCAATCGGATGTAGATACCACTTCCATGGAAGTCACCACTCAGCATATGTGCCATTAGCCATACCGTGGTTTAGTTTGTGACATATTATTCTGGTGAGACTTATTCCGTTGCTTTTGTCATTGTAATTTGTTCATGGGTAGCATCAATTTTGGGCGTTTTATGTTTTCGTTTTTGGGCTTTACGAAGTTTCAATTCAGCAATCGTGAGAACAAACAGAAAACTATGTATATTTGCGATGCTGAGTACTATTATTTGTAAATCATTCAAAATAATTTTCACAAAAAGACTTCCAGATCCCTGTTTATCGGTACTTCCAAAATAAACAAACCCTGTTCCCCGCAAATAATTATAATCTCGTCATTTCAGGAGCTCAAAATCAGTATGTTTCAGATTTGTAACGTTATTGCCATGTGGGATTAAGACAGGCTCCTGTACCATATATTACTTGTACTGGGTATAGATCTTGCACTTTTGTAGTTCGACCTGGTGTGAGATGGGCAGTGGTATCTATGCCAACCGTATGGAAAATTATCGTAGAAACTAAAAAGCTGATAGCTTTGGTGACTATGGATCATGAGTGACGATCATATCAAATCGTGCTCCTTATGATTAGGTATTCTTGGAGTACTGCTTATTAGGACTCATCAAATTATAGGTTGTCATGTCAGAAAAAATTTATGTTTATTTAAATAATTTAAATAATGCTGCATAGTGTACAAGTGTCTTGCAATTGTTTAAAAAAGAATAGAGCTTATTATTACAAAAATTAATTAATTAATTTTTGTTTTCAAAAATTGTGGGTACTTGTACATTCCATGGCTGCAATATTATTTTTCAAATAATTTTAATTACATGACATGTTATAATAAGATGGGAGCACCAAACCATCTTTATTCTAAGAGCATTTAATAACTTTTGCTATAGAAAAATTTTCTATATTGGCTCATCGATTAGCTTGCTACTGCAAACAAATAATGGAAAAATTGGGCTACCATATGATCGAGCTGCAGTTTTTCACACTGCGTTCTATATGTACATAGTCAAGATAAAAGGAAAGAGGGGATTATAATACTGGATTTTCTATACATTGTACTACCATTACATATGAATCTCAGCTTGAAGCGACGAATTCAGCCTGAGTGACTTCTTTGCAAGGTTGCGAATATCTTCTCTGCTGGACTCCTCCGATATTCCAAAAAGCACTTTCACCCCTCCACCGGATATAAAGTCCTTGGCGTTGTCCTCTGCAAACATCAGTTGATTACAGTATTAAACATGAAGGAATTAATGATGTCCACAGAACCACATTGGTACTTCAAGAGACAATTCAAAATTACTTTGCAATTAAGGTCAATTCTTAATAATTCTTACCATTCTATTAAGGATAATTATCATAGTATTGATCTCAGCTAAACAGGGTCCTCGGAGAGGTGGCCACATTGTAATACTGTCCTTCAACACATTATTGATTGATCACAAGTTCAAAATCGATATACATTTAGAGGAAACCAGCATGTCAAGGTTTTGACCCAGCGAGTGTAGAGGGATTTGAGGAGAGTCGTATATTCTCACTTCTAGATTATAATTAACTTTCAGAATAGATAAAAGTTTCTGGTTTTATTATGGACGAGCCAGACTCATTTATTGTAAAAGTGGCTGTCTTGTTTCTTTGTATCTTTTCTAATTGAGGAAGCACAGTCAACAACTTACCATTTTGTGCTAAATGGCAAAGAGCAAGCTCGATATGGCGTCGGGTTGAAGCTGAAGCATTATTGGAGTTGGCAATCAACCATGCAAGTGCGCCATCATCCATTAGAAGTGAACGGCCTGTTCTATGTCCTGCTAAAGAAAACTTATTCACGTTCATTTTAAGTAGAGACTACCACTGCTTAATTTTGTATGCTATTAAAGAATAACACCCACAAACCTTGAATAATTCCTCGGGATTCACATTTTGCAAAGTTAGCAAGTCCTCTAGCAACCTGTGCAATGACATCACTGCTCCCAGATCTAACCATTCCCAGAAGTGCCTTGACGCCTCCATCTTCTTTCAGCAACAAGAGTAGCTTTTCTGTAAGAAAAGAACTACTGCATCAAAACACTAGTAGATCTTCCATCCCTTGTATGATCTCTGGTGCTCGCTAAACCCTCAGCAAGAAGTGATTAATTGATTTGACGGAAGATATGTCAGGAAAATTAGTGGACCGATGAGATATTGATGCTTACCGGTATTGAAATTGAAGACAGAATAAGATACATTCAGTAGTAAAAACTTTTTCATTATACAACATCCATACAGAAAATTACTACTCTATAAATTTGAGGCTGGGTGATGTGAAATCACCATCGGCTTACCATTTCCACATAAATTGGCAAGTGCACCAGCAACCATTCGAAAAGTTTGTGGATCATCTGTTTTAGATGCTGTCTTTGCGAGTAGCTGAGCACCTCCTTTGTCAATTATCAAGCCTTGATTCTGTTCTGAGAAGATTCGAAGGAAGAAAAAAAAAAGATAAAAAGTTTTTCTATAAATGATATGGTGCGTTCTCAATGCTAAAACATTAGATTATTTTGTGTTAGTAACAAGCAACCTATCTTATCAAGATAGTCATAAGGAAATTTTATCATCTATTACGATATTTAATTTAAACATGGAGTATGAAGCTACAAATCAACTTGCAATATGATGTCTTTTAGAGTAAGTTAAAAAGCTTAAAAACTATGACTCTTCATGGGTAGAGTTACTCTCCTTGGCACCTTGTGTTTCTCAAACAAACACAAGGAGAGCAGGACAAAAGACCAATGTGCTCAACCAAATTTGGAGATCAAGGTGTTAATATTAGTGGTCTCTTATTGCATGGCAACTCAAGGTATGCCAAACTTAGAGGTTGCTTGGAGAATGAGATGAGATGAGAATTTTGTAAATAGCGATAAGATGGTTTGCAAATAGTAGTTAAGATAGTTTGAGTAAAGTATTTATTGGGTTTTGAAAAAAGAGAAAAAAATTTGAATAAAAATTATTATAAAGTTAAAATATTGTTAAAATATAATTTTTGTTTAGTTGAATTATTTTTTGTTTTTTATTTGAAAGTTTGAAAAGGTTTGTAATGATTAGTTTGAAAGTATTTGTGTTTGAATTATTTTTGGAAAAGAAATGAGATGGATGAGATGAGATGAAATGAGATGAGCATCCCATATTTGTCTTTCAAGGAAATGAGATAGGTTGAAATGAGATGAAATGTAAAACTTTTTCATTTAAGAAAGCTATTCATGTGCATCTGCATAATGATAAATCAGAGAAAGCTGCTCACCATTCATTGCCAAATTGGCTATGGCCCCAGAAGCCACTCTGAGAATAGTTGTATTTTCTGATGAGCGCAACAGCATAAGCAAAGCATCTAAACCTCCTTCGTCTACAATCCTCTTCTGATTAATGTCTGAACAGAACACATACAGATACATTAGATATTATGTACGACGGAAATCCTCATATATTGACTCTCAACTGAGAGAAAAGAAACATACTAAATTACTAATGACCAATGCATATTCAGCCTTCAATTTAAACGCAGAAACATACTAGGAGACGGAAGGAATAAATGCTTTGCTATTGAAAGAGAGGCCCCATAAAAGATGAAAAATGACCAAGTCTAACAAATAACAACAAAATACAAAGAGATTAAGTTGCAGTTGAAACCATAAAAGATGATAAATGACCAAGTCTAACAAATAACAACAAAATACAAAGAGATTAAGTTGCAGTTGAAAAAGAAACAGACTTGCAAATATGCAAAATGGCTTCAACTTTCTTTATGCCAAAGGAGATATGCAAAAGCTTATATTATTGAGTTCTTTATGTGCAAAAAGTTATTTATCTATGTACTTTGGTATGTGGAATCTTATTAAAGAAGTTATCCAATTTTTTTAAAGATTTTATGTCATATTGACATAGCATTGAAATCCTACAAATTGTCAGAACCTAATCATGTTCTTGCGGATGTTCCTATTTTCAAAACTTCATTCCAAATTCAAACTGAAGCCAACCAAAATCTGGCACCTAAGTTGAGGCAGCACAACCTAGTTTAATTCCTGACTAGTATCTGTGAGGTTAATATAGAATTCCCAAATTCAATGTTGGCATATGAATAATTCCGGCTTTAATTTAAATTCTATAGAAGGTTGCTAACCATTGTGCACAGTCCAAACCAAAGTGTAAGGGTCATAGTAAGCTGAAAACCCCTAATGCCCGGACTGTAACCCAACAGAAAAATAGATCCTAGATTGAAACAAGTTAACCATTTGTTAACCTTGAATGAATATTTGAGATACAAATTAAATGTGAACAAATATATTAATGACTATAAGGCAAATTCTTGACTCGGTTCTGATTGCAAACTAATGCTTGAATAAGGTAAATTTGGAGTTTTAGTTAAGTTGGACATGGAAACAGCTTTTGATCATGTCAATTGGGAATTTCTTCTTTACATTCTTGGGAGGTTTGGTTTTGGCAAGAAGTGTCATGGATTAAACATTGTATTTCAATGGGCAGATTTTCGATATTAGTGAATGGCAATCCGGATGGATTTTTTAACAGATCTTGGGATTTGAGGCAAGAAGACCCCTTCTCCTTTTGTTTTGGTAATAGTCATGGAGCACAAAAAAGTCGGTCTTGTAAGTAGGTGTTCTCATTTGTATACATCCTATGTACTTGGGCTATGCCTATTTACTTGGAAAAAAATTTCTTAAATTAACTATTGAAAAAAAATGACTGTAAGGCTTTCCTTCTTGTGTGAGGGAAGAATATTCTTGGTATGCATTTCAAGGCTGTTAGTACATAGAAACTAATCTTCTAAAAATTTCCTCTATATTATAATTACTTATCAAGTGAAAGAAGAATTCAATATCTATACAATGGAAAGCTAAAATTTAAGGAAAATGCCACTACAGAAGAAATATTTTATACCCAAATGAAGCAGGGATGATAAGAGAAAAAGTTGCACAAGGAATCAAGAAATCTAATATCAAATTCTTTGAAAGACAAATACGTCAACATAATTTCATCCACAGAGAAATTATAGGCAAATTGAACTGCACCTTCAGCAGCCAGATTGGCAACCACCTTCACAGCATGAATTTGTATGTCTGAGTCTTCAGATGCCAATAATTGTAAAATCTTTTGAAGCCCAACTGAATTTATCAAGTCAAACACTCGTAAAGCATAATATCATAGAAGTCAAAACGAAGAAAAAGTAAACTTGCCAATGTTTATGTGGCCCTACTACTGATAAAATCTTACCTTCTTCACATATCTTTGCAATTGTGGCCCTCTTACCATTGAGAGTCCCTCTTAAATGATTTGACCTGTATGAACCTGTTTGGTTCCCAAATTCTGAAGATTGTTTATTTATATCTTCCTTTGCATAAGATGTCTTGTCCTAGAAATATTTTTCAGATGTGAGAACCTAAAATACTAATCAAAGATTTTGATATGTAGAAAACATGAAACAACTGACCTCAAAATCATTATCGTTTTCAGGTACATCCCTCTTTAGTTTAACCAGCTCATTTTCAATAGCCTTCCTCTGCTTCTCCTCCTCTGAAAGTCTTTGACTCACAGAACCAAGTTTTTCATTTAGAGTTGCCTTTTCACAAAACAAAACAAAAATATTATCAATACTTAAGTCTCAAGTAAATACAAAAAATAAATGTTATGTTACCAAAATCAAGATAAGCATACTAAGTGAATCTACACTTTGGAAAGAGAAAACTTAAAACTAAACCCATCTGGTTTGGCATGTCAGCGATACCTTCTCTTCCAATAGGTCTTTATTCTCTGATGTCAATAACTGTAGCTCATGTAAAGTATTTTCTTGTAGCTTATACATTTCTTGAAACTTCAACTCGAGTTCATCAATCTCTTTCTGCCCCTGGATTTGAAACAAGTAAGAATAATAAGAAGGATGAAGAATGGATTATCAGCACTAGGAAGAGCTGAAGAGTTAGTCGCATTGTGAAAGAGTTTTTCACTCCAAGATAACTGTAGTAACACTGGGATTCAAGAGGAACACTGCCATGAATTGTGATATTTGGGACTTGTAAGAGGTGCCCAATAGGGTTATCTCAAAGTAAAATCAATACATGACTGAGGTGCCAACGTCTCCTGCATGGACATATTGATATTTACAGAAATAGAGAAGAATTGCTAATTTAAGAACATGCTAATTAATTAGCATTTTTTTATAGGTAACCAAGAAAATTTATGGTAACAAAAGAAGGCATAGCCCAAGTATACAAGATGTATACATGAGAAGTACCTAACTAAAGTTTAAATTAACGAGAAGTACCTAACTAAAGTTTAAATTAACGAAAAGAACTAAAGAAATAACATCAACAAATAAGGAGTAAAAATTAACATGTGTCAATAAGAACTCAAAAGTAGTAACAAATACAGAGCTGGAATTTGCATGTTGCTCCAAATTTAACAAAGAAAACTGTCAACTCGCTATCATAAGTAGACATATTTAGCCGACCATGCTCTGTTATGTGCATGCATATGTATCCAATTTCTTTATTGATCAAATCTCCTGTCATCCCCTCACTTTAAATTAAGGATGGAACAGTTTAATAAAAGTAATTTATCCAAGTTCTTGATTGCTCAAATCTCATGCCAAACCTTAAGTTTGATATATATGGTGACAGACTTTACTGAGTGATTATGAGAAAATGAGACATGCAGATGGAAGATGTAAAAAAAGGAGCACAACTGAAGTTCTAAGAAACCTTGTGCACTTTTTAATAAGGGTAGTCCGGACATTCAATGCAGGGTGATATGTTCCTGAGAGTTTTAATGTATGGGGAAATTGCCATGATCAAAGGAAATCCTTAAAGAGATAGAACTTTTTAAAATCATCAATACCTTCCCTTTCACCTTTGCTAAGAAAGAGATTTAAATGCATGACAAAAATCTGTGTTGCCAACAACTTATTTAAATGGTGTTTATCATTATCAATATGACCCAAAAAAAACCTTTCCTTAGAGGGGTGGGGGCAAGGAATTTATTTTAAAAAAAAATCATGACTTGTTATAACAAAAACAACATGGGAGAAAAGTTTAACCTAAGACTCAGGATGTAAAACTCAATACGACCTAATTTGTAATAGAGATAAAATAACCTGTATTGTCTTTTGATGATCACTTAGGAGCCTCTTTGCCAAGTCTAATCGTTCCTCTGCAACTTCAAAACGGGCATGCTCATCCTGTAATTGCTTAACTAGCTCTGCTATTTTCTTTTCATAAATCTGAGTGGTGTCCGCAAGGGCCTTCTGATGTCTAGAAGTTTCCATGTGATGATTCTGCTGGCAAAAGGAAGCATAAGATTTTGTGATCCTGTTGCTAAATTGGTGTTAAGATTACAATGTTTTAAATGCAGTGTGGCAAGAACAGAAGTGTCAAAGAAAATCAGAAAACAATAACTTTAGTCCATTGCAAGTAGAACAAGTAACACATGCATAAGCCACATTTGAAGTATTCCAAAAATTAAAAATTCCACCAACGACAAACCATAAATAGTAAAGCCTAAAAGCAAATCTAGGGCAAAAACATAAGAACCATCCTTTTCATGGTCAATCTAAAAATTACAAACCTGAAGTGACTTTTGATTCTCACTCAGGAGCTTCTTCATCAAGTCTAATTGTTCCTCCACACTTTCAGACCGTGCACGCTCATCTTCTTTCTGTCTAATCAACTCTGCTATCTTCTTCTCATACATCTGGGTGGTATCAGCCAGTACTTTCTGATATGTAGCCTTTTCAAGTTGGTGTTGCTACTAACAATCAAACAGCAGTGTAAATGCTCATGCCCATAGGATAAGATTTTTGCGTAGATAATATTAATAAATGATACGAAAAGAAGCTTGTGGTGAATAAAACAGCAATCTTAAAAGTAATGATAAGAGAAACCATATACAATTATCTCATAAGAGGAGCACTAGAATATACAACCAAGTTCATTTTCAGTTGATCAAAAGAAAAATTAAATTGCATGGCATCAGTTAATTGAAAATAAAACCTAGTACATAGATAGATTGTCAAAAGAAAAATTAAATTGCATGGCATCAGTTAATTGAAAATAAAGCCTAGTACATAGATAGATTGTCAGGGGAAGAGAGAACCCAATAGGCAAACAAACACTAACTCAAAAAAAAAGGAAAATACCTTGCCATTTATTGAATTCATTTCTAGGTGTGCAACTTTTTCTTGTATCAAATTGTTAAGATCTTTCTGATATTTCAATTCATTTATGTTGCGTTTCATCTCCGATTCCAAATGAATATTTTCTTTTTCCAAAAACTGCAGAGCATGTACAAGATATTAGTAAGAAAATAATAATTATGAGAATTTACTGCAAAAGCATTTCAGTGCAGCACTTATAACCATATATATGACAGACAAGTTAGATGATTAGAATGTGAGAGAAAGTAAATATAGCTAGACATCAAAGACCGGTATTTGACTAACCAATAGTGCAAAAGATTCCAGCCGAAAAGATTGCAACTATATATGAGCAGGAAAGACAACCTACCTCAGACCTTGTGACTAGAATTTTATTTGCTTCAGCAAAATTTTCCTGACACTCTCTGAGCTGTTTTTCCAATTCATATTTATCATTGTCTCTCAACTTTTGTTGCCTTTCGATATCAGCAGTTAGAATGTCTACTTGGTTCTCAAGCTTCCGGCATAAACTTTCATAATCAAATTCTTCTTTGACCTTTACAGTGTTTACTATTCTCATTGCCTACAAAAGAAACAAATTATTGGCTTGCATGATATGCAACTACTGTTGAGTGAACTTGATAATCCACATTAGAGTAAAACCATAAAAAAATGAAACCAAACCAAGCCCTATAAATGACATATCAAGTCAAAATGAGGGTTTGAACAAGAAAACTATCATTTCCCTCATCTTCCAATTGCCATGATGTATGAGCCGGGGTCCACGGACCCCCCAGTCCTCCACTGGCCATGGCCCCCTGGGGGCCAAAGGTTCACCCCCATAGTTGTAAGACAACCAGGACGTGCCCCCAGGTTTTACATCTGTGTATGAGCACCTGGTTTCAACAGGAAGAGAAACTAATAGCAACAATGATCAATCTGAAATGGGAAAGCTGAGCATTGCACTGGAGTTTAGTGCTAACAAACCCATGCTAATCCTTTAGGCCAATGTTTACTGTGCATGAAGTTCGTAGGTTCCAAGAATTAGCAAATTGAAGCATACTCCAGGGAAAAAAAGTAAACTTTGATTGCTTTTGTTTTCATACTATTGCAACAGCTCTAGGAGGATTTTTCAACTGCCTTCCAAGCATCACTGTCGCAGATGCTACAGCAACAACTAAATTCTTCCCTAATTTAAGCACAAATTACTTGCTCTTCAATGGAAGCTAGGCCATCAAGGACACAGCAGAATGCATACTTCACTAAAATCAGATGCCAATATCAATATAGTCTTTCCAATCATTAGTTTACACAAGCCACATAAAGCTTACACGGAAAATAAATGCTGCATTTGATTAGGTAGAAAAAAAAAAGTGAAAGAAATCAACACAAACTTTAGTCTTTATTTTTTTTTAATCCATTATAACGCAGATCAAGTCCAAGAAAAAATGCACAGGAGAAATATTTTTGGAGCATTGACCCTTTCGTAATCAGATCATACATCCATAACAATAATGTCATGTATCAGGAATTTTGGATTAATGGAAATAATAGAAAGTGGGAGAGAGATAGAGGTCAGTAGAGATCAATCACATGAAACAGCTATAGATTTACAGGATTTATCCAACACACCCGCTGTCCAAACATTATTGTGCTAGCTGTCTCTGCATGGTGTCGTGCAGATGGCCCAATTGTTATTATGAGTGAAGTCCTTGCTGTGCCTATTTCAACAAAAGGCTTAGGGTAACTAGAAATTCTCAGTGTCATCAGATACTAAATATTAAGAGCAGCATCAAACAAATATATAAAAAGAGGCTACCTCCAAATGAGTCACGAAGCAATCTTGTCAATTTTGAATCCCTAGTAGGTATATGTGGGCTGTTTTCAGCCAATGCATTTATACATTTTCCAAGAGAACTAAGAGAAAGATTAATAAACTTAGCCTCTTCAAGTAGGAGGCCTTCACTTCCTGCAACATGAGAAAATTATATGTAAATTCTCGGAGGATAACAAGTATCATGAAAAGGTTGCAATTTTCACATTTACTACTTACAAAAACCATGTCATTTAAAAAAGTATAATTACAGGAGACTCGAATCACACATAACATTAACCCATATTTTAGTAACAACATCAATAATAAAACAATACATAAATGATTGGAACCAACAAGACAAAATAGGTGAAACATCTCAGAAACGTGTTAAGGTTGAGAGCTGTTCCTAGAAACTGGTTGAAATGAAATTCAGAGGTAATAGGAAACCAAAATGGTAACATTAAATGAAATCAAAGACAAACCAGATTTGTCAATCCTTTCAGATCCAGCGAGATCAACAATCAGCAATTTGCTTTTCCAGACAATAGGTATGTCTTTGCCATTGAATAAGTCACTTCTACTCCCCTTCTCTGGAGAATTTATCCCAAAATTTACTTCTTCATTGACAGCTCTTCGAATATGAACCTATAAAAAGAAAGGTTCGAGATGTTCATTATACAATAGTAATTGAGAAGGTCCGAAATCCAGGATAATACCCACCATTAAAATTGCATGACTACGTGAAGATTCCGTATTCATCTTTGTATTAGCTGCATGACGGTTTCCCTCACCAACTTGCAGTAGCTGTAGAAAATTATCAAGATCTTGAATTTTAACAACTGTAGCACCAGGCAATGACACTTCACCAGTCTTTGGGTCCTCATTAATAGGAATATTAGTCTTTTCCGGTGCAAGCAAATCTTGTATAGATTCCTTATACAGCTGGAGAGACAATAAAAAATAGTGAGTCATTGAAAATCACAACAATAAACATGCATAATTGTTTTTGCAGTCTGATAATAAGGACCAGAGTCCGCAGAGGAAATGGTGAAAAGTGCCCATGAAAATGGCTACATCTGATGCGCATGAAGTCCATCTTAACTATACCACATTCGAAATTCAACAATAGAGGTGCATGTATCAGGCCACTATTTTTTCAATTCAACACATTTTTTCTGTGTAATAAAAATCTTTCGAGAGGAAGGGGTGTAGACTAGCACCCAGGAAGAAGTCCACAAGAGACAAAATATTACAAACTAAACGAAGACCTAGAATCTAAGATTGGAAAGATCCAAAATCAATGAAAAAGGATGTGAAGTGATTCAATGAGACCCCACTAAGGCCCTCCTCCAATTAAAAATTCATCACATTACATTTCTCAAGTTCTGTTTAATGTGTTCTAGGTTTGTCCATGACCTTCGAAAATTGAAGCAAGCCTATTAGAATATAGAAGTACTTGAAAACATAGGTGCCTAGTACAGAATATGAAAGCACCTTCTTGAAAGCATCATCTCAAAAATCCTGTACAATACATAGACACAAGTCTTAGGTGCAGCACTCCATACCTGAAAGTAGGAGACCTCGATAGTATCAGAAGAAGTGGATATATTGCCAATAATGTCTTCAAAGGCTCTAAGCATAATACCTCGCCCAGCTGAATCATCCTTCCCCAGTTTTCCAAGCGTGTAAGTTTTACCAGTACCTGTTTGACCGTAAGCCATAATTGTCCCATTATATCCATTCAAGACACTCTGCAAAAGTATATCAAAATTGACTTCAAATATATATATTTTTTTATAAGTAATAAGATTTTATAAAAATAAAGAAGGGCCTAGCCCATGTACACTGGAAGCATACATGTGCATACGCCTATTTAAGTACTAGGAACAGTAACAAGGAAATCATGGAAGCTGAGACCATTCAAATCTAAAGCAATGGCCCACGAAAACAAAGTCTTCCAAAAGAAACTCCTAAACTCTTCCAAGGAACGTTCATGACCCTCAAAATTGACTTCAAATATTAACCTACCATCCCACTCAAGCCTTTTCAGAACTTATTGCTTGTGCTACAATGAAAGAAAAGGAAGAGAAAGTTGCCTTAAATTGACCAACTAAAATTACTACTCCATCCCCAACTGTCTTGTGTTGGAAATTCACAAAGTTTAGTCTCGCTCAATGGATGCATATACTTACAAATGGTCTCCAAATCCCTCTTTCTAATTTAAACCGCTTTCTTTTAGGGAATTTAAGTTTTACATAAAGTAAGGGCTTCCAACTTTAGGATTTTAATGCTATGGCTTTTTACAAATTGACACTAACTCTTGGATGGACAAAATTACTGACACTCAATCAGGATGGGGAGGGTATAATTAGACTAAATATACTCAATACACATCAAACATCCACAAAGTCACCCGCAAAGACATTTCAAATTTTTCACAAAGTCAACTTCAAATTCTAAATTGCTAGTCTAATTTGCAATTTATTTTTCAGAGCAAGAACATCCCTGTGAAGCTGTATGATTGGTAAATATTTCTAAAAAATGCAACTTGAAATATCCTTTTCAATTTTCAATTTTCATTTACCTCGACTACTGGTTTTGCAACCACTTCATAAACACGCTTTTGAGAGGCAGTTTCTGTAAAAACTTCATCGAATCTGTAAGACTCAGAACTCCAGTTATTCTTCCTCAACTTTAGCCGCTTCAGCTACAATGAAGCAACCAAAAAGAAACATAAGGAACAGTTTCAGTGAGTGCAAATCTGGTGGCTAGAATTGGTTAAAAAGATGAAACATAGGAGAGGAGGGGGGGGAAGAATACAAATATTCAACATTAGTGTTTATCCGTTTGTGGTGGAACATATATATCACCTCTGGTTGTAACTCAACACAATCAGAAAAATCATCATCTGAAAGTACATCTTCGTCAATTTTTGGTCGAAGTCTGACAGCAACTCTCACCCTTCCAGGATCTGTGGTAAAGATTAAACTCAAGAAGTTCATAAATTCAATTATCAACCTATCTTTGAACCAGTAATCACATAAATGTAGCAGGGATGTAGTTTTTGCTTTGTTCAGGAAAGCAACGAGGCAACTATCAATGAGAGGGATGAGTAGCACTGCCCTTTGGCCTTGTAATCAATCTAACAAACTTGCTTATAAGCTCATTTTGAACATTCAATCGCTTACGAACCATGATGACAAGCTAGTTCTTCTTGATGTCATCGATTGTTTTTCAAAATATCACCAAGTTACGTTTAATATTAGAAAACAGTTTGCACAGCGATCAAATATTCCACCCACATGGTTAAAAACGATTAAAATCAGGACGGTTATACTTGCTACTGATTCAAACTTTTTCCCTTTCTCAAGAATAGTTTTATATCTTTAACCATGGTCCAGGGTAAAAACGAAGGAACTCGGTGGTTCTTGACAACAGGCTTCATTTATTTCTACTGAGCCAAATATTCTAAGATGGTCATAAAACTACGTGGGAAATAACGTTTTGTGTGCTTTAATTCAATACGGGACTGCCAAGTTTAATTCAAAAATTTTTTCTGTCTCTTGCACATGGAATATTTAGCAAAGGGCAATTGTTCCCACTCACTTTTCGGCATTATATCTGTTCAGATAATACACGCCTCCCAAATCTTCAAGCAGCCGCATAGGTACAGGGAAAAAGAAAAGGAAAAGCCTAAAACGAATATCTGTAAACTCGCATCCCAAAGGGCCAAAAACCAAAAGCCAGCTTAACTCAGTCGTGCAATGTAAACAACACAATATAAATAGGGAAAAAATAAAAGGATTTGAAATTCAAACTTTATATTAAGTACATTCAGAGCGAGGCAGGGGTAGGGGGAGGGAGAGAGAGAGAGAGAGAGACCTTCGTCGGCTTGAAAAGAGTGAGCTCGGGAAGTTGGCGTGACAGAACGTCTGGAAGCGGAGGCGGGCTTCGTCCGACCGGAAAGAGGAACATTATGATGCGGTTGTCTGTCGGACCTATTCGAGGAAGACCTGGAAGCCATTTCCTATGTTATCTAAAAAGAAGAGTGGTCACAGCATTCATCCAGAGACAAATAAAATAGGAAACCCAGCAAAGATTTCCTAAGAGAGAGTAGTCTAAGAGCGATTGGGCAGCAACTTTTGACTGAATTTTTAAACAAAACATGCAAAAGAAACAATCAGAGGGAGTTGAGTTGAGGCCGGCACGATGGATTCATGGACGCTAAGAGAGAGAGAGAGAGAGACGATTGGAATAATAATTGAATAGAAACCGTGTAACCGGCTCCCTTCCCGCGTTGTTACTCGAGTTTCATAGTTCTTTTTCCTTTGCGTCGGTAACGTTTGCGAGTAGTGCTGAGCCGGCACTTATTATTATTATTATTATTATTATTATTAAAAGTCTCGGTAACGTTTATATATTTCATTTTGAATGTCCAGAAATACATTAGGAAAGTTATTTCCAAATGAATGAGATGTGCTTCTCTTCTAATGACCGTATTGATCTCGTTTAAATTCTTGGGATGAGTATTAGCTAACATGGAATAAGAGAAATGGTCACAAGTTTAAACATGATTCCACGCATTTAATTAAAGAGCAATGTTAAATATAGAATTTGTAAGTACCGTCTAATTATTTGAAATAGTGTAAAGTTCATTATTAAAAAATTAATCTTTATTTTTATAAATCTTATATTTATTCAATTTTAAAATAAATTTAAAAAAATTATAGGTATTTATACACTTCACAATTATAAATACTATTTATATATAACTCGAGGTTTCCCTGTTTACTTTATTATGTTTAGAATCGGATCTACTTGAAAAGAAAGCTCTTTGGTCATTACAAGAACCTCCATTGTTTATTAAGGTCTCATTTGAATATTAAATTTAGTTGAAGATAATTAAATTTTTTTATAAATAATAATAAATTGGGTGGATAAAATCATTTTAATAAAATTTATTTAATATGAGTTTATATATATAAATGTTAATATAAATTTAAATATATTTATAAAAAGTTAAAAAAGAATATGAATTTTGCATACAAGAAATATTGAATTAAAAATAATTATAGATCTCATGTGTAAAAAAAATGAATTAAGATAAATTTAATAATTAGATATTAAGATATTAAATTCAGAAAAACTCTAAAAGCAAGTAACATTAAGTACTCATATATGTATCAATATTAAGGTAAAAAAAATTAATAAAGCACTTAAATTTAAGATGAAAAATATGAAAATAATAAATTAGAATATACAATTACACGTATGGATACACAATATTATTTATATATAATATTAGTCTTAAACTCAATCTAAAATTGATTGAATTATTTGAATTTAGAGATAAGATGAAATAAATTATAAATAATAAAGTTGAGATGAATTATAAATAGTAAAATTGAGTTCGAAAAATAAACTATCCCTAAGTTAAAATAAATTATAAATAATAAAACTGAATTTAAAAAACAAAACGCCCTGAGTTGATTTTAATTCAGTACAACATAAAGCCTTTAAATTAAATAAAAGCAGGAACGAACCTCCCAACTGTTCATCTTCCTTCATCGTATGCATTCCGTCCTAAACATGCATGACGTCAATTGGTTGGTTGGTGCCCATGACAACACATGTTTTGTCTGTAGGCCCTCTTCTGATAACATCTTTTCAACCGTACGTCGGGTGTTCTAGAATCTGATCACGATAATGCGTTTTCGGACAACTTTTTTAACCGATCGAAGCTGTCAAGCATCGTCACACAGCAACTTGTTAAAGGTACGGAGCTCCTGCAGTATTTGTAAATTGTGGAGACATAAATTTACTTCAAGAGTAATGTTAGGAAGTATTTAATACTCGTTACACACATTCACATAAACAGTATATATAAATAATACATATGTATTGTTCATATGAGTGTGTGCAATGAGTGTTGGATGCTCCCAATATTTTTTCTTACTTCAAAACTACTTAAAAAATTTAGGTATGACGGCAAATAACATCAATATATATCTCTACTTTTATAAGATTTATTTATGAATCAAACCTTTATCAAGATGGTACTAAATAGTGGTTAAATAATTCGATTGTTCGCATCAATTGATTACCGACAAACATAAATGAATATTCAAAGCTGACGATGGGTGGAAGTTGGAACTCTACGTATAAGTTTATACGTGCATACAAATAACGGGAAGAGGTAGCTGGAGAGGGTGTAAATTATATAGGCTATAGCTTAATTTTTGTTGTTTGCCTGTTGCCGTCCAACACGCGTTGTGAAACATCGGCACGACCTTTTCTTATGTCAAAAAGCCGACCACTTTAATTCACGCACAAGAATCTCTCTCTCTTTTGAAATTAATCACCCAACAAGTGAGAGAAACAAAAAACAAAAATGGGGAACCCTAATAGATATATAACTGGGGAATTAAGCCATGTCCGAAAAAGGGAGAAAAGAAGCAAAAGATGTCGAATGATTTATCATATAACTAACAAAATGATTACATAAAATTAATCTCAAAATTTATCAGATTAATCTCAAAATTATTTTTATTATAAGATTACTTTTTATATAATACTTTGTATTCAAAAATAGATAACCATGTCTTTGTCTCCATTTCGTCCTTGTTTCTGTGCAAAGATGAGAGCGAAGGAGTTGGACTATGTCAGAATGTCAGTTTTGAGATCAAGTGATATAATATTTTTTGTGTAATTTCTTCAAACTATTATATATAGTGCTACCCTGTAGTTGGTTGTTTGGTTGTGTTTATTAGCCGGCACTTTTGTACGTTCGTTTTATATCAGATGCAAGCTGGACCGCGGAAATTCCATAATTTGTACAATGAAACATAACAAATACCGAACAGATTGGTAGGCCATGGATGCCTGGGTAAACCAATATTTGTTAAGCCCATGGCCATATTTCCTTCAGCTATTGCAATTCCTTTCTTGTTTTTCTTCTTCGTTGAGTGCTAGCGCCGCGCCTAGCCTAGCCTGATGACCAGACCATCTGCCCGTCTAATCTACAGGTCAAAACAAAGCCCACCATGTGCAGCAATAATTGTTTGAACGCATCAAGTCGCGGGAACAGCACAGAATGTCAGGTTTCCTTAGTTGTCACCATCGTTTCATCCAAACAGTAGGAATCCTCCGTCACAAGGCCTCGCATACCTGTAAAAGATAGTAGAGATATATAGAGGAGAGAACATGCCTCGCAATCTGTGGGGTCTCCTAAACAAACCCTTTGGTAATTACGATATTTCCAGAGTGTAGGCCAAAACTGAAGATGGAGTGAATTCACTAACGTGTTAATTAAAAAAAGGTGCAACAAAATACCAGATAACAAAACATTTCAGACAGTTGATAATTACGTAAATCATTTCAAATTAATTTTTGGTTTAAAGGGCAGAACACAACATAACTCCTTACATGGAGGCGACAACATATTCCTTTTGTATATGCTTCAACTTCTGAGGTAAAATCATTACAGCTTCGGATCCTTAATTAAAAGCCAACATCCTTTTAGGATAACCATTCTTTATCATCTGCATGCACTGTCCACGTAAAGATAGAAGTTGTAACCTTCATTTTCGACATTTATACGGATGATCTAACCACAGCTCTCTCTCTCAGTACGATTGATCTTTAAATTCTGCAATAAAGATCACTTGCATTGCTACCAATGATGGCATACACAAGATGCACTTCAACTCCTGTTATCCAAATTATGTCCACCCATGGGATTGGAATCACAACCCAATGGTTCCCCCACCCATAACAACAAAGGTATTGGTGAATTTCCTGGCAACACTTAGAAGCTGAAGCTTTCTTAATCAGCAGGTTCCTTAACTTATCCCACCCAGTAACTTCAGATCGCTTTGTTTTAGTTCAATGTGCTTCCCTAACCTGAAAACACTAAGACAATGTTTAGCTTAGCAACCACCGGAAGTTAAAAAGTGTGATAGACATAAGAATTTAAAAAGTCATATCTAATTTAGCTGAAGTTATCATTTCAAGAAATTACCCGAGATCTGATGGAAGTCTGAAGCCACCAATTCTTACCCGCTTTAATGAATGGATCTGTAACAAGAAATATAAGCAGATAAGGTAATATAACAGAAACAAAAAACTACCAAAAATGCCCTACATCTTGAAGAAAGAAAAAGAAAACTTATTTTCCCCTATTTTATGCATATGGGGAAAGAAAAACTCCACTTTACCATATTATAAAGATGTATATAATCTCAAAAACCCAACAAAATAATGATATTAGGCTAAACAATTGAAAGAACAAAAAGAGGTGACCTTAAAGTACATCATTTAGATTGATATTATCATTAAAATTAAGACCCAAGTCAATTTGGAAAAGAAAAATGTTCTCATAAATAAACCAAAAGTTGACCTCAAGTCCAGCACTTTTCACGAGCTCTCGAACCTCATGTTTCCTCCCATCATGAACCTGTAGAGTTCCAAGATGAACAAATGAAAGTTCACCACTACAAGAAATACAGCCACAAACCTAACTGACCAAGATTAACACAAAGAAAGCAGCAACTTGTCTTGGATTATGGATTTTAGAAATTTATAAAAAAATTGGAATAGATAACGGGTACCACGATGCGAAGACGAGGCCTTGATATATCTGTTTGTCGTGGTAGTAACTCAACTGAATCTGGAGTGCAATGGATACCCTCAATCACTGTCCCCTCACTGATCACAAATAAGTGCTTCTTAGTGATAATGCCATCTATTGCCGCAATATATCTGCAAGATGTCATATTATATGTCATCAGAATATGCATGAAAGAAACTAGAGAGTTACATTATTCACATCCAACAGTAAAGTGCTGAGACGGCAGAAAATGGATAAAGGACATTAGCAATTTAGCATGTACGAACACTTACTCCTTTGTTAAGTTAGATGAAGGATGTGAAAGTCTCTGAGCACAATCTCCTGAAAACAAGCAATATTGGATATGGCTTTAGATGAATCCATTCTCCTTCCAATATATATTTTGAGAAACCCAAGAAAACATCCTTTAAGGCAGTTGCACGCATAGAAATTTACATACCATCATTGGTCACAACAATCAACCCAGTAGTGGCAACATCAAGGCGGCCTACGGTGAATAATCGTGGTTTGGGTAGTCCTGGATACTTTTTACCCTGCAAATGAGGACTATTTTTTCATTAATTTTGTAAATTATATTAATGCAAACTATGAAGCCTCCCGTTAGCTTGCTCACATTAATTCTGTTTTCTCTTTAATTTCATACTTCTGAAAACAAAATCAACAACCAGAAAAACATTATGTATAAAGTGGCCACCGGCCCATACCCAATTCTTCAAATAATCGTCAAATAGACACAACACTGATTTAGACTCTACATCACCAGATGAGCAGATGTACCTGTCATTATGTTACTAGCATTAATTTTACATATGCGCACACAGAAAGAGCTCAGGCTATAACATGATCTCAAACATTCAAATAGTGCATCAGAAACAGTTACGAACCCTTTTGGTTTGTTCAGGGCAAAATACAACTTTGGAGGCTGCTTCTTAGGAAGGCGGTTCCCATTGACATAAATTACATCCCTTGCAGGATCAACTCGCGTCTGTAAACAAACAGGAGCAACAAAATATAATAAAAATACAAAGGAATGACCCATTTTGAAACGAACAACAGAAACCACAAATGTTTTCCTTTTTGTTTTCGTACGAGCGAGTTTAGTCCCCAAGGGGAGGAGGAAGGAGGGATTAGAACTAGTGATCCTGCTTTGCATTGCTGAACCGTGGCCCAGCTTATTCAGATTATTAAATACCCTCAGCGCAGCAATTTCAACAACATTTAGAAACACAAAGTTGTATGAATTAGGATGCTATTCTAACCTGAGGAGCCTTGCACACGGAACCATTAACAGTAACCTTTCCTTCAAATATAAGCTCTTCGCTATTCCGCCTCGACGCCACTGGATGAAATTATCACGTACAAATAAAGAACAACAAATAAGCTGTTGATAATTTTTTAACTTGTGCAGAAGTATACATTTGAGATGACAATCAAATAGAGATCAGCAAATGAACAAATTACCTCCCGTAGCGGCGAGAACCTTGCTGAGGCGCTGCTCAGGCTTTTTGAAATTCTCGTTAAAGAACCTTCTGGCGGCCTTGGAATACTTCGGCTCTGGGCTAACTCTATCAGGGATCTTATCCTTCTTCTTATTCTTCTTCTTTTCGGTCTCGGCATTGGCCATGGCGTGGAGAAGACGGGCGGGAGGGTGCATCTGGAGCTTGAGGTTTCCATCCTCGCCGCGGACAATCCACGGAATGATCATCTGATCGCTGGAGAGATCTTCGGGGTCCGAAAGCTGGTCAGACACGGAGGACTTGGGCTTGGGTTTAGGGGGCGCGAAGGAGATGTTGAATTGTAGGGAAGATGTGGAAGGGGAAGAAGAAGAAGAAGAAGAAGAAGAGGAAGAGGAGGGCGAGGAGCGTGAGCAGTTTATGATGCGAGGAAATGAACGGAAGGGTCTGAGGGAAAGCGAGGGATTAGAGAACAGCGAGAACGTGAGATGGTGTAGGGCGGAGAACGAGGTCATTGTTGTTGCCATTTTCTTTTCTGAAGATAGGGGTTTTGGACATCATCGAATTCGAGGGTTTTCTTTTTCTACCAAGTGAAAGGCTTCCACGACATGTTGCTCTTTGTTTGCTATAAACTACAAGTCGTTTATTTTAACAGAACTACATGCCAATGAGTCGAAATATGATATAATTAACGTTATCGTTTAGATGTAGAATTAAATTAAGTTGTTCTCTTTATAAGTGAATTAAAATAATTAAGAGAATTTTGTGGAATTATTTAAAATAAATTAAGTGTATTTAGATGTTAATATGAATTTAAATATTAAAAAATCTTAAATCTCTTTAAGATTTTTTTTTTAATGTATAAAAAAAATATTTTTATTTGGTGACTAAGAAAGTCTTTTCTTAATGATGTAAATTTTTTTCCTTTTTTAAAAATATTTAAGAATATTAAATATTAATAAAAGAGAAAAAAGGATTACACTGCATCGGGAGATGTCGAGAGATTAGTAAAACATTCCTCTTAAAAGTCTTACATATATTTATGAAAAGTAATCAAATAAATAAGTCCCACCATTAAAAATCGTTGTTCACCAGACATTCTCTTGTCACTGCATGCAAAACCTGTAAATAAAAGAATTCTATAAAAACTGCACTTGCAGTCATAGAAAAATGTACAATATTTTTATATGATGTTTCATACTATAATTTGATTTTTAAAACTTATATCATTATAGTCTATTCTATTAATAATTATATTAATACTATATCATTATATATTACAAACCTCTAATTTGCACAGTGTACGGACAATTATTTACACTAAATTTTATAAACTTAAATAGTTCATTATATATATTCATTATTACAACTATTTAAAAAAATTATCGAATATATATAAAATAGAGGATGAATATATAAAAGAGTTTATTTTGACATAAATATTTCATGGCAATTTACAATATTAGAAATATAATATATATGTGCGTGATTGTTTAATTTGAACAATGTATAATAGATACATGAAAAAAACAAGTAATAATAATAATAATAATAAATGAAATACATCTATCTAGAAAAAAACAAAACAAAAAAATTTTAAAAAAGTTTCTGGCATTTAGAAGGTCATTCAAGAATATTTGAAAAAAATTGTGAATAGGAATGAAATATTTTGATTGAAATATTTTATTAGATTTTTAATAAAATAAGAGAGAAAGTTGAAAAAAATAAAAATATTATGAATTTAAAAAAATTATCTGAATATAACTTTTTAATATAATTTTTATTTTTAAAATTTAAAAAAATTAGATTGTTTGTTGTGTTTTGTTAAAAAAAATTATAAAATTTGTAACGATTAAGAAAGATTAAATGAAAATGTTAAAGAGTTGAAATTAAAAAGTGTTTTTTCTATGATCATTTTGAGGAGGCGAGTCCAGGACTCCAGTCCATGAAGCTGAGTAACAACATCCATATTTATCAGTAGAATTTATCTTCAAACAGGTGACACCTGCAAATGCTTCTTATCGGAGGCAAATAGAAAAGTGCCACATAAGGATAATGAGATCAGCATTTGAATAGAAGCATGGGCTCTCTCGTAGGTGATTCTCTCCTCCCCCTCCCGAACTTCTCTCTCTCCCCTCCCCCTCCCCCTCCCGAACTCTTCCCTCTCCAGCTTTCTCTCCGCTCCCTCTCTCTCATGTCGTCTTTCTCCCAACTCGAGCTCAACAGATGCGGCCGTCGTCTTGGAACTTCACCGTCGTCTCGTAACCACTTCACCCAATTTCTCCAACACAATTGCTCTTTGTTTCCCATTTGTTTTGATTGAGTTGGTTACTCTTTTTTGGTGGTTGATTTCGTGTGATTTTGAACTTCTCTGACTTTGAATCGATCCAACTATTGTTTGAATTTTATTTTGGTAGCTTGCGATTGTCAGGAGAGAGGAGAGGGATGAGGGCGATTGCGTTTTGCGTCGGTGATTTGGATTTGTTGTTAAATTTGGACTTTATTTTGAATGTGTTTTTCTGGGTTGGAGTTTGTGTCGGTGTTTGAATTTGATTTGGACTTGATTTTGATGTAATATTTGTGGCTTTAGAATTTTGGAACTTGTGCGGGTCTGTCCTGACGGGGTCGTTGGCGTTCGGTGAAGGAAGAAGGAAAAAGTTTTTCCTAGAAATCAAGAAATTTGAAGGGTGCTCTTGATTTATTAAAAATAAAAAAACATTGAGCTTGCTTTATTTTTCTTCTTCGTTTTACTCTTTTTAGATGCTTTGTTGTTAGGGAATTCTAATGCAATTTTTTCCTGTAGTTGTTTTTAAGGCTTTCTTGGATCTCTATTTAAATTTTCGACTCTGAACTCATTTCAATTGAACTCGTTAACGGGAAAAGGCATATGTTAGTTTTTCATTTTGTTATAAAATATTATCACCTACCAAATCCAGTGAAGAGTCATATATGATCAACATTTATCATGAGTGTAATAAATATTTTCAATAGTGGATGCTCTAAAGATTTTCTCAACAATAAAACTCATTTAAAGTACCGGGCATGAGTAGTATACGATTAATTAAGATATGTGTTACGAAATACAATAAATACTCGAGAGAAAAAATGATAAATGTTGATCTTATAGTTTTAGTGTTATTAAAATTGAATAAGATGTCTAAATCTAATTCAACAAACGAAATATTTCTAAGATTGATGCCAAGACTATTTATAAAACCAATTAAATTCAACTTGCTTTTAAGACTGAGTTGAATGTAAAAATTGTTGAACAGATTTGCATGTGCTATCTTCAAAACTTATGAAAAAAATTGTTTGTTTAATAATTAAAAAATCCATTCATAATTTCTCGTTAAAGATTATAAATTATTGCATATTGGCCATGTTGAAGTTGTTGTTAATCCTCTTATTCGTAAAGGTATAATTATGTGCTTATATATATACATACATATATTCGAGAAATGTTAGATTCAAAAGATTTAAAACTAATATACTTGGAGGTAAGGATGTAAGAATTTTGGTCCGGATCGGACCGGCTGTCAGGACCGGACTTGGATGTGATATGGTCTAGTCCAATCCAATATTTTTAGGGACCGAATGTTTTCGGCTCGGTTCGGTCCCGGTCCAAAAAATTTCTTCCCCTGGACCGGAACAGACCAAATACTACAATTAAAAAAAATTATATTATATATATATGATATATCCTATAAGTAATAGTATATAATATTAATATATATTAAAAGTTGTAGCATAACATATTATTATATAATATATACTCTTATAATATTAACATATTATAATAGTTATAGTATAAAAATATAAATTATAATATATCTAGATAGAGTATTACCATATAGATATAAATTTATAGAGAGCGATCCCTAGCGCAGCTCACCCCCCCATTTTCTTTCCTGCCGTCTGTTTTGAGTTTGCGATAGCTTTTTGCTCTTATTTTTTCTGTTTTCGACATCCAACCATGATGGGTGGTCCGCAGTCTTCTAGTGGCTTGCTGCCAACACGCGCCCACTGGGAGGCCCTACTATCGCCGATTCTTCTACCGGTCAAAGCTCAATCCAGAAGATACGGCGAGTGTCCAGCACGCGCCTGTTGCCGATCTCGCGTGTCTTTCCTCATGCCACATGGAGAAGCCTGTTGTAGAGCTGCAAATGAACAGAGCCGCTCGTGAACGATTTGAATTCGACTCGTATAAACTCGATTCGGACTCGGTTCATTTAATAAATGAGTTGTTCGTGAACATAAATATTAGTTCGAATATTAAACGAGCAAAACTCGTATAATCTCGACTCGATTCGATTTAGGTTTGTGAACAATATTCATATAAACTTGATTCAACTCGTTTTGAGATCGTCACAATACTCGTGATATTTATATATATATTTACAAATATACTTACATATATTTTTTTATTATAAATATTTTATGCGTTATATAGATTATTTTTGATACTTTGTGTAAGTAATATATATTGTTCCTTTAAGTTTATGTATAAGTAACACGTTTTATTATTTTATAATAATTTATTAAGTTCATAAAAAAATTATTGAGTCAAATATAAAATGTTTATAAAAATAAACAACTCTAAATCTTTAATTGATTGTGACACTTAACTAATTTTATTTTGATTTGTGGCCATATTTAATATTATATCGAAGGTAATTGAATAATTGAATATTAAATTAATAAATTTATTATGTAATATAGAAGGAATGAATTTAATGCACTGGGCATTCTTGATGCCATATGTATTATAAAGTGGCAATGAATCAATGTTACATTGATATTTCATAAGTTTATATTGTAGTATCTCTGTGTATATATGTGGCTCATATCAAGTAAAATATCAAACACATCACACGTGTATAGATAAAGCAGGTTAGGGTTACAACTTACAACTTACATCTGTATTTCATTTTGACGTAATTTTCGGGATTTTGTCATTTTTGGTAAAATTCGTATACACACGATTTTTGGCTATAAAGTCTGACTTATGGACTGATTTTCGACATTACTTTATTTGATAATATTCAGTTGAATCTCAGATATGTATTCTGTGTTTTGGGCAATTTTCTTATGTTTTTTTCCTGTGAATCATTTATTGAAACTGGCTTACAGAATAATTGCTATTATGTCTGACGTCACTCTTTTAATTTTTTTTATTTATTTCATTATTAATAGTGACTAGTAGTACAAATATATAATATTTTTTTATTTTCTTTAGTGATTAAAAATAATAAAAAATACTTTAAAATTTAATAAAAAATAAAAAAAAATCTCAATTATACTATAATTTATAGTTTATGACTTTATAAAATAATAAAATAGGATAATTTTAAATATATAATTTTTTTTAATTGTTAAGTTTTTTTTTTCCTGGTTACTTGTACAGTCCTAGTAGTTTGGTGGGACGTTTTCGGCTTGAGAAGATAGATTGTCGTCAGACTTCTCAACACATCGATTTCGAAGCGATGAAGCGTGCCCGATACTCAAATCATGCCCAGACTAGGCATGTTTGTTCCATACTGATACACCGATAAACACATTTGAGTTTTTAGATTCCATTGTCCAAGCTGTTAGAACTCTATTGTCGACTCATAAAGTAAGGCACAAAACGGAAGAGTCGGAACAAATATCAGCATGCAAACGGCAAGCTTACCTTTGGCTCAATCTTTGTTTCGAAAGCCCTAGTTCTCAAAGGAATGGCGAGCTTACCAGGCTCTATTTCGAACTCTGGAGAACTCTAGTTTGCGAAGGAACTATTTCTCTGGTGCTCTGTTTCTTCGGTAATAGAGGTCACCGAAGAGGTAAGCCCTGTTACCTCTCTATTGCTTTGGTGCTCTATTTCTAGTAGGTAATTTCTAAAAATCCTAAATTTCGAAAGAGATAATCACATTTTTGGGCTTTCTTTCAAGGTCGAGAAACTATTTACAAGCTAACAAAGGAGAGGAAATCAGGCATTCAAGATATAGAAGCCTTGAAGGATAAACTTGTAACTTCTTGAACCATATTCTTTCCTTCTCTAGTGTTTCTTTTGATACGCTTAAAGTTAGTGAGTTTGGCTATATTCATGAAAATGCTTGTGGATGTTATTTAGTGCAAATGACTTGTGCAAAGCTGCAAGTGTTGTATTGACAAAGTAGTCTTAAATTTGCAACTCGTGCAGAGCTGCTAGAGTTGTTTGTGAGGTTATCTTAAAAATTAACCTGCTAACTGTAATTGAAGGGACCGCTATAAAGAACTAAAGTGATAATTCATAATGTATTGGTGTGCTCACACTAAGAGAATGAGAGGATTGAAGCGAATTTATTTATACAATCACAAGAATGGATGTAGTTGAGATGTGCTTCTAGAATAATAAATGCAAGCTGTTGTTGTTGCTATAAATGCAGTTATGCAGATGAAGATATGGATGGCAAAAGCATAAATGATTTTTCAAAAATAAACACAAATGGAATGTTGGAAGTACTGCCATTTAGAAAGCCATATAGGAACAAATATATTGATATAGGAATAAAAAACAAAAAATGCCTTGGATACAATAAATTGACATAATAGATTCATATATCTGAGCTCCATTAGTTTGGATAAGGATTTGTAGAATTGAGCTCTAGATGCTGCACTAGATTGACTAAGAGTTTCTTTCTTTTTTATAAGATTATTTTTCTTATAGACTCACATGCTAATATTTTTACTTATCAAAAAACAAGTCTTCATCTCTCTTTAGATATATTTATATGCCAAAAGTAGTTCATAACCAAAATTGTCATCCTTAGCCATTAATGAAACATTGCAACAACTTTACCACCATAGGAAAGTATAATAAATAGTAAAAGTTGCAGTGCTGTTGACAATGGATGTTTTGTACTGAAATTCTCTAGGAGCAACTCTAATACATTCTTTGTACCCATGAGCTTATTTTTTTGTGTAAAATTTAGAATTTCTTAGCAGGTCACAATGAACTTTTATTGAATTGTGATACTGTGTATTTTGATATGGCAGTCCATTCGTTGAACTGTTTCATGGAAGATTCTATAGTTGATCATTTATGCTAAATATGCTTGAAGAGTAGAATTCATCAAGTATTTTGTGACATAGTTTCTATGTTCAAATGGCTAGGAGCCTTGGATTTGGCATCTTTTTAAGTTAACATGCATGGTAATATGAAGTAGGTAATTTCTTTACTTGAATTTCAGAATCTACTTAAATTGCAACTCTAGTTTTTTATAAAAGACTTATTGTTATTGTGCTGAATGGAGAAATTAATCTGGATAATATGATATAATTTTTTGTAATGTTTTCTTTTTGTTCAGACGTTTCTTTCATGGATAAGAACCAAATAACATGTTTTGTAGTGTTTTCTTTTTGGATAATGATTATTGGTGTATATTAGTACTCTAAAGTTTGTATTAAGACTTTGAGAATTGACCTATATTAGTATTAGTATATTCCGTGTGTGGTGTGTATTCTTTTGATGTAGGCAGTGATGAAGCTACACGAGGGCCACATCCTGACATGGGGTGTTGAAAAGTAAAGTGAGATGTAATTTTATTTGTAAGCTATATTTGTTAGTTTGTAAGTTTGAACTGAGCTATATTTGTAATGGGCTTTGAAGCTACTAAGTTGTTATTTTTATAAGTTTGTTGGAATTCTTGTAACTATTATTATCCAACTTAGAAGTTAGAATTACTAGAAATGTGAAGATCAGATAATTCACAATTATTTTCCAACTTACAAGGATGATATCCAAGTGGTATAAAGCTTTGATATCCATGGGGCTAAGCAATGCCACACAAATAATACCAGAACTTTATTCTTTTGATAGAATATTTCCAATGCTATGTTATTTGACTAATGTGTAATTATTTAGTTTATTTTCTACCCTTTCAGCTTTAAACCCTTTGTTATTAGAGTAATGTGTAATTATTTAGTTTATTTTCTACCATTGCAGCTTATTTTGTTATTATTTATAATCACATGTTTTCGTTTTTTAATTGATTTCAGCTTGACAGCTTGTAATTACAACTTATTATATGTAATTTCAGCTAATTATGCCTATGGCACAATATTATTTTTGTTGGGATATTTCTAAACTTCTGCCAGATAATTCTATTTTTTTATTATTTAAATGCTTTCATTTAAGGATTTAAGATGAATTTTAGAGTTCCTTTCATACCAAAATCTAATATATATTATCATAATTTTAGTTCAAATTGATTGGAAGAAATAATTTCTTGTGCTTCAACCAACCAAAAAATAAAAAATTTGGTGTATCAGGTTATCGAGCTCGACTCGAGCTACTCGAGCTCGTATTAGTTCGAGTATTTTTTATACTCGAGTTCGATCATATTATATGTTTAACGAGTCGAGCTCGAGCAGAAATTTCTAGAAATTTTCAAGTTCGAGTCGAGTTCGAGCAGTAATACTAAACGAGCTTTTGACTTCTTGCTCAAATTTGACTCGATTCAGATCGTTTGCAGCCCTAGCCTATTGCAGCCACGGGCGGTGGCTCTAGGCTTTGGGTCCTCGGCAGTGACGAAATCGGCAGCCCGGACCTCTCCAGGCGGTGCGTGACTCCCACGCGCCTCATCCGCCGTGTATTTGTGCCTTTTTTATCCTGAGCCCTTTTCTTGTTGATCTAGGTTTCAGTTATGTGGTGTTGTTTTATTTTCCTATTTTGTTGTTCTGTTTGTATTAATAAATAGGAATATGTGTTTTTCTTGTTCAGCTCTCCGCTTTTCCTTTAGGAGGATGTGGGTTATTTCTCCTCATTCTCTTTTAGAGAAGGAATGTAGTGATTTCATCTCCCTCTTCGGAGGGTGGAGGTTTGGGTTACCTCTTTATCCTCTCAAATAAATCACACCTCAGTGTTTGTTTGTCTCGTGAGAGAGAAGTTTAGATAAAATCCGTCACGGTTGTGTACGAGAATGCTACAAATCAGTGTATTAGTTAAACTTATAATACAAGTTTTTTCGTATCTATTAGTCTCAGTTGTAAACTTCGTTTATTAAAATGAATTGAGATCATTTTCTCAAAAAAAAAAAAGTTAGAAGTTAATAACTTATAAGTAATAAGTGTATCATTATTATTTAATATTTTATTATTATATAAACTTTTAAGAGTAAGTTTTTTTAATTTTTTTTAGATTAAATATGTGATAAATAAGTAAAGTAGACTGAAATAATTAAATTTGTACAAAACAATAGATTTGATCACTGCATGATTTTGGACTATATTTAGTTCATTAAATCATATCAGGTATTCCTGAATCAAACTTGGACCGAATTAGACCGAGCCGGTTGAACCGAATAAGAGTTCGATCTGGTCCAGGATGAGAAAATCTTTAAATTGAATAAAATTGATCTATAGCTTCCTCAAACCGGACCGTTTACTTCCTTACTTTAAGGGATTCAATCATCTTTGTTTAATGATCTGTTCATTTTGATTACTTTTGTCATCTAACTCTTACTTTGGATGATCTTAATATTCTCAAGACTTTAATTTTGAATATTTTAATATGATATCGATTAAGAGAGTAAACCCATTGCTGAGAACTAATTTAAATTCTAAAACTGATTTAAAAATACAAGGTAATAAAACTTAAGCAGTCGAGCGTTTTGTTTTTCTTTCTTTATTTTTTCACACACGTGTGCTTTGTTTGTAGGAAATTCCATGCAACTTCTGGTAAACGCGTGCAGTTTTTAAAAGAATTGTAAATGAAAAACAAAATGGGCACGTCTACTTTCTTTCCTTCCTTCCGAGACTTACGCTAGTATTTCCTAATTCAAAATCTTCCAACATGTTCAGGTTTGGAAAATAGCCATGAAGATGGACTGCATATTTTAACTTTCAATAAATGTTAAAACATAGGTAAGATAAATAAGCAAACCATGAGAAAACCATTTCATACGTGAAAATTCCATAACCTGTTATATTAGAGAGAATCAATACATTGCGCAAATTAAAAAAAATAGATGTTTTAAAAGGTCCAACTACTACCCTTCCATAGATTTAAACAGCAAAGTGCAGGAAACGCCAAAATATGCAAATTGAAAGCGAGTTGGTATGCTAAGTCGGTATGCTAATTCCTCACCCTCCAATCAGTCATTTCCCATAGTTTATTTTTCTAACAAATAAATAATTGTAGGAGTGAAATCTTAATGTTCCTATAATTGGAAAAAACGACAGTGGTAAGTCCAAAAAAATTTTATTAAAAAAATATTTGCAAGTCAACCACCTTGCAAAATTTTAGTGGAAATTACTTGGAGTTTAAAAAAACAGATTTCATAAAATTCAAACGTCATTTCAAAAAGCAAACAATTGTAATAGCAACAAAGATGTAGCCTTCTCTTAATTCCCATATGATGTCCCCAAATCTGTCATCTACCTCTCTTTTGCCGCTAAATGTTTTTACTTTAACGGACATATTGGATAAAATTACTGTAACATCCATTAAAGGAGAGGATTTGTGAGTTTTGGGAGGTATCACACAAATAGGGTAAAAGAAAGTGTTGTTCTCTATAACTAGTAGTCATTGCTTACCTTAACAATTAGAATTCCCTTGAAAACCAATGGGATATTAATGGCATTTGATAAATCAAGAGGTAAAGAGTCCAATCATGCGATGCAGTGGGTGGAGTTGGAAAACATGTGAAGATAGTGTGTGGAGGTTGGAGAGACAAATCACAAAATAAACAAGGAAGAGTCATTTGGTGAATTCCAATAAACGGAATACAAAAAAGAGCGACCCATTAACAACTTAAAAAGCCCTGCACATACGAAGCTTATGGAATCAACTAATTTTGAGATGAAATAACATCATTTTAGTAAACTGTGTCCCAGACATGGTCCAGAGATTCAACTTCCAGACACAAGAGGGTGGCATTGGCATACCCATCTGGCGTGTGTAGGAGGGGAAGCGTAGCCAAGAAGGTCGGACAGCCATTCAGACCTTCTCGAATAAGAATGAAATGGGAAAATCTATTGTCAACAATTTGAAGTAAAGCAAGTGAGCTTTAAAAAATCCAGTTCATTTGAGTTAATTGATCTTGAATCACCATAAAGAATATCTAATATTACAAAACACTTCAATAGGTATGAACGAAACATATAAGGAATTGGATATAATAGCTTTAGGACTTACTATATATGTTTTCCATCATGGAATTGAGCATTCTTCGCTGCCTTGAAAGTTCCCAAAAATTCAGTGCCCTTCTGAAACTCACGCTTCTGCCTCGACTTGTCCCACTTGTGCTCAGTAGCCAATATCTCAATTATGCGCGGCAACGCCCGGCCTGCTGCATCAGTGTCAAGGAAAGCAAGCCGGGTTCTCCTGGCAATAAAATCAACGGCAGATTCACAATATTCATTCCGAGCACAGTATGCAACCTCAGCCTCGAGAAAAGGATATCCATGGGCAAGCCTCTTCCCCAAATTTTCATTCTAAAGACCAAAATGAGAAAAAAATCACTACAAAAGTTAACTAGCACAACATACATGAATTAGAGTAAAAAAAACTGTCTGTACTATGTTTAATTATATTAGCACAGCTCAAGTTCCTAACTAGGTGTAATCTCACATATGCTTCCTATGTATTTAAGCATCTCACATATATTTCCTGTGTGCTTAAGCTATGCTTATTTCAATATTAATAAAATATCTTCTTACTTATAAAAAAAAATTATGTTAGCACAGCAGAATGAAAATAATGAGGCATTGCCAGTTTGTTTCTCCTCATATGAGAGCTACAAGGCAATAAAGTATTAAGCTAATTCAAGTACATAACAAGGCCAGTGTCAGAAAACTGATGAGCCTTTTTCTCTAAGTATCACTTCAGGACTCCTAGTACATCTGCTAAATTTATTTTAGCATCTGCTCTTTTAGTCTCTTTCAGTCCCCATTACAATTTTGATTTTTGTGGATAAGGTAAAGCCTCCAGAATCCAGATGACACCATGTCTATCACTATAAAGCGAATTGCCACAAAAGGCAATATCATGAATCAACAAACATTTGGCACTGTGTATACAGTGATATCATGACCACACTGCCAGATGACAGTGTGTCTATAGTGATAACATGTCTATCACAATAAACAACGATTCAATTTTCACAACGGGTCATCAATATGCTCCAAAACAAACCACTAAGCAATAGCACAGCTTTAGTGCCAGTAGATGGAGAAGTATATGTACCATTATTAACATAATATAGAACACTTAGGCCTTATTTGGTTATGTAGATGAGATAAGATGAGAGTTAAAAGTTAAATAAAATATTTTAGAATATTATTTTATCTTGGAATTGAAAAGGTTGATTTTTTATTTTTATATTTTGTTTGAAAGTTTAGGAAAATTGTAATGATTAGATAAGATGAGATAGTTTGTAAAAAGAAGCCAAGCCTTAAACTTCATTTCGACTTTCCCTTCATTTAGATATAAAAGTAACCCAAATTTTGTAAAACCACAAAATGTACCTTTTAAAAATCAAAGTCTGCAAAATCAAATTGAAAAATCTGTAATGGGGTACGTGTGCCAGGTTTGATAATCAAACCATGTTTTGGGAACATAAAAAATGTAATTAGTGTGATCAACAAATCTTACATAACAGAGGTCTCATACGTAGGTAATTATGGAAAACATTAATTTCTGCTTAGAACTTGTAAGGTATTTATGTATTCCCGGTAAATTAAGAATGAAAATCTAAGAAGGGAGACTTCTTTGACTACAGAATTACTCAATCGGTAGATTCCTCCCTCATCAGCCTCCTAAGGCTTTTAGATTTGGTGTTTCATAGGAACGACTAGTTTTGCAGAATTATCCAGCTGTGTCAGCATATAAGACCAGTTTTGCTTGCAAGTCCTTCAATAAAAATTCTTGACAAAACAGTGTGAACAACAAAGTTTTCAGAATCACATTGCTTTATCTAAACTGAGCCAGAGGGAACAATTAGAGCTTGAAGGTCATTAAAAGTAGTAGTAGATCCCATTAAATGCTTCTTTTCTATACTTTTAAATGCACTCGAGCATAAATAGTATATTGCAGGAAGTGCCAGTAGTCAAGCTGCCTGATAGCTAATACAAATTTTAATTCCCTTTGAAACACTTATCAATTGAGGATAAAAAGAAACCTCCCAAGCGAAAAAGCAATAGGAACAACTAACCTGAGCTATGGCAGCCACTCGTTCGGCCAAAGCTCCATATGCATGAGTCAGATGCTTTGCTGCAGCAGTGTCCATTGCACCAGGAACAACTTTGCCACCTTGAGTCTTTTTCATGCGTACATACTGTTGTGCAATAACTGTAAATGATGCAGGATCCCATCCATCTCCACCAATAAGCCGCAGGTTGTGAGTTAAACAATTACTGGTCGGGCTCAGCTTTCCAGATTTTATGGCTGCATTAACGGCATCTTCTGCCATGCTGAGAGTATTTATAGTGAGCACGATATGCAAAGAATGCAGCAGCTGACTCACAGGCATTGATTCAAAGGCCTAGATCACTTTGATTCACTTCAAAATTAAGTTCACCATAATATTTTTAAATAGACTACAACCATAGCACACTGAAATTTACATGCTGCAACCTTAATGTATTTTTATGAACAGAGTTGAAAAAACATCCAAGAGTAACCACTTTACATGAGCTTATTCTGGCAAGCTAGAATGAACCCTCCAATAAATTTAAAGAAGGAATTTCAGCTCAATCATAACAATCTTACCTACGGTAAGTAGTCCACTTCCCACCCGTAATTGTGACCAAACCAGGAAAATCTTCACAAACAACATGATCTCTGGAGATACTCTCAGTGTTTTTTGCAGATGGATCCATTGCCAATGGGCGTAAACCACTCCATGCAGAAAGAACATCTATTCGCCTTACCTGCACTCCCAAAGGATTAGTTTCATCAACATGAGCAATAAGAAAGGGAAAGACATCCAGATGGATTCGCTAATGCCTTCGAAGTTCGAAAGCTTGTAGATTTCCCGAAATCTTGACAGGGATGGGCCTTGCTAGACATAGGAGTCCTTACAGAAAAGGAGTAGAAAAACAAACTGGCAATAACTCTCAGACCTTGTTTGCATAAAAAGGTGTTATCTGGTATTCTCTATTATTCTCAGATATTTCCTTCCCAAACCTCAGTCAAATACAGAACCATTTTTAATTACAAATTTTTAACTTTTTCATTTAATCATTCCAATTTTTACAAACTTAAAAATAAAATACAAAAAACAATACAATTTTTTCAAATTTCAAAATAAAAACAATATTAAAGAATTATATTCAAACAATTTTTTAACATTACGATATTTTTATTCAATTTTTCTATTTCCTTTCCCAAAATCTAATAAAAATTGTAACTCAAATCTATTTCACAACTATTTATAAACCACTTCACTACAATGTAGAATATTTTGAGATATTCTAACTCTTCAAGCGAGGCCTCATTCTCTGAAATTTCAGATATCTACTAACATGTTAAAAATCATATAACATCTAGCTTGTTAGTACGATAATGTTAGCAATATACTCAAACCACCATGAGCCCATTTACTTAAAAAACCCTATTAGGAGCACAACCCAACAGAACAATGCCGACTAGGTTACACACAAAAATTTAGTAACATGGATGAGGCTGTTGGGAAAAAGATTAAAAAAAAAAAAAAAGGAAATTTATGAGAGAAAAAAAAAAAAAAAAAGATTAACAAACTTCTATGCTAAGTGAAATAAGTTCAGAATACAGACACAAAAAGAAGCTGACGCTGAAAATACAAACATACCTTAACATTAAGGTAATCACTGATTGCATCCAGTATAAATTGAATTTCATCCTCATGTGGTTCTGGCAGCAAAGTGATGGGAGTGTTGGAATCTGTGGTTCCAGCAATTGTTCGTCCCAACCATGGTAACATGAAAATAACTCGTCCATCCTTAGTTTTAGGAACAATCAAACCCATTCCTTCAGGTGAATAGTAATCAGGTACAACGACATGTACACCACTGCTAGGACAGATCATAGGTCGCAAATCTTTATTGGCCATTTTCCGCAAGGAATCACAAAATGGTCCAGCCGCATTGACAATTACTTTTGCATATGAATCGAACTCTTTGCCTGGTACACTTTGAAGAGCAGTAAATATCACGTAATTAACAATATTGACCCTCTAGCTACAAGAAACTTGGTATGAATTAAAACCAATGCGTGGGAAAGAGGAAGATGGGAACAGAATATGAAAAACAATGGCTTTTGGTAGAACTAGAAAACAATAAAACATAGCAAATGAGAGAAAGTACTATGAACTCAGAGCTGAAATCGTTTTCAGCATATCCAGCTGATCACACTTGCTTCAAGAAATTTCTTTCTGTACCTGATAAATTGTTTCGAATTCGTGCCCCAATTATCCGCTCACCAACTTCATCCTTCAAAAATGATATTACTTCTGCATGGTTAAGCACCGCTGCACCAGCTAATGCAGCAGTGCAAGCCAATCCAACATTAAGTCGAGAGTCATTCATCTGGCCATCGTAATAAACCACTGTCCCCTTCAGGTTTCTATCTTTACCCTTCCTCGCAAGTGTGGGGAAGAGCTCACTGGACTCTTGCGCAGAAAAATATCTAGACAAATGTAATAGGCGTCGTCCTGCGACCAAATCGTACATTTTTAAGCCCATCCAATAGTATACCACCTCAAACCAGTCAAAGCATGGCGTCATGCATGGCAAAGCATGGCATAGGTGAGGTGCATTCTCAATAATCTGTTTACGTTCCTCAAGCGCATGGAATACCAGCTTCAGTTGCCCATAGTCGAGATTAAAGACAGCTTTCTCCAAGTAACGAACTCCTAAATTTGAGTATAAAGGAATACAAATCAACGGTTAGCTCAAAAGCTAAAATACAACTATATGAGACAAAATTGCAAGCAAAGTGCTCAATGAAAATAAATATTTGTCTACCATAAATTAATTGTTTCGTTGGCCCCGGTGAAAATAACTGTCATGCATGTCCTCCAGATGAAACGGTCAACCAGATTACCTAATATTGTTTCTTCCAACACTAAGAAATAGTTGCAGAGGAACTAATTTTCCAATCACGAAAAGAACTTAAAAGAAGGAAATCCATATTTAACGCTGAAAACAATTCACAAACTGAGCAAAACTTATCACTTCAACTTCTCCGGTAACTATCATCGCAAATACCAAAAGGAACCCAGATCCTAGACGGAGAACAAACCAAACACTCCCGAATTAGTAACGCATCTATAGATAGATAAGCCGGTATATATACATGGTGACACAAACGTAAATATAAAAAATAAATAAACATGCACATACCTCCATGAATGAGTTTTGTGGACCTCGAGGACGTGCCAGAAGAGAAATCCTCTCGTTCGACGAGTCCCACTCGGAGGCCTCTGGTGACGGCATCAAGAGCTACGCCGCATCCGGTGGCTCCTCCGCCAATCACGAGAACGTCGAGTGGGTTGGCCGCGCTCGTGCCAATCAAGGCCGACTCCTGGACCGCTCTGGCCGGAACGAGAGCGTTCGGATCGGTGATCTTCTGCCGTAGAGCCGCGAGCTGGGAGCCAGCACCGCTGTCGTTGGATGATAAACTAGGCTGACAGAGGAAAAATGCTCCTCCGGATGCGGCAGCGATTGCCGCTGCACCAAGGCGGCGGCTCAATCGAGTGGTGGCGGTCATTTGGTGTGTTTTGTAGAGGGACGACGACAACGACGGCCGACGGGGATGGGGTATAGATTTGATCACAGAGATTGCCTTGGGAGTCGGTTTAAAGAATTTCTGCTCTCTCTCTGCTTTTTGCCAAAATGCCGCTGCTGTGTCGAAGCATTTTATTTTTGTTTTTAAAATTACATACGTCTCATTACTCTCATTTATTTTCATCTTCCAATACAATAAATGCAACATCTTTTATATAGTAAAATAATAACGTCTTTTATTTTATTTTATTTTTTATCTTCTAATATAAAAAAATACACCATCTCACACGTACTAACTATCAAAATCGAAAAAAAACAATATTAAATTCGAGTTAGAAAATAGAAAACTGACCAAACGAGACATACCAAAAAACTGACCAGATTAAGTTTTTAATCTGGTATTGTAGGTTTTTATTTTTTGTTTTTTGATTCTGAATGCCCCAACCCACAAAGAAAAATAAAGAAAGTTGAGAAAAGACTCAATAACAATAAATATAAAATATAATTGAGAAATAACAGAGCATGCACATATTTTGTATCAATTTTTAAAATTTTTTATTTAATCATTAAGTTTTTTTTTAAATATTGAAAAAAGTTTAAAAAATAATTAAAAAGATTACACTATTTGATATCCATTCGGTATATAATTTTCTGTGAAAGTCCAAAGTAGCACTACTAAATCAACAAGAATCCCAATGACATTTTATTAATGGTTTTTTTTGTTGGTTTTTGAGTATTAATGGTAGTTGACAGAACATGATCTAAATTAAGAATCAAGTAGATATATGTCTTGTTTGTTTTTAAAAAAGAGATAAAAAAAAAATAGAAAAAAAAATATTATTATAAGATATTTTTTTCATATTAATTTTGTATGAGAATTTTAAAAAACAGTATGAGAATTTGAAAAAATAAAATTTTTTATTATATTTTATATATGAATTTGAAAAAATATAATAATAAATTTAAGATATATTTTAAATTTTTAATCTCCTCCCTCGAAATAAATCAGGCTTAATTTCCTCAATAGAAAGTCTCACGCCAACAATTATAATAAAATTAATTACAACTGACGAGATTCTAGAAATTATCTCAAACTTGTTTGTTGTGATTAATCAGATAACCTTATGTCTTGTGTATGTTTTTTAACTTAATTAATTATTTCATCGAAACATTACGAGCTACACCTTGGAAAGGTTTGGATTACCTTGAATTTTGGGTCATTTCACTCGCTTGCGAAATACAAGTAGAAGTCGTGCATGTGGATTCACCACCCGCATCCCAACGGCAGAATAAAGCTTGTCTGCATGGCTCCGCTCGTGATTTACCGCTCAAGTATTTAAAACTCAAATACGATGTTGCCAACGTGACCTTCCTAGCTAGTAGCTACCAACTTTGTGCCGTGAAATCTGTGAATCAACAAAAGAGGTTCGAATATTATTATTTTTAATAAAATTAAAAAGAGCTGATCTAAAAAAAATCATAAAAATAAAGAGTATTAAAAAATTCGTACACTAAAAAAATTATTTGTTTATAATTAGTTATTTTTAACAAAATAGTTATTTCAATTCAAAATTAATAGACCTATAATTATTTTACGATTTTTTTATTTAATTTTTAATTTTACTTTGTGATTAAAAATGTGAATATTAATAAAGTTATGTATTTTTTTTAATGATTAAGAATGTTAAAAAAAAACTTAAAAAATGATGGATTTTTTTTTAATATGCTAAAAATTGTAAATGAGTAGTAAAAAAATGGTATCTCTGTCACTGCTCTTTTCAATTAAAATGAATATATTTTTATTACAAATAATCATTTTATTATAAATAATTCTACAGATATCTGTTTTTTCGTATTAATAGATTTAAAATGGATAAATTTTGCCATCCACTTGGACTTATTGAATTCTTTTTTGTTAGGCTACGTTTAGAAGTTGAATTAAATTGAACTAAGTTAAATTTTTTTTATGAATAATAATGAATTGAAATAGTAGTGGGTTTTGTAAGACCTATCATCTTACATGAGTTTAAATGTTACAATGAATTACGTATTTATGATAAATTGAAAAAAAGTTATGAATATCTCTTATAGAAAAATATGGAATTAAGAAAGATTATAAATTTTACATGTAAAGAGATTTTAAATTGAAATGAATTTAATAATTTAAAAATTGAGAATTTGGATGAAATCACTTAAACTTTTTATTTCTAAACATCCATAAAAGGAAAAAAATTGGTCTTTTAATTAACTTCAAGTCTTCAAGGGCTTATTTAGTAACACCAATAAATAGTTTTTAATACAAACTCTTAAAAAATACTTATTTTTAAATTTTAGAAATAATAAATAAACACAAAATTGCTTGAAAATATTCAATAATAATGGAACTAAACAGGTCATTATCCCGACGTAATTGTGTAGGCATTGCAGATTCCCAAACCCACCCATGTGGTCATGAAAAAGACCTAATAACAACCTAGTAATCCCTTTCCTGCATTCCAACCTCGGGCCATGTTTTCAAAGCACAAGAAACAATATCCAGGCCCATTCCAAGGTTTCAATTTCGCGATCACCCTTCCCTTCCAGGCTCCACGCGCAAAAAAACGAGATTCTCAAGTCGTACAGGGAGAAATTTCGCTCCAATGGCTCAGATTCTGAACCTAGACAATGCTCCTCTCAATCTCACGTCCCTCAAGTATACAATACCTATTTTTCTTATTTTATTTTACTCATCGTTGTTTTTTTTTTGGTTAAAACCTACTCATCGATTGATTTCTTATATTTTTCTGGGATCATATTCAGGGAACAGTCCCAGAAGGAGCTCATAAATATCCTTAAGAATGTAAGGCCCTGCTTGGATTGTGAAGTGAGTTGAGCTCATCTCAACTCACTTCCATTTCATCATTATATTTTTATAATTTTTTATACAAAACACAAATTTCTATACACCTTTTTCAAATCCCAATACACCTTTTTCAAATTCCAACACACCTTTTTCAAATCCCAACACACCTTTTTCAAATCCCAAAATAATAATAATATTAAAAAATAAACCAAACTCATCTCAACTCATCTCATCTCCGAATCCAAGCGGGGCCTAAGTCTCTTCACTTTATAATTTCTATGTTTCCTTACCGAGCAAAGTCTCTTCACTTTATAATTTCTATGTTTCCTTACCGAGCAAACCCATGAAAAAAAAATAGCCATGGGAAATCGTGACTGCTATGGTTAAGTGGGATTTATGTATTCTTGATCCTCAACCGTTGATATACATATAAGAGATTTGGAATCTAAATTTATTTTGTGTTTTCCTATTTCACTTGGAAAGTTATAGGGTTTGAATTTGGTTCTTGATATTAAATATTGATTTGCAATTATATATTTTCTTTCGCTGAGATTTACAGATTTGAGGGAAAAAATGCTTGATAATCGATCCAAAGCTTGGAGGCTCTCTCTCATCCATCATCCAAATATCACTTCTGAAGGCATTCCTCTTCAACCCTACTCGGTTTTATGTGCTACTAGGTCGTGTTGGGGTTTATAGAATTTGGATATGAAAAAATCTACACACTCAGTTACTTTGATTTGTAACTAATCATATTTATGTCTCTCTTCCGTTAATTGGAGACATTCTATTGTTTTGGGAAAAAGGTCAGCCAGATTATCATAGTCCGGCCAAAACAAGCGGAGCTCAATGAATGAGCTCCCCTCCCCTCCCCTCCCCTCCCAAACGAAAAACATGTTTGAATATTATTACTTTTGATAAAGCTAAAAAGACCTAATCTAAAAAAAATTATAAAAATAAAGAGTACTATAAAGTTCATACACTATAAAAAATTATTTATTGACAATTAGTTATTTTTAAATAAAAAATAATAGACCTACAATTTTTTACAGCTTTTTTTATTTAATTTTTAATTTTTAATTTTACCTAGTTATTAAGAATGTGAATATTAATAAAGTTATACATATATTTTTTAACGATGAATAATATTAAAAAAATACTTAAAAAATGATGGATTTTTTTTTGAATACGTTAAAATTTTAAATGAGTAGTAAAAGAGTTGTATCTCTATCACTGCTTTTTTCAATTAAAATGAGTAATTAAAAATTGAGAATTTGAATGAAATAACTTAAAGTTTTTATTTGTAAACGTTCATAAAAAGGAAAAAAATTGGTATTTTAATTAACTTCGAGGGCTTATTTAGTAACACCAATAAATAGTTTTTAATACAAACTCTTAAAAAATACCTCTTTTTTTTAAATTTTAGATATAATAAATAAACACAAAATTGCTTGAAAATACTCAATAATAATAGAGCTAAACAAGTCATTATCCCGGCGTAATTGGGTAGGCGTTGCAAATTCCCCAGCCCACCCATTTGATTAGGAAAAATGCCCAATAATAAACTAGTAATCCCTTTCCTGCATTCCAACCTCAGACCATGTTTTCAAAGCACAAGAAACAGCATCCAGGCTCAGTCCAAGATTTCAATTTCGCGATCACCCTCCCTTTTGTAACAGTCTAATGGAGACGCGTAATGTTGGAATACCTCAGAGACATGTATTATTTGATTAGAGCTGTAGAGTCTTTCTTAGAGGGAAGACTTCCTCCGATACAATTGATCCAATGATCTTCGATGCTCTTATAACATCGCTACAGTTCTATTTATAGCAAAAGTCACCGAGTTATCTAATTGCCCCAAATACATGGGCTACAATTAGTTAACATCTACTTTATTATTAAGCCCATCGAATTACCACTAAGCCCAGCTTATTATTACAATTGTGAACGTATACGGCCCTGGTCCATTAAGCCCACTAGTTACTTTAACCATGCTCTAGGTTTTGCACTGCCCATTCTTATCGGAGGAGTGCTACAGATTCACGAGATTGTGTACCTTCCGTGGAATCGCTGATGTGGTATAATTTATTCCTCACACTGCGTTTCTTAGAAAACTCCTTTCGTATATATCAAAAAAGAAAAAGAAAACTCCCTTCGTGAACAAGCCACTGGCCCTTTTGCAGACTACACAAGTTGGATTTGGCTGCTTTCTTTCTTCTTTTTTTTTTTTTTGAGCATGATCTTGGCCGCTTTCTTCTTTCCGAACATTTGACTGGAAAAACAAGAGGCATGAAAGAATAATGAAAGGGGCTTTGAGATAATGTTTGTGAAAGATCTTCAAAGAACATCATATTTATTAGCAGAAGTTAAGATAAGTACACACCAGAGATTGTTTGTACATAGAGGAAGAGATCTTTAAATTTATTGAGAGGGAGACTATCTTGTTTGGATGTAGAGAAAATTAAAGAAATTCATGGAAAATAGGTGTCCATGTCCCAAATTGGGTCTCGTGCTTGCGAAATCTTGGATAGAAATTCCCGTCCTAATAACCAAAGGAATCCCAGCAACCAAAAAAATCCGAAGTATCAAGAGTATGAAGTATAAATAGAGAGTGATCTCGGCTCCTCACCAGTCTATCGACCATGGAAGAAACGTCCAACATCTTGGTTCTCTCTCCTTTGAAACTCCCTTACGTTTCAGCCGAACGACAAAACGTACCATTTTATTTTTAGTCCTATACGCAAAAGGTCTCCTAAGAGCATTAATAATGGACTGGTTATGCCCATTACAAAGCGAAATTATATAAAAAACATCATACATTAGACTGGCTATCCAAACTTTCATTTTAAATTTATGCTACAGTAAATCCTTCAAACTCGCTATATATGGAGTGTCACTATTCACGCTCCATCACTTATTTTATTGTGTTTTATATGAACTGCTTCCCTGGAAATCTCTCCTCCTTCGTGTGTTGCTGCTCTTCTCACAGCCTCACAGGGAACTGAAGATCGTCTTCATCGTCTTCTCCCAGGCCGGCAACAGTGAGTCATCGTCTTCTCTCGAAATCTCTCTCTCTTCTTCATACTTTTTCGTTGTTGCTATTCACCCCCTCTTTTCTCTGTGTTTTCTCCGATCTCAAACTCCCATCTTCTCTCATTTTCTCTTCATGAAGCAATTAGAGGTTAGATTGTAGAAGATTTCTCTTCCTGTAGCAAATTTGGGGTTCTCGGATTTGCTCAGATTTCCTTTCTCTCTAAGGTTTTTTCGAATCACCTAGGGTTTATTTTTGAGAGAACATGTTTTAATTTGGGGTTTCTTATTTTCGTGCCTCAACTTTTATTATTAGGGATTTTTGACCCTTCCAACTCCCCCAGGCCGGCGACGCGAGCTCGAGATTTTCTATTGCCAAGGTGTGTGGTCCTATTTCTTACATTGAAGCCCTAATTTTTTCTTCAATTTCTTCTCCTTCTCCGTCTCTTTAGTAATCTTTATTTTTCTATTTTCTTTCCGGTTCTTATTTTTTTTCTTGGTTTGCAGGTTTACTCAAAGATCTGAGGAGAAGTAGGTATTTGGTATCTCTTTCCCGATGTCTTCGAATTCCTCTCTTTTGCTGTTCTTTTTTTTTGTTGGTACACTGATCTCAACTTGGATGTTTTTTTTCCTTCATCATAAATTGATTTGATGAACCTGACTTGGAATTGATTGGGATTTGATTGGCCTCTACGATCTCTCTTAATTAGCAAATGTTTTTGGATTAATCTGCATATGTTTTTGGGTAGTTTGCTCATATAAATGTGTAAAGATCAGTTAAAGTGTGCCTTTAAGCATTCAGATGCCTTTGAGTATGTTTCTATTCATGCATGCTTCTGGATAGTTTGCTCATGTTTCCCCAAAAATTCACAACTTCTAGAACTTCAAGTTGGTTTTTCTGGGTAGTTTTCTCTTGTTTCTGGGTAGTTTGCTCAGTTTTTTCAAATATATTTAGTGTTTTAGTTTTTGTATTTGTTTGTCATTAATTTATGTGTTTTCCTATTAATTAGTGTATGACTTGAACTTAATTGAAATAAGCATACTTTAGTTTGGAATTGAAGTTAATTTAGTATGGTTCCTAAGGCTCTATTATTGTTACTGGAAAAATTTTCACGCGGCTCTGTTTGGTTCCCATAATAGATGAAAGATGTAGCTCGTGTTGAGAAGGGACGTGCTTGTTATTGTTAGTTGCTTGCTGTAAATACTACTTAAAATTAGATAACATTCTTAGTAGTTTGAATTTGATGCAATCCCCATTTAATTACTGGAAGGAAAACAGAAAGTCCTAAACCTCTACATCAGTTTATTGTTCTTGTCAGTGATGTCATTGTGCATTATGGATTTCAAATATATACGGCTAATGTTCTCTTATTTTTTGCTTGATTCAGCAGGTAAATAAGCACAAGCCGTGTGCAAATAGACTTTTCCTTCTTGTCGTAATATCTCAGCTGACACAACACAGATGCCTCAAATGGAACCCTAGGTTCCTGTTTCTTCTCACCACAGCCGCACATCACACCCTTCCAGGCTCCACGCGTAGAAAAGCGAGATTCTCAGCTCGTACAGGGGGAAATTTCGCTCCAATGGCTCAGATTCCAAACCTAGACAATGCTCCTCTCAATGTCACGTCCCTCAGGTATACAATACCTATTTTTCTTATTTTATTTTACTCACCGTTGTTTTTTTTGTTAAAATCTACTCATCGGTTGATTTCTTATGTTTTTTTGGATCATATTCAGGGAACAGTCCCAGAAGGAGCTCATAAGTATCCTCAAGAATGTGAGTCTCTTCACTTTATGATTTCTATGTTTCCTTACCGAGCAAACCCATGAAAATAAAATAGCCATGGGAAACCTTGGCTGCTATGGTTAAGTGGAATTTATGTATTACCGATCCTCAACCGTTGATATATATATATATATATATATGAGATTTGGAATCTTAATTTATTTTGTGTTTTCCTATTTCACTTGGAAAGTTATAGGGTTTGAATTTGGTTCATGATCTTAATATTGATTTGCATTTATATATTTTCTTTCGCTGAGATTTACAGATTCGAGGGAAAAAGTGCTTGATAATCGATCCAAAGCTTGGAGGCTCTCTCTCATCCATCATCCAGACGTCACTTCTGAAGGCATTCCTCTTCGACCCTACTCAGTTTTATGTGCTACTAGGCCCTGTTGGGGTTTATGGAATTTGGATATGAAAAAATCTACACACTCAGTTACTTTGATTTGTAACTGATCATATTTATGTCTCTCTTCTGTCAATTGGAGACATTCTGTTGTTTTGGGAAAAAGGTCAGCAAGATTATCATAGTCCGGCCAAAACAACGGGAGCTCAATGAATGAGCTCCCCCCCAAACCCCCCCCCCCCCCCAAAAAAAAAGGTAGTTAAAGTGTTGCAATTAGCTGCTATTTTGAGAGATTTCTGCCAATTGAAAACAGGAACATGGGGTAGAATTGCGGCACCTTTCAGCAGAGCCAATTCAATCTGACTGCACCAAAGTGGTTTTCCTTGTCCGTTCTAAGATCGATTTGATGAAATTCATATGTTCAAATGTTCATAATGATATATCAAAAGGGCTCCAAAGGGAATACCATGTTTATTTTGTCCCTCGCCGTGCAGTTGTATGTGAGAAGGTAAACATTTGTTGGTGGTTTATTTGTTTGCACAACCTAACACGACTTTAATGCAATTAATACCCATGCATTTAGTATAAGTATCTTATTTGTTATGCAGGTCCTTGAGGATGAAAAGGTTCATTCATTGATGACTATAGGGGAGTACCCACTATACATAGTTCCATTTGACGAGGATGTCTTATCATTTGAACTCGATCTTGCGTATAAAGTATGAAAAGAACTGCTTTGGCATTCTTTGGGTGTTTGATGTCATTTTTATTCTTTTAATCTTTATTTTTTTACTTTTTATTCTTTTAACTTTGTCTCTGAATGTTAGGAAAGCCAAGTTGATGGTGATACTAGCTCGCTTTGGCATATTGCAAAAGCCATTCACAAGCTTGAGGTTGTGTGATTTTACAAATATAATTTAGTTAATTAATGTAAAGGATAAAGTTAGGGTAATATTGACCTATAAAGAGATAATAGGTGTTTCAAATAAAAAGGAGTAATATGATTATATTTACTCTTATTTATAATCCTTGTATATATCTTAAAGTTTGGCATTGCTTAGTTTTCTTTCGGAGTGATACCAAATGTGAGGGCCAAAGGCAAAGCATCGGTGCGTGTTGCAGACATCCTAAACCGCATGCAAGCTGAGGAACCGGTTAACTCATCTGATGTAATTATGCATTACTTAAAGCTCCTTTAGAAGCAAAAGTAGCTCTAAAAATCAACATTTTATAGTGATGTGCACTTTGTCAGCTCCACTAATTTTTTTAAATAAATATTTCAGATGGTTGTGCCAGAGATAAATACACTCATCCTTTTAGATAGGGAGGTAATGTTTGGCTACTCCTCCTCCTCCTCCCTCTCTCTCTCTCTCTCTCTCAACACACTCACATGTCAAATGACATCATGCTTGTTGCAATGATAATGATAATGCTCATTAACTTTCTGGCTGGCCTTGGAGAATTAGCCCAGTATAGTTCGTCCTAAAATAAAGCAGGTATAACCAGTAGAACTGACCCCAAAGTGACAAGTAAGCCAAAAGATGATTAAACTCAACTCTACTTATTTTAGAAAGATAAACTACCTTCCTTGTATCACTAACCAGCATGCATAGGCAATGCTCTCGTATATGTATATGTCTGTCCCATATACTTGGGCCTTTGTTTATTTTTATGATCAATATTTTATTTACTGATCAAATAGAAGGATAAACTTGATACTAAAAGAAATATTGAGTTATTGTTAAGAATTTTCTCACTTCAGTCATTGATTCTCATGTAGAAAAAAGATCTTATACTGAGTTACTTTTAATAATTTTCTCACTTCAAGCTAAAATATTGAGTTATTGTTAAGAATGTTCTCACTTCAGTCATTGACTCTCATGTGGAATAAAGATCTTATACTAGTTACTTTTAATAATTTTCTCACTTCAAGCTATACATTGCTGAGTTTGTAGATTTATGATGTCTACATTTTCAGATCCGTGTTGCTAAAGTTGGCTATTCTTTGGCTGCAGGTGGATATGGTCACTCCGATGTGTTCTCAATTGACATACGAGGGGCTGATTGACGAGGTTAGGTGATGCTGGGCCCATATTTATCCAATGTATAATTGTTGTAGGATGATAGATCATGCCAGTAGAATTGAGTGATTGATACATATAATGCTTTATTGTTCCTCATCATAAAAAAAAAATGTTCCTCATGATTTTCCATTGTACATGTTTAGATAGCCTTGTGAAGTCCCCTCCTCCAAGAAAAAGAAAGAAAATTGTTTCTAGGGAATTAGGGTTAAATTATACTTATAACAAAAAGGTTATGATTTTTCTTTACAAATGTGTAATTAGGAATTTAGCTGTGTTCTTAACATTATATCTTATTACCAAACCTTTAATTTTGTGTGAGCATCATATACTTTTATTTTTCTTAGGGCCAAAGCTTAATCGTCAAAGCTCAATCTTCTGAGAGACATTGTCTTTAATACTTTTCTCCATTGGATTGGAATGGAATAGTTATAGATTTGTTTCTGGTTATATTGATTTTGCTATAAGCTCTCTCTAATATGTTCACTGCAGTTTCTGCATATCAATAATGGGTCCGTGGAGCTTGATGCATCGATCATGGGTCTCCAACAAGAGGGAAAAAAGATAAAAGTACCACTTAATTCAAGGTAAAAGTATTGTCTCTGCTTGATGTATCTCGCTGCTCTATATTCTTTTTAATTAAATAATGTTTGCACACCAAGATTTATTTCCATACAGATGGCAAAACATTAGTGTGGTGCTAGGGGACTAATATTTATATTACTTTTCATATATTTAGAGTTTTTTTTTTTTTTTTAAATTCTGTATTTTTAGTGTAATGCATGTTGGTGCAGGAATTGCCATTTGTCTCTAATGATCCATTAAATATATTGTTTTCCTTGGTTTTTTTCCTTTTCAACTTTACTTCTTCCTTATTGTCCTGTTCATTTACTCTGGGTTGTTTGAATTTTAGTGACAAGCTGTTTAAGGAGATAAGGGATCTCAACTTTGAAGTTGTTGTCCAGGTTGATTTGTTTGAACCAGTTTACAGTACTTTAGATTATTGCTTATGTCTCTATTTCCAAATCCTTTTCTATTGTCAGTTGTCCCTTAATTATGATAGCTACTTTTTCTTGGAATTCCATTTTCTTAGTTGCCATCTGCAGTATGATCATTGATTGCAGATTCTCCGTCAAAAAGCAACATCCATGAAGCAGGATTACACAGAGATGACAACAACTGTAAGTGAATGGTTTAACATCTAAACTTAATTAATATTTTCTCCTATGATTGTTGCCGGCTTGAACATTTTCAAGAAACTGATGTCAGTGCTGGAGTACATGTCCCCAATATTTTCAGCCAAATCTTACTTATAAAAAAAAAAAAATATTTTCAACCAAATCTTGGCATTATACTGCACATATATATTTGAATCCTCAAAACATAGATTGTATCTCAAAGCTTCCCTTCTAGGAAGTCTAACCGTATTGAAGCGTTTTCTGATGGAATGCTTTGTTATTCACAGACGCAGACGGTTTCTGAATTAAAGGACTTTGTCAAAAAGCTGAACTCATTGCCAGAAATGACAGTAAGTATTTTATTTTATTTTATTTTGATTTTTTTTTATCAAAAAAAAAAAATAATGATGCCTAGTTATGGTGTTTCTAATTGGTTTGATTTGCTGTAATTGCTGTAGAGACACATAAATCTTGCTCAGCATCTGTCGACATTCACATCAAAGCCAACATTTCTTGGGCAACTTGACATGGAACACACAATTATTGAGGCACAGAGCTATGACATGTGAGCTGAATTTATACTCTTCTCTCTTAACTTTTGACAACCTAACACGTGTGTTGGTTTTATCTTTCATCTGATGATATATCAATATGTGAATAGCTCAATTGCAAAAGCATGCTTGTTTGCTTTATAATTGGAGTGGAAATGATTTACTCAAATTTCACTACTAAGAGTTTTGGTTGCTAATATCATGTTTGACTGATAAAAAAAATGTTCTGTTGATATCATGTTTAGTATATTTAACAATTACCTTCTTGTTTGCTATCTCAGATAACGGCTTTCTGTTCCTGACAGTTGTTTGAATTTCTACTAGTGGAAACTTCTTTTCGACTTGCAACATATAAATTGCTTGTCTTCTATGGAATGTGTTCCGAACCATCCAGCCACTCTGCTAGGTTACTTGTATCTCACTGCAAAATTCTGAGGCACAACTTTCCCTTTCTTCTTTTTAATTGACGTTAATACCAGCTCTGGTTGGACTACTTGTATCATATGGAATAACTGAGATGGCACTTCTCTTAAGCAACTATATCGTTTTTCTTGCTCTGTGCATTTCTTAATTATTCTCAAGATTTATTCTTTCCAGTCTTGCATATGTATGGTTTATGGATTGGGAGTCCCTTAGATCCTAATTTTCAAATGCATGAAATCAATGCCAGATGCTTTGAGTATATTGAAGAAATGATCCATAAGCAGGAGCCTCTTGTCAATGTTCTACGTCTTCTCATCTTATTTTCAGTTACGAACTCTGGGTTGCCTAAGAAGCATTTTGACTACTTGAGGCAAGGACATAATGTTTTGTCATTCCTTTTAATTCATTGGGATCTACAATATAGCAAATGTTTTATTTTCATTTCTTTAACTTGGTCTAGGAGAGAATTACTCCACAGCTATGGATTTGAACACATGGCCACGCTGAATAACTTAGAGAAAGCTGGATTGCTGAAAAAACAGGTATTACCATTTACCTTTTGTGATCTAGCATTTTGCATGGCAATGTTGGATTCGTGGTTACATAATCTAATCCTTGCAGGAGACAAAAAGCAACTGGCTGACAATCAAACGTGCTCTGCAACTTGTGGTTGAGGACACTGACACAGCAAAGTATATTTCTTTTTTTGGTTCTGCTTCCTAATTGAAAACTGTGATGATGGAATGTGGTTATGGCTGTTTTTCTTTATCGTGTTTTACGGGGCATATTGATCTCTCTCTCTCTCTCTCTCTCTCTCTTGCATATTGTAATTTACTCTTACTGAATCTAGCTACATAAAAGGTTTTTGTAGTTTTTCTTTTTCTATTGTAACAATGTTGATATTCTTATTAACTTGGGCTTTCTTATGTAACAGTCCAAATGATATTGCCTATGTATTTTCTGGATATGCACCTCTTAGTATTCGTCTCATTCAGCATGCCGTTCGATCTGGATGGTGAGGTTGATTCTTTATTTGCAGTTTCTTAGAACTTATTGTCAGTTTTGATTTTCCTGGTCTTGAATAGTGTCGGTACTATATTCCTAAATTTTTGAGTTAGTTGACTTAAAAGGAAAAAAACCCTAAAATGTTATGTAGTTTAGAAATTAAGCAAGCTCATTTGATGCAGTACAGCCTCTGCCTTTAAGGCCTGTAGCAGACAAGCTTTTCATGCTTTCATCTGTGGCATAATCACAACCCTCATAGCTATGCTTTCATCTGTGAGATCTAAGGCTGCGCTACCATTTCGCATGTCAGTGGTCTTTCAGTTTTGGGAGTACACAGGGAGTGTACAAGAGAAAATACCTAGTTACAAGCTAGAAAAGAAAAGCTAAGGCAAGACATTACAAGAATTTCCTTCCCTTACAAGATTTTGCATTAAAAAACTGAGTACTAAAGAAGAAGACCCTAAATTTTCCCAAAGAATGTTCACAATCATCGAAACATCATTCATTTCTTTTTAACCATAAACACCAAAACAAGTACAAGGGGACAACTCTCCAAAAATCTGCATTGCCACCATGAACAAGAGTCATTCCAGCTTACCAAGAAGTCCACGCAAGGAGGCATAACCCAAGCAATACCAGCCCTAATAAAATTTTCATTCCACAATGTTGCCGCCACTTCACAATGCAGAAAAAGATGGCTTAACAGATTCTCCAGCTTTCTTGCACAAAAAGCACCGATTGATGATGAACAGCCCCCTTTTCCTCAAATTATCAATGGTTAAAACTTTCTCAAGACAAACCAACCAGCAAAGAAAGGCAACTTTACTAGGGACTTTAGGTTTTCAGTTTTGGGCTTCTGAGCTGAGTTTCCTTGTTAGGGAAAGGTTTAAGATGTTTGACATCTAACCTAATGGCTTTGGAACATGGCCATAACATGGTCTTGATCCACTGCTTACTGTGCTTATTTTGGTGTCCATAGAACTGCATCTAATCCCATTACATCAATGACGACAATTGTGGGTCCATCCATGGGAGAAGTCAAGAAACCATGCCAACGATGACTACGATTTTCTTGACTGGTCTTTAAATTTTATTATGAATTTGCATCTTATAGGCAACTTTATCTTTCTTGAAAGTGACCATTTGAACCCTTCAGGCGTCCTATAGAAGAAATTCTGAAGCTACTACCAGGACCACATTCTGAAACGAAGAGAGTAAGTTTCTCCCAGTTTTATTGGCTAATTTATTTTTTCTTCAGTCGATCTCTCCAGTTTTTTTTTGTCCTCCTTGAAATTTAAGTTATTCTGGTAAATTGACTATCTTACAGGGCAGATTCTCAAGCAGTCCATCATTTGACACGCTGCAGGGAGCTTCAGCCAATATAGACAGGCATGTTCCTCTGGCCTGGCAGCTAGGATTATGCCTAACTGACATTCTTGTGATGGGTTGTTTTTTGGGTAGTGATGGATGGTCCTTTAATTGCAAGAAACCAATACAGATGCTGGAACACAGTTTTTGATTCATAAGAAGAAATATTGGAAATTTAGGATCATAGGAGAATAATTCCGTACTTAACTCCTATAGGTTGGCTCAAGTGGTAGGAATCATCTTGGTGGTTTGCTCCCTCCAGGTTTAAAGTTTGAACCTTTAGAGCAAACTTCTAGGGGTCATCGCAGGGAATTTCTCCTTGAATTATCCAAAGTGCACTTGTAGAGAACTCCTTGCTAAGAGCCTATGCACTTTTAAGATTAGTCGGGACTTTGTTCTAGATACCCGGTACCAGTACAGAAATAAAAGAAATTCCTTACGTTTCTGTTGATTGTTTCTTAGATGTATTTTTCCCTGATAAATAGTTTCAAAAGAAAGAAGCTTTATATAGCTGAAGCAGTTACTGCCAATTTTTTACTGCAAAAATCTTTGTCAAATGCATATAATGCCATCTACTTTCTTTATTGTGAGTCTGTGACATGTCAACATATTTCAGAGCTCCTGATGGGAGGCGCTCCCTAGTTCTTGTTGTCTTCATCGGAGGTGTAACATTTGCGGAAATATCTGCTCTCAGATTTCTCACTGCTCAGGTATGTAAAATTTAGTACATGTGGAATCTTCTAATTGCAGTTGATAGTATTGGTTCATACAATTAATTCTACAATTCATACACTTTTTTTTATCGCAAACTTCTAAATTGAATTTCTTAAGGTAATTAACGACCATGAAACGTTGACTTTCCACTAGCTAGCCGGATTAGCTTTGTCAGACTATGACCATGACTGACCATCTGCACGAAACCTATTGCAATGATGTTTATCTTTCTCCGTATTTGTAGGTTTCTCTAATGTTTGAGAGTCATTTGTTCTTGCAGGAGGGGATGGCATACGATATGATCATTGGGACGACCAAAATTGTCAGTGGCCATACCTTAGCTGAAACATTTGTGGAGAAATTGGGTTGAGGCCTAGAATTTTGTTTGTTTATTTGTTCTTTTTGTAAAGCTCTTGGGGCTATGAGAGTGGAAATTTAGGGTTGTCGAATGATTTTAGTCCCATGTCGAGAGTTTGTCGAATGATTAATTTTTATTTTCTCTCCTTACATATTAATCCTAGATAGAGTATGCGAGTGCTGTGCTATATTTTTTGAAAAAGAGTGAAGGTTATTATTAAAAAGTTAATTTTTTATTATATAAATTTTGTATTTATTCATTTTTTTTAAAGAGATTATGCAAAGCTGATGCATTTAATGAATGTAAATATTATTATTTTTTATATAATTTTAAATTGGTAAAAGGGTGTTTCCACCACCTTTTTTTAAAGAATAAAATATACAGCTCTTCTAGACCATCACGGAATTTGTAATTATTATGTATTGATTCCATCAAAAAGTTGACAAATATTCTTAATAAAAATATTTTTATGCAGTTGGAGGAGTGATTGTCAAAATTCATAATGAGAGTGATTATAAATTGGACGGTAGTTTGACGAGGTTTTTTCACTTTTTTCCCGTAACTTGAAATTAAATAAAAGAATATGAGTATTAAGTGGGAAAATAGTTATCCATTTTCAACTAAATGGATAATATTCATTTCAAGTGAAAGAAGAAATTGTAGTCACGATAAACCTTGAAAAAATTCACGTTTATAATTTTCACTGGTAACAAACACTATAAAATCACAAGATACTGCAACATTGACTTTAGTTCGAAGTATACATGAACATGAAACTCAAAAATACATTCTTGATTACCATATACAAACAAAAATAAATTTTGATGAAGCAAGTCCGATTGCATAATTAAGGATGTACCTCGTTTTTCCAGTTTCTCTTACAAAACCGGAGTATGTATGGTTTGAAACTTTTCTGAAAATGTTGATGCATGTTGCCTCTTGCAATGCTGGTCAAATTTTTAAAAGAAGTGTTTTTGATGATCTGGGGGCGAACTGTCTGACAAACAACCAACCCCATTTTTGACACCCGATAGACGCCATCCTCGAGGTTGGTACATAGCCCGGAAACATATTTCTTCGTGCTGAATTGATGATGAGTACATTTGTATACATTTAAGAAAAGTTTTCCTGCACAACCTTCTGAAATATATCTAGGAACTATACTTTCTCCATGCCAACAACGCACCAAAAGACCACAAGAAAACACTTCGAATTTTATGTTTCGACAACCAATTCAACTTGATGAAGGAGCTCTAAAATACTTCCAGCTTTTCTCTTGGCCCTGTCAGTACCATTCTCTGAAAGTTGCTTCAATGCCTCTTCTGCACCATGCTCCTTCGCTAGTTTCAACTGCTGCAAATCACCCGTGCATAGAGCCCACAATACTGCTGCGGCATTCTCCCGATTGCGTGGGGAACCAGTTCTTATAAACTCCACCAAAACAGGGATTGGCTCACCTTGACCAATCGCTATCTTACCTTCAATATGGCTTGCAAGAATCGCAAGGATTGCTAGTGCTTCATCGACCATCCCACTTCCGGCATCCTTCAGCAAACTCATCAGTGGGGCCACAATACCAGCCTTCACAGCTCTTGACTTGTTCCCCTGATAGATTGAAAGATTGAAAATAGCGGTGGCAGCATCCTTCTTCCCTCTTGGAGTTCCCTCACATAGCAGGGTTATAAGAGCTGGGATAGCCCCTGCTGCTCCTATTTTCACCTTGTACTCATCTACTACAGATAAACTGAAAAGAGTTGCGGCTGCATTTTCCCTAGCTTCCATGCTTCCATTTTTCAACACCTCTACTATATCAGGAATGGCTCCTGTATTTACAATAGTTCCCTTGTTACTGTCATTGATGGAAAGGTTGAGAAGTGCCGTAACAGCATGCTCTTGTGTTCGGGGATCCGAAGAGGACACTAGGTCTGCAAGAAGTGGTATGGCTCCTGCTTCAGCAATACATACTCTATTATCTGCATTCCTCTTTGCAAGCAACCTCAGCTCACCAGCAGCTGCTCTTTTCTGTTCCGGATTCCCAGTTGCCAGTTTTTCCAATAACTCATTGACAGCAGCACGATCACAATCTGAAACTTTGCATCCAGATTTCTTGCTCTTACAATTTGCTTGCTTTTTTGGAAGCTCAACACCATTACTCTCACACCATAAAGCAATCAGACTTTTCAAAACGTAGTTAGGAGTTAGGGCCGTGTGCAACAGCGTCTGCTGTGTCTTGGGACAGGTTTTATGTCCTGCATCAAGCCATTTCTGAATGCTGGACCTTTCATAAGTCTGCAAAAGAAACATAAAGACAAAAAAGGACATTAGTAATTGATATTGAAATAGATGTGAAGTTGTAAGCTCAAAACTGGGTATGCAGCTGCCAGGTAATACCTGTCCAGTAGCGACAATCACGGGATCTTTCATCAGCTCAAGAGATATTGGACATCTGAAATCATCTGGGATAATGGGAGATCTGTGCTTAATCAATTTCATTTCACCCTCAGAGGCGTCGACTTGTGGATTTGCCATCTGTACCCAGTCTTCTATCTTCTTAAACAATGATGACATTTCTTCAAAGCTGTCTCTTGGTTCTATATCACACGAGATAAGCGATTGATGGAATGCAAGTGACTCTTTCTTTACATCATTGATAGTCTTGAGATACAGCTTTTCAGAAAGTCTTTTGAGTATTGCCGGGTCCAGGTCTTTCTCTTTCTGTGCTGTGGCTAAATCCATGTCCAATTGAAAATCAAGGGAGTCCATTTTTCCTTTGGCTCTTTTGAATTGAGCATGTACTAGTTCAATCTGAAAGAAATCAAACATGTCCTACCTACTGTTAAAACTTTCCAAATCTGCTGTTCCATGGTTTGATACTAAATGTTACTTTCCTTAAGAAGTCAGCAATGATAAATATTTTTGATACCATTTAGTACAAGTACTCTCTCTCTTTCTCTCCCTTGAAACTCTAGCTATAAGAGTAGCATGCTGTGGGACGATACCCTTATTTAGCACAAGAATGCATGCATTTAATTCTCTCCATGATAAGCTGGGTTGTTAAAGTACCTGTTCACGGACCTCCTCGGATATATTAAGCTTATCACAATGGATCTCGTTCAATGCTGCTTCAATTTGTTCCGTTACATGGCGGAACTTCTGTGCAATCTTTTCCCTTTGCAGAGCCTGTGACAAGTATGACATTGCGTACCCTCAAATCAATGATTTAAACAGCCAAATTCGTTCGAGAAAGAAGAATATTAATGAACTAGATCACAATAAATGACTAACAATGCCGATGCCATTCGTTTCAAGCACAGAGGCAACCATAGACACCATGCATTTTCATCGATACTTAAAACTTATTCGACATGTATGCTCTTAGAATGCATATATGAACGTATGAACGCATTTTTCTCCAATAAGAAAAACTTCGGATTTGCGAAATTTTAATCTCCCAACATGTACAATAAACATGTATGTACATACATATATGTATGTATATTGACAAAGAATTTGAATCTTGGATATGAAGATGATTCTTTTGAGGTTGCCGAATATAAAAGCGAATTTAAATTTTCCCTTCTTATCTTAGCAAACGAAAACAAAGAGAAAGACAATCGGTTCAGTATCCGTCCTTTCTCCTTCGCTTTCACCCCTTTTCTCAGTGGCCAAACGGGAAGTAATTAAGTGCTAGGGATACCTGATAGAGCTTGCTCCCTCCATTCACCGAACAGAGAAGCTCTTTAGCTGAATCCAGAGCCAGTCGCAGGAGTTCTAAGGCCTTGACCTCATCTTCGCGGAGCTCTTCCTCGCTGTCCCTCAATTCCTCGAAGAGCGGACTCAGGAGCTTGACTCTCCGAACCAGGTTCCCGTACATCTTCTTGCAGACGTTTCGGCACTCGGGCAACTCCGAGATCGCTTTAACGGACTCGGCGAGACGAGTCAGAACCGAGTCATCCGGATCCTCGGTCGGCCCCATTCCGGTCGATTCGATCAAAGCCCGCAAATTGGGCAGGAAACTGTAGGAAGGAAACGAGAGAAATACCTCCTAGAACTTGAGAATTAGATTGAATGTAGGAAGAGAACGGGATTGGCTCATACAAGAAAATAGAGACGGAGATCGAGATTGGTTGGGAAGTGGTGGGGATTGGAACTTCAGAACCGCCTATAGATTTCGCAAATAAAAGATCAAATAGTAAAGTAATTGATAGAAATGGAAGTTTGAAAATTCTGAACAATGAGAGAGAGAGAGAATTGGTCACTCAAATCTTTATTTAGTATTGCGGCTTCTGACAGTTGCCCAGGAGCCTGAAGGAACCAAGTCAATTGGACGGTCGGGATCCTTCCGAGAACCAACTCGAAAGCCTTTGGTCCCGCCCGGTTTGCTCTGATATCGGATTGAAATATCGGAAATTTTTGATAACCTTTACTGTTTAAGGGTAGCTAGGACAGCCCAGACATATAAATATATTTTATATAAATAGAAATTTAGAGGCTGCCAATCACAGCTCTTGAAATATTCTGCATACGTTGAGCTATTCCTGGTCGAATATTGAATTCAAATAAAAGATTCACATTTATCATTTTGGCAATATTAGAGAAATGCTATTTCTCCCTAATTTATGTACCCAATTTATGTACCCAATTCTAAATATATATATATATATATTTATTTAATGATTAAAAAACTATTTTTAAATACTGATGTCATTTTTTCTATTTTAAAAAAACATTTAAACATATAAAAGAAATGAATGAAATAAAATCTGAAAAAATAATTTTTTTTTTTACACCATTCGGTAGACATTTGGGAGAAACCATTAGGTATGAGATGTGCTAGGGAGTATCCACACTCAGGATACTCCCCCTTACATGAACAGTGCATGATCTCCATAATTTTTCATTAGGTATATGTAGTACCACTCTTAATATTAAGGCATGGTTTGTGTTTAGAGTTGAGATTCAATTCATTTCAAAATCATTATTATATTTTTAAATTCTAATTTAACATTTTTTAATTCTAATAGAGCATTTTAAATATCAAAATAATAATAATATTAAAAAATAATATTTTAATAATATTTTATTCAAATTTTAAAACTTAATTTATTTTATCTCATCTCAATTCTGAATCCAAACTAGACCTAAATTTAATTAAGTTTTGAATTGTGAAAATATTTTATTTTATTTTATTATTATTATTTTTAAATTTTTTTTATATAAAATATAATAAATAATTTAATTTTTTAAATATTAAGATAATAATATTATTATAAAATATTATTAATTTAATTTTCAACTTTTATTTTAACTCATCTCACCTCAATTTTTCATTTAAATCATTTACATATTTTTTTCAAACTTATTTTAAAATAAGAATTATGTTAGTTAGAACATTCTCATTAGATTGTTTAAAATTATCATTTAAAAAGTATAATTTTACATATTTATTAAAAAAAATTAGTTATATTTAATCATTAATGAGAAGATAAAAGTGAAAAAATAAAATAAAAATACTTTTGTAAATAGTAAATTTAAAATTTTGTCCAATAAAATTTTGAACAAATTTTTAACTTTATTATTCATAAAAAATATTTTTATTCTCTTTTTTTATTTTTATCTTCATTCTTTTAATCAAATATAATTATTTTTTTTTGATAAATATATAAATTTATATTTTAAAAAAACAATTTTAAATAATTTTATTAGAATGCTCTTACAAATTTAGTTAATATATATAAAGATTTTTTAAAAAAAATAAAAAGTTTAAATAAAACGACTTGTCAACTCTCATTACTCTTTCGATATTCATCACCCTGCCGTTGCCGACGGGCCAGATGGGACAGGTTGAAACCACCAAGTTTCTGACGTGTAAAGTTGGGTTTGGTCAACAACGTGTTTAACTTTAAAATGGTGTCCACATGATCTGACAAAACACAACGAGAATATTGACTTTGCAAATTAGAATAAAGCAAATGGACGAAGTAAGCGAAGGCTCTTCTAGACTTCAAAGTTTTAAATTTCGCTCGTTTTGATTCAGATACTAAAATAAAATATTTGATATCGATTTATTTTGATTCGTTGTTTTGAGATTAATTATATATTATAATAAATATATATATATATAAACTAATAATTAATAGAATAAAGACATATATATATATATAAGTATGTATTATATATATGTGTATATATTATAAGAATTATAAATTTATAAAATAATTATAAGTTGAAAAAATATAAATTTGAGTTGAGATACAAAAATAAATAAATAAATAAAATATTAAAAATAATAATATTTAAAAAAAGATGTATTTAAAATTACAAAGTAATTTTAAAATTTATTTTAAAATTTATTTTATATTCTAAAATTAATTAAATACAATCTAAATTTAAAATTTTTTAAAAAATATCATTCAAATATAAAAAAATTATAAAAATAATCTAAATTAGAATAGGGACCGGAACGGCCAGAATTTGACTGGGGACCGAAATTTAGACTGAAATGAAATAAGAAAGTATAGTGTTCTGGTTGAAACACTAAAATAGAACATTCTAATCCTTCCAATCGAAATAAAACGAAATTCAAAATTATGTAATACGTAAGTTTAATTGGTAGTCTTTCTGCACTTTTGCAGTTATTATAATCTTGTGATTTGCTTCGGCGCCAATACATGGGCTTGGGTTCTCAAATGAAATGTTCCAAGGGATTGTCGATCTGAGCCCTTTTCAGGAAGGAGCCGGAGAGTCAAACATCATTAATTATAATGCTCAGGATAACATGATGCCAAGAAAACATGAAACCACGAGTACTTGATTGGTTTCAATATTTGGGATCGGGACATGATCTTGTTATACATGTTGAACGCAAAACCAGATCAATGAAATATATATTTAACCTCTATAATATAAGAGGTAATGTGCTGTGACTAGTATCATTTTCAGCATTCTTTTTTTTCCATTCTTATCCCTTGATTATTATTATTTTTATTTACATTAGTTAACAGCGATAGTTGTTTGTTTTTTAATCTTTCCATCGTCGTTTATTGAGGTTAAAATTGGTTTTCTACCTACTGAGTGCAAAGACTATCATTTTCAGACCATCGCTGTTAACAATTTCGAATCCCTCTCACTCACTCTCGCACTCTCGTTGGCAGCTCTCCCTCCCTTCACTCACTCTCGCACTTTATTTTTTTGGACATTTGAATCTAGGGTTTACTGATATTTTGACTTTTATGGGTGTCGATTTTTGCCCTGTTTCACAGAGTGTAGTGATTTCAGTTCTCTCTTTTTCGTTCATCAGTATGGGTATTTTTGCTTATTGGATTTTTTTGTTCTCCATTTTTTTTTTGTTGGCTTACGAATTTATTCCTATTGATTCTTACATTTTGCAGGGTGGTAAAGATGAATACTTTTATGTTGTTGGCAGTGGGGAATTCGAGGTCTTGGCAACGCTGGTTTTCATCATTGTGTTAAGTAATTGATTTTCTTTTTTGTCTCTTTGGACTTTGTTATTTATCCATTTCATTTTACTTATATTGTTGTGTAATATATTGTTGTGTAATATATCTTTGGTCTTTAGATTATGTAGTCTATAATATATTGTTGTGTTGGTTTTTTTAAATGTTTGTATGATTTTGTTTTTCTGTTGAAATCTAAAGCTTTATGTTTGTTTTGGTTGAATTCATTACATTTTTTCGGATTTGTTCATCCAAGAATCATAAAGAAGAGGTTCAGCATCTCAAAAGACAATTACTTAATGCCATTAAAGAAAGAAATAAAATGGAGGTTAATACATATGTCAGAACTTTGATGTTTTCTTTTTGGTTACTATAAAATTTTCAAATGCATTTTTTGGCTTCGAAAATGGTTATATATTTTAAGTTTTCATGGCTATATGCAAGACCCATACATGCACAATATAGCTTTGATGTTGTTTCCTATATTGATTTCTTGCATTTGTTTATGAAAGCACAGAGCAGATACTTTTGAGCCATCAACTAATGGATGAAATATCTAAAATTCAACCAAAAGCAAAGCTTATCCAAGAAATCCCCAAAAGGCTTGGTGAATCTTATACGAGAGTGTCTCCAAAAATTCTTCATCGACATTCTCTATATTTGCGGTAATGGCCATTTCTTTCTTTTTTGAGAGCATTTTTTTCTTAATTTGTAAAATCAATGTCTTTGGTGAACTGTTTTTCAACGTTTTGTAATTAATAGAGTTAATTGCAGTTCAACTTTGTACATGCACATATTTGTCTTTAATTGTATTGTTAAACCATGTACATGCACATATCAAATTTAGGTAGCTATAGATGTATTTTCCAATTGGATGAATATTATTTCTTCTAATATTCAGATCTTTGATGGGCACAATGGAAATGCCGTTGCCAGTTTTCCACGGGATTAGTTGTTGAAACATTGGTATGATATCACTAATGCAACTTTCAGTGGGTAGGTAATAGACCTGAGGTTGCAACTTTTTTCCCCATTTTTTTATGACATTTTCTCATTCTCATATCAGGATAGAGTTTTTTTTGCTCTTTATGAGTTTCTTGTGATTCTCTTCTTATGTATAAGTCACAAAGATTGCGCGGGACAACACTAAAAAATCGTTCAGTTTGTACATGAAGAGAAATTGCTCACTTAGATGTCAAAACTCATAATATTTATGTAAAGAAAGATGTTTATAAATTTGGTGCTTTTAGATGTGCAATTCTCATGAAAGAGCTTGCGTCTTGGTTTTTGTCATCAATTAATCAATGTTGCTAACTTAACTTTCATGAAACTACTTCAAGTTTTAGTGCATGTTGTTATGAAATGATAATGTATTCTTGATTTTAATTAATTTTGGCACTTTTTTGAATGAATTGTTATTGTTATCTACTTTTGTGAAAATATTTTCTACAGCGCTATTTTATTCTTCCAACTGGGTTCTGCGTGCACGGGGCATACGTGTCTTGCATGTAGCACCCTTACTACGAGCACGAGGCATATGTGCCTTGTTTTGGCTTTCGAGCCCTAAGCACTTGTTGCTGTGTTTCTTGTTGGTTTTTTATTATGTAATCCCAGATTATAAATATTTTCTGCTTGATCATATTACAGCCAGTCGTATGCTTTAATTTGTCCTGCTGTTGGTGTACATCAATATGATTGGAATAGAAAGCAGGTGATCAAAAATTTGGTTTGCATGTCAATATTGTTTTATTCTCTATTTTATTTTTTGATTGAATTGATTTAATTTGGTGACTTATTTTTTGTAAGGAAATTTTGTCTTGCAGTAGCCAACATATTTTTTGAGGGTTTAAGTTTATGAACTTATTATATAATAATAGCTTTTTTTTTTTTTCTTGATTTTAGTGGGAACAAATTTTCCAGCAAGCTCAATAAACGAAGAGGAAGTCGGGGCATACAAGGAACTAAAGAAGCAAAATAAATGAATATCTTCATATCTGTTGTCAAATGAGGATATTTGTGCATCTCCTGTCTCTTTTAGTATAACTTTATTGGTTTTATTTAATTTCTAGGCCTTTGTGAATTTTTTTTAGCTTTCAAAAATAGACCAATTTTATTCAATTCTATCATGAACGGGGCTATATAGGCCAGGCTGTCAAGCGAAATGTTTGTGTATGCCACTACTATGATAGATATACATGACAAGACTTGTGGCATTTTTGATATGTGTGTCTTCATACATATATATTGTCGTCATCATTTTTCAATGTTAGATTGGACATGTGGTATTTGTGTCTGAAAATCAAATGTTTTAAATAGAGCATATTTTTTCTTAGTTTTATTTTGTCAAGACTAGGATTATGTGGATTTAAAAAAAAAATATTGATGATGTTGCATTAAAAAGTTGTTCATTCTTTTACATAATATCTATGTGTTCAAATTTAAACCCACATGTCAATGTATTGGTCTTTTTTATTGCTACAGAAAGAAGGTTGAAGGTCTCAAATTTGGATTTGGAAGAGAAGTATTGTAAGTATTTGGAAACGTGGTATGATAAAAAAAATTTCGTTCTTATATGTGTGGTTATGGTGCACAAACATACAGATTAGTCTATTATGGTATTGTCATTTCTAACGGCTCCAGTATACTATCTTTGAAGCCTTTTAATAATGAATCATCCATCTGGAGTTTGCAGTAAAGTTATCGTTTTGCTATTCCTTTCAGCTAAATATCCATTTCCCAGTTGATTATTCTAAGTTCTCTTTACATTTCATTAATTCACCTTTAACTAGATATAGCCTGGGTGCATAATTGGAATGCAATTAAATGTTTTGAAAAACCTTAAAAAACAACCACATCTTTCACCATCATATCAGTACCAATCTCCTGAATGAGATTTGATGAACAAAATGAGCCGTCCACCTGCTAGCTACCAATCTATCTTTTGTATCTTGTATTTGACACAAATAGTACTCTCACACCCATATATATGTATTTTGTGTTATGTTATGTTCTTTCGTAGAACATTTGATTCAAGATTAGTCGTGGGAAAAAAAATTATTTTACTGTACTAGGAAATATGATAGCTTTTGGTAGTAAATCATGGGAAAAATATATTTTCGATAAAATAATTTTGTGACAAATAATATTTTATCACAAGCAGTTTTTTGGAAATACTTATTTAGGAAGAAATTTTACTGCAAAAAATAATCACTTCCAAAGAAAATTGTATTTGTCACGAGATGCATAATGCATTTATAGAAATTGTTAATAAATTTAAGAAAAAAACAAAATAATTGTAATACCAAAAAATTGAGACTTTCATTTTTTAAAGAATTTTCAGAAAAAAAAAGTCTTGAACAAAAAAGAATCATGACAAATAATTTAGTATAGGTTAAATAAATATATCCAAATCTTAGAGATCCTAATTCACACATAATAATTAAAAAAAACATGTAAAATTGTGCTGACATGTTCTCAAGAAAAACTCCTAATCATGAGAATCCAAGAGAAGAATCTACCTATTCAATTTATATACACACACCACACAACCACAAAAGCTTTATAAGTTATTCATGGCTCCACAAAACCACAACCATACAATCTATACAAGAGAATTCAAGCTTTAAAAGATCAACATACAACCCATTCAAAGCACTAGACTGGTGTATGATATCAATGTCTTTATGCATCGGATGATAAGGTACGTGCATTCTGTAAAGAAAAACAATTACAAATCATAATCATGGAGTTTAACAAGTATTATATCTTCAATAGTTAACAATAAGAGCCACAAATATTGTGAAGACTATATACAAAATGACTTACTAGGTTGAGAGCACCACCCAAAATATGGCGCGAATTAAGAACTTCTGAGACCGACTTCATGGAAGCACTAATACAACCTGCAAGGACCTATGATTGGAAGAATTGATCTTGTGCTTAAACTTCATAATTATTGACCAAATTTAAGGAAAATGCATCAATATTATCCTCATAGCATGAGAAAAAAGGGGAAACAAAAATGAATAATTTGAGTATCATGTCCACATTTTGTACCATGAAGCAGCAGTTACCTCCTCTATTTCAACCGATTTTCAAATAAAGCTATCTTTGCTCCTGACCTTAGTGAAACATATCTTTCTATATATAGCTGATATTGTATCCATAAACTATAGTTCGTTTAAATAGGTTATCTAATTTGTTCCATTTTCCAGCACAATCCATTAACCTTGATCCAATATAAAAATTTGAACTTGTGACATCTCCTTCATACCTTGGGGCCCAGTCTAACAAAACTTTCCATAAATCCACATTGGAAGAGATTAGTTAGTTTACCATTCCCACAAAGATTTGCAATGGCTCAGCTAGCATTGGCTGCTGTGATCGACAACAGACCAATACCCCCTTGACCCATGATGAGCTCCTATTGATTTCTGATATGACACATGGTTGCACATATGAGGAAAATCAAGACCAAAACAAGTAATACTATCAGCCAAGAGTAGTATATATATTCATAGTAATGTACTTGAAAAGTTTACCGTTGAGGAAGACATATATCCTGGTGTGAAGGGGAAGAGACAAAAATTGTAAGACGTGTTATATACGCCATTTTTGGCTTCGAGATGATTATATCTAGCATATAACACCATAAACTAAACGAGACAATGAAAATGGCATTAGTAAAAATGCCAAGCATGTACGTACAGTTTTTGTTCAATGATAAATGACAAGATATTGGGTTTAAATTAAGTTTGCCTCTGTGTTAGATGTCAAAGCAGAGCAATCATCCTCGATTCCAACTGGAACGTTTTCAAAGCCATGTATTTGCTGATTCTTCACCACATATCGCTCTTCAAGTTTCTTTATTGATTCCATTTAGTCTCTCTGATAATTTACTCTTTCCTCCTTCAGAAAGAGAAGGTATGCGTGGATTTCAATATGCAATTGGAAAACCATGATAGTTGTTAAAAGAAGTTCAAGTGGCAATTAAAGTCACAGATAATAGCACAAAGTTTCCACTTACAGCAACCATTCCGGCCATTAAGAGATTAAAAATCTCTGGAAGTAAATAGTGTAGCTTTCTCCAAGTTATAAAAATCATGTCAAAATCCAGTAGCTTTCTTGAGGGAACACTAGAATAGATACACATATAATTGAAAATAAATATAACTTTTAAAGAGGCTACTGCACATTTGTCTTTAGAGAAGCACCCAGAGATATCAATGAGAATGCCTACAGTTATCACTTATCCCCTCAAACTTAAGATACAAACCAAGGGACCAGGACAAGCTATTACAAGTAATCTCATTAATTCTCAAGTGGATTAGAACCATAACACAAAATATACATATTCCACCATAAGCTACAATCATGTAACATAGACCCTCCCTCCCTCCCTCCCACGTGTATCCACACGTGCATTTTGCAAATGTTAGCACAAACAATATTGAAGATATGGATAAGTAAGTTAGTGACTACCTCAAGTGCATCTTCGTAGTTTCTTTCAATCTCAGAAATACGATTTTGCGCTTCTGTAGTTATTCCTCATCTAATTTCAGCATATTCCATGATGCCGAGAGTTGTGGAGTCTAGGATTTTTTGAAGAAAAATTATGAGGGTGACTGATTGGGTGAATCGGGCGGGGGACGGGGATTTGACTCTGGTTGAGGTTGCCGCAAAAAAAAAAAAAAAAAAAAAAAAAAAATTCCACCAAGTTTTACTTGTCGTTGTTATGTCGTGGCAAAATGATTGTTTTTTTCCTATGAATAGTTTTCTTGCAATCAGCTAATTATTTGTCATGGTAATATATCTTAAAAAAATCGTGTAAAAAAACAGAATTTCTTGTAGTGTAGATATAACATATACACACACACACACACACACACACATATATATATATATATATGGTTAATTAGCATCAAACATTCTTTTCCTTCTTCCATTTTATTTATTTTCCTGCAAGTTCTCTTCGAATGGTTGTAAGTACTTCATTAATATTATAGGACCGAACTGCCCAATGGGAAAAAAAAACCTTTGAACACAACGTCTGAATCCTGAACATTAGCTAGGAAATTAAGTTCAAATAACTACATTTTTCAGTTTCTTGAACGCGATACAAATTCAATGCGTCTTTAATATATATACAAATTCAAGAAATATGGTGAGACAAAGTATATTAAGACTTTCAATTCTACCCAAATGGTCCAAAATTGGGCTGATTTGGGGATTGAGACAATTTGAGAATTTTATAAATAGAAGTAAGATATTTTGTGAATAGAAGTATTTTTTGAATTTTAGGAAACGTGAGAGAAAAAATTGAGTAAAAAAAATTATAAAATTAAAATGATGTAAGAATATAATTTTTATTTAGATATTGAAAATGTTGGAATTATTTTTTATATGAAATTTTGAAAAAATTTTAATGAGTAGTTTGATAATTTTGTTTCTGAATTATGTTTGTATATGAAAACCAGGCATTTTTCAGCGCTTAAAATCATTGCAATAAACCTTTACAATTGTTGCATTTGATGAATTGCAGCGATTTCTAGTTTGCTGCATGTTCAATAAAATAAAAGTGTCATTTCTGAAGAATTTTAGTGAAAGACAAAAATTGTTGCAAATAGTTATCATTTTCAGCAATTAAGTTGGTTGCAAATAGTTTAAAATTTGCCTTAAATGTGAATTTCATAGACAACAAAATCGTTGAGAAAAGATTTTTTACAACGCAAATGTGGTTTTAATTCGTTACAAAACTCTCAAAATTGCCGTAAATAATCCTCTCCAATGAATATATGTTTTTGTCGAAAATAGATCTCTTACGGCAAATTGAATACGTCACAAATAGTCATTTTATAATATTAAAAAAATATATATTAGTGGAACCGTATGGCTTTCATAGCGCTATGAAAGTAATCTGTCATACAGTTTCGCTAGCCAATGCTTAACAAAAATTGCTTACTTCCTCCAAAAAAAAAAAAATTGCTTACAAAATCTTATAAATACACTAAGTGGAAACGGTTAAAAAGAAAAGACCGTTACATTCCAATACATCTATTTATCTATATAAAAGCTCAAACAACTTGCTGACATGTCATTCATGCCGCGGTAATCTATTTTCAAATACTGTAAAATAAAAGGCAATTTTTAAAACGCGAAGCGGTACAAAGTAAAAAGACAATCCAACCGTTTTAACAAAGAAAAAATATTGGCTGTAGCCTCTTATATAAACATTATAATTATTGTTTATGTATGTGAACAATAATTCTACCGTTCATATAAGAGCTGCAGCCAAGCACGCCTTTTTAAGATAGAAGTTATACTTTAAAAAAGGTTCGTTACTTTCATTTTCCTTTCGTCTCTTCCAGAATCCCTACCCAATCCCAAGCTAGAAATGCGGTTATTGCAACGTACGCCTTCCATCCTGGTCAATCTCGTCTTTGCACACCGAGTCCCGATCTCCAGCCGAGCCTCCGTCATTCGACTCGATCCTTCCGATGCAGAAATCTTCTATCGCCGGAGATTCTCCACCACCGAGTTTTTCCTTCGAGACATTGACTTCATTCTCAACAACAAACTCAGTCTGGGGGACCTTTCTTTCTGTGCCCCTTGGGACGTTTATGGCGGAGTCATTCACTGGGTCGGATCGGTTCCTTTCAGACCCACTCGAGTCTTGGGCAGTACTGAGCGTATGGAACTGTAAGGAGTGTTGGTGTTGGAGGTTCGGGGGGCGTCTTCACCCGTTGCAAATAATCCTTAAAATCTCTCAGAATCCTTCGCATACTCTCTCAGAAACGTCGACACCACCAACAAAGTCTACTTTTTCGTCCATTTCTCGGACTTCATAGACCAATTCTTCTGCCGTTTCTCTGGTGACTACTCGACCATCCCCTTCAAAGTCTCCGCCATCCGTTGTTTCTCTGACTACGAGTACCTCGCCAAATGGGTCTTCTCCAGTTTCACCCTCCTTCTCTGCCGCAAAAACCAACTGATACCTGTGTGAGGGTGAAATATCCTCAAAGTAGGGCCCAGGCCTATTATTTAGTGCACTAGAAGACAAGAGTGAAGAAGAGTTGAGTGGACCAGATCATATGGGGGACAAGACATAAAGACAAGCAACTGACACACACAATAAATAATATCCAGACCAAAGCCTCTATATAAAGGCAATCATCAGAATATCTAAGCTCGCTTGATAGCTCAATATCTCTGGCTGTATAACAATTCCTCTATTCGCCTACTTCATCTTCTCAGATGAACCCAATAGTTTATACTAGTAGAATCATGTATTTTATTCATGTATTTTATAAAAATATTCATTATAGTGGATTCCCTTCCCCAGAACCCCGTGGACGTAGGCCTTACGCCGAACCACGTAAATACTGTGTTTCTATGTTTATTTATATGTTATCTGCGTACATATGGCCACACCGGAGTCTCACCAGGGGCCTCAAACGACACCTATCGAAACCCAACTCGCTCTAGTGGGCTGGGAATGATTTATTTTCCTGCCCTGGTCTGTTGAGATTTTTGTGACATCAACATTGACGCCGTCTGTGGGATTGAAAGACCAGAGGTGGGAAAATGATGATTTTTTGGGACACTGAACGACTTCTTAGACATGTAAACGATGTTCCCAGATAAGTATTTTAAATTTGTTATTTTTATATAATATCAAACAAAGGCGAGAGAATATCTCGCCTAGAAGAGACCTGCCTCTTGTCTCTTTTTTATAAAGAATAAGTTGATATTCTCTCACGGACAGTATACTCGCTAGTTATTATTTTTATTTTGCAAAAATAGTATGTATACAAGCTCACAAGATAAAAACCAGGCGAACACACTCATAGCACATGCAGATCACGTGCATTGGACTTGGAAAAATACTGTGCACTTAAGTGCATAGTGGGGTCACTATAGTGCCATGCACACGGGCACGGCAAAGTGCCGTGCCCAGTTTATTCTGGGCGTGCACCCAGGGACTCGCGGCACCCCGCCGCGAGTCGTGGAGCTCCGCCGACGGTCCCTTTGTGACCGTCGGAATTTTCTGGGCCCGCCACCGTGGCGGGCCCGCAACTGGTGGCACGGGCATGCATGCACAGCGCATGCACGCCCACCTTGCACCACGGGACTAAGGCTAGTCCCGTGGCCCGTTCCCGAAGTGACCACCGGCGGTCACCATCGTGACCGTCGGGATTTTTTTGTCTCCGGCAGGGCGTCCCCTGCCGGAGACATGCACGAAACATGCATGCACGCACGCCGGCATGCATGCATGCCGTAAACCCACGGGACCCATGCAGGTCCTGTGGCTCAACCTCAAGGCAGCCGGCGGTCACCTACGGGACTGCCGGCTGCTTCTGTCCCGTCGGAGGCCATTCTCCCGCCGGAATGGCGCACGGTGTCGGCGGGTCATTCTGTTGGAAAACTACTCGCTGGCGCTCTCGAGAAGTTACCCAGTGCAGCGCTTGCCTCGGCATGAAGCGTCCCGCCGGCGACCACCAGATGGATCGCCAGCGGTTTCTATCCGGGACTATTGTGTCCCTTCAGGCGAAGAGCTTCTCGTCGGCGAGGGTCGAATGCCCAAAGCATGAGCACGGCATCGCCGTGCCCAGTAAAATGCAGGCGGACGCCCACTATTTCGTGGTGCCCCGCCATGTGTCCCACCACCTCATCGGCGGTCCCTTGGGACCGCCGGCACTTTCTAGCCTCGCCACCGCGTCGGCCCCTTGAAAGGCGGCACGGGCATACTCCCGAGTCCATCTCGGGAGCACGCCGGACACAGCACAAGCTAACGGCTTCCCGCCGTGAGCTCTGTAGGCCTGCCGGCGGTCACAGTCGTGACCGCCAGAATTTTTTGTCTCAACACATGCTCATCCAGCTCTCCAGCTTGCCGTGGCACACACAGTAACCACACGGACTTGTCTCATCCAGCTCGCCCACGGCAGAACCATATCACCGTGGATGCTCGCCACTGAACTCGCCCTGTACCATGCTCGCCATCACAGCTCACTCACAGCTCACCGGCGACTCCTCACCGCGCCAACCTCACGGCTCACGCTTGCCCAAAATTTTTCACAGCTCGCCCAACACACATGAGGGCCCGCCATTTTATCTGGCGTTCGCCATAAACCACCATGATCGCCCAGTCTATTGGCGGGCATCATGCTCGCCCAGACCATCTTCAAACAACCCGCCTTCTCATTAGCTTGCTCTCTCGCCAAGCTCACATAGTTCGCCCAAAACATGACCACCTGATTTCACTTGAGCTCTTCATGGCTCGCTCAGAATAGCTTGAGCACGCCCGACACGTCCATATTCACTAGGACAACCATGCTCGTAAAAAAAAAAAAAAAAAATCCAGAAAGGGGAAGGAAGAAGACAGGTCACTCTCCACCTTAAATCACGAGAATTAAAAATGTTGCAATACTATGGAATCGATTTTCACAAATTTTATACTTCGAATGCATATGCAAATTCGGATCCAACACTCGGACTTAGTGGCATGAAAATTCATATTTCTATTTAACAAAATTATTTTGTAGCGCAAAGTTGATGCACCCATTCCACGGCAATGCCAGCTCCATGCTCGTCATACGGGATCAGATTTAGTCATGGGGTCGTCCGGCCACCCACGACCAGCCCAACGATTCGTTCGTCAAGGGCTTGAGGCTTGAGGTCCAGCACCCAAGTTCACTCGTCAAGTCCTTATATCCATGATAGGCTTGAGGCTTGCGATTGCCCACCAAGCACACTCGACAAGCCTCATCTCGGATGCTTGCGAATCGCGAGGTTGAATCTCGGGTCCAGGCTTGCACGTAACCCTCGCATACCTGGTTTCCCGCCAATGACCGCTTGTGGATTGCGGGGTCGTAAACCCTCACACCTTACGGCATTTTCTACCCAGACGCAAACCTCCCTCGTGTTTTCGCACCGTCATCTCTCCCTTCAATCTTTCTCCGAATCGGTAAGTCCAATCGGTACATTTGTCTTCTGCCATTGTTCTCCAATACATCTTTTAATGCCTAGGTTTCATTTCTAAGACGATCTAGGGTCTTTTTTTTGCCTCAGAGCAAGTAAGGTACTAGATTCTGCCTTAACTATATTTGAGGTTTTTCTATTTCCTCGATTTTTTTAGACGTAATTGAATTCTTCGATTATGGTGTTGGTTTCTCGAGTTATCGGGAATTTTGGAATTTAGTCAAAACTGTTAAATTTTTTACAGGATTTTATTTGGTTTTTGGCAATGTGATGGAGTTTTAAAGAAGTCTGGAATGAAAGCATGAAATTGAAGTCGAGATTATTTGCATATGGGAGATTGGGTTTCGCTCCATTTATGGGGGAATGGGGGAAAATTAAGATTTTCAAGCCTGACTGTAGTCTGAAATCAAATTGAGTTTTACATGATTGGGAATTGATGAATTTAAACTTTACGGTATGATCGTTAATTGGCTGGTGCTATTTGTGTGAAAAGATTTGGTCTTATACTCTGTTTGGTTGATGAGAAAAAATGGCGTAAAAGAAAAAAATTATATTCATTAACGATGGTTCTATTTTGTTTTGTGATGACCCTGTCGATTGCATGTGTCATCCTGTTTTGACAGTCCTCTTTAGGTATAAGCTATTGCCAAAGTTGGATTAGCTGTGTTTGATTGATTACTATGCAGACTACAAACGGGTTCTACATTGCTTTAAACAAACAGATTCTAGAAGATGATGTTGGGGTGAATCGTTGAAGGAGGAGGAATGATCAGTTTCAAGTTGGACAAAAAACCAAGATCATTTGCCCTCTGTCAGTGCTCGGCCATCGAGACAGCCACCTTCCAACCAAGCGCCATCGACGCGCTTCCATTACGGTGAGTTTGTCACAGTGCAAAACAAACTCCTTAACCTCTGGCATGTCCTTTTTTCTCATCCGTCCACCGCTGCCAGTCTCGATTATCGAAGGCTAAGGCCCAATCTCAAACCTACCTCAATCACGCACCTGAAAATTTCAAGGAAATATCGTCGCAGACTTTAAAATTCTCTTCTGAGTAGATCTGATCCAAAAGCTCTAGTACTTTTTCCTTTCTTTCTGTCTTTCTTTTTTCCCAATCTCAGATAAATATGCAATCAAAGCATATGGTGATTTGTTTTAGGGGAAAATTATCTTGGGTTTGGATTATCTAAATTTTGATCAGATATTTTCTTATTGGAGTTTAATCTTGGGTTCATATTGGCCTAATCAGGGTTCTTATTCACAGATCCGACAGTTAGGTTAAAAATCCATGTTGCAAAGAGAGGAGGCAGAGGGGACCCTCATTCAGTTAATGGAATTTGCTCTCAAGTCACAATGTAGCAATCATCAGAATTCACAAAGTATCTGCATAAGCCTCTTCACATCTCACTTGAAAGAGTACCCTACAATGTTCTTGCTTTCATTCTCACTTCCTGAGCACATATATATCATTTGGTCTAGAAAACAAGACCGAGCACAGGCTATAGGAAAACACCCTTTTGTGATTATCTTCGATAACAATGTCAGTACGATTTATGTACTATCAAGACTGTGAAGTGGGTCAATTCTGATTTTTTGTTTTGCTTTCTTCACGAATAGGCAACCATGTTTGTATATTACCATATGTTAAAAATGGGTTTCAATTAGTTGATACATATATGCATGTAGGTTTTAAACAGAGCAGTGAAACATTTAAAAAAAAAACTCCACAAAACTTATTTATGCGAGAATTGAAGCATTACTAAAAAAAAAATTAACACATGGTTTTATTTTCTGTTTATGTAGTTCGGATGATGGCAAGATCCATGCTATTGGCATGTGTCGGACTTATATGGAGGCATGGCTGACAAATCTCACCGCAGTAAGAACACAGTTCTTTGAGATTTGAGTAGTGGAGTCCCAGTCCCTTGAGATATGAGCAACCCATCCCCTGATTTTGAAACCAAAATCTCATTCACAAAGAGAGAGTGCAAGCATTTATTTTGGTCAGCTGCTGCAATGAAGCATATCACAGGGGCCTACCTTTCCAGGTAAAATGATAATTTTATTTCCCACTTAAAATTCAGCTTTGAAAATCTATAAAAGAGAGAAAAAGTTTCCATCCTCTCTGGTAGGTCTTGAAGCTTTCGTGTTGATCATCTTCTTCTTCTTTTAACTTTTTCTTTTATTCCAAAGAGGTACAGTCTTTACTATTTACTGTTTGAAGCTTGCTTTGATGTTTGGCCTTGATGGATTTCCTTATCTCTGTCTGACATTTTTGACAGACAATTTTGGGTCTGAATGGTATTTGTGAGAGATGGTACTTTTATTTGGATGAGGTGCTTTACCTTTAATATTCGATCTTAGAGTGTATTTCTGATATGGGTTTTTCTTTCACGTCGTTTATCTCTTAAAGTTATATGCTTTTCAAATTGTGATTCTGTTGTGATTTGGGGTTCTTTTCTTCTTGGTTAAAGCTTGCAACTTGCTGCAAATGATCCATTTTCAACTTCAGTAATAACTGCATGAACATTTCAAGTTCAAGCGTCAACATGCAATGACAAATGAGAGAATTAGTAAGATATTAAGCATACTGTTTTTAACATAAAATATTGAATACAACTCAACCACTTTTATATATCATACCCCGAGATCCAATGACCAATACATAACCCATTAATGGTAATTGCATGGACATTTCATATTACTTCAGATATTACTTCAGTATCAGGAAAGCAAAAAATGTAATTGCACATAAATGTGGTAAACAAAGTTGGACAATTGTCAAGTGTAATGTGAATGAGACACCATAGTAGCATGTGTAAAACTAAAACATAGTTCATCAATATTAAAGAAGAAGAAACCACTATACCATATATGGAGCCCTCAAAACAGAGCAGACTGATGATTCTGGAGCAGCCAAGTTGCTTGCTCCCTCAAAAGACAAGAAACAGATACATTGTACTGTATTGTACAATCCAGTTAATAGCTTTGTATTAAAACTAGATGTTATAAGTTCCAACATGGAAAAATGATAACTTCTTCATTTTTCTACCAGGTTTTTGGTTTATTGGTTTACGAATGATGAGTTAGGCTTATGAAGATTTGTGCCTGGAAGATTGGTTATGATCAACTTTCTCTATAGATTGATTGTACTGTTGATTGGACTCTTTTAAATAGAATGCCATGCATGTTTCCAGGAGGAAGCCTTGAGGTTAAACTCACTAATGATCCATCTGATTTGGAATTCCATGTTTTTGTTGTCGTGCACATACATATAATGAAGTGCCTGTCATGAAAATGATTATAAATTCTGTTATTTAATTTTTCTGGAAGCAATGTTGTTGCCATTTAGCGGCGATTCCTGAACATGTGGCACATATCTGAATATTAAGTTTTGACACTCAGTTTGCTAGATAGATAGATATTTGAATATCCTCATTGCATGTGCACACAGGGGGATGGACCACATATACTGGGTGATTGAATAGAGGAATATGCATAAGTTGGAACATTCTTGACTAATACTGCCCAATCACTACAGAACGTGGTCACCACTCTCTCTAGTACAAATGGGGAGCCATCACATTTCAAGCATATAAGAATGAAACTTGCAGAAATGCATTATTTTTTTGGGTATGAACCTTGCTTACATTTCTTATTTATAGTATTTATAGATACTCCTGCCGTGTTAATATTATATATATATATGTATTACAGAAAGAATAACTGTTTAAAAGCAAATATGAAACTCTCTTATTCCTATCGGAAGAATTGGAAATGTATTTGAGATGGTACCGAGTGAAAGAACTTAGTTGTATCCTGATGTTGGATTTAAAATTGTTGTGAAAGGTTAGATTGGATTTCAAATCCTCAAAGGCTGTTGCAAGAAGTCATAGATAATGATCCAAATCTGCAAGTCTTTTACTGTTTTTCGGATCATGGGGTAAATTTGCAGAGATGATAAAGCAACGTTACATATGTGGTAACACTGTCTGAAGTTGATATTTGATTGTTTGTCAGTCTCAAAGAGTGCGCTCTGAGTGTCTTGGATGGAGATGTGTTGGTCCACAAAATTAACCGGTTGGTTGGTAAGAATAACTGTGTAGAAGAAAAATTATTTGAGATGGTGCCATGTGAAGTGGCACCGGTTCGAAAATAAAAAACCGCTCTAAATTGTATATATTTTGAAAATGTAGTTTTCTTTCCTTCATTTTCTTCTCTCTCTTACTTTCTTTCACTTTCATTAAGCCATTGTATATTTCTACATTAATTTGTATATTTAGTCATAATATTGATTAGTATAAATAAAGTCCGCACATTGTACGAGTTACATGCTCGTATTATATTAAAAATTTGATACTTCTTTTGATTCTTTTGTTGTTAAACATCAGCTAGATTTATATCCACATAACCCAGAGTTTCCTGATGGAGAAAGAATACGGTACAAGGAAACTTAAAAACCAAAATAACAAAAAAGACTAAAATTGGCCCTGTTTGATTTCTAAACTCATATCATTTTATCTTATCTAATCATTACACATTTTTCAAATCTCGATACAAAATAATTTAAATAATTCAACTTTTTCAAATCTTAAAACGAAAATTATATTAAAAAAATATATTATAATAATATTTTATTTAATCTCATATTCGAAAACAAACAGTGTTTAGGTCTCATTATAGGCCCCAAAACATACTTTTAAAGTCATGAGTTTTCTAAGTGATCTTGAGTTTTCTTTGAACCTAATTATAATTTGATCTTGTTATTCATGTTAGAAAAAAGTGCTTATTTTATTTGGTTTACACTTTGGACTACCAAATAGTCCAAGACAGAAGTCTTCAAAGTCATGAGGTTTCTTTTTAATCTTATTAATGCATGTTTGGGGATTGTGGTGAGTGCTATAAGTTCTCTTTAAGGTCCCGTTTGAATTCGAAGATGAGCTCAACTCATCTCAACTCATATTCATTTCATCATTATATTTTTATAATTTTTTATATAAAACACAAATTCTTATACACCTTTTTCAAATCCCAATACACATTTTTCAAATTTCAACATACATTTTTCAAATCCTATAATAACAATAATATTAAAAAATAAACTAAATTTATCTTAACTCATCTCATCTCCGAATTCAAGCGGGACCTAAATCTTACCTTTAAAATTTTCGTTGTTAAAATTAAGTAATAAGTTATATTATGAAAAAGTCATTTATTGTCTATTACATGTCTAAAACGCTTATTTTAAACATGTGATATTTGTTTGGAAACAATAAAAAAAAAATTGAGGTATAAATTTATAATTGATATAAAAAATCAATTGAGAAAGTTGAGATTATTCTTTTTTTTAAGGGATTTAAAAAAATTGAATTATTTATTATATTATATATAAAAATTTAAAAAAATTATAATAATGAGAATAAGAATAAAATGAAATGAGACTAGTTTTAAATCTAAATAAAGCATTAGACTATTTAACATTTTTTTAGACTCAACAAAGCGGTCAATATGTTCTTCAGGCGTTGCGTTGACGTTCCCCGAACTTGAGCCAAAAGTTCGGCAAGACCTCGGAAGTGGGCGGTACCTACTACCTAAGAATTTCATGCTTATTTTCCTGTATTTGTTCTTCCAACAAAATGTCATTGAGTGCAGTTTTGAATGGAAAGACTACTTGTTATGATTGCAGCATAATGTTTAACTTATTAACTTGCAGCATAATGTCATCGAGTGCGTCTAATCAAATTTGGACCATATCAGTATCCATTGATTACAGTAGTGCCAGCTTCCCAATTCATATCTGTCATGATTGCAGTATAATGGTTAATATATATTATATATTATATATTAAGTTGAGATGAGCGTTAATATTAAAATTAAAATTGAATAAAAATATCATTATGATATTATTTTTAATAATATTATTCTTTTATAATTTGAAATAAATGAATTATTTATTATATTTTATTGGAAACTTAATTAATTATAATAATTAAATAAAATCAATTAAAATCAATTCTAAATCTAAATGGGCGTCAGCTTACTCTGAACATTGACGAGATTTTACCAAATCGTAAGATTTGGATTCCATAACGTGTTTGATGGAAGCTTTAATTTAAGATAGAATAAAAATAATTACAATAATATTTTATTTAGATATTAGAGAAGCCCAATCGGGCCAGGCTCATTCTAGAAGGGAGGACAAGACGCCCTGACCCAACTTGGATAAGACGTGGCAATCCGACTAGAAAGAGGAAGCTAAGACAATTTGGGGCGCCTACTGGATTCAAGGAAGGAATCCAAGTGCTCGAATAGCGCGAAAGGTGACTAATGTTGTATTAAATACTAAACGAGATAGCGTTACGTCGAATGTCACACTATATTAAATGTTAAATTGGAAGAGTCATACTGCATTAAATGTCAGTCGAAAATTACGATCTCACACTATATTAAATTATGAAAGTTAATATGGCTCGAATTGGACAGCAAGCACCTGACCCAATCCCACTTAGGTGCCCAAGATAAATCTGCCACAACCGACCAAATGATAATTACACAATAATAATGGATAGGGTTGACTCTGATTGAGGTCGAAAAAAAAAAAATTTCCACCAAATTTTGGACTTGACAAAACGGTCAATATGGTCTTCACGCGTTGCGTTCTCCTTCCCCGAACTTGAGCCAAAAGTTCGACAAGACCTGGACAGTGGCCAATACCTAGAGAATTTCATGCTATTTTCCTGTATTTATTTTTCCAACAAAATGTCATTGAGTGCAGTTTTGAATGGCACAATTCTCACCTCCAAATCTGTACCTTATTACAATCAACGGCATCTTCAAATTTGGACCATATCAGTATCCTTTGACTACAGCAGTGCCAGCTTTCCTATTCATATTTGTCACGATTGCAGCATAATGGTTAATATTATATAAATTGTTAGAATAATAATTTTAATTTTAATATTATTTTATAATTTGAAATAATTAAATTGTTTATTATATTTTATTTGAAAATTAATTGAAAAAAATTATAATAATTAAATGAAATAAATTAAGATCAATTCTGATATTTTTAATATAAAAAATAATATAAAAGAAACACAAACAAATAGCTAAATTAATCTCTGTAATTTGAATTGACCTTTTTAATCCTCCTCAGGAAAATAAATTTATAAGTAAAAAAAAGAGGCTAATGGGGACAATTTATTATTAGAAAATAATCTCAATTTGCATATATAGTTAATTAGCATTCATTTTTAAGTAAAGTAGTAAAATAGTTGTAGACAAAGATGAAACTGGCCAATGTTATAAGTTCGTAAGGGTCAAATATTTTTAGGATAGAATAAATAATTCAACTGAAGTTTTTTATGAACATCATCAACAAAGTGATACATTAATATATAAATAAAATGAGTAAAGAAAAAATAAATAAATCTTGAAATTTCATTATTCCAATAATTCCACGAGTTTTATGTGTAGGCTTGTCACATGTTGCAATTAAAAAAAAGACGCTATAGTACTTTGGAAAGGAGTTATCAGTTAGTTATACATGAATTATAAGGATAAACTAAGTTTCAGTTTTCTACATAACATACAATACTAAATTATATTAAAAGGCTTTAAGTACTAGTATATGAATTACATACTAGTGAAATGTGGAATTTTTCATTATTTGTATTTCGTTCAGATAATTATAAGTTTTAAAACAGAAAGCATACATTATCGAATTATATATATTGTTTAAAATTAAATACAATAGGACAAAAAACTAAAAACTACTAAAGACAAAAAGCTAATGTAAAGATGACAAAAATTAAAAGATTATGCACAATATATTAAGTTCTGATAAGAGGCTGACTATTTTATAAATTTACATAAGCACAATTATCAAAAACTAAAAAGGAAAGACTTGCAACCAAAACATCATTTATGTTATAAAATTAAAAAGAAAAATTATTATAAGAGAATTTATAAGAGAAAATATTTAAAACTCTTATTACTCAAGAACTTAAATTTTTTATATTTATTTCTCTTTTCTTTTTCTTTTATATCTTACCAAATGATCTAAAAACTCCTCATATATATAGAGGATTTAAGAGCGAAGATAGTCATTTACAATAATACAAAGGAGGGGGACAATGTAAGTAATTTATGGAGAGAGGGGGGGCGAGCGCTCCCCATTTACGACTTTTTATACAAAGAGGGGTCATTCATTGCTCCATTTATTGACTTTTATAATACTCCCCCTCGAATGACCACTCATAAAGAATTTGCTTTGTTAAAATCTTGTCAAGAAAAAATTCAATGGGAAAAAAAATCAATGAAGAAAGAAAAATAGTACAGTATTCTTATATACCGCAAAGTGCTTTAAGATTACCTCATTAAAATCTTGCAAAGAAAAACTCAATTAAACAAAACCTCAGCGAAGAAAAAATAGTACAATCAGCACAAATCTTCAAGATATTTACTCTCCTTGAAAAGTGCATGATGATAGATCTTTAAGTCTTCGCATTCCAATGTTCTGCACAATTTTCTTGAATGTCGCAGTTGATAATGCATTCGTGAATAAATTTGTCATATTATCACTTGATCGTATCTGCTTGACATCAATTTCACATTTTTCTTGAAGTTCGTGAATATAAAAGAATTTTGGTGAAATATGTTTTGTTCTGTCACTTTTGATATATCCTTATCTGATTTGAGTGATACAAGCAGTATTATCTTTATATAAAATTGTCGGGCTATCATTGATCATGGAAAGACCATACTTTTTTTAGATATGTTGAATCACTAATTTCAGCCAAATACACTTTCGACTTGCTTCATGAATTGCAATGATTTCTGAGTGATTTGAAGATGTGGCGGATAGTATCTGCTCGACAGATCTCCATGATATGATAATATCTCCATAAGTAAATACATATCCAGTTTAAGATCTACCTCTGTGTGGATCTAAAAGATAACCTGCATCTGCATACCCAATCAATTGTGGACTTGATCTATGTTGATAACATAATCTCATATCAACCGTACCATAAAAGTAATGAAAAATATGTTTAATACCATTCAAATCCCTTCGAGTTGGTGTAGAACTATATCTTGTAAGTAGATTAACTGAAAATGTAATTTCAGGTCGAGATCAAAGCTTCAATTGCACTGAGATATGGTACTTCAGGACCAATAATTTCTTCATCGTCTTCACAAGAACGGAATAGATCATTCCTCACATCAAGTGATTGAACAACCATTTGAGTACTCAGAGGATGGACTTTGTCCATATAAAAGTGCTTTAAGATTTTTTCTGTATATATGGACTGATGAATAAAAATTCTATTTGGTAAAGTGCTCGAGCTGCAGGCCGAGACAGTTTTATTTTGTCAAGATTTTATATTTCAAATTCATTCTTTAAATATATAGTGGTTCTTGTAATCTCTTCAGGAGTTCCCACAATATTTAAATCATCAACATAAACTGTAATAATGGCAAATCCGAATTCTGATTTCTTAATAAAAATATATGGATATATAAAATTATTCTTAAATCATTCTTTAAATAGATATTCGTTTAGGCGATTATACCACATACGTCTGGATTGCTTTAACCCATATATCTTTGAAGTTTGATAAAGTACATACTTCTATATGTACTTGTAGATGCTTCAGACATTTTATATCTTTCAGGGATTTTCATATATATGTTATGGTCTAAGGATCCATATAAATATGTAATGACTACATCCATCAACCGCATATCTAATCTTTTTGTAATATAACCAGACCAATCAAAAATCTAAATGTGATTGCATCTATAACAGGGGAATATGTTTCCTCATAATCAATCCCGAGTTTCTGCAGGAAACATTGTGCGACAAGTTGTGCTTTGTACTGCACAATTTCATTTTTATCATTATGTTTTTATACAAATACTCACTTATATCCAACAGACATTACATTCTTTGGTATTTGGACAACAAATCCAAATGCCTCTAACTTTACTAGCGAGTTCAATTCAGTTTCAATAGTTATTTTCCATTTTGGCTAATCATTTCTACGTTGACATTCTTCGGCGATTTCTGACTCACTTTTTTCATTACTTCTGATAATGTCAATGGTCATTTTATATGAAAATATGTTGTCGACAACAATTTTATTTCTATCTAGAATTTCTCCAGTACTCATGAAATATATTGAGATCTCATCATTTTCAGATACCTATTCATATCCAGGAGAAAATATTTCATGAAATACCTCTTCAGGAGATCCATTTTCAAGAGATTTTGGAATAAAATATTTGATTTCTTTAGGAGTATCAACTATGCTTGTAGCCTGTATTGTGGGTATGGGTTCTTCATGAATATCAAATTCATTTTGCATCTTTCTCATTTGGGAAGTTTTCTCTTTTGCATCAATAGATCTTCCACGCTTCAGGCGTGTCTTAGACTCATCTATTACTGTTTTGACAATTTGTCTTTCAAGGACTACAATTCTTGCTGGAGCATTAACAACAGGAATATATGATTTTACCACAATTTTAATGTCAATAAATACATTCGGTAATTGATTTGCAATATTTTACAAATAGATAATACTCTGAACTTCTAGTTTACATTCATTTGTAAAATGATCAAATTTAGACAGTGTTTTATTATCCCAAGTAATTTATTGTCGTACTTTAGGCATCGACTTTTCGTTATTTCACAATATGATAAAATATTAATAAACTTTACTATATATAAAAACTTAGTATAAGTGAATCAAGTGTTTGGCCGTACAACATATACATGACTAATGTTCATTCATACCACATCTATGAAAAACATTTTCATCTTTCTATGAAGAATTATTCTGAGGACTTTTACCCTTCTTTGAGTTGGATCACTTTTAGTGATATGGTATATTTATATTATTATCCTCTTTAGTATAGTCGCTTCTGGAACTCACACTTTTATAATTTTTCTACCCCGTCTACATTATTGCTTCTTTTGAAAGGATGCACCGTTTATTTCTGGGAATGATGCAAATCCAGTATCATTCACTTCAGAAAATGATGTGAAACTAATAGAACAAAACTGATGATTTATTAACAAAAATTTATTATTTAGTTCAACCACTAGAAGATAAGATAAAAGTTCAGAATATTTGTTAAACTTTCACTTTTGATACTGCTGCTGCAGGAGTATATTCGAGATATAAATAGTATGTATTTTTTAACATATTATTATCAGTGACTTTCTCACTACAAAATAATAGTAGTGAACTGATTTTAAAGAGTGCATAGTTATAGTCACTACCACTTTTAAAATCTTGACTTCAGGTGCAATCAGTTATAACGAGCTTTTGAGAGTATAATGGTTTTCTAGTGTTCATATCTTTTTCTTAATTTATTTCACAAAATAAGATAATTTTTCACCGTAAGATATACAGCACAGTCCTGTAGGGACACATGATTTTCTTTTTTGGTTTTATCTCCTAAGTTCATCATATCCAAATATATCTAATCAAGGATCTAGGATAAATCATTTTTTCTAAAAATATCAATAGTAATAAATTTCAATTTTATAAGATTTGATATTTTTTATATATGAATCACAAAAATAAATATATGGATATAAGAAATATATTCACATAATCATCAGAATAAAAGTAAAGTTTTATCAAGTAATATTCAACAATATTATATTTCATATTCATTTCAAAGATTACAAATAATATATTGAAAAACTTATTTGAAGTAGAAAGCTACTAGTTTCAAAATTGATAAAATTTTGTACTGATAACGTGTTATAAAACTAAAAGAAAATATTATTGCAAGAGATTTTATAAGATAAAATATTTAAAATTTTTATTACTCAAGAACTAAATTTTTCTATATTTATTTCTCTCTTCTCTTCGTTTATATCTGACCAAATAATTTGAAAACTCCTCATATATATATATGTTATAAAATTAAAAAGAAAACTACTACTATTGTAAGAGAAATACGAAGGAAACTCTTAAAAACTGAAACTTTTTTCTCTCTTTATATATTTTTCTTATGAATTTTATAATAACTGAAGCCCATATTTATAAGTCTTGAAATTACTATGCAAGTTACTATACAAGTTACTATGCAAGATTTAAAATAATAGTGGTATGGTCATTCACATAATTTTAGAGGTAGGACAGGGGGCGGCAGCCACCCTTCTAATAATCTTCGTTCATTACACGCTCCCTTGAATGACCACCCATAAAAAATCTGCTTCGTTAAAACCTTGTCAAGGAAGAACCCAGTGAGAAGAAAAATTATGGTGAAAGAAAAATAGTACAGTCTTCTTATGTATCCACAAGTGTTTTAAGATTGCCTCATTAAAGATTTGCAAAGGAAAACCCAGTGAGACAAAACCTTAGCGAATGAAAAAGAGTACAATCAGCACAAGTTTTCAAAACATTTACTCCCCCTGAAAAGTACATGACGATAGATTTTTGAGTCTTCGCATTCTAATATTCTGTACAATCTTCTTGAATGTTGTAGTTGGTAATGCCTTCGTGAATAAATCTGCCAGATTATCACTTGATCGTATCCGCTTGATATCAATTTCACATTTCTCTTGGAATTCGTGAGTATAAAAGAATTTAAGTGAAATATGTTTGGTTTTGTCACATTTGATATATCCTCCTCTCATACGAGTGATACAAGCAAAATCATCTTGATATAAAATTGTTAGGCTATCATTGATCATGAAAAACCACGCGTTTCTTGGATATGTTGAGTTATTGATCTCAGCCAAATATACTCTCTACTTATTTCATGAATTGCAATAATCTCTATGTGATTTGAAATTTTGACAGATACATGCAGTTCCATATCCCCATCCGATATTGTCCTATTTGGCACTTCAGGACCTTATGAGTTTAAAATGTGTCGGATAAGGTAGAGGGAACTCCACATATAAGGTGCTTGATAGACTTAGTAGAAATCTGAGACCTGCAATAATACTTAAACTCCCCTTGATAATATACATTAGTGTTTCAAGTAATAAGCAAACCTGATTTCAACATATATATAACAGATTAAGAATTGAAACATGATTTCCATTTAAATAATGCATTATAGAGAACATGATAATATTCTCTTCTAAAATTCTCTCATCCTCATTCAGCGTTATTAGGGAGAACTTATTTATATACGACAGAAATAGCATTGGAAACCATCCATGTATGATAAAAGTTGTAAAAGCTTGAGATCTAATATTATTGGTTCGGTGGAAAATCAAATCCGCTTGACATTGTTGACAAACGAGATCTTGAAGAGATTTGAAGGTTTCGAGTTGTTATTTAAATATAACCATTTTACCAGCAAAAGATCTCACATTCTTCATAGATCCAGTTGTTGTTCATCCATAACGATATTATGTCTGATAGAAATTCTTTTGTTAATGATGTCCCAAATTTGAATCATGATTTTTTTATACCTCAACCACTAATCTTTTCTCCTGAGACTGTAAACACCATGATAGGAGCAAAGATATATCTTTCTAATAAATCTAATCCTGAAATTGTTGCAGCATCAAGAACCCTCAGTGCTCAATATACTGCCTCTCTTACAATCATATCTCAGAAGCTACTGGCGAGAACGAGTGAGGTTGATCATCTTAAAAATTAAATATCTGAGTTGCATCAAACGCTTGCAACTAAAAATAGAAAAAATAAAAATTTAAGACAAGAAAACAAGGAGTTAAAGAAATTTCTAAACTGGTATTCTCGTGATCTGAAAACATGAATAGAAGAATTAGAATGAGAGATAGTTCAAATACAAAATCAACAACATCAGCTAACGGCAGATGTTCAGCGTTTATAAGAAAATAGGGATAGCTGTATTTAATCTCGCTGACTTTTAAAATTATGCATTCAGCATATCTTGTAAAGTAAGATTTGAAAAGATGATAATTTGTCTTGTTCTTATTTCTATCTCTATAAGAACTGTCTTTAACTTCATATAGTTCTCATCAAATCTTTTTCTCATATCTATAATTCATCTGTATTTGCATTCTTATTCTACAAATTTTTAATGTCTCATCAATTTCCTTTCAATATTTCTCACGATCAACATATGAGGTATCTTTCACCTCAATTACAAGTTGTTCCTGCATATTCTGCAGGTGCCATGTTGCAGCAAGCGAATGATTTGGTTAATAAGTCAGATCGTGAAGCCGTTTATGAGCTAGTGACTCTCGGCACTCGATACTCCTCCTCTATTGTCGGTTTTTCCAACCGATTATATTCCAAAAATCGTGAGATTGAGGAGTTTAACGAGAAAGTTTCCGTACTTCAACGACTCGTTCAAGAGTCTGACAGAAAAATAGCAGACTTAAAGCAAGAGAATAAGCATTAGAATCCTGACTTGCCTTTTTATTTCGACTGCCTAATCCTTTAGATAAGGATGACATGTTGCTTTATGAAGAGCAAATGCATTTGAGAAATGAGGCTAGAAGTCTCAAATTCTTGTAACTCATCTATCAATTAAATAATAAGATCTTTCCTTTTCAAATGCATTCCTTAAATTTATAACAGCCCTTGTAATCTTTTCAGGAGTTCTAACAAGGTAAATTATCAACATAAACTGCAATAATATCAAATCCGGATTCTGATAAAACATATGAGCATATATGATTATTCTCAAATCATTCTTTCAATAGATACTCGCTGATTCAATTATACCACATGCATCCGGATTGCTTTAAGCCATATAAGGATCTTTAAAATTTTATAAAGTACATATTTCTAAATGTACTTGGATTAGATGCTTCAAGTATTGTATATCTTTATATATGTAATGATCTAATAATCCTTATAAATATGCAGTAACCACATTTATTAATTGCATATCTAATCCTTTTGTAATAACCAAATCGATTAAAAATATGAATGTGATTGCATTCATAACAAGGAAATATGTTTATTCATAACTACTCTCGGGTTTCTGCAGGAAATTTTGTGCTACAAATCGTGTTTTGTACCGCACAATTTCATTTTTTTCATAACTCTTTCGTATAAATACTCATTTATATCCGACAGGTATTACACCATTTGGTATTTGGACAACAGGTCCAAATATATCTCGCTTCACTAGCGAGTTTGATTGAGCTTCAATAACTACTTTTCATTTTGACCAATTATTTCTACGTCGACATTCTTCGACGATTCTTCGCTCACTTTTTTCATTATTTTTGGTAATGTCAAGGGCCATCTTATATAAAAATATGTTGTCGACAACATTTTTATTTCTATTCAGAATTTTATTTTCAATATTTATGAAATGTATTGAGATCTTATTGTTCCTCTTTAGGGGAAAACATTACATGAAACACCTCTTCAGGAGGTTCCTCTTCAGAAGTTATACTTTTTAGGAGTTTTTTCTTCAAGAGTTTCTTTTTCTGTACAGAAAGTTTGGATATATCTAATTACTTGTTTTGTGAGTACGGTCTCTTCAGGAGTACCGATTTAATTTTCTTTTGCTTTTCTATTTTGAACCAATAAGTTTTCAACGCTTCAGGTGTGTCTTAGACTCATCTTTTGCTATTTTAACAACTTGTCCTTCAGGGACTTTAATTAACAGCAGTAATATATGATTTTACAACACATTTAGTATCAATAAACACATCCAGTAATTGATTTGCAACACTTTACAAATAGGTAATCCTCTGAACTTCTGGTTCACATTCATTTGTAAGAGGATCAAATTTAGACAGGACTTTATTATTCCAAGTAATTTCTTATCGTGCTTTAGGCACTGACTTTCATTATTTCAAAACATGATGAAATATTAATAAGTTTATATATAAAAGCTTAGCATAAGTGAATCAAGTGTTTGGCTGTACAACAGCTACGTGACCAATGTTCAGTCATATCATATATATGACAAACATCTTTATCTTTCTATGAAGAATTACTCTGAGGGTCTTTACCCTTCTCTGAGTTGGATCACTTATGGTGATACGGTATATTATTATCCTTTTTAATGTTGGTTCTTCTGGAACGCATATTTTTATAATTTTTCTACCATGTCTATATCCTTGGTTCATTTGAAATGATGCACCGTTCACTTCTAGAAATTGTGTAAATCTAATATCATTAATAAGATGTAACTGGTAATTTATTAAAACAAAAACTCATTATTTAGCTTAATCACTGGAAAACAAAATAAAAGTTCAGAATATTTCTTGAACTTTCGCTTTCGATATTGCTACTGCAGGAGCACATTCGAGGTATGAAAAATAGTATATGTTTTCTTTAACATATTATCATCAGTGACCTTATCACTGTATAATTTTAATATTGAGTTATTTTAAAGAGTGCAGAATATTCAATACCACTCTTAAAATCTTGCAACTTCAGGTGCAATAAGTCATAATAAATTTTTGGAAGGATTACATCTTCTGGTACTCATATCCCTCTCTTAAATTATTTCACACAATAAGAATATTTTTCACCATAAGATATACAGCACGGTCTTGTAGGGACACGTGATATTCTTCTTTGATTGTATCTCCCAATTTCATCATATCTAGATAATCTTATCAAGGATTTTGGATAAATAATTTTTTTTAGAAATGTCAATAGTAATAAATCTTAATATTTGACATTATATATATAAATAACAAAAATAAATCCATGGATTTAAGAAATATATTCACATTATTATGAGAATAAAAGTATAATTTTATCAAGTAATATTCAGCAATATTACCTTAAATATTTATCTTGAGGACTGCAAATAATATATTAAAAAACTTACTTGAAGTAGAAGACTACTAACTTTAGTATCGATAGAACCTCGTTCTGATCACGTGTTATAAAACTAAAAAGGAAACTACTGCTATTGCAAGAAAAATATAAAAGAAACGCTTAAGAATTAAAACTTTATTCTCTCTCTATATTTTTTTTTTATGAATTTCATAACAACTGAATCTTATATTTATAGGCCTTGAAATTACTATGCAAGTTACTATACAAACCACTATTTAATTCACTATATAAGATTTAAAATAATAATAATGTGATCATTCACATAATTTTAAAGGTGGGATAGGGGCGGCAACCGTCCTTTTAATAATCTTCGTTCATTATAATATATATAATATATATATATATATATAGAAAATTTAAGAGCAAAGGTAATCATTTACAATAATGCAAATGAGGGGAGGGAGATAATATAAGTGATTTAAGGCGAGAGGGGGGCCGAGCGCCCCCATTTATGACTTTTTATACAAGCAGTCATTGGCCCCTTTCTTAACTTTTATAATAGTCTAATATTTTTCTTCTTTAATTTTTGGGTAGGGCCAGGGCACCCATATTTTGTAGACTAATCGGCCCCTGGCTTCGTCCCGACTTCATGAGTTTTTAAAACAAACTAAAACGAGGCCTAAACTTCATGAGTTGCATACACTATATAAGTGGAAACCATTGCGTTCTGGGATAGACCACGTACAGATCGAAAGCATTAACTTTCAGATTTTTCTTCTTCCCAATATCTATGGGGAATACCACCTTGCACCCTTCAGCCTCTTGGTCTGTTTTTGGCATCCTTCGGCCAATCATTTATGCCCTCTGCTTTTTTGTTTCTTTCGCCTACGCCATTAGCGGCAATGAGACGGACAGATTGGCCTTGCTTGAATTCAAGGCTAAGATAATTGATAAACCAGTCATGGTTTTCAGTTCATGGAATGAAACCGTCCACTTCTGTCAATGGTATGGAGTTACTTGTGGTCGTCGACACCAAAGAGTCACACAATTGCACCTCGCATCTCAGAAACTCGTGGGATCTCTTTCACCTTTCATTGGAAATTTGAGCTTTCTAGGGTCTCTAAATCTATCAGACAATAGTCTGAGTCATGAAATCCCTCCAGAACTAGGCCGTTTGCATAGATTGCGGTTCCTAGCTTTGTACAATAATTCATTTGGTGGTAGAATTCCTACCAATATAGCCAGTTGTTCTAATCTCCAAGTTCTTGATCTTGCTGAGAACCAACTGGTTGGCGAAATTCCTGTTGCGCTTAACTCCTTGTCAAAGCTCCAAATATTTTCTGTCGGGTCAAACAAATTAACAGGAAGAATTCCTGCATTTCTTGGGAACTTATCATCACTTGAGGTGCTTTCAGCAACATCCAATAATCCGGGTGGGAGTATCCCTGATGTTCTGGGACAACTTATGAATCTTGAAAACCTTTTTATTGGTGGAAATCAGCTTTCTGGTACCATCCCTCCTTCAATCTTCAACCTCTCTTCCATTAGAGAGTTTGAAGTTGGACTTAATCAAATCCAAGGGAGTCTTCCGATGGATTTGGGCACAACTCTTTCTAATCTCCAATATTTTTCCATTGCATCAAACCAGTTTACTGGAACTATTCCGCCTTCAATATCCAATGCCTCAATCATGGAATCACTTCAGTTCTCACTTAACGAACTTACCGGAAGTGTTCCTTCTTTGGAAAATCTGCGTAGGCTTCAAATTTTGAGCACTACCATGAACCACCTGGGAAGTGGGGGAGCTGATGACCTGAATTTTCTATGCTCGTTGACCAATGCCACCAGCTTGGAGGAGTTGACTATAAATATCAACAATTTTGGTGGGATCTTACCGGAGTGCATTGGTAACTTCTCGTCTACTCTCAAAGTACTATTCATGGATAACAATAATATAGTTGGAACGATTCCACGTGGGATTGCATATCTTGTCAACTTAGATGATCTCGAGATGTGGAATAATCAATTGTTCAGAGGCTAGAGGAATTGAATCTTTCTGCAAACAATCTCTCCGGTAATATTCCAGACTCTCTTGGAAATCTAACTATGTTATCTGGTCTACTATTGCAGAACAACAATCTTCAAGGAAGCCTCCCTTCAAGTCTAGGCAAATGTCAGTTTTTGTCATTTTTAAATCTTTCTGATAACAAATTAAGCGGTACCATACCAACTCAAGTCATTGGTCTCGCAACCTTGTCAGTTTTTCTTGATTTGTCCCGAAATGATTTCACAGGGACCCTTCCCGTGGAAGTTGGAAATTTGAATAATTTAGGTCGATTGTCTATCTCACACAACAGGTTATTTGGAGAAATTCCAAAGAGTCTTGGTAGATGTATTATGCTGGAGTTTCTATCCATCCGAGGAAACTTCTTCCAAGGGACCGTTTTATCAACTTTCAGTTCTTTAAGAGGAATTCGGGAGTTGGATCTTTCTCTAAACAATTTTTCGGGAAAAATTCCGGAATTTCTCGGGGGTCTCAAGTTTTTGCAGCTTTTGAATTTATCTTACAACAATTTTGAAGGTCTCTTGCCTATATATGGTGTTTTCAAAAACTCAAGTGCAGCTCTAGTTGCAGGAAATACCCGATTATGTGGGGGAATTCCCGAGATGCACTTGCCTAAATGCAACTTCCGGGAATCCAAGAAGACAAAGAAAACGTCAACCTTGAAATTAATCATCATCATAGTTTGTGGGTTTTCAGGTGTAATTTCTGTGTTGTCTTTAGTATTTGTTTGTGGGTTAAGAATTAAGAAAAGAAAAGAACCATCGACATCAAGTGCTTCAGAAAATTTGCTTTTGAATATGTCTTACCAAAGGGTTCTGAAAGCAACTAATGGTTTTTCTTCTGCAAATTTGCTTGGTGTGGGTAGTTTTGGATCCGTGTATAAAGGAATTCTCGACGACGAGAGTAGAAATATAATTGCTGTCAAGGTGCTCAACCTTATGCGCCATGGAGCTTCCAAGAGCTTTCTTGCCGAGTGTGAGGCCTTGAGAAACATCAGACATCGAAATCTTGTAAAGGTGCTTACAATCTGTTCAAGTGTAGATTATAATGGCAATGATTTTAAGGCTCTAATTTATGAGTTCATGGTCAATGGGAGTCTTGAGGATTGGTTGCATCCTACTTTAAAAGAAGACGGGGCATCTCAGGAACAAAGGATTTTGAATCTTTTACAGAGGTTGGATATTGCCATTGATGTCGCAAGCGCACTAGAATATCTCCATTATAATTGTGAAACACCGATTGTTCATTGTGACCTTAAGCCAAGTAATGTTCTTCTGGACAATGAAATGACCGGACACGTGGGTGATTTTGGGTTAGCAAGGTTCTCTCCCGAAACCACTTATCAGAACACTTCGACCAATCAGTCTAGCTCTATCGGCGTTAGAGGAACAATTGGTTACACTGCTCCAGGTGAAGAAAAAATATATATATTCCTATCATTCGTTTTGATTATATTCCTTTGTTATCATTTCTTTCAGAAAAATCATGATCACGTCAGAATGTATCGTATGTTCAATTGCAGAGTATGGTACAGGAAACTGGGTGTCTACCTCCGGTGATATGTACAGTTATGGCATCCTCTTATTAGAGATGTTCACTAAGAAGAGGCCGACGGATAATATGTTCCAAGGCAATTTGAGTCTTAATGGTTTTGTCAAGGCTGCTTTACCCCAACAAGTTGTGGAGGTCGCGGATCCAATCCTTTTCCAGGAAACAAGAGAGCAGACATTGGACGATCATTGTCGAATCAATAGTACAAGAAGAAACAAAATCAAGGAATGCTTGGTTTTGATATTTGGCATAGGAGTTGCTTGTTCTTCCGAACATCCAGAAGTTCGGATGAACATCAGGGATGCTGTAACCAAACTCCATTTGGTCAGAAAAAACTTCCTCAAACTGGAACACGGAGCCAACTTATCTACAGATATTGTCAACAGGTAATATTTGTGCCTTTCAAACCATTTTGCCCTTTGGTTGCGATGGTTGTCGAATGACATCGAGCCGCTCTTCATTTTGTTTGCCGTAGTATGGATTCTAATCTTAATTCAGGAAAAATAAATAAGGAAGCTGCGTGAGAGTTTTTACAGCCTCAACTGGAGTTAGGAACACAGAAAAATAAATAGCAAGGGTATGTCTTGTACAGAGTCATATACACAAACTGATGAATAATAGCATCCTAGAGAATCTGATAAGTCCAACGTTTTCAATGGATTATCAGCAAGTCAATCTCTGCTGCCATTTTAAAGGCAAAGCCAAGCTATTACTAAACAATCCCTCTTCATTTTAGCATGTGGTCTGTATAATTTTTTTTGGCTTCTGTATTTCCCCATCTTTCTCTGTGTGTGTGTCTCTCTCTGTTTTTTTAGCCACCCCTCTTCCTGTACACCTCTCCTATTTACTGGATGTCATGACCTGGACTGAGGAAAGCCGGTTTATTCGGTAGACACACCCGTTATGCTTCTTCATCCATTGGATTTAGCAACTGGAGTATCTTAAAGGACATCATATGATTTCTATAATGAGGTTTTTTTGTTTCCCCTTTGTTGTTTTCTGTATACATTGACAGGTTTTTCTGTTCAGATAAATGTCTTTTCCATAGTAGCGATAATAACCATTCTCTATGGGTAGAGAATGGTTCCCATTTCTCATCTTTAAGCTCTGATTCGACATATTTGGTTCAGTTGCTAAGTTTTACGAAGCACTTAGTTTCTAATTTTTCTATTTGATTATTTTTCAGGAAGAAGAGATAAAATTGAAGCCTGTTATTTCACTTGATTGTGGTAAGGAGTTCTTTTCATGCTTGTTGGTTACATCTTGACATAATTGAAACTTGAAAGATTGATGCATTCACTTGTACTAACTGGAATGTTATCTCGTTTCATGACTTTCATTTTCATGGCTTCTTATGTGGCTGTTTCTTTTGTTAGGGGCATTTTAGATTATTTGTACTTGATTCACCATTATGTATGGTCATTAGAGTTGGCTGCATCATAATTTATTTTTCTTTTTCCCCCAATCTGGTAGTTTTCAAATGTTGCTGCCAGTTATTTTATTTGACATTATTTCCTAAAGAAGTAATTGTTAGAGGTACTTTGTCATCTGATTGCAAGATTGTATATTTACAGTGAATCTGGAATATCGTATCAGTAAAATATAAAAATTTATGTTGTTGGATTACATTTCTTTTTACTTTTTCACTTTTGATAATTGTCAATGTCTTTTGCTACTCTGTTAGGATCTACAATTTGGGCAGCCCCCCCACCTTCCCCAAAATGAGATGCTAAGTTTGAAAATGTCATTCAATTTATTTCCACCAATATCATGAATTTATTTATTCATTTATTTATAACCCAAAGTTAATTTTATCATCTATTTGGTATTGGGGGTTCCCTTGCTGGAAATAAGGGGTTTTTTTCTTCTTTTTCTATGAATTATTTTGGGGGGGGTCGACATATAGCTTTCATTTACAGGGACTTATTGGTTTAGAGATACATGGAATCTGACATTGTGGGGAGTATGGGTTTCTTTGAAGTTGCTGAAGACTGAGAAAGAAAGGAAAGAAAAATGAACTCAACTCTGCTCTTTCTTGGTTTGGAATTTGGGGGTGACAAATGGATGAATGGATGGTAGGGCAGCCTTTTCTCTTTGTCTTATGGCAGCAGAAACCGCCAAAGCTCTCAGTGTTCCCTTTCTCCCATCTGCCTCTTCTTCATAGTACTTACTCTCATCTCTCTCCATTACCACTCCTTCCCACTGGTGCTCTGATTCATCAATACCACCTACCTCCACATACCCATGAAGATGAACTTTTTTAATAAAAACAAATTTTGAAAAAAAATAATTGCAAATTGCAATAAAACAGATGGGGCCAGGGAACAGAATTTACACCAAGCTTGTCACCTAAGTGAGCTTATCTCACATTTCCCCCTCATAGGATCTGATGAAAACCCAAGTGACCTGATGTATATAGTTTATTACTTGCCCTAGAATATACATTCCTGTGCTTGGATTATTTTTACCTTTATAATCATAACCAACATTGCAGGATAATATTGTTACTGCTATTTGCTGTTAACACACTACTGTATACAGATGCTAGTAATTAATGATCATTTTTCTAATTTTCAAATGCAAGGTCGACATCAAAATCAAATGCTAAAGAAGAGGAAAAGGAGACTGGTTCAGGTGAAATTAATAATGATGAGATTCCGGACGCTTCCAAGTGCAATGGTTACAATGAAAATGAGGAGGAAGATCCCATACCAGAGTCCAAGTTTGGTAGAGTCTTCAGAGGCTGGCTATCAACCTCCAGCTCGAGGGGTCCATGCCTACTCCATTTTATTTAATTTAGGCTAGGGAAAGCACCTTTATCCTGCTTAATATACACAAAAAGCTCAAGTTTGAAGAATAAGTTTTTCCCGTGCTTAAAATCGTTGCTACAACCTGGACATGATGTTAACCATTGTTATTTGTTAGAACTTCACAATTATATAGTAAATTTTACCTCTTTAAAACTCTTGGATATATATTTTTTAGTAAACTTTTGGCTTTTGTGAATGACCGAATGTGTCTCAAGTTTGCTTTCAATCTTTTTTCTTCTATTGGAATCATTAGCACATTGAAATTTATCATTATTTTTTAACATGCTGAATAACTTGTGTCGAGGAACAATTGCAGGAAATTGAGTGGGACATAGACCTGTTCAAAACCTGGCCCAGTTTTAAAATTTTCTTCATTTTTTAATAATTTTAACATTTTTACTTAGTGAACAGACCTAGGGAGCACCAAGCATTTCTGGCAAAAAAAAAATGGTCACTGCAAATATATTTTAATGACAAAATAGTGAATGCGAGTAACCTTTTTGTGGCTAACATTTATATTATTTTTGGTGAAAAAAGATCGCCGGAAAAAAATATGATTTTTTCTCGACTTAGATTTTCGTCGGAAATAGTTTCACTTGGCTTTAAAATTGCGGCTACTTTTGGGCAGCCATGAGTAGCTGAAAAAAACTATTTCTGACAAAGATATGGACAACTTATAGTGAGTTAACAAAACATTATGATTACTTAGGAGTAATTCTTGAAAAGTCTACCTTAACCCAACGTTGATGTCGAGAACATCGATCAATATGTTAGAATAGGAGGAAGAATCATTCTCGGTCCATTGGTGCGATTTGAACTTTGTTTGGTGTCGTTTGAAACCCCCAAAGAAACTTCAATGCGACTGACACGTATGTTGATAGCAGATAAAAAGAATAGATATAGACACAATATTTACGTGATTCGGCGTAAAGCTTACGTCCACGAGCGTTTGGAGAGATGAATTTATTATAACGAATATTTTACAGTCTCTCATGACTCACTGTACAAGGAGAAATATACATAAATCTATGAATAAGATCCACTGGTTGGAGCGCCCAAGTCCGTTTATCATCTGATTGCTGCTTTTTTATAGTCTCCTAGCTGGTTGCGTATGTATACCAATCCATTTTTTTCTTCCTTTTCTTTCTACTTTTCCTTGTCTGCATGCCTTACGCTCTAACACCCTTGATCACTTTTCACCTGCACCCCTATGCCTCTACATCTGCCAGCCTTCCTTTCCTGACCACCCCATGCTCCTTAGTCCCATCACATCCCCTCACTCTTGTCCTTTAGTGTAATAAACAATAGACCTGGGCCCCACTTCTTCCCTTCACAGTGCCCCGTGAATTCTCAACAAAGATATTTTGGTGGGAATTTTAAAACATCTACCATCCGAACTTTGAGAAGGCAGTAATTCAACTTCTGAGCCTGAGGTAAGAAATATACAAAAAACATGCGACAAATAATTATCAAGAGAATGCCTTAATGCGTCGATAATCCTAAAATTTTTATGGCATGAGCACGGGACTTAATTAGAGTAAGAGATAGGCTCGGCCGCGAACGTGGGAGCGCGTAGTTCAAAAATAGTGGGAGATAGGTTCGATTACAAACGTGGGAGCGCGGAGCTCAAAGGTAGCGGAAGACGGGCTTGACTGCAAACGTGGAAGCACGGAGCTCAAAGATAGTTGATGACGAGCTCGATCATGAACGTGGGAGCGCAAAGCTCAAAGATAGGGGGTTGGGCTCGATCGCAAACGTGGGAGTGTGGAGTTCAAAGGTAGTGAGAGAGGGCTCGACCACGAATGTAGAAGCGCAGAGTTCAAAGGTAGCGAGAGATGGACTCAACTGCAAATGGTTGTTTGTCGCCTTTGTCTTCTGTCATCACCGTCTTCTTTTCATGCCTTGGGTACCTCAAACTCTGAGGAGGTGGCAGTTTGTTTACCAGACTTGAGGTAACGAAAACCTGTGACAAATGATTTGTCAATAAAGTGTCGTTATATGCTAGTATTTTAAACACTCACGATGGTGATCCGATGGTGCTCGAAAATGGCGATTTGTTGGTGGGTGAATCGACGTGCGAGGGTTTACGAACTGGTAAGGACCCTAGACTCAACCTCGCGATTTGCTGGCATCCTGGTGGGCAAATCAGCGTGCGAGAGTTTACGAAAAGGCAAGGGCCCTAGACTCAATCCCACAGTCGACGTCACTGTTGATGCCGAGAAAATTGGTTAACATGCCAAGGTAAGAGAAAAAGTCATTCACAGCCCATTGGTGTGATTTGGGCTTTGTTTGGTGTCGTTTGGGGCTCCTAAAGAGATTTCGGTGCGACTGACACGTATGTTGATAACAGATAAAATAAATAGACATAAACATAATGTTTACGTGATTTGGGGTAAGGCCTACGTCCACGGATATTGGGGAGGGGAATCCACTATGAATAAGATCCACTGGTTGGAGGTCCCGAGTCCCTCTGAGTAGATGAAGAAGACAATACTAAGGAGGAGACCGTCTGTTGGTTGGAGGGAAGACCGATCCATTTGTCATCTGATTGCTGCATTTTTACAGTCTCATGGGTTGCATATACAAGTCCGTTTCTTTCTTCATTTTCTTTTCACTTTTGCTTGTCCGTGTGCCTCGCACTCTGACACCCTTGATCATTTTTCACCTGCACCCCTATGCCCCTACATCTGCCAACCTTCCTTTCTTGACCACCCCATGCTCCTTTGTCTCATCACATCTCCTCACTCTTGTCCTTTAGTGTAATAAACAATAGGTTTAGACCCCAGTTTTCTTACCCCTCACACCCAATATTGTGCTTTGGTGAATGACTTTGGGCTACTTATATCATACACAATAACTGCAAATATAGCACCTTGGTAGTAAAGTGGTGCCAATGCTTCATATCTGAACAAGACACAAAGTCATTTAGGTTGCATCCAATCCTTTCGATCCTTTCCCCAAAAATGAACAGATTGGAAGACAACAAGACCCTTCCCTTTGTAACTATGTCTTTATCCTACATTGTTAACCATCTAAGAATCATGAAGCGGAAATATGCAACCAACAGCATAGAGCCCAAGTATTTACAAATTTATGCAAAATTATTCTTATAATAGAATTTCTTTTCTCACCCCAACTCATCCTTTTTCAGCTAATTCAAATATCCAAACACATAACTATTTATGTAAAATAGGTTACATCAATCACAACGATGCTTCTGGGGGAATTAAAACCTAGACATAACCATTATCGCTCGACAAGTAGAAAGGAGTGATAAGCAAACCAATCCACAACAAGACATATGTATGATCAGTTTTTGTCCTCAAATTAACGCATTAAGTCTATTTCAAAGGACCTTTGCTAAATAAAATAAGTTTGACAGATCCAAAGTAAAACCTACGAAGATGCCCTCTTCATTCAATAGTTTGCTCAACCACACCAATTGCGAATTGTAAAAAATACAATACTAACAGTATATATACAAATTGACAAAAATATTTAGAAGATGAGTTAACCAAAACAAGTCTTTAAAAGATGAAAAATGATGTGCATCATACGGAGTGGTGCTGCACACTGAAGGGGAAAAAAAAAAACAAAATACTGTAGTTGTAAGTGGGTGTGTAAGTGTGCAGCAGTACAATAGCTGTTGCCTAAAACAACTCTTTTCACCTCTAAAAAAAAGTACCTTCACGTGAAGACTTTCTCGTCAATTTGGGTCATGAGACTCGTGAAATAAAATTAGTGCCTGAAGCTTTTTTCTCACGAAAATCTTAACTTGGGAAAAATGTCTACATTTTCCCATAAGATTATAAATCGAGGTGAAAACATATTCTACCGTAGAAAATATGATGTCTTTTGGTAATAAATCGTTGAAAAAAAATATTCTCGATAAAATATTTTTGTGACGAATAATATTTCCCACAAATAGTTTCATTAGAAATACTTATTTACGAAGAAATCTTATCACGAGAAATAATCACATTGGAAAAAAAGGTATTTGCCACAAGATATATTTATGATAAATGCTAATAGATTTCAGAAAAAAAATGTCTTGCAAAAAAAAAAAGATTGTGCAAAAAATAATTATAACATATAGTCTAATATAAGTTAATAGTTCTTTTTTCACGAAAATCTTAACTTGTGAAAAATGCACATTTTCCAGTAAGATTAGTCGAGGTGAAAACATATTTTACTGTAGAAAATACAATGTCTTTTGATAGTAAATCGTTGAAAAAAAATATTTCCGATAAAATAATTTCATGACCAAGAATATTTCTCACAAATAGTTTCGTTGGACTTATTTATGAAGAAATATTATTGTGGGAAATATTCACATCGGGAAAAAAAAAATTATTTGCCACGAGTACATTCATGGTAAAGGCTAATAGATTTCAGGAAAAAAAATATTGTTAAAAAAAGAGAGAGAGATTGTGCAGAAATTAATTATAACAATAGTCTAATATAGGTTAAATAAATATATCTAAATCTTGAAGATCCAAATTCACACTTATGATAATTAAAAAAAAAATGTAAAATTGTGCTAACGTGTTCACAAGAAAAACTTTTAACGAGAATCCAAGAGAGAAATCTACTTATATAATTTATACACATCCACCACACAACCACAAAACTTTGTAAGTTACACTTCATGGGTCTACAAAACCACAACCATACAATCTATATAAGAGAATTCAATTTTTATAAAATCCACATACAATCCATTCAAAGCACTAGTGTGGTGTATGATGCAGTGTCTTCATGCCTTGGATGATAAGGTATGCGCATTCTATAAAGGAAAAAAAATTACAAATCCTAATCATTGAGTTTAAGATGCATTATATTTTCAGTAGTTAACAATAAGAGGCACAAACTTTGTGAAGACTATTCAAAATGACTTACCAGGTTGAGAGCACCACCCAAAAATATGGTGCAAATTAAGAACTTGTCCAACTTCATGGAAGCACTAATACAACCTGCGAGGACCAATAATTGGAAGAATTGATCTTGTGCTTAACTTCATGATTATTGACCAAGTTTAAGGTAAATGCATCAATATTATCCTCATAAGAAAAAAGGGGAAACAAAAATGAAAATTTTGAGTATGTCCACATTTTGTAGCAGGAAGCAGCAGTTACCTTCTCTGTCTCAACCGATCCCTGGAGTCAAGTGGGGGAGAGTCAATCCCTGGAGTCGGCTGATATGGCGTCTGCCATGTCAGCAAATAATTAAAAAAAAAAAATCAGATGAAATTTGAAAGAAGCAAAACGCGGGATGTAATTTCCATTTCGAAGTTCAGATCGTCCCCAACCTATCAAAGAGAGAGAAACAGCAGCGATGCAAGCCAATCTTCAACCCAAACGTCGAAATCCCCCCTTCTTCTTCTTCTTCTTCTTCTTCTTCTCCTTCTCTTCCAAACTCGAACGTGCAGCCCGACATCCCTCTTCTCTATGAACTTGGAAGCCAAGCAACCCCATCTCCTCTGTGAAGCTCGATACCTCCTCTTCTCCATTTTGCATCTCCTCAGTTGCTCGCTTTTCATCTCCTCCACTACTTGAGATGGTCGTGCACTCATTTCAACTTGCGCAAATCACCGTGGTCATCTCTCTTAAGTCTTTACTCATCTCTCTCATTTCTCTGTAATTCTAGGGTAAAGCCATGTGTATGGGATTAGATCTCATTCTCCTCCCTCCCTCTTTACTCCATTTCTTTGTTTCTCTTTAATTCTAGGGCAAACACCGAAGATTATTCGAGTTCAAGGGGTATGCGTCCAGATTTGCAGAAGAGAACCCGTCTCCTAGTCCAGGTCTACGCCCAAGGTACGGTAACATTTCTGTCAAAGATTCTTCAATACAAAATTGTGCAATTCAAAATTTTCTGATATATCAAGAGTTTTCCTCAATACCTTGCTCTAAAAATTTATATGGGTCTGATTTATCGTAAATGAAACTATGCTAGAGGAGAAATTTAGCTATGTTCCTTGTAACTGTTGTTGTGTTGGGGAAAAGAAACTGACGTAAAGATTGGGTATGATTAGAAAATTTTGAAGTAGTCTAATTTATGTAGTTAATAGCAACAATTATTGTTTATGAATTCTAGCTTGAGATTTGAGTAGGAGTTTAAATTGAGCAAGTTCAATTTTAGGAGAATTTAACTATATTCCTTCCTCACTATTGTTGGAAAAAAGAAGTAAGCATTGAACTTGAGAAATTGACTTAAAGATTGGGTATCGAGGTTTAAAAATTTTGAAGTAGTCTAATTTACGTACTTAATAGCAACAAATACTATTATATGAATTCTGGCTTGAGATTTGAGTGGGAGTTTATATTGAGCAAGTTCAATTCTAGGAGAAATTTAGTTATGTTCCTTGTACTTTTGTTGGGAATAAAAATTAACCATGATAAGGATGAGGCCCTCAGAGATTCATAGTTGAATGATTTCTGGTTTTTTTTCTTTTCCCCTTATTTGCAACCCAGAACTTTCTTTCTTGTGGAGTGTGGAGTTGGCAAATGAAGCCATTGAGTAGCTAAGAAAATCTTCGAATTGTTTGCCAGTGATCATGTATATCTTTTTTATGTACTCTTGAGTATTTTCTTTTCCAAGTTTGTTAATTATATTATGATATAATCTTCTGCATCAAAATTTACTGTGTTATTCAAATTGAAAGGTTAAGCAGTCTTCCCATTGTGCAGGCAGGTGACTTTAAGTGGTTTAGTGATGGTTATGACTTCAACAAAAATATTTGCGTAAGACTTTAACATTCAGGTTATTTTTCCTTTTTGTAGTGAGATTCTAGTAGACGTTACTACTTAGCGATATCATTGTTGCTGAATCCCTAATGAATGTAAATATAAAGTTTTGTCAAGGCTTTTGCGTCTCTAGGAGTGTTTGGGCAATAAAGCTATGAACTCACTAGATTTATTTTGTTTTTGGCACCAGTTGTAAAAAAAAAAATGATTTTGGCAATTATGCAATGTATGATTTATGAGTTTTGCAGGAATGCTAATAGAAAAGAACTGCTACTTCTGTTCTCAGGTTGAAGGAGGACAAGAAGTGGTAAACCAAGCACAGATGGATGCCATTTTCTCATAGCAAAAAACTGGCTCTAATTCTCAGTGCACAATCATTAGAAGATGCAAGCTTGCTCAAATTTTTTTTTTTGACAGAAACACAGGCTTGCTCAGTTGATTATTTGGAGCCTTGTTTATATATATATATATATATATATATATATATATATTTATTTCGAGTTTGCTCGAGTTGATGTATTCGATCTTGCTCCATTGATGATTTGAATATTTTATGACGTATTCTCAGATCAGTTCATGCATTGCATAGTTTTGGATTTTGATGGATGATGTATTTTTAGACTTGTTATAGTTTTGGATTTCAAGTTTTTAATGAAGAATTGGACTGCAATTTTTACTATTGGTAGTTTTTGAATTTGCTTCTGAAGTCATATTCTTGAGTGATGTCTATTTTTACCATTTACAATTTTTGCTTTGCTGCTGCTGGAAAGTACACTACCATTTTTATTTCACAGATGCAATGCTATATAAATAAAAACACAAAAGCAGAGAATTTGTGATAAACTTTAGTTACTTATTGTAACATCATACGTTCGGTACAGTGTAGCACATAAAGTAACATCACCACAACTTTACAAGTGACCCGTCAACTACAACGCTTGTAAACTTAAACAATCAGCTAATCCCCAACACAATGTTAGCAAAACTAATTTTCCTCTCTTTTGGGGACTTTTCTCTTAATGATGGAGTTCTCCCTCGCTTACTGGAGATCTCTTTTTTGACAATTGGACTTTTATTGTATTCTTCATGAAAGTTCTGGGATGTGCTTGTAGTTCTAAGAATTAAGATATATTACATTTCTGCCATGAAAAAATGAGAAAAGAAAAGTTAATGGTTAGTGAAACTTTAACTTCTTAAGCTACAATAATAAGAGGGGAACTTACAAGATTTGATTGCTATATATGTCTCGCAATCCACTTACAAGATTTCTTCCATATATTGAACTAAAGAAGATTTCTATCCACGTGTTTTAACTTATCAAAAAAAAAAAACATTAGTTTTAAGATCTAGGTCCAGCGAGGTTGAAGCTATATATTCTTGCCAATTGCACAGCAAAGAATTAGGCACTGATTTCCTGACCCTTTTGGCTACAAGGAGTCCCCATAGCCATGCCCATCAAAACTCCCACAAAAAATCTTGTCTTCTTGACATCCAAACTCCTAACAACCAGGCCATGCATTGATCACAAGTTAATATGATAGTTATAAAATGAAACTTGAAAATGAGATTTAAATTAGACCATTAGTTTTATAACCAGGATCAATGTATACCTGGGCATAGTAACCTCCAGTGAGAAGAAGCAACATTTGTGCTAGCAATGACATGCTTATGCCCTTAGAGCCGCATTGGCCTATGATTTAGATGATCATGAAATAGGTAAAAATGGAAGGATAAGAGAATTCACCAATAAATTACAAGATAGCAAATTCATTTAAAGAAAACAAAAAAGAAGCATAACTCTAAACTAACAAACCATTTCAAAAGCTAGAACCAATACCTGGACAGAAAAGAAAAGCAAAATAAAAAACTAGGACCAATTAAATATAAAAGCAACAAACATTTATATCTATAGATAGATATTACCTTTGGGAAACCCAGATTTGGCTTCATAGATAGATATTACACTAGAAAGACATGAAAGTGGCTTTCACATACTTTACCCAGTTCATTGAAAGAATTGCCTAGAAAGAGATATTGCAATGTTTTGTCGCCAAATCTGGGTATAATTAACAAACTTGGAAAAGAAAATACTCAAGAGTATATAAGAAAGATATACATGATCACTGGCAAACAATTCAAAGATTTTCTTAGCTCAATGGCTTCATTTGCCAACTCCACACTCCACAAGAAAGAAAGTCTTGGGGGAAAAGAAAAGAAACTCGGGAATCATTTAACTCTGCATCTCTGAGGGCCTCATCTTTATCATGGTTAATTTTTATTCCCAACAAAAGTACAGAGAACATAGCTAAATTTCTCCTATAATTGAACTTGCTCAATATAAACTCCTACTCCAATCTCAAGCCAGAATTCATAAACAATAATTGTTGCTATTAACTACATAAATTAGACTACTTCAAAATTTTCTAATTATACCCAATCTTTACCTTAGTTTCTCAAGTTCAATCCTTACTTCTTTTTCCCAACACAACAACAGTTACAAGGAACATAGCTAAATTTCTCCTCTAGCATAATTTCATTTACGATAAATCAGACCCATATAAATTTTTAGAGCAAGGTATTGAGGAAAACTCTTGATATATCAGAAAAATTTAAATTGCACAATTTTGAATTGAAGAATCTTTGACAGAAATGTTTCCGTACCTTGGGCGTAGATTTAGACTAGGAGACGGGTTCTCTTCTGTAGATCTGGACACATATCCCTTGAACTCGAATAATCTTCTGTGTTTGCCCTAGAATTAAAGAGGAACAAAGAAATGGAGTAAAGAGGGAGGGAGGAGTATGACATCTAATCCCATACGCATGGCTTTGCCCTAGAATTACAGAGAAACGAGAGAGATGAGTAAAGACTTAAGAGAGAGTGTGAGGATGAAATATTTCAAGTAGGGCCAGGCCTATTATTTAGTGCACTAGAAGACAAGAGTAAAAGAGAGTTGAGTGGACCAGATCACATGGGGGATATGCAATAAAGACAAGCAGACACACGCAAAAAATAATATCTAGATCAAAACTTCTATATAAAAAGGCAACAATAAGATGAAAGGACTCTCGATCGATCTCTCTCTCTGGATAATAATTCCTCTCTTCTCCAGGATCGCCTGTTTCGTCTTCTTAAATGAACCCAAGAACTCATACCAATAGATTTATGTATAATTCATGTACAGTGTAAGCCTTGAAAGACTGTAAAAATATTCATTATAGTGAATCCCCTTTCCCAAATCCCGTAGACGTAGGCCTTACACTGAACCACGTAAATACTGTGTTTCTCTATTTATTTATCTGCTATCCGCTTACGTAGGGCTATACCGGAGTTTCACCGGGGGTCTCAAACGACACTCAACAAAACCCAACTCGCTCCAGTGGACCGGGAATGACTCATTTTCCTGTCCCGACCTGTAGACCGATTTTTATGGCATCAACAGAGAGGACCATGATGATTTGTGCAAGCCGAGAGAGGATCACGAGATTGGTGATTTGCGCACGCCGAGATGAGTGCACGACCAGCTCAAGTAGCGGAAGAGATGAAAAGCGAGCAACTGAGGAGATGCAAAATGGAGGAGAGGAGGTGTCGAGCTTCATAGAGGAGATGGGGTAGCTTGGCTTCCAAGCTCACAGAGAAGTGGGATGTCGAGCTGCACGTTCGAGTTTGAAAGAGGAGGAGAAGAAGAAGAAGGGGGGGATTTCGGCGTTTGGGTTGAACATTGGCTTGCATCGCTGCTGTTTCTCTCTCTTCGATAGGTTGGGGACGATCTGAAGTTTGAAATGGGAATTACATCCCTCATCTTGCTTCTTTCTTATTTCATCTGTTTTTTTTTTCAAATTTTTCCCGCCACGTCAGCTGACTCCAGGGATCGACTCCCCCACTTGACTCTCCCTAGAATTATCCATATGTAAATATGTTTGATTAAGATCTTCTGACTTTAATCAAACAGATTTATATATAGCTGATGTAATGTATCCATAAACTATAGTTCTTTTAAATAGGTTATCTAATTTTTTCCATTTTCCAGCACAATCCATTAACCTTGATCCAATATAAGAACTTGAACTTGTGACATCTCCTTCGTACCTTGTGGCACAATCTAACAACTTTTTCCATAAATCCGCATTGGAAGAGATCATTAGATAGTTTACCATTCCCACAAAGATTTGCAATGGCTCAGCATTGGCTGCTGTGATCGACAACAGACAAATACCCCTGGCCTTGGCCCATGATGAGCTCCTGATTGGTTTCTGATATGACACAAGGTTGCACATATGAGGAAAATCAAGACCAGAACAAGTAATACCTTCAGCCAAGAGTAGTATATATATTCATAGTAATGTACTTGAAAAGTTTACCGTTCAAGGCAAGATTGGAGATTGCACCTGGCTTATAACACCATAAACTAAACGAGAGAATGAAAATAGCATTAGTAAAAATACCATGCATATACCTACAGTTTGTTCAATGTTGAATGACAAGATATTGAGTTTAAAATAAAATTGCCTGTGTGTTAGATGTCAAAGCAGAGCAATCGCCCTCACTTCCAACTGGAACTTTTTCAAAGCCATGTTTTTGCTGATTCTTCACCAAATATTGATCTTCAGGTTTCTATATTGATTCCATATAATCCCTCTTATATTTTACTCTTTCCTCCTTCAAAAAGAGAAGGCATGCGTGGATTTCAATATGCAATTGCATAACCATGATAGTTGCTAAATGAAGTTCAAGTCACGGATATAACACAAAGTCTCAACTTACGACAACTATTCCCATTGAGAGATTAAAAATCTCTGGAAGTAAATAGTTTAGCTTTCTCCAAGTTATAAAAATCATGTCAGAATCCAATAACTTTCTTGAGGGAACAGTAGAATAGATAAACATATAATTGAAAATAAATATAACTTTTAAAGAGGCCACTGCACATTTGTCTTTAGAGAAGCACCTAGAGATTGCAGGGAATGGTTTAAGGCCTACAAGAATTCAGATTGAAGTAGTTTAATACCCCAAAATTGTAGTATATTACAAATATTCATAACTGAATGACTGTTAGTAAAATTTAGGCACCTTTACCTGGCACAAAGTTTAAAGAATGAGTTAGGCCAAATATGTTTGGAGAATATTGTAGTAGTACTAGTCAAAGTTTTGAATTTCGTTATAGTGATCGTTTCGATTGAGGTACTGAAACGGAATATTTCGATACTGATATATTTCGGTGTGCCGTTTCGAGATTAATTATATATTATAATAAATATATATATATATAAAAACTAATAACTAATAGAATAAAGACATATACATGTAAATGTGTATCATGTATATGTGTACATATTGAAAGAATTGAAGATTTATAAAATGATTATGAGTTAAAAAAATACAAACTTGAGTTGAGATACAAAAATAAAATTAAATAAATAAATAGATAAAATATTAAAAAATAATGATATTTAAAAAAAAAAGACGTATTTAAAATTATAATGTATATAAATATATTTTATATTCTAAAATTATTTAAATATTATCTAAATTTAAAATTTTTAAAAAAAATGTCATTCAAATACAAAAAATTACAAAAATAGTCTAAACCGAAATAGGGACCGGAATGGCCGAAATTTGGACCGAAACGGCCAAAATTCGATAAGAATGACCAGAATAAATCGAAATTTGGACCAGAATAAAACAATGAAGTATAGTACACCGGTTGAGGCACCAGAATGGAAAATTCTGGCCGTTCCGACCAAAACGATACAGAATTCAAAACTATGGTATTAGTATTACTAGACTACTAGTGCTCTAAGGGCATTCTATTGTAATCTGTAATTTAACAAAGACAGAAAACTTGGCTAGCTGCCTAGTTTTTTCCTGGAAAAATATGTTATACATATTGATCTAATAATACTATATCACCATGCCTTCAAGGTTCTTTCACATATATGTGGTAGGGTTTAATTGGCTTTCCCCATCAATTATGTACGTCTGTGGCTGTACAAAAAAGAAAAAAAAAACAAGCTTGTTATCTCATGCATGCCTTCATTTAATGAAATAACTAATATCATACTGGCTATTTTAAAAATGTTGTGGAGATCTTGCATTTATTAGTCAACCCTCATTTTATGGTGTATGTGTTTTTTGTTTGGTGTTTGGCATCTCTATACCTTGGTCATTGCCAGAGATTGGGATCTAGTTTCTTGAAGTGATATCTTAAGTTTGGTGGCACTTGGGAAGTTTGAGAAATGTTGGCTCAGCTCTGAAGATATCAACAATGATGTTGGAGATCTCACCCACTCCTACAAGAAAGTATGTATGAGACATTATTAGAGTACGTATATATTACCAACCCCCCCCCCCCCCCCCCCCCCCCCCCAAAAAAATCAAAATTAGTACATGACTAGATGTTTGTATTCGACAATTTGAAAGTGACAAAAGAGCTGTTTGTGTTGGCTGGATTCCTACAGTTTGGTAGAATATAAAATGCATCAAGCTATAGGCCGAATCTAGTTATGTAATGGGATGATTGCAAACTATATATGGATACTTTTTTAATCTGTGTATATATGAAAAACATTACAACTTATAATTATATGTTGGCTGTGATGCATCCTTTACCGTACATTTTGGCTGAAGGTATCATTAGCAGACAAATATTAATGCACAACTTGTTAACTAGCAACAAGTTCTTCTGGAATTAGTTGGCTATTTTGCGTATTTGAAGATTTGGAATTGATTTCCAACGGGTTATATAGCATAATATAAATTAGTTGGCTATATATTATATTTAATTTGTGGCATATATAGTACTGGGCACGCAAAGGTTGTATTAGGACGTGTATTAATAAGTGGGGTACCTACAATAAATCCTTGTTGCGGCGACCAAGAAAACTAATATTTATAATTTGTTGCGGCTAAATCCTTGACTTACTGCAACGAGTTGTAGTGGCAGGGCACAAGTTATTGCGGCGAGAATATGGGCAGTCGCTAATAAATCAAAGTCTTATTGCGGTGTTTTTTCATGATGTAGCGTTGGCCAATGCACGCCACTATAGGCCTTTACCTGCATGTTATGTATCGACAGGTGAAGAAATTCAACCTTTTTTACCTTTTGTGGCGGCATGAAGTCGCCGCAAAAAATGCAACTTCAACGCTAGTGGATGGTCGAAGCTACAGAAATGTAGACATCCTCGGCGAAATACCGGTGCCAGTATTTTCGCCGAGGATAGGTAATCACGGTTGTTTTGCCCACTATTAGCTACTAAATTCAGCGCCGGTAAAGCCAATAATTCTTGTAGTATATATGTATGTACTCTTAATTTTTTTAATATCAAATTATTAATATATATATATATTTGGAGGTAATTAGCATCAATCATCTTTTTCCTTCTTCCATTTTATTTATTTTCTCATAAGTTCCCTTCGAAGGGTTGTTATAAGTTCATTAATATTGTAGGACCGAACTGCCCAATGGGAATTAGAAAACTTTGAACAACGTCCATATTAATCCTGTGCATTTGCTAGGAAGGTTCAAATAACTACATTTTTCTTCTTGAACGCGATACAAACTCAATCCGTCTTTAATATTGATACGTACAATAAATATGGCGAGACAAACTAATTTTAGACCTTCAATCCTACCCAAATGGTCTAAAAATAAGTAATTTTCAAAGTAATGGTGAGATTTCTTTGAACCTAATTATATAAAGAGAAATAAATATTTATAGTCGTAAAGTATACAAATACCACGTAATCGTTTTTAAAAAATTGAATAAAATACGAAACTTACATAAATTAAAAAAAAAAAGAAATGAACTTTTTAATAATAAACTCCGTTATTTTTCAAAATAATTATATGATATTTAGGTACTCTATAATTATATGTAACATTACTATTATATAAATTTGATGTTGTTTCGCATAACGCTTCCTATACGTAGGATTTCTATTCATGTTAGAAAAATATGTTTAATTTATTTGGTTCACACTGCGTACGTTGAGTGTAGACCTTCAATCATGGCTACTACTACCCAAATGGTCCAGACATAAGTTTCCAAAAGAAAAATTTTAAACATAACTCCCACATTTTTCTTAATATTTAAAAATGTGATTTTACTCTTTTATTCTCTTTTATTCTATACTTTAAATATTCTGGCGTGTAAAGCACGGAGCCTTTGTATAACCCAACTCTTTTCAAAGTCGTGAGTTTTCTTTTAATCTCATTAATGCATGTTTAGGATTGTGGTGATCAATGTTATGGCTCTTACCTTTTAAGATTTATAGTTGTAAAATTTAAATTTAAATAATAAGCTATACTCTGAAAAAGCTATTTATTATTTAGTATAAATCTAAAACACTTTTAAACATATGATATTTGTTTGGAAATAATAAAATAATATATTTTGAGTTATAAATGTCAAATGATATAAAATATCATTTTATTTTTTAAAGATTATCCATGTTCTTAATAGAAATTCGAATTATGTTTTGCATTATTCGAAAAATTACATTTAAATAAAATTATTAAAATAATGCTTTACTTGAAATTTACCTTTTCTTTATTTTTAGTTAAAAGTATTCTAATATATATTAAACAAATAACTTAATTTTATTATTATATAATTTTTTGAACAATGTTACAGTTTATTTTTATATTATTTTTATAGTATGCAAGGAAAATTATTTTAATTTTTTAAACTATTCTAACCTTTTTTGGGAGTCCAAAGGCAAACACAAAACGGTCAATATTGTCTTCACGTCTCGTTGTCCTTCCCCAACTTGAGCCAAAAGTTCAGCAAGACCGGCATGGAAAGTGGCCAATTCCTAGAGAATTTCATGCTCATTTTCCTGTATTTATTCTTTCAACAAAATATCAATGATTGCAGTTTTGAAAGGCACAATTTTCTCCTTCAAATCTGGACCACGTTACAATCAGTATCATCTTCAAATTCGGACCATATCAGTATTCTTGATTACAGCGTGAGTGCCGTAACACCAACTTCAAATATGCACCATTTTTCAAATAATTAGCATCATGCCACAAGAAAAAGTAGCAAATTGGGCTAATTTAAAAAACTTTGAACAACGTCCGAAGGAATGCTGTGGGCCCCTATTTGTAGACTAATCGCTCCCTGGCTTCGTCCTTACTTGTAGACTAGTCGCCTACCACTTCGTCATGTGAACTGACGGTAAGTTTATGTTTGATTTGTTTTTATAAATAAGATAGAAATCAGATAAGATCAAACTTAAAAAATAAAATACAACGATGCCTAAACTTCATGAGTTGTGTACACTTTGGGAGGAAATCATTGCGTTCTGTGATAGATCACGTACAGATTGAGAGCGTTAACCTTGAGATTTTTCTTTTACTTTCTTCCCAAAATCTATGGGGAATCCAACCTTGCCCCCTTCAGTTTCTTGGTCTGTTTTTGGCATCCTTCCAATTATTTCAGTCCTGTGCTCTTTTGTTTCCTCTGGCTACGCTATTAGCAGAAATGAGACGGACAGATTGGCCTTACTTGAATTCAAGGCTAAGATAATCAATAAACCAATCATGGTTTTCAGTTCATGGAATGAAACCCTCCACTTCTGTCAATGGTATGGAGTTACTTGTGGTCGTCGACACCAAAGAGTCACACAGTTGCACCTACCATCTCAGAAACTCGTGGGATCTCTTTCACCTTTCATTGGAAACTTGAGCTTTCTAAGGTCTCTAAATCTATCACACAATAGTCTGAATCATGAAATCCCTCCAGAACTAGGCCGTTCGCATAGATTGCGGTTCCTAGATTTGTACAATAATTCATTTGGTGGTAGAATTCCTACCAATATATCCAGTTGTTCTAGCCTCCTAGTTCTTAATCTTGGTTCGAACCAACTGGTTGGCGAAATTCCTGTTGCGCTTAGCTTTTTGTCAAAGCTCCAAAACTTTTCTATAAATTCCAACAAATTAACGGGAAGAATCCCTTCATTTCTTGGGAACCTGTCATCACTTGTGGGATTTACAGCATCATCCAATATTCTGAGTGGGAGTGTCCCTGATGTTCTAGGACAACTTGTGAATCTTGAATACTTTTTTATTTTCGAAAATCAGCTTTCTGGTACCATCCCTCCTTCAATCTTCAACCTCTCTTCCATTAGAGAGTTTGACGTGGGGCTTAATCAAATCCAAGGTAGTCTTCCGATGGATTTGGGCACAACTCTTTCTAATCTCCAATATTTTTCCATTGCATCTAACCAGTTTACTGGAACTATTCCTCCTTCAATATCCAATGCCTCAAGCATGAAAATGGTTCAGTTCTCAGTAAACGAACTTACCGGAAGTGTTCCTTCTTTCGAAAAGCAGCGTAGGCTTCGAATTCTGAGAACTTCCAGAAACCACCTGGGAAGCGGGGGAGATGGTGACCTGAATTTTCTATGCTCGTTGACCAATGCCACCAGCTTGAAGGAGTTGACTATAAATGCCAACAATTTTGGTGGGATCATACCCGAATGCATTGGTAATTTCTCATCTACTCTCAAAATATTGTTCATGGATAACAACAATATTGTTGGAAAGATTCCCGATGGGATTGCAAATCTTGTCAACTTATATAACCTCCAGATGTGGAATAATCAATTATCCGGTAGCATTCCTACCAGTATTGGAAAGTTTCAGAGGCTAGAGGAATTGATTCTTTCTGAAAACAATCTCTCAGGCAATATCCCAGACTCGCTTGGAAATATAAGTATGTTATCTGGTCTACGATTGGAGGACAACAATCTTCAAGGAAGCATCCCTTCAAGTCTAGTCAAATGTCAATTTTTGTCATTTTTAGATCTTTCTGGTAACCTTTTAAGCGGTACCATACCACCTCAAGTCATTGGTCTCTCAACCTTGTCAATTTTTCTTGATTTATCCCGAAATCATTTCACAGGGGCCCTTCCCATGGAAGTTGGGAATTTGAATAATCTAGGTCAATTGGATATCTCACACAACAGGTTATCTGGAGAAATTCCAAGAAGTCTTGGTGGATGTATTATGCTGGAGTTTCTATCCCTTCGAGGAAACTTCTTCCAAGGAGACGTTTTATCAACTTTCAATTCTTTAAGAGGAATTCGGGAGTTAGATCTTTCTCTAAACAATTTTTCAGGAAAAATTCCAGAATTTTTCGTGGGCCTCAACTCTTTGCAGCTTTTGAATTTATCTTACAACAATTTTGAAGGTCTCGTGCCTATACATGGTGTTTTCAAGAACTCGAGTGCAGCTTTAGTTGTAGGAAATACCCAATTATGTGGGGGAGTCCCCGGGATGCACTTGCCTAAATGCAACTTCCAAGAATCCGAGGAAACAAAGACAACCTCAACCCTGAAATTAATAGTCATCATAGTTTGTGGGGTTTCAGGCGTAATTTCAATGTTGTCTTTTGTACTTATTTGTTGGTTAAAAAAGAAAAGAGCAGAACAATCGACATCAAGTGCTTCAGAAAATTTGCTTTTGAATATGTCTTACCAAAGGCTTTTGAAGGCAACTAATGGTTTTTCTTCTGAAAATTTGCTTGGTGTGGGTAATTTTGGATCCGTGTATAAAGGAATGCTCGATGATGAGAGTGGAAATATAATTGCTGTGAAGGTGCTCAACCTTATGCGCCATGGAGCTTCCAAGAGCTTTCTTGCTGAGTGTGAGGCCTTGAGAAACATCAGACATCGAAATTTTGTAAAGGTGCTTACAATCTGTTCAAGTGTAGATTATTATGGCAATGATTTCAAAGCTCTAGTTTATGAGTTTATGGTCAATGGGAGTCTTGAGGATTGGTTGCATCCTACTTTGAAAGAAGATGAGGCATCTCACGAACAAAAAATTCTGAATCTTTTACAGAGGTTGAATATTGCCATTGATGTCGCAAGCGCACTAGAATATCTCCATTATAATTGTGAAACACCAATTGTTCATTGTGATCTTAAGCCCAGCAATGTTCTTCTAGACAATGAAATGACTGGACACGTGGGTGACTTTGGGTTAGCAAGGTTCTCACCGGAAACCACTTATCAGAACACTTCAACCAATCAATCTAGCTCTATCTGCGTAAGAGGAACTATAGGTTACACTGCCCCAGGTGAAGAATATATTTTTTTCCGATCAATTGTTTTGATTATATTCCTTTGTTATCATTTCTTTTGGAAAAAGCATGATCACGTCAGAATGTCTCATATGTCCGTTGCAGAGTATGGTACAGGAAACTGGGTGTCTACCTCCGGTGATGTGTACAGTTATGGCATCCTCTTATTAGAGATGTTCACTAAAAAGAGACCCACGAATAACATGTTCCAAGGCAACTTGAGTCTCAATGGTTTTGTCAAGGCAGCTTTACCTCAACGAGTTGTTGAGATTGCGGATTCAATACTTTTCCAGGAAATAGGAGAGCAAACATCGGATCGTCAAATCAGCAGTACAAGAAGAACCAAAATCAAGGAATGCTTGGTTTTGATATTTGGCATAGGAGTTGCTTGTTCTTCCGAACATCCAGAAGAACGGATGAACATCAAGGATGCTATAACCAAACTCCATTTGGCCAGAAAACACTTCCTGAAACTGGAACACATGGAGCCAACTCATCTACAAATAGACCCTTAATTGTCAGCAGGTAATATATATTAGTGCCTTTCAAACCATTTTGCCCTTTGATTGCGTGTTTAAGATGGTTGTCGAATGACATCGATCCTCTCTTCATTTTGTTTACAGTAGTGTGAATTCTAATCTTAATTCAGGCAAAATAAATAAGAAGGCTGCGCAAGAGTTTCTACAGCCCCAACTGAAGTTAGGAGCACAGAAAAATAAATTGCAAGGGTATGTCTTGTACAAATAGCCATATACACAAACCGATCTGAATATTACAGGCAGATATAAGTGTTGTCACAACTTAACCCGCTCTTTAAGTTTATTTAGTTTCAAATTTCTTCAATCACGAGAAGGGCGGTGTAATTGCTTCCCAATTTCCTACCAAAAGAAAAGGAGCAAATGGTCAGTCAGTCTTCTAGTTGCATACAGTTTTAACACCATGGATTCTACAGACTTGACTATGTCAGGCCGCGCTAGGAGCCTTGGTAGATGCTCAAACAAATACGTCCCCAAAATGTTTCACGTAAATCAACTGCTCTATAAAAAGAAATGGCGATTGGCAAAATGATGTATCTTTGTCTTTCTATTAGAAAAAAGTAGAATGTACTTAGAATTACAAGAAAATAAACAAATACTTAAGTCGTACCTAGCGTAGCACAGAAGAAAAACACCATTAAAACCTATCCACAATGTCATTTATGGTGTATAAACTTAACATCGCTGACCACGGCTCCAAACAGATATATCTTTCTTATTCAAGAAAAAACAGTTATAGGCAGTCAATGTAAAAAATACCTCAAACAGCTGATTTATATTATCTGCCGTCTTTGCAGATGTCTCAATAAAAAACATTCCATTCTTCTCTGCATAGTCAATACCATCCTGCAAGACCGAAAAGGGAATTTTATACAACTGAAAAATAATGTTAGTTTGCAAGTATAGAGAATGCTTGAAATGGAGAATGCACTCACCTGAACTGGTACTTCCCGCTTTTCCTGAAGATCGGCTTTGTTACCAACTAAGACCATGACTATATCAGGGCTTCCATGTTTTTGTAGCTCCTGTAAAATATCACATTCTTCAATTGTTTCGAAAATCAAATCTCAACAGCGACCATAGGAACTAACTACCTACAAATCTCAACAGCGACCATAGGAACTACCTACCTACAAAATTTGTGCACGCACGTCTTTCTGGCCAGAGATGCCATCTATAAGCATCTAGCACTCATGGCACACTGAACAGAACACAACCTGATTATACTGGAGTAAGCTATAGTTTTATTTCCTTTTTCACTACAACTCTTGCAACTCCTATAGAATCTGATATACTGGAGTAAGCTATAGTTTTATTTCCTATTTTTCACAACTCTGCTGCCAAAGCCAAGGCATTACTTAAAGATTTCACATATTTGAAGCCACTTGAGCCCTAAAAAATAACAGCACTTTCATCTTGAGACAGGTGAACCTAGGTTTTCAGTAGCATGCTGATGAGGGCTTTGCAACATATTCTCAGAGTCATCTTTCACTGTTTTCTGTTTTCTGAAAAAATACAAATAAATCATAGAATGAACTGCAAATAGGAAAACTGGTGCAATCAGTTAAAATATCACTGCAACCCTACAAGATAAGTTAAAAATCAGAGGAAATAAAAAACTCCGAGCGTAGCTTGAGGTTCTAGGAGAATTTCTAAACCAAGTTATCCATATTAAAAAAAAAAAAAGTTGAACCAACTAGAATAAGATATTTACAATACAGGTGATTGGTGAACAATGAATATCCATATTCACCCAACCTCTATCAACAATAAGAACTGACCCAGTTAGTCAGCCTAAATCCCAACTTGAAGTATTGCAACCATGACCAGCAAGCTCACCATGAAGAAATCCAAGTAATACATAGAGAGATTTCAAGATCGTCTTCAGGCGGTATGTGAAGCATCAAGGGGTTTTCCCACTAAGAAACTCCGATCAAAATTCATGCATTGTTGTGCACAGGCAACATTAGACTGATTTCATTTGCCCAACAATTACTGTATGCGTAACATGTAATTTCTCTGACCAGCCAGGGCCTTCGCTTAACACACCCACAAACAAAACATTATTGTGCCGTTACATTTAATCTCACAAAAGGTCACTATGTATGATTACTTCAACCAGATCCTTTTATTTTATGAGGTTTGCTATAAAGGATGTTAGGTGCTGAACATTAATATTGTCCCATCGCTCACCTTGGAAAAAGGTTATAAAATATACTTATAAATTTATATGATTTGACTTAATACATTAAATTATAAAATTATTTTTATTATAAAATAAATTTAAAATATTTTATAAAATTACGTCAATTTGTAAATTTAAGCCTGATTTATTTTGGGAGATAAGACCAAAAAGTTAAAACACATCTCGAATTTATTATTACACTTTTTCAAATCTCCATACAGAATATAATAAAAAATTCAATTTTTTCAAATTCTCTTATCACTTTTTTGAATTCTTATACAAAATTAATATTAAAAACATATCTTATAATAATTTTTTTTTTCATTTTTTTTTTTATCTTATCCCTAAAAATAAATCAAACCTTATTTCATATAATCTCTTTTATGTATATTACTATTCTCATATATATATATATAAAATGAGCTGTGATTGATAGCGAGCAGTTGGGAGATATAAACAGTGTTTTACTGTTCATATAAACAGTAAAAATACTGTTTATATCTCTGGGCTGTCCGGGGGCTGCCAGAAATTATCCATATTATGTTTTTATTGAGCTAGCTAGCTGTTCATCCGAAAAAGGACAGTGGAGTTTTTTTTTTTTTTTTTGAAAGGGGAATGGTTCCATTGCATTAAAACTCTTGAGTATTACATGAATTTTCCCGTAGCATTACATGCATAACTTCCAGAGGGCATTCCTCAATCCAAATAGATTCAGTATCTAAGTACATGCCTAATTTTGCTGCTGTGTGAGCAGCCTGGTTTGCTTCCCTTTTAATAAAATTAAGCTCCCATCCCTCTTGGGCTGCGAGCGTTTGCTTAATGTCACCTATGAGTTGGCCCTTCCACGATAAGTCGTCATTATTGCCTCTGATCACCCCGTCTATAAGTACCTTGGCATCACCTTCAAAGAGTACCCGCTGTAAATGCAATTCTTTGCATATTTGAAGTCCTCTAAGCAAGGCGTAGCACTCTGCAGTGAATGGACAGAAAATATGCTGCTTGGGCCCCGATAGCACTACATCCACTTCCCTCCTGCTATTTCTTATCACCACTCCTATTCCTATTAATTTTTGTTCAGCATCAAAGGCAGCATCAAAGTTCACCTTGCAGTAGGGTTCCTTTGGTGGCTTCCATCTCAGCACATTAACCTGTCGGGGAAGACTAGCTTTGTTAGATAGCAAGCTCAGGTGAGCTTCAGAATATGCCTCTAATTCAGTGGATACAGAGCTTAGGATTGCAGTAGGACCAGTGAACTTATTTTTGAAAACAAAATTGTTCCTCCTAATCCACAGTTTGTGGAGTATACTGGCCACCTGTGCTAGGAGCATTGTGCTTAGGCTGCTATTAAAGTCCCCCCACAAGTGTTGGAAATCTTTGTGATCTGATTTCCATTTACTTAGTGGGCTGTCCTTGTCTCCCCTAACATCACTGGAGGCAGCACAATTCCAGAGTACATGGTACGTGGTCTCCACTTCCGTTTTGCATACTGGGCACACGTCATCTTCAGTTATTTTCCTTTGTTTTAACTGCTGTTTGGTGGCTAGGATCCCAGTCACTGCTTTCCATAGGAAATGCCGAATTTTCCCAGGGACTGGAAGCTGCCATAGCTCCTTCCATCTCAGGTCTGAAGCTTCTCTTGTTGATGATTCTCCTTTGTCCTGCTTGAGAAGAAAATTACAAAGAAAGTATGCACTTTTAACGGTGAAATTGCCTTTTGGATTTCTGGCTCAAAACATAGTATCAGTTGTGTTCCTGGGGCTTAGTGGAATACTACAGATAAACTTTGCCTCTTCTTGGTTGAAAATTCCTTGAACCATTTCAACTTTCCAGCAGCCATATTCCCTCTCAATTAGTTCAGACACTGTACAATCTGCTCTCAACTGCTGAGTAGGAGATTGAACCATGTATGAGCTTTGTTGAGGGATCCACCTATCTTGCCATATGCGGATATTTTGCCCATTTCCCACCTTCCAAACAGCCCCTGCCTTTACTAGGCTAATAGAAGACCAGAGGCTTCTCCAAATGTGTGAGGGAGAGGAGCCTATTTTGGATTCTAGGATGCTACACTGTTTAAAATACTTGCTCTTGAAAATCTGGGCTACCAAGGAGTTCGGGCACTGGAGCAGCCTCCAGACTGGTTTAGCGAGCAGAGCGCTGTTGAAATTTGTCAGACTTCGAAAACCAAGCCCTCCTTGGTTTTTTACCTCACCTAATCTCACCCAACTCCTCCGATGGATTCCTTTACCGTCTTTTTTACAGTTCCACCAGAAGCGGGCGAACATGCTCTCAATTTCTTGTGTCAGCTTAGCGGGCAATCGGAAGACACTCATGGTATATGCCGGTATTGCCTGTAGTACACTTTTTATGAGGATTTCTTTCCCAGCTGTGGAGAGCATCTCGCTTTTCCAGCTGCTAATTTTCCTCCAAATTTTCTCCTTTAGGTGACCGAAGGTTTTGTACTTGGACCTCCCAACCATCGTTGGTAATCCCAGGTATCTATTATAGTTCCCACACAACATTCCATTAGTAGTAGCAATAATCAATTCTTGCTCATCCGGATCTGTGTTGGGGCTGAAAAGTATGGAGGTTTTTTGTGTGTTTATGGTCTGACCCGAGTCACATTCGTATCTGCATAGAATCTGCTCCACCGCACACCACTCTTCTTGTTTTGCTCTACAAAAAATTACACAATCATCTGCAAATAAAAGGTGGTTAATGGGTATTCCCCCCCTTGAGGCAGTCACTCCTTTGATTACACCATTCCTCTCAGCTTGTTGGAATAGGGATGAGAGGCCTTCTGCGCAAAGAATGAAAAGGTACGGTGATAAGAAGTCACCTTATCTTAGCCCTCTTGAGGAGAAAAGTATTTTTCCTCTAATCCCATTGACTTTTACCGAGTATGAAACGGATTTTACACAGCTCATCACTAACTTAGTCCACTTTTCTCCAAAACCCAGTTTTCTCATTATGGTTTTCAGGAAATTCTACTCAACCCTGTCATATGCTTTGGACATGTCCAATTTAATGGTCATGCTACCTACCTTTCCTTTTTTGCCGAGCCTACATGCTGTGTAGTAATTCATATGCTGCCATAACATTATCTGTAATGAGCCTACCCGAGATAAAGGCACTCTGATTCCATGATATAACTGAGTTTAGCAGGCTTTTCATCCTATTTGCCAGCATTTTAGAGATTAGCTTATACAAAACATTGTATAAACTAATTGGCCTGAACTCATTCATGGTGGTAGATGAGTCTACTTTGGGTACCAAAGCTATTATAGTGTGGTTTAATCCTTCCGGCATCACTCCTGTTTTCATGAATTCCAGAACAGCCTGGGTGACATCCCACCCCACAATATCCCAGTGGTCTAAGAAGAACCCGGCACTAAACCCATCTGGGCCAGGGGCTTTAAAAGGGGACGTGTGTTTTAAAGCAAAAAGAACATCCTCCTTAGTAAAGTCTTTTTCCAAGTCCCGCCTATTTTCTATAGAGATTCTGGACTTTACATCATGTAAACAGCTATTTATGCACTCTCGAGAGGGGTAAGTAGAAAGGTATACCTGTGAAAAGTGTTGCCAGAATCCATCCATAATTGCTTTGGGTTCTGTTAACTCCACCCCGTCAGCATCCTTGATTTTCTTGATGTGGTTTTTCTTCTGTCTTTGATTTACACATGCATGGTAGAATTTTGTGTTCCGATCACCCTTCTCGAGCTAATGTCTCTTTGCTTGTTGCTTCCACTTTATATCATCTTGGTCCAGAAGGAAATTGATGTCTTTTTGGAGCTGTTTCTGAGCCTTTATGGAGCTGGGGGTCTCATTTTCTTGCAATGTTGCAAGTTGTTTGGTCTTGTCCCGAATTGCCTTAGTCCTCTCCTTGTCCATATATCGACTCCATATCTTTAGTCCCTTGCTGCATGCTTCCAGCTTTGCTTTGACAGATTGCATAGCACTGCCTCCCCCAATACCTGTTTGCCACTCTGCTTTTATTAAGGAGGTGCACCCCTCCTCTTTTTCCCACTTTAGTTCATATTGAAAGAAATCATGGCCCCTTGCAGGTAGAAACTTATTGGAGCCAGAGACTAGCAGTAAAGGCCGATGGTCGGAGCAAACTGCGGTGAGTGTTTCCACCTTAAAGTTTCGGTTGTTGTCAATCCAAAATTGATTGGCCAGAGCTCTATCTAATCTCTCTCTGATGTGGGTGTCATCTTCATGCCTATTGCTCCAGATAAATTTTTCCCCCCTCCATCCTAGGTCATTTAGATTGCCTTGTTCAAGGACATCCCTGAACATATTCATTTGGTTCTCGCTTCTCACGCAGCCCCCACATTTTTCATCGTTTGTTAAAATCTCATTGAAGTCTCCTACCACACACCATCCACACTTTGCTGGCTTAAAAGATTTTAGTAACTCCCAAGCTCCACTCCTCTTACTGACATCCGGATTGTCCATAAAAGCAAGTGAGGAGCCAACTATTACACCACGCACATCTGAGATTGAAACATTGATATGCCTCGCCGAATAGTTAATAAGATCTACATTGAGGTCTTGTTTCCACATTAGCACCAGACCCCGACAGTGGAGTTAATTTTCAGTTTCATATTAGTACTTCGTCGTTCGTACTAATTTTATACGTCTAATGGGACGTCGTACGTACTCTTCATATTTTTTTAATATCAAATTATATATATATATATATATATATATATATATATGGTAATTAGCATCAATCATTTTTTTTCCTTCTTCCAATTTATTTATTTTTCCATAAGTTCCCTTCGAAGGGTTGTTATAAGTTCATTAATATTGTAGGACCGAACTGCCTAATGGGAATTAAAAAACTTTGAACAACGCCCGAATTAATCTTGTGCATTTGCTAGGAAAGTTCAAATAACTACATGTTTATTCTTGAACTTGATACAAACTCAATGCGTGTTTAATGATAAGTACAATAAATATGGTGAGACAAACTAATTTTAGACCTTCAATCCTACCCAAATGGTCTAAAAATAAGTTTTCAAAGTCATGAGTTTTCTTTGAACCTAATTATATAAAAAGAAATAATATTTGTAATCGTAAAATATGCAAATTCTACGTAATCCTTTTTTTATAAAGTGAGTAAATACGGGATCTATATAAAATATATATATATATATAATGTTTTAATAGTGAACCCCTCTTTTTCAAATTGGTTATACGATGTTTACGTACTCTACAACTATATATAATATTATTATTATATAAATTTGATCTTGTTTTTGCATAATGCTTCGTACATGTAGGGTTTCTATTCATGTTAGAAAAATATGCTTAATTTATTTGGTTCACACTTCGTACGTTGAGTGTAGACCTTCAATCATAGCTACTAACCAAATAGTCCATGCATAAGTTTTCAAAAGAAAATTTGTAAATATTATAAGTCTCACACTTTTCACCTCACTTAAAAATGTAGTTTTATTCTTCTATCCTCTTTTATTCTATACTTAAAACTCCGGTATGTGACGCCAGATAGAATAGTGATTATTCTGCAGACTAGTTTCAACAAATGATTCACAGGAAAGAACACGAGAAAATCACCCAAAATACAGAGAATACATCTCTGAGATTCAATTGGATATTATGAAATCAAGCAATGTCGAAAATCAGTCCACAAGCCCGATTGTATAGCCAAAAATCTAAATTTTACCAAAAAAGGAAAAATCTCGAAAATCACGTCAAATTGAAATTCAAAATAAAATAAGTAATCTGTGAAAAATTCGACCCAAATCGAATTTGAAATCAATTCCTAACTGACAAACGAAATATTATCAAAAATAATTAAAAATAATTAAAAACAATGGTTCGAAAGGGAAAATAGCAGAATTTGAGGTCGAAAAAAAGGCACAATGAGCCATGCTCGATGTGGACAGCGTGCGTGTCGAAAATAGCTTTCCGAATTAGTGTCTTATGCGCGATTATAACACTTGTAGCCAAAGTTATGGCCGAAAGACTGAAACGCACAAAAAACTGTCTCAATTAGAAAGATATTACAATTAGTTTCTGCATTTGTGCTGATCTGTCAACTCATGGTACCTCAACGCCATCAACATGCAATTAAATAGGTCAGTATCATCTGTCTCGGATCCCCCTACATCAATATGTCAGGTGTGAGATTTTTGTATAACCTAACTGTTTTCAAAGTCCCAAGTTTTCTTTTAATCTCATTAATGCATGTTTAGAATTGTAGTGAATGCTATGCTCTTACCTTCCAAAATTTTTAGTTGTGAAATTTAAGTAATAAGCTATAGTAAGAAAAAGCTATTTATTATTTATTATAAATTTTAAACACTTTTAATCAACATGTGATATTTGTTTGGAAATAAATTTATAAAAAAATTGAGTTATAAAAGTCAAACGATATAAAAGGTCATTTTATTTTTAAAGATTATCCATATTCTTAATAGAAATTCGAATTGTGTTTTGCATTATTCAAAGAATTACATTTAAATAAAATCATCAAAATGATGCTTTACTTAAAATTTACCTTTTATTTATTTTTAGTTCAAAAATATTATAATATATATATAATAAACAAATAACTTTTTTTATTATATAACTTTTTAGACTATTTAAATATTTTTTTAGACTCGTAAGAGCACTAGCAATAGACTGGTTATAGTCCATTGCAGAGCTAAAATAGAGTTAAATTTAAAGGAAAAGAGCCACATTGGACTAGCTATTGAGCCTCCATCAGCGCATTAACAATGGTCTTGCCAAAGCTAAGTTCAAATTGAAGGCCAATTTTGTTCTTTTAGCTATAATCTATATGATTTAGTTAAGGAGTCCACATTGGTTTAGTTAAATCAAAATTCAAATAATAATATAATATTATTATTTTAATATTTTTTTTAGTTAAATCAAAGTCCAAATAATAATATAATATTATTATTTTAATATATTTTTTTTAATTTTGCAAATACACTTAATATATTAAATATTAATCTTAGTAAATAATAAGTTAATTTTTTAAATTTTCAAATGCATGTAATATATTAGATATTAATTTTAATAAGAAATATGTTTTATTATTATTATATCTTCTCTCAAACACTAGCACAATTAAAACACAATAAAATAAATAGATGGGGGCGTAAACAGTGACACGCCAAACATAGCCAGTTTTCATGATTTACTGTAGCTAAGTGTAAGATAGAGGTTGGCCGATAGTAAAATCAATGTAGACATTATTTTAGGTTTCTGGCCAAATTTAAAAATGCAGTGGACTATAACCAACTCACTGTTAATGCTCTCAAAGATTTGATGAACAGTAATTTCATTTTTTAAAATTTTATAATTGATATAATAATATAATAAAAAATATTTTAAAATAAAATTTAAAAAATACAATAAAATAATAAAATAATAAAAAACATAATAAAAAAATAAAATGAAGATGAATTTTTAAAGGAAATTCAATTTCACTCAGCCCTCGACGTCGCCGCCGGTAGAATCGGGTCCGAAACGAGTTTAAGGCCGCCAAGGACACACTAGAGATCGTTGGGGCTCACCATCACAGGAGTGAGGTCGCCGACTTTCTCCGGTCTCGATGGGGTGGGCAGTGTTGCCTACCGCAACTGAGAACGACGGGAGCTACAATGATGAAGAACTCCAGCTTTTCTCATTACAATTACCATTTTTCAAATAATTAGCATCACACTAGAAGAAAAAATAGCAAATTGCGCTAGGTTAAAAAACTTTGAACAACGTCCGAATTAATGCTGTGGGCCCCTATATGTAACTAATCGCTCCCTAGCGGTAAATTTAGGTTTGATTCAATTTTATAGATAATATGAAATCAAATGAGATAAAAAATTATATAATATATTAATATAATATATTTTTTTAATATTAATTTTATTTTAAAATTTGAAATTTGAAATTTTTTAATTTTATTTGGTATAAAAATTAAAAAATAATAATAATTATGAAATTAGATTAGATTAGATGAGAGTATTTGTAAAAATGAACCATGACTTATTATTTTCGTATATATACAAGGTTGCCTTGCAAGCATGCGAGGGGTCCAAAAATGATGTTTGAAGTCGGTCAGTCACACAATCGTATTATGAAAAATTATATTCATCGTCTTTTATAGTATATAATGCATATTAGTGTATTTTTATTTTTTCTTTTACTAAGTATTTGATATACAAATAATGAGTAGAAGAATTTTATTAATTTAAGAAAAATAAATTTAAAATAAATAAATAAAATAATAAAATAAAAAGATGTATTGTGTTGAGTGGAGGATGATGAGTAGTAAAATTTGTTTTTTATATCTAAGATGAGAAGAAATAAGATAAATAATTTATAAATAATAAGATAATTCGATTTAAGATATTTATATAATTTTAGTAAAGAAAAGAAAAAATAATATAAAATATAAAAAAGGAAGAATATAATTTTTTTAATATAATTTTTATTTTAAAATTTTAACAAATAAATTATTTTTTGTGTTTTATTTAGAAGTTTGAAAAAGTTACAATTATTAATTAGTAATAATTAAATAACAAAATTAAAAACTTAAGAAATATTTATGCCTAATGTATGGATGTTCAAATGAAATGAGAAAGACGAATTGAGAAATTTATAAAACACAACGATGCCTAACTTCATGAGTTAGGCATCCTACCCAAATGGTCTAAAAATAAGTTTTCAAAGTCATGAGTTTTCTTTGAACTTAATTGTATAAAAAGAAATAATATTTGTAGTCATGAAATATGCAAGTGCTATATAATTATTTAAATAAAATGAGTAAAATTAATACGGGATCCACATTAAAAAAATATATAATTTTTTAATAGTGAATCTTACTATATTTTAAATAGTTATATGACGTTTATACACTCTACGATTGTATATAATATTACTATTATATAAATTTGATCTTGTTTTTGCATAATGCTTTGTATATGTAGGATTTCTATTAATTCATGTTAGAAAAGGAAAATAATACCCTTACTATTTGTCTATAACTAATTTACTTAATTTTTTTTAAATTAAAAAAAATTACTTAATGATAAAACAAAATGATTATTAGTGAAATTATATATTTTTAAATTTTTTTTAATAATTAAAAATGTTAAAAAAATACTTAAAAATAATAAAATAAATACATGTAAAATAATAAATCAAGAATAACTAGGTTATAAGGATATCACTACCCGTTAGAAAAATATGCTTAATTTATTTGGTTCACACTTCGTACGTTGAGTGTAGACCTTCAATCATAGCTACTAACCAAATAGTCCAGACATAGGTTTCCAAAAGAAAATTTCTAAACATGATAAGTCTCACACTTTTCACATCATTTAAAAATGTAGTTTTATTATTTTATCCTGTTTTGTTCTACTGAAATGATGTGCAGCAGCTGATGTACTGTTACATATTTAAAAAAAAAATTGTAATTGTGAGTGGATGTACAATGTGCAGCAGTATAATAATTATTGCATAAAACGACTCTTTATTTTATACTATACAAACTTTGGAATGTCGTGAGATTTTTGTATACCTAACACTTTTCAAAGTCGTGAGTGAGAGTTTTCTTTTATTCTCATTAATGCATGTTTATGATTGTAGTGATCAATGCTATGATCTTACCCTTTAAAATTTTTAGTTGTAAAATTTAAGTTATATTATGAAAAAGCTATTTATTATTTAATGTAAATTTCAAACACTTTTAAACATGTGATATTTGTTTGTGATATAAATGTCAAACGATCTAAAAGGTCATTTTATTTTTCAAAGATTATCCATATTCTTAATAGAAATTCGAATTGTGTTTTACATTATTCAAAAATTACATTTAAATAAAATCGTCAAAATGATGCTTTACTTAAAATTTATCTTTTATTTATTTTTAGTTCAAAAATATTATAATATATATAATAAACGAATGACTTAATTTTTTTTATCATATAACTTTTTAGACTTTTTAAACATTTTTTTAGACTCGTAAAAGCAACCACAAAACGGTCAATATTAATTGTCTTCACGCGTACCTAGAGAATGTCCTGCTGCTTTTCCTGTACATATTTATTCTTTCAACAAAATATCATTAAGTGCCGTTTTGAAAGGCACAATTTTCTCCTTCAAATTTGAACCACATTACAATCAGTATCATCTGGACCATATCAGTATTCTCGATTACAATAGTGCAGCAACATCAACTTCAAATATATTGGACCATTTTTCAAATAATTATCATCACACACTAGAAGAAAAAGTAGCAAATTGGGCTACTTTTAAATAACTTTGAACAACGTCCGAATGAATGCTGCGGGCCCTTATTTGTAAACTAATCGCTACCTGACGGTAAATTTAGGTTTGATTTAATTTTATAGATAGGATGAAATAAGATAAGATAAAAATTATATAATATATTTTTTTAATATTAATTTTATTTTGAAATTAAAAAAAATTATTTTGAGATTTGAAAAGATTGAATTATTTATTTTATTTTATTAAAAATTAAAATAATAATAATAATGAAATGAGAATGTTTATAAAGGAGAACAACGACTTATTATTTTCGTACATATACAAGGTTGCCTTGCAAGCATACGAGGGGTCCAAAAATGATGTTTGAAGCCAATCAGTCACACAACCGTATTATGAAAAATGTTATTCATCATCTTTTATAGTATATAATACATATTAGTCTATTTTTATTTTTTCTTTTACTAAATGTTTTATATATAAATAATGTGTAGAAGAATTTTATTAATTTAATAAAAAAAATTTAAAAAAAAAAATGTATTGTGTTGAGTGGAGGACGATGAGTAGTAAATAAAGTTTATTTTTTTATATCTCAGATGAGATGAAATAAGATTAAAATTTTTTTTATCAATAATAAAGTAATTCAATTTAAAATATTTATATAATTTTAGAAAAGAAAAAAAATCAATATAAAAATATAAAATATAAAAAAGGTAGGATATAATTTTTATTTTAAAATTAAAAATAAATTACTTTTTTGTGTTTTATTTAGAATTTTAAAAAATTTATAATTAAGTAATAATTAAATTAAAAACTTAAAAAATATTTGTGTCTGATGTATGGATGTTGAACTGAGATGAGACAGATGATCTGAGAATTTTATAAAACACAATGTTGCAGAGTTAGGCATCCTATCCAAGTGGTCTAAAAATAAGTTTTCAAAGTCATGAGTTTTCTTTGAATCTAATTATATAAAAAGAAATAATATTTGTAGTCGAAAAGCACACAAGCGCTACGTAATCGTTTTTTTTTTTAAAAAGTGAGTAAAATACGGGATCCATATAAAAAATTTAATTTTTTAATAGTGAACCTCCCTCTTTTTTAAAGCGGTTACATAATATTTATGTACTCTACGATTATATATAACATTATTATATATAAATTTGATCTTGTTTTCGCATAACTTAACGCTTCGTATATGTAGGATTTTTATTCAGAAAAATGATAAATGCAGTCATGGAATTGCAAGCGGCGTGCAGTCGCTTTGAAAAAAAGTAAATATATATAAGACCTACGTGAAAAAAGTTAACTTTTTTCTAAAGTGACTGTACACCGTTTACAATTTCACGATTATATGTAGCATTATTCTTCTATTTATGTTAGAAAAATATGCTTAATTTTTTTGGTTCACACTTCGTATGTTGAGTGTAAACCTTCAATCATAGCTACTACAAAATAGTCCAGACAAGTTTTCAAAAGAAAATTTGTAAATACGATAAGTCTCACACTTTTCACCTCACTTACAAATGTAGTTTTATTATTTTATCCTCTTTTATTCTATACTTAAAGAGCTCTGGTATGTAGGCGTGGGATTTTTGTATACCTAAAACTTTTCAAAGTCGTGAGTTTTTTTTTTTAATCTCATTAATGCATGTTTAGTATTATAGGGAATGCTATGCTCTAACCTTTTAAAATTTTTAGTTGTAAAATTTAAGTAATAAGTTATATTATGAGAAAGCTATTTATTATTTAGTATAAATTTTAAACAATTTTAAACATGTGATATTTGTTTGGAAATTAAAAAAAAAAAATTGAGTTATAAATGTCAAACCATATAAAAGGTCATTTTATTTTTTAAAGAATATCCACATTCTTAATAGAAATTCGAATTGTGTTTTGCATTATTCAAAAAATTACATTTAAATAAAATCATCAAAATGATGCTTTACTTAGAATTTACCTTTTATTTATTTTTAGTTCAAAAATATTCTAATATATATAATAAACAAATAACTTTAATTTTTTTTTATTATATAACTTTTTAGACCATTTAAACATTTTTTTAGACTCGTAAGGCAACCACAAAACGATCAATATTAATTGTCTTCACGCGTACCTAGAGAATTTCATGCTTCTTTTTCTGTATTTATCCTTTGAATAATGCTAAAGACAAACACCGGCCAAGTGACAATTCACATCCCACAAACTTTTTATTTCTTTTTAGTTTCGAACATATTTTTTTATTCTTCAACTCACTAATATTTCACAGCACATAAAATACACCAAACAACACAAATTATCAATTAGACGTTTGTTCTTGACATTTTTCCATAGCATTTTTGTTATTCTTTCAACAAAATATCAGTGAGTGCAGTTTTGAAAAGAATAATTTTCTCCTTTAAATTTGGTCCACATTACAATCAGCATTGTTGAAGCTATAAAAATCAGTCAACGGGTCAAAACAAGAGAAATAATCATTTACGGCTCACTAGTGTGAGTTGGACTCCGTTTGGGATCGTTTGGGACTCCAGCACAGCCGTCGTATACGTTGATAGTAGATAAAATAAACAAAGAGTGATATAAAAATTACGTGGTTTGGCAAACGCCTATGTCCACGAGTATTTGAGATGAGAATTCATTATATTAAATATTTTTACAATCTTTCATAGTTTCATTGTATAAAAAAAAAATATAGATAATTATACAAAAAATCTATCTATAAAACATCTGTCAGAAGAAAAGTCATCCCAGGAACAAGAGGTCGAAGATTTTTTACACAGGAGCTTTGGTCTGATTCGGATATTTTCCTACGTATGTCGGTCTACTTTCCTTCATGTTTTCCGTCGTTTGTTCTTTACCCACTCATTCCTGGCCGCCTGTTGTCTTATGCCCTTGCTCCTGCTAGCCCTCTCATTTGTCCCATCAAGTCTCACTTCTTGTCCCTAAGTCAAATTTGGTCTGCTTTTATCTTTAGATGTAATAGATGTTTAGCTTGGATTGTTGGCCTATAATTTCATCTCTTCCAAGTATCATCTGGACCATATCAATATTCTTGATTACAGCAAGTGCAGCAACCTCAACTTCAAATATGGACCATTTTTCAAGTAATTAGCATCACATTAGAAGAAAAAATGGCAAATTGCGCTTGGTTAAGAAACTTTGAACATCGTCCGAATTAATGCTGTGGCCCCTTATTTGTACACTAATCGCTCCCTGGCGGTAAATTTAGGTTTGATATGATTTTATAGATAAAGATTAAACAAGCGGAGATAAAAATTACATAAAATATTTTTTTAATATTTGTTTTATTTTAAAATTTGAAAAAATTATTTTAGAATTTGAAAAAATTGAATTATTTATTTTATTTTATATAAAAATTAAATAGTAATAATAATAATGAGATAAAATAAAATAAGAGAAATGAGAATATTTATAAAAGTGAAGAAGGACTAATTTTTTTTCGTATGTACACAAGGTTGCCTTGCAAGCAAATGAGGGGTCCAAAAATAATGTTTGAAGTCAGTCAGTAATCATATTATGAAAGATTAGGTTCATCATCTTTTATAGTATATAATACATATTAGTCTATTTTTATTTTTTCTTTTACTAAATATTTGTTGTGTAAATAATGAGTAGAAGAATTTTATTAATTTAATAAAAATAAATTTAAAATAAATAAATAAAATAATAAAAAAAAAAAGATGTATCGTGTCGGGTGAAGGATGATGAGTAGTAAAGTTTATTCTTTATATCTCAAATGAGATAAAATAACATACAAAATTTATAAATAATAAAATAATTCGATTTAAGATATTTGTATAATTTTAGAAAAGAAAAGAAAAAAATTAATAGAAAAATAGAAAATATAAAAAAGGTGGAATATAATTTTTATTTTAAAACTTAAAAAAATAAATTATTTTTTGTGTTTTATTTAAAAATTTTAAAAAAATTATAATGATTAAGTAATAATTAAATTAAAAAATTAAGAAATATTTATGTCTGATGGATGGATATTGAAATGAGATGAGATAGATGATTTGAGAAATTTATAACACACAACAATGCCCAACTTCCTGAGTTGCGTACGCCTTAGGAGGAAATCATTGCGTTCTGTGATTATATATATGTGATAGACCACGTACAGGTCGAGAGCATTAAGCTTGAGATTTTTCTTTCTTGTTCCCATTATCTATGGGGAATCCAGCTAGCTTGCGCCCTTCAGTCTCTTGGACTGTTTTTGGCATCCTTCTAATTATTTCTGCCCTCTGCTTTTTTGTTTCCTCTAGCTACGCCATTAGCGGGAATGAGACGGACAGATTGGCCTTGCTTGAATTCGAGGCTAAGATAATCGATAAACCAGTCATGGTTTTCAGTTCATGGAATGAAACCCTCCACTTCTGTCAATGGTATGGAGTTACTTGTGGTCGTCGACACCAAAGAGTCACACAATTGCGCCTACCATCTCAGAACCTCGTGGGATCTCTTTCACCTTTCATTGGAAATCTGAGCTTTCTAAGGTATCTTTATCTATCACACAATAGTTTGAGTCATGAAATCCCTCAAGAATTAGGCCGTTTGCATAGATTGCAGGTCCTAAGATTGTACAATAATTCATTTGGTGGTAGAATTCCTACCAATATAGCCAATTGTTCTAGTCTCCAAGTTCTTAATCTTGGTAGGAACCAACTGGTTGGCGAAATTCCTGTTGCGATCAACTCCTTGTCAAAGCTCCAATTTTTTTCTGTAGACGACAACAAATTAACGGGAATAATCCCTGCATTTCTTGGGAACCTGTCATCACTTGAGTCACTTTCAACAAATAACAATAATCTGGATGGGAGTATCCCTGATGTTTTGGGACAACTTGTGAATCTTAAATACTTTTACATTAGTGGAAATCAGCTTTCTGGTACCATCCCTCCTTCAATCTTCAACCTCTCTTCCATTAGAGAGTTTGACGTGGGACTTAATCAAATCCAAGGGAGACTTCCGATGGATCTAGGCACAACTCTTTCTGATCTCCAATATTTTTCCATTGCAATTAACCAGTTTACTGGAACTATTCCTCCTTCAATATCCAATGCCTCAAGCGTGGACTATCTTCAGTTCTCGGGAAACAACCTTACCGGAAGTGTTCCTTCTTTGGAAAATCTGCATAGACTTCAAGTTTTGAGAACTACCAGAAACCACCTGGGAAGCGGGGGAGTTGATGACCTGAATTTTCTATGCTCGTTGACCAATGCCACCAGCTTGGAGGCGTTGAATATAAATGCCAACAATTTTGGTGGGGTCTTACCGGAATGCATTGGTAACTTCTCATCTACTATCAAATCATTGCTCATGGATAACAATAATATAGTTGGAACAATTCAAGGTGAGATTGCAAATCTTGTCAACTTATATATCCTCCATTTGTGGAATAATCAATTGTCTGGTACCATTCCTACCAATATTGGAAAGCTTCAGAGGCTAGAGGAATTAAGTCTTTCTGAAAACAATCTCTCGGGCAATATCCCAAATTCTCTTGGAAATCTAACCATGTTATCTAGTCTACGATTGGACGACAACAATCTTCAAGGCAGCATCCCTTCAAGTCTAGGCAAATGTCAGCTTTTGTCACTTTTAGATCTTTCTAGTAACAATTTGAGCGGGACCATACCACCTCAAGTCATTGGTCTCTCAGCCTTGTCAATTTTTCTTGATTTGTCCCAAAATGATTTCACAGGGGCCCTTCCCATGGAAGTTGGGAATTTGAATAATCTAGGTAAATTATCCATCTCACACAACAGGTTATCAGGCGAAATTCCAAGAAGTCTTGGTAAATGTATTAAGCTGGAGTTTTTATCCATCCAAGAAAATTTCTTCCAAGGGAGCATTTTATCAACTTTTAGTTCTTTAAGAGGAATTCGAGAGTTAGATCTTTCTCTAAACAATTTTTCAGGAAAAATTCCAGAATTTTTCGTGGGTCTCAACTCTTTGCAACTTTTGAATTTATCTTACAACAATTTTGAAGGTCTCGTGCCTATACATGGTGTTTTCAAGAACTCAAGTGCAACTTTAGTTGCAGGAAATACCCAATTATGTGGGGGAGTCCCCGAGATGCACTTGCCTAAATGCAACTTCCAAGAATCTGAGAAGACCAAGAAAATTTCAACCCTAAAATTAATAATCATCATAATTTGTGGGGTTTCAGGCATAATTTCTGTACTGTCTTTGGTATTTGTTTGTTGGCTAAGAAAGAAAAGGAAAGAACCATTGACATCAAGTGCTTCAAAATATCCACTTTTGAATATGTCTTACCAAAGGCTTCTGAAAGCAACTAATGGTTTTTCTTCGGCAAATTTGCTTGGTATGGGTAGTTTTGGATCTGTGTATAAAGGAATGCTCGATGATGAAAGTGGAAATATAATTGCTGTCAAGGTGCTCAACCTTACGCGCCATGGAGCTTCCAAGAGCTTTCTTGCTGAATGTGAGACCTTGAGAAACATTAGACATCGAAATCTTGTAAAGGTGCTTACAGTCTGTTCAAGTGTAGATTATCATGGCAATGATTTCAAGGCTCTAGTTTATGAGTTTATGGTCAATGGGAGTCTGGAGGATTGGTTGCATCCTACTTTAAAAGAAGACGAGGCATCCCATGAACAAAGAATTCTGAATCTTTTACAGAGGTTGAATATTGCCATTGATGTCGCAAGCGCACTAGAATATCTCCATTATAATTGTGAAACACCAATTGTTCATTGTGACCTTAAGCCCAGTAATGTTCTTTTGGACAATGAACTGACTGGACATGTGGGTGACTTCGGATTAGCAAAGTTCTCTGATGAAACCACTTATCAGAACACTTCAACCAATCAGTCTAGCTCTATTGGCGTAAGAGGAACTATTGGTTACGCTGCTCCAGGTGAAGATAATATTTATTTTTCTATCATTTGTTTTTATTATATTTCTTTGTTATCATTTCTTTTAGAAAAAGCATGATCAAGTCAGAATGTATCATATGTTCAAATGCAGAGTATGGTACAGGAAACTGGATGTCTACCTCCGGTGATGTGTACAGTTATGGCATCCTCCTGTTAGAGTTGTTCACTAAAAAGAGACCGACGGATAACATGTTCCAAGACAACTTGAGTCTTATTGGTTTTGTCAAGACAGCTTTACCTCAACGAGTTGTAGAGATTGCAGATCCAATCCTTTTCCAGGAAATGGGAGAGCAGATATCAGACAATGCTTATCAAATCAACAGTACAAGAAGAAACAAAATCCAGGAATGCTTGGTTTTTATATTTGGCATAGGAGTTGCTTGTTCTTCCGAACATCCAGAAGATCGAATGAACATCAAGGATGCTGTAACCAGACTCCATTTGGTTCGAAAAAACTTCCTCAAATTGGAACACGGAGCCAGTCCATCTACAAATAGCTAATTAATTGTCAGCAGGTAATATTAGTGCCTTTCAAATTATTTTCTCCTTTGGTTGCGTGTTTAAGATGGTTGTCGAATGACATCCTCTCTTCGTTTTGTTTACAGTAGTGTGGATTCTAATCTTAATTCAGGAGAAATAAATAAAGAGCCTGGGCGAGAGTTTTTACAGCCCCAACTGAAGTTAGGAGCACAGAAAAATAAATCGCGAGGATATGTCTTGTACAAATAGCCATATACACAAACTGATGAATATTACAGGCAGATAAAAGTGTTGTCAAAACTTGACCCACTCTTTAAAGTTTATTCGGTTTCAAATTTCTTCAATCGCGAGAAGGGCGGGGTAATCGCTTCCCAATTTCCTGCCAAAAGAAAGGAACAAATGGTCATTCAGTCTTCTAGTTGTATGCAGTTTTAACACCGTGGATTCTATAGATGCTCAAACAAATACGACCACAAAATGTTTCACGTAAATCAACTGCTCTATAAAAAGAAATGGCGACTGGTGAAATGATGTTTCTTCGTCTTTCCATTAGGTAAAAAAAAGTACAATGTATTTAGAATTACAGGAAAACAAATAAACACTTAAGTTGTATCTAGCGTAGCACAGGACAAAAAAAAAAAAAACCATTAAAACAATCTCATTTATGATGTATCAACTTAACATCGCTGACCATGGCTCCAAACAGATATTTTTTTCTTATTCAAGGAAAAACAGTTCTAGGCAGTCAATGTAAAAAATACCTCAAACAGCTGATTTATATTATCTGCCGTCTTTGCAGATGTCTCAATAAAAAACATTCCGTTCTTCTCTGCATAGTCAATGCCATCCTGCAAGACCGAAAAAGGGATTTTATACAACTGGAAAAATAAATCTTAGTTTGCAAGTATAGAGAATGCTTGGAACGGAGAACGCACTCACCTGAACTGGTACTTCCCGCTTTTCCTGAAGATCGGCTTTGTTACCAACTAAGGCCATGACTATATCAGGGCTTCCATGTTTTTGTAGCTCCTGAAAAATATCACATTCTTCAATTGTTTCGAAAATCAAATTTCAACTGCGACCATAGAAACTAATTACCAACAAATCTATGCATGCACATCTCTGGCCAGAGACAACCAGATTATACTGGAGTAAGCTATAGTTTTATTTCCTTTTTTTCACTACAACTCTTGCAACTCCTATAGAATCTGATAAGCCCAACGTTTTCAATGGATTATCATTATCATCAAGACAATCTCTGCTGCTGAAGCCAAGCCATTACTTAACAATTTCACATATTTGAAGCCACTTGCACCCTAAAAAACAACAACACTTTCATCTTGAGACAGGTGAACCTAGGTTTTCAGTAGCATGCTGATGAGGACTTTGCAACATATTCTCAGTCATCTTTCACTGTTTTGTGTTTTTTAGAAAAATAAAAATAAATCATAGATTGAACTGCAAATCAGAAAACTGGTGCAATCTGTTAAAATATCACTGCAACCATACAAGATAAGTTAAAAATCAGAGGAAAAAAAAAACTCCACGCTTGAGTTTCTAGGAGAGAATTTCTAAACCAAGTAATTCATATATATATAAATAATAATAAATAAATAAATAAAAGGTGAACCAACTAGAATAAGATATTTACAATACAGGTGATTGGCGAACAATGAATATCCATATTCACCCAACCTCTATCAACAATAAGAACCGACCCAGTTAGTCAGCCTAAATCCCAACTTGAAGTATTGCAACCATGACCAGCAACCTCACCATGAAGAAATCTAAATAATACATAGAGAGATTTCAAGATCGTATTCAGGCGGTATGTGAAGCATCAAGGGGTTTTCCCACTAAGAAACTCCAATCGAAATTCATGCATTGTTGCACACAGGCAACACTAGACTGATTTCATTTGCGCAACAATTACTGTATGAGTAACATGTAATTTCTCTGACCAGCCAGGGTCTCCACTTAACACACCCACAAACAAAACATTATTGTACCGTTACATTTAATCTCACAAAAGGTCACCATGTATGATTACTTCAACCAGATCCTTTTATTTTATAAGGTTTGCTATAAAGAATGTTAGGTGCTGAACATTTTGTCCCATTGTGAAGGTCATTTCTCACCTTGGATAAAGGTTATTATATACAGAAATGATACACTTACAACCATTTCACAACTATTTGACAACTTTTTTTGAATTTATTTATTTTTGAATTTTTAATTTTACTTAGTGATTAAGAATGTGAAGATTAAAAAAATTATTTATTTTTTCTTAATGATTAAGAATATTAAAAAAATACTTAAAATAAAATGATAAAAAATAAAAATCTGATAACACTATAAATTGTAAAAAAGTTGTAAAACCCATTGTACGGGTATCAGCACTCTATCATATAATTTCACCTTTTTCACCATAAAATTTTGCAGAAAAAAAAAATATCATGAGTTGTAAATAACTAACAAAACATTATGATTAATCCTAAGTAATCCCTGAAAGTCTACCTTAACCCAATATTGAGCTTTAGTGAATGACTCTGGGCTAGTTATATCATACACAATAACTGCAACTGCAGCACCTCGGTAGTAAAGTGGTGCCAATGCTGCATATCTGAGCAAGACACAATCACAATCAATAATCTCCTGTTAAAATTGGTAATGCAAGGGAAAGAGACAGATGGGGTAAATTTCCAACAGAAATAAGGACAACATAAAATGAACTTTTGTTACAATATTCAGAATTTTAACTATTTTATACATTTAAGCATATCTGACTAACAGTACCTTTCCTGTCCAGCAGTGTCCCATATTTCAAACTTGACTGTTGTGGAGTCTTGCAAAGCTATTGTCTGTGATAAGAATGAAGCTCCGACAGTTACCTGAAATATTTAAACCGACAAATGTAAATGCATCAGAAATTAACTATATGGCTAGGAGGAAGGATAAACAGCCATACACGTTCACTTAGAACATGTTAGGTTTCTAGTTTTATTTTATTTTTTTGATCAGTCAGGTAGACAAAAAATTACTTTATAAAATGTTGGCTCATATCATTAGTATAATGGATAGCATACTCCTTACCTTGGATGTTGGGTCAAACTGACCGCGAACAAAGCGAAGAACAATACAGCTTTTACCAACACCAGAGTCGCCTAATAATACCAGCTGCACCAAACCACAGAATTGAAAGGTTAATTACATTCATTTGTAAAAGGTTTAAAGACAAGACTGTTGGTGAGTTCACAAAGTCATTTAGGTTTCATCCAACCCTTTCCCTTCCCTCAGAAATGAACAGATTGGAAGACAACAAGACCCCTCCCTTTGCAATTATGTCTGTGTACTACATTGTAAACCATCTAAGAATCATGAAGCTGAAATATGCAACCATCAGCATAGAGCCAAGTATTTACAAAATTTATGCAAAGTTATTTTTATAACAGAAATTTTGTTCCTGCCTGAACTCAAAACTTTCATACAAACTAATTGGGGTCAACACCACGCATCGTTTTTCAGCTAATTGGATCCAAACACACAAATATTTATGTACATAATTAGTTTTCATCCATCATGCTTCGGGGAAGTCTAAAACCTGGACATAACCATTATCACTTCGACAGGTAGAAAGGAGAATCCACTTTCCACCAACAAGACATATGCATCAGTTTATACCCACAAATTAACGCATTAAGTCTACTTCAAAGGAACTTTGTTAAATAAAATAAGTTTGAAAGATCCAAAATAAAACATACGAAGATTCCCTCTTCATCCAATAGTTTGCTCAACCACACCAATAGCAAATTGTCAAGAACACAGTAACAGTATACATACCATTCACAAAAATATTTAGAAGCTATGAGTTGACCAAAACAAGTCTTTAGAAGATTCGCCTCTTAAAAAAAAAGTACCTTCACGCGAAGATTTTTTGGGTCCAGCACTCCGCCATTCTCAGAATTGGGGCCGGTCAACCGCCCGGGAGTCCTATCTACAAACATCAAGCCCCTCGAATCAATAAAACTCAACCGCAATCTCCCATAAGGGCCCCTAACTAGTCACTTTATGAAAATCGCCCTATCGAAAACCCATATTTCGGCACTCGCTTTGATTATAGCGCAGAAATTAAATAAATGAACCAAACTCCGGAAACCCGGATAAGAACTTACAATTCGGCTACAATTTTTTTAAATTAAAATAGAATTTCCAATTCAATCAATCTGAACCAGTGAAAACCCTAGAAATACAGGGGACAGAATCAAATATCTGCATACGAGTATTACCTGGAAGAGAGGAAGAGCAACCCATGGCGAGCAGAAACTTTACGTTTAATGGGAATACTATATGCGTGCAATTAGGGTTAATGGCTGGAGAGGAATATTAGATTTATTTATTTTTTTTAATGTGAGGAGTATAAGATTTAGGTGAGGAAGAAGTGAGAACTAAGAAGTACTCAGTAGTAGGGGAGAGATGGCTTATTGGTGGAATTTTTAAAAAGGTCGTTAATGGCTTCTAACCCCATTTTATACGTACTCTATGTATAACATTCACGCAGGCGTGGCAAAAAAGGGAACAAAAAAAATTAAAGTCGGTTATTATGTTTTTGGGTTATATCTTGATTTTGATAATTTGTAGTTTTGTATTTTGCTAATTTGTTTCTAAAATCTGAATAAATCAGAAAAGAACTGATTAAGGATTGGATAACATGTTTGCAATTCACAGTTGATCCAAAACTTCACTTGATTGTTTAACTTTTTTTTAATACTTCTTTTAATTGTTAAAAATAATAATAATAATAATAATAATAATAATAATAATAATAATAATAATAATAATAATAATCTCTCGCGGCTGAATATGTTCTCTCTTTTTAATACTGCCCGCCAGCTACGCAAAATTGAGTAATATAAAGCTGAATTGTGGTAGGAAATTGAAATTAAATTGGGCCCAACTTTTCAAGAGCCCAAAAATTGCAGAACAAACGAGATCAAAACTATTTACAGAATCCAGCCCATATAGTTTTTGGGGCCAGTAATCCAGACCATATTGCTGTCATATATATATATACACGTATGAAAGCCTGTCTTTTATGTTAGATGCTAAGATCAGTTAAAGCATCATCATATAACTAAGTGCATGTTTGGGATTGCAGTAAAAAATATTACTTTTAACTTAAAATTTAATGTAATAAGCTCTATTACTAAAAAATCATTTACTATTTGAGATTTATATGTCTAAAGCACATTTAGAGTTAGTTACGGTATTTTTTAAAAATATATAGTTATCTGCAAGAGCTTTTTGATAAAAGTTTCAATTTTTTGCTTATTGAAAAAGTTGATTTTTAACTTTTTCAACTGACTAAAACGCTTTCAATAAAATTACCCAAATGTGTCATTTTTCTCTAAAAGTACTTTTAACTGCATAAATATACTTTTAAAGTCTCAAAATACAATCCCAAACATGTTCTAAGTGGCTGCTTAATTATTAAGGCAAGCGTACATGCCATAATTTCTAATTTTGGGGGATATTAATTTGCCCGGCTCCCCATCAAATTATTAATAATTCATTTTGCGACTAAGTCACTAGTTAATTAATATATTGGCCTTGTTAGTTTACCCCTAAACCTTAAACAAATAATATTAATGCAATATTTCGTGACCGAAAGCAATTTTAATCCTCTCAAGTTCATTCTTGACTACTCACGAGTAGAATTACTTTTTGCGACGACTAAAACAAGCTTCCGTGTTTTGTCGTCGAAAAAACCATTCATGATCTTTTTTCTTGTAATACTGGACCGTGTCAATATATTTATAAAGAGATTATATATCATCGTGAGTCATGTACCATTAATATTATATAAGAAAAAGCAGCTAGCTAGATCGGTAGTTAGCTCAAATAATAATAATAATAATAATAATACATGTGCATATATATATATATATTATTTATAATATCATGTGTGCGTGTGTGTCATCATGTGTGTTTGCTGGGACGTGGTACTAATTTGAAGCTGATCACTGATTAGACAAAACAACTTACCGCCAGGGAACACACCCATCTGAAGATTGGAGGAAATTGGGGTCCATTTTTGGGCAATACCATTAACTTTTAAGCAATTTTGACACCACAATCTTTTCAAAACCCAATCTTTAAACTGTAGACGACGTTGCTACTTGCTATGGCCTCGATGGAACGTACTCGCCCGGCCTCCATCAAACTGTTCATCATGATCATAATATATCTCCAAATTATCTCTTGTCTACGACTCTACAGTACGTTTGCCTTTACATATCAATCTTCGTCCTCCCAATCGCGTATACGTATTATATGCTTTCTTTTTTGGGATGTTTCAACCTGCAGCTAGCTAATAATTAGTGATTTTAGAAATTAATTAAATTAAAGAGAAAACGTACGTACATTTGCCAAAAAAAAAAAAAAAGTCTCAACATTTTCAAGTTAATCATGATCATGTCTCAGTGCCATGCGGCCATGATATATTTAGTAGTTTTGGACCTAACTCGATCAATGTGCTACTGGAGTTTGGATCTAGTACTGATCATAATCTGATGATCACCAGCTATTACGCACTAATTTATATAATATACCATATATATATATATATATATAGTGGTAGGAATCAGGATGCCTATCATATCATGCATATAGTTAATAGGTAGAAGCTGCATGCATGGATGTCATGTCCATATCAGTCCATGGCCAATTCATTATCTCTTACTCCGGCCTTCGTGATATGTTTTGACCAAATATTGCTGAAATCTGGTGCATGCTAAAATTTTCGGGACCACTTTCGAAATGGTTTGGCAAAACGATAAAGACTAATTTTATTTGTATGTACGTAAAATATTATATAAATTTGATAATTTCCTAGCTAGAATATATTAAAAATAAGCAAATGATTTAAATATATATTTATTTATATAGCTGCAATTCCGGAATTGACTTCATTAGTCTTTAATTCGCTGGCCTAGATCTTTACTTTCATGTGTCAAACTAATACAGAATGCAAAAAATAAAAACTGTAAATATTATACTGTACATTTCGTCTTACCATAATCAATATTCTTTGATTAAATTCTGGTTGTTTCATCATTTGCTAAAAATTGCTTCAACTAGTTCCTCATGAAACGTACCAAACCAGTCAATTTCTGTCGTAATTACCTGATCACGTACATGATTGGTTAATTGATTAAGTTTACCACATCGGCCAGCCATTTTTGAAAGAATAAGCTTACTTTATTTGATACATATTTTTTATATTTCATGTATTTGATTTTTTTTAATTTTTTTATTTAATAATTAAGAAAATTATTATTAATGTATTGATATTCTTTTATATATATTTTAAATATTTTAAAATTATAAAAATATGATGACAAAAATAAAAATTTAAAATTTAAAAAAATAAAATAAATAACTGGGGCGGTAAAACTTAGCGGTCAATTGGCATTGTAGCACGCCCCCATTCTGAAAACATTTATGGCCACAAAAGGATCAGGGTACAAGCATGCATGCAGTACCCAGCTTTTTGCTACAATTGCTAGATATATTTGCATTGGTTTTGTCATTTTGAGTCATGGGTACGTACGCACGTAGCAATATATATATATATTAGCTAGCATATACATACATATACTGATATATATATATATATATATAAAGAGCCAGTATTTTCAGACCAGGCTTTAGAACTGGAAACAAAGACAACGACTGGACGAAGGAGAAAGTACTGCATGTCGACAGTCATGCATGCATGGCCTTTTTTCTTTTTCTTTTTTTTTCCTGAAAGTCGATCGATCGAGCGAGCAGGAGGCCGGGCATGCATTGCATGACGCTATAACGTGGAGGGGATATTTGGAGTTGTTGATTAGACTTATCCACTTTCCAGGGAACATCCGGCCTATATGTTAATTAGGTTGGAATTAAACAAATGGGTCCTCATTTTTAGATCTGATATTATTAATGTTTCGGCCTGCACATTTTAGGTTTCTTATTTTTGGTTCTTGTATTGATGCAGTTGCTGCAGGATTCAGCTTTCTAGCATTGCCTAGGGCTTAATTAGTATTAAAATATAATAAAATTTACATATTTTTATCAAATTAAAATTTTAAAATAAGTAGTAATTTTATATAATATATATCAAAATAGAGATTTTGAGTTCGAACTTTAGTATTACACTCTACTCTATATTCCATTTAATAAAATATTTCACTTGTTAAATCTATTAATTGAGAATAAGTTTGGTAATAAATAAAGAATATCACTGGTATTACCTTTAATTGATTATGTTTGTCTAAGACTAATATTGGTATTGATTTCGTCAAAAGTAACGCATTTTCAAAATTTTTAAAAATATAGGTAGAATCATCTACATTCACTTCATTAAATGCAAAAGTTTGAGATTTGAATTACAGTACTTTTAAGTACATGTTCATCATCAAAAGATATTTTATAATTAATTATAAAAAAATTCTACCAAACCATTTTACTTTTCAGTTTTCCATCTCCCACGATTTTCACTAGGGAGTACAAATGCAATTGCGGGACTTTGTTTTCGAGGTTTTTATTTTTTTTGGCTCAAGTGTTTGATTGCTTTGGCCTGAAGAACAGTTCTCAACATATTATAGTTATATTAATTAACATATGTTATTATGAATTAAGATATGGTTAGAATAATTGCAAAATATAAACAAAATTAAAAATCTTGTTATTAAAAAATAATAATATTATATTATTATTTTGACTAATTCAATATAAAATTATGGCTACAGAGATTTTTTATTTATGAAAAATATGTATTTTTTATCAAATTAAAAAAATAATTTTAATGAAATTAATGCTAATATTCTTAATTGGTAATACGTAACGTACACAGTACCTACGTACTATGGGAAAGGTAAAATTGTTTTCCTTGTTTATTTATTTAATTTTTTTAAAATAATTCTGGGTAGTTTTGTTTTTTTCCATCTATTTTACGAACTAATCAAAGATATTTCTCATGCACAATAATTCAGTCACTGTGGTGCGTATGGTTCTTTAATTCCTCAATTAAAGAACGTCTTAAAATTCCACTGCAATGACAGCTATCTGTCATTCAGCACTCTGTCGCACGTGTCGAGCTTTGAAAATGGTCCCACGTCCAGGGAACTGCCCTTGACTTCTCGTGCTGCTCAAATGCCTCGTTCACGTTTAAATGACGATGCGACCACGTGAAGAGTGAAAAAGATGAATCAAGAGTATCTATCTTATCTTATCATTTTGTTGTTTTTTCCAAAAGTAAAATCTTAATCATCTGATACGAGAAATATAAAATCTAAAAAGTTGTATCATTAAGATTTTGAAGAATTGTTGTTATTGGGTAATAATATTGACTTGCTTGTAATAAGTTTTTTTTTTTTTTTTTTTTTAAAGAGTAACAAGTTTCAACTGATTGAATATTCGTACTTTTTGTTTTTTTTTTTTTTGTATCTCTAGGTAATCATGTAGTTAGGTGTAATAATATTGCTCTAGGATTAGTCATGTCCATCCAAGTTTTGGATTTAAAAATTTAAATTTGAAAAATAGTAATTTTCCTTAAGTTTTTAGAAGAAAGTATCAAAATTATTAAAAAAAAAAAATTAGAGCTGAACTGGACAAAATCCGACCCAGATAAACAGGTATATTAGGGACAAAGCCAAAATTTATATAAAGAAGCTGTAGTGAGATGTCCATAAATTAAAAGACTACTTCAAATTTTGTATAAGTATATAATATATATATATAGAGGAAGTTTAAGTTTGGACGTAAAATAAAAAATAAAAATATTTAACATGTTAATTAATCTCAATATTTTTTCAACAAGTCAAGGTTATTAATTATCATATTCATTTTCATTATATATAGATCACTAGCAAATGATTTATAAGAAAGTCGTTATTTATTTTGTATGTTTCGAAACCTTATCTCATGCAACAACATTAAAATTAGCTGAAAAAGTTCGTTCAATTTATTTTTATTTCGAAGCGGCCTAGTTTTAACAATGTTTATGATTTAAAGTTTTGGCTTGTCTATTTGTTCAACTTAAGTTTTCAAAATAAAAGTTATATAAAATGACCCATTAAAAGTCATATTGTGATATTCAAAACTAATTTAAACGTACATAAAAGATAATAAATCAAATTAAAAAATTAGGCTTTTCATAATGAATTAATCATGAGCATAATATGATTTATGGAGAATAAAATATATTTGAGATGAAAAATTTCACATCTAGTAATCTTTTGTTTTGATTTTTACATAATCTTAGATGGAAATTATATTGAGTAGTTAAACTATATATACTTATTTATTTCATTAATAAAGTTTTAACTTGCTGGTAAAATTAATAATGACTTGTATTAAGCATATAATATAAAAATTAAATTTACATCGTCTCATACGTTTATCCTTGCAGAACAAGTAACAGACCCACTCAATGAGGAAGAGTTTGGCTAGCTAGCGTTCACACGTGAGTGTAATGGTTGAGAATATAATACAAATAATTAAATATACTTCTACTTATTCCCAATATGTATATATAAACAATTAATTATATAATAAAAAATGGTAGATATAAAGGATATATATGTGTGTATATTATATGGAGTAATTCTGTGATGTACATAAACATCGCGTAATTATTTTAAAAAATAATATAATCTATTATACTAAAAAAAATATGAATCTCATATTTTATTTATTTTTTTCAAAATAATTATGCGATGATTATACAATTCACTATTACTAATATATTTTCTCATATATATGTATATTATAGTTTGCAGTCATTAATTTGTCCTTTTAGCTACATCTCTAACATATTAATATATTAAATGAGCAAGGCCAGCCTGCTGGGAGTGTAGGTACGGGCGTATTTTTTTTTTTTTTCTTGTTCATAAGAAAACAAATGAATTAATAAGAAATGATTATGACCATTATCGATATGAGGTGATTAAAAAGTCATTTCAGTTGAATCTGGTAGAGAACTGATGACACGTAGTACATAAGTATCCTTTTCGTTAGTTTATCCTAATATGTGCAATGTATGGTCATGCGAAAGATTTGTGAAAACTTATAATCATGATGATCAGGAACTGACTCAGAATATGAAAATGCTGCCCTCTGCGTGGCAGAGAGAGAAGCGCGCGCACGAGGGGGCAATCCTATCAAAAGTGAGTGAGCTGTTAGTGGCCGTAGTCGCAGTTCCAAGGATTCTTGCTGTCGGCTTAGGTTTCTCTTCTCTATTTTTCATACAGCACTTGTTACTAATTCGAAGCCATGTCACGTCATCATCGGAGATGATAAGATTTAGGTGAACCAGGTTTCTCTTTTCTCGTACTTTTACTATATGGGACGCTTAATTAGTACTGCCAAGTAGTTCCTAAGAAACATACGTCGGACTTCATGCTGCATATAGATAATCGAATTCAACATTATGGGTAATAAGGTGGCAACGATTCCCAGCATTTTCAATAATTGAAGCATGCGAGTTAATCCAACCATTTATAATTACCCTTATTCATAAGAGAAATCGTAGATGATGGCCAGTATAAAATGCTGAATACAGTAGTACTGTGAGCCCAATCAAGAGATCGTATTGTTGACTACAGCACTACCTAAAAGAGAAGAAGAAAAAGAAAATCAATGAAGAGTCAAAATCTGCCTGAATTTGCAACTATATTACAGCCAATTAAAATTTGATTTCTCTAGGGGACTAGAAGATCAAACTAAGATACAGTTCTCAAACAAAACTCTCACGTACAGTACAGGAAACAAGATTAATTTTTGGTTCATAACATACGGAACTCTCTGATAAATAAGAGCTACAAGTTTGTTTCGAACAAGAAATCTCAAAACTCCCTTAGATATGGTACTGTATACTAGTTAAGATATATACACTTATATATATATATATATATTTAGGAGTCATAAGGTTCACCGCAGTACTCGTGCCAGCAAACAAGCATGGTGATGCATCTCCGGAGTATATAGAACCTTGCTCTTTGTTCCTTCACCAGCAAACTGCATCTCCGGCCAAACGCCCTACATGGATCTCCCAGGTGCTTGCTACAGAAGCTTCTTTCTTGATCTCGATTCATCACGTTTAATGTCTTGATCTTCTTCTTCTTCTTCTTTGCCTTGTGTTGAGCATGCGCGCTAGCTGCTATCTATCACCCTACGACTAATTATTCGTTACTTGAACTGGAAAACGAAGAATACGAAGGCCGGGAGATCAGGGGATGTGTGGCTTTTATATATATATTAGTTAAGTAATAGTTAAGGATATATCGATTGCCTATGTATCTTGAAAATACGATTTTATCCCTTTTATATCATACTCCTGGCCAGTGTTTTTATGAGGTAATTTGGAAAAAATCTATATATTGTTGCCTGGCCCTCATTGCAAACACGGGTGCTCCAATAGCTTGTTCTTTATATTATTTTTATTAATAATTAAATTATATAGTACTCATGTCTTACAAGTAATTGAGATGGCAATTGGAGGATTGGGAGATTATGGCTGACAAGCAAGTCCTTAATTCTTGTTATTAGTATCATAACTAAAGGACAAGTCTACAAGTTTCGTTAAGATTCATTAAGATTTTCCTCCTGTTCTGCTTTTGTCTTTTGTTTTGGTTTTTAGAAAGAGAAATCCACGGGCATGACTGATATTATATGCATATTTTTCCCCATTTTAATAGTCAAATATTGATATTAATTAAAGAAGTACATTATATATATTTTTTCTTTTAATACGACAATCTGATGTCTCATAATTAAATGGTGTTATTATGAATACTATCTGACAATAATATTACATGAGTTGAAGATAGAAATTATACTTTCCCTGATAAAAACCAATTACATCATGAGTTTCGACTACTAATTCGTTATCAACATTCAACATGCATCTTTAATTAAAAAGGAAAATGCATCTTTTAATTTTTAGTAATTTGTCATAATATACTAGAGTACTTCCCTTTAATTAAATAAATAATGGCTTCATTAACTTGCAATATTGTATCATGTACTAGATTTTATATATATATATATATATATATATATATATATATATTCGCGATGTTGTTGGAAGATACATGTGAACCGGCTTCCAAGGCGAGTCTGATCTCGAATAGTGTGTCAATTTGTGTATGAATTGTAACCAGCTTGGAGATCGGATAGTCTGTTCTGTCAGGATTTTGAACTTCAAAACCCAAATATTCCTTTTACATGATGATCATCATCATCAAATTTTCCTGAACTAATTCACAAAAGAATAATGCTTAGTATTCTATGTTGCTTGAGGAATACCACACGAGTTTGCCCGTTGGCGGTTGGAGGGCTTCCCAAAACATGCAGAAATCGGATATGGAAGCTGGAACCTGATTCGCAAAGACGTAATTCTCACGTATTAATGGTCGACATAAACTTTGAGCATTGTCGGTAGGTGAAGTTTAGTGAGAAGAACATGATCTGGACCTGGGTACGTACGTTCGAAAATCGAAGCTTATTTTGTAAGGAAAACTCTTCTAGTTTTATATATACTTTTATATTCATGAGGATTTGATCTAGACAGCATATAGCCATATACGACCATGTCCAAGCCAGAAGCCCAATATATATTCGGCACGCAACGTGTCGGCCAGCCCTTACAGAAGTTCCAAGTAAGGTGACCTTTCTTATTTTCCACAAAGTACCACTAATTAGTCCCACATCGACAAAATGCATTAATAAGTTAAGGTTTATTAAGCCAAGTGGTAACTTAAGTGGGCGTGTTTTTGGAAAGGAGAGATGGTTAGCGTCTCCCCTGACCGAGTCGGTAGCAGCCCACGGGCTTACCTGTTACCACGCATCCGGTTAAGGCTAACCACTTCGGTAGATCTTCTAACCCAATTTTCGTATTTTGGGTAATGATACTTTTATAACTCCATCACCACTTGTTTACTACTTATAATATTTTTATTTTTTTCTTATTTTGTTTTAAATGTTTTTTTAACATATTTAATCATTCCAAAAAATTAAAAAATATATAACTTTACTATAATCACTTCCTTTTTTGTTAAATAAAAAAAATTAAGAAAATAAAAATAGTAAAATTGTTGTGGGCAATGGTATTTTTATAACTCCATCACCCCTTGTTCACCATATAATATTTTTTATTTTTTTATTTTTTTATTTTAAATATTTTTTAACATCTTTAATCATTAAAAAAAAGTTAAAAAATATATATAACTTTTACTAATAATCACTTCCTTAATTATTAAATAAAAAATTAAGAAAATAAAAGTAGTACTAAAAATTGTAGTGGGTAATGATATTTTTATAATTCCATCAACACTTGTTCACTACTTATAATATTTTTATTTTGTTATAATTATTATTTTTTTAAATTAACATCTTTAATTATTAAGAAAAATTAAAAAATATATAACTTTACTAATAATTACTTCCTTAATCATTAAATATAAAAAAAGAATTAAGAAAATAAAAGGAGTAGTAAAAATTGTAGAGGAGTAGTAATTAAGGCTATCGTTAATTTCCTTCCTTTTTTTCCCTTTTTTCCTTGATAGTATTGGATTTATATAATTTCTCCCTCTTTTTTATTTTTGGCCAGGTAATATGAAGCTGATTGATCAAATTAAGTATATGGATACTGTTAATACTTTTTACAAGCAAGATATATATATATCTAGAAACGTTATTTTTCGATTGATTCACTCGTAACATCTATATATATTATTATGTGGACAGCAGAACAAGATCCAATTCAAGTTAACTAGGTCAAAATATATAGTTAGTTTTAATATATATATATATATATATAAAATATTTAGAGCTTGGAATGCAATTGTATGGCCGCAACCATTGATATAGGTTAGAAAAAATGGTCTTCTAATATTTAAGTCGGAAATAATTAATCCAGTAGTACCCTGGCCAGAATATTCTCTTATACAACAAATACATTTTGTTAGTCGACACTTATCATGATCATGTGTTTAATTTGGATGCAAATGATGAAAAATCAAGACGACCCAATTAACTTGTTTTCGAGGAAAAAAATTCCCATTTTTAGTTGTACTGGTTAATCTTTGAGCGAAGAAAGCAAATTTTGCGATAAGCATTTAAATAATTAAAAAAAAAACTAAAGGAAAATAATTAAATGCTCCGACGGAGGATCTAATATTCTAATTCAAGAGATCAGACTGTATATTTCAAGTATCCATGCAATTAATATATATAATTGAATTGAAATGGAAGACTTGCATCCGGTCCCAATATTCTTTCGTACGTTCCACAACATATCTGTAAAACATGATATATGTATTGATCGTCATCTCCATCTTAAACCTTATACGTCGTATAATATGATATACTCGTGATGATCCAACTAAATTTTTGTTTTTTCCTCTCATGGTTTAGCCATGCGCTCGTCCGGAGAACACGCGGTACTGGAGCCAAGAGTGTGATAATTCACGTATCGGCTAGGTGCAGATGAGCGTCGAAATCCTTTTGGCAAGCAGCTATTAACATCCGGTTTTCGAAATTCAACATGAACTCTTTGGGGCTTCAACGTCACATAATTAGGAAGATTTGAATCCAATGGCCTCGTAGCTGCTGCAACCCAAGACATAGAATTCGACCCACTAATATTCATGATGATCAGGAGTAGTGGAGGATTGATAAGGAGGAAGAGAATGAGCAGAGACATGAAAAGAGTACTAGCTATAGACATGATTCTTGAGATATTGGCTGGCTTGATTGTTAATGTAACGTCGTAGATATTGAGGATGTTTTTCCAAGGTACTTGAATTAGAAGAGTAGGAGGCAAGCTTTAAATAGGCTCATGCATGATCATCAGTAGTAAAGGATATTGTTAGCTAGATATGATCACCAACGCATGCATAGCTAGCAAAGGATGCATGCATGCTTGCTTGCTGGCCGCGCGGTCCTAGTACGTACTACTACTTGTGAAGTGAGCTGGCCAGGACGTTCACTTTTTTGACGACGGAAGTGATCATCAGGATGCCCGTGCATTTCATTAATTGCCCTTATCTCCCAAGTAATTTCTTACGTCAACCATAGCATTTTTACAGTTCTTTTAACGTCATGACTTCAATTCGTAATGTTTTGTTTATTATAAATTTTTAACAACATAAAAGAACATTAATAATGATTGTTTGGATAGTAAGATGAACAGAAGACAAGGTTTTAGATATAATTAAAGTTGAAAGTTAAATAAAATATTATTAAAATTATTAATTTTTAATATTATTTTTATTTTAGAATTTTAAAAAAATTATATTTTATATGAAAATTTGAAAAAAATTTAATAATGAGATGAGATATATAATTAAGATTAGATGAAACCATTTCTGTTGCTAAATGGGGCCTAAATGATTGGGGCGGTGACAAAATGAATAAATGATCGACGGATTACATTCTGAGCAAGTTCAATAGACTTTCACGAGCAAACTTCTGTTATATATTGAGTTAGAACTGCATGGGAATGGTAGAACTTATTGGAGTGATCATGTCAGGTCCAATCCCAAACGGCAACAGTTATGAAGGAGATGGAGGAAGCCTTCAAATTCATGTGATGGTGATAAATCTGCCATAATGGGCTTGGAGTACTTGAGATATACAGAGCCGAATAGCAGGCTAGCTAGCCAGCTTAATTTAAGTTTCCTTTCAAAATAAATGATCTGCTAGCTAGGCAACCTTGAGAAGTTTCGCCTCTTTGATAGTGATTAGTAACTAGAGACACTGTTTGTGCTTGCAGACTGCTGTTTTCGCAGGATTAATGCATGTAGAAATTATGATTTAATTTGCATGAATAGTCCAACCAAATTGGTGAAACTGTCGTGGATGGGTGCATTATATATATAGTCGGACTTGAGAAAAGATTCATGAGTTGATGTCTACCAAGTTGCTGTGGCCGTTTTTTTTTTTTTTTTTTGGCAATATTGTCACTATAAAGATCTAAAATTGATATTTACGTCTAATTATTTATAATAATAAAATAATATTTACGATAAAAACATAATTATTTACGAATCCATGCACCCGAGCTCATGCGCGCTAGCTTAGTAACTTGAGTACTAGGTCAGATGATGATCTCCAGGGTTCATGGAAAGGCCGGGTGATGGAATATCACCTTAATGGGGCGCTGCTTTCCTATTATAAGTACGATACATATATACGTACAAAGGATATCTATCCAAGGCCACGTAGGCAAAATTTTCGAATTGATGGTGAATAAGCTAGCTAGCTAGAGTACTTAGGGAAGGTGATGATATATAGTTTTTGAAGAAATTATAAAATAAAAAGAAAAATGCTATATGTTACAAATTCTCAATTTCATTTCCGAGTACATCGTTCCATTACGTTGAATTAAATTGGCATTATCTGTAAATTTTTTTAATAAATAACATTTTTAATATACATATAATACGCTTTATTTTAGATAGCTACCTCAAATCTCACAAAAGGATCAACGATCGAGTGCAATTTTTAGAGACATGACTCGTGAGTAGATGATACGTATACTCGAGGCAAATAATTGATGATGTGCTGGCGAGGAGGCCGCTAGGGTCAACCCAATCACATGACCCTTACATGACAGCTTGCAAGGGGATGATTTGGCCACGTGGAATTAGTAGCTTACCTGTCTGCCCAACTGATTGCCAACCCTTCATACATCATCTCCGATCCGGCCATCACATGATTCACATCCATGTAATTTACTCGGTAAAGGTTGCTTTAACATTCTGCCACGTGTAATTGTGAAGAATTAATTAAAACTTGCATCTCAAAAAATCTTCATGAATCCAAATCCAATCTTCTATGTCTATGTCTATGTCTAACAGTGTAATTTGTCCTCCGCCAACACGTATCCTCGTTCCTATGTTACTGTTTACTAAAAGTCTCTATCTATTCAACTTCATCAAGAAATAATATTACAACTTTCGGCACGAATTAAAGTGACACATTTTTTTTTTTGTACTATGTTTTTGTTGCCACGTATGAAAAAGCTAAGGGACACCTCTCACAGAATCTTTTTCCCTCTCCTTTTTGAGTGTTGACTATCAATTATTTTATTTATATTTACGTTTTTTAAAGTACGTAAGTTTTGTATACTCCTTTTAAAAAAAGTATAATCTATTATTAAATATGTTTTTTTTATTTAAATCTCAAATTTATTATTTACTTAATTTTTAAAAAAAATAAATAAACGAAATTTGTACATTTTAAGATTATAAATATAATTTTTCTTGATTGATAATTTACAAATGTAGTTTGTATCTAAGAAATTAAAAAGAGTCCGTGAAGATCAGAAAGATAATCATGAATCCACTACGCTTCATTAGGGATATTCCATCGTCAGATATCCACTGAAAAGTTGAGTACTTTTGATAGTCGCTTTAAGTTTTAACAATGGGAATTAGAAACATAATCGATCCATGCACCAATTACCAAACCCCAATGTGTATCATAACTGTTCGTCACACTTTCCTTTACGCCGAACAGTAGATGAGAATGATGAACCAGATATCAACTGGGAAGCCAAGTACAATGATTGAATATTTTAAAAGCCAAGCCCATCCCACTAAAGCAAACTACTTTCGTTCAAACAACGCACTTTAATCAATAAAAGAGTCATCGAAATGGAATAAAATAATGATAATCTTTCATTTTTTTTTATTATATATATTTTTTTACTTAATAATTAAGAAAAAAGTATTGACAAAATTATATTTTTTTAATTTTTATAATAATTAAAGATGTTAAAAAAATACTCTAAAAATAAAATAAATAAATATACTACGAATAATAAAGTGGTGATAAAATAATTGTAAGCCTATTATTATCTCACTTACACCCAACACATTTTTCCAATTTATTTTATTTCTTCATTTTTCCTATAAAAATATGTGATATATGGATAATCAATATAACAATTCAATTAATTAAAAAAAATAAAAATAAAATTAGAATTTTAAAATATATAAAGTGTGTGGTGGTAAAAGGATTGTAAGCCTATCACTATCCTAGGCACACACCACACATTTCACCTATTTTATTTTATTTCTTCATTTTTCTTATAAAAGTATGTGATATATGGATGATAAGTAGAATAATTCAATTACTTCAATAAAAATAAAATAAAAATAGAATTTAAAAAAATAGAAAATAATTTAAAAATATGTAAAATGTGTGGTATAGGATGATGAATAGCATCTCTCATGTATATATATATATATGTGTGTGTGTGTACTTATTTAATAGTTAATAGGTCCAAGATTTGAAGTAACGAATGTGGCTTTTACCTTTTGTTTGTTGAATCTCATATTTTTTTTTTATGGTAACAATAGATTTAATATATTATATGAAGTTATTATTTTATTTTTTTTGTGAGTTTAAACTTTATTAAAATAATAAGATTATGCATACTTTAAACAACATTTTATTAAAAGGAATAACCTATTTTCTAAATTATACAATTAATTGAAATCATTAGAAAATAAAATTCTCTCATTGTCTAATATAAACGTTCTTACATATGCATGAGAACTAATTCATCTTTGCCTAAAGAAAAATCTTATTGCACCATACTATTATTTCTATATATATTTGAATACAAAATTAAGTGGGAATCAATAAAGCTCTTTATGTTCGTACATTATATGAAGTTCACATGTCGATGGCCCTAAAAAGAAAAGCATCACATGATTTCAGCTGTCCCCCCAAAAAATGGGGTAGGTCAAAATTGAACATATGGATCTAATAATATTCAAATCTCTTTGTCTATAATTAATGCCTATTTTACACACACACACACACACACATATATATATATATATATAGGAATCTCAACAACGAATCTACCATCTCCTCTTCAGCTTCGACCTTATTCTAGGAAACAGTATCCATGTGCATTCTTAAAGCATAAATTAAAGCAATCATTAATTTCCTCCAATTTTCTAAGTGAAGCAACATATGGAACCTCCTATGAATTGCAACTTTTGTTCTGAGAAGTCCAAGGAATAAGTTAGTTCCTAGCTTCAATAAACACATGTATTATATATATATTATCATGACCTCTCTCTGGTATATGAGCTGCCAGGGTACGGCATGAGTTAAAACGAGCCAACGAGGCAGCACAACAAAATAAATGTATTCAATGATGTTAACGTGGGATTAATATAAAGTTTTTTTTTTTTTTTTTGAAAGGGATCAATAATAATGTTGGGATTAATAATTAAAAAATACAAATAATTAAATGAAAAGATATATACAAAGAATATTTTACAAATAGTATAAAAATAATATTTTAATATTATATATAATAATGTTTCTAATATTCGGGTGGTTTTGAGGTTGAAACAGAAGGCTGTTTTAAAGTAAAACTGCGGGCGTCAGAAACAGGATTACTATTTTTTTAAAACAATATTAATATAATTTTAGGTAGTGTAGGCCGTCATGTGCATATTTAAAAATTTTGTAATTCTTTATTAATAAATTTTTTGTCTAGGTCTTAAATTTCTTTTTTTTTTTTTGAGAAAATTAAGTGCAAAATTTACACAGCTTGTGACTCAAAAATCATGTATTTTTTTTTAAAACTCAAGTCTAAAATTTAAAATCTATAATCTAAAATAAAAGAAATAAATTAAATAGACTCATAAATTTTTGTTAATATTATTGAAAGAGTAATGCTATTCATTATTTTTTTTAATAATCTTTTTCTACATTATTTTTTAATCATTTTCTTATCATCTCATAATATAATATTATACAATTTAAGATTATTTATTATAATATTTCATATATAATTTTATTATTTAATATCATATTATAAAATAAGAAGAAGTTGAATATATAACAAAAAGATCGTGCTTTTTTTCCTTTCTTCACTCTCCTCCTGACACAAATAATGGACATGCACCTCTGATGCAACAAGGATATATATATATATATTTCTCTGAAGGGGCAACTTAGGATATTATCTGAGATTTCTTTAACAAAAACGAGAAAAAGCACGATCTTTAACTTCACATGATTAAAAGAAAAGAAAAGAAAAGAAGAGGAAAAGAAAAAGGGTTAAAACTTGTGGAGGCCGAAGGTAGAGAAATTTAAAAAAGTGGTACTAGGTTGTTGGGCATGAGCAGGACATATGCATGAATTGTTTAAACATGATCTGCAGCAATTTTAATCCTTAACTCTGGGCCCCCACCCCACTAAAAGTCATGCTTTCCGGCGTTGGACTATATAGCTAAGCTGGTGCCACTTCATTAATTAGCGCATCTCCGGCCAATTTACGGTTTAGATTGATCAACAAGAAATACTTCTCCCACATACGCATTTTTTGGATTTAAATTTCCGTCTGACGTCGCCTACTCTCGTGACAGCCGGTTTAAATCTTTTCTTTTTAAAAAAAAAAATACTGTTTATCTCTTCCAAAATCAAATTTGCATAGCCTCCCTCCCAACTCTCTTTGAGTAGAGTAAATTTTTACATTCTTTCTCCAACGTGCATCTCGCCTATGATTTAAAAAATAGATAACACCAAAGAGTAAATAATTTTGCCTTCATCATCTCTTTCTAGGCTCCAATTCTGAAATGCAACACAATATACCCACCAAATAATTTTTCACAAAAGGTCTCTGCGTTTTTTTAGGTTCAATTTTGATAACCTAATAGCTAAGATGATCTATAAGCATCAGCTCCCAGGTATTTTTTCTGATTCATTTTTTACATTAAGCGGGAAATCAAAAGAATGAACAAAAAGACAATACAAAATAAACCAGAAGAACCAAAGGTAGAGCCAAATCCTGGCACTGATCGGAGTAGTAGGTTGGCCGTTGGAGGCCGTTGGAGCTCTTTGAGTTGCTGCCAGATGTTAGTGATGACTTTGGCCGACTAAGACTCCATTTGGATTTGGAGATAAGATGATTTAAATTTATTTATTAATGCTATTATTATTTTAAATTTTGAAAAAGTTGAATTATGATTTAAAAAATGTGTATTCAGATTTGAGAATTTTGTATAGAAATTTATATTTTGTATGAAAAATTAAAAAATTATAATAATAAAATAGAGATAAATTAAAATGAGTTAAAAAGAATTTTAAATCCACGCTTGATCTTAGTGATTTTTTGGCACTTTTTGTTGTGTGTTCTTCTACCTTTGTTTAATATTTGTTTAATTATGTTTCATTATACTCGTTATGAACTTATGACACGTCAGGCGAGATTTGAAGTCGGGAAAATTCGTTTGTGACTGTAGAAGGAGTATTGATCAATAACATGCAACTCATGATGATAATATCACTCTTGAAGCGGTTTTGTTTTGGCTTCTTTCGGTCGAGTAATTAATCGTTACTTTATCAACCATTATTTTTCGCCGGCCAATTTGCAGCAATTTTTTGTTTTAGCTGGCTTTAAGCATAATAATCATTACTTTATCAACCAACTTACGGCTATTTACATTTTACGAGATAACTCTACTGCAAATAATTTTACAAGAAATCGATTTTAAGGATTTGATAAAGGAGTCTTCTTTGATTTTAAAATTTTTTTTCCTTATTTTTAATCTTACTTTTAATTTTTATATCAAAAATAAAGTAATAAAACTTATTAAATCTATGAAAATAAAATTAAAGATATATAATCTTTTTTTTTTAAATCAAAACCGACTCTTGATCGATTTTTTAAAATCAACCTCCTATCAATTTTTTTTTATATTAGTTCTTAAAACAAAGCACCATCACAATATTTTAACCAAACTAATTAATTAGGAAAAAAAAATTGGTTACAAAATTTCAGCCAAATAATTAATCATTTACAAAAAAAAAAAAAATTATAAAAATTTGATTTGCAACTCATTCCATATACATAATTTCCACAATCTTGAAAAATATGGGCATAGATAGAAATTGGATAGTAGTCGCAGTACTCATATTTAAAGAGGACGACAAATTGGGAGTAAAAATTGGTTTTAGGGCCCAATGGCCTGAGAATGGTATAAAGGAAGGGGACAATCCTTTTTCTTCGATCGACAAAAGCTTTCAAAAATTAAATGCCAAATTTGGTTCTGTAGAGGATTAGTTAAAGGAGTTGAAAGAAAAGTAAGATTGTCCCACTTTTATTTTATACTAGCGTTTTTCTTCAACATATAAACAAAAGGACAAATCATGAGCACACAAACTGAAGCTACCGATTCCAAAGATTAGCTAGAAGCTCTGGCTGAAAGATTTAACCCTCACTTCCATAAGATGAATCTTATATATATATAATCTGTGACTAATAACGAGATTAATAATAATAATAATTGTGAGGGAGAGAAAATTCGAGTGAGCCCTATCATTTTTAGTATTACACGGCAACATGTGATAACTAGACCTATCAGGAAACAAAGAAGCATAAAGGCAAAGCAAAAGATTAACTGATGAGAGACATGATGGATGTTAGGACATGAAAACGTGACAAGAAGGAAAAACACACTAAAGGAATTGAGACACACAACCAACGGGTATAAATTAAAAAAAAAGGTAGTGATCAGATGGCAACCAGATCGACTCTCTCAGACCAACACACGGCCTCCTCTCCAGTATCGTCTTCTTCAATTTTCCTCATCTTCTCAGAGGGACTTGAGAGCTCTAACCAATGGATCTATTTCATAGATTTATGTATATTTTATTATAGTGGATTCTCCTTCCTAATTGCTCGTAGACGTAAGCCTTACGTTGAACCACATAAATTTTATATATATTTCTATTTATTTTATCTGCTATCAATATACGCGTCAGTCGCATCAGAATGTTGTCGGGAGTCCCAAACGACTTTGAACAAAGTCCAAATTGTACCAGTGGACCGGGAATGACTCTTTCTTTTATCCCGACCTGTTGACCGATTTTCTCGACATCAACAAAAAAATAATTTAAATATTAACAATTACCTCACAAACCGATAATAAGGGACCAAATTTATTATAAAATAGATCAACAATAAAAGAACTGCTTAATTTGACACTGACATCAAACTACTGTTTGGAACCAATGAGAAAGTTTCAAAACAAGAGACATTAATTATCAGCCGGTGATCCTATAAATTAATGTCAGTGTTTTTACACCAACCAATAGAACGATGCCACGTAGACACTCTATGAAAAGAAATCGTGAGGCATCATCCACCGGCCCCATATCTTGCACGAATTCATCTTCCTCCCCAAACCCTTTTAACCTCTCTATCAAGTGCCACGATGTCAACGATGCTACGACCCCTGCTCCCATGACGGAGAATACTCCTTTTTGCTGCCGTTGATCTGTGTTCTATGCTCATTCACTCAGAACAAGTCACGGGCGCACGGTTGTTTTGAGCTTGAATGTTGAGGTTCTGGGTTTTCTTTTGAAGACACGAATGGTTTTTGAATAGAGAAAATCAACTATACGTCATGATTTGATTTTGGGTACCGCTTAAAGTTTTGGGTAGAGAAAGCAAGTATACGAAGAATCTAGTTTAAAGTTTTGTGTACCACTTTGAAGCATATGAATGATTTGATATTGTGCGACTTTGCAGAAAGTGGTAGTTCTTTGTTGGTGTATTTTGGAGTTTGAGTTTTACCAAATGGGTAACTCCAAGAACAGGCATAATGATGATCATTTGGGTGTGAATAAAATGGGGAGAAATATAAAGAAGAGTCCTTTGCACCTACCAAATTTTGGAAATAATCCTTCTAGGCAACAACCTTAGTCTCAGGTTTACAACTTTAGCAAGAACAACTTTCGGAATATTGTTATGCAGCTTAGTGGTTCATCTTCTCAAGAACCTTTCCCTTTTTGCCGGCGTCCAGATGGTGAGAGGGCACGATTTCTTTTCTTGTAGTGAGAGAGAGAGGCAGAGTCTGAATCTAATGGATGTGGTTCACGGTTTTTTTTTTTTTGAAATACTTGCGTGGCACCGTCTCATTAGTTGGATGTAAAAACACTTTTTATGCCCATTCATATGGCAGCATCACTCTAAAATCAAACCAAGCTTAATGCTCATGCATGGTAATTACTTCGACAAACTACATAATCGTACTCATCAATCCTTCCCTTAGCACTGGCGTACTAAAGTTGTTTTTTTTTTTAATTGAAGAGCACTAAACTAGTTTGTGAAGTTTTTCTTCACTATATATATATACACATATATTATGTATACATATTAGACATAAATAAGCAATCGAGGAGATGAAAATATTGAACAATAATTCTATGTATTTCATTATTTCATTTTTTATCATTTCATGATGTAGTATATTTAGATGATAAGTTATAAGTTAAACATATGAAATAATATATAGTGATCTAATATCACATTATAAAATAATAAATACATGACAATCAAAGTAGGTACATATGTAATTAAGTGAATGTTTGATATTGCGATAAAAAATATAATTTATGACTTTAAAATTTGTAATTTATACCTTAAATAATAAACTCGTGATTATTTTTTTTATTCTTGAAATGCTTGCGTGGTACCGTATCATTGGTTGGATGTAAAAACACTTTTTACACCCATTTAGATGGCAGCATCACTCTAAAATCAAATCAGGCTTAATGCTCATGCATGGTAATTACTTTGAAAAACTACATAATTGTACTCATCAATCCTTCCCTTAATACTGGCGTACTAAACTTTTTTTTTTAACTGGAGGGTATAAACTAGTTTGTGAAGTTTTTCTTCACTATATATATACATATTAGACATAAATAAGCAATCGAGGAGATGAAAATATTAAACAATAACTCTATTAATTTCATTATTTTCTTTCTTATTATCTTCTCATTATTTCATGATGTGGTATATTTAAATAATAGGTTATAAGTAAAACATAAGAAATAATACTTAATCATCTAATGCCACATTATGGGATGATAAAAACATGATGATCAAAGTAGATACATATGTAATTAAGTGAATGTTTGATATTGCGATGAGAAATATAGTTTATAACTTTAGAACTTATAGTTTATAACTTAAATAATAAACTCTAAATTTCAAAAGTTGTTTACTATTTGGTAAATATGTATCTAACATGCTTTTAAAATTAGTTCCAGTAATTTTTTCAAAATATACAGTTATCCACATATTTTTTTTATAAGAATTTTAATTTAGTACTTTCTAAAAAAGCAGAAAGCATGAAAAGTGCTTGAAAATGAGATGAGATACTAAATATGTCATTTTTTTAAATGAGTTTTTAAGTAGTTAAAAATACTTTTTAAGTTTTAAAACGCACCTAAGTGCATATTATATATAACGTTTAACTTTTAAGGTATCAAAACTTAAGTTATGTTTTTTTTTATATGATAAATTTTGCTATTTTTAAATATTGTACTTCAATTCATGACTAGTATTAATAATATATAGGATAATGTTATGTACAATTATATAATGTGTAAGTATTGTATAATCATTTAAAAAATGAATGAAGTCTACTGCTAAATTAAATTTTCACGTAGATTATCTCATATTTATTCATTTTTTTTAAATGATTATCTGATATTTGCACACTCATGATTGGAACTATTATTGCTATTAATAATAATATTTTGGCCAATTGGATTAGCTTAGTGTCACGGATTTAGAATTTCTTCACACGTCTCGTACGGCCTTAGAAAGTTTTGTCCCCGACAAAACTCCCAAGTAAGCTTTCTAAATAACTCAAGATAAGAGAAAGAGCAAATCTAGAGTGAGAAAGTAGAGAGAGAAGCTCTAAAGAACTTGTTTGCTCTTATTGTTTGGTGATCTATACAAATGGGGACTCATTCTATTTATAGGGACCTCTTGGTATAAAGAATGGTTAGGATTGTGACAAGTGTCACAATCTTAAGGACAAAGAACATTTTAGACTACTTCTAAAATTATTTATGAGGTTCTCCTAAGGGATTTTACATCACTCTAGAGTTATCTACACAACTCTACAATAATATATAAGATTCTAGAATAATCTACAAAGGACTAGGAGACTCTAGAGGATAGTAGAATTCTCTAGAAAACTTGCGAGCAATCTCTTCCACTTGATCAAATATTTTTGGCATGGCTTGTGACCCATTCGTCTAATCTTCCGATCTGCCAAGATTTCTTCTTCTTCTTTATCAAAAGTGGTAGTTATGCCCAATGGTGCACACTTAGACTCTCCTCGTGTCAGCTCTTCTTCATCACCATGATAAGGCTTCAAACAGCTAACATGAAAGACCGGATGAAGTTTGAATTTAGAGGGTAAGTCTAGCTTGTAGGATACCTTCCTTATTTTCTTGATGATTGGGAATGGTCCCTCATAACGCTGTACAAGCCAGCTTCCTTGTGAACTTGTGTTGGCTTGACAAGATATTTACTAACACCAAGTCACCTATGCGATACTCCATGGGTCTCCTCTTCTGATCGGCCAATTTCTTCATCTTCTTGATTGCTTTGTCTAAGTAGGAGCGAGTCACATCCAGTTGTTCATTCCAAGACTTAGCAACCTTGAATGCTGTTGGACAATTTCCCTCATAACCGGTCTCCAAGGATTGGGGAGTGAGTGGTTGTTGCCCCATTACAATTTCAAATAGGCTTTTATTTATGGACCCACTCCTTTGTAGGTTGTAGGAGAATTGAGCCACATCAGTCACATCCAGCAACTTGGCCCAATCAGACTGGTTAGCACTTACAAAATGTCTCAAGTATAACTCCAACAAGGTATTCACTCTCTTTGTTTGCCCATCCGTCTGTGGGTAAAAGCTAGTAGAGAAGTGTAGGGCTGACCCCATAAACTTGAATAGTCCCGACCAGAACTTTTCTGTGAAGCGAGTGTCTTGATCACTGATGATGTTTTGTGGTAAACCCCAATACTTAACCACATGCTTGAAGAATAGCTTGGCTATCTCCTCAGCTAAACAGTCTTTAGAGGCAGCAATAAAAGTGGCACACTTTGAAATCTATACTAACACTCTCCCAAGGACGGGAAGGAGTGGGTAGTGGTTCTAATCGACCAGCAGGGCTCCAGTTCTTCACTTTGTCTTGTTGGCACATAAGACAAGTCTTCACGAAGAGCTCCACTTCGTCTCTCATCTGGGGCCAATAGTAAGAGGCTTCCAACAAGGCTCGAGTGCGACGTTGGCCAGGATGTCCAGCCCATAAGGAATCATGGCATTCCTTGACAAGGTTCCTCCGTAGCTTTCCCCACTTCGGAACATATATTCGTCGCTTGGTGGTGTAGAGTAATCCATCCTCTACCCAAAATCTCTTGGTTTTTCCCTCCTTAGCCAAATTCATCAAATTCTTGGCTAAGGGATCATGCTCCAAGCCTTCAGGGATCATCTCTAGTGTCTCCTCGTGTACACTAGTGATGTGGGTAAGCTCACCCTTCCTATTAAGGGCGTCGGCAACAACATTGGCCTTGCCAGGTTTGTACTCCAAGACATAGTCGAACTCTGTCAGGAAGTCTTGCCACCTAGCTTGCTTTGGGCTTAGTTTATTCTGACTTTGGAAGTATCTGGTGGCAATGTTGTCGGTCTTGACTACGAAGCAGGAGCCAAGTAGATAGTGTTGCCATACTCTAAGTCAATGAATAATGGTTGTCATCTTTTTCTCCTGTACCGTGTATCATCTTTCAGTCTCGATGAGTTTGCGACTCTCATATGCAATAGGGTGTCCTTCTTGCATAAGAACCCCCCTATTGGCAAAATCTGATGCATCTGAGTGCACCTCAAAAGGCTTGGTGCAATCCGGTATGGCCAAAACTAGTTCCTCCGCGATGGCTTCCTTCAAGTCATCAAAGGCTTCTTGACACCTTGATGTCCACTCCCATGTTCTGCTTTTCTTGAGCAAGTCGGTGAGGATCGATGCTCTTGTAGAGTATCCCTTTATGAATCTTCTATAGTAGTTGACAAGTCCAAGGAACGATTGTAGCTTGGTAACCTTAGTGGGAGGATCCCACTCTTTGATGGCCTTCACTTTCTTTTCCTCCATGCTGAGCTTTCCTCTTTGGATTTTGTGGCTAAGGAAATGGACTTCATTTAGTGCAAACGAGCACTTCTCCTTCTTGACATAGAGTTGGTTTTCCCTTAAGACCCGGAAAACAACCCTTAGATGCTCCACATGTTCCTCAAGGATAAAACTATAGATGACGATATCATCTAAGTAGACCACTACAAATTGATCAAGGTAGGAGTGGAAAATCTTGTTCATGAGCGTGCAGAAGGTGGCTGGAGCATTTGTGAGGCCAAAGGGTATCACTAAGAACTTGTATGCCTCATACTGGATTACACAAGTCGTCTTTGGCTCATCTCCTTCCGCGATCCTCACTTGATAATATCCCGACCTTAGATCAAGTTTAGAAAAGTACTTTGCATGCCCCAGTTGATCAAACAAGTCAGCAATTAAAGAAATTGGGTACTTGTTTTTTATAGTTACCTTATTTAGAGCCCGATAGTCTATGCACAGCTCAACGACCTATCATGCTTCCTTTGGAACAACACAGGTGCCCCGTATGGTGCCTTGGAGGGTTGAATGAAACCGGCATCAAATAATTCCTTGAGTTGCCTCCTTAATTTTTCAAGCTCTGGAGGTGACATATGGTAAGGCGCCTTAGCGGGTGGTTTGGTACCAGATTCCAGCTCAATCATATGATCCACCTCTCTCTTAGGTGATAGTTGCTTGGGCAACTCTGGTGGCATGACGTCCTCATAGTCCTTGAGGATCTCTTGGATCTCCTTAGGTGGAGGGGAGGAAATCTTCACTTCACCTTCCTCCATGGTAGCCAAGTAAGATACCTCACTCTTCTTTCAACATTTCTTAAATTGCATGGCCGATAGGAGTTGAGTGGTGTTCGGCTTAGACACGGTGGGTATCATGCAAGGCCCACCTTCTAAGATGCACACCGAATTGTAGTGAGGAAGAGACACTACGTTGAACAGTCTCAAGAATTCCATCTTTAATACGACATTGAAATCATCCATGAGGGCGATGAAAAAGTCCACTTTTTCTTTCCAAGTGCCAAATTGTAGCTCTACCCCATGAGCTATATCGTCGAGGGGTCTGGCCTCAGAATTTACGGTTTTCAACTATCCTTGACCTTTCTTGAGGGGAATCCCTAGTCGTACGGCCTCTTCCTTCTTGCTGAAGTTATGAGAAGCCCCCGAGTCAACCATGGCATGAGTTTTCTTCTCGTTGACGATCACCTCGACGAACATCAATGACCCATCCTTGGTGGTTCGCTTGGTGTTCACCTTGAGTGAGTTGAAAAGTTGCAAGCACCCAATGTGCGACTTCTCTTGAACTTCATTTTCTTTCAACATAGCCTTTAGAGCCTTCCTCTGAGGGCAATCTCTAGCCCAATGTGGTCCGTCACAGAGGAAGCAAGCATCCTTTGGCTTCTTGTCTCTGGAGTGGTCTTTCTTGCCTTCCTTTGATGTCGAAGGCTTGTCTCCCAGCTTTTTGTGCCGTGGGGGTTTGGACCCCTTTGCTCCCCCACATTTTCCGTGATTATCCTTCGAAGACTTCGGTTTTGAAGAGTCGTTACTCTTGTGATACTCAAATTCTTCTAAAATTTCTGCCATTGTTAAGGCGGTGTAGATGTTATTGACCCCACGGCGCTTAAGCTCTTGAGCTACCTATGACTTGAGCCCATCGATGAAGTTGAAGAGGAGATCTTAGTCGCTCATGTTTGTGATTTGAAGCATGAGTGCAGAAAATTCCTCGACATAGTTGCGGATGGAAGATGTGTGCTTCAGCTCCTTCATTTTTTTCTGCGCAATGAGGGCCACATTCTCAGGATAATACTGCCTTTTGAGTTCAGCCTTGAACTCCACCCAAGAGTTGATGGTGCAAGTACCCTTCTCTATCTCATTGTGCTTACGACGCCACCAAGTACCAGCAAGATTAGTGAGGTAGAGAGATGTAGTACGTACCTTGACATGTGTATCTTGCATATTCAAAGCTTCAAAGTAATGCTCCATGTGCCACATGTAGTTATCTAGTTCTTTGGCATCCCGCTTGCCATCGAACTCTTTTGGTTATGGGGTATCCACCTTTGGTGTCGCCACCATTCCAGCTCTAAGGGTACCTCCGTTGGCCACCGCCCTCTTGCATATGGCCTAGTCCGCCTTGGTCTCCTCCAGACCGATGCGGTATTCCTCCATTTGCTCGTGGAGTTTTGTTAGTTCTCCCAAGACCCGGTCTTGGAAGACAACATTTTCAACACATTGTGTCTCGATGGTGGGGTTGATGATGCTCAGAATGGACTCCTTGAGCGATTTAGATTGGCCCTCCAATTTTAACTCCTCCAAACTTTGCTCCACGATGTCAAGTCGGTCCTTGACATCTACTACCGCCACCTCCATCCTGGTCACAGTATTGTCAAGAGTGCTCACCTTCTTGTGAGACTGATCTCATTCTTCCATCTTGGCCAATATCTTGGTCATGACCTTCTCAATGCCATTGAGACGAGACTCCATAGATGAGGTTGACTTCTTTGACCTCTTGCTTTTTCAGGTCTCGTGGTGCTCCATGGTGATCTCACTTGGATTTGCATCCGTCATCCCAAACTTGATACTCTGATACCAACTGTCACGGATTTAGAATTTCTTCACACGTCCTGTGCGGCCTTAGGAGGTTTTGTCCTCGACAAAACTCTCAAGTAAGCCTTCTAAGTGACTCAAGACAAGAGAGAAAGCAAATTTAGAGTGAGAAAGTAGAGAGAGCAGCTCTAGAGAACTTGTTTGCTCTTATTACTTGGTGATCTACACAAATGGGGACTCTCTCTATTTATAGGAATCTCTTGATATAAAGAATAGTTAGGATTGTGTCACAATCTTAAGGGCAAATAACATTCAAGACTATTTCTAGAATTATTCATAAGGTTCTCCTAAGGGATTTTACACCACTCTAGAGTTCTCTACACAACTCTACAACAATCTACAAGATTTTAGAATAATTTATAAAGGATTAAGAGACTCTAGAGGGTAGTAGAATTCTCTAGAAAAATCCAGGTGGTGACACTAGACTTATTATTATTTTCTTCTTAATTATTTAGCCCATGAAGAGGTGAAGATTTTGAAAATAACCATGGGCCCGAGTGTTGGAAATAAATAATGAGAAATCGCAACGAAATAGCTAAGCAGCCTAGCCAGGTTAAACGGTCAGAATTAAAGCAGGAAATTAGTCGTGGTGTGCTGAAAACATAGTAATTGCTACTGTTTATGTGTGTGTGTGTGTGTATATATATATATATATATAGTAGGGGCGAGTCAATCGATTTTGTAATTTAAGGCGATCACAAATTAATTATATTTTAATTTAAAAATAATATTAATATTTAATATTAAATAATAAATAAGAAATTTTTATTAAAAATTTTGAGATGCAAAATACATATTAAAATTGTTTTATAAGTAAGATAACAATTTGAAAGTGAATCTAATTTTTCTGTAAATAGAATGATTTCCTTATAATTTAAATACTTTTGTTTTAAGTATATTTACTAGTTATTTTACTACTTAATTTTAAAAATAAATAAGGCTTTTAACATCAAAATACACATTATTTTACTTCTTTTATTTTAGTTTTTTGAATATTTTATATATTTTAAATAAAATATTTTTAGTAAAACTTAATATTTACTTGTTCTTTCAACCAAAATTTCTCACTTAATATCAACTTTATTTCAGGTAAAATATTTTTCATCTTTTATACTAATCAATATTTTTTATAATTTATTTTTTCTTTGTGGAAGGCCTACTCATGTTGGAGGCATTAGTCGGTGGCCTTTGTTTCTACCCCTTTGAGCCAGCTATGATGTAACAAACTTATTTTATTAGGTTTTTGGGCGGAGGAGGCTAGTTGTGCGTATGGGGATTCATGCAATGAGCTTTTCTATTCATCATTCCTATATATTATATACTACACTTATTTTATTTTTTTTGTTTATATTTTAAGGCTATTTAAGTGTTGAGGCTGTAAAACGAGAATTGATAGATTCTATTATTTTATATCTTAACACTCTCCATTACTTATAGGCTAAACTTTTCTTCAATGGCTAGGCCTAACAAGTAATATATTTAATTAAATATAATATAGTATAGAGTCAGAGTTTGAACTCATGACCTCTGTTTTTATATCATATAGATAAACTTATTTTTCTCCTTAAAATGCTTAATAGGAATATGAGATCATTTCTTATAAAAATCAAGATGATTTTGTTCTTAAACCATGTGGAACTTCTCAACACGCCTCCTCCCGTGTAGAGGTCAGTATTTTTGATATCATAATCATGGGTAGATCGCAGGAACCTATCATCGGTCATAGGTTAATCTGACTCTGATACTATATAAAATCACCATTTATTCTAAAAGTTTAAGCTAATAAAAAAAAAGTAAATTCTATTATTTTATATCTTTACCGAGGCAATATCTTAATTGGTTTGTAAATAGTAATATTCTAGTGATCCTATTCAAATGTGTTTGAATATATGAAATATGTCAATATATAGATATATGTTTGACTTTTTATAAAAAGCTAAAAAAGTAGTGAGTCCCGTTTAATAATTGATTCAATATAAGTTGAGATATATTTGACACTCCAACATAACATAAAAACTAAAAATTAAAAAGGTTAATACTTAAATTAGGCCCTTACACCCTAATTTTTTGTAATGACTGGCTAGGAAAACCACCCCACAGCAAAGTCTTTAGGAATCATCCATGAAAATTAAACTCCCAGGAAGATTAGCATAGTAGGGGGTCATGGCCTTCTCCCACTCAAAGTTGTTACACCCTAATTAAAATCTTATACTTACATGTTTCACATTATAGTACCTGGTCTTATTTAGATTGAGAGTGAATCTCAACTCATTTAATATAATCAATATAGTTTTTTCAACCTCCTATACAAAATAGAAAACAATTCAACCTTTTAGTTAATTTCATAATAAAAGTAATATACTAATAATATTTATTTCAACTTTCAACTTTCATTTCATTTTATCCAAAACTTATTGTTCAAACCAAATATTTTGGACTAACATTCTAATAGAAGAGAAATTTATCGGATAAAGACTAGCTCGGTTAGGGACTTAGACTCAACTAAGATCAACTTAGTTCAATATAATTTTAAGCTGAGTTTGACATATTAAAATATAATTCTCAATTTATTAAATGTATCTCAACTCAAAATTTCTTTATACATGAGACACATAACTTTTTTCAACTAAATATATATTTTTTTGTACGACTTACAATCTTTTTTAATTTTTCATAAATGATCTAATTCATCTTAACATAAAAATATATCTAAACTTATATTAAATAGATTTAACAAAAAATCTCAACTTATTATAATATATAAAAAATTAAACTCATATCATCTTAACTCAATATTTAAATGAAGAGTGGTTCTAAAACTAGTCATGCGGGATTGGATCCTGTCAAGACAAAAAAAATTTTTCTTTTTATATTTTTTTTATACATTTTTTAAAATAGTTTTAATTTTTTTAAATTATAATATTATTAAAAAATACTTATTTAATTATTAAGTAAAAAATATATATTTTATTAAAGTGTGATTTTTGTTTCGACTTTAACATTTCTCTTACGTCTAATTTGGTTACCAAACATTTCTCAATTCACTTCATTTTATCATTATAACTTTTTTAAATTTTTATATATTTTTAAAATTTTTTTTTTACAAAATATAATAAATAATTTAATTTTTTTAAATCTCAACATACTTATATTATAATAATATTAAAAACTAATATTATAATAATATTAAGAATTAATATTATAATAATATTTTATTCAATTCAATTTAAATAAACTCGAAATCTAAACGCACCTTTCTAGAAGACGTGCTTGTCTGTCCCACCATCCACCAGAAGTGATCTAAGGCCGCCTTGTGCCTATTTTAGCTAAATGGAATATAAGTTCAATGAACCCTTCAGTCCGGTAAGAATCCCACAAATTAATGACGTCGTTTTCGCTATTTCTTAGCGCCCCAAAAATTTGACGTCGTGCGTGTATATGTACCGATCACCTCGACGAAACCCTCCCTAACCTACTCTCCTCTCTCTCTCTCTCTCTCTCTCTCTCTCTCTGTTCCTGTGTCTCAAACGCTACTAGATCTCGACCTACCTGCTTTTTCCTCCACCAGAACTATTCCTATACGCAGTGCATCGTTTGAACTTTGGATTTAATCTAGATCCCCATCCTCTTCTATCTGCTTTGCTAATTCCTGGATCTCAAACGATACTAGATCTCGTTCTCCCTTCCTTTTTTTTTTTTTTCTCTTTCTCATGGCTAGGTCATTTAGATGGTTGTTCTGTTTTCAGGATACCCCTAGGAAATCCGACCCCCAAGCTCAAAACTCCATGAATTTCCAAAAGAAAAAGTAAAGGGAGTTGTTTTGTCTTTCCTTTTTGGAGGGTATAATCTCAGCTAACTATTCTGTCCGTGCGGATTGGATTATTTAATTTATATATAAAAGTACTAAGAAAACTTTACCTTCCCTTCATCCTTTCTGCGCAGTTTTCTTTTGGAACCGTATTTTTCTATTAGGGTTCCTTCGGCCACTCTGTAACTCAAGTTTCACCCATTTGCTAAGTGCCACATCAGCCCAAAGTTTGTGGAAGCCCACTGGTATATAACCTCGGAGTTGCTCCTGTTTCTTTCATGCTGTTTCCATTTGCTTATACTATTCTTTCTGCTTTCTCTCTCTTCTTCGACTTCGACAGACTAGATTAATAGACAGTTTCACAGTCGTTGTTTGCAGGCGCAGCATCATCAAGATTCACACGCCATTAATGCACGGCGGAAGCGATTTGATGAAGTAAATTTCTTCCAGATGTTGGAGTTGAGAATCTTGATGATGCTGCATCGGCGGATAAATGACTACAAAATACCTTATCGATCAAGGATCTAGAGTCTGCTGGTGTGTTTGAGTATTTCTTTCATTCTTTATTGTTCGTGATTTCCAGGAATCAAGGGATTAAGCATATTGACAGGGCCGGTTATATATATATATTATTGAAGTGCAAGAATTAAGAAAGGTGAGGGAAACTGCCATCTCATATGTCCTGATCTGTGGTTTCGAAACATATTATATATGAATATGATATATGCACGTTTACCTTTTGTGCTATATATTTGATAGGATTCATGATATAAATCGAGTTAGGGTTTTGTTAGTATTTACTGTCCTGAAAAGAGAAATCTTTCCCTTTAATAAACAAGTTATTTCTTTTGTGCTCTTGTGGGGGATTTGGGGCTTTGAAACTTGGAGCGTCCTCACTGCATCGATCTTCATCACTTATCAAAAAACGGGGGAAAAAAGAAACACCAGGAGCGTCTCTAGGAACTTGAATGAGAATCTTGGTCTGATCGATGATGTTTCCTAGCACTTCGATTGATAGATTAGGTTTGGGTTTCTTAAGACTCTTGAGTCAAAACACACAAATATACACACCACCTGAAACCCGTTTCCAAACTTGATGGAGGAACCATGAAAAGATCCTTAATAAATCATTCGTGTTCAGCAGACGTCTCTCTCTCTCTCTCTCTCTGGGGTAATAATCTAAGAAGGTCGTGGAAAGCCAGGAAAGGATCCTACATTTCAAGAAATGGCCTTTTAAAAAAACAAAAGAGAAAAGACAACGTTTATTGAATATATAATGACGAATTTTTCAAACACCTCGCGCCGGCCCCCACTCGAAAATTAGAAACATTAATATGTTGGCCTTCCTTCCCTATTCATTTAGAATTACATGATCTAACTTTTCTTAAAATGTTCAGCGGATCCAGCTTGATATAGCTGCTGCTCTTCATGTCCTGATACATTGTTGTGATCCTTTCATTGCTGATCCTTTGGTTTCACCCCAGGCCCAGACCACCCATCTTTAGTACTAGTCATGTTGCTCTTCTGAATCAATCAACAGAAAAAGAAACGTAGATGATTGAAACCACCATATATTGATATATATATATATATATATATGTTTAGCGGGTGGACGAAACCTTTCGTTTGCATCTGTTTTCTTCCTTTTCATATTTTAAGTACATGCACTTAATTTTCATATCTTTGAATACATCAATTACGGGTTCATTGCAGTGGCTTTTAGGATATATTATTTATGCTTCTCGTTATTTAGTCTTACATATACGAACTGATCAGGTTTTTTTCGATCGATATACTTGAATTAAGGATGTGCAGCAATAATGCAGAATATAATGTGGTTTTGGCCGTACTGGTTGAGACATATATTATGTTGCAGAATATTGTCCCACATGAACATTAAACATGCTCATGAGTAGATTTATAGTACAAATCAAACAACTAGCTCAAGTTCTTATCTCATGTACATATCTCAGAAAAATAAATGAGGGTCATATAATATACCGATTTACCTTGATCAGTAGCATATAATATATTGCTTATACATTGATTGCTTGATATTGTCTGTTGGTGGAAAGCAATCTAGAGAAATATAAATTTATTTTACCATGATCGTATCACTGCCAAGGTTTTTGAATATCGTGTTGTACCGGTTGATATATACTGTGCCATACCAGTAACCGGCATGGGATATAGGTGTTTCATACCGATCAAACACAGGCAATTTTGGTGCATTTCAGTCAATACCGGTCGGTTTTTGGGATATCGGCCTGCTTTCTTTTTTTTTGATGGAAAGGTATCGGCCTGCTTTCAATGTACAGGCTGAAATCTTATGTTTGAATACTATTTTTTTAACTTTTTTTAATCTCATTTTCTAGAGAATAGATAATCCAATTCTTACTCTCATTTTCTTGATGAAGATAGGTGATTTTTATTTTTTAATAATTAGATTGAGACCTTAAAAGTATTAAGTATTATAAATATGTGCTTTTAAACTTTTTTTAGACTTGCATTGATGTTACTTTGAAATATAATTTATTTATTATATATAGTTAATTTATATAGGTAAAGACTATCCCAAAACCATATCAGTACTAAAACATGCTGTCTTAGTGTTTTAATTAAAACGGTATTCAAAACTTTTCACTTCCATAGGTTGAATAGTAGTTTTAAAAGATGACCATATAGCTTAGATACCTTGACTTTTAAGGTGAATTAGTTATCCGTACCTTAATTATGGGCAATCTTAGAAGGAAATCTCAAAGCTGCATATTGAGTTCAATCTGAGTTGGTTTGTATAGTGAAATGAAATTAGAAGAGATGATTTAGATGAAATTTGAATATTGAATCAAAATTTGTATAAAAATTTATGAAAATAATAATATAATAAAATAAAATGAGCCGAGATAATTAAGTAAAATTGGTTTTTATAATTAATATGGTTCCGCGGGGTGGGAGCCATGAACACTTTGATTTTCCTAGAAGTTGGAGGACGGCGTCATGTTTTGCAAAATGGCCGAACCCAAGAGTCAAGACCAGTACTCATCACGTAGAAGTAGGCCGAGAGAACCGGTCAAATAAATTTTAAATTACTTAATTAATTAATTATAAAGCAAGGAAGTGAAGAAGAATCTTAAGCCATGTCATGTGGGGGCACTTAGTGACAAAAGGCTGTTATATTGTCAAATTGACAGGTGAATAAAAGAAGGCAATGAATCATTCTTTCTCTTCTCCGAAGGTCCACCTGCCAGTACGTATGTATCCTGTTTAGTGAGATAAAACAATACTAGGGAGTACAATGAGATCATAGCAAATCAATTTTACTAAGAACTTATTTGTATGCATGCGGACGTAATTACATATGCCGGCCTGTAAGAATGTACGTATGTACGTCCGTACATGCATGCTGTCTTGGGTCTCCCAGCTAATTGATTGATTGATGTCTTACGCATATATATATATATATATATATCCAGTTCTGCAAAACTATGATCAATGGAATCAGAACCTTCAGGCCGCTTCAGGTGGTTAGGAGCGAGCGAGTTTTTCACAAAGTTTCTTTACATGTGTACTGACGAACTGATCTTCATCATATATATATATATATATATGTATATAATATATATATATATATATTTATTTATTTATTTCCATGGGACGATGATACGGGATTCGATCGTACGTAATTTAAGTAATTAGGGATTGAAGTTTTGGCTTTTGATGCTCAGGCTGGTCAGTACACAGTATTTTATATATTTTATTAGTATACATAGTTATTATTTGAGTTTTATTTGTATTTTCAAATATAATATATTTTTTTGAATGAATTAAATAATTATAAAATATTAAATTATAAAATAAAATATTAAATTTAATAAAAATTATAATTAATATATAAAACTTATATTGAACTATAAAATTATAACATATTGAATATATATTTTTATATTATTATACATTATAGTAAATAATGAAACACGAAACTATAAGTCTTATATACTAATTATTATACTTTATAAAATATATACTATAATTAATCATGACTTAAGTATTTAATTTACTAACATATAATTATTAACCTATAATTATAAACTATATTCAATATATATGATAAATGACTAGGTATAAATAATTGAGTTGCATACTATATATCAAAATAACTATACTTATATTATTAAATTTAATATGTATAAAAGCATCATATATGTGTGTATAAGAATATTAATATATAGAAATAAATTATATATATAAAGTAATTTATAGACACGTTCACATTGAGTCGAGCTAAAGAATCAAGTCAAGCATAAATAGAACTTTCATGAACTTTTACTCAATCAAGTCAAAATTAATCATTTATTAATTAAGCAAAATTTTATTATTATGATCCAACTTTTTCTTTTTACAAATTAAGTTTAATTCGAATTGCATCGAACGTATATCGAATGAGGAGTAAATATTGATCTTGATTTATGAGGATTAAATATTGATCTTCATTTGTGTAGTAGTACTGCATGTAGTGTTAAATGTATAAGATTGCTTCGACTTTATTAAGGCTCGCGATTTTTGGATTACGGTTTGTCCTTCTGATCTGGACCATATATGCTGCAAAATGATTTCGACAGGGATTTGATTACAATAATTAGCTAGCTTGGAAGGCTGAAATATTTTCAAAACTCTTTAGTTATAAGCAGGCGCGCTTGGAAATGGAAGATCAATGCCAGTCTTCAGATCCTTGTGACAGCTATCTAGCTAGGTCATGATCCATTTGCTATACAGCTTGTAATTAAAATAATAATAATAAAAACAAAAAAACAAAAATCGTCGCGTCTTCTTCGGGAAAAGCCGGAAACCTCGTAGTAGTATTTGAAGAAGTCCATTAACTCGGTCCTGAGTCCTGACACTTTTCCCCTTCTCATATATGATCGCGCATTAGTTGTGACAGGACAAATTAGAAATGAGTTGTCAACGATGATTCAGTCGTCGGATTTCCAAATAAGAGAAGGTAAATTAATGGGTCCGGTACTGGTATATAGTGGCAAATCATGTGGGCCGGCGATGCATGCCTACCCCCTAAAAAAATGGACAAATGTGGGGACAGATATCGGATGCGCGCTAATGATGATTATCAGGTAAACCGGTTAGGGTTGAGTTAGCGCGCGCGGTAGCACCCATGCATGCATGTTGACATTCATGGTGTATATATATATATATATATAATATTACTAAAAAAAATATTTATGACATTTTAATTGTAATTAAAAAAATTATTTATAATAAAAATATACTATATACTTTTTATTTTGTAGTGTAGAAACAAACATTGTTAAAGGCTATCCATGGGATCATGCATTAGTGTATATTATATCATGTTGGTAGGAGATCGATGATAATACGGTACTAGCTAGCAGCTGGTGATATATATTGGTGTGTGGGGTTATTACAATAATGTCATGTCGTTTAATATTAATGATAGCTAGGGAGCTAGCCAGAGCTACGATACTGACATGCATGGTGATCATGCATGGTCATCGTACTGCTGGGTGGTAATATATAGCATCATGAGGTACTGCATGGTGGCTGTAATTAATCTTGGCAGCATAGACGACCGCTCTTAAATTAATGATCGTTTCATACATTTTACTATAGAGTCTGGCCGGTGGCGGCCGGTGCATGGTACATTTTCCTTTATTATAATTCAATTCTGTTAAGGGGATGTTTGAATTAATTTTAAAATAGTTTGATAAATAAATTATATATTAAATTACGAGTATTAAAAGTCGCAATTAAGAAATGTTTGCTGTTTTTTGTTAATATGTTCGATTGTAGAGGCTTCTCACGACAATTAGTTTGTCTTGATCTATGGTAAGGAAAAATAGGAACATAAAAAAGTAGTAACTGAAAGATGTGTTGATGCACCCACAAAAGATCGCTGCTGACTGTGATGTCACATGAGAAGCATAAGTCACATTAGGTAGAGAAAGGTCGGCTGAATCTAAAAGATCCGAGACTGCTGTTTCCGTTGGTGTCGATATGGCGACATAGGACTTACCCTATTTTGGTGGCACGTGAGTTTCACACACATTGATAGCTGTGTGTGAGATACGCACCACTTCTTTTTGCTTTTCTCTCCTTCCGTCCAATATATCGATAGTTGGGGGAGTCTAATAGAGGGACGCTTGGAGATCTTTGAAGTCTGGCAAACAGGAGATCGGAGCACCATGGTGGTACAGGCAAAAGAAAAGGAAAAATATGGGAAAAAGCAAAACGAAAACAACCTATGGTGACTAGGCAAGCGGGGGGAGGGAGGAGCCGAAGCTTTACCCCTATTCGTAGAGCGATTATGGCTAGGGTGAGTGTTGGGATGAGGTGCTAAGAGAAAAATGGGGAGAGAAAAAAGACACGCTGGGACGTTATCATACATGATAAGTTATATTAACAGAATCGTTGTAAAATTTCACTAAAAGAATCATTGGTGGTTGGTATAAGGTTGCATGCGTTTGGTACCATCGTAGTAGATGAGAAGCTATACAACTCAATTCCAACATAATTACTCTCATATAACTAGCTCTTTTAGGTACTTGAATATTTCCTAACTATTCTAGCCCATTTACAGCTATTGCTTCTGTGAATATAGAAGCTAAATAATCTTAACAAATTATATAAGGAAGATATTGTATAATTATCATATATTTTGTGAATAATAAAAAAAAGTAATAATAAAATATTAAATAATAATAAAAAATAGTAAAAAGTAGTAAAAATAATAATAAAATAATAAATAGTAGTGAAATCTTCTCAGAACACTCCACTACCCAAACATAGCCACTGTTACTATAATTACAAAGAGGTATCACAAAAATAAATACGTACGTGAGCTTACATAATTTTAAATGATACCTTATATTATATAATAAAGATAAAATTTAATTACAATCTAAAATATTATGTCAAGTAAATCGATACGTAGATTTATTTTTCGAATTTTTTTTTAACTAAAACATTTATGTCTCTTATAAATTATATATGGCTTCGGACCGTACCATTGAAAGAGCTAAGATTTAAGCTGTAGAATTTTGGCGAAAAAGGTTTTGGCAAGGGATTATTAGTTGGAACGAACATGATATTCATACGCGGAGATGAATATGCTGCTCAGGTGCCAGGGACTACCAGACAACATCAGAGAATTCGAGGTGCTACTGCTCATGGGTGACAGATACTTAATAGTTTGCCCAAAGTTAATTTAGTTGGTCCCACGAAATGCACCAAAAGAAAAAAGAGCCACTCAAATTTTTACTTATTTAGCTTATTACATATATATATATATATATATATATATATACATATAACTAGCGCTAGCTATAAACTAATATATGAAGTAAGTATATTACATATAGTCATGAAATACACAAACATAAAAAGGGAGTTGCAGAAAATTATTTCTCCATCATTTTTACATCTAAATATTTTGATCATTTTCTACGCACTACCAAAAAGGTATAAAAAATTAATTAATTACAGCCAAAATTATTATTTTTGTTGGAAATAAATTTTTGTGCCGTTCTTTCTTATTTTTTATGACGAAATCTAGCATCGAGAAATGCCTATTTTCATGTAGTGACGTGTGGGAGGAAGTTGCAGAAATCATATTCTAAATGTAAGAAATCATTTAAAAGCTTCATAACATAAAATCATGATCTAAATGTAAATGCTCTAAATATATACAAGCAGAAAATCATCTAAAAATGTAAACACTTTGGAAAAAGAATATGAGATATTCTTTGTAATAAAACCTATTTTGTTATTTCTCCCTTAGTCCAATATGGCAAATATATATCCTAAGCTTCTAGCTAGTCCGGGGGATGAGTGCTACCACTAAGTTTCGGCGTACCATTGCATTGTTTTTGATCTTCAGCCTTAATTGTACTTCCCAACTTAAGTGATTTGTTTGCATTGTTCTGGGGGCTTAAATTAATTTAATTAATTAGGTTGGTACAAAATTTAAAATTATCTAAATATTTCATATATATCCAAACACAGTGATGATCCTGCACCAATTTGTTACAAAATTTCAAATTATCTAAATATTTCATATATAGCAGAAAATTATATTTAGATCATTCATGTGAATGTGGATGTAAATTAATTTAATTAATTAGGTTGGTACATGTCCTATATTGTGGCGGATTAGTATGACTGGTGTCAAAATTAAATTCACACCTAACCAGCTGGGTAGCTCTCCCCAATATGCGTGGAATCCATTATATATATGTAACGGATCAATTGAACCTAACTTGCTAGCTAGCTTTATTGCCAGGGTGTGAATACATACAATTGTCAATTAATGCGATATCCGCGATTAATTATACGAACCACAAGCTGCGGGTCGATCAACTTCTTTTATTGGCTAACTTTTAAGGACAATATTTGATCACATTTACATGAGTACTACATAAAAAATAGATAAGTTTATGTTGCAATAAATTCTAAGTTTTTTCTGTTAACAATATCTTGGTCTCCCGACCAGTGTTTTAAATACCGTGCCATACCGGCCGGTACGGCCGGAATTTTTCATATCGGCCAGTCGGCTGGTACAAAAAAACTGATATTTCGTTTCGGCCGATTTTTCGGCCGTACCGGCCGGTACGGTCGAAATCGGCAGAAAAATATCCAGTACGGCCGATACCGGCCGTAACAAATTTCGGCCTTTGAGTTTTTTTTTTTTTTAATTTTTTATTATGTTTTAACCTGAATTTAGACTAAATTAATTACATATATATATTTATCTATATAATTTATTTATATATTGACTATTATTTTGAAATATAATTTATATATATATAATTTATTTATGTATAAATTATTTTGAAACAGTACACGAAACGATACCGGTATCGAAATATTTCATTTCAGTAACTTGACCGATATCGATACTGGTACGGTATTCAAAACATTGCCCCCGACTGGCCTAGTACTGTTACCTTTAGACTCTGCTACGGAGGCAACTGCAGCTTGCACCAACTTCATCAGTAAAACTGGATCTGATTGTTTGGATTTAATTGGTTGAAATTAATTAAGTGGTACCATTTTCTTCAATGTGCTCCCTCATTTTCCTCCAAATTAATTAGTGGTACCATGCACTAAATTAATTACGTAGTACTGTGGGTTGTTGGTATGAAATATGAATGTGTGCTCACCACGAATTACATGGTCCCCCATGCATGCTATAATTATGGTAGAGTCCCCCAACCAAAATAAATGGTCGTAACAACAGTGTACTGTGATTGTTTCAGACCACAAATGTGGTGAAAGCTGACAGCTTGGCTGTTAATTTTCATTGACGAAGTTTACGTTTTTTTTATTTAAAATTCATCTTATTTTATTTTATTATTATTATTATTATTTTTAAAATTTTTATATAAAATATAATAAATAATTTAATTTTTTTTAATTTAATAATAATAATAATAAATAATAATATTTTATTCAATTTTTAAAAACATCTTAACTTATGTCTACTCACTGTCCAAATTATACCTTAAAAGACGACGATCGAGACAAACATTTTGCTGTGTTGATGTTTGAGATCGCGAAGGTTTGATGGCATGTGAGAGCTTGTACTCATTTGGTTTAAAGCTTTCAGTGAAGCTTAAGATGTAGTGACATTGCAAATTTTATGACATTTTAGGCCATGTCCATTTTGTTTTTCTGAATTAAATATGATAGATCAAGATATAATAATTGAAGGTGGTTTTCCTAACTAGACGTGATTACAGTTCATTCTATCTAAACCGTGAGAAGTCAGATTTTAGGCTCACGCCTTGTTCATTTAAGACCTCATTTGAATAGTATTGAAAGTGTTTCATTTCATTTTATTTTATTATTATAATTTTTTCAAATTCTTACAAAATATAATAAATAATTTAATTTCTTTAAATATTAAAACAATAATAATATTATTAAAAAATAACACTATAATAATATTTTATTTAATTATCATTTTAAACTATCCCATCTAATTTCATAATCCAAATCACACCACCTCGTCTAAAGGCCCAATCTCCTGACCTCACGAAGCTCAAAACTATGGTGAAAAACCATGGCCCACTCGTATATCAAAGCCCATGTCCAAGGCTGAGGCCGAGCCCATTCTGCAGGAGTATGGGGGCCCAAGGGACATCTTCAAGAACAATATTGGGCAATGTAAGGCCCAGTCTAATTGTCGAACACCTAATAGACTTCACAAAATACAGACACACTTTCGCCGATTCTGAATTTTCAGAAGCCGCTGAACTACCAGCAACCAGCTCGTCTTCCAGTTCCAGGGTTCTACCCCCCAAGTTTTCCAAATGAAGTTCGAAAGATTCCTCTCGATCCCAGTCTCTTTGGTGTTTCTGTTAACGGGTTTTGTCTATTACATCACAGTGTTCGTTTTCGTCGAGGACTGGATCGGGTTGCGGAGCTCAGCTGGTTCTTTGAACGCAATGATGTTCACTCTTTTGTGCTTTCTCTGCCTTTTCTCTTTCTTTGCTTGTGTTCTCATTGACCCTGGTCAAACTCCGGCTTCTTTTGTCCCTGATGTTGAAGAAAGTAGGCGATTGGATGAAGAACCCCAGAAAAATGTGAGTCTTTCGTGCTTTAATAAGTGAATTGTGATATGAATTTAGGTTTTTTTTTGTCATAATTTGTTTTTCTGATGGGAAAATTGAGGAAAATATCGGAATTGTTTAGACTAATGATTTAATTAGCGTGTTTCCTTTTGAAAGAATTTTGAGGTGTCCTTCGTTGGCTTGGCTTCATTTCGTTGCCAAGAGGATATGAGAAAGAGTAAATTATGATTCTGACTCTTATGCTCGGATGCATGATTTCTGATAGGGTGCGCGACTGAGGCACTGTGACAGGTGTTCTACATACAAGCCTCCTAGGGCTCATCATTGTCGGGTCTGCAGAAGGTGTGTTTTGAGGATGGTAGGTTAGGTTATTTAATTTTTAGCAAGTGACATGATATTTCCATCTTTTGATTCATGACACTACAGTAAGGAAGGTGATGAAATGTATGATCTAAGTTTCTTTTTTCTTCTGAAATTGGTGCAGGATCATCACTGTGTTTGGATAAATAATTGCGTTGGTTATTGGAATTATAAGCCCTTTTTTATACTTGTCTTATATGCAACTATAGGTAGCATCTACTCTACGGTATGTTTTATCTAGTTTTTCCTTTCGTTTGTTTTAATGTATTCAAGTTGCCGTAAGCTATAACGAACTCTCTTGGCATTTTTAGTTTACAGTAATAATCTCTTCGTTTCAAAAGGACTTCGGCGGAAGGACTCCCCTCAAGATTTTTTATGTGAGTATATAATTATCTACATCTGCCATGTTGAGTGATATCATAGATATACGAATCAGTTTGGAATTCTGGTGAAGCCTCTTTTGGGTTATCCGGCTCATAAATTAAACAATTGACAAAAACACCAAAAAAGAAAAAAATCATACACCATTGAAAGGAGAAAAAAAAAGGAAAGAAATTTCAAAGATGCGAAGTAATGCCACGGACTAGGATATCAGCTTATCATTTTTCATGGATGCCTGTTATCCTGCAGCAGGTTTTGTGGCTGCTGTTATGAATTTCAGGGTACTGCTATTTAGTTGTTGACCCTTGCTTTAGTCATTAAGCTTTCAATTGATATCAATAACGCTCAAAAAATTGTGAAAGCTATTGATAATTTAGGTTATTTGCGGAGCAGTGATGATTGGCTTGAGTGCAACGCTTGGAACTCTTTTGGTTTGGCATATCTACCTTATCATTCATAATATGACAACCATAGAGGTAGGTAAAGGTTGCTAGTTTCCAAAGCTGGATATATCATCAATGTTTTTTAAGTAGTAATTAAGTTTTTTTTTTAAGATAAGTAGTAATTAAGTTAGTATCTCATAGTTCATATTCTACCAGTATTACGAAGGAGTACGGGCATCATGGTTAGCACGGAAATCTGGTCAGAGCTATCAACATCCATTCAACCTTAGTGTTTACAGAAACATTACTTCGGTCTCTCTCTCTCCCCCCTTTTCTGTACCCTGGCTGTTGGTTCTACATTTCACTTCTCATGACTTATATATCCACATTTCAATTATATCTCTAATCTGTCAATATGGTAACCTGTATATGCCTTTTGTTTAGGTCTTAGGCCCAAACATGCTGAAATGGTGGTGCCCCACTGCTTTGGGCCATCTAAAAGATGGTCTTACCTTCCCTGTTTCACGTGATGGTTCCTAAATTTTTTTGGCCTCCACTCTGTTTGGAGTTAACTTCTCATGCCTGTTATTCAGCTTGTAGAGGAATTAAGAGTTCAGTCATTTTTTCTCTTCTCAATTTGCAAAGAAGCCTGAAGCTGACTTGGAAGTGACTAATTTTATTATGGATGCCAGCATGATATGAGGTTTCAATTATATACACCAGAAATTTTTCACACACTTTGATGGTTAAGTCTGTTGTTGATGAAGTCTTAAGTTCATTGTTGTGCTCTCATACCATGATGGGATGGTGTACTGTAAAATGAAGTTCTTGCAAAACATGATTGGATACGGATATTTTTAGGTTACAAATTTTTTATGGGACACGCATACAGGAGATAATTTTATGTTGTTGCCATGGAGATGCTGTTTATATTGTTTGACAAGAGTTTCCTTTGTGCTTAGCTTTCCTTTGTAAACTAAGTAATCCACTTTCATTACATGGATTATCTGCTGTCCACTACTGTTGATTTTTCATTATTAAGAAATGACAATTGCTTTGATAGACTGGGGGAAGATCTCTGATCTTCCTATCCTATCCAACACTCTCAGGTTTTGATAGTGAAATGAGATGATATGATTTTATATGAAGTTAAAAATTAACTAAAATATTATTTTTAACATTATTATTATTTTGAAATTTGAAAAGATTTAATTGTTTATTATATTTTATATGAAAACATAAAAAAATTATAATTATGAGATAAAATTGTTTATGTATTTAAATGGGGCTTTAATGTTTAGAATGAGAAAGATAAATCGAGTGAGTATTATACTATTTATAATACTTTTATAAAATTCAAGTGTTGTTGGGATAGTGGGTTCAGATGAGTAGAGATAAAATTTTAAAGTTGAATGAAATATTGTTAGGATATTATTTTTAAGATTTAAAAAAGTTGAATATTTTATGTAAATTAAAAAAAAAAATGAAGATGAGTAGGGTTGTAAAAATTATCTGAAAATGGGTCTAGACTGGTCCAGAGTAGTTGATTCGGTCTGATTTTAGACTGGTTCGGTTTGGAACTGATTCCTTTATGTTTAAACTGACCAAATTCGGCTCGATATTGATTTTACATTTTCTAAAACCGGATCAAATCGTATATTTATATATTTAAAAAATTAATATTATATTATATAAAAAATGTTATATATAATATATATTAATATCATTTATAATTATATATAAAATAATGTTATATTTATAATTTATAGTATAAAATTTATAACTTAGCTTTTAAATTAAAGATGTAATCGATCGAGTTTAATTTGATTTTGGATAAATTTTAAAATAAATTGATATTTTTAATGGAAAATTGACATTTTATTAAAATTAGAAAATCAAATCAAACTGGATTAGAATTAATAATTATAAGTATCTATTTGAGAGAGTAATTTATGCAAAATCAATTTGTAAAAATAAAAAATTAGTATATATCGATCCGATCTTAAAATTTATCTAAAATATGATTAAATCGAATTGATTAGGCTCTCAATAATGAGATAAAAGAAGAAAAAATGTCCAAACGGGCTGATTTGACGTGTCTAATTTTTCAAACTTTTGAGCCGAATTTCTAGAGTTATCATGCATCCTATGTCGCGACTATCATGATGGATTCGATCCAATCCTATTATAATCAATTTTATTCCGGGTCATGATGGGCTTTTTGGCTTTATGTTTGAATGCCACAATAATAACTCAACTTTATTTATTTTTTTATATTTGGGTGCTTTTTTAAAGAATTTTTTTTCCCCGTTTTATGAGTGTGAGAACTCATTGCTCGTCCCAAATGGTGGAGTATGGAAATATCTTTTTTCTAAATTGTGTAGATTAACCAACCTCTCAAGAGTTTCTTGCTTATGCTACTATGATTTTGATATGAGAACAACCAAAGTCCCAAGTGTTTGACCTTTAGAGGGCACGACTTGGAACTGCACTAAAATTTTCCTATAATAAATGAACGTGATTTACACTTGGAAAGCAATGCGTTGGTTTGGCTGTATTCTTATGAGATAGATATCTACTAATATTTTATAATGTGACTAGCTAGATTCTATCAAAATAATAACAATGCATACATATATTAGTTTATTTTCAATTTCATAGGTCACGTTACATAATATCTTTAGAGATTATACAAGATTAAATTCGTAAATTGATGTGATTTTATTTATGCATGATGTATTAGATCTACTTTATATTAAAAATAATTTTATAATCTGACATACTACATCAAGTATATGGCTAAAGTATTTCTCTTCAGTATAATTTGTTGCTTCGATCTATTCCCCTCATAATAATTATATATTAAAAAATCATATCATAGTATATCTATCCCAGATTGTGTTTATATATATTATATATATAGACATGTCATGGTCAGTGACATACTCTTGCTAAAATAAAATAATAATGATTTTCCTTAAAATATTGTTGCCATTGATCCTACCTGGAAATCATTATCTCTAGATATAATCATCGAAACTATAATGCCTTTCATCCGCAAAGCTTGGGTAGTGCGGATGACGATTGCCATTATAAATACAATATCTATATAATATATATAGGGGAGACGTGTACAAATGTTAATTAATTATCGAATATTAGTTCTAAAATCACGAACTCATGTATTAATGATCATGATCATGGCTTTTACTAGAGATCGATCATTTGAGATATTGGATCTTATATTAAACCACATGCAGGATTTTTATTTCTCCGCCCAAGTACGTCTTGAGTCAAACTTTTAGATCATTTGGGATCTGAATATTCCTTCCTTTCTTGTACGACGTGGTTCCACAAACTTTCGAGTATTTGGTGTTTATCTGCAATATAATGCATTCTGCCAGTTGCGTGTATATCAAATTAAAGAATATTTTGTTTATCATGCAACTTGACAATCACACCAAATTTAACACTCTTTTTTTTTTTTCTTTAAATCATATTTAACACTTCTTATTGACAGCATCGATGTTTACAGTATCAATCATTAAGGTGTAGCTTGGCCGATTGTAGAATGACATAAAGATGATTTTAGATGAAAATTAAATAATATTATTAGAAATATTGTTGTTTTTGGGATTTAATATTATTATTGTTTTAATATTAATATTAAATATTAATATTAATTATTAAGGTGTAGTACTTTGGATAGAATTTTAATATTATATATTATTATTTTAAAATTTAAGATAAGAAAAATACTCCCACCATCAAAAAGGCCGGGCTTAAGTATTATTAATCCTCATTGACGTCTACTCAATAGAAAAGAAAAACCAAATGTCGTACGTGTGCGATTAAATTAATTTGAGAAAAGTTAAACAACCTCCCAAATATCACATATTTTTTAATTTTTTTCTTTTATCAATATTAAATATATAAATAATGAATAATTTTTTTTTTAATAATTTAAGAAGAATAAGTTAAAAAAAAATTAAAAAAATGTGATGTATAGGAGGTTAAGATCAGCTGGTTGTGTAGCATATATGTATTCCAAAGAAATCGCATTAAGATGAGTCATCATGGTGATAATTATAATATTCTACACGAAAGTTTTTTATATGTTTCTTTCTTTCCTCCACGTTTTAGTTAAAAATTGGATTGAAGGGTACTGGCCGTAACACGGAAAATTACTGTTATTAATGGTGCAAAATTAAATTAAAATGTTGAATTCTTTTCACGTCGATCGGTAATTATATAAAACTTGATACATAACACCATTATAATATAAAGCTTTGATGAAGTAGTATTGTACTTAAATTTAATAGTTAAAGAAAGAGTTACGCTATATTTAATTATTTTTACATATTTTGTATATACTCTATTGATCATCTGATCATTCAATAAATTCATGTATATTCTCAAATTACATTTTAAAAACATGCATGGCGTTCAGTAGACTATATATATATATATATATATATATCATAAGACTTATTTTTCTAACCGGCCATCAAATTTTGTGGAAAATGAAACTTGATATATATAATTGATTATGATCTGAATGTTTAAAATGCATCATATACTTGCCTAACAAAAACAAAAATGCATCATATACAAAAATCTGACCAGATTCATCGGTACAGCCAAACTAATAGTAGTCAGTGCCAACATTATAAGAAAATTATTTATTTGTGGCTATTTAATTGCGACCAAATGATTATTTGTAGTTTAATCATTTAGTTGTAATTAAATGGTCACAAAAGTCTATTTTTCTTGTAGTACAATATTATCATATGTGTGTTTGCAGCTGTTGTTTTAAAAATAATAAAAGCAAATGCCATATATTCTAGGGGACTCAGTAATAATTAATAATTATAACGTGATTGATCATACTCGATGCACCGTACCTCAAAAGCATCCAAATTTTTACATAAAAAAAGATCATGTGTTTATATATATAGATCAACTCATGACCTCAAGTCTACGATCATATATAGATACATATATACATATATATATATATATACATATAGATCTAGTCAGAAACTCCATTAATAATATCATTTAATTGGGCTCGTGTTCTTTAATCATCTTCACACCTTGCTCATAACATTAACATATATATTGCAGCAAAATATATGTGAATAATCTTTCTTTTTTTCTTTTGAAAAAAAGGCAATTACAAACCAGCGGCCGGCATCATGACTTCAGAGAATTATAGAACGAAAACGCGTAGGAGTGGACAAACTAAATCCAAACATTATATTTTAATAGCCATCGAAGTGTATATATATATATATATATATATATACATATGATCATCAGACACTAAAAACATGTTTAATCGGGTGGGACATTAATCAGAGTAAATAAATGCATGATAATGTGGTGCGGTGTTTTATTGGCAATGGATAGTCACTAGAAAAAATGATATTTATAATTAATTAATAATAATAAGAATGATTATTTATCTATTATTTTCATCATAAATAATCTTTATAATTGTCATTAATTCATTACAAATACTATCTTTTTTCTTATAGTGAATGTAGTCCAAAATAGACCAGATCAGGAGTACCAAGAATTATATATATATCATGTGGATGATGGACGACAATTCATTCATGCTGCTGACGTGTGGATAAGCACATACCTTTTTTAAAAAAAAATATATATATATATATATATTATATATAATATTGTGCGTGTTGGCGAGATTAATGGAGAGACATTATCAACTTTACCATTTTATGCTAAAATTATTTTTCACGTATAAAGTCATGCTTGGCCTACACACGTATATATACAAATATAGGTAGGACAGACGTGGGGTAAATTATAAAGAGAGATGGACTGCTAGCTGGTTAGGGGTCCGCCGGTACTACTGCTGATTGGATCTGTACGTGTCTTCTTTGATCATCATGTTTGCTATAAATTGGTTTAATTTAATATGATTTGTTGCATTATAAAATTATTTTTATTATAAAATAAATTTGATATATTATATTAAATCTTACACGTGAAATTATTTGTCTAAATTATTTTTACTTAGATCTAGCTAACAGTACTTTAGTTTTCTAGTTCTATGATCAGATGATCATCTGATCATATAAATTAAGAATTATATTTGATCAATCACGTATAAAGAGTTGTATTTGATTAATCGGATATAGATTGAATAATGTCATCCCAAGAATGCAACTTGGCAGACAACATGTGATATTCAAATAGGAAATAATGGTATGCAGGTAGGAGGATCGGGATATTCATTTCAAATATTCCAATCTCTGATTTGATCTGAAACATAGATCCAATAATCAAATATCATATGGCTGTCGACATATATCATGCATGGGCCGGTTACGTAGTATTAATACACATTTTAGGACATAAAAAACTCAAAATATAACTTCTTAGATCTAAATTGTGCATGTCTTTCGGATGATCATTAGAAATTGAATCCCTTTCTTTTTATAAAGCGTAATATTGTTGAGTTTCTATTTAGGTAGAAAATACTACCTTTTGAATATTTGTCTATAATTAGAATATTAGCAATAATGAAGACTAAATGATCAATCACAAAATAATATAATGTAATATTGTTGGGGTTTCGTATACATTATTTAGTTAATAATGTCATATTTGATATGAGATATAATTTCAAAATTTATTCGGTTATGAATATATAGTATTTATGATGAATAAATGATGGTAATTTCATTTTAAAAAAAATTGGGCATGAGATGCATCATCTAAAACCTTTGAAGCAGCACATCATGATATTACATTGTGCACTACTTGAACTTGTCACCGAATGGCGATCGAACTACTGGGTTTATTCTGTAAATTAAAAACTTCCTATTACAATTATTTGTAGGATTATCTGTACAGCTATATGTTAAAAAAAAAAAAAAAAGAAGCTGTCCACATGAGCAGTACTCACATATGGACGAAAACAATAATGATGCAAATATATCCCTTCGGATCATGACATGATCCGCTAGCTACCGATCATGAACGAAAATGCGGAGAATCGGACACGAATTGATCAGTACCTGCAACAAAGTGATCAACTATTACTCAATAATTGAGACCCAAAAAAATAATAATAATCCAAGAACGGTTGAAAAAGGATTTTATATATGACCAAGTACTTTTGATAATATTTTTATATGTATGCAGTATTTTCAATTTTTCATGGATCGTGACATTGATCAATTATCATGTACATTGTAATTAAATTTGTGATCAGAAGATGCATGATCTTGTCATGTATTTTTAAGAGATCTAAGGTATTAAATTAGTGTTAAGTTTTTTAATTTTAAGCTAATTTAGATTTGTTTTAAATTTTAATGTCGTTTTAGGTAAAAGGAATGTAGAATATTTGATACATTATGAAAAATTAGAAGATTAATGTTGGGACCAAATGGAGAGAGAGAGAGAGACAGAGAGATGTTAATTACATTAAAGCTTAAATAGATATGTGAGACATAGAAAATCATAAAAAATCAGTATGCAATAAAAGTAATAAACGCCCATTTTGCTCGGTTTGATTAATGATCTGTCACTGGAGGCTGTAAAAATATGACCTAAACTGAAAAGGCAACTTAGTCGAGACTGCAACTTTCCTTTCCTTTTATTTAAGAAAACTGTAAAAAATATAAAATAAAATAAAAAAACTTAATTCTCAGCTATTGATATATATTAAAAATTTAAAATTTAAATTCATATGATTTTATAGGAATTTTAAATTTTAAAATTCTCAACAATCTTTTATATGGTTTTGAAAAATTTATCGAGCTACCCCAAGGGAACCATTATTCCAAAGATTACACTGAATAATTATTTTTATAAGGTACTCGGGCTTTTGTATTCCTATTAATCTTTTCATATTTCAATTTTATTAAATAGAAAAAGAAACAATATTACTTATAATCTTTATTTTTAATCATATTACCATATAAAATATAGGAGTGGTGCCATGATGGGAAAAAAAAAAAAAAAAAAAAAACCAGACTGGTGAATAATGGCTCTATGGTGCAATGATAGCTCCACCATACAAATATATAATTGTGTTGGACCGAAATTATAAAATAAAATAAAAAAAGGTTGTTGGACATGAGTGGATTAGATCTAACGGCTGACACGATTTCATGACGTGCAGAGATAGGGCGAGAGAGAGTCCCTCCCAACTCCAAGTTGTAAGTTTGTAACCTTTTTATTTTATTTTTCTTATTTTTTTAAGGACTCCGAGTTGGAACTAATTTGTAGTTTCAGTGTTCGTTGTCATTTGTCACGTAGCGTATTAAAATTTTTAAAACTCCAACGTTCACAGAGGCTATAAAGGTTCAATCATCGAGCATATTCACGTCCACGACTTGATAGAGAGAGCGCTGTGTTACGAATAACAGAGCAGTCACCCTGAAAGTACGGGAGAAAGATCTCTTTCTTTTTTCTTTTTCTTTCTCACGAGTTTCCTATGTTTTTGTTTCTAATATATGTATTCGTATTGGTTTATTTTGTCCGATGAAATCAGCTTGTTACACTTTTTACTCCTAAATGGATCATTTTTGTTTTTGAAATTGTCTGGGTATATTCTTTCATAGTCGTTGAGGTTTTTTCATGTGTACGAGTTTTTCAGAGTCAAAGATCTAAGACAGGAAGATGAAGAACTCGGTCTCGGATCACAGCTTCTACATTGATAGCGACGAAGAAGAGGATGTCGAGAAAGAATTTGACAAAGGTGAAGACAACAACGATGGTAATGTTTCGGATTCATCTGATTCTTCGGCCGAAAACCAGCAGCAGACCAAGCCCGGTTCTTATAACACCTCTTGGCCACAGAGTTACAGGTTTTATCTTCTCTTTGACAATATATCTATCTCTCTTCCTCTGTTTCTGTTCTCTTCTCGCTCCGTTCGACTTCACGATTTTTTAATGATTTTATTTAATTAAAGAGTTTAGAGAACATATAAATTAGTAAAATTTGTCCGACTTGGCTGGCTTTGAACATGTTGATTTTGTTTTGGAATTATATACATAAAGGTGGCATGGAGTGTGGGAAAATAGTTTTTCGTGGCCTAGCTGTACGATAATATGTCTTTGGCCTGCTTTTTTATTGTCGTAAAAAATGGCGGATTGTCTTAGTATGGGAGATTAGTTATATAATTCAATAGAAGGTCTCTGGACTAATATGGGCTGGCTTAAATAATCCGTCTAGTAAAGGAAAGGAAGCACTGTTGATGTGCTTTGAAGTTTGACGATTTCACTGATCTTTCTGACCATGATTGTGGCCCAAAAATGCAAGAGTTGCATATGCTTGTAATTTATTGTCCGGATGTGTCTCAAACAACATCAATAAACATATTTCCATACGTCCTTGGTGATATATCCTCTTTCTGATTTCTGGATAATGTTATTATGGTTGGTTTTGGTGACATATCCATTTTCTTGGGCCTACAAATGGAACCTTCAGATCGATTAGTTTGTTTACTGTATTGAGATTTAAGATGAATTAGTCTCCTACTTAGTACTTTGGTCATCTGATTTCTCTGAGTGCAAGATCTAGTCAAGCTTCAGAAATCATAATATCTAATTAAAAATCATAATTCTAAAAACAGTGGAATTGGCTCAGTCAGGCACCCAAAAACTCTATGTTGTGATTGTACCTGCCTTCAAATAGGTTTTATGATGACGGTTTCATCAAGTTTTCCTGCTGCCTTGAAAGGTAATTTGCAGGTTGGCTTCTACATAACTTGGGAGGTAGGAGATGTAAAATTGGCAATGGCAACGGGAATGTTATAATAATCCACATGAATGTTCACTTTAAGTGATGTAGTCTGGATCGATTTATCTGTTGATCTTAAAATGATTTGCTTGCATGGTTTGTTTCAAATACTCATTGCTGCTCGATCTATGTTTCAGGCAGTCTATTGACTTATATAGCAGTGTACCATCTCCAAGCATTGGGTTTCTGGGCACTCCCACATTGTCAAGATTAGGCAGTTCATTTCTGTCCTCATCACTCACAAGAAGACACACTCCTGAAACGTTGCCAACTGTGACAAAACCTTTGTTAGATGAGCAACAGCAGCAACAAAGACGTAGTTCGCATTCTCTGCTTCCGCCTATTTCATCACGGAGATCATCTATAAGAAAGGATGAGAAACCATCCAAGGTTTCACATGAGCTTCCAATTTCTCACCAATGCTCATTTGGGCAATCTGTGCTAAATGGTAAACAAACACTCCCCCTCCAAAAAAAAAAAAAAAAGAATCGAGAACAAGTTCATTCTCTATGTTTGCTAGTGACATGGTTAGTTTCACATAATGTCAGTGATTGTGACTGTGTGCTTGGTGTGATTGCTTTTGTTGGACCGGATCTGTGGTAGAGACTTAGAGACATGCAGTCATGCAGACATGAGACAATTGCATTAGTTCTGTTTTTTGTAATCTAGTTCTCCTAACAAATGCTTTTCAGTCATCAGCATATTCACTCTGCACTGAATTCCTATAAACCTTAAGCATTTTCTAGAGGTTACCCACTTTTGAGGTTTTTCTCATCCCTTTGTATAAAAATTCACCTCATGGTTTGATGAGTTGACTGCATTTGCAATTTATTGAAATAATAAAATGTGTTCCTTTAAATGCTAACTAAGACTTCAGATGCGTTTTACATGAAAATCTACTATTATGTAGCACTATACCGATATGAATCAGTTGTTGGATTTTCAACATGTTCTCTTCACCCATATGATAACATTAACACCACATCAACTTAACTAGGCCTTGGAGACTGGCTATGTGCAACTGTTGTAAGTTTGTAAATTATGCTTTTCGGTCATCCAATATGTTGTTGTTGCTGCCTGCTATCTTAGAATTTCTACAACCACAGAGCACAATCCTAATTTAACTTTTCACCTGCGGGGACCACATATTTTTACCATGTGGTTTCAAATCTGGTTCTGTTCTTCTTAAAAAAAAAAAAAAAAAAAAACTTAATAGAGTTGGCAGCACTTGTCATCTTCACTTTCTTTAATGGATGTATGTAAAGTTGGCTGCCTAGAAGTACATCTTCCTATTATCACCTTTGTTACTTTGTAGACATAATGTGATACTTTTTTTCTTATCTTATATATAGGCAACTCTTATTTAAGCTAATGTGAACTGCATGTTACTTTGAAGAATACAATATTACTTGGATGGCTGCACCTATGGAAAAACAAAAACCACCTTCAAACCTGACAGACAGAATTCTTGTCATCTATAAATATTATATATTCATATACAGATCTGCCTCCTTACCTTTGTCTGTAGCTAATTATTATCATTAGTTATGGACTTTCCTACAATGAACCCTACATTTCATATGAATCATGATGTGATGGTTTAGTCCATGTTGTACATAGTCACATGAAGAGATCAACTAACAAGACTATATACCAGTAAATGTACGTTCTCAATGACTGTAAAAAATTTTTTTACGTGTACGTGGCAAAATTATATGTGGTTGTCAACAATAGCAAATATATGTAACTTGTCAGTATTGGTAATTGAAAACTGTGTATTCATATGCATGTCAAAGTTTTACCCAGGCTTAATTAAAGGTTTCTGATGAATTCCAGTTATGCAGGTATAAATGTTCTATGCGGAGTTGGTATCCTTTCAACTCCTTATGCTGCCAAAGAAGGAGGATGGGTTGGACTCTCCATATTGTTTGTATTTTCAGTGCTTTCCTTTTATACTGGACTCCTCCTGCGCCACTGCTTGGATAGTGAGCCTGGGATTGAGACATACCCGGACATTGGCCAAGCTGCATTTGGTAATGCTGGCCGAATTTTCATCTCGGTATGTCCTTTTCATAATCTTTATCTTCTAACACGCAAAGGTTTAATGTAGGAGCCAGATATGAGTTTGCTCTTTCTAGTTTCTATTAGTATTTCATCTTTTGAATATCAAATTGTTTCCAAAAGTATTGCAATGGTACTAATAAATTTCAAAAGGTTTCTATTTTCATATAATTGATACCTAATGTCTTTTTAATATTCACTCCACTACTTGTATGTTGCTTTCTTTATATTTTGTCTTCTACTCATGTAAGTTTGTATAGTTTCATATATGTGGAGATATCAGAATGTAAATAATAAATGATTAGAGCACCATGCACAAACTTTGACTGAATGCTAAAGTCCTTTAACCTGTTTCTTTTTGTGGGTGCAGGTAATCTTGTACATGGAACTATATGTAAGTACAGCTGCCTTGACTGAGTGAGTTTTCCTGTTGATGGACGTGTGTGTTGGATTCTTCTACCCCTAGTTGTTTAGGAATGATGAAAGTAGATAAAATGTACTAGATTCTGGTGGGACCACCAATATATACCTGAGCCCCCCATATCTAAATATTGTTGATTGGGCCCCATTTAGTCCTGGATCCATCATTTTGGAACCTGAGCCAGTTCTGTTTCTGACTAGTCCATCATCAACATGGCTAAAGACAAGATGCCAGTGGCTCATGTCTCATGATACAGTATCACCTTGGTTCCCATTTGTCTGCATGCTCACATTATTGTGGCCGATAATATTGTAGGCTTAATAGAACTCACCATTACTGGATACAATATTGATTGCTACTACAAATGTATACAAAAGTAAGCTTAATTTGATCATTCTCCTGCTAAGTTTGGGCCCATTTACTTTTGGATTTGTGAGATAGAAGTAGATGTAAATCATAATCCTGTCCTCATGCTAACATCATGAAACCTTAGTGCAAATGGGAGGAGAATAATTATTTCAAACTACATGATTTTTAGTGTAAACTAGATCAAGGGATTCAAGGCTCACCATCGGAGGGTTCTATGCTGTAGGTATATGTTTCTAAAAATCATCTTGTTTGACCGTTGTTAACCCTTCAGTATGGAATAAGCTATCTAGTTACGGCAATTGGAACCACTGGAGAAACTACAACTACTTCACTAGTGGAACGATCCTCTTTCATGAGTAATCTCCTCTTGAATGATGTAATCTATTTTGCATCTTTTTTTTTAATAAGTAAAAATGTTAGAAATATCAAAGGAGTAAACAAGTACACTAGTAGTATACAAGAAAACACCTATCCCATGAAAAACCTAACAAGCCCAAGAAAATTACCCAAAATACCTCAAGCCCAAAATACCCATGGAATACAACATATCTCCTCAACCCTAATCCGTAGTTCCCATAGATTGATAACCACCCGAAACACCCACGAAAGGAACATCTTTAGAATCTCCTCCCTCTAGTCTTCCCTCAACTTGAACTATCGTAATTGATTCCCCAAGAAAGACGTTGCAACTCCCTACTATTCTTAAATTTTGATTTGGTATCATGTGAGTGACCCTCCTCAATTGTAGTGAGTAGTGTGTTAAAGTGATCTTCATATCCTCCATGTGAGATTCTCACGACATGCTGAATCTCATTAATCTTTTGTAAAAGCCAATCAAGTGATGATTCAAATATATTGTTTAGTGGAGAAAGAGATATCAAAGGGACAACAGCTTCTCCCGACATAGATCCCAAAGATAACTTCTCATCACAAGGCACCAACGACAAGCCCTCCCCCAAAACTTCCACTTGCTCTGAGGACTCTGCACACACCACATTTGTCGTGTTGATCATCTCCATGTTCTGTCCTGAACTTGTCTTGGATCTCTCAGAGCACGAATTGACTAGGGTTAGCTCAGAGGAAGCCATCTCGACGACTGGGGTCAGCCTAGGGGAAGCCGACGACTGGGTCTGTGGCCCCCCAAGCACAGAACCCTATTTTGCATCTTACCTAAGCTTGCCATTACTTCCATGCATAATGGTGCTTGCTTTATGAAACTTTAACCTCTTTTTTCAGAAATAGCTAAATGTCCAGAAAGATGACAATTATAGAGAAACTTGGATTTCTTTATCAGAGTCGAGGTCTAAAATGGCATGGCCAAGGGATTTTGTGGGACTGGATTATTGACATCAAACTTCTGTTTTGAATTTTTTTGTTGTATTGAGCAATGAATGGGTCTTACTGGCTACTCTTTTCACTGTTCACCCTTGGGTTGCATAATATCAGGTGTAATGCATATATACATGTTACAAATGTTACTGCATTAGCCTTTGGTGTAAGTCTTATACAACATAGAAGAAAATTTTCCACTATGAGCAATGGACTGACAGTGAGAGTTTCTCTCCATCCAGGCCTGTTGCATTGAATATATAATTCTGGAGAGTGACAACTTGTCTTCACTGTTTCCAAATGCACACCTAAGTTTGGGTGCAGTTGAGTTAAATTCGCACATGTTGTTTGCATTGATGACAACCCTTGCTGTTCTTCCTACCGTTTGGCTTCGAGACCTCAGTGTTCTTAGTTATATATCTGGTGAGTAATTTTTACCTTTTTTACATGTAACAAATTTTATTACTTTTTGTAACTCATATATAACTTTTTATTCTCTTTTTGGCATTTGGTGAATCAAGTCATCCTTATTTAGCTATATTTAGCCGTGTGGGTATTTTTTTCTTATTATTGCTAAACACAATTGGTGATCCATGCCATGCATTCTGCCACACAGCACTGTAATTGGGTACTGGGGGAACAAAGAAAACAAAACCCATTTTTGCATTATATGATGAATGGAACAGTAGAAAAGTCTTGAATGAGGTTATCTGCACTTGCAGGCTAGAGTTGCGTAGTGTTTTGTTAGAAATTTACTTCTCTAAATACCAAGACAGGTGATGAAAAATCTAAGATTAAATATCCAGAGAGTTGTTGGGTCACGAACAGGTCAAGGGTTAACATGCATCACAATTGTTCTATTCTTTGCCCTTTTTCCTCTTCAATTCATCGGGGTGCATTGCAATGCCAAAGATTACAGTATTCAAAATTCCAAATCCTTGATGATCTTTGAGAGATTCTTATGTCATGCCTTCTCACCTTCCAGCTGGTGGAGTTATTGCATCAGTCCTGGTGGTCCTTTGTTTGTTTTGGGCTGGTCTGGTAGATGGAGTTGGCATTCAAAGCAAAGGAACTACACTGAACCTTGCAACTCTTCCTGTTGCTATTGGTCTCTATGGTTACTGCTACTCAGGACATGCTGTTTTCCCAAACATCTACACTTCAATGGCAAGACCAGGCCAATTTCCTGCAGTCCTCTTAACATGGTAAACTCAAGATGCTCAATTATCCTATCACTAAGACTTTTTTTCTAATTTTATCAGGCAGTTAAAATAGGAATTCTTATGCATTCTGGAACTACTACATTTGAATCCTGTTTAAAATTTCAGAATTATTTTCGTGGTCTTGTAAGACCTACAAGGCTACAGAGGATACTTTAGAGTGAACTTCAATATTAACTATCACTAAATAAGAGAACAATTCACTTAGATAATCCTAGATGATACAATGGTGCATCTTGTTGCTATGCGTTCACCAACCCATAACTGTATATATTCCTGGTTCTATCCACATATAATTTGTTATCTCTGCAGTTTTTGCATTTGTACTTTGATGTATGCTGGGGTTGCTGTTTTGGGATACAAAATGTTTGGAGAATCAATACAGTCACAGTTCACTCTTAACATGCCCCAGGGTTTGGTTGCTACCAAGATTGCTGTCTGGACTACGGTATGTTCACTAGATTGGAGTTTCTTTGTTTCATATTGGCATGCATACATCAGGCTTCCTCAGCTAGTTGTTTTTAGCTGTTACAAATGTTGTCCTTTTCACGGGTTTTATTAAGTACATATAAACTAGGCTAACCAAATCTCATCCTAATTCATAGCTGCATTCTCTCACATGGATATCAAAATCCAACAAATATTTCTCGTGCTGCTGTATCTCTTTGAGATTTATTCTTCAACTTAGGCAGTAGCCAGTTTAGTTCTGTCAACTGGAATGTTGCCTGGTTTTAAAGCAGTTGTTGAGTTCTATTTTGGTTAGCCAACTGTTTAGTTAGATGTTATTTAGGTTTAAGTCTATGACGGGAGGTCTGAGCCTACTGGAGCTACGCATTCACCAGGCTGCTTTTGGGCTCAATTTTATTTGCCCACTTTGCAATTTTAGTGTATTTAGTAGTTTCAGCATGTCATGATTCTTAACCATTTAACATACAAACTGGTTGCTAAAATGATTTTTGTTGTTCTTTTGCAGGTAGTTAACCCTCTCACCAAATATCCTTTATGTGACATATAGCTAAATCTCAGAGTTTAGCATGTGTTTTTGTAGGTATGTAGTGTAGCATGTCTGGAATCAAAACTTTTCTTTAGGATTTGTTTGTATGTCCATCAAAACTGTCTTTAGGATATGCTAACTGATATATTCTTTTCCAGAAACAAACCGGAGAATTGACATTAATTTCATATCTTTAGTATTTGTTTGTATATCCATCAAAACTGCTGTCCCATTTTTTTTTTACAACATTTGAAGGTCCAGTCTATCATTCCAAGTAGGGTCGTGAAGTAGGCATGTTCATCCGGGTTCCGGATTCAGGAACCCGGATTCGAAGGATGAGTAATTTTCTTGAATCTCTTAAGTGAATGTGCTAAAATTATTAGAAAATAAAGAAAAATTCAGGACTGGGCCGGACAAAATCCGGCCTGGATGAACAGGCCTACCGTGAAGGAACTTTGAAAGAAGAATTTGCTAAGATATGTTCCACCAAAACTGAACAGCACGATCCCATTTTGACTGGCAATTCAAAGTTCCAAACTGGCTCTTTTCTCTTCAAATAAAAATGCCAAAATTTAATGCAATGCATCATAATTATCTCGTATATTTTAATACCTATAAAACTTAAGATATAGAAAAATGATTCTCCTTAATCAGAAACACATATGCGTTAACCATGTCTCCTGTTGTGATGTGTCTGGAGGAGTTGATACCATCAAACCACAGCAAGTCTCATATATATTCTATATGCATTAGAACGGCACTGGTGGTTTCTACCTTGGTTGTAGGTCTTGTCATCCCCTTCTTCGGTGAGTCTCTCTCTCTCTCAAGTTTTTCTTTTGTTGATTTGTTTCCTTTCCAAGAAAACCATCTTTTATCTTCCCTCCATCTTGTGGCCAATTGTACGGGCCTACAGAAATGAAGAAACAGGTAAATAACTATGCTATTAGCATACCACATAATCGAGGATGGTCTTTACGTGAAACTGTCATTAGAAACTCATTGTTGGATTATAGCAAACATAGACATTATATTCTTAAAGAGCAATATTACGTACAGTACTGTCTTCAAGTTTAAAAAGTTTTGAAATTATAATAATTTCTTTTATAAAATAATATTTTTTCCTTTTTTACCTTCATTTATCAATGGAACTGGAATATAGTCTCATACTCAGTACTGCAAATAGAATTTTTCATTATTAAATGTTCTGTATAATTGCAAACTGTTACATTATCATTGTATCTCTCTTTTTGCAGGTCTTGTAATGTCTTTGATCGGATCTTTGCTCACGATGCTTGTAGTAAGTTTTCTTCTGCAAACAAATTCTTTTGTTCCTTATAGTAGCAGACTAGCAGTGATATTGCATAAAAGAATATTTATAAAATCCTGAAGCCGCACGCTTTCTTTCTTTTCTAATATATGCATCAAAACTGGTTTCTGTTGCAGACCTTGATACTTCCCTGTGCTTGTTTCCTAAGCATATTGAGGAGGAAAGTAACCCGTTTTCAGGTATGGCCTCAATATATTCATTCTTACTATAATTTCTTGCTATTTACTTAGAAAATTGATACAGACACAAAAAGATTATATAAAAATAAACTCACAAACTGATGTGACTTCACATGATGCATTAAATTTACTTTAGATTAAAGTAACTTTATAATCTAATGTACTTCATCAAACTACATTATTTTGTAGATTTATTTTTGTCTAATCTGTTTATGATTAAAGTATTTCTCATTTACTTATATTTTATTGTTGTCGTTGTTGTTCTTCTTCTTTTCAGGTAGCTCTATGCATCATAATTATAACAGTAGGTGTTATATCATCTGCGATTGGAACATATTCCGCCCTTAAAAAAATTATTGAAAGTTTGATGGATTGAAGTTTCCAGGATGGTTTCAACTTTCAACCGTGAGAAGACAGTTTGATTTATGTACTTTAAATTCGTCTTAGCCTATCCACTCCCTAATCCCAATTTTGAATTTCGTATCGCTTTTCTTCTTGGGTGTTTCTGTATTTCACGAGGATCACTTCTGGTTACTGCTGAGAGATTATGTCGATTCACCAAGACGTTTTTGTTTGTTTGTTTTAAAATAAATTTCTCTATTTAAGGTCCCTTTTGCTTTGCTTTTTAATTTGACAACCTTTATGGTGGTACTCGGTCAAGTTACCAAGATTTGAGGTGGTATTGTCTTTTTCATAGACAAACAAATGCATTAACATTCAATACCCAGTAAGTAAACACATTAAATTTTAATTTAAAAGTATATTTTACATTTTCAGATTATTTATATTTTTTATTTAAAAATAATATTTACAGTTATATAATGTGTAGATATTGTACATTTTTTTTTTTGAAAATGAATAAATATAAAACTTATATAAAAATATTAATTTTTGAGTTATAAATTTCTCTTATTTTCATCAAAGTGTGATGCTTTCAAAATCAATAATTATATATAGCGTTATTTAATTAAATTATGAAGAGATTATAAAAAGTTATATAATACGCTATTTGATATAATATTTGCGATATCTTTTAAATAATTGTTTATTTGTGTACCTGGACTTGGCTTATTCTATCAATACAATGGTTTATTTATCCAAAAAAAAAATCTTTTAAATAATTTATAATTTAATACACAACATTTAAATTAAGTTAATTTATGAATTAAACTTTTATTGTAAGTAATTTTTTAATTACGATTTACGATTTTAAATGAAATGGAAGGTAATCCGTAAAATTACAAGGATACAACCTAGTTTTTCAATGATTAGATGTGATTACGGTAAGCCCAAAAAGAAGAAGAAGAAGAAGTGATTACGGTAAAATTTAACAGCCGGTGAAAGACGGTTGAGCTCCGAGACAAAAGCGCAGAACCGATTGATCCGTCCAAGTCAACGTGGGTCCAGACTCCAGCAGATATTTACATTCCGGCGGCTACAAACGCAACGCCGGGTGAATAATCGGGATCTGGGACCCACCCTCCTCCTCCGTCGACCTTGTTTAAACTTTTTCTTTTCGCAAGACTGTTTACCGTTCTTCCTCGCACGCCACAACGGAAGTTTTCTCTCTCTCTAAAACACACTCTCTCTCCCTCTCGCTGATCCCAATATGTCCGAGGTTCTTTTGCGGTTCCAAATCAGTCCCAGATTCCTGAAAGCCCGGACCCCACGTGATTTCCTGCGACAACCACTTACGAATCTAGTAGTTTCGGGCTCCAGAACACTTTTTCTGCCCAGAAAACACCAGGTTTTTCCCGCGAAAATTGATGTGATTGGAGGGGAATCTTTTTGGAAGCTTAGTGCTTTGAGTCGGGAGGGGTCTTTGCAGGAGCTAGATGAGTCGCCCGTGTCCGTGGAGCTCCACCCCATATGCAGCGAGACTCAGTTCGATCGGGTTCTTGCGGAGGCCCAACAGCTCGACGAATCGATCATCATTATTTGGTATGGTTTAATGTTTTTATGCTAGAAATTTATGAGATTTCAGTGCCATGTGGGTGGTGGAGAAAACAGAAGGGAACGTGTCAAGTTTAATCTTGGGGGTTTTTTGTTGCATAAAATGTGCGGATTGCTCGATACGTTAGAACTATTTACCATTTATCATAAAAATAACTTTATAATTTGACATAAAAGATCTAACTACGTCATTTGATAAAAATTCTTTTGAATAATTTCTTTGTGCCGGTAGCAGTTCTCACTTTTGCTTGTACTGAAAAGAAACATGAAGTTCGAATCTGCTTTTAGGTTTGCTTGTCACTTTCTGGATACAAAAGATTGAAATGTTAATTTATTCAGCTTAAGCGGATCCTAAGTAGCCAAACTGGCAATTGAGCTACAAATTTAAAATCTATTTTGTTAAAATTGTCAAGGTTTTTCATTTTTTTACTTATAAGATAAAAGGGTTTTCCAAGGAAGTTAGAGGGACACATGGTGTGGGCTTGTGGGAAAATATTAGAGCAGGATGGGGTAGATTTCCCAAGTGTTTTTGGCATGATGCTTGGTGAGGTGAACGGGTCCTAAAGCAGGTTTTTCCTAAACTTTCAGATTTCCGGAGACAAAGAGGCTGTCGTGGCTGACTTTATGGTAAGTTCTAATGGTGTAGTCCATTGGGATGTAAGCTTCTCAAGAGTTGCTCATGATTGGGAGTTAGATATGTTTGCTGATTTTTTTGACTCGCCATATACAACATCGATGGGCAGGGAGACGGAGGATAAAATGATCTGATTTTTGAATGGAAACAACAAATTTTTGGTCCGTTCTTTCTACAAGGCCCTCTTGACCATAATTTTCCTTGGAAGTTTGTTTGGCAGTGTAAAGTACCGTCTAAGATTGCTTTCTTTGTATGGATTGCATCCATTGGGCGGACCCTCACGTTGGATAATTTGATAAAACGGGGTCTTATCATAGCAGATTGGTGTTTCTTGTGCAAAAGTGATGGGGAACCAGTGGATCATCTTTTATTACATTGTGAGGTGGCAAGGGGTTTATGGAATGAGATCCTTAATAGGACAGGGATGGCTTGGGTTATGCCTAGAAAAGTTAGGGATATTCTGGGGTGTTGGGCAGGTATGAGGGGGAATTCACAAATTGTTGTGGTGTGGAGAATGGTCCCTCATTGCATTATGTGGTACATGTGGTTAGAGAGAAATAAGAGGTGCTTTGAAGACATGGAGCGTTCTTTGGATGAGCTGAAACGATTCTTCTACAATACTTTATTTTCTTGGGCTTTGGCCATCATTTGTAATAGGGGCAATTTGCATGACCTGCTTGTATCTCTCACTAGTACCTAGTTGTGACTAGGTTTCATAACCTGCTTGCATACTGCTGGTGTACTTTGTTTCTATCAATAAAGTCTACTTTTACCTATCAAAAAAGCAAAAAGGGGTTTTTTCACTTCTCTCTGCAGGTTCATTTTGAATGTCTTGTATGGTTATAATGGCTTACTTAAGATATGGGGATTCATTTTGATGGCTCTACTTACGAAATAACTGATTCATAGATGTTTTCTATACAATTATAAATATTGGCACTCGCAGAACCTAAATCTTCCTTTCCCTTTACACATGAATCGGTTCATTGACATGGTTTTAAAGTGAGTGCATTTAAACTTGTAGGATGGCAAGCTGGTGCAGAAAATGTATATATTTGAAACCCAAACTGGAAAAGTTGGCCGCAGATTTCTACCCAAGGTTAGAATGACTTTTTCTTCTGATTAGTTAGCACAATTAAGTTGGTATGTTACAATGGATAACCAAAAAGAAAAAGGAGGGGAAAACTGGGTTTCAAATCCTCACATTTGAGGGATCTTAAAACTGAGAAGTCCAAAGATACATGGAGTGTATCTGTGTATGATAGTGACTGCATAATCAAGAATTAATTTGGTGCAGGATTCGGTTCTACTGTGTTGATGTCAATACAGTTCCACACTTGCTCGTTTCTCGTGCTGGAGTCACTGTAAGTTCCTCATAATGCTCCAATTTATTGGTTTCGAGCTAGGTGCAAAGGCAAACTACGAGTAAAATAAGCAATGTCTCGAGTAAAACTATCAGTCTTTCCATATGGATTTATGGAGTTTATATTTAAATAATTATGAACTGTACATGTGTCAAATGATTGCAGTTATTTTAGTTGGGCATGAAGCTAGCTAGCTTTTCAATTCTGTCAGCCTTACAGTCTGCACTGTCCAACTTCGAGGCATGCTACTATCTAATTCAATGAATGGCAGCTTGGATGAAATATAAATTGATGTAACCAGGAAATTTTCATATGCTTGGCACTTCCTCCTTTCTTCTTCATTTCTTCTCATTTCCTGTCCATCTAAATGGAGGCACTTACAAATCTTATCAATCTCATTGTTCTGTTTGCTTCAGCCATACATGTGTGCTGACTGTTGACTTGATTGTATATTCTTTTCCATGCATGTGTATGTGGCGGGCTCCTAAATATGTAGAAGATGCCTACTATACAGGTAAAAGTACATTGCAATTGAATGTGTTGAGGAACTTGGTATGCTCTTTTTTTTTTTTTTTTTACTAATGAAGAATGATTATGTGACAGCTGTGGAAGGATCGCAAGAAACATGCCGAGTTGATTGGTAGCCACAAAGCATATTTAGTTATCAATGAAGTCCGACAAATGATTGAAAATGAGGATACTGTGTAAGCATTTTAGTACAGCAGGCAACCTTCATTTTTCCTCGTTTTCCATTTTATGGTCACATGTAGATGGAAATCAAATTTGCAGTTTTTTGTCATAAAATTTTCCTTCAATTTCTTTAGTAAGAAAATTATTTGTGTTTGCCAGTGCTTTGCTCTGGGAAAAGCATATACAAAGAGGTGTTTTATGTCAGACAATATACAATTACCATGTAACCTGAAAAATATAGATGCTTGGACCATTATCGTTCTCTTGCATCAGCAGTTTAATTTTGCCCCTCTTTACCTGAAGGATCCCAACAAAACCCACAAAAAAAAAACACATTTAATTGTTTGTTATGGTCTTCTGTTTCAGCATAGGATATAACTGCAAGAGGTATTGATTACTTCAACAGTGGAAAGACACTTGTCACTTGTATTACAACCAACCACGTAATGAAGCTGAACTGGCTGCAATCTAAGAATTAGGAACAAAGCTATTGAACTGGCTTACTGAGACCTTAGACTTCAAAGTTCGATCATAAAAAGCATATGCATGTAGCTGCAGCATTTCCTTCATACATTTGGATTCACAAACTGATGGTTTCATTCACAAAAAGAGGCTAGTAGCAGGATACAAAAACAATATATTCTTTGATCTTGAGTCCTCACCTGCACTTGAAGCAGCCAAGAATAATCCTATTCTGGGTCGGTGGCTCTTGGCATCATTGCAATGGCAGTGGAAGATGATTTGTGTCCCTTTCTAAGCTTTTTTTTTGTGGGTATCTCTTCAAAACAAGACCCACAAGATGCCCCATTTCTTGTCTTGTCCCTGACCTTTTCCAAACTTGACGGATTGTGAGAGCTTCTTAGCATAAACCCGAGCATCCAAAAAATTGGAGTTGGCAATATATTATTCGCAGTTGCTTTCACACTGATGCTAATGCCTATTTCAGGTTGATAATGTCAAATATCAAATGAGGTTGATATTTGATAATCTCGTTTGGTTATGCAGATGAGATGATATTAGATGTTTTGTTGTTAAAACCAGCCCAAGCTGCATTGTTTGTACAGGGACATATAATTGTGTGTATGCAGTGTCTGGAAAGACAATAATCCTTTGTGTTTACACATTATCCATTTTTAGTGTAAAAATGAAAAAATGATTGGGATAGGGGGGAGGAGACACAGGATAAGTCAAAAAATCGTTACTGTTCATTAATGTTCATCTCGTATAAATCCTGTGTCTCGCTTGTATTTGTATCATATCATTCTTTTTTTTTTTAAAGGATATCATATCATTCATTTGAAATGAAACAAAGGAGGATTTTAAATCTGAATGGAAAAGATTCAAGACAGCACAAAAGCTACAAACCCCAGTGGTTTGACCAAACTGGCAACTTCGTTGGGGCAAACCATGTGATTTATTGGTACAAGTAGGCCGAGGGATTTAAAGGGTAATGCTACTTTAGGCAAACTGATATAATCGTTTGGTAAGCAGCCTTCGAACTAAGGGTTTCTAAGGCTGTTTGGCCTTTATTTATTTATTTATTTATTGAAAAGTTACAGGTTAGCTGACGTCTGGTTCATTCTTCATTATCAACTAAGAATAAATAGAAGGGTGGGAATGGATATTGGAAATTATTTTTAAAATATTTTGAAATTACGAGATTCATTCGAAGCAACTCTATATCATTCATATTTCTTTATATGATTTCCAATATTCATTTTATTCAACTTTTGTTATTTTCATATTCCCCACCTTCTTACCCAATCAATATGAAGGAAAGTATTTTATTTTATTTTTTAAATATTACAAGATGAATATTGGGAAGAAAAAAACTATTTGCCCAACCGCTATACCAAATCGAGTAATATTAAGGATAAACATTAGAGATAAACAACAGACAAACGTTAATTGATATGACATGATAAATAAATATTTTAGATTTATTTTTTTTAGTTTCATATCCATTTCTTCATTTTTCAACTTATAAATATTAGACAGTACATAATAAAAACCAAATATCACATATTATTAATTGAAATTTATCCTGCTTGTCTTTAATATTTGGCCATGGCATTTTTGTACCAAACCTCACAAATCCTCTCCCTCTATTTCGCTCATACACAAACACCCTCTATTTCCAAAAGCACAAGCCACAACAGAAATCCTCACCAAGTTCGCAGTACTGCCCATCACCGTCGATCCGCAATCAGACGGCCAAAATATCTACACCCCACCAGATGACGCTCTGTTTTCTCTCTCTGAAGAAGCCGACCGTTTTGAAGAATCTCAGGTCCACGCGATCACATTAACATACCAATATCTTCTCTCCTCCCCACTTGTTCTGAAAATTCTTCCGACAGATTATCCATTGTAAGCTCAGCTCCATTGCCTTTACAATTCATCTGCTTCAGCCTTCATACAAAAAACAAATTAAAAATAAAAAGGAAAAAGATACAAGTTGATTTCGGGCGTCATTTCCATTTTCCACTCCTAAGTGCAACGATACATCACCGTTAGATTCTTTCTGGAGTTTTCGCACAATTCAATTCAATTTACAAAATTTTCTTTCCACGTGGGTGTATAAAATTGTATAGATTGCACGTATATTTCCTCTGAATTGTGAGTTTTCATTGTTATGTTTTTCTTCTTTTTTTATTTACTTTCAGGAGGATCGATTTTGGGTTTTTATTTTTTTCTTGTTGATGTGAAGGTTCAGGTTAAGGTGCGGAATTCTTCTTCATGTTTCTTTTCTTTTCTTTTTGTATTTTATTTTCTTTGGTTATTAAATGTTGATAAGTAATTATTCTATGTTTGTGTGCTGATTAAAAGGCTAGAAAAGATAGAATTGTAGTCTTTGTTTGTTGGGTTGCGGCAATTTGGGTTAATCAAAAAACACGAAAGTAAAAAACTCAATTCTACGTGAAAGAAAAAACAAAGTTGGCTGATTGCTATGGAATTTCTTTTTGTGGAAGCCGTAACCCAAAATCTAAGATTCTTAAAATTTGTTCGAGATTTTTTTAAGGATTAGAGTTAGTGTTAGATTGTCTCTTTTCAAGTATTTTCCATCTTTAATTTTCAACTTACTGAATTCTGTCAATTCTAATTTTTTTCCCTTTTCCCTTTGGGTAAATAAGTGTTCTTGGAAAGGTAAGTGGGAGTAGTATGGATATGATATCAACCCTTGATGATGGCCTGGAAGGACCTGATGGGAGTTTAGAAGATAGTTTGCAGAATGAGCTTGAATGGATTCTGCGTGAGCAGCGCAATCAACACTTTATTGGGCGAGGAAGGGATCTGAATATATATAGGAGTGGCAGTGCTCCGCCGACAGTTGAGGGATCACTGAGTGCTGTTGGTGGTCTTTTTAGGAACCCTGATTTTAGAGAGTTTAATGGTAGTATTAGTGCTAAAAATGGGGGTTTGTCCGAGGATGAGATTCGCTTGCATCCGGCTTATCTTTCTTATTATTATTCTCATGAGACTATCAATCCAAGACTACCCCCACCATTGATGTCAAAAGAGGATTGGCGTGTAGCACAAAGGTTTCAGGTTGGTGGGTCTTCATTTGGGGGGACTGGGAGCTGGAGGAAGAAGTTGGTGAATGATGATGATAATTCATCATTGTTTTCAATGCAGCCGAGACTCTCTGTGCAACAGGCAGAGAATGATTTAATGGAATTGAATAATGCCAGTGGAAGGAATCTCTCGAGGCAGACTTCATCTCAGTGGCTTGATAGAGGCCCAAATGATTTGATTGGATTGTCAAGCAGTGGCCTCGGTGCAAGGAGGAAGAGTTTTGCAGACATTGTTCAGGTAGTTGACAATAGTTTTATCTTTATTTTTAAACTTTTGGGTTTATCTTCGGTCATGAACATTGTTTTCTGAGGAAAAATAAAGATTATGAACATTGTTTGCAAAGCGCTCTCGCTTGCCTGGTAAAAGCAATTTGCTTGCATAGAGCATGTGTTGCGATAGCAAAATGATATGGGCATTTTGTTTCATTGACGACTGATTCTTTTTTTGGGGGTGAGTAATAACTGAAATTAGTATATGCAGGAAGGACTTGATCGACCTACCTTCTTATCTGGCAACATGTCACATGCAGCAAGTCATAATGCTTTCGGTGATATTCTGCATATTAAAGGTAAAGGAATGGCTGATCCCCATCCAGTAGGATTATGTAATGGAGTGGGGTCCATGGAGGGCTTGCATTCTGGATCTTCTCCCATGCACCTGGTTGGGGTTCAGAATCACAGTACAGCAGTTTCTCATAATTATTCATCTTCTCTGGGTTCATCTCTGTCAAGAAGTGCAACCCCTGAACCACAACACGTTGGAAGGGCTGCTGGTTCTAGTCTTCCTCCTGTTGGGAGCAGCAGAGTTTCCCAGATCAAGGAGAGGAATGCTGCTGGGGAGGCTCTCCAAAATGGTCACTACTCTGGTGTGACTGAACTTACCAATATTGTAGCTAATTTATCTAGCTTAAACCTGTCAAAAGCTAAACAGGCACATGAAGATAGTCATTTGCAGTCTCTGCTTCAGCTTGGTCTTGATAATCAGTCTGATTTTTTGTACAACATGCCCAACGATCACAAGCAGAGTCTGCAGCGAAAACTCACTGACAAGTCCAACGCTGAAAAGCTTTCTTTGACTGCCAACCACATCGATTTAGCCAGGAAAAATGGGATTGTAAATAACCATAATGCCTTCAAGATAAGTTTCAATGAGCAAGTTAACTTTCCCAAAAGAACTTCTTCTTCTGCCTGTCTTTATTCAAAAGTTAATTCTCCAGGGTTTACAAGTTCAGAGGGATCAAATTTTCATCACCAAGATTCAAATATCCCTAGTATGGGCTTGGCTAGCCATACCAGTGATGGTTATACTGTAAATGGAAAGTTGAATTCGTTCATTAACAACAATCTTGATTCAGGTCCATTTTCTTTTTGTTTCTTCATGAAGTTTTTCATGCACATTTTCTATCATCTCAAAACTTTCATTAGCTTAGCTAGCCTTGACAGTTGGATATTCTTATATCTCAGCTCTGGCTGCTTCTGGGAATGAACAAATTCTGAATAGACTGGGAAACCAGGTGTGGCCTGATATTCATTCCCCATCTATAGACCCTCGTTCTATTCAGTACTTCCAAAGACCTTCTGATTATGCTACACATGCTATGGCTAGTCCAAGTGATCGAGCTCAGGATGGAAATTATTTTATTAGTTCACATGGGGAGTTGGAGGGAGTTCAGAAAGCATACCTTGAGACGATTCTTGATCAAAATAAGCAAGAATGTGAACTGCCATATTCAGGCAAATCTGGTGGTTTTAGTCATGGGTGCTATGAGAATCCATCATATGGTTTTGGCATACCATATCCAGGAAATCCAATGGTGGATTCTGTACTTCCTTCTGTTGGATCGGGAAATCCAGCATTTCAGAATGAGCGACTAACACAGTTTACTTCTTTGATGAGAAGCTCAATGGGGGGATCAATTGGGTCATGGAATTCAGATATTGGCAGCAATGCGGAAGGAAGATTTGCATCAACACTATTAGATGAGTTCAAGAACAGCAAGACTAGGTCTTTTGAACTTTCAGACATTGTTGATCATGTAGTTGAATTCAGGTACGCACAGAATGCTTTTTTAGGAGTCTATTCTACTCTAGCCCCAGAGAGGGTATTGAATTGGTTCTCACCTGCCTATATTTGCAGTACTGATCAGTATGGAAGTCGCTTTATTCAGCAGAAATTAGAAACTGCCACAGTGGAAGAAAAGACCAAGATTTTTCCTGAGATCGTTCCTCATGCTCGTATCTTGATGACTGATGTCTTTGGGAATTATGTCATACAGAAAGTAGAAGATTTGTTTCTTCAAAAATCTCAATAAGGCTATAATACACTTTTCAAAGTTCTTGATTAATTAATTATTGCTGGTTGGATTTGTAGTTTTTTGAGCATGGTACAGAGAGCCAAAGAAAGGAGTTAGCGAGCCAACTGACTGGCCATGTTTTGCCCCTGAGTCTCCAAATGTATGGGTGCAGAGTGATTCAGAAGGTACTTTCATATACAAGCATCTAGATTTTCTCCCATATTCTCTCTGGAAGAGCAATATCCATTGAAGATGTTCTTGCTTCACTTCTTTTATCTGCTTGAAGTTTCAGTACTTTGATATGAACTTAACTGATTTTTTTTTGTAAGCAAAAGTAAAACTTTATTGATGGTAAGAGGCATAGCCCAAGTACATATACAAAAATACACCTAATAACCACCAAGCACTGGTGATGGATATGAGCACATTATGAAAACTGTCCCTGTTACAAACAATGACCGAAGCCCTGGAAAATAGTGTTGAAAAAGAATCTCTTCAACTCATCCAAGGAACTCTCCCGGTCTTCAGAGCAGCTACAATTTCTCTCAATCCACAAACACCATGTAATACAATGAGGAATCATTTACCACACAGCAGCATGTGAACGTTACCCCTAATACCTTTCCAACACTTTAGGTTATTTACTACTCTCAGGCATGTGTTGGCATAACACATGCCATACCCATCCCTATGAATTTCTCTGTTTCTGTCTTCTTTAACATGTTTTGTTGTGATTACCACCTCACATGATCTATTGCACTGTGTAAGTGACCTGTTTGAACTTTGATCCACTTCGTAAGAACGTAAAATGAAAGAAAAATGCATATCAAAGAGATGAAACCTATGAATTTCTGTTTGACGCATATATTTCTTTCATTTCACTTTCTAGGAAGTAAGGGCATAAATGGATATCATGGTTGTATATTAATGTGCTTATGCATGAAGAACTTTAATTTATGAGGGTGCTGAAAATAAAAGGGCTCTATCATCCTTGCTTTAAGAATTATTTGGCAATGGTCCGAAATGAAGCATTCTGTATTTTTTGATTTAAGAGAAGGTTTTAATGCTCTAAATTGACAACAGGCCTTGGAGGTGGTTGGTGTGGATCAGCAGACTCAGATGGTGGCAGAGCTTGATTGTTCAGTCATTAAATGCGTTCGAGATCAGAATGGAAATCATGTTATTCAGAAGTGCATAGAGTGCGTCCCTCAAGATCAAATTCAGTTTATTATCTCAGCCTTTTATGGGCAAGTTGTGGCACTTTCCACCCATCCTTATGGCTGCCGTGTTATTCAGGTTTAAATCGTTTTTAGAGTAATGTTTATTTTCTTTGAAGGAGGTATATGACCTTTATTGACTTGATTTTTTTATGCTGACAGCGGGTCCTGGAACATTGTGATGATCCCAAAACTCAACAAATGATTATGGATGAAATCATGCAATCTGTATGTGTTCTGGCACAAGATCAATATGGGAACTACGTTATCCAGGTATCCGTTTTTGTTTTAAATCTAGTTCAATCATATTTGTGTTGATTAATAAAGGAAAAAACTGATGGGGTTTGTCCATACTCAGTCAGTATTTTGTCAACCTGGTTCCCTTTTCTTGGACGGAATTTTTTATTGCTTATTAGTATGTACTATTTTGTTACTTATCAAAAAAAAAAAGTATGTACTATTTTGTTGCAAACATTGTGGATGTTGTCAATTTTCATATTTGAAAACAAAAATGCATGAAAGCTAACAAAAACCAACAGTGTCCCTAGTACCTCAAAATCTTGCTAGTTGTAGCTAACCAGTTTATGGCATGTTTTTTTGTTTTTTTCGAGTGAACTCTGTAATTTGCTTACTTGACAAAAGCAAAATGACATGCCCTAACACTTGTACTTTAAGGAGTACACTTGACCGTCAATGAAATTTTATCATTTGCATTATCATATTCAAGCAGTCTGATTTCCTGGAATTCTAAGTTTTCATTTAAAAGGTTCTCGATTAAACCTATCGAACTACTGCCTTGGGATTTTTTATGTGCTGACAATTATTTTGGGTTACATCTTGTTTTTCGATTACCCTGAAACATTTATACAATGCTGGCTTATGGACAGTACGAATCTAACTTTTTAATTCATCCTCTTTAAAGAGTTAATGCTTAACTTGCAGATACTTCTTCTTTGTATATATATTTTGTTAACATTTAAATGCTTATCTGTTCTTTGCGGATTTGAGTAGTATGAATTGTTTTATTGTTAGTGCTGTATTATGATATTACCAGTCATGGACCCATGAGATTTATAATTTTATTTTTGGTAGCACGTCCTTCAACATGGTAAACCGCACGAAAGGTCTGCTATTATTAGCAAGCTTGCAGGACAGATTATAAAAATGAGTCAGCAGAAGTTTGCTTCTAATGTGGTGGAGAAGTGCTTAACTTTTGGTGGTCCTGAGGAGCGTCTACTGTTGGTGAATGAGATGCTTGGTTCCACCGATGAAAATGAACCCTTGCAGGTCTGTGTTCCTTTCCCGTCTCCAAAGTGGCCTGTACAGGATTTTTTTGGTGTGGGGGTCTTCAGGATTCTGATTTTCAATTAGCATATGAAGAGATTGATATTCAAGACATCTTTATTCTTGAGAGCATATCACAACAGTTTTCCTTCTTTCTTTTTCTATACGGTTTAGTATAAAGCCAAAAAACTCTAGGACTGTTGGATACTAATTTGGTGAAACATTTAACTCTTGGGATCATAACACCGATCATAACTTATTATTATTATTATTATTATTATTATTATCATTATAATAGGGTCGTATTAAAAGTTTGTGTAAAAAAATCGCAGGTAATGATGAAGGATCAATTTGGAAACTATGTTGTACAAAAGGTTCTTGAGACCTGTGATGACCGGAGTCTTGAGTTGATTCTTTCTCGCATCAAGGTTCATTTGAATACCTTAAAGAAGTATACATATGGTAAACATATAGTTTCTCGTGTTGAGAAGCTCATCACAACTGGAGGTGAGGAATCACAACTTTTTCCTACAGAAATTTCAGATTTTGATTTTTATATTTTTCTACCATGTTTGGTTATCATCCTGACCACGCATGATTTTAAAACATTTCACCTGCAGAAAGGCGCATCGGCTTGTCAGCATCATTCCCTTCTGGAGGCATCGTAATTTAACCCAGGCTTTCTTATTTTGCCACAACAAATGACACTTTTGTTCAGCCAACATGGATGCTGATTTGATCAAGCTATCATCTGGAGTAACTACTTACTTTCGAGGAGACTATAATAGTTGTAAATAAACACAATTCGCAGGCCCACTTGAATAAGAATTTTTTTAGATAAACTACAAAGACTCCAAAAGAGAGGCCAACTTAGGAAGTCAAGATCAACTAGACAGGGTTACATGAATGAGGTTCAGTGTTTATGAACTAAAAGGAACTGTAAATGGTAAAATCGCAACAGTAGAGAGATTACTGAAAGTCGATATTAGGTTCGGCTTGTTGACATCCAAAGGCATATATATATGTAAATACTCTGCAATCTTGTTGAGATATATAATTTTTGCTTTCTTCTGCCTGTCATGTTGCTTCTTGTGATCATAATTTTTTTTTATTAGCACCAAGTATCTGGAACAGCATCCCGACCAACTAATTTTGCATAGACCCTTGACAAGGAGTTTTCCGCTTTTGTGAACATAATTGAAGGTAAAACAAACTGATATGCACATGTGAAGCGCTATAAGTACGTCCTTGCTTTTTCATTGAAAAAGAAAAGAGGAGAAGGGGAAGTTCCCCCAGTCCCTTTGAAGTGCGCATACATCCATCACCTCAAACAAAATATGTCACTAATCGGCCTGTAATTAGGCAATTAACGTCAAATTTATATGCTGAGGGAAAAATTCCTAAGAACGAGCAATCTGCCATCTTTTTAATCTTCACACGCAGCATCCAAATCTAAACCCAAGTTCAAATTCTCACGTTTGATAAACCGATTGCTGGATCCTCTATTCTTCAAAATCTGCTTGGAGTCCTGCATCAACCTGATATACTTCTTTCTCACACTTAATAGAGGATGCTTCTCTATAGCTGAGGTATGACTGTAAGCCTCCTTAAGAATAGCCGTACAAGTTTTGTTCCTCAAAGACAAATAAAACATATGGGGATGCCTCTCAAATGCTTTGTGAACTTTCTGTGGCAACCCAAAATATTTCTTAAGGCATAGAAGCTTCCTCCTCTCTGCTGAATGCTCAACAAAGAGACTGAGCAACTCATGAAGAAATCCCACCACCCGCTTCTCCCCTAAATCACTATTTGGGTCCAAATGAGAATAATCTTCGTAAGGTGAAATGTAAGGAAGCTTCTGAAACTCTTTCAACCAACCTTCAATCTTCCTCCTCAACCTCAAACCCTTTGAAGGGAAAAGTGGAAACTCGATTGTTTCCATTGGCTCCCCATAATAAACCCCTCTTAATAGCATTTCTCTGGACTACAGACAATACCTTTTCCTCTCTCTCAACCGTCAAACACTTCAACCCATCTTCCATCTCCACAAACCTAAAGGACCCATCAAGATTCGTTTCCAACCACCTTAAAAAATCCTCAGGCAAGCCTAAATACCACTGCATTCCCTGGATAATTTTTAAAGGCAAAACTTTCCCGTTACTCATCAGAATCAATCTCTTCAACCTATCCTTAAAATCATCCCTGCATTCCTCAAAAACCCTTTTCTCCTCTTCATCAATCTCGATAGCTTCTGGGGTCAGTCTGAACCAAGGTAAGTTATATTGGGGACCCGTATACTCCTCAAAAATTGCTGGGTATTGCCTCAAGAAGCTCGCAACTTTCAATTTCATGGGAAGGCCCAACTGTAGTCCCTTCTTGGAGACTTGAGAGATTGGGATGCAGCCATTAGGGTCTTCGGCTATGCAGTTTTTCAAGGAAACGATGGGTTTGAGTTGTATGGACCCGTGGATGTGGTCAATTGAGTCATAGTACGGGTCTTTCTTCCACTTCATGTACACATCTACATAGTGGGATTTCTGGGTATGAGTATAAGGAGGGTTTAGGGGCTGGTATAGGAAAGAAAAGTTAGGTTTTTTACAGGAAGAGATCAGCTTTTTGAGGGTTTTGGAGGTGGGGTTGGTGATGAACATGGAGAAGGATTAACAGGCTGCTCTATATTTGTTGGGTTTAAATAGATAGATGAGTACGGTGATTGGAGACGGTTGTGAGGATTAGGGTTTTCTTTGAAGAGAAACTGCAGGCTGCTCTGTTTTGCTTCGCCTGATTCCACCGGAGTCTCTAACGAGAACCGAGCCTCACATTCTACACATTTACTGCACATCTCTGATTTTATTTTGTTATCATCCTTTATTTTACACTTAAAAATCTTTAGTGTATATGGTGTGTGCAGATTTCCATATAGCATAATTGAATCTGTAATGCATGTGTATTAGTATTCACTATTCAGAATTGAATCTGTAATTGCATGATATCAATATGCTATCATTGATCAAAAATACTGCTTTGATGACTAAGGTATTAAAATAAAATATTTGAATATCAATATCATTTTAAAATATTCTATATATACTTTCAACATCTTATGGAATTTTATTAGTATACTTTCAGAGGTTTTATTTATTTCTTTATTTTGAATTACGATCGACGTTTTATTTATTTATTTATGAACATTCCACTTTTATTTTAGAGCTGAATGGATCATAGAGTGCATCTCTCGTTGGAGACCTCTACAGTTATGCTTTTGCAGGTGTCTGGACCCTGGACTCTGATCTTATTATTGTCTCCTGAAAACCTCAAGAGCGTTTGCGCTCATATTTTAAACACTATTTTCTGGACATTTATTTCGAATTTAGACAATTTAATACTTGAATTAAACAAAAGTTTGTTTACTTCAGAGAACTCTGAATCATCAAGACATGCAATTATCGTAAGGAAAATGCTTTATGCACCGTTTGGTGCACACCGTTACCTTTTTTTTTTTTTTTTTTGAAACTTTTTTTTTTTTCTAAAATGTTTAAAGTATATTTAAAAGATAATATAAAAGACAAATGAAAAAACATTTTTTTTTTTACACTAACGGTGTAATAGGGCGGTGCACTACAGCTGGGGCTGTAGCACCGCCCTTAACATAATCTCATAAACGGCAATGGTAATTCTAAGAAATTGGATATCACCTAAAATGGTAATGAAAAATAACAATAATTAAACGGATGGAAAATCCACGTATAAACTAACGATACAAAAATGATTATATATACAAACTATAAATTAAAGGGAACCCTTCGACCAAAGGACCTTAAAATAAATAAAATATAACGTAATATGTACAAAAGAATCGGACTCGCAGCACCAGCAGTCGCCCAAAACGCACCACGTATAAACTAACGTAAACACCATCACGAGCTGATTAGGCTTCCAAAATTCCACCATTTTTTCTTCTTCTTCATGGATGCAGGCAGATCTGGACATGAGATGACGACACAGCAAATTAAAATCATTAAAAACTTTGCAAATGTTGATAATAAATATGAGTGATATCGTTTGATGCCATGGGTAATTTAGGATGTAGGACCTTATCTTGGCTGTGTTCAATCATCAATAATGTTTATAATCTCTGCAAACCTTTTCCAATAGCTGTTTTGCATAATCTCATTAGTTTTTTTTTTTTTTTTATAATGTTCGTTTTATTAATAATTTTGGTCACAAATTCAGCCACCATTTCCAACTCCATTTCCACGACGGTATAAAGGTGTCCCAAAATACCTTTGATTCAAAACTTAATCTTGCAGTATGTCCTATCACGACGGTGGGTCGACTTGGAGATGAACTAGTCGATTAGAGAATCCAAACCCTGCCCCCCAGTTAAAAATAGACCTTAACTGTTCTTTTGGTAATATTTCCCTTACTCATTCCTCCAAAGGAAAGTGGGCTTTGCAAGTGAAGACTTAGTTAGGTTTGAAAAACTAAACTTCTTCAACACTTCTCAACATTCTCCACCACTATTCATTATTTTATTATTACTTTTTACCTACTTTTATTACCATTCATTACTTTTTCACTACTATTTAATATTTTATTATTACTTTTCACCTACTTTTTATTATTATTCACAAGTATTCTCAACACTTCTCAACATCAAAACGCTGAATACAAGCTTAAAGGTTTTCAATGAGTATTAGGAGTGTAAGAAGACCAAACCGGACAAGTGGACCAGACTGAACCGGGACCGGACCAGATGGAATTTTTATATAGACCAAACATTTCCGATCCGGTCCCAGTCCAGGGCACTTCTCCCTTAGACCGGACCAGACCGGACTGGATGCACATCAAATTTTATATATATATATATGTATATATAAATAATTCTATATAAATTATAATATTAATATTAATATAAATTAAGAGTGGTAGTATAACATATTAATATATAACATATATTCTTATAATATTAACATATTATAATTTATAATAATTGACTAGTTGTAGTATAAAAATATAAATTATAGTATATCTATATAAAGTATTAGAAATAACTTATAAGTAAATGTAATAAGTGTATTATTATTATTTAATATATTATTACTAATTTATAACTATTTACTAACATATACATTTATAATATACTAACGTAATAGTATAATAATTAAATTTGGGCTAAAAATTATTTTCCATCATTGCAGAATTTTAGATAAAATTTTTAGCCCATTAAATCATATCAGGTGCTCCTAGACCGGACTGGACTAGGGTTTCAAATACCGTACTGTACCGGCCGGTACGACCGAAATTTTCTATACCGGCCAGATAAAATTTCGTTTCGGCCGATTTTTTGGTACAGCCGAAATTGGCCGAAAAATGCCCGGTACGACCGTACCAGATTTCGGCATTCTAGGTTTTTTTTTTATTTTTTACTATGTTTTAACCTCAATTTAGACTAAATTAATTACATATATATATTTATCTATATAATTTATTTATATATTAACTATTATTTTGAAATATAATTTATAATTGTATTTATATATATAATTTATTTATGTATAAATTATTCCAAAACGGTACACGAAACGGTACAGGTACTGAAATATTTCGTTTTAGTGACTTGACCGGTACCAGTATCGGTACCGGTACAGTATTCAAAACATTGGACTGGACCGCCCCTAGACCAAACTGGACCGAACCGATATGGATCGAATAGGAGTTCAGTCCAGTCCAAAGTGAGAGAATTCTTGGACCGAATAGAACCGGTCCACATTTTTCTCAGACCGGACCATTTACACCCCTAATTAGTATGGAAACACTATTGGGAACAAGAAGCAAGAATAAACATTTTGGTATCGGGTTTGATAGAAAAATCATTTCCAAGATCATCCTATGTACTTCAAGTGTCACCTTTTCGTTCGTATTATATTCCAGCAGATGTATATCATGAAAAGTTAACTATTTACCTCCTTCCGGATATATTGAATTGTAATGCACCTCAGCCCAAAAGCTCAAGAAAATAACTGCACAAGCCAAAAATAAGAAAGTATTTTACAAACATTCTCTAACCAAACAAGTCAAAATACCACAGGGTTAAAGAGAGGGGCATGAAAATTTTATCCATTCAGATTATCATAGTTACTAAAAATGATTAATACCTAACTGATTAGTTGTTTAAATGGTGAAATTTAACAAGTTCGGTACCCAGCTTAAAGAAGTTTAATGATCAAGCCAAACAAGGGAAAAAAATCATAATGAAGGTATAGAACAAGTAACAAAGTCAATCAAGCCATCACAAGATCTGTAAAAGTTTCATAAGGATCGACTAAAATTTAAAAACCTCCTTGCATCCAAGAGAGATGGTCCAATGGTGAAGTTGATATTGATTGATTCAACTTTTTACATCCCCACTATTTTAAAAGGTACATAAGAAGGGGGCGATATAGATTATTATGACAGCATGATAACCTAAAACATTTCCACTGTTTTGATCTCCATTGGTTATAAAACATCACGCTCCACAACATTGATGAAAAGCATTACAGTTACCTCGGTTGGACTTCTGGACGTGTGGAAGGATCTCAATATAGCATGTGTCCTTAAATGAAGTTAGCACAAATATCTTGACACCATACTGCATAACGTACGGTAAAACATTCATTATTCATCAACTAAATAGGTTTTATCACAAAAACTACTGATATTCATGAGAGGCTAACAACAGAAGCAAAAAACACTAAAACAAGAAGGAAAAATCAAGTTAAATGAACTGACAAAGGGATTCAGGCTGAGAAAGTTTTACTGGATATTTTAAAGAATGTGAAAAAAAGCAACACATAATATCCACTTGCAGCACATATTTCTATTCAAGTTCATTAACATATTAAAATAGAGATAAATACTAAAGTTTGTAATTTTGATCTCAAGAGTTATAAACTTCCCTTCTAAAAGAAAACTCAATAGATCCAACTTCCAATTGTAATCTTACTAACGGTAACTGCTATATTCCTTGTCTACAATTTAAAGGAAAAGGAAGAACTGACAAAAAAAAAAAAAAAAGGAAAAAGGAGGAACTACCATCTACGTAGGATATCATAAATTGATTAAATCTATAAAGTTTAGTCGATCAAGAAAAGAAGGTTAATGGTCAATATTAAACTCTTAGTATTGCTTTTTATATCAGAAAGGCAAGGCTAGCAGAAAGTAAAGGGAGAAACAGAAAAAGTCCAATAGTTCCTTATACCCAATCTGCAGCAGCTTGCAATGTCACATGGTCACCCCATTCACCAGTCCTATTTCATAAATCCAAAAAAGAAGGCATACAAACATGAGAATTATACTCATAAGGCTTTTAGCAAATGAAATACCATGAAAGCAGAGAATAGAACAATACTTGCTCATATTCTTCAAATAGTCCTTGTAGGCCATGGGGACATAACCCTCATACATTTCCGGGTCAGACATAAGCTGATGACATCAATACATAAATTATCATGCTACTATAAAATTGAAGATTGACATCACAAAATAATAACATCTTGAAATGCAACCAACCTGTCGAATGATCTGTTCTCTTACAAAAGCATGGTGATCAGGAGAACGATACAGTTGATCAGATAAAGCGCGAAACTGGAAAAATACAGACCAAAAGATGTCTCTTAAGTTCATAACGTTGGGAAATGCATAACTGCAAGGTAGTACAAGAAACAACAATAGCTAATAATGATACCAACTGTAGCTGACAAAGGAACCACACCTATCTATCATACAAGGTTCTTTTTTATTCTTTTCTTTCTTTTTTCTGAACTGATAATATGCTCCAATTAGACATTTAAATAGCAGAATTACCCTCAATCCCAGAAGAAAACTCAAATAAAGGTTTATTACCTTCCTTGGATGCTTATTAACTATTAAATGCGCTTCCATATACACTAAGTCCCAAATTACTTGGGACCCCTTTCCCACTTTGAAATTGAAGAAGTCTGAACCCTAACTATGCATTTTCATAAAAATAAGGCTGAGTTCCTTTTGCAATATATAGCCTTTTTAGGTTATGGACTCAGAAAGAGAATAAAAGATATGATCAGCAACTGACATAAAACGTGCACTATAAAGTGTCTGCTTACGTTGTGCCAATAAAAACTGATTACCCAAAAAAAAAAAATATGCAGAGCATTTGAAAAATTGCACCACTTTATCACTCTCTCTCTCTCTCTTTTTTACTGTCCACAACATGGAAACTATTAAGTACTTAAGCAGAAAGGTAAAGAGGAAAAAAAAAAAAAAAACTTTTTTTTTTTGATAAATAGTAATGAGAAAAAAAAAAAACTAACCTGACAGTTACCATCTCCTTGAACCTTAAGCTCAATCAGCTCATATAACTGCAGTCTGAAAAGACCAAATCTCTAAACACCAGATGTCCAATAATTTCAACACCTTTCTACTTGTAAAAACTATCCAAAAAGGAATATATGGCACTAAATTTTCTATAACGGATAAAAATGTACTAACAACTTCTTGACAAATAAATTTCATTCAAAGGCAATTTCACAAGGGCCACCACATAACACTTGTGCATAGCCAAGCAGATGGGGTCAACGCAAGAGAAACATGGACACAAAGTAAATTGGGGATTCCTTAAAAAAAATATAAAAAATAAATCATGTATGCAAAAATAATTAGTTAACGTATTCAAATATTAACTTTTTCAAATATATTATTTAACTGTGTGGACATAACATAAGATCAACTTGATAGTGTTTGCCACATAACATGGGAAACCATAAATCAATATCAATAGCATCCAATTCTTTAGGCTTTATATGAACAGCTGCTTCCTAAGTTGAATTGAAAGGTGAATTCAAAGTAGAACCAAGTGATTTAATGATATCTTTAATTCTCCAGCCATCCCCCCCATTCCTCCTTTTTCTCCCTATACTAAATTACAACGCTGCTCAAATACCAAACAACACAGTAATTGCTTTCTTTTTAAGCAATCTAGTAATCACTTTCTCAACAAAGCTCGTCAAAATGAACTTCATAGTCCTGTCCTATCTTAATATCAAGAAACCATGTCCCACAAAACCACACAAAGAAATAAAATAAAAATCACTCACCCATATATCCATCAGAACAGAAATCCAACAGGCAACTGTGCAACATGATAGCAGCTCAAGGATCATTCAAAGGTTTCTTTCAATCATTTACCAAGTAATGGCTGCTTCTATAGATTTCAAATTTCCTTTGGGAAAAAAAAACCATATATATGGAAATAGCCATTACTTGGTAAATGATTTAAAAAGAACCATTATAAATGTATAACCTCGAGCACACAATAACCAAACATACTAAGCATGGCAATATTAAGGGGCAAGGGCACAATACCTCTCTAGCAGCCTTTGGTGATCTGATATTTCTTCGTCAACAGAGGGTATTTTCTCATTTGTTTTAGGAACATGCTGGAAAACCAAATGAGGGAAAGCCTCAGTTGCAGTCTTTCAAATGCTAAAGGCCACCACAGCAGTGACATTAGGAAAGTATGTCTGCTCAAATGTATGTTATGCTTGTTGCAAAGATTTCTTTTTAAATGCGCAAAAAGGGACACAACTATAGCACAAGGAAGGTACAAAGAAAAAAAACCCAGAGGGCAAAACTAAGATCTAAAATTTAAAAGATCAAGTAACTCCCACAAACTTTAGTAGGAGAAACATCTTGTAGCCGCTGTCCAATCATTCATACCCCACAAACTTAAGTAGGATAAACTTCAACTCTGGGAGTGGTAATTCACCCCCTTCAAAATTCCATGCACTCCTCTCTCTCCAAGTATTTTTCAAATGAATTAATGACCAATTATGCTACTAATGAGATAATGTTCTTCATAAGAGATCTGAAAAGTTTATAGCCATTCTATTCCAGACAGCACCCCTGAAAATAGTAAGAAAATTCCTACAGCATCCCTAAAAAAGTAGAAAATGCTGCTCCTTCAGTAAAAGCAGAACTGCCATTCTTCTGATGCTAGAATAATAAAATATATCCTATATCATTTGTGGAATCTGCTTTACAATGCCATTGGCTTCAACATAGGTGAAACACAATATGCCATACTTTCATATCTCCAAAAAAGATATTCTCTCATATTTTTTCAAAACGTCACAACAATGCACAAAACATCAAGACGTCTCTCATATTTTTTAGGCCTTGTTTGGGAAATGAGATGAGATGAGAAATCTGTAAATAGTAGTGAAATGGTTTGAGTTAGGATGTTTTATTGAATTTTGGGAAATGACAGAGAAAAAGTCAAATAAAAAATATTATAAAGTTAAAGTATTGTTAGAATGTAATTTTTTTAAATAATTTTTGTTCTGAAATTTGAAAAAGTTGAATTACTTTTTGTGTTTTGTTTGGAAGTTTGGGAAAGTTGTAATGATAGGTAATGATTAGATGAAAAAACTGAAGATCTGAAATTGAAAAGTGCTTTTGTATGAGTGCTGTTTGGCAAGGAAATAAGATGAGATGAGATAGGTTCCCAAATAAGGCCTTAGTCCTTGAGCTCTTTAATTCTCTCTAAGTTGTAATACAATGCAGAATCGGGGGCCAACAAATGAAAATGCATGTTACCAGCACAACTACTTCAGCTACGATAACTAAAACTTGAAAAAAAAATATTACTTACAGGAACAGGAACCATCTGATTAAATCTTTTGCCTACTTCACCATCCAGAGAAAACTCATCTGTTATGTCCAATGTATGCAACAGGTCCTCGACATTTGATAATTGTGCTCGTGGGCTAGAGCATGAGCCGAGATTTTCAATTTTAGCTGCTACATCATTTTCAGTTGCCCTATGATCATCAGCCTTTTCCATTATGTTTATGCTGGGATCTGCATCCTCCATCTTTCTGCCAGGATTATCTGCTGCTTTCTTATCATTTTCATGCCCTGCATATTGTTGGCGATCTAGTATAATAAGAAAAGCATGAAATCGTACCAAAAATTAAAATTAATCAGAATGGCAATGGCGAAGTTATCTTCACCAGAACTGTAATGTCTTTCTGAAGGACCAAGCCAATCCTGTGCAAGAACAGATGCTTGCAAATGATCTTCCACAGCATTAGATAATCCAGAAACTTCAAAAGAATCGATTCGTGTAAATTCTTCTTGAAGAGCACGTGCTACAGCCTCATCATTCTCCACATTAGCATTCTCAGAAAAACCTTCTCTGACATACTCAACTTGACTCAAATCTTGGTCATATCGAGTAATGGTACTACAATAACCGCTATTTGTAAGGGTGCAAACATCTAGTTGATGGAGACCCCACCGAGTAACATCAGGATCTAGCTCATATGTTTTCATTTGTGCATATTAGACCCAAAAGGAGCTCTCGACCCTTGCAACTACCTTGCTTTATCTCTACGCCCAAAACAATTCCAATACTTGGGTGAGACAATTAAATAAGCCATAATCACATCGCATCTAAAATAAATATATGCATAACCCACTTCAGAGGCGCAAGAAAAAATAACCAATATCATATCCAATTGAGTATTCAAATAATATACTAACTCTTCACCATATTCTCGTAAGGACATGCCAAATAGATCATTGACAAGTAAGCACAAACCACTATCAATAAAATCTCCAAGTTCATTCGACCTAAAGGACACCAAGGGTGGGAAAGTCACAGATACAATAAAATGTACATTATCATTTCATTTTATCATTTTTTACAAGCAATTTTAAATTTTACCCATATATATATATTTTAAAGAGACTACTCGGAAATATAAATAACTTTTAAAGAGTAAAATATGCGGACAACTTTCAATCATATGGATGAAGTTTTCTATTGCAACATAAAACTGATAAGAGTTTTACAGTAATTCAAAACAAGGATCACAGACGTACCTCATTTAATTGAAATTTCAAAGTTATTATTACGCCAAAAAATCCCAAAATGTCTCAAATGTCCGTATTAAATTCACATCATGATAGGAGTAGTTCAATCTGTTATGCACCCTGTGCCCTTTATGAGCCCCAAACTCAATAATTCCGAAAATAAATAAATAAAAATACGAGGACGAGGAACTCGTTCCATAGTAAAACTCAAACTTCGCCCATGAATGACAAGAATCGCAAAACCCTAAACCAACAAACTTCACCTTTCTAAAATTTCCCGATGTTTAAGTTCAAAAAGACCCAAGAAAATCATAAAAAGAAAGAGAATACATATCACATAGAGAGAGAGAGAGAGAGAGGCAGAAAGAATGAATACTGCATTGCGTAATTGTCAAAAACACAGAAACGTACCTCTGAGAATCCAAGAATGATTTGAGGACAGCCCAAGGGATGATTGTGAAAGCGAGCGATGCCAAGAATCTTGAGAGAGAGAGAGAGGGGGGTTGTGAATTGCACGCGTCGATAAGTATCAAGCAGCTATGGGTACGATTCTTAATGGGAAAGAATATATATCGGGAGGAGTGGGTAAAACATTGACGTCCGTTACTGTATTAGTGCCTGTCCTGGTTTTTTCTACAAAAGCGGCATCTCCTCCTTCTATAAGTTAGTTACGTAATGTGGAGTATAAGTCGCCGTTGGAAATTGAAGCCGTCACTTTCTGACGTGATACGACGAGGATATCTAATTAGGTTCCGTTTGAATTAAAGTTGTTATAATATAAGTTGAAATAAATTTTAAAAATTGGATAAATTATTATTATTATTATTTTAAAATTTAAAAAAATTATATTAAAAATTATATTTTAAATATAAATTTAAAATAATATAATAATAAATTAAAATATATATATATATCAACTTATCTCTAAATCCAAATAAGTCCTTAAACTGATTTTGATAATGACTCAGAGTCCTTAAACTGATCTTGGTAATGACTCTCGATGTACCCATGTGCCTGGTTAGGATGGTGTCCTTTCAGTTTGTTTTTTTTGTGTTTTTTCTCTTTACTCTTTTGTCCTGCTTTAAGAAAATAACAATCATTAAAAGGAAATAATTTGAAAACACTGATGATAGGCTTTCAACTTTTTTACCTTCTTTTTAATGTTCGTAGTTCACAATAATAATACTTCAAATTCAGTTGTTCTTCATATGCTAATTCATGTCATGTAGTCTTCTTTCAATTACCTTCTCCTTCTTATCCTGATGGATGGATGAATGGATTATGGATATGGAATATGCATATTCGTGAATGCATAAGTACGGTACAATTATATTTTTAAAAAAATAAATAAATACATATTTTATATAAAAAGAAATAAATTTTTAGTAATAAATTCCCTTTTTTTCAATGTATGGCACTTGTGCCTCTATAAGTATAGAAAACATTATTCACGAAAAATAATAATAAGTTTTGAGGTCAACAATGAGCAAGTAGATAGCACCATCTATGTTTATACATGTACTCATGACTCAGTTATGTTTATCCAATCCAGTGCTGCACAATACATAATGCAGAGTAATTGTCAAAATCAACTGAAAAGGCCGCCTAGTGCCTAACTCACGTATCTACGCTCCTCGTGAAGGAGCTGGGTGGGACGAAGAGAAGGCCCAGCACAATAGATAATCTTATAATTAAAAGGAAATAGTTCTACTAAAGCTTAGACTTGAGAGAATGCAAAAGACCTGAAAATCCATTCCTTCGTGGAGGTATGCTAAGCCGAGAGCTGCATCCTGGGCTATTCTCATTCTTGTGGCCCACGAAAGAGGTGTCTGAAATCGGCTTGATAAGTGATCTTGCACACTCTTGTTGGGCATGTATTCGTATACCAGCAGCCTCTGGATCCCTCTTTCATCATCCTCAGCACACTGGCCCAATAATTTAACAAGATTTGGATGTTGAACAACCCCTAAAACATTTACTTCTGTCACCCACTCTCTATGGCCCTGTCGGCAAGATATTATAACAAAAAATTGTACCTCTTAAAACGTTAAATATTTTGAAATGCTGCAAAGACAGACGTTTAACAGATAAAACAATAATAAGACCATTTCCTTTTAGTTTTTCTTATTAAACTTCTCCAATAAGAGGGTGAAGATGATTTTTTTTTTTAAAGGGTGAAGATAATATATTACAAAAAGCAGACCCCGTAGTGTTTGTGGCTTAAAGCTAATACGTTAGTTCCAAAAGTTCGTACCATTACCATGAAAAACATGCAAAATACATGTCTGAAAGTTTCTAATTTTCCTGCTGCAACACTCTTAACTAGGTTATTGGATAATCAAATAAACTAGAAGCATACTTTGCCTGCAATCCTCTTCTACTTAGTTGCTTAGCAGCGACATCAATCTTTTTATGAGGATCACCTGTATAAAACTATATTACATTACAAATATAAAACTACAATAATTGAATTACATAAAAATTCCTGCAAGTAGCAACTTCAAGTAGCAAGCAACAAGTTCAAGTGATCTGTCTTTTGGCCTGAACTGATTTGAATGGTATATTCCTCCCCCATGAGCTGGTCTTATTGCTGAAACAATGGACAAGAAAAATGATAACTTGAACAATGGACAAGAAAAAAATACTGCAGTCACAAACACCGATCCTTGGGAAAAAAAAGTATCAGCTAATGTAATAACCTCATTCTTAACAAATATTCAAACATGCAATACCAAAATCTCACTTTCAAATTAAGAAAACGTAGGACATGCTCAAATCATTTTAAAAAACATCTATGAAAAAGAGAAGGGACATCTTAGTTAGCAATCAACACTCACCCAACAAAAGTTAAACTAGAACATGAAGGGCTTTTGAAAGAGATAAGATCAATAAGAAGCAAAATTTTGACCCATACAAAACACGTTCCAATTAAGATTGTGCTTTTCCTCATGAATGTTTTCCATTTGCAGTCTTTTGGTCAAGAAGTAACTTATTCCCGACAAAGCATAGGCTACTAAATGGAAATATATTACATTTATAAAGAGCTTCATAGCTAACATTTTAAGACCTTATTTGCATACTTTTTTGGTGACATTTCTACTTTACGCTAAGGGATTTCATGAGCTACCCCTTGTTCAGTTTCTACATGCAAAACACAGGGAATTTCATGAGGATGCAAATCCATAATGTAAAACACAAGAAACTTTCTTGAGAACATGTTTGTCAAATGACCTCAATCAAACCCATCTGCACAAAAGTGAAACAAAAACCCAAACTAGAAGCAGATATTAGGTGATTCGGCTCTTACCCAATTAAAAAACCACCTACTTTGCATTATTTATACCATTCAACGACAAGTTGAGTCCAATCAAATAAAGAAGCAGGGCAATCTCATTGCAGTAGAACAATTTAAAACTGACCAAAATCTTCAAACTACAGCATGATGCAGACCACACGAACAAACAAAACAAAATCACATGACCACCCAGAAAACAATAAAAACACGAAAAATAACTAGGTTAAAACATTGCAAATATGATATATATTTTCACAAGTACCGTTGGGCAGAGAATAATCTCAAGCTCTGCTCTGTATCGAAGCAGATCTAAACAGATTTGTTATTTATTTTCTATTTTATGTATATGACAACAAACCCAATCTTAAAGTGTTTAGAAAAATGTTCAACTAAACAAATCTAAGTCTAACCCATAAAAAATACTCCTCAAACATTCAAACATTCTCATAGAAAAAATCCAAAATGAACAAATAGAGAACAAAAAAGAGGGAAGAAAGAAAACATACCCAAACGGAAATACTCTCTAATCTCTTGGATCCCAAGCTCAAGCACTTCCAATGTTTGGCAACGTAGATAGCAGTGTTAGAAGATCAAGGATAAATGCTACATGCCGTTTGTATTATCATTTATTTTTGTATAGCACTGTCGTTTGTATTAGCATTGTTGTTTTTAATTCTTTTATTCTTTTTACAGCTGTAAATAAGAGAGAGGCTTAGTGCATGTTTGGGATTACGGTGAAAACTATTGTTTTTAGTTTAAAACTTATAACTTAAGTGCATATTTGGAGTTACAGTAGGAAATATTGCTTTTAACTTAAGGCTTTTAGCTTAAAGTTTAATATAATAACCTCTACTACTAAAAAGTTATTTACTGTTTGGAATCCATATGTCTAAAGTACTTTTAGAGTTAGTTACGGTAATTTTTTAAAAATATATAGTTATCTGCATGAGCTTTTTGAAAAAAACTTAAATTTGGTGCTTTTTGAAAAAACATATTTTTAACTTTTTTAATCGACTAAAACGCTTTTAATAAAGTTACCCAAACATATCATTTTTTTTTAAAGTATTTTTAACTGCTTAAAAACACTTTTTAAGTCTCGAAACGCAATCTCAAACATACTCTAAAGTTTAATGTAATAAGCTCTACTATTAAAAAGTCATTTATCGTTTGTGATGCATATATCTAAAACGCTTTTTGGAGTTACTTACGATAGTTTTTTAAAATATATAGTTATCTGCATAAGTTTTTTGATAAAAGTTTTAATTTAATGCTTTTTGAATAAGCTGATTTTTAGCTTTTCTGACTGCCCAAATCATTTTTTATAAAATTATTGAATACGTCATTTTTTTTTTAAAAGTACTTTTAACTATTTAAAAACACTTTTTAAGTCTCGAAACGCAATCCCAAACAGGCTCTTAGTATCAATTCTGTTAGTTTGTTATGCTCATTTTTCGTGTATATAGGCTACAACCTCATTCCTTTACTGTACAGAAAATAGAGTGAATTCAGATGAAATTTTTCATCTCCACTATTGTTGCTCTCTGGTTTTTTTTCAACTCTTTTCTTACATGGTATTAGAGTCATTGAGAAGCAACACCCATGGCCAATTCTGAACCAACAACCCCACCCAATTCACCCAACCCTAACCCTAACTTCGGCATTTCCACAAACAACCCATCTCCTTATCTAAACCTCCACGATCCCACTAATCCGTTCCGATTAGATCATGGCGACAGTCCAGCAATTACTCTCATCACTGATCTACTCAATACGGACAATTATGCAATCTAGTCCCGTGCTATGCGTTGGGCTTTACGAGCCAAGAACAAACTCGGGTTTATCATTGGTTCTCTACCGAAACCCAAAGACCCGAATGACCCTTTACTTGACCTCTGGGATCGTTGCAATGACATGGTTGTGTTATGGATCCAAAACTCAATTAGTCCCTCTCTCAAATCCAGCATTATCTTTGTCGATGATGCTTGCGAGATATGGCTGGATCTTCAAGAAAGATTTTGTCACCACAATGGGCCACAAATCTTTCAACTCAAGAAGGCTCTGACGTCTCTTTCCCAAGAAAGTGACTCGGTAAGCGTATACTATAGCAATTTGAAAACTCTTTGAGATGAACTTGTGATTTATGACCCCATCCCTGTTTGTATTTGTGGTCCTATGACTACTCTGTTAGACCAATCTCAATGGGACTGTGTTCTCCAATTTCTAATGGGTTTGAATGATTCTTATTCACCCATTAGAGATCAGATTATGCTTTTAGATCTTTTTCCCCATGTTTCCAAAGTGTTTGCTCTTGTCCAACAGCAAGAGAGACATCATCAAATAACCTCCCACTCAACTTCACCAGACACTATGGCCTTTACCATCCAGAAACCATATAATCCTCCCAAATTCTCTCCTAGAAATCAACCCAAAAAGGATCAACCCTATTGTCACCATTGCAAAATAGCCGACCATACTATGGAGAACTATTTCAAACTTAGAAATGTTGAACCACCCCTTTGCACACATTGTAATATGACTGGTCAGTGTTAACAAATGCTACAAGTTCAATGGTTATCCACCGGGTCACAAGTTCCACAACAAGCAGTCCATTGTTTCACATGCTAACCAATCCAGTCTCTCCATGGCTAATGACTCGGATGGTGATGGTGATGGTGATTTCAAGGTGGGATTGACAAAGCTTCAATACTAGCAACCGTTATCCTTACTCAAGCCTAAGGATTCTATATCGGCGACTGTTCTGCACTCTAACCCTGCTGCTCCTTCTCCTCGCCACTTAAAGATGTCTGGTATTTTTCATTGCTGTTCAACACACACACACCCCTCTTTACAACCATCCTCCACTTGGATAATTGACACAGGTGCTCCAGACCACATGGTCTGAGCACCTCACTGTGCACCTCACCGTTTACTTCCATAACTTCATCAGTAAATTGTTCTGTCAAACTTTCCAATGGAAGCTCGGTTCATGTCTCACATGTTGGTACCATCAATCTAACCAACTCAATCACACTCAGAGAAGTTCTTTGTGTGCCTTCATTTAATTTTAATTTGATTTCAGTACCCAAATTGACCAAGTCTAATACATGTTGTTTTCTCTTCTTTCACTATTACTGTTTTATTGAAGACCTGCACTCTTGGAAAACGATTGGGACGGGTGATCTTCAGCATGGGTTGTATCACTTACACTGTCGATATGTTTCTCCCTCAGCCCTTACCAATTTTCTTTCCACTCACTCACACAGTTCTACACCTCTTGTCTCTCTTTCACATCATCATTCTCGACACAACCTATGATATTGTCGCCTAGGTCACTTATCTTTTCATAGACTCAAGTTAATTTTTTATCCTAATGTAAAGCATCATAGTTCTATAATTAATGAAAACAGTTGCACTATGTGCCCCTCAGCAAAATTCAACAAATTACCTTTTCCTCATAGTCTTCATTCTTCATCTCGCATATTTGAAATCATCCATTGTGATATTTGGGATCCTTCCCCAACTATTGCACATGATAGTTCCAAATACTTTTTAATCATTGCGGATAACTTTTCACGTTCTACATGGCTCTATTTACTTAAAACCAAAGCTGAAACCCGCCATTGCATTGAATCTTTTCATCAATTGGTTGCAACACAATTTGACTTGAAAATTAAAATCCTAAGAAGTGACAATGGTATTGAATTTCAAATGAAAGAATTCTTCAATAAAAATGGTATAATTCATCAAAGAAGTTGTGTGGAAACCCCTCGACAAAATGGTATTGTTGAGAGGAAACACCAACATTTACTTAATGTCACAAGAGCCCTTCTAATTCAATCGGGTTTCCCCAATAATTACTAGAACCAAGTTGTTTTAACAGCAACTTACATTATCAATAGACTTCTCACCCCTCTTTTAAACAATAAAACTCCATATGAGTTCCTTTTTCAACAAAAACCTCATTATGCTCATAAGAGAATTTTTGGATCCTTATACTTTGCTGCCATTATCTCTCAAGGCAGAAATAAATTTCAACCAAGAGGTTGCACTTGTGTTTTGCTTGGCTATCCTTTTGGGATTAAAGGCTATAAACTTTTAGATATTAAAATCAATACCATATTCATTTCAAGAGATGTTATATTTCATGAATTTGTATTTCCTTTTCACAAAAACAATACCACACATTCATCTTCTCCTAATTCACATTTACCTGTTTTTTCTCCTAATTTTGTTTATCCTAATTCTCAAACAAATTCCCTTTCCACCAACTTCAATCCACCCTCTGCTGAACCTATTCTCCCAGCCACAACAAAACAATGCCAGCAATACTCCCCCTTCCCCTTGCCCCTCATCTGCTCCTCCACAGACCTCTGTCCATTTACATCCTCACCCAACACTCAGGAGATCAACTCGGCTCAGGTCTACCCCTCAATGAGTCAATACCTTAAGGACTTCCATTGTCAACATGCTATGTATCACCCTCCTCCACAATCTGATTCCAAGTGTGCTCCTGTCTCAAATGGTAAATCCTTCTCTTTGGTTAATTGTTTATCATACCATAAATCTACCCCTACTTTTCGAGTGTTTACTACTTCTCTGTCCATTAAGGATCCAGCTTGGTGTAAGGCTATGGAGGCTGAAATTGAAACTTTGGAAAATAATCACATTTGGACACTCATTGATTTACCTGAAGAGAAATCTACCATTGATTGTAAGTATGTTTACAAGGTGAAATTAAATTTTGATGGAACTTTGGAAAGATTGAAAAGCTAGACTAGTAGCCAAAGTTTATACACAAATTGAGGGCATAGACTATGTTGACACTTTTTCACCTGTTGCTAAGCTGGTAAGTGTCAGAATTTTACTTAGTATTGCTACTGTTAAAGGCTGGTTCTTGAGTCATTTTAATGTTAGCAATACTTTCTTAAATGGTGACCTTAAGGAGGAGATTTATATGAAGAAACCACCCGGTTATAACAAAAGGGCCCCTCACCAAGTTTGTAAATTGCTTAAAAGCATTTATGACCTTAAACAAACTTCAAGGCAATGGAATTCGAAGTTGACTTCTTCCCTACTTGAGTTTGGATTTGTTCAATCCAAATATGATTATAATTTGTTTACTAAACAAGAGGGAGAATCTTATATTGCTCTACTAGTCTATGTTGATGATATATTGGTTGCTAGCAATTCAAATGAATCCATTTCCACTCTTAGAACTTTTCTCAATCTCAAGTTCAAAATAAGAGATCTTGGTTGCCTAAGATATTTTTAGGCATTGAAATAGCTCCTTCTTCTAAAGGGATTCATTTGTGTCAAAGAAAATACACCCTAGACATCCTATCAGATTTGGGTATACTAGGTTGTAAACCTCTCAAAATTTCTTTGAATCAAAATTTCAAGCTTAGCAAAGAGTATGACAATCCTATCTCTGATCCTAGCATTTTTAGGAAGCTTATTGGTCGATTATTGTATCTCACAATAACTCGGCCTGATATTTGCTTTACTGTCCAAATTTTAAGTCAGTTTTTAATTCTTTTATTCCTTTTACAGCTGTAAATAAGAGATAGGCTTAGTATCAATTATGTTAGTTTGTTAGGCTCCTTTTTCGTGTATATAGGCTACGGCCTCATTCCTTTACTGTACAGAAAACATAGTGAATACAGAGGAAATTTCTCATCTCCATTATCGTTGCTCTCTGGTTTCTTTCCTTACAAGAGAGATAGAGCAAATGAGCGAGTGGTTTCGAAAGGGGCTAGTGCAGCAGACGTAGAGCAGAGCAAGAGAGAGAGAGAGAGAGAGAGAGAGAGAGAGAGAGCAGATGAGAGAAAGAAAATGGGGGGAGGGAGAGTAGGGCATCAGTCTTCGTAGAGAGACAGAGAGAGATTCGTAGAGAGAGAGAGAAGAAGATAAGACTTGAGAGATTTCAGTAGGGGCTAAACATTGCAGAGCGAGAGAGACATCAAATGAGAGAAAGGAATCGGAGAGAAGGCATAGGTTGTCGCACAACAGAGAGAGAGAGAGAGAGAGCAGATGAACCTCGCAGAGGAGTGAGAGAGAGAGCAAAGAGAGAATGGGGGCACTAGGGCATCAATTCTAGTGTGGAGAAGAAAACGATGAGTATTTATATTAAGAGCAATGCTACTCATCATCCCATTTCTCATCATCCTATGATATGGTATTAGATGATTGAAGATTATTTATTATGTTTTACTTATTAACCTATCATCTAATGCCACATCATAGGATGATGAGAGGATGATGAGAAAGAAGATGATGAATAGATTTATTCTTATATTAAACCCGGTACTAAATTTAAAACCAGTACCCAGGCTATTAAAACTGGATCCAGACCGCATGGGCATGGGTTTAAACAAAGCAGATACCGGATCAGGGTTAATTCGGGTTGAGAATCGAAACTTGGATCCGGTTATACAGGTTTTGGACCGAGCCAGAAAAATACCCGGCCCACTTCAACACCCCTAGCGACATCAATCTTTTATGAGGATCATCTGTGCTTCGGATCACGCCCCTATATACACCACCAAACCCACCTTCTCCAATCATGACAGAACGGTTGAAATTCTTTGTGGCCATCTTCATCTCTGAGAACGTGAATTCTCTGAGATTACTTTATCTTTGAGACATGATTGTAAATGACTTGACAAAGGATGGAAAAGAAAAGATATCTTTACATATCTACCAAGATTCATAAGACCCATGAATGTTTATGAAATACAAAAGTGCCCCATAAATTTTCCTTTCACGTATTTGAATAGACAATTGTCATTAATTTTTCTTAAATATCCCCATAATTCACCACAAAAATAGGTAAGTTAGACAAAAAACATTACTAAAAAGCAAGAACCAAATATGCCAACAATAGGGTCCAACTCTCTTCCCAACAAGAGAAGATAGTTATGGACTTGAGAAGTGTTATAGTTAAGAGATTTCACAAAATTAAACTCACATAACTGAAGTTGCTTCAATTGATATGTTAGATCTAATTTACAATAAAAATGATTTTAGAATTTGATGTATCACATTAAGTCATATTAATTAGTAATTTGTTTTTTATGAAATTTCTTTGTGGCCAAAGCATTTCTGACTTGAGAAGTGTGATACTTGGAATATATAGCTCATCTCTTTTGAGTTTTCCTACTGGCCTTCAAGAAATCCCCTTCACACAGGATTAGGGCTGAGCTCAGAAAAGTAATCCATCTTATCTTTGCAATCTCCACCATTGTCAAATAGCCAAAAATATATTCACATCGTCACCCTATGGTAACTTAACAACTTTCATTGCTACCCTACAACTTTCTCACTCGAATACTCATAATCCGAGGAATTCAATTAGAAAAAATCAGTTTCAGAGATTCAGCAGGCTAAAACACAGAAAACAAAGGATAAATTGATAAGAACAGAAAGACTTACCTCTCATACAATTCAAATAGATAGCGCAAAACAGGTCCTTGTCGGCCAGATGTACTATAGTGGCTATGCCGGGTTTTAGTTTGGAATGTAAGCAACAAACATCCAAGTATTCTGTATTCTCTCTCTGGCTGATTATTATTGTAGCCTTGATTTCTTTAGTTGATGAGTATTTTGTTTCCTTTAGGTTACAATGCAAGTGACTCAGATTCAGACGAATCGAAGGGCGATGAAAAATAAGGTGGAATGTGATTTTCTGTTGATTGTATTTGTTGAAGTTTTTCAGTGTTGCCCAAAGTTGGTGATCAAATAATGGGTGTAATTTGTTATTATTAACACTTGTTCTACCCCCTCTCTAAAATGTGCATTAGGCTCAAAGCCACAACCTTCAACATCAGTGGAAACTGAAAAGGTAAGTTATTTACTCTGTTGTTCCTTATTTTCAAGCATTATAAAAATTCTCTTTAAAAATAAATTTTAAAAAAAAAACATTATAAAAATTGTCAATGACCTATATAATTTTTGAAATAGGTGTTTCGTTCCTGCATTAAAATGATCAAGAATCGGGTCATGTAAAATTTATTTAAGTTGAGAAGAATTCGAAAGGTCAGATGAATAAGTATCAGATAATATAGAAGAAGAACACTTTGTGGGCTTCCTTCTCTTTTCTGTGTGTCTAATTTTCTACTATAATTATGACTAGTTTTTCATATTCTTAATCCATCGAAAAAAGTTCTTGTTTCCTACATATCTCTATGTTCGATATTTAAGATATACGTGCGTGTGGAGGTAAAAGATATATTGTTTGCGAAAATTTTTGAGGGGAAACTATCATAATTATCTTCGGTTATGCATGAACTGTTGAACTGCTGAAACTCTCAATAAGACTGAATTTGTCTCGAAAGGGCAATTTTTTGTTATTATTATTTTTGATTACTTTTCAATCAATATTTTGATAGTTTTAAATAATTTTAAAAAAAAACCATATCATTATTAAAAAATATATTTTTTTAATTATTTTGTAAAAAAAAAAATAATAACAATAAAATCCCATTCGGATGAAATAAAATTTTTCTTCATTTTTATCCCTTTGTATCTCCTCTTTTAGTTGCCCCCTTCTCACTTCTTGGTGCATTCTTCATGTATCGCCAGCTGTCTCGTACTTCACTAGTTTTTGTGTTTTGTTGGGCCTTTGCCCACTTTATGCATTATAAGTTGCCAAAACTCAGTTTTTTATGCATTATAAAGCATATTATTGTTGTTTCGTAACCTTGTTGATGATTTTCCTGCATGGTTCTTGATCTGACTGCGGGATGTAAAAATTATTTGAGTTACAATATGTGCAAGAAATATAAATTATCATGCTGTTTCTTCCTATCTCAAGATAATAACAAAAGAATTTGAGGAAATATGCAGAGCATGCTGCAATCAGATAATTAGATAGAAGCGGCTCATGCACGTAGGAAAACATACCTAGTAGCAACAGATTACGCTGTTAATGTTCTAGGAGGTTCTTGAAGGTACATGATTAGGGCTGCTCAAACAAGTCGAGCTTCCAATCCGTCCGTTTTGCTGACCCGACTCGGCTCGAAAAGCCCGACTTGCTAAGAATGTAATTGGTATCGATTAGACGACTTGATACTGCTTCTATGTGTAAGATTAGTCTACACGAAACTTTCCGTCTTCACTGAACTTTTTCAGGGGCGATGATTCGCTTGTTTTTCTAGGTGCGATGGCTTTGAATCTCCACTTCTTTACAAGTCTTTCATGGTTCTTTTGATTTTTTCAGGGATGAGAGATTCGTTTGATTTTCTAGGGATGTGGCTCGTTTGCATTATCTAGTTTTCCAAAAAACCTTATTGGTCGGTGAATTGCCAAACGGAAAGCAGTAATCGACATGTCTTTCTAATCAGGTCGAGTTGAAATGGGTTGGATGAACAACTCCATACATAGTTGGCTTTTTTCTTAGTATCAGGAAAAAGGAAAGAAAGGAAGCGTCTAAAGTTAATGACTTTTAACTTGAATAATCAAGCCATCTTAGAAATGATTAGTGTTCTGCTTTTTAACCAGCATGATCTGCTAATCACTATGATATAATATGTTGAATTCAAGGTTTCAAGTTTCGTATCTACATATAAATTTTGATGATAACAAATAAATTCAAGTCTCGAGTTCAAATTATCTACGCAATGGAGCGAAGCGCACATCAAGTATAAAAGAACAAGTCTACAAATAAAGCTCATAGATTATTTTTGTACATCTCTTGATAAAATTGGATTAAGGCTCAAAAATTAATATTTTCTTATAAAACATTAAATTGTATTTTTTTATACATGACATAAGCATGATATATGCATGACATCATTAAAAGTTTTAATTTGAAAAATTATATTTTGCATGTGCATGACATATACAATGATCTCATTAAAAGCTTTATTTTCAAAAATTATATTTTATATGTGCATGACATATGCAATGACTTCATTCAAAAATTTAAATTTTAAAAATTGAATGACATATGCAATAACTTCATCAAAATTTGAATTTTGAATTTGAAAGATGATTGAGCGGGACTCATTTGCCTATAAATAGCTCACTTGTGTTTTGCAAAAATCACACAACAACAAGAGCTTACAAATCTATTGTTAAATTTTGCATCATTCTTTTAAAACTCTCATTCTCTCTTTTCTAAAATTTTGAACTTTAATTCTTATTCTTTTTTAGAGAGATATAGGTTACGCTGTATTGTTTCCATCTCACTCATTGAGAAGTGTACTTTGATAGTTACCTACTATCAACTCTTCTATTTGTAAGAGGGTGCGTATAACCCTTGTGTGTGTAGAAGGTGTTCTACATGGGGAATAGTTAAATCACCAAGTGTGAGGTGATTGGAAGTGTAGAGAGTGTTCTACACGGATTCTTTAGAGCGGTGCTGCTCAAAAGTGTAATAGGTTTCTATCTCCGTCTAAAGGAGATTGACTAGTGAATTCGGGATCCTCAAGTGGTAGCTTGAAACGAGGACGTAGGCAGTGGGACTGAATCTCGTAAAAATACTAAGTTTACTTTTTCTTACCCTACTCTTTACATTTCTCACTGCTTTATATTCTATTTATATTTTATATTGTGTATTTGATTTATAAGTGTTAATTTTTATAATATAACTCGATTCAACCCCCCTCTTGTGTTAGTCATCTGGACAACATGATATATAGCCATTCTTTTGCTGTGGATCCTGGGCTGTGATAAGTTCGAAGCCGATGTAGCTTCTTAGACGGTTTACAGGTTGATTTTTCAAGCATTTTCACTCTCCTGCCTTATTTTTCGTTGCAATCTCAAACTTGTTAAGGATGTTGACGATTGTATTGAGATGATATTTTTGCCCTTTATTCTGTCAGTCCTAACTAACTAAATGGCTCGGTGCAAAAATTATGACATAACGTTGGGAGGGCCAATTTTGAATGGTTGTGCTTGGAATTCATTTGCATTGGACAAATCGACAAGACAGCTTAAATAAAGAGCCTCTCATGTTGTACCTTATATCAACAACCAATATATGGATTACTTGAATATTTGTTTGAACCATAGGATGTAACCTTTTTTTCACCCTACAAATCTCAATCTTCCTTTGAGATGTGCTTGGATTTTGAAATTCAAATATTCGAGTACCGAAAACCATTCACAATACTTCTCACTTGGGAATAATCCAAATATTTTAGTTATAAAAGCCATTGATAGGACCCAACACATGTGCATACCAAAAAAATAAACACACTTTTGAAAATCGGTAGCAACAACCCCTGGTGTTAGATTAAGTCCATATGAATTATGAATAACAAGTTTTAACTTGCATCGAATGGTTAAACGCGGACACTCCAATCAGAAGAATGTCATCTCCCTTCGCGCCTGTCCTTTCTCCAGTCCCATGGCTTCTCAGGATTTGATGAAGCCCACAGCCCAACGCGTTCGGTTCGAGCCTGCTTTTCCCACTGTTACCACAAATATGGAGCTTTAGGATAGAAACTTAAGACTGGAACTACAATAATGGAGGAAAAGATATTTCTTACTTTCTCAAGTTCTGGGCGTTTGTCGTAGGCTGTGTAATGCCATGCAAGTCCTTTCTTAAGCATTAGTTCCTTTTCCAGAGTAGGACAAGAGGAACAAGAAGATGATAACTTTAGTTAATTGAAAAAAGGTGTAATGTTGACGGCAAAAAAAAGTACCTGTACAAATTTGCCGTTGCAATATATATCGCCTACGTAGCGGCCATAACGATCTTCTCCATACACAAGGACTCTCAAACACTTACCCTGAACAATCTTAGTCAGCTCCTCCTTTGCTTCTTCCCCATATGGCATTTCACCCTCAGGTGCATCTATTCCCCTGTTCATGACTTATTAACTAAATGAAGCAAAAAGTTTAGCTACTTAAGTCCTATGAGCCACAGAGTTTTTTACCTCAGCCGAATTCGATACTTACGAGCCAGGATCTCCTCGTTCTGAATATTGAGTACCCTGATTGAAGGAAACAATTAGGTGAAAGAACATGTCTCCTTGTGAGTGATTTTGAAACCAAATCCACCAACTTTCGAACTAAAGCCCAAGTTCCAACTAACCGATATCCAGCATCTACAATTATCTTCTGAAGTGCATCTGCCATTGCATAATTCCTCTCAGAGCGCGCTTGTAACCTGTGGACCGCCACTAGTTGTACATCACTTGGCACACACGACGACTCCCGGGGATCTGCCGTACTAACATACACAGTCATAGTATCTCCATCTGCTACAGCTCTTGCATCAACCTAGTTTCATCAAATGATTCACTAAATCAAACCCAGCCGTCGGCTTATAGCATGACCCACTTATCGCGACATAGAATCTGAAAAGAATATAGCTCTTACAGGTAATGTCTGAAATTCGTACTCTACTCCTTCAGGCAATGATGTTGGAGGCCCAGCAGCAAGTTCGACTAGGGTATGAGGGAGTGGAAGACCATAGAAAGCCAATAAACCCTACAAGTGGGTGATTTGATATAGTTCGTTCTATGCGTTATACAATATGTTCTATGTGACAATTCTGATTTTATTGTACCATACTACATAACATATGGTAAAACATTCATTATTCATCACCTGAATAGGTTTTAACACAAAAACTATAGATATTCATGAGAGGCTAACAAATTCAAGAAGCAAAAAACACTAAAACACATGAAGGAAAAATCAAATTAAATGAACTGACAAAGGGATTCAGGCTGAGAAAGTTTTACTGGATATTTTAAAGAATGTGAAAAAAAAGCAACACATAATTTTCACTTGCAGCACATATTTCTATTCAAGTTCATTAACATATTAAAATAGAAATAAATGCTAAAGTTTGTAATTTTGATCTCAAGAGTTATAAACTTCCCTTCTAAGAGAAAACTCAAAAAACCCAACTTCCAATTGTAATTTTATTAACAGTAACTGCTATAGCATCCTTAATGACCTATGCTATATTCCTTGTCTACAATTTGAAGGAAACGGAAGAATTGATAAAAACAAAAACAAAAAAACAAAGGAAAAGGGAGGAACTACCATCTACATAGGATATCATAAATTGATTAAATCTAAAAAGTTTAGACGATCAAGAAAAGAAGGTTAATGGTCAATATTAAACTCTTAGTATTGCTATTTACATCAGAAAGGCAAAGCTAGCAAAAAGTAAAGGGAGAAACAAAAAAAGTCCAATAGTTCCTTATACCCAATCTGCAGCAGCTTGCAATGTCACATGGTCACCCCATTCCCCAGTCCTATTTCATAAACCCAAAAAAGAAGGCATACAAGCATGAGAATCATACTCATAAGGCTTTTAGCAAATGAAATACCATGAAAGCAGAGAATAGAATAATACTTGCTCATTTTCTTCAAATAGTCCTTGTAGGCCATGGGGACATAACCCTCATACATTCCCGGGTCAGACGTAAGCTGATGATGTCAATACAGAAATTATCATGCTACTATAAAATGAAGATTGGCACCACAAAATAAGAACATCTTCAAATGCAACCAACCTGTCGAATGATCTGTTCTCTTACAAAAGCATGGTGCTCAAGAGAACGATACAGTTGATCAGATAAAGTGTGAAACTGGAAAAATACAGACCAAAAGATGTCTCTTAAGTTCATAACATTGGGAAATGCATAACTGCAAGGTATTACTAGAGACAACAATAGCTAATAACAATACCAACTTTAGCTGACAAAGGATCCACACCTATCAGAAGGTAAATTTTCTCTCCGTACACATGCGAAAAAGATGGACTCCTTCTGAAGCTACAACAATGGCTTAACTTCTTGTTATATTTGTTGTTCATTATGAAGAGGGTTGTGTCTGAGTCGAAGGTGTTCGAGGTCAGGCGAGATGGGAATGCAGTGCTTGTCACAGAGAAAGGGCGGAGAGTTGTAAAAACTCTAAAGATGAGTTTAGCCAATTCAAGATGGCTTTCGAAAGCTCTAGAAGAAGGCAACAACGCTGGGGGTAAAGGCTACTACTATGCTCATCGGGATGGAAGTAAAGGTTACACTTTTCAGAGGTGCTTCAACCTCAATGGCCCTTTTATGACGTTGGTGGAGTTTTGTGGGGGTGGTCAACAGAAGTCCATTTTCATACTTGGAGATAGGAATGGTATGGGTTGGGCAAGGTTGGCAACAGCGTTGCTGGAGGTAGGAAAGGAGAAGCCTACAAATTTAGGGTTTATTCCTGATAACATAACGTACAAAGCAGTTTTGGAAGTTCACAGAGACGTACTTCAATCAGAGAAGGGTGTCCTTTCGGCAGGAGACCTGGGTGGCGAAGGCGTTGGCAGACTTTCTGTTGGGTCTAATAAGGAAGGTTTTCTGAAGGAACTGGTTTACATGCAACGTCAGTTACAAGAATTGGCAATTAATGTGAAGGGGATGATACGGTGCGTCGAGGGTTGGGTAGAAGGGGAGACCCAACTTCGAGTGGGCTCGGGCCTTTTGCTGGGTCAGACCAAAGGCAAAGAGCCTGTGAGCAGGCCCATGCTTTTCACCGGGAACCTAGGGAAGAAGAGGCCTGTTGTCGGGAACCAGGGGGGAGGCCCATCGTCGAGTGGGCATGCAAGGTCATCGTTGGCATCTTCTGAGGTGGTCGTGCCGGTGGAAGCCTTGCCGGTAGCCGTTCCGGTGATAGCAGAGTCCATAGGGCCCGTTTCAAGCCTCGCTAGTGTCGTCGGAGTTGAGCCTAAGTTGTCGGCTTCTACACAAACTTTGTCGCCAGAGGCTGCCAATGTCGTATCCTCGCCGCCGGTGACAGTCATCATGCTGTTGGTGGTTTGTGTGCTGGAACCTGGGCAGACGGGGATATCAGAGCTTATAAGGCCCGTTTCAAGCCTCGGTGTCGCCGTATCTGAGTCAAAGCTGTCAACTTCTGCACAGACCTCGTCGCCGGAGGCTGCCAACATCGTATCCCCGCTGCCGGTGACAGTCATCACGCCGTCGGTGGTTTTTGGGCATGCAAACATTGTTTCTCCTCCTACGTGTATAGTGGGCTCATCACGTTTAGAGTTGAAACTTGGGCTTATGGGGATTTCTGAGTCTTCAGACTCTGGTTTTCCTCTTACGGGTACAGTGGGGTCTTCATGCCTGGACTCTGTTTTAGATTATGGGGAAGGTGCTTTGGTTTTAGTTGAGAGTTATAAAGAAAAAGAGGATGACCCTATTCCCCTAAATTCGTTAAAGGAATCAGATTGGGTGGTCAAGACTGCTTGGGACATCAAAAATATTGTCGGAATTGCTTGTTCAGGTTTTGAAGCTGCATTTTTTGCACTTCTCACCACTGCTGAGGCCGCACATACACAGTCCAAATCCGGATATTCTATCCTTTCCGTGAAGAAGAAAGATCGAGAACTCAAGAGACTTACTTGGGATATATTTAATGATGGAGGTGACAAGAGTTCTAGTCGGGAGAGTATTAAAGGGAAAGGTAAATCGGTTGGTCCATGAAGCCAAAAATAATATCATGGAATGTTAGGGGGCTGCATGTTCTTAACAAGCGGCTTCAGGTGAGGAACTTACTTAGACAATGGAAGGGGGATATAATTTGTTTATAGGAAACCAAGCTGGAAATTATTACTAGGCAGCTATTTCGTAGTTTATGGAGAGGACAACATGTCAGGTGGTCTTACCTGCCGGCAAGGGGGGCTGTTGGGGGTGTCTTAATTATGTTTGACACAAGGGTGGTTGAAAGGGTGGAGGAGAGTGTGGGTGAATACACTGTCGCTTGTTCTTTTGTGAATTTAGAGGATGGATTCAAGTGGGCCTTTGCTGGAGTTTATGGGCCAAACTTAGACATGGAAAGAAGTCTTTTGTGGAATAAGTTGGCTGGTTTTCTAACTTGGTGGGAGTTACCAAGCTGTATCGGGGGTGACTTTAATATCACTCGCTTCTTGAGTGAAAAGTCAGGGGTTTCTCATATTTCTCCAGCCATGAGGGAGTTTTCTAATTTCATTGCAGAACATGAACTCATGGACATTCCCTTAATGGGAGGCACTTTCACCTGGTCTAACAACCGAAAACAACTTCTTGGTCATGGATTGATCACTTTTTGTTAACCCCGGAATGGGAGTCACATTTTCCGGATGTAGCACAAAGAAGATTGCCCCGTTTATGTTCTGATCACTTTCCCATCATTCTAGACTACGGAGGGCTCCATGGTGGTAGAAGGTATTTTAAATTTGAAAATATGTAGCTTAAATCTAATGGTTTTGTAGGCAGGGTTAGACTATGGTGGACTTCTTACAACTTTGAAGGACACCCTAGCTACATCTTGGCAAAAAAATTGAAAGTTTTAAAGCAAGATTTGAAGCAATAGAACAAACAAGTCTTTGGCAATGTTATCCAACGGAGATGCTCTCTAGTGAAGGAACTGCAAGATTTGGAGGGTGAGGAGGAAGCTAGAATCCTTTTCTGAACCCGAGACAATACGCAAGAATTAGGTAGTCACTGAACTCGAAAGAGTAACTCTAATGGAAGAGATCTCATGGAGATAGAAATCAAGGGTGCTTTGGCTTAAGGAGGGAGATAAGTGCACAAAATTCTTCCATAGGATGGCTAACTCCCATAGGGGGAATAATGCTATTGATTCCTTGATGGTAGATGGGGAAACTTCATCGGATCAAACAACTATCAAGAATCACTTGGAACAGTATTACCAACAACTGTTTACTGAAGAACACAATTGGCATCCAAAGGTGGATAGCTTATCCCTTTCAGCAATAGATCACCAATCAACAGTTTGGTTAGAGAGGCCGTTTACAGAGGAGGAGGTGAGCAAAGTTATCAGAGGCATGACTAGTGATAAGGCCCTTGGCCCAGACGGATTCATTTTGGGTTTCTTCCAAACTTGTTGGGAGGTGATCAAGGATGACCTCATGCAAGTCTTTTATGATTTTTACGCCAGTGCTAGATTAGAAAAGAGTCTTAACGCTACTTTTTTAGCATTAATTCCTAAAAAATGGGGTCTTTGGACATTAGGGATTATCGCCCCATTAGTCTTCTGAATGGAGTGTACAAGATCATCTCTAAGGTACTTGTAAACAGATTGAGCTCGGTGATGGAACAGGTTATCTCGAAGCCCCAAAATGTATTTGTAAAAGGCAGACAAATTTTAGATTCAGTCCTTATTGCAAATGAAATACTGGATGGACGCCTTAAATCTAGGGAACCTGGTTTCATTTGTAAGTTAGACATGGAGAAAGCTTATGACCATGTCAATCGGCAATTCCTTTTAGACCTCCTTTCAAGATGTGGCTTTGGGAAGAAATGGCAGAAATGAATAGAGTTTTGCATCTCTTCAGTTCGTTTCTCCATCTTTGGTAAACGGTTCGCCAGTGGGTTTCTTTGAATCCTCCCGTGGTCTGAGATAGATAGATCCCTTATCCCTGCTTCTCTTTTTATTTATTATGGAAGTCCTAAGCAAGATGATCGATCATGTGGTAGATGTGGGGTTACTCCATGGTTTTCCAGAGGGGAATGGTGATCTTTCTATATCTCACCTTCAATTCGTTGATGACACTCTTATCTTTCGCGACACTCACCCTGGACATATTCAGGCTTTGAGGGGGTTGCTTCTTTGCTTTGAAGTTGTATCAGGACTAAGAATTAATCTTTCCAAGTCTACACTAGTGCCTGTGGGGATGGTTCATGAAACAGAGTTATTGTCTACTTTATTGGGTTGTCAGGTATCCTCTTTATCCCTCACTTACCTTGGTTTACCATTGGGTGCCTCTTTTAAATCTGAACGGATCTAGAACAGGGTGATCGAAAAGGTAAAGCGTAGATTAGTCACTTAGAAGAGGTTATATTTATCTAAAGGTGGAAAGCTGACTTTGATTAAAAGCACTCTCTCTAACCTACCCACATACTTTTTGTCTTTGTTCCTGCTTCCCTCCAAGGTAGCTAAGCGTATTGAAAAGCTACAAAGAGATTTCTTGTGGAGCGGCTTGGGGGATGAGTTCAAATTTCACTTGGTTAATTGGCCAACAGTGTGCACTCCAATAACGGGGGGAGGTTTGGGGATTCGACACTTGGTAAAATTCAATCAGGCTTTGTTGGGTAAATGGTTGTGGAGGTACCAAAAAGAAAGGGAGGCGCTTTGGAACTCCGTTATAGACTCAAAATATGGTGTGTCTTGGGGAGGTTGGTGCTCGAATGAGGTGCAAGGCACACATGGAGTGGGTTTGTGGAAGTTTATAAGGAGGCATTGGGAGATTTTCAGAGTTCATGAACAACTTGTGATAAGGGATGGTTCACAGATCATATTCTGGCATGATAGTTGGTGTGGTGGTCACAATAGCCTCAAAGACTTTTTTCCCACTATTTTTGATTTAGCAAGAGATAAGGATGCAGCTATAGCAAATCTAGTGGTCCTCTCTAATGGCACTCCTCATTGGAATATAGATTTTGGGAGGGATGCTCAAGACTGGGAGATGGAGACTTTTCTAGATTTCTTTGCGACTTTGTACTCGTTTATTTTTCCGGTTGGCACTGGGGATATGCTACAATGGAAACACTCTAAGAAAGTTATCTTCTCTGTTAGCTCGTTCTATCGAGTCCTTTCTAGCCCTGGAGTCCTCAGGTTTCCGTGGAAGAATATTTGGCAGTCGAAAGCTCCTTTCAGAGCGGCTTTTTTTGTGTGGACAGCACCCTTGGACAAAATTCTAACTACAGATAATTTGAGGAAATGCCATATTATTGTGCTAAACTGGTGTAGTATGTGCAAAAAACATAGGGAATCAGTAGATCATCTTTTCCTTCACTGCGAGGTGGCTAGGTATATGTAGGATGATTTTTTCACAAGGCTTGGCCTCTCGTGGGTGATGCCGCTTCGAGTGGTGGATTTCCTAGCTAGTTGGAGAGGACTCAAGGGTAACTCTCAAGTGTCAGCTTTTTGGTGTATGGTTCCAATTTGTATTTGTTGGTGCATCTGGGGAGAGAGAAATGCAAGGAACTTTGAAGATTGTGAGAGATCTTTGGAGGGACTAAAGAGCTTTTTCTATAGGACCTTGTTATCTTGGGCGGGCTCTATTTGTAACGGACTTAGTGTCCATGATTTTCTTCTTTCTATTGTAACCTCTAGCTAAGTTTTATCAGAAATACTCCCGGTGTACCTGAGCTTAGCCTTTTCCTATTAATAAAATCCTTTTGATTACCTATCAAAAAAAAAAATCCATCATAGAAGGTTTTTTTCTATTCTTTTCTTTCTTTTTTCTGAACTGATAATATGCTCCAATTAGACATTTAAATAGCAGGATTACCCTCAATCCCAGAAGAAAACTCAAATAAAGGTTTGTTAACTTCATCGGATGCTTATTAACTATTAAATGCGCTTCCCTATACATTAACTTTTCTTCATAAGAGATCTGAAAAGTTTATAGCCATTCTATCCCAGACAGACCCTGAAAATAGTAAGAAAATTCCTACAGAATCCCTAAAAAGGTAGAAAATGCTGCTCCTTCAGTAAAAGCAGAACTGCCATTCTTCTGATGCTAGAATAATAAAATATATCCTATATCATTTGTGGAATCTTCTTTACAATGGCATTGGCTTCAACATAGGTGAAACACAATATGCCATAACTTTCATATTTCCAAAAAAGATATTCTCTCATATTTTTTCAAAACGTCACAACACTGCACAAAACGTCAAGATGTCTCTCATATTTTTTAGGCCTTGTTTGGGAAATGAGATGAGACGAGAAATCTATAAATAATAGTGAAATGGTTTAAGTTAAGATGTTTTATTGAATTTTGGGAAATGAAAGAGAAAGTTTCAAATAAAAAATATTATAAAGTTATGAGTATTGTTAGAATGTAATTTTTTAAAATAATTTTTGTTCTGAAATTTGAAAGAGTTGAATTACTTTTTGTGTTTTGTTTGGAAGTTTGGGAAAGTTGTAATGATAGGTATTGATTAGATGAAAAAGCTGAAGATTTGAAATTGAAAAGTGCTTGTGTATGAGTGATGTTTGGCAAGGAAATAATATGAGATGAGATGGGTTCCCAAATGAGGCCTTAGTCCTTGAGCTCTTCAATTCTCTCTAAGCTGTAATACATTGCAGAATCGGGGCCCAACAAATGAAAATGCATGTTACCAGCACAACTTCTTCAGCTACTATAACTAAAACTTGAAAAAAAAAATTACTTACAGGAACAGGAACCATCTGATTAAATCTTTTGCCTACTTCACCATCCAGAGCAAACTCATCTTTTATGTCCAATGTATGCAACAGGTCCTCGACATTTGATGATTGTTCTCGTGGACTAGAGCATGAGCCGAAAATTTCAATTTCAGCCGCTACATCATTTTCAGTTGCCCTATGATCATCAGCCTTTTCCATTATGTTTATGCTGGGACCTGCATCCTCCATCTTTCTGCCAGGATTATCTGCTGCTTTCTTATCATTTTCATGCCCTGCATATTGTCGGCAATCTAGTATAATAAGAAAAGCATGAAATCATACCAAAAATGAAAATTTATCAGAATGGCAACGGCTAAGTTATCTTCACCAGAACTGTGATGTCTTTCTGAAGGACCAAGCCAATCCTGTGCAAGAACAGATGCTTGCAAATGATCTTCCACAGCATTAGATAATCTAGAAACTTCAAAAGAATCGATTCGTGTAAAATCTTCTTGAAGAGCACGTGCTATAGCCTCATCATTCTCCACATTAGCATTCTCAGAAAAACCTTCTCTGACATACTCAACTTGACCCAACTCTTGGTCATATCGAGTAATGGTACTACAATAACCGCCATCCAGAGCAAACTCATATGTTATGTGCGATGTATGCAACAGGTCCTCGACATTTGATGATTGTTCTCGTGGGCTAGAGCATGAGCCAAAAATTTCAATTTCAGCCGCTACATCATTTTCAGTTGCCCCATGATCATCAGCCTTTTCCATTATGTTTATGCTGGGATCTGCATCCTCCATCTTTCTGCCAGGATTATCTGCTGCTTTCTTATCATTTTCATGCCCTGCAAATTGTTGGCGATCTAGTCTAATAAGAAAAGCACGAAATCGTACCAAAAATGAAAATTAATCAGAATGGCAACGGCGAAGTTATCTTCACCAGAACTGTGATGTCTTTCTGAAGGACCAAGCAAATCCTGTGCAAGAACAGATGCTTGCAAATGCTCTTCCACAACATTAGATAATCCAGAAACTTCAAAAGATTCGATTCGTGTAAATTCTTCTTGAAGAGCACGTGCTATAGCCTCATCATTCTCCACATTAGCATTCTCAGAAAAACCTTCTGTGACATACTCAACTTGACTCGAATCTTGGTCATATCGAGTAATGGTACTACAATAGCCGCTATTTGTAAGGGTGCCAATATCTAGTTGATGGAGACCCCACTGAGTAACATCAGGCTCTAGCTCATATGTTTTCATTTGCGCATATTAGACCCAAAAGGAGCTGTCAACCCTTGCAACTACCTTGCTTTATCTCTAAGCCCAAAACAATTCCAATAATTGTGTGAGACAATTAAATAAGCCATACTTATCAAAAAAAAAATTAAATAAGCCATAATCACATTGCAACTAAATACATATATGCATAACCCACTTCAAAGGCACAAGAAAAAATAACCAATATCATTTCCAATTGAGTATTGAAATAATATCCTAAATCTTCACCATATTCTCGTAAGGAGATGCCAAAGAGATCATACTTATAAAAAAATAAATAAAAAATAAAAAGAGATGCCAAAGAGATCATTGACAAGTAAGCACAAACCACTATCAATAAAATCTCCAATTTCAATCGACCTAAAAGACACCGAGGGTGGTGAGAAAGTCACAGATACAATAAAATGTAAGTTATCATTTCATTTTATCATTTTTTATAAGTAATTTTAAATTTTACCCATAAATATTTTTTTTAAAAAGACTACTGGGAAATATAAATAACTTTTAAAAAGTAAAATATGCGGACAACTTTCAATCATATGGATGAAGTTTTCTATTGCAACATAAAACTGATAAGAGTTTTACAGTAATTCAAAACAAGGATCACAGACGTACCTTATCTAATTAAAATTTCAAAGTTATTAGTACGCCAAAAAAATCCCAAAATGTCTAAAATGTCGGTATTAAATTCACATCATGATAGGAGTAGTTCAATCTGTTATGCACCCTATGCCCTTTATGAGCTCCAAACTCAATAATTCCGAAAATAAATAAATAAAAATACGAAGACAAGGAACTCGTTCCACAGTAAAACTCAAACTTCGCCCATGAATGACAAGAATCGCAAAACCCTAAACCAACAAACTTCACCTTTCTCAAATTTCCCGATGTTTTAATTTCAAAAAGACCCAAGAAAATTATAAAAAGAAAGAGAAAATACATAGCACATAGAGAGAGAGGGAGAAAGAATGAAACGTACCTCTGAGAATCAAAGAATGGATTGAGGACAGCCCAAGGGATGATTGTGAAAGCGAGCGATGCTAAGAATCATGAGAGAGAGAGAGAGAGAAGGGGGGTTGTGAAGAATAATGATAGCTTACTCTTTTATTACTATTTTATCATTTTTTTTATTTTTTAAATTTTTTTTTAATGATTAAAAAAATAATTATTAAAAATTTATATTTTTTAAAAAAAATTAGCAATTAAAAATGTTAAAAATGTATTTTTTAAAAAATAATAAAAAAATAAATACACTAATAATAATAAAAAAGTAATAGAAAAATGATAAATATATCACTCGGTTGTGAATTGCACTCGTCGATAAGTATCAAGCAACTATGGGTACGGACTCGTAACGGAAAGAATATGTCGGGAGGAGTGGGTAAAAACATTGACGTCCGTTAATCTGTATTTGTGCCTGTCCTGTACTCTTTCTAGCACCCTCCTTCAACAAATGTCAAAAGCAGCTTCTCCTCCTTTTGTAAAAAGTACAAATTTAAAAAAAAAATTTGATGACTCAAAAGAAGATGCTCTGAGTTAGTTACGTAATGTGTCGTATAACTCGCCGTTGAAAATTGAAGCCACCACTTTCTGATGTGGCACGTACATGGTTAAGATATCTCAACGAGAACTAACTGATCTTGGTAATGACTCAACTCTCAATCGACCCCATGTGCTTGGTTAGGATGGTGTCCTTTCGTGTTTTTTTTTTCTTTCTCTTTTTTGTCCTGCTTTAAGAAAATAACAATCATTAAAAGGAAATAATTTGAAAACACTGATGATAGGCTTTCATCTTTTTTACCTTCTTTTTAATGTTTGTAGTTCACGATAATAATCCTTCAAATTCAGTTGTTCTTCATATGCTAATTCATGTCATGTAGTCCTTCTTTTAATTACCTTCTCTTTCTTATCCTGATGGATGAATGAATGGATTTTTATCCTGATGGATGGATGGATGGATTATGGATATGGAATATGTATATTCGTGAATGCATAAGTGCAGTATAATTATTTTTAAAAAATTGAATAAATACAAAACTTATGTAAATATATATAATTTTTTAATAATAAATTCCATTCTTTTTCAATGTATGGCACTTGTGTCTCTATAATTATACGAAACATTATTCACAAAAAATAATAATAAGTTTTGAGGCCAACAATGAGCAAGTAGAGAGCACCATCTATGTTTATACATGCACTCATGACTCAGCTATGCTTATCCAATCCAGTGCTGCACAATACATAATGCTTTAAGGCAGCCTTGAGCCTGACTCACGTATCCACTCTCCTCGGGAGCTGGGTGGGACGGAGAGAGGGCCCAGCCCCCCCCCCCCCCCAAAAAAACAAAAGGTAGTACTTCTCAGGTCATTCATTTCTACCAAGCATGTTAAACATGACAACCTTAGGTCTCCATGTTCCACAATTCAAACAACTATTTTCTCCTGTAAGTGGATCCAAAAAAATTCTCTTTAAACGTTCTCTTTTGGATTCTATGGAGTTTTCTTCTGCAGCTAAACTCATTATAGGTTGTTGAGGGACTCCAACATCTGTTGTCTCCATAATTCCGTTCACCATCTCCAAGATTTCACTCATTTTGGGGCGTGATTTAGCCTGCCGCACCAGGCAGCGGTTGGCTAAAGCAGCTAACTTTTGAGCAGACTTGAGCGAATACTTTCCTTCGAGTTTGGGGTCCATAATCAGCACAAATTTTTTCATATTAGAGAGGTGTGGCCTGACCCATTCCAACAGTTTTTGCTCGGTCTTGGGGCGGTTCCGATCAAAAGGCCGCCTGCCAGTGATGAGTTCATAAAGGAAAACACCATAGCTCCAGACATCGATTTTTGATGTAAGATGCCCAGTTTGAATATATTCAGGAGCCGCATATCCAATTGTTCCTACAACCTATATGAATATCAGGAAAGTCAGTTCCTCTATTTGTGTGAACTAGTATTAACATACATAGAATGCATGAGACGATAATGGTCCCAACAACAAGAAGAATAAAGACATGCAAGTGAAAAAAAACATAAATACAAAGTCAGAATCTAAAACATTATGCACAGCTTATCTTGTCAAGTACATCTACTAAAATGATCAACATAACAAGGCTTTCAAAGTTAGAAAGAAGATAGATACTTTATATAAGTTCAACCATAAAGAGTCACCTTCTTTTGATAAGTATAAACAAGACATCTTCCGAACATGGTATAAATCCCTTAATTAATGAAAATAATTGTAAGACGCTAAGTGTGAGACAAGCGAGTACAAGTGTGGTAGACATACCGCAGTTGAGACATGACTTAATCCATCTGAAGGCCCCAGCCTGGCTAATCCAAAATCCGATAATTTTGCATTCCATTGATCATCCAAAAGAATATTTGAAGACTTGAAATCCCTAAAGATGATCTGCATCAACAAAAAATGTTCATAGAACAGCAACAAATAGGACAATTTTTTTTTTTCGGACTAGCAGCTTTGATGCACAATAGATTATCTTAGAATTAAAAGGAAATAGTTCTACTAAAGCTTAGGCTTAAAGAATGCAAAAGACCTGAAAATCCATTCCTTCGTGGAGGTATGCTAAGCCGCGAGCAGCATCCTGGGCTATTCTCATTCTTGTGGCCCACGAAAGAGGTGTCTGAAATCGGCTTGATAAGTGATCTTGCACACTCTTGTTGGGCATGTATTCGTATACCAGCAGCCTCTGGATCCCTCTTTCATCATCCTCAGCACAGTGGCCCAATAATTTAACAAGATTTGGATGTTGAACAACCCCTAAAACATTTACTTCTGTCACCCACTCTCTATGGCCCTGTCAGCAAGATATGATAGCAAAAAATTGTACTTCTTAAGACGTTAAATATTTTGAAATGCCGCAAAGACAGATAAACTTCACCAATAAGAGGGTTAAGATAATTTTTAGGTTATTGCATAATCAAATACACTAGAAGCATATTATAACTCGAGTACAGAAGAGGAAGAATAACCTAAAACGTCCACTAAAACTTGCCTGCAATCCTCTTCTACTTAGTTGCTTAACAGCAACATCTATCTTTTTATGAGGATCATCCGTGCTCCGGATCACACCCCTATATACACCACCAAACCCACCCTCTCCAATCATGACAGAGCGGCTGAAATTCTTTGTGGCCGTCTTCATCTCTGAGAATGCGAATTCTCTGAGATTACTTTGTCTTTGAGACATGATTGCGAATGACTTGACAGAGGATGCAGTGCTTAATTCTGAGACATTATGAGAATTGAATTCAGAACCAGATCTCCTCGTATCCTCGTCTGTGGACATAGATGTGGAGGTGGACCGAACAGAGATAGACTTTATAGTCCCTGGTTCATCATTGTTCTCTTTATTGGGGAAAGGAAAACACTTCATGGCTTCTCAAAAATGATTTCTCTGCATATCCAACAACTGTGTCATGATGGGGAAAAAAAAAAGGCTGATGCAAGTAAGTAGCCAAGGCACCATTTTATTAATAGACACGACTCCAAATTTGACTTGGATTCATTTTTTTTTATAAGCAAGCATAGAGATTTCATTAATAAAAATAGGCTAGGCCCAGCTACACAAATTTGACTTGGATTTATAAGACCCATGAATGTTTAAGAAATACAAAAGTGCACCTTAAATTTTCCTTTCACATATTAGAATAGACAATTGTCAAATTTATTTTGCTTAAATATCCCCATAAATTCACCACGAAATAGGTAAGTTAATTGTCTTCGACAAAAACATTATTAAAAAGCAAGAACCAAATCTGCCAACAATAGAGTTCAAGTCTCTTCCCAACAAGCAAAGACAGTTATAGACTTGAGAAGTGCCATAGCTACAGAGAGATTTCACAAAACTATACTCACAAAATTGATATGACTTCATATGATACGTTAGATCTAATTTACAATAAAAATAATTTTAGAATCTAATGTATCACACCAAGTCATCTCAGTTTGTGACTATACGTTTGTGAAATCCATTCGTGGCCAAAGCATTTCTGACTTGAGAAGTGTGATACTTGGAATATATAGCTCATCTCTTTTGAGTTTCCTCCTGCCCTTCAAGAAATCCCCTTAACTCAGAGTTAGGACTGAGCTCAGAAAAGTCATCCACCGTTTCTTTGCAATCTCCACCATTGTCAAACAGCTAAATATATTCACATCGTCACCCTATGGTAACTTAACAACTTTCATTGCTACCCTACAACTTTCTCACTTGAATACTCAGAACCGGGGAATGAATCCGGGGAGTTCCATTATAAAACATCAGTTTCAGAAATTCAGCAGGCTAAAACACATAAAACAAAGGAAAATTTGATAAGAAGTATTGGAAGACTTACCTCTAATACAAATCAAATAGACACAGGTGAAGGAACAATTTTACAACAATCAAAGAACTTTATTCTAGGAGATTCCGAGCGAAACCCAAAGACCGAGAAAGAGATATGAGCGTATCCAGGGACACGACGAGCACTCCACGATCCACGGCAAGTCAATACTACGCAGCTGGAATTTAGCTCACCAACCAAAAACCCCATTAGACAAAAAAGGAAAAGAAAAGAGACAAAAGAATAAATAAAGAGTATGGAATCGTAGACCCAGAAAGTGGAGGGGTCGGGGGCGTGTGAATGATTCGAGTTTATGGTGTGAAAAGGAAAACCGAGTGAGAAGATGGATGGCTTTCTTTCGGAGAAAGACATGGAGCAATATGTAAACCGCGGAGACCGAGCCTCGTTGAATGTTGTAAATATTTTAAGAACTTTATCACTTCATTCGGGTCGTCCTCATAAACCGCAGTCGGAAGTTGACAACCCCAGGGGCACTGTTGTCCGAAGAAGGGATCTCCCCCCCAATCTTGTCTGTTGTCATGCCCAGAATGCATCCAACGGTGTCTAGTCTTTGACTCTTTACGTGTGCAGTGATTACTCGATTATTTATTATACAGTGGAAAAACTAAAAAAAAAATAGTAGTTCGGTGGCTCCCGTCTTCGGTGTAGCACCCTTATATTTTTTTTATTTTTTTATTTAGCCAAGTAGTATTATTAAAACTTATTTGTTTTTAAAAATAAAATAAAGTAAGATAAGATAAAATAGAATAAATATTAAAAAAATAATAATATATTATTAATATTACTTTTATTTTATGATTTAAAAATTATTTTTTAAAATTTGAAAAAGTTGAATTTTTTATTATATTTTATATAAAAAAAATTAAAAATATATATAATAATAAATTTGATATATATTTTGAATTTTTGACATCATCTCTATAAGCAAATTGAGCCTAAAACTAAATACAAAGTACGAATACAGACTAAACAAAAATAAATTATAAGGTAGATCTTTTCTACTGTAAAATTATAAAAATAAATAAAAATAAATAAATAAATAATATGAATATTGTTGAGAGCTTGCATTGTTAGCAAAATCACGCACATATCAATTGATAAGACCCTTATACAGTACGGTTGAGATTATAGTCTTTTCCTTTTTTTTTTTTTTTTTTTTTCATCTAAGTCATGTTTGAGAATAGAGATAATCTCATCTCATAATATTTCAAAACTTACTTTCTAGATATCGCTTAAATGTAAACTACTTTTTAATTTCAAATTTCAAGTTTTTTATTTAATCATTCTTTTTTTTAATAAATAAGAATTTGAAAGGGATTCGAATTATGGGTCTGACAATAAAAACAAAAACAAAAAAACACATATATGAGATATAGGCCAACAGTGGCTATCATTATATCACCATCACATCTTTTTCAAACCAACAGTGGGTATCATTATATCACCATCACTCCTTTTTCCAACTTTTAAATAAAACATATAAAATAATAAATATTTTCTAATATATCTGATAACTCGTCCAATCCAAAAATAGCTATAATGTCTTGAAGTTCTTTATATAGCTGTAAACTTTGTTTAACTCTTTGCGCAGTTTCATAATGTTCTTCACCAACGATCCGAGGTTGGAGCATCGTTGACGTTGAATCTAAAGGATCTACTGCTGGATAGATACCTTTGGCAGCTAATCCTCTTGATAGTACGGTAGTAGCATCTAAATGTGCAAATGTCGTGGCAGGAGCAGGATCGGTCAAATCGTCTGCAGGTACATAAACCGCTTGAATAGAGGTTATGGATCCCGCTTTGGTAGAAGTAATTCTTTCTTGTAAAGAACCCATTTCGGTACTAAGAGTGGGTTGATAACCCACAGCGGAAGGCATTCGACCCAATAAGGCAGATACTTCGGATCCTGCTTGGACGAATCGGAAGATATTGTCGATAAGTATCTATATTCAAATAATTTTTCAATATTTATATTTAATTTTTTATTTCTCATTTTTCAAAATTTAATCAAACATCTTAACTCAAATTTTTATTACTATTCACAAAATTATCATATCATCACATTATCCAAACATATGCTTAAATAGTTTCAACTATCAAAAATAGAGATAACATTAACTTTATTATATTAAACAATAAATCTTCTCATCAGTTGGCTTAAAAATCTTACACCACACATCTGATGTGGCAAAATTGGTTCATCAATTAAATATAAAAACACAAAAACTCACTTTAGATTTTCAATGTATTGTGTGTGGAAAAATTTAATGAAAAAAAAAAGTTGAAAAACAAACCAATCCGAGACCGTTGAGAAAGAGAGAGTAAAGAGAGGACTTTGTAAGAGAGAGCCTTTAATGAGAGAGATAAAAGATTTTGTTATGGTGTTGGATAATTTGTAATGAAAATAATGGAATCTATTATGAAAAAGTGATGTAATCGATAGTAAGAGATTGAGAAAATAGATGAAATTATTGAAATAATTTAAAGATAACTAATGGATCTTCAAAGGCCCCTGATCTCCAGAAAAGGAAAGACAATTCAATCTAAAATTTGTCAAAAGATAGCCAACGTACTAATTCCTCTACCCTTATAATATGGATGTCAGAAATTATAGAAAATGAATCTAATAGCAAATTATTATTCTTCACAGGTAATACAAATGTGTGGTCCCTGAATTCGAATTGCAATCGGCCCTTTTTGAGTATGCCAAATAACACTGTCTTTAGAATTTAACATTAAGAATCAAAATGCAACACAGCTTTAGCAATACAGCCTCAAACGACACCATATCTCTTATAGCTTCAAACGGCATCGTATCGTACTGTCATCTCCTCTCAAGCTCCTAACAATCTCCTCTTCTTAAAAAAAATATTATCCTTAAGGTTCAAAGCATGAGTGCAATTATTTGAACATCTTCCATACTACTTCTAGAAAATCATTTGAGTGGGGTAAAGCAATAATTTCATCAATTTGTCCAACTGGAGCACTCAACATTTCACTCGTCATGGAAAATAATGGAATAACCCTCTTTAAATTCAGCATAGTTTTCTCGACTATCGCTGTCCATATCTGTTTCGCGTATCATCTCCTTGACTTTTTCATCAATTATATTTTCTCCAAGATTTTTTACTACATGTTGAAGCTCTGTAGCATGATTATTGTTGTTCTAATCCTCATCAAACACCTCCAAAATTTTAACAAAACCATACTTGTTGAAACAACTACAAAAATCCTGATCTTCATTCATTTCCATATTCAGAATTAGCTGCTTCTCCTTCTTACAGTCTTACTGCAAGTGCCCACAAACAATCCATATCTAATAATTCTCCTTCTCTTGTCAAGCATTTGAAACAACTCCTCTAGAGTCATGTAGTTAACGACCTGAAGCGCATTATCTTAAGTTAATTCAAATTCAGCAATATCTTGCATGTGCTCGTGACCAGCATAAGTAAGATCAATCCGTAATTGGAAGAATGAAAATTCTAAACTCCAACCTCCTTGGCTAGCAACTCATAGCTGTAATATTAATTCAAAAATGACCCCCATTTGATAAACTACTCAAATCCAATTTATATTTATTTTTTTATAAAAAGTCAAAAGAACACACCAAAACTTATGACTGACGCGCTAAATAGCACTCCGCAGCTACTCACCTTAGGTTCCATTGCAACTCCAATACTAAATACGTTCCAAGACCCAACATGATGTCCACCTCTTCCTCTATCAAAAGGCTTAAAAACTACTTTAAAAAGCAAATAACCAAACAGATAGTGAGCAAAGAAATTCTTATACTTCAAATGGTCACAGTTCAGACCACTAAGCTTCATTCCACACATCATCAACTGCACCCATGAAATACCATCCACAATTCCTCTAGTAATTTTACAAAAAAACTTTAGATCATGAAGAACATTCCAAGAACCCACATAGCTACGGTTCACTTTCTCAAACACATCTCTACATCCACTTCGAATATTTGAGAAAGTAGAAGTAAGAACTACATCAGAGGTCTCATTTCCCTATCAAAAGGCTCACAAACAACTCTTTGTGGCATTACAACAAGCAAAAAATGGGAGAGAAATTGCATACCCCTTCGATTTGCAAGTTGTTGCAGGTAGGAACCAAAAAGGGTATCGTTGAAGAATTTTTTGGCACGAGAAGAGCATTGGGTTGTCCTGAAGATCGGTTCGTCGAGCACTCTGAAGCACCTGAACCCCTTGGCAACAATATAGATTAGAGACTCTTTTTCTCAGTTCAAAAACCACCAGCGATCTCTTCCTATCAGTAACTTCCATTCGATCAATTTCAACTTCTGATGTTTCTTCGTCGATTTCATCATCCAAGTCTTCTTCTTTGTCTTCTTCGTTTGACCTTTCCAGTAGAATATGCCGTAGTCTCTGATTACCTTCCTCTAATCGGTCAACTAATTTCTTCATCTTCAATACGTTTTCTAAAATTTTATCTATTAACAGCAAATTTGGTTGCTATGTATAGCTAGGATTCTCAGCCATTTAGAATCGAAGGGTTCTGGATACCAATTATTATGGTGCTAGATAATTTTTAGTGAAAATGATGGATTCTATTATGGAAAAATGATGTAATCGTTAGTTAGTAAGAGATTGAGAAAATAGATGAAAATATTGAAATTACTCAAAGATAACCAAGGGATCTTCAAAACTCCTAACCTTCAGAAAAGGAAAGACAATTCAGTCTAAAAGTTGCCAAAAGATAGCCAATGTACTAATTCCTCCACCCTTATAATATGGATGTTAAAAATTACGAAAAAAGAATCTATAACAAACTATTATTTTTCACAGGTAATGCAAACGTGTGGTCTCTAAATTCGAATTGCAATAAGCCATTTTGAGTATGCTAAACGACACTGTCTTCAGTATTCAACATTAAGAATCAAAATGCAACACAGCTCCAAATGACACCATATCTCTTCTAGATTCAAACGGCATCGTACCGTACTATCGTCTACTCGAAAGCTCCTAATAGATTCAATGAGAGACAGAGAGACCTCGGTGAGACATAGGGGATTCGATGAGAGAAATGTTAAGAAAGAGAGACCTTGGTGAGACAATGGGGATTCAATGAGAGAGAGAGATGTTAAAGAAAGACCTTGGTGAGACAGAAGGTATTCAACGAGAGAGAGTTAGAGAATAAATAACTTGATGAGAGAAAGGAGGTACAACGAGGGAGCTTGAGGAGAGAGAGTGTGAGAGAGGGGTTGAAGAGAGGGAGAGATGGGTTCATTAAAAGTTGAAAAAAAAATAAAGAAAGAGATTCAAATAATGGACCTCACAACAACAAAAATACATCAATATGAGATATATGACTAATAATGACTTATATATAGCATTTTTCTATATTAAAGACTATTTATGAATGTCAAATTCCTATATTGTGTCTATATAAGTGCTCTTATTTTCCTTTGAAAATCCATTAAAAAAATCGTAATTATAATTTAATGGTATTACCTATTGGCCAATTTATGAAATATTTGTGCTTGACTTTTGCCATTTGTGCAAGCACATTCAATTAGTAGTTATTCTCATAATTTGCCTTAACATCATTAAAATACAATGATTATCTAAGCAATTTGTATTATATGGTAGGACTCAGGTGAATTTAATGTTTTGAATATTGTGTCAAAGGCCATACTAATCAAAACATTAGAATAAATATTTTGATATCGATATTATTTCGTGTATTGTTTAAGAATAATCTATATATAAACAAATTAATTATATGTACATGCATAAATTATAAAAAAGATAAAATTATTATTTATTTTGTGATCCATACAAATAAATATATCTTTTACATATACAAAAAAGAAAAAAAAGGAAATCTACTTAAAAAAAAAAAGGAATATGCTAAAATCTAAAATCTGGATCATGGCCGAAATATGAAATAAAATAAAATATGATTTTTTTTTTTAATCAGTCAAGTGATCAGTACAACATATTTTTGAAATACTGATGAGTATGATACGGTATTCTAAATTATGACAGTGATCTTACAACTCTATGATATTTATACCCTAATTTTCCTAGAAAAATGCACTAAAATATTTCTATCCTTTATCAAAACAATAAAACTGACAAGTAGCATTACTTATTTATTTATTTTTGCCCATCTTATCGCATAATATTAAATAATTAAAGATTATTTTTTTAATTTTATTTATAAATCAATTACTTGATGCAAAAATGATAATAAAAAAATGATGAATAACTCTAATTATAATTCTACTCTCTTCGATAAAAATCGCATTCAGATAATAAAATATAAAACAGGAAATTAATCTGATTAGAAACTTAACCGGACAATCCAAACAATGTCCTAAGCCTGACTCGTATAGTCAATCTCAAGAGCTCCGGAGCAGAGACGAAAGTAAAAGACAAGCTCTCCATAATTTGAGTTAAATTTCCACATTTTACGGAGTTTCTTATTACAAGACATTCATCTGCAGCTGCAAGCACGGCTGCACGATCACCATTTAAATACTCGAATACGTTTCTGGTTACAAGGACAACCATACCGAACTTGTCTGAAGGCCGGCAAACCAGCAAAGCCTAGTCGTTAGAACGTGATTCCCCTGCTTGGTCCCACCATTCTCGCCTCACCTCTCTCTCTCTCTCTCTCTCTCTCTCTCATTGCCTCATTCCGCCTCTATACTTCCATCGACATTTTGACCTCTGAAATCCCAGCACAAAGATCCCCAGCCACGGATGAACCAGACCAAGCAGGCCTGACCCCAGTTCAGCTCGTCCCTGGATCTCCACCGGCACCGATCACATTCTGCAGACTCCGTTTCCCTTTGATAATCTCAGTAGTCCTTGTTTCATTACCTCCATCATCTTCCATTGCCCAATGACCTTAGAGAAGAAGCTCAAAACATTTACCTCGTCGACAACTCTCAGTTTAGCCGTTGTAATTCTGTGTTTGGTGCCGTTGGTCCGGTGCCAAGATGCGACTGACGGTACTAACCAATTTGACAACCCTGATACTCTTGCGCTTGTCACACAGGTTGTCTACGGTCAGCTTTCCAATCTGAGCACTGTTATTCAGAAGGATGTCGGCAACCAGTCCAGCTTCTGTATTAAGGATTGGTCAGTGATTCTTTTTTGCTTTGCGCTATGCTCGGTTGCTCAGAATATACGTGTCACGAAACTAAATCAGGAATTTGAATATATGTTTTTTTATTTTTTTTAATTAGGGTTTGCAAAGTCAAAGTCAAATTTAGTTGAATTAGCTCGGTTGAATTGAGTTATTGCCAATACAATGGTTTGATCACATAGTTGCAACCAAAGCTTAAGCTGGTAGAGAATGTAGTTTATATATTTATGTGTTCAAGTTTCAACGTTTTGTTTTTTGTTTTTTATTTCCAAATTCTTGGCTACATAATCAACGATTCCCTTTAATTTAATTTATAAAATGTTAGAACGTCGTATCTAATGATATATGTTTACACATGCTTGAGTCTTACAGTTTAATCGAGTTGGTTTTGAAGTTTACTTTGTTGGTTCAGGGATGCTGATTGGGACCGAGCATTTGAATTCTCATCCAACTTGGGCTTCTTGTCTTCTTGCATCCGAAAGACTAAGGGTATAATTACTAATTAATAAGTAGAAAGAAATAAAGATAATGCTGCTCTTTTGATTGCTGAGAAAATGCAGGAAGAGCAGAGATCTTCCTTTTTCCCGAGATTTTTGTTCTCTTAGTATCTAGTCTGCTGATTAACACGCAACCTATATGAGAGAAAAAGTCAAACCGACCTTTTCATTTCGAGAGAAATCAACAAAATATTAATCAATGCTCAATAATTTTTGCGTCCTTCTGTTTAGCTTAATAGTGTTTTATCTCCAACCAATTTAGGTTTCATTTCTTAGCCCAAAACTGCACTGGTGTGAAACTCTGAAAGACTACTGATGTAGTGGTAGAAATCTCAGAGATACAAGACCACCACACCTTGTATGGTTGACTAGATGGAGGTAAATAGAATTTTAGGGTTTGGAATGATGTGGGGTTGCTAGATCTCACATTTTAAATTTCGGTATTGTATACCAAGTTCAACGTAACTATTGTATTACTCTAATGGTTCACACAATCTTCCATAGCTACCAGAGATGTCAGAGAAGAAAATTTATGGTTCATGCTCATCTGATTTGTAATCAGAATAAATTTATATGGCCCTCAATTGATTCTGGTTAGCAATAAGTAAGTTACTATTTGTGGCACTAGTGTGCTCCTCAGCCTGGTTCTGCTTTGGCGAGTTTATGATTAAGCATAAAGGACCATGAGTGCAAGGAGGGCCTAGAAAATTGATCACCAAAAATCCGAGTAACACATGCAGTTTTTCCTTGCTGAATGTTCTCAATCTACTTTTAGTTATAATTCCTATCTTCTCATACTTTTGTGGTTATCTTCATTGCTCACCAGGAGACATTACTCGGCGCGTGTGTACAGCAGCAGAAATGAAATTTTACCTGAATAGTTTCTTTGAAAGTCCAGGAAGTGAAAATTACTTGAAACCTAATAAGAACTGTAATTTAACTTCCTGGGTTTCTGGTTGTGAACCAGGATGGGCTTGTACTGTTAATTCAAATCAGCAGGTTAATATTAATGATGCAAAGGTCATCCCTGCAAGAACTCTGAACTGCCAGGCTTGTTGTGAGGGTTTCTTCTGTCCTCATGGTATTACATGCATGATACGTAAGTATCAGATAATCCTTTACATGTTATCTCCCAGTCCCTGCTAAATGGCAGTAGGTTATAACTGAGAAACTAAAAAGCTAATTTATCTTTGAGGGCTTCAATTACCTTGAAAAGCTAAGTATCCTTTCAAAAAAATTACTATGAAGAATTGGTGATTGTAAGTTATTGAATAGGAGATTGCATGTAAATTTCTGCCCTTAGGATGAACTTTCAACGGTCAACCAGTTCTCTTCTTTGAAGTGTAATATGTTCTTGAACTTGGTAAAAGATGTTTCTAATTTTTCTTCTGGTTGTTGCTATTGGATATCATGTTCTTGAAGCGTGCCCACTAGGTTCTTATTGTCCCCTTGCAAAGCTCAACAAAACCACTGGTGTTTGTGAACCGTAAGTTGATATCTGGGCCTAGTATCACTTAATTTATAATTTTAATTGTCGTGCATGCATGCAAATCATACACAGATATATGTTTCTGCAGATATCTATATCAACTACCTCCTGGGCAACCAAACCATACTTGTGGAGGAGCAAATATTTGGGCTGATGTTGGTAGTAGCAGTGAGTTATTCTGTTCAGCAGGATCATTTTGTCCAACTACCACCAGAAGAATTACTTGCAGTAGTGGGTATAAAAAATTTCCCTTATTCTTGATTATGTAGCAACCTTATATAACTTTTTGCGGGTTGCAACCATGTACTGTTTGTTCCATCATGCTTCGACAAGATAGTACAGTAAACTTTCTGTTTTTTGTTTTCTTAATCATGTTATACTCTTTTTTACAATAATAAAGTTGCCTCTTGCTGCCTCTATACTTACCTATCTAATGCTATAAAAATTTTTTAATGGAATGGCAGAAATTACTGCAGGATGGGTTCTACAGCCGAGAAAAGTAAGTTCTCTATCTTCTGCTTTTGATTGCCCAAAATTATTTTAGTTTAATATAATATATGGTCATAGAGGCATACATGCATATGCGGTAGTGCACATAGTGTTGTGGTCTCAGTAGCATAGAGGTGAATTTTGGTATTTGTATATATGCTAATATTTGATGATTATGTCCTTATTCCTGTATTCTTAAAGTTATTTTTTTCTGTCCTGCCGGCTGCCAAGTGCATTTAACTCTTTACCAATTATCCTGCAGGCTGCTTCAAGTTGTCTTCATGCAATCCAAACTCTGCGAAACAAAACATGCAAGCATACGGAATTATGCTTTTGGTAAGTTGCCCACTTTACTTCTGAACTGAAAACTTGATAACTGATTTTGAACTCCATGGCTCAACATCATTGATTTTTCTTTCAAAAAACGGTGCTAATCTTAATGTGATATTCCCTGATATCTTTTAACAATATTTCTTGATACAGCTTTGCATTCTTTTGACTTCCTGTTTCATATACTCAACAAGAAGTGTGCTTTTAGCTCCTAATGAAATCATGGTTAATATCAGCCAAAAAAAATCATGTTAGTATAAACTGACGCCTTTCAATTACTTATGCAGGCTGCTTTAAGTACTCTGCTACTCATCATTTACAACTGTTCTGACCAAGTTCTAACCACTAGGGAAAGGAGGCTGGCCAAGTCCAGAGAAGCAGCAGCCAGAAGTGCAAGGGAGACAGCAACAGCACGCCAGAAGTGGAAAACAGCAAAAGATGCTACTAAGAAGCATGCGAGTGGCTTGCAAGCTCATCTATCACGCACTTTTTCTCGTAAAAAAGATTTTACACATACTGAGAAACTTAAGATTTTGGATCAAGTCAAATCAGATGATGATCCAATACAGCATCCAAGTACTTCAGGCTCGGTTTCATTTCTGTCTTCAGGAGTGACATCAGTAGAGAAGAAAACAGAACCCAGCGACCTCTTGCGGATAATGCAAGAAATTGAAGATGACCCTGATGGGTGTCAAGGTTTCAGTGTTGGAAAAGAAGATAAGAATATGAACATACCTGTGCCGAAGGAAAAACAAACTCATAGCCAAATTTTTAGGTATGCATATTCTCAACTTGAGAAAGAAAGAGCACAGCAGAAAGAAAATGAGAAACTTACCTTCTCAGGAATAGTAAAACTAGCTACTAATACCGAAATTAGGAAAAGGCCTCTACTTGAGATTTCTTTCAAAAACCTGACTCTTACCTTGAAAGCCAAAAACAAGCATTTATTGAGGTGTGTTACTGGGGAAATAAAGCCTGGCCGCATTACTGCTGTCATGGGTCCTTCTGGGGCTGGAAAAACAACATTTCTCTCTGCTGTGGCGGGAAAGGCAATAGGATGCAAAACAAGTGGTTTAATTCTTATAAATGGAAAGAATGAATCAATCCACTCATATAAGAAAATTGTTGGTTTTGTGCCACAAGATGACGTTGTGCATGGAAATTTGACAGTGGAAGAGAATCTCTGGTTCAGTGCAAAGTGCAGGTACATCTCATTCAGCTCCTTGCAGATTCCCACTGCATATTCATGTACCATTCATATTAACATCTTCACTTAAGAATATTTGGTACTAAAGTTATCATCGAACTGCCATTAATCAAAACTAATGAGCAAAAGGCAAGAATCTTTTTCTCTCAGTAATAAACTGTCTATAACTTTACACATAGTTGGGTGTCATTATGATGGCTATATGCACCATATATTAAGAACAGCCTCTTTGAATGGCAAATCAGAGCCATTAGATTGGCAGTTGAGAATTCAGGGCAGTTTCTTTTCTTAACGTTCAGAGAAACTTTTCTGATTTTAAGTTTCTACTAGTTGAATTTGTTTTGGCCAGTTTTATTGTGTTATCTTGTTATGCTTTAAGAAACTCCCCGCAGAACCGTGACTCAGAAGACAGTAATGTGTCGTCTGATACTGTAGTCTAATTCCTTAAATCCCACAATTTCGATCAGCATTGAAACCCACATGTAGCAGGCTTGGTTTGATTCTGAGATCTAATTTTGATTGGATGACTGCCTTGGGCAGTGTTCATTCTTCCTTTTTCTTGGAGTTTTTTGATCTTTTAAACTTTAGGTTGTGGTTCTGGGGGACCTTATATACTACCTGTGTACTTGAATGGTACCCCCTCTTTTTTACTTTATTTCATTTGATGAGTTTATTTAACATGAAAGATGAATAAATGCACAAGCCATATATGCTGCATGCTTGGCCGTGTAATTGTCATCTTGTTACAATAACCACACGAGACTAAACCTGGAAGTCAACTTAAAAGTTGTTCTAAATGAAGACTGGAGAACGAATCACTCAATAGCCTCATTTATTTGCTCAATCCCCTGTTTTTAAGCGAAGCTATCAAACATGGCAGCTAATTTAGTACAAAGAAGTACAACCTCCTGCTCTACATCATGGTAATGAAATTTATTTCAAAAGTGTTTTTACATATTTTGAAGAACGAGAGTGGTCAATGGATGAGCTTAGAAGTTTATTTTTCAATACTTTACTCCATTGGTTGATTGTAATTGATTTTAGTGACATGCAATTTCACAACTTCCTTGTATCCCTGAACTAGCATGCACAGGCAATGCTCTTGTATATGTCCCGTATAATCGGGCATTTGTCTATTTCATGATCAATAAATTTTTTGTTTATTGATAAAAGAAAATTGTTTTGAAGTAGCTTCTGAAGTCTGTTCAAAGTTTACCTTCAATTATGGAGTTTCCTGTTGTAGCATGCCAATGACTTTAAGATTGTCTTTGCTTGTCTTGCTCCTTTCTGTTGTGCACTATTCTTTGCTATGTTCTGCACAATGATTTTTCTATCAAGCTTCCTGTATAATCTTATTTTTTTATGGACTTCTGATTGTCGAAGACTATCAACTGACTTGTCCAAACGGGACAAAGTTCTAGTTGTTGAAAGAGTTATCGAGTTCTTGGGGCTTCAGACAGTGCGGTCATCGTTGGTTGGAACAGTGGAAAAACGAGGAATATCTGGAGGCCAGCGGAAGCGAGTAAATGTTGGATTGGAAATGGTAATGGAACCTTCCCTTTTGATCTTAGATGAACCAACATCTGGTTTGGACAGTGCATCGTCTCTGCAACTTCTTAGAGCACTTCGACGTGAAGCTCTTGAAGGGGTAAACATCTGCATGGTGGTTCACCAACCAAGGTTAAATTCTCCGATCAAAATTTTGCATTTTTGGAAAACTCTTTTCAATGTTCTGCAGAATTATGTTAGAAGACCGAAAAGTAATCTTTGGTGGGAAAGGAGGGGCCTTTCAGTTATATTCCTAGTCTTGACCTGTTGAAAAAGGAACTTTTTAGCAAGTCTGGGACCAGGTCTACATCATAACTCATATAAAGTAATAAACCGTGGAAGGAAGTTGCTTAGAAAATTACTGTACATGCTTATCAGAATTCTGCACAGACTGAGCAGGCTAGATGAATTCTTGTAACTGGGATAATAATGAATTCATCTTAAATTCTATGGCATATTCTTCCAGTGTAGTTGCTGGTAGTACTACTTTACTTTTCTATTATTTATTAATCGGTGAAATTTCTGTTTCAGCTACGCCTTGTTCAAGATGTTTGATGATTTGATACTTCTAGCAAAAGGTGGTCTTACAGTCTATCATGGACCGGTGAAGAAAGTCGAAGAATATTTTGCCAGCCTTGGGATCAATATCCCAGAGCGTGTGAATCCTCCAGATCACTTTATTGACATTTTGGAGGGTACAGTAGTACCCGGAGGCAGCTCAAGAGTGAGTTATAAAGATCTTCCAGTCAGATGGATGCTTCGTAATGGGTACCCAGTACCCCTTGATATGCAGCAGAATAACGCTGCACTTTCTAGGTCTTCTATGGATGTAATTCCAGCTAATGAAATAAATCCTTCTGGTACTGGAATGGAGGATCATTCTTTTGCCAGAGAGTTATGGCAAGGTGTAAAAAGTAATGTGATGCTACAGCGGGATAAATTGCACCTCAATTTTTTGAAGTCCAAGGACTTAACAAATCGAAGGACTCCTGGTGCATTCCAACAATACAGATACTTCCTTGGGAGGTAAATAGTTAATTACGTTGTAGGTACCTCCAAATATCACTATTTTAGATAATTGGTTCACTGAAATCTGGAGTATGGTTGGCATTTTGAAGATCCTAAGTATTTCCATATGGTCTTTATCTGAAAAATCATTTTGTCCTGTAAATATTATGAATTTCTGCTTGGTTCTTGAGAGTATGGGGAAAGTAGAGGAAAATGTGAGAAATTTTTTCTTTGTTTAGAACTTTAAAACAATTGCAAACTCTAATCTTCCTTTGACCTGTACTGAAAGCCAATTGAAGGGTAAAAGGTGTTCGGTCATGTGAATCAAGTTTGTTGGCCTTTCCAGTGAGTCAATATTTTGGATGAAATCCTTGTGTTTTTCTTGCATGTTTCACAGCACAAATTAAGTTACAGAGTATTCTTTAAACATACATGTCATTCTGTATCATCCCTCTATATCACTATGTTTTTTTTTTTTTTTTTTTTCATATGATAGGACTGTTAAAGGTTACCCATCCACTGCTAATTCCATTTCAGCATCTTTTTTCGTCTCTGTGCCCAATAAATTTCTTTCCCCTCATATTACTCTCTTTACTTTTTCTTTTTGTGTGTATGTGGGTGATATGATTGGAGTTCCCCATCCAGTGTTAGTTCATCTTCCGTGTCCATGACATTTCAGGGTTGGTAAGCAGCGACTACGGGAAGCTAAAATACTAGCAATGGATTACCTGATCTTATTACTTGCAGGAGCTTGCTTAGGATCACTTGTTAAAGTGAAAGACCAGACATTTGGTGCAGATGCTTATACCTATACCATTATTGCAGTTTGTAAGTTCAGAAAATTCTTAGTTACCTGCTCCTGAGGCTGGTTTTAATTTTTACTTTTTTATGCATAAAAAAGTTTTTTGACTCAGATAATTACACCACCCGCTAACATTGGAGGTATTGTTACTCGGAAAAACAACAAATTTCGATCTTCTTATATAACCTGAATTCCACAGCAACAATCATAACAATCCCAAATTTGGAATTGATCAATCAGTCTTGTTAAGTCAAATGATACTACCTTACTCGGATTTTTGTTACTTATTTCAGCTCTTCTATGCAAAATTGCGGCTTTGAGATCATTTTCTCTGGATAAATTACGCTACTGGAGGGAGAGTGCTTCTGGGATCAGCAGCTTAGCTTATTTCCTCTCTAAGGATACGATTGACCATTTTAATACATTGATCAAGCCCGCAGTATATCTCTCTATGTTCTATTTTTTCACAAATCCAAGATCTAGCTTTGCAGATAATTACATTGTTTTGTTCTGCCTAGTGTACTGTGTAACTGGTATAGCTTATTCATTGGCCATTGTTTTCGAACCTGGAACAGCTCAGCTGGTGAGACATTAAGAAATTATCAGCTTATCAATTTAATTTATTTTCTTCGTTTGATTTTTACTGAAATGGTACTGTGCCTCGCAGTTTTCTGTTCTTCTTCCAGTTGTTTTAACTCTCATTGCAACACAGCCGAAAGAGAGTGAATTTATGAAGATTTTAGCTAATTTATGCTACCCTAAGTGGGCTTTGGAAGCTTTTGTCACTGCAAATGCCGAAAGGTAACGCGGTCAACTCTCTCTCTCTCTCTCTCTCTCTCTCTCTATATATATAATATATAATTGGAAGATGCTTTAGCCACAAAGAAGTTATACAACAATAAACCCACAAATTGATATGGTTTGATATGATACACTAGATTGTAAAGTTATTTTTATAAGTAGATCTAACGAATTCTATGAAATCACACTAGTTTGTGAGTTTACTTTATGTAATCTATTTGTATCTGTAGCAGTTCCCTATATAACTTGTTTGATAAGCGATTGTGGGTTTTTTTTTTTTGTTTTTATGAAAAATTCTATATATAAACCTATACACCACACACCATATGTTTTTATAATTTTTTTGATTTTCTTTCTTTTAGAACATATCTAGTTTATAAATAATGAGTAGAGAATTCAATTATTTTAGAAATAATAAATTCAGAAAAAATTTGTAAAAAATTAAAAAAAATGTGTGGTGTGTAAAGTGTGGGCTTATGTGTAGCAAAGTTCATTTATTATTATTATTATTATTTGCTGTTTTTAGTAAAGCCATAATGCTAATTGTCATGTTTGGACAACAGGTATTATGGAGTGTGGCTGATAACTCGTTGTGGTTCTCTTCTGAAAAGCGGCTATAACGTTCATGATTGGAATCTTTGTATAGCAATCCTCGTATCCATTGGTTTAGTTTGTCGTGTGATTGCATTTTTTTGTATGTTGATCTTCCAGAAGAAGTGATATCGGACTCATTACCACTCTTGACCCTATTACTACCCTATTACTTGCACATATACAGCCAATACGTACTGCTTTGTGAGGATTGTATCACAAAATGAGAAGAAGATTGGGAAACTTGGGTTTCGTCTGCTCTCTTATATTGGCCGCCGAGGGCATCATGTGAAAGGCTTTTGACAAAATAGTTCGAGCCTTGAAGAATCCAAGATGGGCTTCATAATGCATTTAGCTTTTTTCTTGGATCTTTTTGGTATGAATGTTTACAAGTGCTTTTGAGTTTTGACTTCTAAACCTCCATATTCACTTTTCAAATGCAATGAGTTGCTTCGTTTAGGCATTTTCTGGGAATCCAAACGGAGATTGAACTTCAAAAAAACCATTTGGTCAAGATGTATTGCTCGCTGGATAATACAAGTTGATTGAAAGAGAATTATATATGCATCCAAGAACATATGACAAGAAAAACGATTCAAGGACATAAAAAGAAAAACGTTATATGCATACACGTCTCAAAAGGTTTTGGCAGTAAGAAGAATTGGGACCCTTCAAAATTTAAAGTTTGGTTGGAGTACGCCCCAGTTTTCTAGCATCTCAAGCTAAAGATTTGTGGTATAAAAGGATAGCACCTCTTTGGAACTGAGCTTGACTCTTGACAAATGAACTTTGCCAAGCTACACATTCGTATGTGATATATCCTCAGCGCTTCAGTTAGACTGCCGGCAAAAAGCAAAAAAAAAAAAAAAAAAAAAAAAAAAAAGAAATTGATCTTTCAGTTCACACTTCTCCCAATTTCCAGATAATAAAGTGGGATATTAGATGAGAAAGGTGACCTCGCTATCACTTAATTAAGTAGATGGTCATTTCCAAATGATATCTCCCAAAAATCGTAGAGCCGGAACTCCTCTGATCTCCACGTCAACAAGTGGCGCCTGGATTAAGGTCAAGCTGGAGAGCTCTGGATCACCTCGAATCATATCAAGAGCACGCAACTGATCCTGAAATAATTTAAAAATAAAAAAAGAAGGAACAAATCAAACCACAAGACATTTTCTTTGTGTTAATGACAAATGTTGACAGTTTGGATTGTTCTAGCATTAAGAGTTATGCTCCTACTGAAATTGAGAGAATCTTGTCAACCAATGAGAGTGTGTGCTGATTAATACCTTTCTTTTCATAGCACAAAACTTGCAGTCTGAGGCAGAAGGAGGCAGAATCTGGTTAACAATAAGACTCTTTACAGGAACATTTTCCTTCTTCAAGGAGGCATGCAATCTTGACGACTCACTAACCGCCATCACCTTGGAGATATAAAAAATAAACCAGCTAATCAGCTATCCTACAATGATGTCAATCACTGCTGCTTTCACTAAAGGAAAGCAAAAAGCAAATGGTAGTAAAACATAGAGCAAAAATACCAATTAAATGACAAAACAAACAATTAGTATGAAGGTACTTCGAAACATTTTTACCGTTGGGATTGTTACTATGACGAACTCAGTTGAATCTGTGTCACGAAAAAGCTCACGCACTTTTATCATCCTCTCCCGCAGTCGCTCTAATTTGTCCGCCTACATTTCGGTGAATATTAGAATATTTTTCCAAATCTTTATCAAGAGAGAGAACAACACTAATTCCTAGTGATGTCAGGCTTACTGCATCAGGCCGGGCTTCTTCTTGCCCAAAAACAGATTTGATGGCTGAGGTGGCTGATGATATTTTCTGTTTAAGCTACCAAAGCCAAAACAATTAAAGAAAAATGTCAATGAAAATGGCACCAATAGAAGCACTGTATAGTAAGTAGTATAAGGAACCAGTTTAAAATATAATTCTGAACTGGTAAAATTCTCGTATTAGAAGAATAACAATGATTTTACTAGCAATAAAAATCAATCCAATATGTTACGATAAAGTGATGCAAGCAGAATATAATTGAAAATATGGCCTACCTACCAGTAAAAATGGATGGAAACCATGGGTGTTTGGAAGAACTTATATGGGGGAAACAATTACTCGCGCACAGAGAGAGAGATCGGCCAATGATGTGCCGACATATAATTACTTCAAATGCATTCGGATACCATCCTTGTCCGGTTGGGGATGACTTTCAACTATTTCTCAATCCAGAATATTAACTTGAATAATTATTTGAGTCCTGGCCTGGTCTACCCCCGCTACCAATTATGTAATGACCACTAAACAAACTTGAAGAGCATGGTTTATGCACATAAATTCATCATCACATCAAAAACTAAACATCGTCTTCCAAGTTCCAATTGCTTAATCCAATAATTGAAATTTGATTCCGTCCAAAGAATTATAAACATCAAGATTCTCATAGTTAGCTTTACGTTGGCGGAGAGATTGCAATACACGCTTTTTCAACGTCATGTCTAGAATTTTAAGCAGAAAGAACTTTTTAGTTTGTTTTACTTGCACTTTATTCACATTCCTACCTTCAATATCTTGCCTATGGATGCATCCAGGAAGTCTGGCAAAGACAAAAGTCGCAAGGTATGACCCTGTAAAAGAAAACTCATCAAGTTCAGCACATACTCTAAAAACTGGAAGTTCAATGCATAATCTAAAAATTTAAGTGACAGAAAATATTCTTCATGGACTCACCGTGGGTGCAGTATCAAACACAATACGGGTAAACATGCTATATTCTTGAGATTCAAGAAATTGGATCACCTGACAGATTTGTAGTTAGTAAGGAATCAAGAAAACCACAAACAAACATGTAATGAGCAAAACAGCAAGCAAAATAAGTATCATATATAATACATACCTTGGATATTGCAATAGCTTCATCTAAACCAGGAGGAGGTGTGTCTAATAGCTCTCCTAGTTTTAACTCTCCTAACTTTGTCAATAAAAGGGGGAAAACGTCAATCAAATAGACTGGGGTACAGTTAACAAAAAATTAAACATATTTATTGCCAGATTTATAACTTCTTCTGCTTCTTTATTTCACTTGTTCTTTCTTTTTTATATGTTTATTCTAAGGATGGGTATATCCTAACTGATTAGAGGGAGTATATGAAGGAAAAATAATTGACTTCTCCATGGCTCTAAACCCAATCTCGCTTGCAACATAAGTGAACAGCTCTACTTATGTGCACGAGTATGCAACCTACTACTTAGCCAGTTAAACGAGTACAGAGAAATAAACCATGGAACAACCACTAAACTCAATTCAGGTTAAACGAAATTCTCAAGTTATTGCTTTTTGGGATAAATAAATTATCAACTTATTTCAAGCTGTGATAAAGGCTAAACTAAAGTTTAAAGTGAACATCCATGATGTATTGTTATGGAGAAGTCAAAAAAGGGGAAGATAACTACTGGCTTAAGTTACAATATTGGAATTCTATAGAGAGCTTCACCTGTTCCGCAAGCATTCCGAGGCCCATACCATCCATAAAATCTTTTACCCCAGTTCCACCATTTGTCTTGGTTGCACTGCGGAATTCTTCTCTAGCCTTCTCAGGGTTTATCTGTAATAAAACTAATGAAATGTAACTTATTAAGTATATGAGATGAACCATCAACACATATATTATAAAAAGTAAGTTCTACAAATAAAGAAAAAGGAGAGGAGGAGGAAGGGGGGGGGGTAATCATACAGGGATTTTCTATATACCTCAAGAGCAAACAATGGAGCATCAGGTCCTTCAACTGGAACCAGTGTCCCTCCAGTTAAATCCTAGGTGAAGTATCAGATGTATGCACACTTGATGAAATTAGTTCAGTGCCACTTGGCTTGCAGAAGTTTGAATGCAGAACAATAAAAAAATCTTTTAAACCTGAGCAAAGGAATCACTCAAGGAATGTGCAGGATCAGTGGAAACCACAAGAGTAGGGTGCCCATTATTAGCAAATTTTACTGCAAGTGAGGCAGCACAACTCGTCTTCCCTACACCTCCCTTGCCACCTAGCATGTAATACTTCCTCTCGGTCCCAGAAGCCATGTCATCAAACACAGCAACACCTTCAGCAGGAGTAGCAACTGATCTCACTGCCAAAAAGAGGGATACAATAGATACTCATTTCTGACACTCAACTTGTGTCTATGGAAATTCCAACAACTTTATGTCCTTATACAGAAACCAAAAGTACGTTTTCTTCTGTTTGTACAGAACTGTGAACTTAAATCATGATGTAACGTGATATGCTAGGTATAACGTGATATGCTAGGTATAACGTGATATGCTGCTGATTAATCAAGGTAGAAATTCCAACAACTTTCATCCTGGTTTGAGAGAAAGAGAGGAAGGAAAACAGAGAGAGAGAGAGAGAGAGAGAGATAGGGCCAAATCAAGTCCTAGATTTCTCTAATTATATATTATAAAAACAGTAATTGCGCTCATTCCAATGATGATCTAAAAATTGAGATTTTAGACACAAACCCAAATCCAGATTCATAAAAATAGAGATGAAATGATCATGAAACACAAACCCAAATACATCAAGAAAATTGCAATCCAACTTATATTCCATCATGATTCACAACGTTCATTCAGGAGAATATAGATGGTAGACCAGTGCGATGTCAACCAAAAAAAAAAGGACAAAACCTCAATGAACACTGCAAACAATAGAAAGTTCAGTATTGGGGCTAATATGTTTTACTTTTTGGTGGATTGAACAACCTAATTTTTTTTATATAAGTAAAAATATATTAATATCAATAGGCATAATCAAGTATACTGGGTGTATACAAGAGAGAGCACCTAGCCCATATTAGAGCCCCGAGGAAGAAATTAGAAACCCATCTGATATACTCCAAGCCCTGTTGGGACAAAATACACCTCCACAAAGCAAAGCAAGTCTCTGTACCTACCCTAACCCTTTATTTTCCACACAATTAATACTCCACCTGAACGATCCTACGAGGACTAGAGGGAAGGCATAGACTGAGGAAGGTTTTATGCCTTCCCACTAGTCCTCCCTTGACTTGTACTATCTCCCATTGTGCCATAGTTGATTGTCCAAGTAAGATGCTTTAACCCATAGTTCTTCTTAAATCTTGATTTTGTTTCAAGCGAGTGACCAGCATTAATTGCAATAAGTAGAGCTGTGAATTGGTCGTCAAACACTCCACATGTAATCCCCACACAACTCAATCCGATGATGATCAACTATATTGTTTGATGGAGGAATAGATAACAAGGGGGCAGCCTCTTCCCCAGATACAGTTCACAACTGAACACCAGGCCCTATACATTCATCCTCGCAAGCTACCAGAGACATACCCATATGTTCCCCCCATTTATATTCTATCCTTTAATTTATTCTTCATCTTCCCATTTACCATTATGTGTCTCCTATGTGCAGTATACAGGTTTAACCATGCAAACCCCCAATTACAACCAGATAAGATTGTGGCCCAAAATAAATAATTGAGTACCCACAGAAAAATCAAATTTCATAATTATGATCCATAAAAACTCAGGCTTGATTATAAGCCCAGTGAAAACTGAAAGTTCCTGTCTTGGGATTAATACGCGACACATACATGTCGAGCATCCTACAAGGACTTAAGAAAGAAAAAGATAAACTAAACACGCCAGATAAATCATAAGAACTGGTATTGAAAAATATTACCCAAGAGTGATTTTGTGAGAGGTTTTCTAGTGGCGGAAAGTGAGAGGATGCTGAAACTTCTGGCTATGGATTGTGTTTTGAGGGAGGTGAGTGGGCAAGAGAGCAAACCCACCGTTGCCATGGAAGTTCTAGGGGCAAAACTGTGAACGGGAGGTAAAAAAGTGGAGGCAACACAACGACTAGCCATAACGTCTGCAACAAAACAATTCCTTAGCCCTTTGGGATTTGCTTGATATTCAAGTAGAAAAGGAGAGCACTGGGTAATAAAACAATCTCTTGCCCGACCCGAAAACCGGTGGGACGGGTACCCTGCTTAATATATAATTAACTAATTATGGGCGTAAACATAAAAAAAATTAGAAACTCAATTGAAATTCTTATAAAATTAAAATCCGTTTTAAATTTATGCGATATGTTATGAAACTTAAAGAAAGGAACTACTATTGCAAAAGAGAAATAAGAAATTCTCTCTGAAACTCTTAAGAACTGAAACTTTCTTTCTCTCTCTATATTTTCTTATGAATTTCATTACAACTGAAACCCCTATTTATAGGCTTTGAAATTACTATGCAAGTTACTATGCAAGTCACTATGCAAGTCATTATACGGAATTTAAAATAATAGTGGTGAGGTCATTCACATAATTTAGTGGTGGGACAGGGGGCGGCTGATAATTTCGTTCGTTCATTACACTCCCCCTTGAATGACCGCCAATAAGAAATCTGCCTCGTTAAAACCTTGCCAAGTAAAAACCCAGTGGGAAGAAAAACCAATGGCGAAGGAAAAAGAGTACAGTCTTCTTATGTATCCACAAGTGCTTTAAGATTGCCTCATTAAAACCTTGCAGAGGAAAACCCAGTGGGACAAAACCTCAGCGAAGGAAAAAGAGTACAATCAGCACATTTACTCCCCCTGAAAAGTGCATGACAAAAGATCTTTGAGTCTTCGCATTCCAATGTTATGCACAATCTTCTTGAATGTGGAAGTTGGTAACGCCTTTGTGAATAAATCTGCCAGATTATCACTAGATCGTATCTGCTTGACATCAATTTCACCTTTCTCTTGAAGTTTATGAGTATAAAAGAATTTCGGTGAAATATGTTTGGTTCTGTCACCTTTGATATATCCTCCTCTGATTTGAGTGATACAAGCAGTATTATCTTCATATAAGATTGTTGGGCTATTATTGATCATGGGAAGTCCACACTTTTCCTGGATATGTTGAATAACTGATCTCAACCAAATACACTCTCGACTTGCTTCATGAATAGCAATGATCTCTGAGTGATTTAAAGAAGTAGCAGATAGTGTCTGCTTAACAGATCTCCATGATATGACAGTATCTCCATAAGTAAATAAATATCCAGTTTGAGATCTACCTCTGTGTGGATCTGAAAGATAACCTGCATCTGCATGCCCAATCAATTCTGGACTTGAACCACGTTGATAAAATAATCTCATATCAACCGTACCATGAAGGTAACGAAGGACATGTTTAATGCCATTCCAATGCCTTCGAGTTGGTGCAGAACTATATCTTGCAAGCAGATTAACTGAGAATGTAATATCTGGTCGAGTGCAATTTGCAAGATACATCAAAGCTCCAATTGCACTGAGATATGGTACTTCAGGACCAATAATTTCTTCATCGTCATCACAAGAACGGAATGGATCTTTCTTCACATCAAGTATTCGAACAATCATTGGAGTACTCAGGGGATGAGATTTGTCCATATAAAAATGTTTTAGGACTTTCTCAGTATACATGGACTGATGAATAAAAATTCCATTTGGCAAGTGCTCAAGCTGCAAGCCGAGACAAAGTTTTGTTTTGCCAAGATCTTTCATTTCAAATTCATTCTTTAAATATATAGCGGTTTTTTAGATCTCTTCAGGAGTTCCCACAATATTTAAATCATCAACATAAACCGCAATAATGACAAATCCGGATTCTGATTTCTTAATAAAAACATATGGGCATATAGGATTATTCTCAAATCCTTCTTTTAATAGATATTCGCTTAAGCGATTATACCACATGCGTCCGGATTGCTTCAACCCATATAAAGATCTTTGTAGTCTGATGGAGTACATATTTCTAGATGTACTTGTAGATGCTTCAGGCATTTTATATCCTTCAGGGATTTTCATATATATGTCATGGTCTAAGGATCCATATAAATATGCAGTGACCACATCCATCAATTGCATTTCTAATCCTTTTGTAACAACCAGACTAATCAAAAATCTAAATGTGATTGCATCCATAACGGGAGAGTATGTTTCTTCATAATCAATCCCGAGTTTCTGCAGGAAACCTTGTGCAACAAGCCGTGCTTTGTATCGCACAATTTCATTTTTCTCATTACGTTTTCGTACAAATACCCACTTATATCCAACAGGCATTACACCCTTTGGTGTTTGGACAACAGGTCCAAATACTTCTCGTTTTGCTAGCGAATTTAATTCAGCTTCAATAGCTGTTTTCCATTTTGGCCAATCATTTCTACGTCGACATTCTTCGACGCTTTTTGGCTCACTTTCTTCATTACTTCTGGTAATATCAAGGGCCATTTTATATGAAAATATGTTGTCGACAACAGTTTTATTTCTATCCAGAATTTCTCCAGTTTTCATGAAATGTATTGAGATCTCATTATTTTCAGGTACCTGTTCCTTTTCAGGAGAAAACATTTCATGACACACCTCTTCAGGAGGTCCCTTTTTAGGAGATTTATACTCTTCAAGAGTTTCCTCTTCAGGAGGTTCTGGAATAGAAGATTTAAGCTCTTTAGGAGCACCAATTATATTTGTGGCCTGTATTGTGGATATGTGTTCTTCAGGAATACCAAATTCATTTTGTATTCTTTTCCTTCTGGGAATTTTATCTTTTGCACCAATAGGTCTTCCACGCTTCAGGCGTATTTTAGATTCACCTATTGCTACTTTGACAATTTGTCCTTCAGGGACTTCAATCCTTGCTGGAGTATTAACAGCAGGAATATAAGATTTTACTACACCTTTAGTGTCAGTAAATACATCCGGTAACTGATTTGCAACATTTTGCAAATGAATAATCCTTTGAACTTCCCGTTTACATTCATTTGTAGGAGGATCAAAATGAGACAGGGTCTTATTATCCCAAGTAATATCTTGTCGTGCTTCAGGTACCGACTTTTCTTTACCCATTAACGGAAAATTTGATTCGTCAAAATGACAATCTTCAAAACGTGCTTTAAACATATCCCCTGTAAGGGGTTCAATGTATCTAATAATGGATGGGGAATCAAAACCAACATATATCCCAAGTCTACGTTGAGGGCCCATTTTTGTACGTTGTGGAGGTGCAATTGGAACATATACAGCACATCCAAAAGTACGAAGATGAGAAATATTTGGTTGTTGACCAAATGCAAGTTGTAATGGAGAATATTTATGATATGCAGATGGTCTAATACGAATTAGAGATGCTGCATGAAGTATAGCATGTCCCCAAATAGAAATAGGTAGTCTTGATTTCATAAGTAAAGGTCTAGCGATTAGTTGAAGCCTTTTGATCAAAGACTCAGCTAAACCGTTTTGTGTGTGTGTATGGGCAACAGGATGTTCAACATCTATTCCTATTGACATGCAATAATTATCAAAAACTTGAGATGAAAATTCACCTGCATTATCCAATCGAATGGTCTTAATCGGATACTCAGGAAATTGTGCTCGTAGTTTAATTATCTGAGCAAGAAGTCTAGCAAATGCAACATTTCTAGTGGAAAGAAGACAAACATGTGACCATCGACTAGATGCATCAATTAGAACCATAAAATATCTAAATGGTCCACTTGATGGATGAATAGGCCCACATATATCTCCGTGAATCCTTTGTAAAAAGGATGGAGATTCAACAATGACTTTTGAGGGAGATGGTCTAATAATTAACTTACCTTGAGAACATGCAGAGCACGGAGATTCATTGGGTAGAAATATCTTTTGATTCTTTAAGGGATGCCCATGCGAATTTTCAATAATTCGTCTCATCATTATAGAACCCGGATGTCCAAGGCGATCATGCCAAGTCATAAATACTTTAGGGTCAATGCACTTCTGGTGCATTACCACATATGATTCAATTGTTCTCATTTTTGTATAATACAATCCAGAACATAGAGCAGGCAGTTTTTCTAATACGAGCTTCTGGCCCGATATTGTTTTAGTAATAAGAAGATGCTCTTTACTGCCTTCATTGGTCGTTTCAATATGGTAATCATTACGACGTATATCTTTGAAACTCAATAAATTTCTTCTGGATTGTGAAGAGAATAGAGCATCATCAATACAAAATTTGGTGCCATTAGGCAACACAATATAAGCTCTTCCGGAGCCCTCAATTAAATCTGATGAACCTGATATGGTATGGACATAGGCTTTACTTAATGTTAGATTTTGAAAATATTTCTTTTCTTTGAGAATTATGTGAGTTGTAGCACTGTCAGCCAGACATATATCTTTATCATTCAACTCAGAGATAAAAAGCTCATCAATGTGATCCATGATTCTACAAAATATACAAAACTTTTATTACTGATAGAAAGAAAATACATTAATTGAGTGGAACACTTCCATCTCCAATTAAGTGTTCAATACTACCATCAGGATGATTAAAGAAATCAGATACATCAAGATGAGTAACGTCTATATCTACTGAATCTAATAAATCATCTGATGGTTCTACTAAATTTGTTTCATGCACTTTATTCTTTCCTTTAATAGAAGCTTGATATAAATCAGCTAAGTGCCTGGCCGTACGACAGGTACGTGACCAATGTCCAGTCATTCCACATCTATGGCACACCTCTTCACTTTTCTTTGAAGAATTATTCTGAGGATTTTTACCCCTCTCTGAATTGTACCACTTCTGGTGATATGGTATATTATAATCCCTTTTAATGTTGTCATTCCTGGGACTAACATTTCTATAATTTCTCCTACCACGTCCACGCCTCCGATTTCTTCTAAAGGATGCACCATTCACTTCTGGGAATGATGCAAACCTATTACCATTCACTTCAGGGAATGATATTGAGCCAGTAGGGCGTGACTGGTGGCTTTCTAATAAGAGCTCATTATTCTGCTCAGCTACTAGAAGACATGATATAAGTTCAGAATATTTCTTGAACTTTCTTTCTCGATACTGCTGCTGCAGGAGCACATTCGAGGCATGAAATGTAGTAAAAGTCTTCTCTAGCATATCTTCATCGGTGATTTTCTCACCGCATAATTTTAATACTGAACTTATTTTAAAAAGTGCGGAATTATACTCACTAACACTTTTAAAATCTTGCAACCTCAGGTGCATCCATTGAGAACGAGCTCTTGGGAGGATGACAGTTTTCTGGTGTTCATACATCTCCCTTAAATTATTTCACAAAATATAGGGATCTTTTACTGTGAGATATTCAGTTTTCAATTCTTCATGAAGATGGTGGCGAAGGAAAATCATTACTTTAGCACGTTCCTGCAGGGATGCTTGATTTCCTTCTTTAATAGTTTCTCCCAGGTTCATTGCATCAAGATGTATTTCAGCATCAAGTATCCAGGATAAATAATTTTTCCCAGATATATCAAGAGCAACAAATTCCAATTTTGTAAGATTTGCCATTTTCTACACATATAAATAATAAATATGTGTATCTCAGAAAATATATTTATAAATTCACACAGATAATCATCAATAAAATATATCAAAGATTTCAAATAATATATTGAAAAACTTACAGAGGAATAATGCCACTAGCTTCAGAATTGGTAGAACCGTCGTGCTGATAACGTGTTATGAAACTTAAAGAAAGGAACTACTATTACAAAAGAGAAATAAGAAATTCTCTCTGAAACTCTTAAGAACTGAAACTTTCTTTCTCTCTCTATATTTTCTTATGAATTTCATTACAACTGAAGCCCCTATTTATAGGCTTTGAAATTACTATGCAAGTTACTATGCAAGTCACTATGCAAGTCACTATGCGGAATTTAAAATAATAGTGGTGGGGTCATTCACATAATTTAGTGGTGGGACAGGGGGCGGCTGATAATTTCGTTCGTTCATTACACGATACAGTTTTTTTTTTTTTTTGAGAAGAAGATAATCATTTCATTAATCTTTAAAGTAGTAATTGCCAGAAGAATTTCCTCCAACATTATTCTCTCCTCAAAGAATTTAAGTGCTTCCTTAACTAAAGTGTGAGTTATAACATTTAGGTTCCTAATTACATGGTAAACTTTCCAATGGGTTATATGCTCGAGCATTTCCTTCGTATATTGGTTTATTAAACCAGACATGCTCCAGTTTTCTCTATTTCCATTGAGGCTGTTTACCACTTTCAACACATCACTTTCAAAAATCACAGGGTTTAGTCCCAAGTGTCGAGCGAGAACAACTGCTTTCATAGCAGCCAATGCTTCGGCTAAAGCAACATTAGGAAATGCATCACATCGAGACATTATTGACGCTAAGGCCTTCCCTCTCCAATCTCTAATTATGACACCTATGCCCACTTGGCAATTAACACCGTTCACAGCCATATCCCAATTTACTTTAAACTGATTTTTTGGATGAGGAAACCATTGTTGTTGAGGAGGTGACCATTGAGGTCGTAGGTTAGAGCTCTTTCTGTTAGCCTTCATAAATTCTGTTGTTTTAAGATGCAGCAATTTAGATAACTCATTTGGAGCTTCAAAGTTATCCTCAAATACATACGTATTCCGCCTTTTCCATATTGAACAAGTTGTGATTGTAAATATTGTCATTTCCTCCTCTGTTAGAACCTGAAACAAGTGTGTTACCAGTCCTTGAAATGTTGAGTAGACCGCACTCATTTTCTGCAATTTCCTCAAACTGGAACTCTAAACATCTTGTGCAAAGCCACATGTCCAAATAGCATGGAGAATAGTCTAAGGTTCCTGTTTTACAGATTGGACAGAGGGGAGAAGCTAACATTTTCTTTCTATTCAAATTATGGTTGGTGGGCAGGGACTCATGAACAGTTCGTCAAAGAAATACCCTGCTTGTATTCAATGCTTTAATTCTCTAGAGAAACTTCCAAACATATTGCCTTCGGTTTGATGAAGAGCTTTGATCATGAGACTCTTGTTTTAACTGGCAGAGGAGATTATTGGCGATTTTCATCGAAAACTTTCATTCTTAGTCTCTCTCCATGTCAACTGATCAGCTATTCCCAAACAACTAATTGGAATCCGACAGATAGTTAAAGCCTCAGACTCTTCAAAGTTTTCAAAAATCATTCTCGTATTCCATGATCTCATATCGGCATCAATTAACATGCTGACTTTTCCCCTTTTAAGATCTTGGCTCAGATTTGATTGCACTTGAAAGAAAACCGGTTGTGGAATCCATTTGTCCTCACAAATTATGACAAAGTTGTCGTCTCCAATCCTCCAAAAAAGTCCTTCCTTCAGTACCTCTTTCGCTTCCAAGAAGCTTCTCCACAAGTATGAAGAATTGCTGCCAACTTTGCTGTGAAGAAAATTGGATCGCCAGTAATATTTCGCTTTCAGCACTTTGGAAGCCAGGGAGTATGAGACACCACTCTTGCTTAGCTAATATAGCAATATTAAAGAGCTCAAAATTTTTATAGACTTTTTAATATTATACACAATTTTTGGTATTATATATATATATATATATGCTAGATTGTTAGTTAATATAACATGATATTCTACTTTTATTGCTCAAGTATATTAATCTTATAATGTAAATTTTATATGACACGTGACATAACATAAAATTAATTTTATAATTTTTAATATAACATTTGATATAACATATAAGTTTTAATCTTATAGTATAAACTTAGTATAGCACAAAATTTAAATCTTAAACATAAACATTAATATTAAGTTACTAATATAAACTTACTTTATATATATATATAATATACTCATACTATTATATAAATAGATTAATAATTTAATATATATATATAAATATTATATTATTATTAATATAGATAATATGTAAAATTAGAAAAATCAGATCAGACCGAAATCGAAAAATCTGGAAGTTTCAATTTTAATAGTGAATTGGTTGAGTATCGATTTTTAATTTTTTTTTCTAAAAATGTACAAAACCGGACGTGTTAGACCTCCTACTCTACAACAAACGTTGTCGTTCTACTTTACTTATACAGCATTCCGACAGTTATTTAGTTCGTAAGGCTGGCCTCGCAAGTCTCAAGCTCCGACACCTTCGACGTCCAACAGGCAACAACTCTTGTTCATATTTGTCCCAAGTCAGGATGGCTCGATTGGAAAAGTTTCACATTCATAGAAGAGTGGTGATATAAGCTTGATACAGTGCTGTCCCATTTCGAATTGAAATTTATTTACAAATCTGTCTAATGATTAGGGATATAAATAGTCCGATCTGATCTGAAAAAAATATGGACCGATTCTATTCGGTCTAAAAATTTTCTTTCTCACTCTAGATCGGACTGAAATTCTATTCGATCCATACCTGTCAAATCTAATTCGGTCTAGGGATAGTCCGGTCCGGTCTAAGAGTACTCCATATGATTTAATAGACTAAATTTGATTTAAAATTCTGTAATAATTAAATATATTTTTTTGGCCAAAGTTTATAAATTATTAAATATATACTAGTACTACTTTCATAAAAAATAATCATCTTTGTCAATTGCCAATTTCTAATCTCATCTAAATATTAAATAAAATATATAGTTATCACTTATAATCTTTAGACTTAATACTTATACTATAAGTTATAACTAATATTATATATTATATATAACTCACAGGTTGATTAGTAAATTTAATTCTCATAAGTCATATCAATTAATCAATGATATTAATGATCATCGATTATACTTCATATATAGTTAAAAATAACATTAATAATTAATATTTATAATTACTACATGTACTCATAAGAAGAATAATTATTAATTAGTTAATAGTAATTTAGTGATGCATCCTAGGTTAGTTAATTATAACTAATAATACTATTACATAATTTATATTAGTATATTATAAATTTATATGTTAGTGAATAGTGATAAAGTAGTAATAATATATTAAATAATAATAATACACTTATTATTTATACTTTATATAAATATACTATAATTTATACTTTTATACTATAACTATTATAAATTATAATATGTTAACATTATAAGAATATATATTATATTTATATGTTATACTACTACTCTTAATCTATATTAATATTAATATTATAATTTATATACTATTACTTATATATATACATATTTATAAAAAAAATAGGTGTGCATTCGGTTCGGTCCAGTCCAGGGGGAGAAATGTTCTCCCCCTGGATCGGACCGAAAATATTTGGTCCATAAAAAAATTAGACCGGACTGAACCATATGGTCCGGTCCACCGGTTCTGTTCGATCTTCTTACACCTCTACTAGTGATACACCAAATGAAAAATACTATATTTCTAGGTGAAAGTCATCTCGATTGTGTCCCGTTTCGAGTTTTACATGATTTTTAAGTAAGTGTTTTTAAATAATTCTATGATTTTTTTATATTTTTAAAAAATGTTTTAAGTGTTGTGAAAGTAAAAATATGATTTTTTTGCATATTTTTTTATCGTCTTAAAATATTTTTTAAAAATATAAAAGAATCACAACATTATTTAAAAATACTTACTTAAAAATCATGTAAAAAAAAAAACTCAAAACGGGACACATTCGGAACGACTTTCACCGGGATGACTAGCACTGCCCTACACCAAATACATTATCAACGTGAAAATTTACCACATTTATTATCATAGAAACATATTAATGTTCAGATGTTCTCAAGTGGTACTGTATTTATAACCGACTTATAATTAGCATAAAATTCTTTCAACTTGTTGGCAACCAACCCTATAACTTGATTTAAAAAATAAATAAAAAATTAATGAGCAAGCCTTTTACATAGCAAAATCAGACTAAGGTTCAGAGATGAAGACAGACATAACGCAGAAACCCTTTCTGATGTATTGCTGTATGATTCTTTCAAAGTTCCCTTCCAGCTAAATCTTCAAGTGTCAAATTCAGGGTATCAACAGAACCTTTCTTCACTTCCTCACCACGAGCAGCCAAGTAATCTTCAATGCTTCCTGGTTCTCCGAACCATCCAAGACGATCCGCAATCAGGTGTAGATTATTACACCCGGCACACCGAGCCAACACTACTCCCTTCTCATATGATTCGCGACAAACTGTCTTGACAGATCTTGTTTCACAGACCTTGCAAGTAAAGATCATTGCAAGATCATGCCTTGACGATGTTTTCAAGTTTGAAGTGGCAGAATATTTAACAGTCGAACTGTCATTACTATGTATATTAGAGGGAACATTAGCCAAATCTCCGCCATCAGGCTTCAAACTGCCAGCTTCATGATTTTCTAAATCCTTATTAACATGGCTGGTTGGATTTGTTTGAGTCTGAATATCTCCTTTACAAACTTGGGAGCTGCTGAAGAATGCAGTTGCTGAAGGAAGAAGTTGCCAAAAAGGTTCTGCCACCAATAAGGGGAAATCCACACAAACAAACACAATTTAGACACCATCCGTTTTTTTTAAATCAGGAAATATGTAACTAGAAAAGTTTCCAGCGCAATTATAGAGATGAGAAACAATAACGATAAAATTTACCGCTCTAAAGTCCAAACTGAATTAGGCGTAGGAGGTCTTATTCTCCCAGGTGTTAATCCATCCATAAGACAGGATTGTTGAACATTGAAATGAAAAAGAGAACTAATAAACCTTGACCATTTGCTATACCTCTAGCTTTAGGGCCTGTTTGGGAACACAACTGTCTCTCAGATATTCTCATACTACTTTATTAAACTCCATTCTCAATTCATACTCGCTCAAGAAACAGTTTGTTTCTTGGAGGAAAGTATTAATGACGAACAAAAACCACAGAAAACTTCCACTTCCTGATCAGGATGAAACATTCCCTTCAAGATCACTCATCAACGAACTAGTAGATAGGAAAAGGCCAAAGTTCAATTCTTTTTCTTCTTCTTCTTTTTTTTTAATTACATTCGGTTTAAAAATTAGAGTGGGCGAATTTTTCACACGGAGAACGATTCTTAGCAGAACCCAATGGAACCTACGTCTTAGCTACATGTTCACAATATTTCAACTCAAAAAGGAAGTGCAGGGCTTCAAATGCATAGCTTATTTATTTCAGTTTCCTCAGTTTTGGTCCATAAGCGGACATAGAACACGAGACTTTAACCTAACCAATAACAAGAACATAATCGGAGACAGTATAATCTTATAATTGATAAAAAAAAAAAACAAGATGACCCAAAAAGAAGAAGAGAGTCATGGTCCCGGATACAATTTGAGCAGATACAACACTCGCGGTCATAACTGAACTATAGGAGCATCGTTTCTAGGGTTTTCCTATGAAGGTAAAGACAGTCGCGCGCACCTTTGAGGGAAGAGGAGTTGGGCCGAGTCTGATTACGGACGAAGAGGGTGAGCAGCCTCTTCCGCAACATAGTCGCCGCCATGGTGGCTTACTGTCCAAGTTCGAAGGCTAGGGACAGCTCCACACACGCCCAACGTTGGGTATATAAACGAAATTACATCCTCGCGCATTTTTAAAACTGAAATTACTTGCCAATTAATCCAAGTTTCCCTTTTCTCCTACTTTATAAACAAACAAAAAGAAAATTATGAATTTTTTTTTTTTGTCTTTATACATTCGGGAGATAGAAGTTTTAGGTCCGTTTGGATTAAGAAATAAAATCAGTTAAGATAAGTTTAATTTATTTTTTAATATTATTATTATTTTAAAATTTAAAAAAATTGAATTGAGATTTAAAAAATGTGTATAATAATTTATATCTTGTATGAAAAATTAAAAAAAATATAATAATAAAATGAAAATAAGTTGAGATGAATTTTAAATTCAAACCGGACCTTAATTTCAAACTTTTATTTTAAAGTTTAAAAATTATGCCAATCAAATTATAAACTTTTGACATAAAAAAAAATTGTGAGAAGAAACATCTTACAATTGAAGTTTCAATTTATATTGGTGATTAAAAACTAGAAATTATTGTACATGGTTAATTTAAAGAGAAAATATTTTGATCGATTCATTTAATAAACTCCAAATAACAACTCTCCAATGAGTAAATTACAAATAGACTTCCTACTTAATTTTCTTGTGCCTGAGCTTAGATGAATAGTATAATTTAGGGCTGGTTCAATATACATTGAGGTCTTAGATGAAATTTAAGTAAGTCAGTCATAATTATATATAATATAATAAAATATAAATGATTATATAAAAATAAAGAGATTTTATTTAAATTTATAATTAAATTGTTTTTGAATTTATATTTAATACAACAATTTGTATAAAATGAGGCCTTAATATAAATTTTGTACCTTAATTTAGTATGATTTTAAAAAAATCATTATTAAATAAAAAATCATTATAAAAAATCATAATTAAATAATTCATTATATTAAATATTAAATATTAAAATCATTTAAAAATATAATAATTTATTATATTAAATATTAAATATAGTGTCGCGGGGTTTTGCATATATTGAAAAGTATATTTATTTAAATTTTATTTAATGATATGTTTTTTCATTTAAAATATATATATATATTTAATCATTTTTATTATTAAAGACCTTACATAGAATAGGGACTTAGACAATGACTTAAATATTGAGCCGGCCCTAGTACAATTATGAAAGCCTTCGCATGAAAGCCCACCCTCTTCATCTGCGCGAAAGCCCTCTCTCACCTTTTCCCTCTCTGCCCCTCCCTCTCCTTGGGCTAGACCAAAAACTTCGAAATCCTCATCACTCGAAACTGTCAAAGCCATCGCCGACATAACACTCGAAGCGATGACACTCAAATGTTACAGGAGCCTTGATCTTATTCTTAATTTTACTATTATGAAAATAATATTTTATTTATAGTGATATTAATTTTCTATTGCTAAATCAGGTATTTTACTTCAAATTTATTTAAATTATAGTTAGTGGTGGCCAGTCCTTTATAGCACTTCATTGAGGTGGTTTTATACCTTGTTTTTTTCTTCATTGGATTATGATCTCTATAGAAAAAAGAACATAAAGAAGCTTATAAAGGCTGTAGATTCAGTACATTTTCGATTACTTTGACTAGTCAAAATCCATACCAATTAATTTCGTCCGTAGATCGGTAGTCTATTGTCGACAGCTTATTCCGTAATTTCCTGGCGGTCTATTCCACTGTTTCAATACTAACAGCTGAAAATAATGATTTCCTTCCATTATACCATACGTTCCTTTGTTTGTCGTAACCCATTCATTATAACTCCTCGGAAAAACAAAGAAGAAAACGATAAAGAGGACGAGAGAGACCCTCTAGAGTCTTATCTATTGTCTTCTCTCCTCCCTCTTTCAAATTGGTTGATTATGATCTTGTTTGAATTCAAAAACAAAGATAAGATGAATTAAATTGAATTTATTTTTTAATATTATTAATATTTTAAGATTCGAAAAAACTAAGTTGAGATTTAAAAAAACTGTATTGAAATTTATATTTTATATAAAAATATAAAAAAAAAATATAATGATGAATTTGAGATAAATTGAGATGAACTCGTTTCGTCTTCGAATACAAGCAGTGCCTATATCTCGCCGTATCTTCGTTGCCATCATCATTTAATTTTGTTCTGACTTCAACCATCGTTACTCTGGTCAAGATTTTAAGATAATAGATAAATAGCTAGTAGAAAATAGCATATTGCATCTACTGAGTACGCGAAATAACAATCAATAAACAAATAGCATATAATTATCACATACATTACACTCAGAACAGAGGCTAACGCCCCCTCCCTCCCAATAGGCAATAGGTCGTCAAGAAAATTTAAAAATTTGTCTGTTATTCACAACACATTCAGTGTTCGCAAGCTCCTCTCAATCTCCTTTAATGAGTTTGGAAAAAGCTAATAAGGTTAGATACATTTACAAATTATGTAAATGCCACACATTTAAAAAAAATTAAAAATCTTTATTTTATTATTAAAAAATTAAAATTTACATATAAATCTCATATTTTTTTTATATATATTTTTTAAAAAATAATTGACGATATTGACAAACTCTATGACAACAAATATCATCTCTCACTTTTAAACCCCCGAAAAAGATTAAAAAAACTTACACAACCCCCTCCAAATAAAGATTAAACCAAAAGCGGCGGGGGCAAAAATGGAATCCAGTTGCAAAATATCATCGGGGGGCCATCGAAACCGAAAATTCCGTGGGCAGGCCAATTTGCTCCGCCCACTTCTGTGACTCCATATACAACTTGGATACCGTAACTGCAACCCGACCCATATCGGGCCTCTTGTCCGGATCCTCCTCTACGCACTCCAACCCCAGCCGCACCATCTTCTCCGCCACCTCCACCGGATACGAATCCCTCAACCTCCTATCCACCCACCTCCTCACCTCCCCACCACCACCTCCGGCCACCGCATCTTTCGCCGTGTCGATCACGCTCACCCTCCTATAAACACCCACATCGCCATTAACACTAGAGCCCTCGTCCTCAAACCTATACTTGAGGGCCTCCTCTCCGGACAACAGCTCCAATACCACGACTCCAAACGCGTACACATCGCTCTTCTGCGTCGCAATTCCCGTTGACTGAAACTCCGGTGCCATGTACCCTCTCGTCCCCTCAAACTTAACTTCCCGACTATCCAACTTCTTGGATTTCGCAGAATCTAAGTTATTGTTTTCGGTGATTTCTCCACACAACTCCGCGGTGCCGAAGTGGCAGATCTTCGCGTTCAGAGACTCTTCGGTTACGATAATGCTGGAGCTCTTGATGTGGTTGTGAACGAAGCTGGAGTTCAGCCCCGAGCAATGGTGGATGTAATCGAGGCCGTGCGCAAGGTCCGTGGCGACCTGCATGCGCGAGAGCCAGGAGGAGAGGACCGTGAAATTAGGGTTCTTAGGATTCCGGAGACAACCAGTGAGGTTCGCACCTTCAACGAATTCGTACACGAGGTACACGTAATTCCCGGACAAAGACGCGCCAAGGAGCTTGATTATGCTGCTGTGGTGGCTCCGACAGATCGTCAAGACACGGTCGCGTAGCTCCAGTAATTCGATAGGACGGCGGAGCTTGCGCTGGAAGACGATGGCGTCCTTGTCGCGAAGCGAGCAACGCCACGAGGCGGACGAGGAAGATGAGGAGAATCGATTGGCAAGGAAGCTGTTGGTGGCGGCGCGGATTTCGGAGAACTTATAGACGTGAGGGTTCTCCGGGAGAGAGTCCTTGAGGCTCGAGAGAGAGGCTCGGCTTGAGGCGGAAGACTTGGACCAGAAGTTATCGTAGCTGGAACCAGTGGTGTTGAAGTTTGTGTTGCTGGAGATATTGTTGGTGGTGGTGTCTGGTAGGATCGAAGGGGGGGAAGACTTGAACGATTTGCGAGATTTCGAATGCCCGTTCCTCTGGGGTTCGATCACGTCTGTGCTTTTCTTCGTTTTGCACATTGGAAAAGGGTGAAAAAGGCGAGAATGATGGTCGGAGATGGGTAATTAAGCTGCAAGTGCGCCGGGTAGCGGTGGCGTAGCATAGCAGAGAATCGGATGATCGGATCCTGCCGTTGCTTTGGAGGTGGAATGCGCACCGCTACAGTCGGATCCTTGTCAATATTTTCTCATCCACCTGGCGTTATATTATTTTATAAATTTCTCTCCTCTTCTGCGCGGTCAAATGCACGCAACAACCAATCTCAAAAACAAAAAAAAAAAAAAAAGAAAAAAAAAAAAGGCACGCAACAATCAAACCGACTTTAAAAATAATAATAATAATAAAAAATAATAAAAGAAGTCTAATGTGAGAAGCAGCCTACATATCGACAACTTTCTTATATAAACAGTATAATATAATAGAATTGTTATTAGCAGTCTTTACTATTTGGGACAATCGGAACAGTCTAAAAATATAAATGATATTTTTACCGTTCATATGAACGGTAAAAATATCGTTTATATCTCTAACTATTCCGACTGCCTCTAGACTGCCAAAAATTATTCAATACAGTATAATTATATGAGTAATATTAGGGAGCATCCAACATTCATTGCACACACTCACATAAACAGTACATATATACAGTATATATATACTGTTCATGTGAGTGTGTGCAATGAGTATTGAATGCTCCCAATATTTTTTCTAATTATATTGTTTATATAAGTGGACTGCCGCGTGTACTGTGTAGGCTACCCCTAGAACATCTCATAAAAGAAAGCCTGATTAAGGGATATATTACTCCTACTCCCTTTCTACTTGCTCCTTTCTTTCTTCCTCTCACTCGAGGCGGCTCTCCTCGCATGCCAGCGATATAACCACAGTTGCAGGTTCTCTCTCTCTCTCTCTCTCTCTCTCTCTCTCTCTCCATCTGTGGATGCATGCCTATGTGTAAATAGATGCTGAAACTTGCAAAAACATTTATGGTTTATGCATTTATGGAGGATTTCTACTTGAATTTACATTTTATTAGTGAAATTTGGGATTACCCTATTTATTTTTCAGAATATTTGAACTAAAAGAATAATTATTAAAATAACAAAAGAAGCCTGGCTCAAGGGATATATAATCCTTTCTCCTTTCTACTCCACTCTCTTCCTTCCTTTCATCGAGGCAGCTCTGCTTGCATACATATGGGTATTTCTATGTACATGCCTATTTATTTGACAGACTTGCAAAAACATATATGCTTTATATATTTATGTGAATATTTCTACATCAATCTACATATCGTTACTGCTATTTGGGATTGTTTTGTTTGTTTTTCAGAAGATCAGAACATACGAAATGGAAATAGAAGAGCCTCTCTTAAAATTTGACCGTTAAATAGTGTTTTTTTTCTTTATTCTTTCTGGCACTAATTGATTTTTTTACAATCTACACTGTATAAATGATCTAGAACTTTACCTATCAAAAAAATAAATGATCTAGAACTTAGAGGAATATGTTTATTTATATATAATTAAGTTTCTGGTTTCCTAACGATATATATCTATATTTTATTTATCCCTTGTAGTTTTGTTTTATTGGACTTTTACTTCATTGAACTCTTCACCCTACTTATTTTGTTCATATGTACAATTGTTTTGACCAACCAGCTTTATCTTTTAGGTCAAATAAGATTTCCATAACAATGTTAATTTCAAAGCAAATCCTATTGCCTCCTCCTCTACCGGATATGGCTATCATGATTACTTTTAATTTAGGGATATGTAGTTGATTGCTAACTACAAGATAATTGATTATCAATCTCAACAGAATGAACCTACTAAATAGGAGCTCTTTTGTCTTTGAGCATGTGGTGAAAATTGACAAAACCTAAGATATGTAAAGTGCCTAGACATACCGAGTATTAATTATGAGAGCGAGGTATACATATGGCACTCTTTATAACTGATTGGTTGTCCAAGTTTTTTTTTATATTTTTTTGATAGATAAGCAAACCAAGCTAATTAAGTCTAATCTAGGCCAGGTCACCGTGCAGTTTCAACCTTTTGATAAGAGAAGCAGACATCAAAAGTTGATGTTCTGCTGAGGAAGAGAAAAGTTGATTTTGGCTCCCTCGAAGTTGTTTTTAGAAGTAGTTGAAGAGATTATTAGATTTTGATTGCAACTAAGCTGCTTAACTGTTATGCCTTCCATATATTGAAAATAATTTGTTATTGCTACTCAACATTTATCTTCTCTGTACACAGTTAGAACGAATTGTCAACACATGGAGCAAACCAAGCTAATTAGGTCCAATCTAGGCCAGATCAGCGTGCAGTTTCAACCTTTTTATAAGAGAAGCAGACATCTTCATACTGCTAAATCTGTTTCTATGCCATTTTCAAATGTGGATAGAAGGCAGCCCAGATTGCGTTCCAGTCAAATGAAGCAATCTAGTTCAGTTGTATGTCATGTTGGTTTGGTATGTTTGCTTTGGCATATTTATAATTTGTATTATATGTCTGCTTCTGCATTTTCTCATTCTATTGGATAGGATACAGCCTTTTTTGCATTGGATCACCTCCTATAACCTTAAAAGTCAAAATTTGTTGTGGCAAACCCAAGTTTAGACCTTCACGAGCTGGATATGGTTGTTTCTTTTGTAAAAAAATTCTGCTATGCTGGTTGAGATTTACAAGTTTTAGCATTAAAAACAGATTGGGGAAGAAATCAGTCAATTGAATACCTGATCACTGATGCATAGGAGTTCCGTTACTTGGTATTTATGCTACTGCATGTCTGTCTAGAGATGTGGTTATGCATGAATCTCTTATGTCTGGTTCCCGCACTCTTCATTCTGTAGAATGCAACGTGCTCTGCAGCAACTTCGGAGCAAAAAAAAACCCTGAGGCGGAAGGCTCCAACAATTACTGGCACTCCCGGTAATGGCTATGTCTCAATATTTTTCACTTGCCAAACTACATAAGAATTAGTTGATGCATTGATGTCCCTAGCCAGACGACTGATGCTGTCTTTGCTCAGTTTATTTCAAGAGGGTAACCATATGTAGCAACGGTCATTTGCATTTCAACTGTACTTTGTTTTAATAAGTAGGATTATATTGAAAACTCAAGAAGATGCAAACATGAACACTGGAAGTATACAAGCCACGCATTTTACTTGTACTTTGCACTGCTTCAACTTCAATTCCTAGACTTGTCTCCTTTTCGATTTTTTTGGATGAATAGTTTTGGCAATTATTGTTCCTACTTTTCAGCTTGGTGGTTATGCAATATCCAGTAATATATATGTGTGTGCATGTCCCCTCTCTCTGTTGAATTGTGCTTTTACTTCGTGGCATTTATTGAACATGCTTATATTGCATTATCTAGCAAACCTTCCACTGGAATTTTTTTTTTGGGGGGGGGGGGTGTAGTTTAAGATGTCATAGACGGGGTGCACCAGACAATATGATTGATATGCAGGAGAATCTTCTAATTTCTGAGGGGAAGATAATCTTTTGAATGCTAACCGCTAGCGCATCTCAATATAAAATTTATTTGGAAGGTTAAATTTGTCTACCTGTGGATTGCCAGAAGAATGCTGCCAATCCAGCTTTTATGTTAGTATTGGATTAGAATTCTCTATTTTTATTTAGGAACTCAGTTGGAGTTATTAAGAGAAATGCTGATTTACTTTGTTTTAAAATTTAGAATCCCCTCTTGGGGATTTATTAGATCATTTCAAATAGCAGCATATAATGGTTTAATGCATTTCAGGCAAGGAGAAGGCAGCAAAACTTGATGACGGTGGATTTGGTTTCCCACCCTATCATGATGGTGGTGGTGGCGGTGGCGGTGGAGGCGGAGACAATTCGTCAGGTGGATGGATCCTTTTTGCTATTCTTGGTGTCTTAGGCTTTTTAAAAGATAAAGAAATTGAGTGGCGTAATCAGAAGGATAAATGAAGATGAGTGAGATTTTTCACTAGTCTAAACAAGGACATTTGGCTTACATTATTGGTATTAGAGATTTTTGTTCTAAATGTCTTTGACTAGATGAATAAAGTTTGATAATTAGAGAAGGTTTATCTTGAGCTATAATTCATTACCTTTGCATTGAAATTTAAATTCATTTGAATGGAGAGATGAGATAAGATAGTTTTGAAAGTTGAATAAAATATTATTTGAATATTATTTTTAAATATTATTAATGTTTTGAAATTTAAAAAAGTTAAATTGAGATTTGAAAAAATTGAATTGTTTATTATATTTTGTTTAAAAATTAGAAAAAAAATTATAATAATAAGATTGAGATGAGTTAAATTATCCCAACTTCAAATCAAACCGTGCCTATTTATTTGTTATGTTCTCTCTCGACGAGTCTGGGAATTTGAAAAATATTTGTGCAACGAGTTTCGGTCGTAAATGCAAAACTTGAAAAAGCCCTCTTCTATATGTGTCCGATCAATTCAACCATTTCTCAAAACATCACTTTGTATATATCCACTCGATTCTGTGGGATAACATGTCTTCAGCTACTTTTGGTTTCGCTTTTATTTGCCTGGTTCAGATTAGATTAGATTAGATTAGATTAGGCGGTCAAGGTATACATCACAAACTTAAATTAAATTAAAAATCTATATATCTATATATATATATAAAGAAAATGTTAAAAATAACCGACACATCCTGGAACCGAAACCATAGCCATTGGTAGGGATGTCAAATCAGGTTAACGAGTTTTATTCGTGTTGTATCAAAATATGTATATTATATTATATGGATCAATCTTAACTCGATCCATTAAATTTATTGTATCCAGATTTCAAATTCTAACACGACATAATACGATTTATTTTAACCTATTTATAAAAAAAGGTTACATAAATCCAAAATTAACCTATTTGATCTTATTAAATGTAATATAATTTTATGTAAATGTTAAAATCACAATATTTATAAAATTATAAAATCAACTACAAGTCTGAAATTATAATTTAAATAATAAAAATATCAAAATTAGAATATTAATAATTTTATTTTTAGGTATTAATAATTATAATTTTAACTTTCTTAACGTGACAACCCGTTAAGCAATTATATCTTAACAGATCCACCCGTTTTGACACGAACCCATTAATACTAAATCATAGTCCATTATTATCATATTATGTTTGTGTTAAATTAAGTGTGATACATTATCATCCCTAACCATTGGGATTCCGCTTGCTCGGGAGAGGTTCTCATATTAAAAGGAACAGGGAATAAAAAGAGGCAAACAAAATAAAAAAAATTCCAGCTAGATCGATGTGCGCTAGTTGTTTTTTCCTTCACATTTTTCAATATGGTCTAAGATGAATTGTATGCAAATGACAACAGTTTCGAAGTGTTTAGAGTCGGACAAACTGTACGTTTATTCAATCCAGTGCTAAACAAATTGGACTTCCAAATAAATCCAGTTCTAAGTTGATGTAATTCAGGTTCAATCATCGGCAATGACTAGGGATATTTTGCCATCAAAGCCTAAAAAAAAGGGATGTTTTGCCATCCTAGAAAGGAAAATACCACCCATCCTAGAAAGTCAATTATTATAAAGGGAAGAGAAAAGGGAGAAAAATGATAGAAAGAATTGAAACAGTGAAGAAATAAAACACCACAAATGTTCAACTCAACAAAACAGAGTTCAATATCCGGCAATTGAAAGCAAGCGAAGCAGTGAAATAACTTGGATAAACCAGAAAATAAAGTACTCAGAAACTACAGACATCAGACAAAGCTCCCCTCAGTCATGCTCTTAAGTTCTTAACAACCAAGATTTGTTTTTTAATATAATAAAAAGCTATGTTCTTTTTCAATTAATTAGTAACATTTCCATAGGCTTGGAGTTCCTCACCAGTAAGCCTGCAAATCCTCCACTCCTCCAAAACCTTGGCACCCATTTCCTCATAGAACTTGATAGCCTTCACATTCCAGTCCAGAACCACCCACTCCACTCTCCCGTACCCCATCTTCACCGCCTGTGCTGCCACAGCCGAAAGCAGCATTTTCCCAAGTCCCTTACTTCTATAGCAATCCCTCACAAACAAGTCCTCTACATAAAACCCCGGCTTACCCAGGAAAGTAGAGTAGTTGGGGAAGAATAAAACGAAGCCGGCAATCACAACGTCAAAGCCGTCTCTGTTGACGGATCGAAAATTTTCCTTTTCTGGATCATCGATGGGGAGATCGAGGGTGAGCGTCTGTGTCATAGGAGAGAAGAGAGGATGTGAAGTGGGTAGGAATGGGTTCGGGGAGACCTCGAGGACGAAGATGGTGAAGGATTTGAAAGGAGGGGAAGTAAAAATGGTTGAGGAAAGAGAGTCTTCGGTGGCGGAGCAGAGGTGGGCCAGGTGCTCGAAGACGGCCAACTGGTGGATGAGCTTGTGGATGTGAGGGACGTCAGATGGGTCGGCCAAGCGGACACGGGAGAAGAGTGGGTACCCCGTTGGGGTTGGGTTCGGCAGTGTTGCCGGCGCTGGGACCGGTGGAGGTGGAGGAGCGGCGGCGGCCATTGCAGCTTTCGTATTCGTCTGTCTGTTTGTTTGGGAAATTTGTTTAGAAGAAGAGAAATGGGATTCTAATTAGTAATTTCTAGACCAGACTTGCACGCACGCCTTGCCTTCTACTTTCTTAAGCGATGGGTTTTGCATGGTCAAAATTCAAATCATGAAAATATAGGTCGCAATTTTGAGTAATTTCATATGAATATTTTATTTTTGGATAATAATATCATATGAATATTTATAGAAAAGGGTGCTTTTAAATTTTATGTATTGTTTGTTTTTTAAAATTATTTCATTTTATTTAATTTTAAATTTATTATTATATATTTTTTAATTCTTATATAAAATAAAATAAATAATTTAATTTTTTTAAATCTTAAAATAATTTTTTTAAATCTAAAACAAAATTAATATTAAAAAAATATTTTATAATATATATATTTTTATTTTTATCACATTTTATCTCATCACATGTATAAAAATAGATCAGATCTTAGTTCCTTGAGTCGACGACTTTTGTTCTTTTTTTTGAAATAATCTCATTATCGTTTCCCAACAACAAATAGAGTCAAGAGTATATTTCACGGATGTACAGTACAGGCTCTTATTTATTTACTTATATTTATTTATTTAAAATCATAAAATGTGATATTGTTAAATATATAAGATTTTTTTTTTTAAGAATACAAATATGAACATCTTCATTCTACTTCCATTTTATATTATATGTACTTTTATCACATTGATGAATATGCTATTAATTGTATATCAACTGTTAAAATATATATAGAAATCTCATGTGGACAAACAATGTCACATCGATAAAGTAAAACATGAGCGTAAAGAGTCTTGATAAGTATTCGTCCAACAAGACGTATTAAACTCTAACACGTAGAAATTTAATGCTTTAAATAACAAAGGTGCAAATCATTTGTTCTGTTCAATGCATTTGGAGTTCACACAGTCGTGCATATTTTATAAGAACAAATTCCAAGATTTTCAAATCCACTTTTATAGAGACCAACCTTCGGCATGTGCGACTTGATCACTAGTCGTTTGGTATTTTGGTAAATTAATGAAAGGGGAACACCAAAAGCAAAAGCAAAAGCAAAAGGTTTTTTTTTTGGGTTAAATAAAAAATGAAGTCAAAAGTCCGGATTTAGGCATATCGTCAAACTTTGAGCAGGCTCCAGAGCTGTTTGGTCAATTGCCCTCAGAAACAAATAATGAAATCACAAGACACTTCTACAACTTTCTCCGACCATTTAGAGCAACCAGAGAACATCAGTATCTATTCACTAGAGAGAGAGAGAGAGAGAGAGAGGAAGAAGAAAAATAAAGTGGACAAAGGCACCAGTGAGTAACACAAGTGGCCAGCAAAGATTTGACCACCCAACATGTAGATGTAGCATCCATTTGGAGAGCTTCTTCTCCTGCTTTATGCGACTGCCGCATCTTTTCCCGAACAATTCAGAGAGATCAGAGTTCGAGGGCTTTCATCTATCAGTGCATTCAAATGATTAAAGAATGCCAAACTACAAAAAGATCACTCTATATCCCTAGCCCTACACCTAAACAGAACAATGTAAGATTATATACCATCCGCTGGGGCTCCCCCCCCACCCCTTGGGCCTCAGAAACCCACTTGCTCATTTAACCAAATATTACAAAACCAGCCTAATCAGAAGGACATTCTCAGGCGGGTGAGTTCACATAATGCCCAGTTTTTCGTCTGTGCCGGCTGAAATCTGATACGAACCTGAATGAGAGGCCACAGCCCTCGACCTTGCACTTGTAGGGGCGCTCACCGGTGTGCACCCTTATATGCTCAGTCCTAGCCCATGCCCATTTAAATGACATTAAGCAACCTTTCCATGGGCACTTGAGGGGCCTGTCATCGTCGTGAACACGTTGATGAAGCATTGCATACTTGTGGGAGCTGAACCTCTTCCCACAGCCTTCATGTGGACACCGGTTGCGTTTGTGCAAGACAAGTTCCGCCTTTGTTTTGAAACTCATGCGGCAACCTTCAAGGTCACACCTGTGAGACCCCTTTGCATTCTTATTCCGAGGTTGAGAAACATTTGACGGTTTGCTCACCTTTCTTACTGGCTTTTCCTCCACCGTTTTACTCACGTCTAGTCCACATCTATTTGTTGCATCCTTCTCAGCCGCCCTTGGTCTCAACCCTTCACATGGACTCCTGATAAAAGCACTACAACTGAACTTGTTTTCTGTCAAATGTTCCACCTCTCTTTTTCTTTTTCCTCTGCATTCAGGTTTTGGCGTGGGGTCTAGAACAGTGGACTCGATGCTTTCCAGCTCTCCATCGTCCTGTGGTGAACAAACTTCACCACAAAGTAGATCTTCTGCAGCACAAGACCCTTTTTGAATCATGGAATGTTTCTCAAGTGAGGCAGGACAAGGACGATTTGTAAGTGTATCATGGCCAGAAACCTGTTCATTATTTTCATTTATCACCATCTTTTTCTGTTTCACTTCATTATTCATGTTTTCCTCTGTAAAATTCCCTCTTGGAACTTCAAAGATCTCCCCCCCTGACACAGTTACAGGCTTATTTTCCACTTGCATAATGAATCTAGAGACAGATTCCCCCACATCAGTTCCATTCGTAACCTGTATTTCTTGCTGCATTTCAGAGTCTAAGGTGACATCTTCATGCAAATCTTTGTCAGAAGGGCTCCCTCTTGGACCTTCAGAACTTTGTTTCACCGGTGCACAAGGCTGACTAACTTCCATTGTTGAAACAGAACTTGAGATGATTTCCTCGTTTCTGTCAGGGGACAGGATTTCTCTTGATTCAGGAGTAAGCTCATTTGCTAGTCGGACATAACTTGAAATTAGCTCGGCCTTATTACTTCCACTTGTAGGCTTCAGCTCTTGCGCCCCTGTATATTCTGAAGGCATAACAACGCTAATGTCTTTGGCATCATGGTTCATTCTAGGACACTCACAACTTGCTTGCGGCGAGGCAAGAGTAGGGTGGGTTTCCACTGCAATAGTACAAGAAATGCCTTCCATTGGGGCAAGAGAATGCTGGTTTGTTGGTCCAAGATTACCTGAAACAGGCCCGTCATTGTTAATTCTGATGGTGGCCTGGATCTCTTGCTGCTTCTCATTATCTAAACTCACGCAAATATGAACCTTACTGTTGACACAAGAATCCTCCAGGGCTCCATTTTCTATATTTCTTACAACCAGATCAGCAACATGTAGACTTGCAGGGTTGGCAACATCGTTCATCAAACCTTCAGCTGAGACATTGCACTTCTCTTCAGAAATCAGATGGCGAAACTCATTTGAGATGGTGCTTCTTTCCATATTTTGATTCTCTCCTTGCATTCCAAACTCTTCACCAGTTTCAATGGAAGGTGCACTATCACATTTTTCAACACCAGCGATCTTGTACTCTCTGGTTTCATCAGTGGCCTTGGTTTTGTGTTGCATCTCATAATTATCTCCCGTTGCTAAATTATAAGCTTTTCCATCCATGTCAGAATCATGCAGTGTGTGATTCTCACTTTGCACCTCAGAATTTCTAGCCACTGGTGTAGCAGCGCTAGGGAGATTTTCAATTCGTGAAGGAGCCAAGTTCAAGCTCATACCCCTGGTAGCTGTAAGCATCGGGGTTTCATCTTGCATTTCAGATATTCTAGTAGCTGTAGAGAAGACCAATCCTGCAGATTCACTTCCCAAACTTACTTTGTTAGAAAGATCTACTTCAGAATCCTTTCCAATTTGCTTATCAAGATTTCCATACATAGCAGTTGAAACATCCTTTGACAGATCTTTTCCAAGGCATCCATGTACCGTACTTGCCCCCATGGAACCACCAAATTTTAACTTACGGTTCCTTCTCGAATATTGAATTAGTTTGTCTTCTTTTTTGATGAAGATGCCATCTGACCTTCCCCCCAACACTTCATCCTTCTTTAATTGAGCATCGTCACATGCTTTATTATGGGAAGGATGATTTAACTTTTTTGAACGTGATCTTCTGGACTGCCAATTGATGGTCAACAATTCTGAAGTGGGACTACCGTCAGAGAACAATCCATCCAATGTCAGTGCATACTGAATTGGCATAGATGGAGACTTCTTTCTGACCTTAACACAGTACCGTAAATTGATACCCAGTTTTGACGTCCAGTCTTCCCCACATTCAACATGTTCTTCATCATCAATTGCAAGATCTATCAAGTTAAGATCTTTCTGGGATGCAGTATCTAATGGAACCTCAATATAATTAAAAGGTCTACCAGTTTCCTCTGCAATCGCCATAGCATGTGCCTTAATCTTCTCGTAGTCTACACATCAAGAAAAGTAATGATAATTATTGCTACAATCCAGATGCTTTGACTAAGACCCAAACAAAGGGACTAAAAATCCTAACAGATAAAATGATATCTGTCACAGCTTAAAGAGAGTGCATGTCAACCTCCATCTGGTTGTGCCCTGTTCGAATTTTAATTAATTTCACATTCATCCAAAAGCCTAGTCTTTTCCTGGGAGAAGGTTAAAAAATTATTGAGAAGAATGATGAAATGAAAAGGGAAGAAGGGATTGCATGATTTAACTTTATAATTTGGGGCAGGTATGCAACTCTAATTTGCGGTATAAATCATGATGTGGGTTAAAGCCTATATACCTGAATGACAGATCACAAGCACCTTAGCTCCGCCTTTAGAGTGCAAGAGCTCCATAATCTGAATGGCATGTTCCAGGCAGAAAATCCTAGGCCTCAGAAATTTAGTAGAGATGTTCCATTCCATATCAAACTCGGTTGATAATGGCATTCGCAGATCCATTGGTGGTTGGGATACATCAGGATCAGAAGGAAGATTCTCTGCAAAACAAAGCATAATTGATTCAGCGTCACTTGATGAGGCCAGGTTAGGTGGTAAAAAAGATTAAATTTAGTGATTGCATTGCTATGATGAGAAACTACTATCAACACCCCTCAATTTTATGAAAGTCCCAAAGGCATGCAAATTGAAGGCTGTTATGTGGGAAAAGAGAAACTCTCACCGAACACTCAAATATTTTGCACGTATCCCGACCAACAACCTATAAAATGTGCTAAACTGGAGGGTAAGGATTTCAAATTTTCAATTGGCTTCAAATGGTATAATAGATTCAGAACTTATTATTTCCTCTAACGTCTAACGTGCCATGTCCGCCAATAGATTGAAGTTAGCCTTCAACATATAATCCAGACTTATTAAATGACATGGTACCTTTGACAGATTAAGATAGAGAATTAGAAATGATTGAGAATAAGAGCAAGACTTTCAGGCGAGAAGTACACACACCAAGTACCTGAAATAGAACTTTTAACAGACCGATCAAGTTCCGGAGAACAAGTAACCTCAGGGGCTGGGATACTGGGGCCTCCTTCGACCAAAAGATTATCTACAGGAAGAAGCTCCATGGATGCCTTTTCAGATGGTTGCAGAACACACATAAATGGAAAACCAAGGATTCCACAAGCCACGCATGCCATTGTTCCAGAATCAACTTGAAAGTCACAAGATACATCATCGCCATCCAGATATAAATCATTGAGAGTCTCCATATACAAGTTCATCTCATGAAGGAGATTGCTCTGGCAGCTATTTTTATTTTCAAAATGAACACGAGAAGAATTTTCTGTTGGTGTGGTAAAATCAGTAGCAGCTACACTAGGCAATTGTGGTAGTAAATCAGCATTCCATAAAACAGTATGGCAATTTGCTACTTTTCCAAGAAGATCAGATAGCAGAATGTTTTCAGTCAACATATCTTCTATAAAAGCCTTCTTCACTAACAATTCTCTTTCTTCTTTTTGGCGATCTCTCAGACGAGAACTCCGCACACCCGGTAGTAAGGATCTTGGCACTCTGAAATCAAAACAGTCCAGCAAAACAACATAAGAAACAAATAAAGATTCAGTGTCCACATGATATGTTTACTGACAAATTAAGTAAAGACATTTGATGTAAAAGCAGTATCTAAGAGTGGCTCAAAGTATGGAAAGTGAAACCGGGCCAGGAAAGAAAATCCGTGTTAAGTTGGATGAAATCCTATACAAGTTCACTAAATTAATACTGAGCATAAGCCGATTACTCCTCTAATGGTCTCTGAAATGAATAATATATTATTTTATGCATGGCTCTGATTGTCAGGACAAGATATCTCATCCCCAATTATGAGAAATTAAGAGAGAGAAAACCCTAAGGCACCCAAACCCACCACCACCCTTCACCCACCCTAGACCGGCGAGTGACACCTCACCACCGGCACAGACAAGGCGGATGGGCATCGGTGACTCTGCTGAGGGCCATCCGGCGTAGGTCCTCCCTTCGGCAACCTGGATGTTTGCAAGATTCTCTCTGTCTTTCTCGGAGGCGATATCGACCATCGAACCTGTGCCTCCGCCACCGCCATAGACAAGACCGATGGGCTCCGACAACTCCATTGAGGGCCCTTCGACGTCAGTCCCCCTCCAACGACAAAGATTTTGATTTGCACTTTGATTTCGCCAGCGAAGATCCTACTTTGGTCTGCCTTTTATTTTTGAATAACAAATTTTCCCTAGAGATTTTTTTTTTTTTTTTATATAGGTAATCAAAAGGATTTCATTAATAGAAAAAGCTAAACCCAGGTACACCGGTGGTATACCTAAAAAAACTTAGCTAGAAGTTACAAGATGAAAGAAAATCATGGACACTAAGTCCATTACAAGAAATAGATCCCGCCCAAGAAAGCAAAGTTCTATAAAAGAAAATATTTAATTCCTCCAAAGATCTCTCACAATCCTCAAAGGTCCTTGCATTTCTCTCACTCCAGATGCACCAACACATACAAATAGGAACCATATGTCAACTGGACGCCACCTATGAGTTGCCCTGGAGTCATTTCCAACTGGCTAGAAAATCCACCAAGTGAAGAGACATGACCCATGATAAGCCAAGTCTTGTGAAAGAATCATCTCACATCTTCTTGGCCACCTCGCAGTGTAGGAGTAAATGATCCACTAATTCCCCGTGTTGTTTGCACATACAGCACCAGTCTATCACAACTACACGGCATTTCCTCATGTTGTCTATTGTAAGGATCTTGTCCAGGGTTGCTGTCCACACAAATTTTCCCTAGAGATGACGAAGCGAGATGATCCTGGGAGATGATCCTGTGACTTGGGATCAGACGATGACAACGGGTGACATGGATTCTTCTCAAATGGATGGTGAGAGGTGGTTGAAGGTGAAATTGAAAACTTTCATTTTTACAAAAGTGGGAGGAAATAGTTTTCGCCTCTCTGAATGTAGTAAAATGATGGCTAAGTTCATGTGCCTAGGTGGGAAGGCAACTTCGTGGGTGGCTAAGGGGATAGAGGATTCTTCAAGGAGCTAAGGATGGGTAATGAAGTTCTCATCATTCAACATCATATTAATGCAAAAGGTAGCTTTCTACAACTCTCAGAATTTTGGAACGGAGGGAAGATTGGTTTGCTGGTGATCCCAAAAGGCACAAATGGCTTTGGATGGAATGCACTGCAATCCATTCGAAGCATTATTGGATCCAAAGCCGCTATTCTCAAGCATGCAAACAAATGGGAGTTTGTTGAATGGAAAGACGGTGGAAAGGTCCTCCTTGGTCAAAGGTGCCTCATACACTTTGGCATTGAGGTCATTGGCAGGTAGTCCAACCAATAATAGCTCCGTGGCAAAAGGAAATGGTAAGGCACTTATAAGAGACAAAGGCTGTCAAGTGACATTGGAAGAAATGGAGGGGGTCTTGTGGGTTGTGAAAGCTCAATTGACCGGAGTTATAGAGTATGTGAGTGATCTCATGATTAAAATGAATAAGGGGCTGGACCAAGTCTTGGGTTTGGGTGGTGGCTCGAAAATAGACGAGGGGAGCGGGGGGTATATATTACGGGTTCAAAGGCCTCACGTGCATTGGCATAGGGCATTTCGACGTCGTCATAAGGGTCGTTGGACGCCGGCATCACTATTCTCACCAATGTCACTCAGGGCATCGGTAGCTTGTCGTCTAACTACCCTCAGTCACCAGTTGCTAATGGGGTTGGTACTTTTTTCCAAGGTTCACTTTTAGTTGAAGATGAGCGTCCTTTGAGGGCCTTGAGTACTTCGGAAGAAACTGACGAGCCTCTTTTAGAAGATGAAATGGGGTAACATAAGGTAGTTTATTCCAACTCAAGTTTGGTGTATTTTGGGTAATTTTTCGCAAGCTTTTTGGGTCATTAGGAGCTCTCTAGTGTGGGCTAGGTGTTTTCTTGTATACGCCTAGGTACTTGGTTACTCCTATTGATATATATAATAGTTTTTCTTAAAAAAAAAAGGGATAATGATTTTTCAATTGTAAAATTAACTCATGAGACAGCTTCAAATGCCAATGTTTGCAATGGAATTCTGCTTAGCCCTGGTTATTCATCTATGACTTCAAGTGGTAATTGACAGGTAACTTATAAGAGCACTATCAGAGATCGAAAATCTCTTGCGGTTTCATCCAAACTTGCACTCACTCTAATGAACTAAATAAACTCAGCAGTATCTATTTTGGTTTTCCCCTTTCCAACAGCAATTACATATCCGCTTAATAAGCCGTATGATAAACGAGAAGTAAAACAATTGTGCTCACAATTCAGTTTTCATATGATGTAATCTACTAGTTTGAGAACAAGAGGTGAAGACAAGCTAACCATGGGAAATATAAGGAAAAGACACATTGGTATGATTAAGTGATGTTGCCTTTGCAAGAGTTCAGTGGATGATATTTTACAGTTTTACTACATTGCCAGGTGCTAGAGCTCTACGGTTTGGTTTGGCTTGAATCATGCCCAGAAGCATAGTGGACCATTTTAACTTGTGGAGGAAAGGTGGAAGTCCACAAATCTCAGAAGTGTGGGAAATGGTTCCTCCATATCTCATATGGTGTATTTGGAGGAAATTGAATGATACAAATTTAGAGAATGATGATGGAAGCTGAAAATTTTCTTTTTCAACACTCTCCTCCTCTGGACAGCATTCTGATAGACTTTAATGGGCTTACTCTCCATGATTATCTTGTATCTTTTTCTATATGTAGCTACAATTGTACTAGGAATGAGCCTTTGGTGTTTTTAATGACATGATTATTTCTTAATTTTATAAGTAATAAGAGATTTTATTAATGCAAGTAAATAGGCATAGCCCATAGCCCAAGTACACAGGAAGATACAAGCAAAAACACCTAAATACAAGCTAGGAACTAGGAACTAGTAAAGTTTGAAAGAAAAACATTTAAATTATCCATATTCAATATAAGAACTTTATTTATTTTTTTATAATAAACACTAATGAAATGATTATTAATGATAAAAAAAATCATATAATGTGCGTTGAAGTACAACTCAACCCAAACTAATCTCATTAAAAAAACCCAGGTGAAGCTAGTCAGCAGTACCAGGTCCCAGATCATTATCAAAATTCATGTAAATTTTTTGTATAACTAGAAAGATAATAACAACCCCCCACCCCCCAAAAAAAAAGTTTAAAAACATTCACCTAATCATGAGCCCATTCATAACAGGCTTTTGATAAGTAAGATTAACACGCATTCATAACAAGTTTTAAAATACCAACACCTACATGATATCCTTCACAATTATAAAATATATCTGCAAACATAATTCAGAAGTTGTAAACCACAAAGGTCCACAGCAGGGAAATTGATTACGTAAATGTAATTAATATAATGGATCATTGAATTAAATGCGCAATTTCTGGAATTCTCTTACATATTCTTTTTTCTGAACAAAAGATGTGAAAATAAAACTAAGAAAAAAAAAAAAGCGTCCATTGTCTAATGGATAGGACAGAGGTCTTCTAAACCTTTAGTATAGGTTCAAATCCTATTGGACGCAATTTATTTCCATATATTTTGTTTGTTATATTTCTACGAGGTATTTTGAATGATTTGAATAAGAGACACTTATAGTTAATTATAGTTATAACTTATTTGATATGGCCACGGACCCCAGATATTCGGAAAGAGTCAGTTCTTGTACCATAATCAAGCAGAATACTTTCATTTCACTGTAATGAATAAACTTTCATGATTTTTTTACCAGTGCCATTCTGGAAAATTATCTCATATAAACCTTCATAGAGCAAGACCATGAAGCAACATAGACGGACATTTCAGTCACTAGTTCTGCTCAACACCTTAGGCTCACTAGAGGATTTCAAGGAACTGTAGTAGGCTAACCTTGAGACAAAAGACATGGTCAACAGGTATAGCAGCTGCTGATGAGAAAGCATGGGAAGATAATTCATAGCAGCTCTGCGCACTGCAGCTTCCTTGGCTACTTTAAGCCATTGTGGGGTTCCAAAATTAGCAGCTTCCCCACAATTAAAACCTAGTTTAAAAACATAGAAAGAAAAATAATGCTACAACAATTAAATAAAAGAATCAAGAAGGATGCACGATTTAAACAAAAAATCAAGTAAACTCTTTGTAAAAGCAGCACACCGATATAAAGGCAAGCTATGTGCGTTATTGTGATTATTGTGGAAAATGCTTTGGGTGGGCAATTAATAAGAACTAGCGTTCCCTGAATTTTTATTTCTTCCACTATTTTCATCTTCAGTATATGTCTTGTTACTTTCTTCGGAGAACAACAATTAAATTCCAGGGGGGTCACCTCTGCCCCTTGTTCTCACTTATAATTTTCATTATTTTCTTTTATTCCTTTTGTTTTAAAAGTTCATAACATTAATAATACATCAGCTTCTTTTTAGTACTAATAATACATCAGCTATTACAGAAATGGATTACCGAAGTCTTGTAGTTTGTAGACTAGATCATTTCTCATAAGTAACTTGGCAGACGCTTAAGAAGGTGCCATATTAATTCTTTTGAACATCAATTGTAAACCAAAATTGACCTTGCTCACAAAGAAAGTGAATCCTTTTGCTTTTGCAAGAAACAAATGAACGGCGATTATTGAGTCAGGAATTCATTGATATTATATCAACCAACATTCACTACAAGCATTTGCAGAACTTCCATTTTCTAAGTTTGCTTTTTGCTGGCCATATCCATCTTTTAAGTTTGAGTCTTATATTAACATGTAATTTCTCTGACAACCTAGGCCAGTTGTAATGCCTTCAACATTGTAAGAGCGATATGTTCAGGGAGGAGCATATAAGTTCAAGCCAATCATATTCGCAAAGCAATTACCATGGCTGAATCCCACATGGTAAGCACTTGGGAAAGTCACAACAAATTCACCAGGGTTCTGTATTAACCTACAGAAAAAACCAGAACAACATAAGTAGAACTCCAACAACAACACTATCAGAACCAACAACAATACCAGCCTCGGCAACACTTATCAAACCTATAGAATGATTAACTAGCTAAGTATAATCCTCACTAATTTTGTGATGCTGACGGCCAAAGGCCTCACAGAAATAGAAAGAAAGCAACCCACCTACAGCAAGGAATGCCCGATGCAACTACTACCTCAGGTGATAGAAGAGTTGTCTTCTCACCCAATAATGTGAGAGCAGCTGAACATAAGAGAAACTAGACCCAAGTTATGAATATGGTATAGAAATAATTACGCCAAATTAATTTCAGACAGAAATTACCTATCCACATAAAAGAAAGAACAATGAAATGTAAGACTAAGATTGTGCCTCGAGTAGTTCTTAAATCAGTCGAAAAATTTCAACTTTTGGACAGAAAATCGCAGACAAAATGGAACTGAATTGCAAATAAAAGTAATTTTTTGAAACAGCCAGGAAACTTAATTTACTTGTGGGACCAACTTCTGATAATGGTTCACCATATTTTCCATCTTCAATTATTTATACAATCACCTTCACTACGATTGGCAGCACAAATTTGGGCAAACTTAATTTAGTTTCAGCTAGGTACATGTTCACGATACATAATTGAAAATCTCTCATATGTTCTTTTTATACTGATCCTAATTATGAATAACTAAGAATGACCAATTAATAGTTAAGATCCCACTAGTTTTTTTTTATATATATATATAAGTAGTTAAGATCCCACTAGTTCACCCAACTACCATGCCTCTGCAGTTTCCATTTGGAGAACCTGCTTTACCTAGACTTTAGAGCATCAAAGTTTTTACTCCCATAGCTGCCTCTTTCTGATTTTTCACATAATCCCATTCAATCTGAGAATTATCAAGTACTAAACCATTGGAAAATTGCGCTGAATAAGTGAAAAAATAATCATATTAGCATGCACCAATTGTTATCTGATCATTTTAAAGTTTAACTTACTCATAAAAAAACTTATTTGCTCAGTGATAAGCTATAATGACAGCTAAATGCAACATTATCAACCACATAAACGGTTATATTCAAAAGTAAAGCATGAACTAGAAATGTTTCCAGATCTTAATACCAAAAGTAAGTTCTAATTCTGCAGTGGCTCATTGTTGTCAAGTCAACAAAGTCCACCCAAGTCAGTCACTTGTGCTTGCTGTCATATAGATGGCATAGATGCAGAATTCAGGAATATCTCTCAAAATTAAGGTAGAATTTTTCAGCTTATTAAAATTCTCTCGTTAAATAAGCATTTGTAAAAGATATCAAATACCTAAATGATCAATATTGCCACCATAAGCCTCACGGCGAATGACTTCCTCAAAAGCAAATGCATCATCTCCAGGGACAGCATACCAAGTCTTTGGCGAGCCAGTGTGAAGAAAATTCATGCTGTGAAGCTCATGATCTTCAACATGCCAAGCAAACCAGCTAAAAAGCATACCAATGTAGATCATGGGAGAAGTAACACCTGGAATATCGTCCGGCATGAAACGGGTAAGTGAGCCTGGCGAACGTGCAATGACTTGTAAGTTCCATGGGCTGTTTGAGAGCTTCCAACCTGCAGTACCTTCCATCTCATTACTAGCATTTGAACTCTTACGCCCAGAACATCTTAAATTTTCATCCACTAACAATGTTGATGTCGATGGCTTTGGTGCCTCCAAAGATGTATTTGGTTCATTTTGGGTGGAAGAACTTTTCATCTCATCATTAGAAGAATCCATTAGGCCATCTATCTCATTTTTATTGCAGTCAGAGCTCTCTTTACTCCTCTGGTAAAAATTCCTCTTCCTTCTCCTCCTATGAAAAAAGCGAACCTGGCCTTCCGGTTCTCCAAACCCAGACCCAGGAACGTCATTTGCATACTCCACATATATGGCCTTCTCAGAAGCTGCCTTCCAAAACATCGCTTCTACAACTAACGGTGAGACCTCCTTAGTCATTCCCAATACGCTCCGTGCAAAAACCTTTGACTTAGACTCAAACTGTTCTAACGTATAAACCTCTCCGCTTTGCCATACTTGCTTATGAACAACTGATTGCGGACTTTGCACCGCCCATTTTGTTTTCTTCACGCTCTGACCCAATTCTTGGTGCCTCGTAGTAAACACGGCCCGGACCTCGCCCTCACTATCACTATCCCCAGAACCAATTTTCAAAGAAGAACACAAACTTGAAGAATTTACATCAGAACCCAGTTCCGGACACTTTAAAAGTGATTTATTTAAGTTGCCAAACACGTATTTTTTTGAAGGTTTTGGCAATGGCGGGATAATCTTACAAATACCAAAAGCACTAGCTTTCTTCTCAATTTTCGATATGTACGCAATCGGGTCAGCAAACTCAGTGTCAGTTGGGCGAAACTCAGGCGCCAACGGCAACCCTTTTAGCCAATTGGGTATTTCAACATTACCCATTACAACCAAGATTGACAACCAATTACAATTGGATGGGATATATGATATAGAGAACTCAATCACACACCATTGTCTTGTCTTCGTTGAATGATAGAAAAAAGCACCGAAGAAAACATCAAAATGTCTTGAAAATTGAAACCCTAGATTGGGAATTTTTTGGTGAAGTTGTAAAAGGGTTTGTTGTGATTCAATTCACATTAAACGTAGAAGAGTTGAGGGAAATAGCAGAAATGTAAGGGAAATTGAATAAAGAAATAAGCAACAAAACCTGAACAGCGAGGGGTAGTATATGTTTGACCTTCGAAAGCACGATAGAGAGAGGAGGTGGGGAGAAGGGATTGGGGGTATTGACTAGGTTTTGAGCGACATTTTCCCCTCGGTGCAAGTTAGTATTCTCTGAAGACACAGACCTAATTTACGCAGCAATGGTATAGCGCAATGCTAAGGTCAATCAGTTGTGGAGTGGACGATTTGTCGGTTTTTGTTTTTTGTACGATTATCGTGGGGGTTTCGAGTCTTCGACTGAGGAACCTTTCAGGTCATAGAACCGGGGGCGGACGTTAGAATGAAGCGGCGCACTAGATAGGGACGTGTAGGGTGTATTCCACGGGCATGTTATCCGGCGATGATCAAGATTCAAAATTATTTTCCAAATAAAAAAATAAATCAATTGAAAATATTCAAAACTTATGATCTAAGAGCACTCTTAATAAAATAATTATAATTTTTTTAAAATACATTATTAAAAATTTAATTTTTTATTTTATCTATTCACTTTTACATTTTATCATTCATCAATATCTCTATTTTTTCTCTATATGTTTTAAAATATTTGTATTTTATTTTAATTAGATTTATTTTACAAATTAGAAGAAAAAAATTAGTTTGGAAATACACGTTGTCAAGGTTGGAGATTGCGTGTGGGAGACGACGGCTCAATTTTCGAAAATGAGATTTTCAAGAGTTGATCACCGATGTGAAGCGATGTCGACGGTGTAACTAATGATGGCCGACAACCTTAAAAATAACGGAGGCGAGTAAATAGTCAATACTGTAGTAGAGAAAAAAGTGAATAAAATAAGATTTGAAACAGGAATAGTATTACGCTCAAATTTGGATCTAACAGTTCTTAGATGGAAAAATTATTTAGAGCATTCTCAATGTCTTATTTATAATATAAAAAATATAAGTTATTTAAAGAATTATTCATAAAATAATTTACATCCAATTATGTAAAAGAATATATAAAATACAAATAACTTCAACAAACCGTAACGTGTAGTGTTCATGCTTCAAACAATTTTATTATTAGTTATTTTCCAAAAAAAAATCAATTTGAAAATATTCAAAACTTATGATCTAATTTGGGTCTAATTACACTTCTTAGATCAAAAAACTATTTAGAGCATTCTCAATGTCTTATTTATAATATAAAAAATATAGGTTATTTAAAGAAATATTCATAAAATAATTTAGATCCAATTATGTAAAAGAACATATAAAATACAAATAACTTCAAAAAACCGTTACGTGTAATGTTCATCCTTCAAACAATTTTATTATTATTTATTCATGAGGCTTGTAAATGAAGTCTTGAGCTAGCAGTTGCTTGTGAAGTATGAAAGAGATCAGATTTGAATTCTCAAATTGAAATTGGATTTGATTCCCTCAAGAATTGACAGGACTCAAAACTGTAACTTTCATCTAAAAAATCTCAAATTAGATCCGAAATTGACAAGTTAGTGTAAGCTTATCCATGCGCTTATGCATTTTTCAAATAAGAATTTATGTTTTGAGAAATCCTTACTCTGTACTTCATTTACTTTCTCATTTTCTTTTATCTTTACATTTTTCAATACGATTATTTTGATATTTTAATACAAATTCTTTTTCTTGCTCATCAATGAAAACACCTCGATCTTATATTTTTCTAAAAATATCTTGGAAATATTAGTTATCTAGATTTTTCATATATTGGTTTTATTTGACTTATATTTTTTTATTTTTTGTGCATAGGACTGAATTATATTACATTGTATATAATAATATATTGCAAATTATATAATATATATATGGATATTACAAATTTATTAATAGAAAGAGAAAGTTTAAAAAGAATAAAAAAATATTATTTAAATGATATGAAGAAAAAATAGATAAACTAATGTACGATATATTGTAAAAATTAGTATGTACAATAAAAAAGTGAAATTTTGTAAAGTATTTTAAAAAATAAGATAAAAGAACCATTATGAATCTCTAAATAATGTCACGTTAGAATTATCCAAAGATAAATTAAATATCCAAACATACGTACGTCCTAGCAGCAAGGATACATAATGCATATACTATAATATTACTAATTTATTTTCCTTTTAATTATTATTATTTTTATATATTTTCACAGAACTTGAAAAATAAGTGAAATTTGAAAAAAAAAAATTGATATTTAACCACTAAAGGGTTAAAGGATCCCTTCCAAATCTTCTTATAATTGTTATAGACTACATGGGCACTAGCTAGCAATTTATAGTCAAAACCAAACATTAATTAGCAATATTAATAGTACTTTGAAGAACTTTGATCTTCAGAGAAACCAAACATGATGCATCCAAATAAGCCTCAAATTCCTCCCTCCACCCCAATCATCACACATTGATCTCCTCCAGACCATCCCCAGTAGTGACCAGCCAGCTGGCCTTTACTGAGTGCAGCATCCACACGCTTTGAAACTCTTGCTGGCATGCAATACATGAAGCTGCTGATCTCCTTTCCTCACTCGATCGCCTGGCTCCCTTCTTTTCTTAACATCTTCTTTCCTCACAAAAGCATAGCTTCGATCGATTGGATTAAGAAATGATCTTATTTTATTTTATTCTTATAATTTTTCAAAATTTTTATATAATAATAAATAATTCGACTTTTTCAAATTTCAAAATAAAAATAATATTTTTTTCAATTTTTAATTTTTATTTCATCTAATTAACTCACTATCTAAATTGTACCATATAAGCTATCTAGCTCGGATCCATGCCGGCCTCTTCAATTCTAACCATCATGCTTAGAAGAGATCATAATGTCAAAAAAAAAAAAGGGATATGCATGTCTTGGAATAGCTAGCATGCAATTTATAGTCAAAACTAGCGGATTTGATCTTGAATGTCATGTGAGAGATACCTACCATTACCAACTTCCGATCAAAAAAATCTGATCTATAGTACATCTGATCTTGGTGCAGAGTGGGTAGGGAGACCGGTGATTAAAAAAAATCCATGTTAATTTGCAAATTTTGTTGGCTGTTCGACCCACAGATCAATGGCGGCCTACCCTATATATAGATCAGGATGGTCATTCCTTCGTCACTCCTACTTTACCATACATCCTATAATAATTAAAAAGAGAAATACGTGTGCGCTTGCTCATGGTATTGCATGCCTCCATGTTCAACAAACGAAACAAGCTAGCACACAGAAACCGGTACGTACGAACGTAGCTTATTATATGAATAAAACGAAAATGCTAAATATGTTAAAAATTTTATTATAATATAAACTCCAATTGGTTATATATTATATTAGCGGCGTTCGTGTCATGGCTAATATAATAATAAATAAGTTTTAATTAAATTTGTTTTAAGTTTTCTCGATGAAATGAAACGCCGTCACTTTATAAAACATCATGATATATTAATTATGGATGCATGTAGTTGATCACGTCGATCATGCTTTAATTTTGATCTCTCGCTCGCACAGGCCGAAAACTGCATGTAGATGTATGTATGTATATATATATATATAATATATATATATATATACGCAACTAGCTAGTAGACCAATATTGCTACTTATTTTACAATATCCAGATAAAGAAACCTGCAAGTTACAGAAAATTAATGCTGTTAATTTGAATATTCACTGCATATATATTTGATCAGTTTGATATATCATGTCAGCATATAATTGTCAATCGAGCAACTTCTCCCGAATCCATTCCTCTTTTATTTACTTCTCCTAGCTGGCTAGCACTCTCTTCCAGAAGGGTACTATATATATATATGCCCTTCACGTAAATTAAAGAGAGTGCATGTGCCAATCGAGCTTTCTAACTTTGATCTATATATATGCATTGAAGAAATCTAACGTGCGTATTGTGAGGGGGATAATTGCGAAAGGGGATAAAGTAACGGGCGCCCATCGAAGTGGCGCCCGCTTATCGCCTTTCTTCCAGAGACTTAAGAGGAATTGTATTCGGTAAAATTCCTTAAGTTGGATCCTGAGTGTTTCCTACTCAAACTAAACTCCTCCCACATGGACCCTTGTTATGTGAAGACGATAAACCTAGTTAGCCTATTATAGTTACTCCTGACATATTGATAGTGTGATAATTGAAAATCCTATAAATATTTAATACCTGGCAGGGTGGCATGTCGCATTAAATGCGGGATGATGAGGATATCCCAAGAGATCTATTGATCGATCGGAGGTAATCATGTTATAAGAGATATTATTTAGAAGAAACAAAACTGATAAATGATCTCAAGAAATCTGGGATGGGAAGAGGAGTAAAATGTTCTCCGACATTCTCGGATAGTTACACGTGTACCTAATCAGTATTTCGACCCATATAAAAGAAAGAATAGATCACTGGAAACAGGTATGAACATTTTTCTAAGGCTCATTTGAATTATTGTCTGTTTTCTTTTCTCACTTCCAACTCTAACTAAACTTTCGAAGAGCTCTCAAGGTCGAGGAACCCAACTCTCTGCCTTTGTTGTTGCAAATTAGGACTGGAATTCGCGATCCAACTCAGGGGTGCAGAACACACATCATCACGTACGTGCACATTCGTACGTACATTTTTGTGTAAAGTCGCAATGATTAATCGATTAAACAAAAAAATATACATAATGAACAAAATCATGGATCCTTGACTATATATCTTCATGATCATCATGATGATTTTCGTATTGAGAAATAGATAAATTAAGTTCCCGATCGCTTAGAATATGTACGTAGCACTTAATATATAAACCAAGTTCCAACCCTGCATGCATGTCCATCCATAAATTACTTTACCATGATCTCCTGATCATGATCTCTCTCCACACAGACGCAAATAATGACGATTGTCAAGAAGGAACGTTTCCTGTATGCATGCTTTCGTAAGCATAGAAAATCGCGCACTCGGGTTCTGAAGTACTTAACGTGGGAAGACGTTGGCAAGTGGAATATATGGTCCTGCCTGCATAAAGAGAAGTACTACGTCTCCAAATATTATATATTCCCTCGTGAAGATGGATCCCAAAGGTCACGGCGCCGGCCTAGCAATCTATGTTGGTATGTTGGCGAAGAGTACTGCAAGAGGTTTGTAATCGAGGTTAACAGTCCTCCTCCCTTTAGATTAAAAGATGATATGAATTTAATTTATTTTTTAATATTTTTATTATTTAAAAATTTTAAATTGAGATTTAAAAATTATGTATTAAAATTTTAAAAATGTATATTAAAATTTATATTTTATATAAAAAATTAAAAAATTATAATAATTAAATAGAGATAACTCAACTCACTCTTTAATTCAAAAGGACCTTACGATCATTCACCCTCTTTTTCAGGCATTGCTTGATCATGCTGAGGAAGTACTGTTTCAATTTTCCACCGGTTCCTCCGCATTCCTTTCGAAGAGAACATTTTTGGCCTCGACATTCTTCGCCGCACAGGCTAGCTAGCTAGGCGCGGCAGCTAAGACAAGATCGATCGCAAGTTTTCACCTTGTGTTTTGCAAGCTCCTGTTTTTGGTTTTCCCACATATTGGAGCAATATCTCATGATCAGATCTAAAGAGGTAAAACAGAAAAGACACTATATAGTTAAATCTGTTGTACTACGTAAACTGTGTAAAAGTTGTTATATATCTCTTTTAGTTCCTCGATCTTGAGCATTAAAGAATTCTTGAGGATTGATCGATAAATGTATAATTAAAAACAATCAGCTGGGTACTTACCTTGGGTCCTTGTATCTACCTTCTTAATTTTTGGAAATTATAATGTGGATGGAGATCGTGTCTTCATGATCAGCATATATATAACTCTGATTCTAATTATGGAAGAGGTAAGACTTTTTGTAGGAATATGCTAGAATGGGAGAAATAGTTATTCCCGACTCATGACGAGGCTATGTTTGAGCTTAGGTCGATGTCGTTTAGAGTCCCCAATTAACTATCACTACAAGAAAATAGACATTTTACGACGTCAGATTTTATCGCAAAAAGTTGGAAAAAATATCACAAAAAGTTATTTTCAACAAAAACAGTTATTTTAGATAGACCAGATTGATTATTTCTACCTATTTCTTTTGTATTGTATGGTTCGGAGTGGTGGTATGATATTGGTACATACAACTATTTCAATAAATAGAAAATATAAATGGAGAATGAGACATGCATAATTATGTAATTCGACGAGTCATTTGGAGAGTAGTTAATCTATTATAAGGCTCGTTTAAATTCAAAGATGAGATGAGATGAGTTATTAATAGTAATAAAATGAGTTGTTGAAATGAATTGAAATTTAAAATGAGTGGTTAAAATGAGTTGAAAGTATAAAATGAGTTGTAAATAGTAAAATCCAGTTTGTAAAACAAACCGAGCAGTAGTGTATTTTACAATCGTGCAGGGTCTCTCGTAGTTCTGGAGTACTATACAAATATATTGGTGATCCCCGCCTACCGTTTGGAGAAAAGTAATATAAGTACTACTGAAGCTTTCATCTAGAGGCTAAAGAATCTCTCTCACCTAATTGCTCCAAAATTACCTGATATTTGAACTTAAATTCCCTTTTTCTTAAGCTCCTGTTAGTCGTTGGTGAGAAATTGGACTTTATATTTCTTCGTCCCTTATTTTCTCTTATATATATTGCCATTACTGCACATCTGTACTCCTTGTCCTCTCTTAATTTTCCTATGGCATCTACTTGTTGTTGTCCTCTCTTAATTTCATGCATGTCTCTTATGGTGGACTGGCCTGAGAGGTTAGCTATATTATGTGCCAGCCGCAAGGGATATTTAATTAATTTTATCCCTTCCAAGAAGAAAATAGCGTTTTGGTTCCAATATTATCCATATATACAAGGGAACACTCACCAAACCCACCAGCTACCAGCTTATAATAATCAATAATTAATGCAGGTAAGAGCTAGAGATCGAGATTCTGCGGGCATGCAGCAATATTTACTAAAAATGTACTGTTTCATCACGAGCAGATCAATGTACTGGCATTTTCAGCCCCCGGTATCGAAGACAAAAGCAGACCATCATGATGGCCATTTTATAGGTGGCATGCATGGCCGGATGTTAGCGTTACAAAAGAATTAATACAGTACATAACAATATTGTAGATCAAAATCCAGCAAACAAAATTATAATTATATAATTCCTAGCAAGGCCGGCTTAAAGGAGTAGTCAATTAGGCTACCGCCTAAGACTCCTTTTTTAAATAGGTCTTATATTTTGTTTAAAAGATGAAATATTTGATAAAAAAATAAAATAAATATAAATTTTTAAAAAATTATTTTATTCAAAATGCACAAATTTTTTAAACAATAGTAAAATTAGAATAAAAGTAGTAAAATGATGTGTATTTTTTATGTTGGTGGCCTTATTTATTTTCAAAATTTAATATTAAAAGAAATATATATTACTTAAAATAAAAATAAGTATTTAAATTATAAAGAAGTATATTATATTTGCATATCAAAATCTTTAAATAAAATTTTATTATTTAATATTTAAATATTATTATTATTATTATATTTTTAAATTAAAATATAATATATTTAACAATTACCTAAAGCCACAAAATATATTAAGCCGCCCTTGATTCCTAGGCCTCAGCTTATATATATCATTTTTATTTGCGAAGTCGAGACCATGCATGCAATACTGCATGCACATCGGAAAAACATGATAGCTAGCTAGGTATCATATATGTTGACAAAACAAACACCGTACGTACGGGACAAAACATCATTTTTTTCTTTTTTTTTTTAGCAAAGATGCATATCATAGATAAAAAAGAAATACAAAATTGTGTTACCAAATTATAGACCAAAGACTAAAAAAGAACAACAACGACCAACCAAACTAAATATTACAAGAAAAAGAACAAGAAGGATCCTTCCCACTGTGAAAATTCAGGAGGTCTTGAGGAATTTAGATGAGAGGGATATTACCAAGAGCTTGCGAGGAAGCTGCCCAAAGCGCAAGATTGTGCGCACATCGATTGGAAGATCGATGAATTTTCCTTACTTGCTAGGACTGGAAATCATTAAGCAAATGACGGATATCAATGATTAACGGTTCTAAATTTCAGTCTTGAACAAGCGAAGGCACAGTGATAGCACGAATAACTACTTCTGAGTCCCCTTCCAGAATAATATGTTTAAACCCCAGGATTAGGGCTTCTTTTATTACACAGAAAGCAACATTGGCTTCACCTATATTCGGATCAGTGGTTGAAAAGCTGTCAATTTTGATAAAAAGGATCTCGCCTTTTAAATCTCTACCTAAAGATGCAGTAAAACAAGATTGACTTCTAACTGCAATATCAAAGGATAGAACTTTTGTATCAGGATGGATAACTAACTCAAGATGATTGACCACACTATTAACCCTAAAATCTTGAACCAAGGACCAAGAATTCAAATGATCAGAAAGGCGATCCTGAACCATTTTAACAAACATGAGTGGATCAGGTTTCTCTTTTCCATGGATAAATCTGTTACGGACAAACCAGATAGCGTCCATTGCAATGACTGCAAATAGTTGGAAACTATGATGCTCCTCTTCCGCAATTCTGAGACTTGAACTTGGATTGATAATGTGATTTACCCAAACAGAGATTGGTTCATTTGCATAAAGAGTTACATCCATCGGCCAATTGGAACAACGCCATAGTATTTTTGAATAAGGGCATTTGAGGAAAATGTGGGGAAGATCTTCAGGCTCATTTTTACAGAGAGGACAATAGATTTGTTCATCATCCAAATGCCGAATGTGTTTAAGTTTAACTCTGGTGGAGAGAAGATTGTGCGCAATTTTTCAGAGGAAGAGCTTAAGTCGATCTTGCATTTTAAGTTTCCAGATTTTTTTCCAATGGAAATTTGAATCAACATTGGATGAAGGGTTCTAGGCCTTGACAAGAGCAGCGTAGGCCGATTTTACAGAAAAATTTTCAGATGAACGATGAATCCATTTGATCTTATCAAGAATGGTATGAAAGGAATAGTTGGACAAATGAATTTTTTGAATTTCTCTAACAGTATTATCAGATAACAAAGCACTTAGAAGAATATTGTTCCATCACCTAGATTCTTCTAAAGTAAGTTCAAACATTGTCGATGTGTGATCAAAGAAATTTAGCTCAGAATGAGGTTGAAGTTTGAAAGAGGTGATGCTAGGAATCCAAGGATCCTACCATATACGAGTTGTTGAACCATTATTAATTTGGAAACAAAAGCTTGAATTAATGAAGTCTCTTATGCTTAAAATTGATTTCCAGAACCAAGAGTCAATAGGCTTTGAAGTGACCTCACTGAAAGATTGTGAATGGATATATTTTTTTTAAATGATATCACTCCAAAGGCTTTGTGATCCATTAAGAAGAAACCATGCATACTTGGATATAAGAGCTGAATTGAAAAGACTCATCTGTTTCAAACCAATAACTCCCATGGATTTTGAACAACAAATGCTCTCGACCAATCTAATGAGAACAGTGCGACCAGCTTGGGAGAGAAGTTTTGTTTTCCAACCTTGAAGTTTGTTTTGAATTTTCTCCATGAGAGATTGGAAAAAACTTTTGAATCATTTGTTCGTGAGAGAGGAAGACCAAGGTATTTATTAGAAGAAGGAGCATTTCTTATTTGGAGAATGTTTTTGATGTCAAGTTTGATGTTGGGAAGAGTATTTTTGCTAAAGTGAAGAGATGATTTTCATGATTGATTGATTGACCAGAAAGCTTACTGTAGCAATTAAGACAATTTAGAAAAGCACCCGCCACAGAGGTATCTGCATTCCCAAAAAGAAATAAATCATCCGCAAACATTAAGTGCGTGATTGAGGGGCATGCTCTGGCAATTTTTATGCCTTTCAAATACGAAAGATTCTCAAGAAATTGAATGATTCTAGAGAGAACCTCGCTACCCAGGATAAAAAGAAACGGAGACAAAGGATCCCCTTGCCTTAGACCACGAGAAAGTTTAAAAAAACCTCTAGGTGAACCATTAATATTTATGGAATAGGAGATAGTGGTCGAACATTTATGAATCCAGTTGATCCAAACTGGGTGAAAGCCAGCATATTTCAGGATTGCCATGATAAATGGCCATTCCATAGAATCAAAGGCTTTTGCCATGTCAATTTTAATGGTCATGAGTCCTTGTTTACCTCTCTTTTTTCTCATGTGATGGAAAATTTCTTGGGCAAGAATGGTATTCTCTTAAATTGTTTTACCAGGAATAAAAGTAGATTGATTAGAAGAGATAATTTTGGGAAGAACAGCCTTGAGATGATTAGCCAAGATTTTTGCAATGATTTTGTAACAAACATTTGAAAGATTAATAGGACGAAACTGACTAACCTCCCTTGGGTTATCAATCTTTGGGATCAAAGCAATGTTTGTATGGTTCAGTTCTTTTAGGAGCTTACCACTCACAAAAAAAATTTTATGGCTACTAAAAGATCCTTATTAATGATATCCCAATAGGTCTTATAAATAAAAAGACTTGTGAATCCATCAGGCTCAGGAGCCTTTGAAGAAGGAAGTTTTTTAATAATATTTGAGATTTCCTCAATCGAAGGGATAAAACAGAGAAATCCATTTTCCTGGTTAGAAATTTTGGTAGGAAAAAGATTTTCCAACGACTCCAGATGCTGAGGATTTGTGGTCTTGAAGATCTTTTGAAAATGATTCAAAATGGTAGTCTCAATCACAGTGGGATCAGAGGACCATTGATCTCTATTTAGTTTTAAACAATCGATAGAGTTTCGCCTACGTCTGATGATTGTAGACGCATGAAAGAATTTTGTATTAAGATTAGGAGTGGTCAACCAGTGAATCCTTGACTTTTGTTTCCAAAGAAGTTCTTCTCTAGCCTAGAGCTCAATGATGTCCTTTTGAAGATTTGTGTTAGATGAAGATGCAGATTGATTTTCTTGAGATTGGATATCAAGAATACGGGCATTAAGAATTTTAAGAGAATTTTGAATGTGCCCAAAAGACTAAATATTCCAAACCTTCAAAGCTTTTTTTGTCTCTTTGAGTTTTTTTACAAGAATGAAAGGAGGAGAACCAACAACAGGAGTATTCCACGCTTGATGAATGACATCATGGCTAGAGAGGTCCCGGACCCAGGAAGCTTCAAATTTAAATGATTTAGGAGATGAAGAGATTTGACTAGTGTTAAGAAGAATAGGGGCATGATCAGAAGTCACTCTAGGAAGAATAGAGATGGAAGTTTGTGGGAAAAAGTTTAACCAATTTAGGTTGGCTAAACCTGGGTCCAATCTTTCAAGGATTTTAGAGAATCCTTGATAATTATTACACCAGGTAAATCGAGGACCATTAAACCCAAGATCAACAAAACTAGTCCATAAAAAGAAGTAGCCCTTTTGGATTTGATGAATGAGCCACAACTTTTCCTCCTTATTTTTTCGACTGATTAAGAATAGAATTGAAATCTCCTATAACACAAGAAGGACTATCAAAAGTCTCAACAATTTTCAACAGATTTCCCCAAAAGGAATGACGCTTTCTATGTGGGGCAGGGCAATAGACGGCAAATAAAAGCCAAGGAGAATGGGGAGGATCCGAATACACAACAACAGTAATAATATTATCAGACATATGGACTACATCAAAAGCAACACCCGGACGGTACATAAACAAAAGACCTCCCCAATGTCCAGTAGGGGAAACATGCACATAAAAGTTAAACCCTAACATATTTACAATAGAAAATGTGTCAATATCAGCTAATAAAGTTTCAGATAGAAATATAATATCAAGACTATAGTCTCTAATAAGTGCTCTCAAAGCTTTGATTGCCCGAGGACGAGCTATTCCTCGACAATTCCAGGACAGGAGCCTCATAGCTCTTTGGGTGACAGTGGAGACCCTGTCATCTCAGTCATTGGAATCACTGGAGAAATATTCAAATTCTGGGTCTGTTCACTGTTACCCGTGATCTGGAAAACTTGGTTCTGGAATGGAGAATAACTCACAGCAACTGATTGCTTCACTGAGGTTTTGAAGAGTGCTTTCCCTTTGGATTTCTTTGATTTCTTCTTGGATGTTGTCGGTTTTGCTCCCACCTGAAAACCAGATTGCACCATTTCTAATCCACCGAGTGTACCTGTAAAATTAGCAGACATAGGTGAGTTAAAAAAAGATTTTTTCCTAGGACAAGATTGATCATCACTCTCCTCTAGTTGCATTTTCCTCTTTCTCTATATCTCTTGATTTTTATCTGGGCATTGGCTAGCTTTGGGAGGGGACACTGGTTGCACTATATGATTCTCGGATGAGGATTCTTCAATCTCAAAATTTCAAATTGGTGCAGCATGAGACCAGAATTTGGATTATGGAACAATTGAAAGGAATTAATGGCTAAACATGACTGACCCGAATGTGAAACCAAGTAGGAAAGATTATGTGAAGCTTCAGGTTTGGCTTTGTTAAAACGTTCCAAAATCCGTTGAAATTGGGGCTCTGGTCCATTTAGATTATCAGAGCTTGCATTTGGGTCACAAAGGGGAACCAAAGGAATAGTGGTCTTCGTGTATCCCACTGGGCCCTCATGAAAGCCCATTAACTCATCTGATCCCGGGATGGAAGAGAGGTCAACATTCGGTTCAATTGGATTAAAAAATTGGGTGGCCACCGAATTAATTTGGGGGTATTCTTGGTATGTCAGAAGATGTGGATTCGATTCAGGGATTTGTAGGGGCACGTAGTTGGTTAACAACTGGCTTTGGGTTATCAAAGGGACAGATAATGATGATGGCTGGTTTATTGCACAGAGATTAAATCTGTTACCGATCTCCTCACTCTGCAACTCCTTCTCTTCCATCTGATGGTATCCACGTGACCTTGAGTGGAAGATTTCAGACCCTTGATTCACTTCTCTAACTATTCCATGAATAGTATCTTCAACTTGCACCTCTTTGCAAAAACGGTTATAGCTAGACAATAATTTCCCAAAGCAACGCTGTTGGATTGGAACCTCCGGTATATGGACCATTTTTGACTTCCCTTTGCCGATGAAGTCACCTTTAAACAACCTGTGTTATTTACTCCAGTAGCTGGCGATGAAACAGGATCCTGTATGTTTATACCCCGAATTGGAGATAAGAATTGACGTTGGATTTGCACTGGATTATCCTCATTAGCAGTGGCTGAAACCAGATCTTCTATTCGTGTAACTCGTTTGACATCAACCATATCAACTCTCAATGATGGACCAAAATGAAGTTCATCTTCTAGATTGTGATGGTGAGGGCAAACCTAATGCAAATACCAAATCTACCACATCTATAACAAAATTCTGATAGACGTTCATACTTGAAAATGACTTTTGCAGGACCGACATGAAGTCTGGGAATGAGAAAATAGTCCACAAGTGGATTTTCCGTATTTATCTCCACCCTCATACGGAGAAACTCATTTACACTATATTCCGAGGGTATGGTATCCAAATTCGTTTCTAGGTGGCGCCCAAGCTTACTAGCAATTCCATTTATGGTTTGTTCATGCATGTACTAAGGAAATAAACCAAAATGAATAAGATTCAGCTCATTTAAACTCACACCAACTGGCCATTCTTTTAGCACCATATGCAACCCTCTGAAATTCCAAGGACGCTGTGAAAATACTCTATCCTTAGCCTCTTTTGTAGGGAAGGTAAAAAGAAAGGAGTTTTTACTAGAATCCTTAATAACCAGTTTGGGAACAAAGCTCCATGCAGCTTTTATGGCCGAATGAGAAGTGTTTCTGTTGAGAGGTTTTGAGGAAACAATCTTGCCAACGAGTACATGATTGGTGATTTTTGTAGCGCTTTCTTTGGATGGTTCTAGAATGAGATCGTCCCAAGACAAACCTTTTGTCTGCTGTACTAATTGATCCATGTGAAGAGATTCCTCGGACATAGTTAAAAAACAGAGCAATAGATAGTAAAGACAAATGGAGACCTCTAGAACCAGTACCTGGCTTAAAGTCTTCCTTTTTCACAGAGATGGGGACAAACCAGCATTTTCGTGGGTATAAAGTGGGGATCTCTGAGCACTACGCAAACTTGAAAGGACTAATTTGGTAAGGGTATATGACTTTTTGGTAGATTTGGAAGGTGAGGGTCAAAGATGCTTTGAGGATTTTTTGGTAGGGATTAGACTGATAGTTTTATTCTTTCATACTTGTTGATGGAGTGGATAGTGAAGAGATGGGTATAGACGGAGAAAAGCTACAGAGAGCTTGAGAGAAAACTCAACTAGGAGAGAGGAGGGAGGGGTTGGCAAGGGCCGCTCTGGACAAAACATCAATTAAGTATTACTGAACTTTCATTCAGCTTAATTTTTTCAATGTTACTCTTAAGTACTATGGGTATTGTTATTTTTATGTAGACATGATTTCAATTATGAACGAAGACATTATTAATTATCAAACATATATATTAAACTAAAATGACTTGTAGAATCGGATAATTAAGTTAGATTATAAAACTATTGACATGATGGTAAGAGTACAGCATTGACATGTAATATTATTGATCATGATAAGTACTTCGATATAAGTACTTATGTTGAATTTTTTTCTATTTTAAAGACACTGTGTTTTTGCATGTACATGAGAAGCTAGCTAGCTAGATGTTAGGTTCTGCAGTGCTCATGAGAAACATTGATTCGTTAAATCAAGAATTTGAACGATATTAGATGTTCATGATGGTACATGTATCAGTACTAGTGTATACTCTTATCAATCGATCAGCTAGGTCAAGATACGTACTCTTGTTGGAGTAATTGTTTACTACCTTCATGCATGGATTTAAAGTATGGAAAATGGTAACTTAATTTATAATTATTTTATAACTATTTTGTAATTTTAGATAATTATTATATAAAAGAATTGCAAGTGTCGGTACATTACTCTTAAATTATTTTTAACGACCACTTTATTAAAATGAACGATGAGTCGGTGCTTTCTCTTTCAACTCAATCGATATCACTTTGCTGAAATTAAGGATCATCTAGATCATCTTTGTTGAATTCTTTTTTTCGATTTTCTAGAATTTGTTATCGTCAAACTAGCTTGAAAATGATATGATCTGTACCATTATCTCTGGGAAGGATGTTGGAGGAATGAAATGAGATAAAAATATATATATATATATATATTAATAGTAATAAAATAGTTTATAAATAATAGTAAGTAAGATAGTTTGAGTTAAGTACTTATTAAATTTTGATAAAGGAGATAAAAAATATATATATTATAAAATTAAAATATTCTTAGAATACATTTTTTCAATATTATTTTTGTTTTAAGATTCGAAAAATGTTGAATTATTTTTATATTTTATTTAAAAATTTAGAAAAATTGTAATGGTTATTTTTCTAAAGTTGTAATAATTAATTTAAAAATATTTTTATTTGAATAATATTTAGAAAGGAAATAAGATATAACAAAACGAGATGAAATTAGATGGGAAGGAGATGTAAATTGTAATTTCCATATATATATATATATATATATATCCCCTTAAGATTCATAGGTGTCAACTCTTTGACCACCGATCCTCTAAATGACCAGCATGATGAGTATACACATAACATATGATTATTAATATAATACGCTACAAACGAGATTTAGTCTAAAAGGAGAACTTTTATTTAGATAGTACAAAGGTTAATAAAATTTACATGATTTGATTTAGTATAAAAAATTATTTTTATTATAAAATAATTTTGATGCATCATATTAAATCATATCTTATTTTCACCGATCTCGTTTTTAATTTATTGTTCATAAGCAGTGATATTTTATTAAGTAGATGGCGCTTATTTTTTCATAGATACGGACGGTACCACACTCCTTCTTCTCACACATTTAAATAAGGGCGGTGTTATACTCTACCGTTGAGTACATTTTTGGTTTTATATATATATATATATAATCAATATATTAATAATCACTTTCTTAATTATTAAATAAAAAAAATTAAAAATCTGAAGTGTAAAAAATAGGTATAAAAATAAATAGGAATAATAAACTTATTCTTTAAAGAAAGGATAGGAAAAGAAGAAAAGAAGGCTCTGTTTTCATGACAATAAGCCAACTAGCATTATAGCCTGTTTCAACAAGAAACAATAAATTCTATTGTCGAAAAAAGTTGGATATATGATGTATTTCAGGATTTTTGGTCAATTTGGACGGATAAAAAAGTGTATTTATGTTGATAAAGTGTAAAAAGATTCTTGAGGATTGTCCGAATGTAGGAATGCATGGCCCATAGGGCATACATTCCACAAAAGACCCAACCTAATAATGGGTACAATAACTAACCTTTAATGCTATCTTTATCCGTGCGGCGTACGTCCACACTCAGTACCACACTGTAGACCCAACCTGGATAGGCAACAATTTGAGCCGATAAACGTCTCACCCCCTTCTGCAACTCTTGCTTTTTTGCCGCTCATCGCTCATGAATCATGATTGAGACAGGGAGCTTCGACGACAACATGCATGGATATGCCTACGCTTTGGTGGGCATGATCTGATCACAGTTTTGCCTCTAATACCCACCATTAATGACACTCAATGACGTTGCCAAAACCACCTCCGCAATTCTTTTTTGGTATATTTTTTTTTTATGACTGCATATGATGTCAGTATTTATGCATGTTTTAACATGTAATATGGTCATGTTCAGAGATAGTTAATTATTATTTTGCATTTCGAACAACATCCTAAATTTACAGATCATCATTATGCTGGTAGTTGTTTTTGCTTTTTATTATTGCATATCAAAGTTTAGATTATTTTATATGAGTTTTGTTATATAACGTCATTTTTGCATATTCTTCGCATACTCCACATAGTACAGTTGGAGAAGTAAAAGTGGTTTGATCTATAGTACATTTCCCATAACCGAGAGTTCAGGTACAAACACAGATTATATGAAAACCAATGAACAAAGCTATACCGGCATTGGGATACAGTTTTGCAGTACATATATGATATACCAGGTACATTGACAGTAAAAACAATTTTACTATAAAAACAAAAGCGCAAACAAGAGAAACAAATTCAGGGTTATAAGTGACATCTTAGTTAATAGGCAGAGGAGCACCATTCCACTCCTTGAGACAATCCAGCATAGGATCAATCAACTTCCCTGCGCACATTGCTGAGAAAACCTTGTCGAATTCTTCACCTGGTGATCGGATTTTCTCACCAGTAAGCAAATCTGTTCCCAGCTCTTCTCTCACGAACTTGTATAATGGGTAGGACCTGCAGTTCTTAATCTGGTTAGGAATGGGCGCTTTTCCATTTTCAACTTCGATCCTCGCACTCTCTACGTCCTTGGGCAAAAGGGTCTTAAGCTCCTCCTCAAAAGCTCCGATCTTTTGGAAGATGGAAGTGTTCAAGTTCGTCTCTTTCTGGCCATTGTTCAAGGCGTGCTCGACTAAGACTTGCCTTAGTTTCTGCATTAACGGATAGGTTGCGCTGCAGGGGTCGTCAGCGTAAGCAAAAACGTACTCTCGGTCGACAACTTTGAGCAAGTCCTTTTCACAGAATCTGGACGGGTGAAGCTCGCCATTAGAGCCCATGGTAAGGACTCTCTTGGCCACTTGGTTGACAGTGTTCTTGATGCTGTTCTTCAAGTTCTCCTCCAAATGCCGCAGATCAATTGCTTGACATAATGCAACCAAGAAAGTAGATGACATGAGCTTCAATATGTCGACTGCCTCGGCCGTCTTTCTCGAGGAAATCAAACCCAGGGAGTTCACATCTTGGTTATGTTGCTCCGCACTTTGGACATGGTTGGTGACGGGATTGGCTAGGAACTGGAGTTCCGAGCAGTAAGATGCCATTGCAATTTCTGCGCCTTTGAACCCATAATCCAAGCTTGGATTGCGACTTGCTGTGAGATTGGAAGGCAACCCATTGTTGTAGAAGTCATTAACAAGCTCAGAAAATTGAGCAAACATTAGTTTACCAATTGATGCAATGGCTAATCTGGTGTTATCCATAGAAACACCAATAGGGGTCCCTTGGAAATTCCCTCCATGCAGAGCCTTATTCCTCGAAACATCAATCAAAGGGTTATCATTCACAGAGTTGATCTCCCGCTCAATCATTTTGGTTGACATTCTGATCACTTCAATTTGTGGTCCTAGCCATTGGGGAGAGGTTCGAAGGGCATAGCGGTCTTGTTTGGGCTTCTGGAGAGGGTCAATCTCATGCAACTTTTGAGCAGCTTTAACATAAGCACTTCCATCCAAAATGTGTTCCATTATAGCTGCTGCCTCTATCTGTCCAGGGTGGTGCTTCAATTTATGTGTCAAGTGGTCTGTGAATTCTGGTTTCCCTTGCATTACTTCTGCGAAAATTGCTGATAAGATTTCTGAAAGAACTGCGACTATGTTGGCCTCAAACAGAACCATGGAAGCCAATCCAGATCCAACTGCAGTGCCATTCACAAGTGCCAGACCCTCTTTGGGTTGCAACTCAAAGAAGCCGCCATCGATCCCGGCTAATTGAAGGGCCTTAGCGGCGTCAAGGGACTCTCCATTGGGTCCTACAGCCTTGGAGTTAGGCCTGCCTATCAAAAGACCAGCGATGTAAGACAGAGGAACCAGGTCGCCCGATGCACTGATTGTACCCCTGAGTGGTAAGCAAGGAGTAACGTTATGGTTGATTAGCTTGGCTATGGCTTCCATCACCTCAAATCTGATGCCAGAGTAACCTTGGAGAAGGGTGTTGATCCTCACAAGCATCGCGGCCCTCGTTGCTGAGTGAGGTAATGTGTGGCAAGATTCAGTCCCATTGCCAAAGATTCCAGAGTTCAAGAATCTGTTATCACAAATTTAATTAAATATTTCACGTTGAATCATTCATTTAAAATTAAAAAAAAAAAAATCAACACACTAAGATAAGATTGAAAGCGTGTAAATTAAAGGACCGGAATTTTCTTGGAATGCACGTCTATATGTTGTTTTACTATTAATGCTTGGTTCATTTGGGACATATTTAATTCATGTTTACTTGTCGACGCATAATCGAGATTTAAGAAATCCCACTTGTTCACAAATCACAAATTTGTTTTGACTAGGTAGATGGGCGGAGGATGGTTTTTACTTTTTTATATCTAGGAATTAAATAATAATAATGATCGATGTTTCTGATGACCAATGAAAGGGAATTAATGTGCCGATTTTCCAGTTTAGCTCCAGGTAGAGCCACCCAAAAAACCTATAACAGCGGCCACTAAATTCTTTATGCAAAGCTATATTTAAAGGAGTTTGACTCTTTGCCCAGTCCTACCTCCCTTTACTTTTTCAATCTTTCTTTCTTTGCATATCGAAATTGAAATATATATATATATATATATAAAATTTAAAGTAAGTAGGGTCTTTCTTTCTGGAAAATCTCATCGTCTTTGCATTAAATAAATTGAAATAATTTTGAATAGTCAAAACTTGAAAAATCAAACCCTTTATATAAACAAGTCATTGAAAAAATCTCAGGTGTTAGGTTTTGTTTTGTTTTTTTTTAATTAAAAAGGTTGTAACCTTGATCGGGTGTGTATCATAACAATCTGGCCATAATATATATATATATATGCGCCACCGCCACGCTATCTCATATTACTGGAAGCACGATTGTGCATACAAAAACAGAAAAAAGAATATATATATATAATTTAAAAATAATTTTAAAAAAAGGTTTAGTTTACTTTTAAGAAATTACTAAAAAATTGATATGATGTGTAATTATTTTAGTTTGTAATTGTGATTTTTTTTTGTCATAATTATTATTTTGTGTTGTTGTTCCTTGTAAGTTAAAACATAAGGCTATTCTGTAACCGTAAGCTCCTAGCTCAAACGATGTGACGGAGCCCCCGATCGAGTTGATCCATTTACGTCTCCTAAATAATTGTTCTACCAAATTAAGGTAACAGGTAATGGCAACTAAATATCCCAGACCTGCATGTTTCTTACTATATTTTTGGGGAATTAATCAAATTAAATTGTATTTGTAAGTTTAATTAGAACCTAACATTAACTAAAACAATTCCTATTCGGAACAGCACCTGTTAAGAGCAGTTACTAGCCCGCGAAGTCCCCATCCCAACAATCTCCACCTTAGGCTAGTAGCCTTACTAACCCCCTCCCAAAATTCTTACTCTTTAATTTTTTGAATTTTTAAGTCCTATTTGAATTTAGAGTGGAGATTAGATGAATTAAGATGAATTTTAAAAGTTGAATAAAATATTATTATTATTATTATTATTTAAAAATTTAAAAAAATTAAATTGAGATTTTTAAAAAAATATTGAGATTTAAAAAGGTTATATTAAATTTATATTTTGTATGAAATTTTAAAAAATATAATAATAAATTTAAAATGAAATGAGATGAAATGAATTTACAATCCAAACAGACCTAGAAGTGGATTCTATTAAAATAAAATAGGACAAAGGTGGAGAAGCATTAAATAGTCTTGAATTCTGAATGTTTTCTCCAAAATATACTTTAAATACAAGCATTAGATAGTCTTGATTTTGTATGATTTTCTTTAAAATATGCTTTAATTTTAGGTGAAGTATTTTTCATGAAAGATAAGAGAAATCGACCAATTAAGAGAGAAGATAGTGAAATAAACGTTAATTTTAAGGTAGCGGTTGATCTAAGTGCAAAGCAACGGATGTCTGCTCCAAAGCCAAAAGGAGCATTACTACCCAGCGCCCAAAATCTTGATCTTTATTCGGTTCATTTTTTGCAACGTACACCAATCGACGATAGATTTGAAGAAATCGAACCTCCGTAAAGCATTCAACCTCCTTAAAATCCATGCCGTTGTCGTTGCCAACTTCACTATTCAATGACAGGACTTGGAATATTCGCCGTACGGGGTGGGTCGGGGAATTTCTGAGGTTGGAACTTGGGAACTTCAGTGGAAGAGGGAAGAAGAAAGGGAATGACCACGGGTTGGGAAGCACTGCACCTTATCAGTTGTAGTCTGACGCATAAGATTTCAAATGGAGGAACTACGTGGCAATAGTTTATTGGAGCGTTATATTTGAGTATGAACATTTGGAGCGGTGGGAAGGATTTCTCAATAAAAAATAAGTAATGATAGACTTAAAGCCCCCATTGGATTTGGAGATGAGATGAGTTGAGATGAGTTTGATTTATTTTTTAATATTATTATTATTTTGGGATTTGAAAAATGTGTGTTGGAATTTGAAAAATGTGTATTGGGATTTGAAAAAAGTGTATTGGAATTTGAAAAAGGTGTATAGGAATTTGTGTTTTGTATAAAAAATTATAAAAATATAATGATGAAATGGAAGCTCAACTCACTTCTCAATCCAAGCAGCCCCTTAGTATTGGTTTATTACATATTTATCATTTTTAGTACATTTATTTTTTTATTTTTTTATTTTAAATATTTTTTTAACATCTTTAATTAATAAAAAAATTTTAAAAAATATAATTTCACTAATAACCACTTTCTTAACTATTAAATAAAAAAATTAAAAATTAAAAAAAATGATAAAAGTGATAAAATAGCAATAGATAAGTAGTAAGTATATCATCATTCATAAAAAATAAAAAGAAAATTAGGAAAGATATTGAGCATGAGACTCGGTATGATTAATTGCAAGAGGCAAATAATTAAGTAGATTGAATGTAGTTAAGATAATAAGTTGAGATGAGATGAGTTGAGATAAAAATTAAATAAAATATTGTTTTTTTAATAATATTATTATTTTAAAATTTAAAAAAATAAAATTATTTATTATATTTTATATAAAAATTTATAAAAATGATAATAATGATGTGAGATAAGTTAAAAATCATCTCTCAATTCAAAAGGTGTGGTAAAACCACCTATTTAATCCGTTCATGAAAGCCTTGTGGCTGAATTATATAATATCCAAATTAAAACTAACATCTATAAATATATATATATATATATATATATATATTATACACACATAAATTAGATTTAGAAAAATAATTAAAAATTAATTACCTGATAAGCTCCATCTGAAGGGCACCACCCTGCTTGGTCCTCCTATGAGAGGTTGCACCGAAACCGGTGGTGACACCATAGCTGTCGGTGCCGTTATTTACACTGTTCATGACCCAGTCGCTGCTGGCCTTAACGCCGGCTCGAGCTTCCTCGGAAAGCTCTACCTTGACTCCGGCGTCATGGGTCGCAATAGCTGCTACCTGCGAAATGGTCAAGGTCTCGCCCCCTAGCCGGACCACCGGCTTCCGGTACTCCTCCACCATGCGCTTCACCTCATCAAGGTGACTACCGGAAAGTGACTCCGCAGCCGCGCCCCAGTTCAAAGGGTCGCTGTTTGTGCAAAGGTTCGACGTCGCTGTACCGTTGCCATTGCACCCCATTGCTCCGATCTCGGATTGGGATTGGTTGGTGGGGGAAGAGAATGCAAAGGTAAAAACTAAAAACTTCTGATCAACTCGCTCTTAACTAAGATCTATCGGTGCATATGAAAACAAAACAAAAGAGAAGAAACGACGGAAGGAGACAAAATGTGGGAGGAAATATTTCAGGTCGGAGTGAGTGAAAATATACCTCTGAGAGGAATTGGCCAAAACTGTGTTTCGTATATATAGAGTGGGAATTGTCAGTTGTCACATTGAAGGGTGTTGGGTGGGTAGGCCGATGGGTTAGTTGAAGATTGCTCTAGGCCGTCGGATTGTTCCAAATTCGGACGGGGAAGATGGAGACACGTGGTGAACTTTTGGTCCACGACATAAACGATGCAGGGTTTAACTCGTTCGGAAGGGCGGGGTTGGTGAGCATGGGATTAGCCTTAAGCATGTTCCTAAACAATAAGCATAACGTCAATTCCTCAATTTCTCATCCAACTTATACATTAATCAGCACTCACAACTTATACCACCAATTATACTCACAGCTATATATGTATAAATCATGTGGAACTCTTCTATAATTTTTTTTTTTTTTTATAAAATATCCTTTCGTTATAAGTGAAGTTTCTAGTACTAATAATATTTGAGTAACATTGATTTTTTTTAAAAAAATAAATGTATATAACACTTTTATTATTATTAAATCATTCTTTATTTATTTTTTAAGATTAAAAATTGATGAATAATACTACATCATTGAAGATATAAATACAATAAAAATGAGAGACGTAGAATATTCTTTAAATTTGTTAACTATCATTTGAGCTTCCCAATTCGATTAAAATGAGATAATGAATATGTAACGTAATTATTAATAGTATGATTTCTAAAGGAGAAAGTCATATTACAAAGTGGAAAATGCTATTCATCTTTGTGAATATTGTCTCGATCCCATTCCGTTTCCCTTTTTTTTTTTAAATTTTTTGGTATAGTTTTGTATAGAAAATGCTTATATAGTTATATTTTTATTCGAAGACAAATATCCCATGATGAATAATATTACTTAATTTACTTATTAATTTTGACATCTCATATATATATATATATATTACTTAATAGTTAATAAATAATTATTAATATATTAATATTTTTTAAAAATATTTTAACATGATAATAAAATATAAATAAAAGCGTAGAAAAAAATCCAATGATAATTTTACACTAACGATATAAACAAACAGTACTACTTGAACGGCAGAACAGTACTGTTCATCCACGATACTTGAGCGGCAGAATAGAGAAGGCAATTTTGTTTTTCATTATCTTGCAAAGTTATCTTTACATTTAGAAGGAGAAATAGGTTGGATAGGGGAATTAGTGCCACAGGATATCTTTACAAAAGTTGTAATGACATGATAGTATAAATGAAACGAGGTATTCCTTGATTCAAAAAATAAAAAACAACATATTACTATAAGAAAAATCAGTATTTTTGACAGAATATTTATTGTGAAGATAACTATTTGTTACGAAAATATTTATTTTGACAAAAAATAACTATTTTCATAAAAAATAGCTGACTACAGATAATCAATTTTCATATAAATTGACGAGTCGAATCAGTATCCGTGTTTTATATAAGTGCCAAACCTTCAACATTATTAGCATGTAACGCGACAATGAGCAAAATGCATTCCCAAAAATAAAAATAAAAACACAGGGGGTACAGATACTTCTAATTCAACGTTGTTCATGAATTCTAACCCTGATCATACCTGCCTGCCAAATATATATATACATTATATATATATATGTTCTTTTAAATTACTTCTCAATAATTTATGCTTAAGTTCCAGCATCTTATTGTCGATAATTTTTTGTTTTGAGGTTTAGAATAGTTAAGATATAAATAAAATTAATAATAATTTTTTATCAATTTAAAATAAATTTTTAGAACGTAAATAATATTAGAGTAGAATAATCTTGAATTTGAACCCTAACTTTACCTTCTATCTACTAAACTGGTCTTATCAATTAATTAAGTTTTTATGATAAGTGATATAATTAATTTCACGTAAACGAATAATAAAATCATTTTTCACGTGGTTCGTTTTATATTCATTTTATCATGTATTCTGAACGTTTATATAGTAGATTGTCACAAGCTTATCGTGGGATCGAATTTAGGGTATTTCTTAATTCACAAAAAGTTGATCATGAGTCAAGTACATATCCCACTCAACTATTTAGTCCTGTTTGAATTCAAAGAAGATGAAACAAAAAAGATTCCATATTATCAACAAATTGTTAAACCAAAATTTTATTTTTATCTTCAGTTTTATCAGTTTAAGTTATACTGGTTGATGCGATTTATTTCAAGCAAAATTTTATTGAAGTAGTCTACATATATAAGAGGAGTGTTATGGTCATAAAAGTATTACACAAAAATATATAATCTCACAAATTGATCATATGTTTTTATGTGATCTATCAGATCTATTTTACAATAAAAATAAATTTATAATCCGACAAACTATATTAAATTATGCCAATTTATAAGCTTTTTTTTTTTTTTAAACAAGAGGATAGAATCTCAATTTTATTGATTATTCTCACTTATAAAACAAAGAAAATCGCGTTTATAATCAAATACCTGAGATTTACAAATGCCCTAAAAACTCACAGGTGCATCAAAAAGATCACCAAAACTATAAACCATGTTTTGTTCTCCAGATCACTTCAAATTTAAACCCACCATTTTGGTAAAAAGATCTGTCACATCATTATTTTAGAATAAGATTATTTTTGTATAATCACTTTATAATCAGAGTACTTCTCTATAATAAATTATTTTAATCATTAATATTAAATAATACAAAATCATGGAGATTTGTCTATTTCATCAAATATCTATATATGGTAGCAGTATGATTAATTCCTGTTGAATGATTGGGAAATTTGACCGAGTTAAAAATCTATTAATTAATACGAAATGGAGATTTGTCTATTTCATCAAATTATCTATACATGGTAGCTATATGATTGATTAATTCCTGTTGAATGATTGAAAATTTTGACCGAGTTAAAAATCAAGTATAAACTATGTGCCTTTCATGTCATTTTTTTATTACATTGATCAAGATGATCAGGAATTAAAAAGCATATCACTTATCAGAAATGTTATGAAGAAAGCAATAACAAAAAAATATTGATAAAAACATTGGGGTTGTTAAGCTTAAGATGAGTCATGCCCACCACCAACCACCACTGCATTTCTTTGGGGTAGGTGAACCCAATGAGATATAAACGAGATCCGACTATATATATACACGCGGTATGCCTGCCCACGAGATGGTCCAACTTCTCGCGAAAGGTCAATTTATATATATATATATATATATATATATCAGTAACTCTACAGACCCCACGCTTGGGTCTCTAATTTGCGCCTTTACAACTTTTTTTTAATTAAAAAAATGAAGGAAAAAAAAAATCAAATATATTTTGTCGCATACACTCTTTTATTATTTTTGAAAAAAAAAATAATGAACTATAAAAAAATACAAAATAAATTATGCTAACGAAGACGCAAAGGGATCTCAACCGCAAAATCCTTATATCATTGCTATGTATATACATGAAAGAAAACAAAAAGTAATTAGATTAAAACCTATTTATTATTTTCGATTCGAGAATTCATTAATGAACTCTCGTGGGAGAGAGGGGGGCGGGGTTGATCAACAAAGCCACCAACAAAAAGAGTTTAAGAATTCATTAAAAAAAAAAAAGTTGAAGAGTTTGAGACCGAAGACGTGTGATTCAATATTGTCCAATGCATGACTGCCGAACGAATTGTAGTATTTTTATTTTCTTCCTGTGTTTGGTGTTGAATATTCTTCTTCACCCACCAAACTATGTAAGAAAAAATCACTTCAAAATTTGATTTAGTACTCCTACAATTAAATCAATTTAATTAGTTTAATATTTGTATTTTTCTTCACCCACCAAGATATTTTTTTTAATTTTTTTATTGGGCATTATCCTTAAAGTTAGAATACCCGGTTTGGATTCGGAGATGAAACGAGATGAGTTGAGTTTATTTTTTAATATTATTATTATTTTGGAATTCGAAAAAGTTAACTCGAGAAGTGCAAAGACTGTATTGTGATTGTCTTTTATATAAAAATATAATGATAAATTTAAGATGAGTTTAGACGAGCTCGTCTCGTCTTCAAATACAAACGAAACCTTAGAGTATTCTCAATAGATTGGCTAAAAGTTATATTTCAAAAAATATAATTTTGCACAAATACTTAAAAATAAGTACCATATTTGATCAAATATGATAATAAAGTTTGTGGAAAAAAATTCAAAAAGTATATTTTGTGAATAGTAAAATTAAAATAATTGTCAAAAAACTAAAATAACTACCAAATTTGACAATTATTTTAACTTTTTGGATAAAATTTTAGCATTATTATTTACAAAAAATACTTTTTAAACATTTTTCCACATATTTTATTGTCATATTTGATTAAATATGATACTTATTTTTAGTTTTTGTGTAAAAGTATATGTTTTGAAAGATAACTTTTAGCCAATCCAACGAGAGTGTTCTTAATATATACGTAGACAATTAAATGACTTTTTGGTTAATATACAATTAATTTAGTTTAATATATACAGTACGCCTGATGGACTCTACCTACTATCACACATACAATATTGCTTTTCATCGTTTTTTTATTAAATTAAATCTTTCTTGTGTTCGGGTTGTTTTGCAATTTCTTTCTGATCTGTTTTTTATGATCTCTCTCGCCCCCTTAATTTCCAGATTTGTTCTGAATAACCTTTTACACGATCTCCACATGAAACTTGTGGTGGTGCAAACAAGAACAAGATGGAGGTCAATCGATGTACATTAGTCGTTTGGTGACCGCGCGCGTTCATCAGTTTCAACATGTCAAAATTTGTCATCGATGAATATGATCAATATTTTATTTTTATCTTAAAATTTGCAATTAAGTTGGTATTTAACTATATATTATTCGCTTTTGTTCTGATCATCAGTTATAATATTGGGTCACGTCAGAAAGCATTAAACTATATTTCCATGACTAGTTAATGATCCATTTTATCTGATAAATTGATGATAATGACGCTAATTCTTGGGACAGAAAATAATGTATCGATCACAAGTATTTTTCATATATATATATATATATATACAATGCATGGGACATTGTGAGTAGTTTTGGTAATTATAAATTTATCAGTGTCGAAAATGCATCGGCGTCATTTACGTTGTTTTTCAAATAGAATTATATTTCTTTATAGACCAACTAGCATCAAATTCTTTTATTTTTTGGGCTCTTAAATTCTGCAAAAAATCCTTAATCTCAGATTCTCAAGCTGAAACTTAGTAGATAGATCAGATTAATTATGTTAACTTATTTTTCTTATAATGTCTTTTTCACACGTGCGTGGAATCATCTTCAGGCCAAGAAGATTAAGAAAAAGTAATCCTACAAGGAATAAGGCCTTTTACGGCAATTTTGGGTCTGCTGAAACTAAAATTATTGCAAAAAGCCTTTAATTGTAACTGCTTAAACATCGCCGCGGCATTTTTACATAAAATTCTAAACTTACTTTTTGCAGCGATTGTTTTAATTTTTGCGATTTAAAAAGTCGCTGCGAAAGATCATTTTTTTATACCGAGTTTTTACTTGTGGCCATGGAAAAATTCGCCATAATATTATAAAAATATATTGCGGCATAATTGGCCCAATGCAAATAACACATTCTAAAAAATTGATTTGTTGCAACCAATAAAACTTACCGTGTTATTATAAGTTTTTTGCGGCGATTAAAAACTGCCGCAATTAGTTTTGAACTTTAAATCCCATTTCTTCCCCACGATAACTCGTTCAATCTGTCTCTCTCTTCTCATGAGTGTAGTAATCTTCTACCTCCACCGAGAGCTCACCCAAGGCCAATTCCTCCCCAGCGCAACCTTATCCCCATCCCCCTCCCTAGTCAGTCATGCACATATTTTTCCTTCAAAAAATCCTAGCATCTACAATCCTAATCTCGCTCATCTCTCTCTCTCTCTCTCTCTCTCTCTCTCTCTCTCTCTCTCGCATCTATAATCTTCGAATCTCATATCACAAAAGAGCACAGTCATAATTCATTCTTAAAGATTAGTGTAGTTGATAACTCTCTCTTCCCAATTCTTGTATATCCCATTTTTCATCAGCAATTATTTTTCTTAGATTAGGTTGCGGTGATTAATATTTTTCTGTGCTCTTGTTTTTTTTTTTTTTCGTATTATATATTAGATTTGCTATTGGCTTAAACTTTAAAGTATGTTTTAAACCAAAATATCCGTGAATACCTTATTTTTTATGAAGATACCATTATCAATCACTTATGTGAATTTTTTTTTTTTTTTTTTTAAATGAAGTATGTTTTAAACTGAACCGTGTTTGCCGCACAATTTATTATTGCCTATCCACTATAAGTACTGATTGATATCCAATTTGAGCATTCAACCTAAGTATGCACTTTACCTCATCTAATTCATTACTATTTTTGGGAACTAAAACATGCAGTTGGTCTGGTCTCTCCATGTATGTTTGGCAACGCCATGCATCAATCTGTCAACAGGTATTCACATTTCCTCTTAATTCAGCCTTTAACATATTATTCAACTGCACTTTGCAGCTCTTTCTTTAATAATTGATAGCTAATAAGCCTAATATTTATTTTTCTTGGTAAGAATTTATCATTTTTCTTTTCGAAACCTTTGTTATTTTTCTTTTGCATGCTCAGTGTTGTACGAATTCAGTTTGACCTTGAATTCTTTATGTTTTGAAGTGATCATGATTTGTTGGTCTTACATTGAGTGCTGCATGTTTTTATTTTTATGCAAATGAATTATATGATTGTGAATTTATTTTATCTAGTAAGCTAAGATTTGGAGTGATCATGATCTGTTGGTCTTACCATTCTCAATTATTCAAGCTTTTACAACTAAAGTTGGAAATTAATAATATATAGGCAAGTATAACTTAAGTACATGACATGAGAAAAAAAAAAGTAGAACTTAACATGATATATATATATATATATATGCATATATATCTTGCTTCAAACGTTACACTAAGTTCAATATTTTGGAAAGTTATTTCTCGATTTCGTTCGTCATAAATAAGTTTTTGCATCAGAATCCAAATTCGTCGGAAAATATGTACAAGTATTTGCGGTGAAATATTAACTATTTGCGACGACTTCTGATTGCCGACAAGGAGCTTTCGCAGCTATTGATACACAATAATATGGGATGCATTTTCTAGCGGTTATTTGGGTCATTTGTGGCATTTTGTGTGCACCGCAAATAGACAAGCAGCTGCAACGATTTTGCAAAAAGCGCCGCATTAACATAAGAGCAATACTACTGTGGCAACCATTGTGCATCGGCTTGAAAAATGCCACAATTGAGCAATTACGGCAATTTTTGGGAGCATTTGCGACTGATTCAAACGTTGAAAATGGTGATATAGTGACAAAAAGAATTAAGAGAAATTAGCAGCTGCTTGCTAGTACTAGACCTTCAAAAATACCTGTTCTATAGGTGGTAACACATACGTTCGTTCAACCACACATGCTTCCAGTTTATACATGAAAGCTTACATGATTAAAAAAAAAATCATTTTCAATTCATGTGATCAATTATTTCTTATAAAAATAATTATTTTTTTATTAAAATGATCAGTCTATTATAATCGTAAGTAGTCTTTCTCATCACATACCATCCGTCATAAATGATATTGTTATTATGTAATTACAAAAAAAGGGTACTTACGGGCGCAGCTTGCAACCTCGGCGTATTGAATTTGGGTGGTCCGAGTAATTTGGCGTTGACTTGATCATGGTAAAAGCAGGCATATATAAGAATGATATGTGTGTATGTATATATATTAGATAAAAGTAGTGCACAGCACGTTTATCTAGTATAATTTTTAATAAAAATTAAAAGAGCATTCATAATTAAATGGATGATAAATAATTATATGTTTTTATATATTATAAAAAAAAGTATTAATAAAAATAATAAGATAGCCTCATAAATAAACATAACATATAGTTTTATCAAATTTGTTTGAGATAATTTTTATTAAGATTTTAATAAAAGATTCGTTCAAAATATTATATTTTTATAATTCTAAGAAGATGATCTATTATTTGCATCATTTAGCATAGCGTCAAAAGAGAGGATATTAAAATACATATGTTTTTAGTTTTTGAGTTTTTCTAGATCTACATAAACTCGACATCTACAGTTTTTTTAGTTATGTGATTATTTTTAAGAAATAATATAATTTAAAAAAAAAATTATGTAATTTATAATTTATATAAAAGAATGTTATATTATAATTTATAACATGAAATTTTAATCTTAAATATGTAAATTTATTAGATCGTATATATTTCAATTAAATATCAAACATATATAATATATTAATTATATTTATTGTCTATTATTACCAATTTAATATAATTATAGTTAATTGTATATACCGTATATTTATCATCTCAAAGAATAAATAAATAAGACATTCATTTTAAAATTATCAAATCATTTTTAAAGAATGAAATTTTTAATTATATAATAGGAATAAATTTTCGTGAATAAAATTAAACTCTCTAACGTATAAATTAACATTTCTAAGTGAGGATTGCATTGTTATATTGTTATGAATGATTTATTTATATATATTTATATATATTCTATACTATTATTATGTCATTCTATACTATTATTATTATTCTATATTTATTTTATATAAATTAAAGTTTTAAATGAAAAATTTATCGTTATAAAAAATTGAAGTAGTGTAATTAAATTTAATATCAAGAACATTATTTCGGTGATTAATGAAATTAATAGATTATATTTAAAATAATATTTCTCATTAAATACAGTATTTATTTTAATAAAAATGGATGGAAAGTATTAACTTTAATAAAAAAATAAATTTTTTTGTTATAATAAATTTTTTTTATTAAATAACTACTTTAAATATATAAAGATATATAAATATAATAATGATCAGGGATCGACTGGTGAATCAATATTCAATATAATATGAGAATATATCATATTGGCGGCCGGCTGGTTACAACGCATGCATGCTTGCCAACCTATCTAGCTACTTGATCTACTAATTAAGGTGAAAATATTGGACTTTCACGAGGCCCCCCATCCCCTTTACATAATACCTACCAATTCTACACATGGGCGGCGCGCGTACCACGTACTTCTAGTCACTAATCTAGCTAGCAGTCCTCAAATTTCACATAAGAATAAATATTGGTTGCAGCTCCGGTTTTAAAAAGTCCAGACACTTTGAACAAAATATCCCTAATAAAGAATAAAAAATTAAAAAAAAATACAAATACAAATAAAATGTAAGTGTACTTATGTGTCGCTACTATAGGAGCTTCTCCCTAACTAACTCTTTAATTCACCTATATATAATTTATATAGCAACCCTCTCTCTCTACTATATGCTAACCAGATGCAATCATATTGGTCATGTGGTGTATATGTGCATGTATTGACGATGGGTTGGCCCAGGGCCGGCTCATTTATTAGGTGAATTAGACCGTTGCTTAAGGTCTCATGGTTGTCTAAGGCTTCTTAATGAAAAATTTTAAACAAATATTATAAATTTCATTATTTAAAAAAATATATCTGAACTAAATAAATTAATCTTAAAATTTAAAAAAAAATCAATTATGCATTTTGTTAAAAAAATAACGTTAACAACGGATCCTAATTAAATACTCTGCAGATTCGATTTCAGTTGAAAAAATCAAAAGTCATAATAAATTTAGAAAAATCAAAACCACAATAAATGATTATACCTCTACAACCAAAAAATAACGATACAATTCATCTATAAAAATAATCAGAACATATAAACCCTTCTTTTATACTTGACGATTTTACTTATCTCTCAACTTCAATCTCTAATTAAGAACTTTGATTCCTCTTATATTTTGATCCATCTTACTTGTATTTGCCTTCAAGATCGCTCCAATCGTTGCATCGCAATATCAACATCGTTGCATCACACTATCAACACCGTTGCACTTCACTTGCGGCTTTGAACTCGAAGAAGGTAGTGACATGAGCTCGAAGAAGGCCGAAAGTAATGAACAGAACGCCAGAAAGGTAAAGGTCCCGTTTGAATCTGAAGATAAGATGAGTTGAGATGAATTGAGTTTATTTTTTAATATTATTATTATTTTAAAATTAAAAAAAAAATGTATTGGGATTTAAAAAATGTGTATTGAAATTTTAAAAAAATATATAAAAATTTATATTTTATATAAAAAAATTATAAAAATATAATATTGAAATAGAAATGAGTTTGAAACTGATATAAAACTTTTATATGAAATAGAAGTGAATTCAAACGGGCCAAAGTAACTTACAAATATTTCACCTATTTTTTAGTTTTAATTTTATATGTATTTTGTGTGGTAAAAAAACAGCCACGTCGATATTATACTATTACTGATTTATTATACTACACTGTGTCGCTGATCGCTGGCGTTGAGAGTATGAGACTTGCACTTGAGTGTAAATGCTTGCTGATGAAAAAGATTTTTTTTTTTTTGTTGTTGTTGTTGTTGTTAAATGTACAGCATTTTGAACCGATCATGCGTACTTGTTACTACAGTCTACATATGCAACACGTTCATACGTGGCTCATGGGTCCATGGGCCATGAGTCATGTGCTTCTTAATTTTTTTTTCAATCTACTATTTTTAATATTAATTTATTTATTTGTTTTTGTCTATTAATATTAATATATTTTATTTTATTATGCAGATTAACAATTTTATATAAAAGTGGAGTTCATTTGTTATATTAAAGTGAAGTCTATTTGCTAAATCAGGTTCAATTATTTTATGTTATTATTTATTTTATTTTGTAATACTTATAAGCATAGTAGAATTTATATAATAGATATTATTCTTTTTTATTATAAAATATGTCTAATAGAAAATATGCATCTGGATATGAAAAACTTTAAAAATACAAAGAAGAATTGAAAAACTAATTGAATCTCAAAAAGGATCTTTACATAAATTTAGAAAAAAATATTAAAAAAACTTGAATATAAAAAATTTATTAGTAATTTTGCATCTCAAAAAGTAAGAAAATAATTTTTAAATAAAAATAATTAGATATAACTTAATTTAATTTTATATAAATAAAAGACCTCATTATAACTTATCGCTTTAGGCCTCAAAATATTTTAAACCGCCTGTGAGGGGTGCATGGGTTCATGGTACATAGTACTGTACAATGAGCCAATATCTCTAATAGCGTATAAATGCTCGCTTAGTTAAATTTCGACTCATAAAAAAGAAAAGCCCATTTATGAAAATAGATACTTAATCGATCAATAATAACACATATCCAAACTTTATTTGATTAAAGCTCATAAAGATTCATTCATTTAAACTCGAGTGAAATCATTAGCTAAACTTAATTAAAACTCATTTATACAGTGGCAGAGTTATTAAGGGGTAGGGGTCCCCACTTAACAGGATAATATTTTTTTTTATGAGATTTAATAATTATATGATAAATTAATACATATTAATCATAATACATATTAATTTTGCAAAAAACAATATATATATTTTAATAAATGATATTAATGTTATCTTATATTGGTCCAATCTCTAAAAATTTATATAGAAAGAGAATAAAAAATATTTTATTATAGTTTAATTCTACTTGCCCCCCTAAATTATTTACAAAAAAAAACTTGGCCCCCTAAATTAAATTTCTGGTTCAGTCCTGCATTTATACATCAATAATTGTGTGTGTGTGATGTGTGTTGGTTAATAATATAAACTAATAAGCATAACACACTTTATAAGTAAATATATGGTATCTGACCAATTACTCAAATTTACCTCATAGTTATTTATAATCTGTACAATAGTTAGTTAGTAAGATTTTAATAATTTTATATTCTAGTTTGTATGAACATGTATGAAATGGTGATATATATTACCATATTATTTATGTGTATTGGTAATTTATATAGGCATATATAATACATGATTATAATGAATAAATATCAATTAATTATATATAAATTATTTATAAAGATTGAATTAAAAATTTAACTCACCAAACTCAAACAGAAATTAAGGTCTGGTTTGTTTTCAAAGTAAGATGAGATAAGATAAAAGTTTAAAAAAAATATTGTTGTAATATATTTTTTTAATATTAATTTTATTTTAGAATTTGAAAAAGTTATTTTGAGATTTGAAAAGGTGTAATTTTTTATTTTATTTTGTATGAAAATTTAAAAAAATCTAATAATAAATTTGAGAAGAATTTTAAATTTTAAATTTTATCACCATAAGCATACCAGGCATGAATAAAAATATCGTGATTGGATTCAAAATTGAATTTTTTGAATAAGCATAACTTGGCAATGTAAAGAAGTTAAGAATGGTTCAACTAGACTCGATTACAGTCGTATTGGTGGATGCATCTAAAGTTTTGAATTCCGTTCTAGTGATCGTTTTAGTTAAAGTATTGAAAAGAAATATTTCGATACCAATCTATTTTGATGTGCTGTTTCGAAATTAATTATATATTATATATAAATATTTATATGCATATATAAACTAACAATTAATAGAATAAATATATATATGTGTAAGTGTGTATCATATATATGTGTACATATTGAAAAAATTGAAGATTTATAAAATGAATATAGGTTAAAAACAAAAACAAACTTGAGTTGAGACACAAAAATAAATAAAATAATAGATAAAATATTAAAAATAATTATATTTAAAAAAAAGAACATATTTAAAATTTCAAAATATATAAATATATTTTATATTATAAAATTAATTAAATACAACCTTAATTTAAAATTTTTAAAAAAATATCATTTAAATATAAAAACAATTATAAAAAAATCTAAAATAGAATAGGGGTCAAAATTTCGATAAAAAAGGCTAGAATTCGATCGGAACAGATCGAAATGGGTTGAAATTTGAATCGAAACAGAATAATGAGATATAGTATATCGAGTAATGTATTGTAACAAAAAATTCTCACCGTTCTAATTTAAATTCAAAACTTAAACAGCAGCAGCTTGTTTGGACGTCCACTTTGTACAGGTCACGATCATCATCCTAGTTCTCTAACTGGGGTCTGGCCCCCTCCTATTTCTAGGGGTGTTCATCCGGGCCGGTTTTTTTCTGGTCCGGTTTGGAACCTGGATATCTGGATATCCGGTTCCGGTTTTCAACCCATATTAAACTAGATCCGGAACCCATATTAAAACCAGTTTGGACTCCAACCTGGGTTCACCCGGATTGAAATCCGGGTTGAACCCGGGTTGAAATCCGGGTTGAACCCGGGTTGAAATCCGGGTTGGACCCGGAAATCCGATTTCCGGATTTCAAACCGTTTTTTTTTTAGTTTGTATTATTATTATTTTTGTTGAGAAATTTGTTAATAATAAAATAAAAGTTTTTTTATAAATATTTTCAAAACAAATTTCTCAAAAAAAAGTAATAATACCGGTTTTATAAATTTAAAAAAAAAACGGTTTGAAATCTGGAAACCGGATTTTCAAATCTAACCCGGATTTCAACCCGGGTCCAATCTGGATTTCAACCCGGGTCCAATCCGGATTTCAACCCGGGTGAATCCGGGTTGGAGTCCAAACCGGTTTTAGCTATTTGGTTCCGAGCCGGGTTGACCCGGATTTCCGATCCGGAACCCGCTCGAACACCCCTACCTATTTCACTTGTTGCACTAGAAAATTCTATATATATATATATATATTTAAAAAAATATTTTGTTTTTATTAATTCTTACTATTTAGTGTTATTGTTTGAATATTTGAATTTTGAATTTTTTTACTTAGTAATTAAAGAATTTTTTTTAATAATATTCTAATATTAAAAAAAATATATATTTAAAAATGTTAAAAAATATATAAAGAATATTGAAAAAAGAAGACGACGACAATATAACTAACAGGAGCCACCCATACATAAGGTGTATGAAAATATCTGTATCATTATTGGAGCATTAGTACTTATTATTATAAAGAGTACAAAAGAAAGTACATAGTTGTTTAATGGTTGAACCGACATCATCACGAATCACGATCTTCTTTATTTCACTTAAAAAGAAAGTATATCGTGTTTAATTTTTCATCATTTCATTTATCAACGCAATTCCGTATAAGAATATTTAATTTTAAAACTTATCACTTGATTTAATATATATATATATCTATCTATATATATAAAGAGCCTATCTAACAAAAATTATTGTTTTAACAGAAAATATCAAACGGAAAATATTGATTTAACGATTTATGTTATTTTCCCGTTAAAAGTTCACGCCTTTCGTCTATTCCCGTCCGTTTACTGTTCATGAATCTGTTCAACTCACCTAATTAATGCGTAATAAAGTCGCAAAGTAATTAATACCTAATTAACTCGGAGGCTCGCTTTAATACATCTTTAATACATATCTCCGTAGGAAAGTTATTATGGATCGACCATTATATTTGAATTAATATTCATTAAACACTGCATTTTGATTGATAATTTCAAAACAAAAATTAATTGGTTAGTTTGATTGATAATATTCATTAAATTATGCTCTCAATTTCAAATCCAGATCCAAACCACAAAGGAAAACAAAAAAAAATACATATCTGAAAAAAGACAGCATCTGGAGGCCTTGGCTTCGGGGATCCAAAAGAGCGGGATCCAATTCGTATGGGTAGTGAAAGCGGGGACGACAGAACAGGCGGCGGACGGGTACGGCGTCATTCCGGATGGATTCGAGAAAGGCGTGGCCAAAAGGGGTTTGATAATAAAGGGATGGGCAGCACAGGTAAAGATACTGAGTCACAGAGCAGTGGGAGGGTTTCCGAGTCATTGCGGGTGGAACTCGGTGCTGGAAGGGATAGTTGAGGGGACGATGATCCTGGGATGGCCCATGGAGGCGGACCAGTACGTGAACGCGAGGCTGTTGGTGGAGGACTTGGGAGTGGCAGTGAGGGTATGCGAGGGAGTGGACTTGGTGCCTGACCCGGCCGAGTTTGGAAGGGTGATTGCCGACTCAATGAGCAGGGATAGCACTGAAAAGGCACGGGCAAGAGTGCTGAGGGATAAGGCGTTAAAAGCTGATGGGGATGGAGGGAGCTCTTCCATGGATTTCGATCGTCTTCTCAAAGAGCTAAACCAGCTGTAGCATTACAAAATAAAAACCCACAACCCACAAAGAGTAACAAAATATAAACCATATTGCCAAGAAGATGAAATCCAAGAACGTCAAGGCCTTCAGCAAGCAAAATCTAAAAATAACAATAGGAAAAACCCAGGAAAATAACACCAAATAAAAATTCCTCAAAGCAACGTTTAGATGCACAACCCACGACACAATAGAAAATATATGAACAATCATTATACCCAGAATGCACCGAGACACGGATCGGATATGCACAACGCAGGAAAATAGAGAGAATAAAGCAAACATGGATCCTAAAGTGATGCTCAGATTCATAACCCACAAATTAACTAAAGAAAGCATGTCAGGAGAAGAAATAAATTCGGAGAGAGAGCCACTTGCGGGAGAGAATAAGGGGATGGGAAGTGCAACAGCTGCTTTGAGGAGCTCAAGAATCAGATGGACGTAAATAATAAATCAGACATTAATTACACGAGAGGAAACTGTCGGATTTGACAGATGCAATTAACGGAAAATAATAAAAATCTTTAAACTAACCAATTTTATTAGATAGATTCTTTATATACAATATCTTCTATATATATATAGAGAATTTTTTGTTTTAACATTTGTCGTTAAAATTTTCAGTCAAAAATTTAGTCATTTAACGCTGTTAAACTAAATTAAATATCCAGTAAAATTTTCATTTGTACATTTATTATTATGATATTTTCTCTTTAATAACAAAAAATCAATGGCCAAAGACGATACAATTACTCCTCACAAAAGTACACATATACCGTAGTTATGAATTTATGAGATAGAGATCCGGGTTTAGAAAATCGGGAGTATATTCTGAAACATCTTCTCTTTGTACCAAAAAACAATATTCACTTCTCGTCTGGATTTAATTAATATTTTACCGCACAAATTTTTAACTGATTATAATATTACTAGGTGGAAGTAACGTAAATAAATTTGCTTAGCTTTTAAAAAAAAAAATTATTTTTATTAAGAATTAATTTAAAGGAACAACAAAATAGAAGTTGAAGTTAAAAAAAAATCAAAAAATCAAAAAACAAAACCGGACCGGTCCCATAAATAAACATAAAATATCAGTCTCTTAAATATAATAACAAAATTTTATAAATACAATAACATAAAATAATATAATCTCATAAATAAACATCTCTTATAATTTTATGATACTTATTGATTCCATTTCAGGAAGAAGTATATATATATATATATATTTATTTATATATATTATAATATACATGAGCATTTATCTTGAGAATACGCCTGAATTCCTGATAGGTTGATGAAAACGTCATAACATTTATTATAACATGTGTTTTCCGTTCAACACATAGCATAGAATCTGATGAAAAAAATCCAAACAATGCAGTAAATAATCTGAGCTTTAAATCCATTCCTTAACATGAATCCATTCTGATACGAAGGTAGATCACATATATACATATATATATCATAATTATATTTATTAATCTGTTTTTTCTTATTACATGTTTTTTTTTAAATAATAATTTTGAGAATATTTCTCTATTTTAACTTTATGTCACAATGTTAATGTTGTTATTAATAACATTACCTGTACTGAAATAAAAATTATTTTATTAATATATAATATAATTATCATAAAATAAGAAAATATATTTTATTCACAATTTAGATATGTCTATCTATTTATTAAATTACATAATATGTTAATCAATATAGTCTTATATAATATATTTTTTTAACAAACAAGTTGAATGGTTAAGAAAATATTATTTACATTAATCATTAATATAAAAGAAACAAAATTAAAACAATAAATTCACATATAATCCCACTGTATGTAATAAAAATAAAATTAAAATTAAATTTTTTTTTGAATTAATTAAAATCCATGTGCCTGGAATATAAAAGAAAACAAAGTTAAAAAAGAAATATGATGGGACTAAGTTATTGTGTTTATGGGACTATATTATTAAATTTATGAAACTATGTTATTGGATTTTATGTTATTGGATTATCATTAATAAAAAATTAATTCTTAATAAAAATAATTCTTAAAAAATTAAAAAAAATTAAGCAAACGTGCTTTGCACGTTACTTCTACCTAGTATATAAATATATGTATATAGTTTTAGTTTTTATTCAAGTTTCAAATAGCTAGCTCACTTTATATTGTACGGAAAAATTCACAACGTGTACTTTCATATCATGCATGGATACGATAAATCTAATCAGTTTAAAAGCATTAACAAGGGTTTGTCTGAATAAGGGGTGATAGGACTCTGTTTAATCTCTCAACTGAAGCCCAATCCAAGCATAATTCAGTTGGCCTAGTGTTATTTTTATTTTAATCGCTTGTTGGGCTGGTACGGTTATTCAATTCCCCCCCCCCCCCCCCCCCCCCCCCCCCAAAAAAAAAAATGAAGTCTAAAACTTGGTTTTTTTTAGTTGGGTTAAAATTAAAATTAAAAGTTGAATAAAATCTTATTATAATAATTTTTTTTAATATTATTTTTATATTGAGATTTGAAAATTTTGAATTGTTTATTTTATTTTATATGAAATTTTGAAAAAATTATAATAATTAGATGAGATAAAATAAATTAAGTTTAGATGAATTTAAAAAAATCATGCTTAAAGTTGTGGTCTTTTAAATAAATTATACAAAAATAATAAATTGTTTTTACATATTAAGTGCTACATTCATAAATAAATTTTACAAAAATAATTCTACAAATTAACTTAGACACATGTGATCTCTTAAATCTATTTATAATAATAATAAAAATTATAATTTGATAAATCACATCAAACAATATCAATTTATTATATTATTTTTATATAATCACTTGATAGTTAAAATATTTTTCTTTACAAATTAATTTAAATCATTTAAAATTATCTCAATATTCGAACGCAGACATTTCGAGAGTGGAGTCTAGAACTCTAGAGCATCAATATTTATTTGGATTTATGAGGTGGTTATGTGTTGAAGTTGAAGTTTTAGCCATTCTTTTCCTTAATAAAAAATAAAAAGGTGGGAGGGAATGCTTAGCTAGTTAGGAATGCTAGGTGCAAACGTCACAGACAAGCGACAGACAAACGCCTACTGATATGACATGATAAATAAAACGTTTCGAATCTATTTAATTCAGTTTCAGATTCATTTATTTATTCTTCAACTCACAGATATTGTACAGTACACAACACGCACCAAACATTATAAATTATTAGTTGACGTTTATCTGTCGTTTATTTATAGCATTTGTCTATAATATTTTTTATTATTTCATCAAGGTTCAAAACTTGTCCTCACTGTCCACCACTGGGCCTAGGTCTACTATACATATTTTTTCCGAACTTCCCACATGCATCGCCAACGGCCCAACAGGTCCACTAGTTTGATACAACAACCAAATGCCAACCCATGTCAAGGCCATCTCACAAGTGGACGTGAGTTTTAATTGATAGAAGTTGGATTGCTATTACATTCTCTCTCTCATATTCATTACGTAATATTTATGTAATATTATCCATCCATTAATTTTTAATTTTAAAATAAACACACAATGATGATGTATATTGTCACATCAACACAATAATAAGAAATGTAGTATATAATAGTTATTTTTAATATAAAAATTACCAATACTAATATTTAAAAAATTTTACAAAACAAATAATTTACGTGACATAATTTAATTTTATCTTTTAAATTAAATTGGCAACGTAGATAATAATGATGTAAATGCATCCAAATAAGACTATTCAAATAGGTTGATATAATTTATAATTTTTAAAATGAAGATATGAAATTTGAAATCCTCATCTCCCAAATCTATTGATATTATATAGATATTCTAGACCATTAAACTCTCACCTAATTTGAAAATTTCAAGTGTCAAATGATCTAGAGGTGCATCGCTCTCAAGAAACTAGACTATTCAAATAAAAAAAATACTTGTTATTTTCTTTACGTTTATGTTTTTTTAATTGACTTGATTTGGGTTAGGAGTGAAATGCTCGCTAGAAAAAAAGAAAAAAGACAAAAAAAAAAGAGAGTATATAATAGTTTCGTAATTGACAACGTTTACATAGAAGAAACACGTACGTAGATTTTGTCGTTCGTTGGACGGTCGTTGAATTTCCTATGGAAAGATCATCATTCATTAGTTGGCTTAAACGGCACAACTTGGGAGACAGAGACAGGGTAGATCTAACTCGTAAGATGAGGCATATTGTTATTGTTAATTAAAAAACAAGTCGAATTAAAATATTAGTCTCATGACCTCGAATATTAAGATTGCGGAGAGGTTATTAAATTCATAAAAAATATATGTTGATAGGGTCTGTCCTCTTCAGGTTCTATCTACATTACGGGTCATTTCCATTTTCCATCACAAGAATGTTTGGATTGATACAGCCTCTCAATTCATCTTATATAATTCTATTTAATTATTTTTAAATTTTTTATAAACAATATAATAGATATTTTAATTTTTTTTTAATAAATTAAAAAAATAATATAATAAATAATATTTTATTTAATTTTTAACCTTCATCTCATCTTAACTCAAAATCTAAACCTTTCTAAGATACAAAATCCCAATCCTCTACTTATATTTAAGAAAAATTTTAAAAAGAAATCTCATATTCTGTCCATCTACTGAAAAATATAATTATATATATATATATATATGTATATATTTGCGCATAGTTTAGAAAGTGCAGTTCGCAAACCCATCCAAATGTGCCAAGTGGATCAAAATCTCAATGTCGAGACTAACATCAAAATTAATAAATCGAATGAGACATTGCGAATAATTTTCTTCCAATTTAAATTTCTCGTTCCTATCATATCCCGTCCAATTACATTTTTTGCGCATATCCCATCCAATACTTGATAATTTTTATATTAATTTGATGGTATATCTAAAGAAAAGTACGTAAGAGGAGGTAGGATATTACGTGACGTACCACATGAATGTTATTTATTTGAATTTAACTGGGGACGCTCCATGTATTCCAGCTCCCTTTTCCACAGCATTTAAAACAATAGCTTTCTAGTAATGTCAGCTCGGATGCCGAACTAGGGGAGAAGACAGCTCGCAGTTGTTTCTGAGTTGTTCAAAAAACGTCTCTTTCTTGGCGGTTTTCTTGGGATTTTATTGAGTTTTCTTGTCGCACATATATTTTATTTTCTCTCAAGAAACTCACGTACTTCATTCGTTCTTTATTTTTTTACCTTCATCCTATCGGTTTCCGTAGTTCCTTGGATTTTCGGGAAATGGGGTTTCTCAGCACTTTCTTGGGAATTATTGGTTTCGGTTTTGGGATTCCTCTTGGGCTCTTTGTGGGGTTCTTCCTCTTCATCTACTCTGAAGCCAAAGATGTGGAGGTAATATCTTTTACAGCTAAATGGTTTTTCCTATAAATAAAGAGTATAGCATTAAACCACCGGCTTTTTTTTTTTATGGTCTAAGAATCTGTTGCAAGTTTGCAATAACACTGGACAGAAATCTCCTTGTTTTTGTTTTTTTTTTTTTTTTATACTTCTTTTTCATTTAGTTTACTGAGCCCGGTTTCTTTGTTTTTACATCGATCAATCTAATTGAAAATCTCTGGGTTTATAAATTACCAATCTTGTGTTAGTTGTTTGCTTTGTTTTTAAATCTATTTCGATGGATAATGGATATCTAAATTTCCAAAAGTTACGAATGCAATTCTAATGTTATCTCCTCTCAAATTTAGTGTCGTCTTCCTGTTCATTAAGCTCATGTTGTGACATAGTTCGATGGGAACCTTATTATTTCGGAATTTTAATTGAAGCCATTTAATTATCAGGGACCAGGGTGTCATATATATGCGATGTTTCATCTTATACTCAGTAATGATCGTTCGTTTCTTGGTTTCTTTAATCTGTTGTTTTTCTGCAAAGTAATTACACTGATCATATTTTGTTCAAACCTGACTGAGATCACCATTCATTTCATGGTTTTTTCTTGACTTTTTAAGTCCTAGACTTCTATGTTAATCTTCATATAAATCCTGGACTTTGTAGCTCCCTTGAAATTTATGCCGCTATGACATTATTTATATGGTTGATAGCTAATGGTTGGCCAGAAATTTCAAGTGGCTTCTGTTGACGAGAAGAGATCCTTTGAAAAGTATGTAAATTGGGCATGCCCCCATCGAGAACGAAGTATGACATGCATCCAAAGATTGACATTTTGTGGAAGAGAGTTATGAATTTTGAACCCTAAATTCAATTATTGATTGAAACTCTTATAAGACACAGAACTAGTCAAATCAATTAGCAAATACATCAACATGACTGTATGGGATGCTTTAATTTGTCACAATGAAGTGAATGGTTTCATTTTGTATTTCATTTCTCTTGAAGGCAAAAACACGTACTTATTATAATGTTGTGGATGCAGAAATAGGAATAACCGTATAAAAGTTAAGCTCGGAAATGAACCTGATCATAAAATGGAGACAAATCCATTTTTGAATTACTAGAAACAAAATGAAGTCATTTAAAATTCTGTTCAACTAATGCAGCGGTTTCTTTCCACGAGATGTCAAAAATGCCATCATAGAGTCATGTAAAGTAAATGTGCTGAGTCTCTGTGTTTTTTTATCCATTTATTTATTTATTTAAAGTATGATTGTCTTTTCTGGAGAAGTTAGCCATGTAGTTCTAAGAATTGTTTCCCCAAAATTTTAATGTAATCTGGTGTTCTGTAGAGTAATAATAAGTTCCAAGTATGAAGTATGTTTACATGAAAAAAGAAAGAAAGTTCAATTAAATATTTCCATAGTGCTGCAATAATTCAAAATGGTTAATGTTGCAGGATCCAGTTACCAGGCCACTCTATGAGTTAGATTCAAGTGCTTTACAAAATATTCTTCCTGAAATTCCATTATGGGTGAAGAACCCTGATTATGATCGAGTTAGTATTGCCATACAACCATCGTAGAACTTTTATTCCTCTTTCTGTGGTTGCTCTTAAAATTAATTTTCATTAGCATGTTGATCATTTTCACAATTGAGCAGGTAGACTGGTTAAACAAATTTATCTCTGATATGTGGCCTTACCTTGATAAGGTAATATCCTATCTCATAACCCTTTTGCCCTTCTGTTAGAATCTGTGACTGAGTGATTTTCAATGTCTAGGCAATTTGCAGTACGATTAGAACCACAGCACAACCTATATTTGCAGAGTACATTGGGCAATATCATATTAAAGCAATTGAGTTTAAGAATCTTAGTCTTGGCACTCTTCCTCCTGCAATATATGGTGAGTCTAATGCTATTGGTTCATCTATCCTGTACATTTTATGCTCTTTCGAGATTTGTTGTGATCTATCCATTATATTATTTAAATTGCTTCAAGAATCCTACATGTATCTCCTATGGACTATGGTTTTACTTAGAATGAGAATATATCTCTATGGCTGGTTTTTGTTTCAATAAATTCATACACGTGGTGATGCCTATTAAATTGAAGCCACAATCATCAATCCTAGGGTTCATCTGGCATTTGAGATTTCTTGGGAAAATTTTGTGGAAGAACTTTCATGCCTTTGATGATGACATATTTTGAGCCAACAGAAGTTAAGAAAAATGACACTGAGTGGGGAAAAACTTCTGCATGGTAACAAGAGAGAAAGCATAAAACATCATTTAATAATTGTTAAAAATAATTTAGGTGTGAATTATCCTTTACAATTTTATATATATCTGTTGATTATTAGTACACGCAACATGCAACATTAGGTTGCTCCCTATATATAAAATTCACATATTACATGAGGCTTTCATAAACTTTGGACAAAGCAGATGACGTACAGGATTTTAATGTCAACTATTAATGGGTAGTGCACCACATTTAATAGCTCACCAATTATTCATTTTGGTTTATTATATACCCCAGGTCTTAAAGTCTACGAGACTAACGAGAAGCAACTGGTCATGGAACCGGCAATCAGATGGGCTGGCAATCCCAATATAGTTTTGGGTTTGAAAGTATTGTCTCTAGAAATAACAGTTCAGGTCAGAAGAGGCTAAACGCATGCTTCTTAACCAATAGTGTGTCTGTGTGCCTTTCAGAATTTGACTATGTTTCTTTCAGTTGGTGGATTTACAGATATTTACTTTACCACGGATAACTTTGAAGCCTCTTGTGCCTACCTTTCCATGTTTTTCAAGCATTGCGTTATCTTTGATGGAGAAAGTAAGTAGGATCATTTTGCACATTGAGGATATTTTTCCCTTGAATCTTCTTAATTAATCTAAAGATGAATGGATATTATTGCTTTTTAACCAAGGTGGCTGATAAGAGTCATTCGGGTGTGATGCTTTTTCTTAATTCTCTGCAGCCGCATGTAGATTTTGGAATAAAGGTGTTGGGAGGTGACATTATGTCCATACCCGGCCTCTACAGATATGTTCAGGTGCTGCAGTAGTAAGTCCTCTACTAGGCGTTGTTATGTTTTTTATGACTTTCTATAATTGGATCTTAGGCAAATAACTTGTGCAAAATCAGGGTATGACTATGGATTAACCAACTTTTCAATGTGCTTGCAGGAGATTATTAAGAAACAAATTGCAAACCTCTACCTCTGGCCCCAAACACTTGAAATTCCTGTTCTTGATGCTTCAACGTGAGTTTTTGTGATGACAGAGTATGCTTCATAATTTTAGTCATTTCCGTTCCAAACATATGTTTTTGTGAAATTGAATAACGTTGGTTGAGTTTCTCTACCACGTATTTCATTCCTGGGTAGTTGATTCCATTGTAGAGCCTCAAGCTGTTTCTCTGCATATGTTAAAATCTCATTTGGTGACCTGAGTTTTCTAAGTGGACTTGGTGTAATTGGACTTAGTGTAATTTCTTGTCAGTAAGGTTCATACAGAAGAAGTAAAAGAAATAATATTAATTTATCTTCTTTTTCTATTTTGTCTTCCTATAGAGTGGCCATAAAAAAGCCCGTGGGGATTTTACATGTGAACATTGTTCGAGCTCTTAAACTTTTGAAAAAGGACATCTTGGGGACGTCTGATCCTTATGTCAAACTCAGCCTTAGTGGAGAGAGGCTCCCTGCAAAGAAAACCACCGTCAAGAAGAACAACTTGAATCCTGAGTGGAATGAGAAGTTCAAGCTTGTTGTGAAGGAACCTAGTACTCAAGTTCTTCAATTAGAAGTATATGACTGGGACAAGGTTTTTTCCCTGCTCTCTGTGTTTAGTTGCTTAGAAAGTAAAGGAAAGAGATCCATCCATGTTTAATACTTTTTTTCAGGTGCAGCAGCTTGGCTCAAGCCATAATAGAATCGAAACTAAACTCTAAACTTCAAATATATTTTTTCTTCATTTATATAATGTGCAAATGAAGCCTTACGTGCGGTTCTTTGTCTTTTGCTAGATGTCAGGCATGTTTGACGTTTGAAGTTAATATTATCCCCGGAGAGTTTGAATGAATGAGAAATGATGAATCCATTTTTTTAATTAATATTTTAACAAAACCTGAATTCATGGAAGAAAGAACCCAAATAATTACCATAAATCGTGATGCAGTTTTGCTAAAACTTGAAGCTTGGATATATATTTCTATAGAAAGCATATGTAAAGCAGTCCATATAACAGTCAGAATACACATACTTCTGACAAATTAGAGAAGCATTCTTTAGAAGAAACTGCAACGAATACCTGGCCTTGCACTTGTGATGATGATTAGTTCCAAGCTTCAAATATGTTATTATTTTCTTCTCCGTGTTCTTCACAGGTTGGTGGACATGACAGGCTGGGAATGCAGCTAGTTCCACTGAAGCTGCTTACACCCTATGAGACGAAAGAATTTAAGCTTGATTTGCTCAAGCACACAGACATTAGTAATTCTCAAAACCAGAAAAAGAGAGGGCAAATTCTGGTGGAGATGATTTTTGTTCCTTTTAAGGAAGACGGTGCTAAGTTTAGTGGGCTACTGAATGAATATGGAAGAAAGGAAAGCAGATTTAGTAGAGCCTCCGATGATGAAGTGGAGGCCGGAGCAGGTTTACTGTCGGTAACTGTCCAAGGAGCAGAGGATGTAGAAGGCGAGCGCCACAATAATCCTTATGCATTGGTTCTCTTTAGAGGAGAACAGAAGAAAACAAAGGTAAAATTTTCTTTTAGCCAATGTTGCATGGATATCGACACAATTCATATTGCAAGTTGTATTTAGAAGCCTGGTTTTTGTTGTTGTAAAAGGTTCCCATGTATCACTTTTCAAAGGGTTTTGTTTCTCCAGTCATATGAGCTGTTACGTTATCTTTTTCAACTATGTTCAGTCTATCCTCCGAATCTCCGATTAACTTGCTGATCAATATGATTTTGCATAGATGATAAAAAGGACTCGTGACCCTATTTGGGATGAGGAATTCCAGTTCATGCTCGAGGAGCCTCCTTTACACGAGAAGATTCATATCGAGGTGAAGAGCAAGCGAACGGGCATTAGTTTTCGACCAAAGGTATGACTACCACCTTGTTTCTGGTCTTTGTTGCATTAGTTTAGTTTTGTTCTTCATTCTTGTCATGTCCAGACTTTAGTTTAAATTGTTGTCTATTATTTAGGAAACATTAGGACATGTGGAGATTAACCTTACTGATGTTGTCCACAACGGCCGAATCAATGAGAAATACCATCTGATCAACTCGAAGAATGGAGTGATACATGTTGAGATACGGTGGAAGACAGTTTGAGAAACAGGAAAAGACAATACAAGAGCATAATATGTTTTCTAAGTAATCTGTTCTTTCACAGTACAAGATTATTACAGAGGAGTTACTGTTTATAGAAGGAGGTTCAGAACAAGGCAGAATTTTGGAGTCACCGGTATTTCCATTAAGCTTAGTTTGTTTCCACAAATTTTTTTATTCTCATCTCGTTTTATCTCGTTATTATAATTTTGTAAATTTTCATACAAAATAAAATAAACAATGTAACATTTTCAAATTTTAAAACAAAAATAATATTAAAAAATATATTATAATAATATTTTATTCAACTTTAAATTTTTATCTCAGCTCATCTTATTCGCGAAAAAAAAAATGAGGCCATTTAGACAAAAATTTGTAAATTTTTTCCCCCCAAGATATTAGTTCATGCCCTTGAACAGGTTATCATAATAATCTCCACCGCTAATTTATGTCTAAAAAGTTAACAAAATTCTAGGATTGCAAGTGTTGCTTAGGTCCAGATTGGAATTTAGATTGAATTAAGATAATCTCATTCATTCTAATTTTAAATTGAATTTAATATCTAAACACAATTTTTAAATCGATAAATTCATTTTAATTCAACCTCTTTATACATGAAACTCTTAATTCTTTTCAACTCAGCACATCTTTAGGTCCAAAATTTACAATCTTTATTAACATCCAAATGGAATCTTAATGCCAAATTTAGGGGTGTTAAATTGTATTAACTGGTCGTGCTCATGTGTCAATGCATGCATATTATACTATATAGATCAATCTAAACTCAACTTTTTATGCTTATCATATAAAAATTTCAAAACCTAACACGACTTATTAACAATAACACGACTTATTAACAATGGATCGTGTCGTATTAGCTAATTTTAACTCGTTAGTGAATATTACGTAATAGATCAACATGACATGATCGTATCGCATCAACCAATTTTGACACATTAGTGAATACTATAAAATAGATTAATCGATTCGTTTCAACTAGTTTATATAAATGGGAAGAACAAATTTGAAATTAATCCATTTCACTTTATTAAATTTAACATAATTTTATATATATGTTAAATTTAACATAATATTAGGCCAGAAATTTTATATAAGATCATCTAAGAAGAACTTGTCCAATAAAAAAAAAAAGGAGACTGAAGGATCTGTCTCTCAAAATCATCATTATGGAAGAAACTATTTGCGCTAACTTTTCCTTTCACATGATAATTAAAAAGAAGAGTAAGAAAGTAAGAAAGAGAAATACATGACGGCAATCGATGTCGGACATGATGTTAAACATATGACCCCACAGGAAGAAGGGATTAGGTCTGACTTACTCATATTAATCAACAAAAAGTGATATTATCATTGAGAAAAAGTTACTGCATGACTGCTTTCATAGTTGATGAAATGCAAAAAGTCCTGGGCTTGAATCGGGGTGAAAATCGTCCGTCCGGATCGGAGAAATTGATCGGATTGGTCATTTTGATCAAGATCGGATTGAATCGAGATTGAAATCGGTGGGTTTCAATCTCGGTCCATGTTTTAGAGTATCGAAAAGTTTAGGCAATCCCGGTTTTAGATTTTCCCAATTCGGACCAGATGGAATGAAAAATAAAAATAAAAAATATATTTTATGTATGTTATTTATATAATATTTATATAATTTATTATGTAATTTTCATCTAATATATTATCATTAATAATATGTTATTTTAAATATGTTATTAACAAATTAATATTCTATCAAGCTAATATATAATATCAATTACCTAATTATATACTAATTATATAAATTAACAATATAATTTTCATCTAATTTATTATTATTGATCATATAAAATATATTTTTATTGAATTAGTTATATAATACATATCAATAACTAACTTAATTTTAATGTGGTATTTTAAATAAATAAAAAAATTAATTGATTTTTAAAATAAAGAAGAAAAAATTAAAAAAATAATTAAGTCAGACCATCTGGACTGATATCTATCGATCTAGTTCAAAAAAAATAATGGATCAAAAATTTTGGTCTATTTTATTGAATTAGTTATATAATTCATATTAATAGCTAACTTAATTTTAATTTAGTATTTTAAATAAATAAAAAAAATTAATTTAATTTTAAAAGAAAGAAGAAAAAATTAAAAGAATATTGAGTCAGACCATCCGGACTGATATCTGCCGATCCAGTCTCTAAAAAAAGAATAGATCGAAAATTTTGGTTTATCACTCTTTCAGATTGGACCATTTCACCCCTAAAAATTCCTGGCTAGAGGAAGATGTGGCTCTAAAGTATGTGAATATTTGGTACTTCTGAATACCTGTTATTAGGGAAAGAACTTGTAAATTAGCTTACATTTACGAAAAAAGATTCAGCCCCTGCCCAATTATCCAGGCGAATCAAACGACATCGTTCCCGGATATAATACGACCCCTCCAAAATTAATGTGGGTGGGGGTGTCGAAAGAATCTGCTGCCACTAGAGACACGGCATTGCAATAACGAATAATAGGCAAATCAATTTAATAAACAGTACATAGATATTATTCTCTTTGATCAAATCCTTATTCTCCCCACACAAAAAATCCGTTCCAATATTTAAGACCGGATCTAGAAGGTGATCAGATCAAATATATACTTCCAGTTCCAGCATAGATAGCGCATATATATATATATATTAAATAGAAGCATTCTTGTTTTTATGAAAAAAATAAGAGTCCTAAATTATAGTGGTGTCACGTCGCAATATAATTATTATAATGGAGATCATCTTTATATCTATATATGAATTTATATTATATAGTAGGATAAACATAAAAGGAGATCAAAATGATAATTTCCTTGTATTTTTTTATAGCTATATATTTTATAACTCTATGTTAAAGTGAGAGTAATTATGTAAAATTGAGAATGTTTTGAATGAAGAATTATGATTCTAATATTGGTCCATTGTTAAATATTAGTAACTATAAAAATAAAATAAGAAATTATAAATCGTACAAGTTTCTTTACAAAATCCAATTAATACTACTCCTATAAAGAACTTTCATATATAGGTGTAAACCCCAGTACATGGACATAGATCAGTACTGTCATTAAAGTTCCTAACAGTATTCATATATAAATTCACTAAACTCAAAGGAGACAATGAAAAATATATGAAACCAACTCTTTTTTTTTTTTTTTTTTTTATCTTTCGCTAATCAACTCTCTCTTTATTTTTAAATATAGTATTTTGATTTAACTCATGTTTTATGAAGCCCTGTATATAGTAGTTTGATTCAATATATATACATTAACGTATAAAGCATGTTTTTCTAGTTTAGTAAAATATGAATTATAAATGATATATAATGTAATGCATAAAAGGAAAAAAAATGTAAGTTCTAACAGTACAAATTATATAATTTATATAAAATGTAAATTATAAATTACTAATATTTTATTATTAATCTTTTACTAGTAATAAATTATATAACAAGCAAATTATAATATAACATTAGTAAAACTACTTCACCTTACAAATTATAATATAAGATTATTTTATATAAATTATAATTATAATTTTATATAATTTTATATATATGATTTTTTATTCATTTTTTATGAATAATTAAGTTTAAATTTGTTCACTAACTACATTTGCAAATATATATAATTATTTGAATAAAATATTATTTATTTCTTAATTTAAATTCCTTATGAAACATTACATTCAAATAATAATATTTTATAAATAAAATTATAATAATTATACATAATTATCTTTTATCACTTCCCATTATTTTATGATTTATTTTTATATAATTATTTTGTTGTTAAGATATATATTTTTTATCATTCATTAAATCTTTATTAAAACTTATATTTTTTCTTCTATGTATTCTATTATTGATCCAAATTTATTTCTTTACAAAAATTATATCATTTCTTAAAAATAATCATTTCACTAAATTAAAAAAAATATGTTTTGTACATTACTTCTCTCATATATAATATATATGATCAACATTATCAACAATATATATATATATATATACATGATCAACATTAATATGCATATTAATGCATGGGACATAAGGTTAGACATATCACGTACGCGGGACCCACTGAAGGCATGGATTAGGCTTGACTTGTCGATGATATTGATCAATACATGTGGCATCATGATTAAGGAAAGCTACTGGCCGCTAGTTGGATATATATGCATGGTTAGATCAACTTACAACGTCTACTTTTTTTATAAAAAATGAAAAATAAAAAATAAAAAATAAAAAATAAAAAATAAAAACTTTTGCAGGAATATATTTAACATGATAGTAATTAAAAAACTGACTTCCAATAAGAATGATGTCACTTTTGTTTTGCACTATAATGTTCTAAAGATAATCTGATCTTATATATATATATATATATATATTATATACTATATAGTACTATATTAGTACCCCACCACATTAGTAAACTAATTAAGCAACAAATTAATTCGATTCTATAAACACAATCTAGAAACGAATCTTTTTTTTTTTTTCTTCTCTTTTTTGAAACATGCATACAGCATTAAAAAAAGAGAACCAATGACGTGCGGCGAGGAACCCTAGCTCGCGATAAGATAATGTTTTGACGGTTCTGAAGCCCTCCACTCCAAGATTTCACAAGTATTAGTTTAATAAGTAAGTACTTAGTGGTCGTGTATTATCGAAAAAGAGAGAGAGAGAGATGATCAGAATATTGATTAAGAAATGGTGTACAGTGAGTTCTTAGTGCAAAACATCCCATACCCTTAGTCACCACCCAAGTGGGGGGCACCATAAGAGGAGAGGTTCCCTAATTCTTTTTTTTTTTTTTCAGAAAAAAAGTCAGCTTTTTCGTTGACTTGCCCCAGAAAGTTTGGCCAATTTAGAGGTGGTAAAGGGAATCCAATCCCCTGTCCACAAAGGTTTTTATGAGGATTCTTTGTTAATGGATATCCACTCATTGCTAGGAAGAAGCTGCCCTAGTTATTACTACTCTCTCTCTCTCTCTCTCTCTCTCTCTCTCTCTCAAGTTGTGCGAGGCATGTGTTCTGATCTCAAAAGGAGGTGTGAAATGAAAATAAAAGGAGTCAGTGCCTTGGTTCCTTATTGATGTTTTTTGTGGGGGAGAGGAATAACTTAAAGATGGAGCTTTTACCTTCTAAAAGATGGAGCATTTTTTTTTTCTTTTAAAAGGTCATCTTTATGAAGCTGAGAAAGTGGGAATAGGGAGCTCCACTTTAGAGCTACCCAGCTCGCTCATTAGCTAGCTATCATCATGTAACTCTTTGGTACGCTTCTACCACTCGATCGATCATATGTACGTATATGATCATGGGATGCCTGAATATATATATTGCAGTATATATTGCACTTTCAACTTGAGATTTAGCTAGCAAAGCTGATGATGATGATCCGGTGCTAGGTTGAATCAGGGCAAGAACTTATGTTGTTTTTTTGAAGAAAATATTTTAGACATGTACACAAAAATATTATACAAAAAAAAAAAATTCATAAATTGATATGGGTTGATATGATATGTCAAATTGTATATTTATTTTTATTATAAAATAGATCTAACGATCTCACAAGACTATATAATCCGTTTGTAAATTTACTATATATAATTTCTTTGTATATATGGCAGTTTTATTTTGTTTTTTATGTCGTTTAGACCAATAAGTACCAAACATTTGAAAATGGACTCAAAAATATTATTCCTCCACTCAATATCTCTCCAGTTTTTCAAGCTTAATTCCTTATTTCACTGATCTCATATTCCCCTGATCAATATAGCTAGCTCGGTTTCATCATCTAGGTGTAGTACTGCTGTATTTCTGTCATCAGAGATCAACAAAGTTCCAATATATACATGCCTATACCATTCTAAAAATAATGGGTAGCAACATATATTGGACCCAACTTCAACAAGATTCTTGCTTTTATTAGTGACTTCAAGTAGATTTTAATGGTCCAAGTTTAGGGGCGCATGTGCTCCAGAATCCTTTCTTCCCCATCAATTTTGTCCTCTTGTAAGACATGGAAATACTACATGCTGAGCTTTTAGCTTAATTTTCTTCTCGTTTGTTGTGGTGGTACCTGTCAGCAGAGCATTACAAAACCAACCAATGCACACAAATTGAGTACCAATGACTTTATATAATCATGTATTTAAACTTTGACTGATGACCTGATCTTGAAAAGTTCTCACATTTCGCCCATAAAAAAAGAGTTCTTTCATATATGTGTTTACGAGCCTATGAATATTGAATGCTAGCTAATAAGAACGACGTAGTAGACCTTCAATGACAACATTCAAAGTTAATTGATATATGCATGCATGCATGGATGTTACCCCGCGTTTTAATTGATTAATCATATGCATACATATATATATATAATTACATAAAAAATTATTTATTTACGTTCAATTATTTTTAATGAAATAATTATTTTTACCTTTTCAATTAAAATAAACCTGTATTTATTATAAATAATTGATAACAAATATTTATTTATTTTATATTCTGTACATGTATTATATATATATATATATGTGCGTGCTAATGCTATAAATAGTTCAATATTAGTCAATCGGATGGGTTTGGAGAAGAAACAGTATACGCAGTGACGTTGAAATCTTCCCAAAACAAGTATGTCCTCATTGAAAAATTATATATTCAAACTCAATGAAAATTAGTTGCAACCCAATCTTGAGGTGGAGGTTCGTCGACCAAGGTTATGTCCACATTGAAAAATTAAAATAATTGAAGAGCGCGAGCGAACCTCTGGAATTTACATTGGAAACTTCTAATGTAAAATATTGGGAATCGCACTTATTTCTCGAAATTATAAGTTGAAAACCTCGTTTTAGGTGGAGAGACTAGAGAGTCCTGCATTTTTGGTGCTAGGAAAGTTCAACGTTGTCTTAAAGCATTCACATTAGTTTTATTTATTTTTTATTATTAAAAATAAATATATTTTTATACATATATAAATTTTTTTTATTATATTTAATCAAATATGGCAAAAAAATATGAGAAATAATATAAAAATACTTTTTACTTAATTTTTAAATAATAAATCATCAAATTTGATTTATAATAATTTTTTTTAATTTTTAATTTTTAATTTTTATCTTATTTTATTTATAAAAATAAACCAGAAAGGAGGGATGAAAATATTATGTGTTTGAGAATTATTTGGGAGAAAAATAAATCAAAATAATAGAGAGAAACAAAAAGAGATTCAACTAAAGCCATGATAATTAATATCCGGAATTGATGTCAACCGGCCGGTTGACATGGGAACCACAAAGACGACCACTGTGATGATGTGCACGTGTGGCATATACTTATCATCATCTCATGTGAGAGGAAGAAAAACTACTAAACGAGCATCATTAGGAAAAATCCCACCATCTGAAGCATGCCCAACAATGATTCATCATTATGCATGGGGGGGCCAGGAGGCCATTCATTCAACTGACTCATACTGCATATATCATGTCCTAACTAATGGGGAATCCTTTTCTCTCAAAGATCATATATGAGGAGGGCCTCTTGAGAAATTAAAAAATATATATTTTTAGGACATAATCCACTAAACAACTTGATTGGTAATATTATATTAGTCAATGAAAATATTTGTTTTTTTTTTTAGAGAAATAATCATTATAAAAAAATTATTTATTTATAATTAGTTAATTTTACTCAAATAATTATTTATAGTTTAAATAAAAATAATTATAAATAATTATTTAATTACTATTAAAAAAATTATAATTTTTTTTTTTGTTTATAGTGAGTGAGAGAAAAGACTTGACAACCAGCCACTAAACTAAAAATACTGCGTATTGTCAGTTGTCACCCATTTACAAAAGGTGAAAGGGGCTGCGTGGGTACCTAACCATAAACCAAGAGCATATCGTCATGTTTGAAAATTCTAGAGAGAGAAAGAGAGAGATTCAACAACCACGCACAAATAGATATATGCCGAAATTACATGCTTTTCCAAGCAGAGAACATTATTTATTTTGACTTTTTTAGAAATTATATATCATTAGGACAAATTCAGATCATGTGGTGGAACGGAATAATTCCAATAAGGAATTGTATTCTTTTTTTTTTTTTTTTTTTGGTCCTGTGACCTGTCCTCGGCTCAAAGGAATTCAAGAGTGGAAATGCGGCACATAATTTGTAAAATTATGGCTGAAAACCAGCTTGATGGGTAACTCGGATGTGTAGAAAAAGTTGTCTGACATTTGCTTAAATGGGTCGACTGATCATGTTGGGAAGGAATAGACAAGAAAATGCCATGATCTTCGAATTTCAGTTACTCCAATAAAACCCTGTCTAACTAAGGTCGCTTCCTCAAAGACTCAGAAAAATTATGATTTCGTAACTTACATCCTATTTAGACAGGAAAATAAGATGAGATGATTTTAAATAATAAAATAAATAAATAAATAAAGTATAGTTGCATAAGCTTGAAATTTAACAGCTAGTTGATACTCATGCAGCTTGGGGTAGTAGAAATGAATGATAACAAGATTGGCAACGGTTCAAAATCATCTTGTACTTGGTCTCTATCGGATGTTGAAGGGATTTTGGACATTCTGAGAAAGGGACTATAGGGTATTAAGTATAGATTCGAACCAGTCCACTTTGAACAACTTAAGCGATTATGTCTATTGTGTAACGAGTCATTTGAATTTTCTTTTAAGTGACAAATTTTTAAAACTCAGGATCTTTTTTTTTTCTTCTTCTTCTATGCATTTATTCAAAGAACCGATAGTACTTTACCAGACAAATTGTTTTATTTAATTTTTATATGAGAAATCTATTATGTGGTTTCAATTTGTTTACTTATTTTGTTTATTTATGTTTTTTTATTTAATAGCTAAAGAAATGACTATTAGTGTATTAGTATTTTTTTATATTTTAAAAAAAAATTTAAATATGTTTAAAAAATATTTAAAATAAAAATGTTAAAAAATATAATAAATAAAAAAATTAAGAACACATAAGAACAATAATCTTTTTATGAATAGTGGGCAGTGAACGAGAGTGAAAATTTTCTTACCATTTTGCCTTGACAATCGAGCATAATCAGAAAAAGAAGAAAAAAAGAAAAAAAGGGGAGAGAGGACAACATAGCACTACAGCTCCGTGAGTCGTGACAATGAGTGGCAAAAATTGATAAAGATACGAGGGGTAATACAGGAAATGGTAGCTGACAAATGTTTAAAGCAGGTTGCTTTCCCAATTCAACCAAAACGTGCTTTTATTTGTGTCCTTTTACCTCCCATAAAAAATCTCAAAGCAAAGCAGAGCAGGTCAAAATCCTCAATAGCCAACCTCTCTCTCTCTCTTCCATGGCGGCCGAGAACACCAAGAAGAAGACTTGTACATTCTCAAACAACTCCATCCTCTTACGACCCAGTTTCTCCCTTTGACATTTTTAACTCTCAAAACCCACATTGAACCTTAAAACCCAAGTCTTTTGCGTATTTCTCTGCAACCATATCACCCCCATTAACCTTCCACTCTCTCTATCTTGGTATTCGTGCTCTAATCCTCTCTCTCTCTCTCTCTCTCTCTCTCTCTGTGAACTCTCAGCCAAGAGAGAGAAAAAGAAGAAGCTTAGCTGAACTTAAGCGCTTCTTTGAGATCTTGGCTTTGCTTTAGTTTTCACTTTCTTCGGCTAAGTATTGTGGATTCTTGGATTTGGTTCTTTTCTCTTTTTCGGTTTCCTTGTTTGAGATCTGAAAGCGAAAAATGGGAAGTAAATGGAGGAAAGCAAAGGTCGCACTGGGTCTGAATCTCTGTATGTTTGTCCCAAGAACTTTAGAAGACTCACCTCCTTCTCTAGAGGCCTCTGAGAGGCTATCTGATGCTGCTCTGCTCTCCCCGGCCAATTGGAGCACGCTTTCCTCGCGGCCGAGCACGCCTACGCCGTCTTCTTATGGTTTAAGGTTGTCCAAAAGTGGTAGCAAATCGTCCAAGGTATCGTATCGTTAACTTTAGTAGTTCCATGTTATGGTGTATTTGGTTTGTGTATTATTACTTTTTCCTTCTGGGTTCTGGTTGGTTTTTGATTATCTTTAAATATTTGCTTTGTTTGGTTGCCAAGGAAATGGAGGCAGAAGAAAGTATAAAGTACTTGGTTTGTGTTCTCTGTAGTGTTGGTAGTTAAAATTTTCATGGAACCAGCTCAAGTAGGACAAATTAGCCCAATAGTTCCTTTCATGGGGGATAACTAAATAATGAAAAATGGATTTTCTTGGGTACTAAAAAATAAATAACTCTGTGACAAGAATTCACTTGATCATCTTGTCGATTTGTTTTTCAATATAAAATCTGGGGCACAGTATTTCCTTGAGGCATTTCGCGTACTTTTCTCGTGACATTGACAAGTGAAAGATCTTCGAAAAGTTTATTGTTTGCTTCCATTTTCCCATTAGAAGTGATACGCGTTCTTCAATCTATCTCAGTTTTGTTGTTGTTGAAGAAATATGCATAATTTTATTTCATGCATCTTTCTTTGGAATAACTATATTTTAGCTGTTTTTAAGGTGTGTAAGAAATCAAGGAGTTTAGTATTTGATGTCATATAGCTTTCCCCGACTTAATTAGGCTTGTGGTGTCATCCTCACAGGTTCTTTTCAGGACCATTCTTGTTTGCCTTACTATTAAAAGATGCCACGGTTTATACCTTTCCTTCTCCTGCTGGCTGCTTACCTTGGAATAAGATAGCTTGTTGGCGGCCTTTCTGTTTGACTCTTAGTTTTCAAGCTCACTAGCCTGCAATTTCAATAAAACTAAAAGATATCAAAGAAAAACAAATATGATAAAGAAATGAATGATTTTCATCTCTTTGGTGATGGGTCTTGCAATACTTTCTCTGGTTGTTATAGAATCCCTTGTTTATACGTAAAGACTATAGCAATGTATACTTTCTTGATAACCACTTGCTTAACTTCCTTTTCTTCACTGGTTTGTTCTTTTGTTAGATAGTTATGCTTCTCTTCTTGCCTAGCCATAAAGCTACCCATAGCTAAACCTAATTGCTTCTGAAGAAACAATCGCTTGCAATCTCCTTTGCCCCCTGGATAATGGGAAGGGAAGAGCGTAGTCCTTCCAATCTCATGCTGTACACATGCCTAAAAAAATAAATAAAGAAAGAAAGAAAAATGAATATCTAATGGCTGCATGCATCTACAATACTAGAAAGTACTGAATATTTTTCTTATCAGTAAGAAAGTACCGATTACCCTCCTTGAACTGATAAATTGATTAAGTAAGATCACAAGAATATCACTACAATTAACAAACATTTATGTAAGGTAACAACAACTACTTTGGCTGGGTTTGCTTAATGTTTGGAGCGGAAACCTTATTTGATCACATGTTAGATTAAGGAAAAACACAGGTTTATAAGTCGTGAAATTGTGTTTTTCTTTTTCTCCATCCACTTTTCTCTGTGATGATTGAAGCAGAACAACTTGGAAGTGGGCACATGGTTTAATTGAAGAGGAGAAAACAGCCCAAAGAGTCAATTGAAAAAATACAATGGTATCGGCACATTAGAATTAAAAGTAACAAAGGAAGAGAACAAAAATAATGCTCCTTAGTTTTTAATATTAAATGGAGACACTCCAAGAAAGGTATTTTCTCGGTTAGTTCTTACTATCAAGTCCTTTCTACTCCCGGATTACCAAGATTCCCCTAGAAGAGTATTTGGCAGATGAAGGCGCCATCAAGAGCGGCTTTTTTGTGTGGACCGCAACCCTGGACAAGATCCCTACTATAGACAACCTGAGGAAACGCCATATTGTTGTGATAGATTGGTATTGTATGTGTAAAAAACAAGGGAAATCAGTAGATCATTTATTTCTCTACTGCGAGGTGGCCAAGAAGTTGTGGGATGAGTTTTACACAAGACTTGGTTTATCATGAGTCATGCCTCTTCACTTGGGGGGTTTTCTAGCAAGTTGGAGAGGTATCCGAGGCAACTCACAGGTGGCGACTATATGGCATATGGTTCCTATTTGTATGTGTTGGTGCATTTAGAGAGAGAGAAATGCAAGGAACTTTGAAGATTATGAGAAAACTTTGGAGGAACTAAAACTTTACTTTTATAGGACTTTGCTTTCATGGGCGGGATCTATCGCTTGTAACGGACTTAGTATCCATGAACTTCTTTCGTCTTTGTAACACTAGCTAAGTTTTCTCAAGTATACCTCCGGTATACCTGACTTAGCCTTTTTATATTAATGAAATCCTTTTGATTACCTATCAAAAAAATATTTTCAAAATATTAAATGAACTTAAACTTGCTACATTGGGCATCCTGCTCGTCCCATTACCCCTCTAGTGCTCACCTAAATATGGTTTGAAGTTTGAATGTACAAATATTGGAACTGAGATTGTTCTATTTGAAAAAAAGAAGAAGAAGAAGAAGAAGAAGAAATCCTTAGTTTTTGAAGGGTAACTACTATGAGCATGCATGCCTGTGGCTTCAACCACACATGCATCAAGCCCCAGTTCCCACCTCGAGAGTTGAAGTTGACTCCCCGTTGACATGGTTTTATTTACTTTCTGTGAATTGTGTGGAAGCTCGTTGTTGTGTTGTCCATAGGACCATAACAATATTGTCTGAGCTTGCCAGATATAAAGTGTGGAATTATAATCAAAATATAAAATTCATAAAACATTTGAGTTGGTTAAAGAATGTCATCTGTGGTAATCTTTGACAAAATATTGTGAGTATGACTTTTCAAGTATTTTCATACCTTCATGCTTGTATCTTCATCCTTTGTTTACTCATCTTGCTTGCTTCATTTTATGCTCTCAGCAGACCTGCTCAATATGCTTAACCAAAATGAAACAAGGGGATGGTCATGCTATTTTCACTGCAGAATGCTCTCATTCATTTCATTTCCACTGCATTGCTTCAAATGTCAAACATGGCAACCAAGTTTGTCCGGTTTGCAGAGCAAAATGGAAAGAAATCCCTGTGCAAGGCCCTAGTTTAGATCCTTCCCCTGGGAGAGCATCAATTAGTCCAGTTGGTTGGCCCCAAAATGATGCTTTGATGGCTGTGGTTCGCCAACTTCCTCCCTCTCGAAGAGATATGAATCGGCGGCATATCATGCCACTTTATCAAGCTATGGAGCCGACCGTATTTGATGATGATGAAACCTTAGATCACCAGCCTGTATTTTCTGAAAGAAGCTGCTGCGATAAGAATGCTGCAGATCACAATTCTATTAAAACAATAGAGATCAAAACATATCCAGAGGTTTCATCTGCCCCTCGATCCAATTCTTTCAATAATTTCACTGTTTTGGTCCATCTCAAAGCCTCTGCTGCAATTACGACAAAAAACCCCAGGAGAAACCTGGCTAGTTTGCTACAATTTTCTCAGACTCCTCGTGCTCCGGTGGATCTAGTCACAGTGCTTGACATAAGTGGTAGCATGGCAGGAACCAAGCTTGCATTGCTTAAACGAGCCATGGGATTTGTAATACAGAACCTTGGCTCCAATGACAGGCTTTCAGTTATTGCCTTCTCCTCCACAGCCCGTCGCCTGTTTCCTCTTCGTCGCATGTCTGACTTAGGACAACAGCAGGCACTTCAAGCTGTTAACGCTTTGGTTGCAAATGGTGGGACCAACATTGCTGAAGGCCTGAGAAAGGGTGCCAAGATAATGGAAGACCGAAGGAACAAGAATCCTGTGGCCAGTATAATACTGCTGTCTGATGGGCAGGACACTTATACCGTCAATGGCTCTGGTAATAACCAACCTCGACCAAATTACCAGTTGCTCCTGCCTTCATCTATGCAAAGCGGTCACATTACAGGATTTCAGATTCCAGTGCACGCTTTTGGATTTGGTGCGGATCATGATGCTTCATCAATGCACTCAATTTCAGAGATTTCTGGAGGGACCTTTTCTTTCATTGAAACTGAAGCTGCAATTCAAGATGCGTTTGCACAATGCATTGGGGGGCTTTTGAGTGTCGTGGTGCAGGAGCTGCAAGTGGGAGTTGAGTGCATCCATACAAAAACCCAGCTTGTCTCACTAAAAGCAGGAAATTACCCCAGCCGTGTGACGGCTGATGGTCGCACCGGATTTATTGATGTTGGAGATCTGTATGCAGATGAAGAGAGGGATTTTCTAGTATCTCTAAATGTCCCTGCAGAGCCTTCCAGCAGTGAAACATCACTGATAAAGGTGAGGTGTATGTTCAAGGATCCCTTAACTAAAGAAATGATGACACTAGAGAGTGAAGAAGTTAGGATTGAGAGGCCTGAAATTGCTCAACAAGTGGTAGTGTCAATAGATGTTGACCGGCAACGCAACAGGCTCCAAGCGGCTGAGGCAATGGCACAGGCACGAGTTGCAGCCGAGCAGGGAGACTTGGCTGCCGCAGTTTCAATTCTTGAAAACTGCCGAAGAGTGTTGTCAGAGACCGTGTCATCCAAATCTCATGATCGGCTTTGCATTGCATTGGATGCTGAGCTCAAAGAAATGCAAGAGAGGATGGCAAGTAGGCATGTGTACGAGGCATCTGGGAGAGCCTATATTCTTTCTGGACTGAGCTCACACTCGTGGCAAAGAGCAACAGCAAGAGGTGACTCCACCGATGGTTCAAGTCTTGTTCAAGCTTATCAAACTCCATCAATGGTTGAGATGCTTACTCGATCTCAAGCCATGTTACTAGGAAGTCCCTCAGGCCAGAGGCTTGTGCAGCCATTGTTGTCATTCGGGTCTCAACCGAAGCCGAGGTAAATTTTGCAGGATTATTGTGGGGGTCATCTTCAAATAGCTTTTTTTTTATTGCATTTCTCATTTTTCCTGTATTTTTAATTTTGTTGTGGGGAGGGTGATAAATTGGAAAGATAAGAAGAGGGTTTTTTTGGCTGTTTATCTTATATATGTAAATGAATAAGCTTGGGGGAAAGTGAAAGGGTGAAAGAATATGCTTGGGAGTAAAAAAGGACACTAGGTAGGGCTCAAAACATTATGTTCTCCATTTTCGTGTTGTGTTGTGTTGGGGGTGTACATATGGAGGAATGGTTTTTCTATTTGGGAGACCTGGGTATATAGTTTATAATTGTGAAAATGGTTGGATGCTGTATTCTTTCGCCTAATATATGATTCACCTGCTCTCGATAATCTTGCAAGAGCCGCAGTGGTAAAATTCACTAGTGAATCCAAAAAATTGATAATGTTTTGGCAACCAAAACCAAAAATTGAAAATTCAAATGGTGAGATTCTCCAGCAGGCAGCAAGCAAAAACTTGCCTGAATTGCTATCATTCGGTCTAGGAATTCTCACGTATTCAATTGTTTATGTCCACTTTCCCTTGCAAAGCCCATACACAGAAACAGAAAGGTGAGCTGCAAATGCTCTCAATTGAATGGAATTAAGCCAGCAGAAGTCCTTCAGCTCCTTCTGTGACATTTTTTGGTTTTGTGCTTCTACAAGTCCTGTTCTGGACAAAGCTTTTCTTGTCTCAATAATTTCCCATTCTTGATCATCCTGCAACTTTGCAAGAGCACTTCATACGATATATTTGCATTTTTACATAATCAACTGTGAGACCAGACATTTTAGAATTGTAAATTGAGAATAAAAACAGCACTAACATGTCTTGAAAAAGATGATCAAGACCCAACCGCCCCAAACACTGTGAGTGAGAGACCATCGGAAGCCCATATCTGATAAATGGGTATTTTCTACCCCAATCTTTTAAACGAGTTGAAATAGTGAATATTTGCAGTGGCAAAGGAAATGTTAGTATTTTTAGGAGACAGACTCATCACTGTCTCAATGACTGTCACTTCTGCACACCATCAGAGCACCTACATGGCAAAGTTAGCAACATCAGAATCACTCCTAAGCATAAGATTCCTTCTTCGTGTAGTCACCGGTAAACAAACCAAATTAGCTGTGTTTCTAACTTTTTAGCAGCTCAAAGGTTAGGGTGGATGAAATTAGGGTTAGTAACCTTCGTCATCAAAAAAGAGAGAGAGAGAGAGAGAGAGGAAATTAGGGTTTTTCATGAAAGATTGAGATGGGAAGGTGTCTGTGTTCGGGTGATGTATAGCGTCCACAAACAAGGCCCAACAGAAGTTGGGCTATACCAGGCCCAAACGAGTCGAAGAACATAATATATATGGGCTTTTGTTCTTACTTCTTTGAGAAAAAGAAATCTAGAGACTTGCGAAAAAAGTTTCTAGCTAATCTTTGTACTCTTATAGGATTGATCTTCTTTCCATCTCTATATAAAGTTGGTTTGATCTATTGTAGTGATTTTATTAAAGTATCTGAATCTTGTGCTTTTTTTAAGAGGGGAACCGTTTTGAATAGACGTATTGCATGAGTTTTATCATTTATGTACTTGGTTGATGTGTCCCTTTATTTTAACTGGGACCAAACCAACTTTAGTCAGTACTCACTTTGATCTATGGTAGTATTAAGAGTAATTCTTTAATGCGTCAGATTTTATTGTTTTTTTTTTTTTCTCAAGAGTTGTATCGTTTCGAATAGACGTACGTATTGGCTATTGCAATAGTTTATACTTTGATAAAAGATATTTATAATTGTGAATTGTGTAATTGTCATGTAATCGTTTAAAAAATAAAATAAAACTTAAGATTCATATAAAAAAAATTAATTTTTTAATAATAAATCTTATTTTTATTTTAAAACGATTACACAATATTTACGTATTTTATAATTATATATAAAATTACTCAATGCTTTGTTATGTAGCGTAGCTTTAAAGCATTTCTCTTAAGGATAGTTCTAAATTAATAATCCGCGTTATTGAAAGAATTTGGATGGGTTTCAATTTCATTAGTTACCATAGTTAAAGACGACATGAGACTTTTCAATAAGGTTTATTTTAACCTGTATCAATTGATGACATGGATTTAATTCACACGACTGGTTTCTTGAATATAATTATATATATAGCTTAAGAGGAAGAATTGTAATTACAATCAAATGTGTGATTATTATTACGCTATTAACTAAACCACAAAAATAAAATAAAAAACAGATAATTAACAACTACAGAAAATAAGTTAATTAAAATAAATTGAAATTAAGAGCTTGTTTGGGATTGTGTTTGAAAATTTAAAAAGTACTTTTAATTGTTTAAAAATATATTTCTTTTAAAAAATGACATGCTTAATAAATTTATAAAAAGTGCTTTAAGCATCTAAAAAAGTTGAAAATCTGTTTTTTTTTTTTTACATCAAATTGAAATTTTTATTAAAAAACTCTTGCAAATAATAATATATTTTTAAAAAATTACTTTAATTATCTTTAAAAGTGTTTTAGATACATGTTTATCAAATTGTAATCAGTTTTTGAAATATAGAATTTATTATTTAAGTTATAAGTTATAAGTCCTAAAATTATAAGTTATATTTCTCACCGTAACTCTAAACATGCAAAAAATAAAAAAGCTAAAAAAATAAAACTTTAATTAATATTTGAGATGAGAAAATCATTCAGCTCCTAATTCACCAGTACTACTGCCATGGTTTTCTTTTCCGTTCACAAGTGGTGCTCTTGATGCTGGTGGGGTTGTGGAACTGTTGCCATGCTTGGATGCATTTGGATCATAGGTCTTGGTCTTTAGTCTGAAAGAGAACTTTTTCAAGATGGCGTTCCAACTTCCCTTTGTCTTCACAAGCTTGTCGATTTCTCGTTTCATGGTTGAGCATTCTTTCTCAAGCTCAGACACCCGTTCCTTCATGTCATCGACTGCTACAAGCTGGTGATTTTGGGTGGTGCGGCCTGCTTGAATAGAGGCATCATGTCTGACCAGAGCAAGATTTCCGCTGTGATTTTGAGTGTTCTCAAGGTTGTCAGAGACAAAAAACCAACCGGCGACAGAGGTGCGGAGCCTGAGTTGTTCAAAGAATAAAACTTGGACAATGACACGAAGTGGCAACCTCTCGTTCTGGGCTGCATGGGTGCTGGCCTCCAGAGAGAGCTTCTGGCAGTTCATGAGCCTGCAGAGTTGTTCCCTTTCCGAATCTGTTAGCCATGGGTGAGCCTGAAGTTGAGAAACACACTAGTTTTCTTAGGAAAGACAGAACCAAAGATCTTTGCAATATAAGTCAGTCATCAATGAACAGATGGACATATGAAAAAATAGTTATTACCTTGAGAAATATATCAATTGCACGGTAGATTCCATCGTCTAATGGCCTCGCATAATCAGGGATAACAGCAGCCAAGGACTCAAATTTTGGTAACTTCAAGTTAACATCAGATGCCACCTCAGCTAGATAACCATCCACTAAATTAGCCACCATTGACATTGGGGTCAGTGGATGTGAAGTTCCCATCAACTGCCCCTCATATACCATACAACTAGAATTAGAATCATGATCCACCAGCATGAAGTGATCAAGAATCCGCTGAACACAATCGATATCATAAAGGGTCTCCACTGAGTACCCCATATTTGGTATCAGAAGATCTTCAAGAGCTGCTTGATCCAACTGAGCACCAACCCTTTTCTCTAAATTCTCACGACACGATTGGCTAGCATGTAAAATCATTGATGTTCGCAGAAGTCTAAGCAGAAAGTTGGTTGCTGTGAGACACCTTCCAATGGGAAGTAACTCCACTATTTCTTCAAGGAGATTCCTTTGACCCAAGTCAGATGAGGCAGAAATAGCTGATTCTGGGGCATCACGGTTCCCATTCTGGAAACAACTTGATTGCCTGCCCAACAATGGGAGATGACTCTTTGCATAGTAGACGATGGACCCAGCAATCCTCTCTGCCTTCATGCCCCTCAATCCAACAGCCAGAATCAGTCTTTTATACAGAGGGAATCTCAGAGAGGACACATTCTCATACCACCAATCTTCAGTCACAGGATTTGGCTTAGCTGCTGTGCGTATTCCATTCCAAATTACAGCTCCATCTGTGCTTTCTACAGCACTGGATCCTGACATGGGCCAACTAAACAAGCTAGGATCTGCACAAGCTTTTATTGCCAAAGAATCAATGCATCTTGAAACAATATGAAGGTCTTCTGCACGTGGTAGAACCTCTTCGCAGGTTTCAAGAGCTTTAATTGAGTCCGTCCAATAACAAAATATTTCATTGAGGAAATGTTCTGTCTGAATTATGAGATTCCCCTCTCCATAGTCTTCAGTCATCCGAAGATGCTCGGCTGCACACCTGAGACTGACTACATTCAATGCAGTGAGCTCCATCTTAACACCATAACAGAACTTGGCTACGAGAAGAAAGGTTTTGGCTCCTCCCGGTATGTCAGGAAGCTGCAGAACACACTTCTTCTCATCATCACCAGAAAGCTCTCCAATAAGATTCTCTAATAATCCGCTTCTGGAAAGCAAGGGAAACTGCTTGGCATGCCAAGAAAGCGAGGAAATCCAGTATGATAAGTAAATGAAGAATATAACTAAAGATCCCAGAATACCAAAGTCTAAAGATATGCACACAACTTAATGTCTACTGAGAATTGAAGAATCAGGCCGACCTTTTGACTTTTCAATGGGCAAGACTGAATGACAACTCAATAGTATCACAACAAAAAGAAGAATAATAATATTAAAGAAAAGGAAACCAATAATATGGATTTGATTTCCATCCATCCAAAATTACAAGAAGTAAAAAAAATATCGTAATTAAGCTTCTATTTGGTGCACATTGTGTTTATCACTTACCTGTAAACAAATATAATTGACAGTTTTTCTTCTTCTTTCTTTTTAGCTTCAAAATTTAAGGGTTACAATGAAGAGGAAGAAGATGAAGAACAATATCAAATTGTTTCAAAAATTTATATCACAGATTTAAAAAGGGATATAACAAGATAGAGAGCCCATGTCCATATTTTCTGTGCATCCACAATTATAAGAAGAAAGAAAGCTTTCATTATTGAGCTCCTATTCAGTGCACATTATTGAACCCCATATCTCTCTCTCTCATGCTTCAATGTTTAAAATCACAGAAGTCACACAAACAGATGCAGATAAGATGTTTATGAGCACCAGCTACTTTGACTATTTCTTGTTATACATCTTGTAGTGAGGGTTACCTCAAGACACAAAACACACAACCAAATGAGATCAGACACTTAAGCCTAAGGTTGCACTTGAGGTGCTTTCTTCAAGCATCTCTCAATGTAATCTGGATGCAAGCATTGCATGCCTCTTAAAGCACGGTGTTGAAATCCATATATGCCATAAATAATGACAAAGCCAGTAAGAGGCAAAGAAATGGCCGAGTAAAATACACCTTGTGGAGATGGAAGGTCATCTCTCCAACTTCAATGATGACATCGCTAGGAAGCCCAGTTGAGCAAAGCCTGCAAAATTGCATTTGGCTTAGAAGAATATATAGGAGAGAAGAATATATTACGCAAAGACATGTTGTCAACACAATAATGGTCATTAAGTCAGCATTCAGTAATAAGCTGGATTCAGAACCAGAAAGAATTCAGAGCTGAGAATCATGCTTGTAAAATAGCAGCAAGATGAATCTTAACATATGAACAACAATCAAATTTCTCAAATATTCTTCAACTATTTTCCTTCTGATCATAGCACATATCAATATAATCCCACAGATTTCGTTATTTACCCAACAAAAAATATAAGCTTTTGTTAATGTCTTACGAAGAAGAAATAAATTGCTTTTGTCTATTTCTGTTATTTATCATGGCGGGAACCATGACAAGGCAAGTGTGAATTCAATTTACAACCAAACATCAATCAAATTAATCTCACAGCCCTTACGAACTTTTAGGACAATTTTACTTCCATCTTCTCCACTTAAATCTGTTTTACTATCTTCTTCTTCTTCTTCTTCTAAACTCCTGTAACTGTTCATTTGCCGAATTGTACATCTCACCCTGTTACCGAACTGCTACTCCATTCCAACCAATCAAAAAGAGCCAAGGTGGGTAAATACCGATATAAAATTAACCAGCAAATAATCTCTTCATAACCAGGGGATCCGATCAAGATTTCAGAAATCATTCTGGTACCCCAAAATCTCATTAAAATCCAAGCCTACAAACACAGACTTCCTAAACCTAGAAACTTCATTGGACATTTCAGCAAAGTATGAGACACTTCAGAACAGAGAGTAAAAACCCGATGCCAAATTATCCCGAGTCGAAAACCCATCTGCCAAGGTATTTTACAGAGGAAATCCGACCACTCAAATTTGAAATATTTCCATATGAGAGGGAGAATGCCAGATTTTACTTATCCGAGATGAGAGGGACGGTGCTAGATTCCAGTCTTCCAGATAGTGAAGTCCGTAAGGAACACGCGGGCAGGCTTGCTCAGTTAACGATGGCGGTGACAAATCAAATATATCGGGTTATTGGCTAATGCAATGAATTATCTCTTTCATAGAGATTCATTTGAAACGTCACAGCATTCTCATAAATACAATCACACAATCAATCCCAAAAGTTTGAATTCAAATGCAAAACAAAACAGTCCGATCACATAACATCAAATCTTATCACAAACCCACGTTGCAAAATTTCCATTTTAACAAATTACAATCTCCTCATCAAAAAATTGAAGGCAAATATCAAACGGAAAAGAAATACAAAACGATAGGAGAAGCAAGAAATGACTGACCAGGTTTGGCCATCGAGGTGAAAGACTTCAGATTTGGATCCCAGCTTCATGCACGCCATGTCCAACTCAAGGACGTCAGCTACTAGGAAAAAGAGTTGTAGCCCAATAACAAAGAATAACGATGAAAGAAGTAGAGGAACAATGTCTATTACGACAGTGATCAAATGGGTAGTGAGCTTAAATGGCTTTTCTCTTCCTCACCCAAAAAATCTTTCTGTGCGCTAACTTTTCGGTTTTCTGGTTAGAGAGAGAGAGAGAGAACGCGCGTCGGTTAGAGAGAGAGAGAGAGAACGCGCGTCGATGGTCCCGAGTCCAAAGCGCAAAATCTAGGAGAAAATTCAGTTACTGATGTTAGACGAAAAAGTCAGTGTTTGGGGCGTTCAGAGTTCCGAGTTTAACCGCACTTCAATGCATATTTATTATTTACGTTGAGATTGTAGTACCATGTAAAATATGTAAGCATTTATTATTTTCCTTTATTATTTATCGACTGGATCACATTCTCTTCTTCCAAATCATCTTTATTCTAAAGTTTATCCAATTTAAGAATGTGGGCCTGGTTGGGTTGACTGTCCTTTGCACTTGCCGTCTTAAGAAGGGTCCATGTGCCAATCACATTCTTATTAATAAATATTATTAATTTTTTTTAATTGTAATTCTTTTAAAGCAATTAGCAACGATTTTCCTCCTCTTAAATTTTTCATATCTCATGGTGCCAATGGCACGTGTTAAATGTTATCTTGTAGCTGTTTAACTCATGAAACCATTTTAAACATGTCACTAAAATGTAATTAAAGATGATGAAATTTAAAATTAACATTTGAGTCCGATATATAATAAATGTCAAAGTATCATAATGTTTTATGAAGAATATTAAGGTCGGGCATACGGGGGAGGCCCCATGCACGCTGTCCAGGGTGTCTAATGAAACGAAGCGTTTTATGGCAAAATGCCACAGTCGGGTTCCTCACTACGAATCAAAGTTCTAAATATTATTTTGGTGGTCCGTCTAAGAAATTATAATAAAATATTTCGATATTAATATTATTTTGGGATAGTTTATATATAAATAAATTATATATATTATTTCAAAATAACATTAATATAAATTTTAAAAATTTAAAACACAACATAATAAAACCTAATAATATTTCTAAGTTCTCAATCAAACTATTAAAAAAATAATCACTCATCCTTATTATGGAAAGGGAAGTATGAATTTAATTTCAAGTACTCAAGAAAAAGGGATTTAAAACAAAAAAATAATAATATAGTCTGTGAAAATTAGAATAAAAATTATGAAAATATATTTAAAAATAAAAAAATATAAGTTTAAATACTGAATTTCTATCAATATTGATCAAAATGTACTGAAATAATTGGTATTTGATAAACACATCAAAACGGCTAGTATTTGACCATGTACGAAGCATCTATTTTTCCTATAACAACATAGTGATTGATACGATACATATCTATTGGTATGACACGAAATTCAAAACTTTGTTATTCTAATGAAACAGTGTGTTTCATGCAAACACCATGTAGCCACCAACATCTAGTCTCCTTCCCTCGCAAAAAGTCTCATTTTTCTTTTTCATTACAGACCTAAGCCTTTTGAATCTTTTTGTGTCCCTTTGAATCTCAATGACCCTCTCAAAATTGCAAGCCTCTCAAGATTGCTATTATTGACATGCGATGTTCCCTCCTCATTCGTCATAAATTGCCTTCGAAGGACCTTAACGCTTTTGTATCAATCATGCTTGACGAGAGTCTCACTAACCTCATGGAGGAATACAATCGAGTAACATAACCACCTTCATCTTTGAAGATTAGTGTGTTCTTATCGATTGACAAATCCCCCAAAAAATTATTTGTTATAAACCTACTAGGTAGAACTCACCCTTAAAAATTGGCTTACAAGGAAAGGGTACTTAGAGACTTAGAAACCACCAATCAATCTCATATTTGATCAATGTGAGATCATAACAACTATCACGCTCCACAGCTAATTTCTACGATAGTCTCGACGCTCACATGGGCTGGCTATGCATTAGGTTTTTCCTAGCCTCGGGCGAACATTATCATGCCAGTGTCACCCCCCATTTCACACGATTACAACCGTCGCAACATGATCTTAAACGCGGAGGCAGCTCTGATACCATTTGTTATGAACTCACTAAGTAAAACTCACCCCTTAAAAATTGGGTTACAAGGAGAGTGTCTAGTGAGTTATAAATTATCAATCAATCTCATACTTAATTGATGTGTGATCATAAAATTATTTATCCTTTTCCTTTGTCGTCATTGGCTTCATCTTTATTAATACCGCCATCATCTTCTACGTCGTCTCACAACTAGTAGCTTATTAGAATTAAGCCCCAAAGATTCATCCTCATTGTGTTTACCATGCTCATCGAAATCCTAGGCAGATCTATCTCATCCAACCACAAACAAAAGGGACGAATACCCAAGCGATAAAGGCTAAGCAAATCTATAAAGAAAAATACTATCCAAAAAAGGAAAACAATCTAAAAAAGAAAGTTGTTCCCCTTTGAGTTTCCTTTGTTTAACATATGTGTGTTGTAATAAGATTGTAAGTTGCTTTTGAATCTGACGCCATTAGTAAATTTTCAGTCCAAGTATGTAGCAGAACTAATGTTAGTTTTATGGGATTTGATAAGTACAAATATATTTGCAGATCAATTTGCATATAAATGCCACTGCATTTATATCTAAAATTTAATTTTGTTTAAACTTTCTGACCAATTATATTAAATGAATGTAATTATTGATGTGCAAAATCTCTTACAGCCATATATTTCTTATTTTTATTGGTAACATTAGTAATTAAAAACACCGTATCAACTAAAGAGTTGTCCTATAAGATTTTTTTTCTATTCCTTCCATATTGTTGATGCGATATTATTAATTATTAAATAGATTAACGCTTATTTTTAAAAAATAATAAATTCAATAATTGATATGTAATATCACGTAGGATTTATAGTCAAAAGTGGGATAAAGAATAGTCTTTTACTGAAATAAATGATAATTACAATACTCTAATTGGAAGTTTTAATTTTTGTAAATTAAAAAAAAAAAAAAAAGTTAAAAGTATATTTCCCTTTTACTTTTGAGGCGATTATTATATTGGGCCCAAAATGCTAGACCAAAACAAATGCACATGAGTCCATGATCAACCACGTCACGAAAAATGAGCCCAAACTAATTTAACACGCCAACAAACTCACTGTGCCTCCACTCTCTCTCTCTCGCCTTGTCTTCTAGTCTTCGGCCTTCGCAGCTCGTCAACTGCGACGGGGAGAGGAGCGCATCAATGGAAGCTATGCTCAGAATCCGAGCTGCCTTGCTTCTCTCTGCCTTAGCTCTTTTCTCTCTACTCATCAGATCCTACTCTCAGGAGATTCAGATCGCCAACGCTGAGCGCCGAGTAAGCCTGAAAATATTTCCCTATTTCGCTTGAAGACGACTCATTTTCTCAATACGTCGTAGATTCAGATATTTCTGATTAGGTTTTTTTTTTTTTACTTGATAATGCACACTATTGCATCTTATAAGATAATGAAACTAGTGAAAAACGATTTCGATTGGAAACCTGTGTAATGCGTTCTAATTTGCATGTTCGTGTTTGATTTGCTTTGTTTTTAGAATACAATAGTTCATCCTGAAGATTGTTTTAGATGCTTGCTAGTTATAAATATTTCAAATCAAAGTATGGACCTAGGATTCTCCGTTCTTATCTGTCGCGGATGCTCGCTCTTGGTGTTGTTACTTTAATATTAATTTTTTTATTCCGACAATTATCTTTGAATACTGCAAGCTTTCTTTGGTCTCTTCGGAAGCTTGGGACAGAAATACTCGGAAATGTTTTTAGTAGACAAACTGGTGTTTGGTCTTTCCAAAAAAATTTAGGACAGTAAAAAGCGGGACATGCTTTTAGACCATAAACCGGCATGTTCGTGCTGATCAGAAGCCGAGTATCAAAAAGCTCCTCTCACCTAAGCCTAGATCTAATTATTTGGCTCATTTGAGCTTAACTTTTGTACCCTTGATATTTTAAGAATCACAATTAGACGAGAATCCTACACCTACATAATTCTTACCCTCCATTTTGTTGGCAATCTAAGGTATCCTATATTAAAATATTTTTATTTTTATTTTTATTTTTATTTTTATTTATTTTTCTTATCACATTTGTAACGGTCCTCTCATTTTATTATTCTCGTTTTATATTTTCTTTTCTGGTAGATGTACTCATAACTTTATCATTGCCACATTGGATCTTAGATGATAGCCCAAGGAAGCCTGATTGATTTCTGCTGATATTTCCTTCTGTTTCTTCATCTCTGAAGCCTCATCTTTCAGTTACTGTCACCACTAATTTGCTGATCATGCTTGCAGATTGACTTGACTTCTCACATTGTTACAGTGTTCCTAACCTTGAAGGTATTCATTTCTAATGCTTCTTCAATTGATTGCACATAGTAGCAGTATTTAAAAGAAGTTCTTTTTTTTTTCTTCAAATTCTATTTGAATTAGGGTGGGGAGCTTGAGCAGGGGTAGAAACTACCCTTACGCTTGGGGGGCAAAGTGAAATTTTGAGAAGTGTTTTTATGAAGTAGACCATATAAAAAATTAGTATTTGCCCCCTAAATTATTTTTTTTTTTGTAAATTGACCACCCCAAACTAGTTTTTCTGGTTCCGCCCCTGAGCTTGAGGCTTTGTCTTTTATTTATTTATTATTATTATGATTATTTTTGTCATCGTCGTAATCATCATCATTATTTCTGTTGTTGTTTTTTTTATGAGTATTATTGTTGTTATTGTAGTTTTTGTTATTGTTAGTGTTATTTTGAGATTCCCTTGTTGGGCTTGTATCGAATTTTATTCTTTTAAATTGAATTAACTTTATGAAAAATCAAAAATCATGTCCATGTGGTTATGGGTATTGTGAGTAGACCTTCTCATGATTTTTCTGGCTCAATTGATAGATTCTCCCAATTGACATGCACATATGACATAAAACGTGAAATTTGGCCCTCATTTAACCCCCGAGATGTGGGGGACTTAACCAATCTATTTCCGAACCCAAGAAGAGAATTGTTTTGCTGTCCTTTCAATGAAGTTATAAAGCTCAATGAGGGTTATGAGGCCTAATTTCATGTTTCATGTGAACGGGCATGCGACGTGGAAGGAAGAACCCATCAAAGATGGAATGTATGAAGATTTTATTTTACTCCAAACCATTTGGAAGTTTAGTAACGGTTTTGTAATGAGAGTAAGGCCCCGTTTGGTTGTTAAACTCATCTGAGTTCAACTCAGTTTAGTTTAATTTTAAGTTTAACATCCGAACACTCAACTTTTAAATTACTAAACTCATCTCAACTCAAAATCTCTTTACACGGGGGACCCGCAACATTTTTTAATTTAACATTTCTTTATATGTGGAACCACAACCTTTTTCAATTTTTCATAAATACATCTAAACTTATCTTAATATTCAAACACATTTAAATTCATATTAAGTAGAGCCTACAAAACTCACACTACTATCTCAACTTATTACCAGTTATAAAGAACTTAATTCAGTACAATTCAGCTCAACATCTAAACACAGTCTAATTAGTTATTATTTCTAACCACTGGTTCTCTTAAAAACAACCTCCCAAGTGTAGGAGTGTCTAGATGTAGCATGAAGTGAGTCCAAGGTCGATTCACAGTGACCAATATTATATTAGCAAACTAAGCACTTATCAACTTGTTATAATATGAACACAAAATTCAAAGATGGTGAAGATGGGTTTTGGCTTTGCCAATGTGCATGAAAGCAAAAGATCAAACAGTGGAAATTTAAGGGATAAAATTGTTTGCATATGAGAGACCAGGTAAAACTAAAGCAATTTCGAAAATATGAGATAAAGATTCATAAGAGTCTAGGTCTCGGTCCCCTTTTCACCACAGATAGCCAAAAGGGACGATTTGATTTCCTTGCCAAATTCTTCAAGTATAAAGTCAGTCAAGACTAAAATACTCGAATGATTTAGAAAATAAATGCATAACAAATCAACATTTCTGAATAACCTCCATAACTTTCATTAAAACCCAAGTTCAATCTGCAGCATCAAGTTCAGGGTATACACCCTCTAAGCATCTACTGTGCTGTAAATCAACAGGAGATCCAAGAGTAGTGAATAAACCCTACCGATAATCTAAGTAAGAGCAGATGAAGCAATGGAGAGCAAATTAAAGCAAACTACAAGAAAATCTGAAAAAACCCCTTTTAGCAAGCTACGGATCCAAGGTTTCCGTGACCTAGATTGGGGGATTTACTCACTCATGTGAGGTAAAATTCTAAAATAAATTCAAAAGGAATGGAAACAAAACCATCAAAATACGGAAAACCCTAGATGAAAATAAAACCCTAAAAATTTCTTCTCTCTTGTCAGAGATGCTCCTTCAGAGATTCAATCCCCCTAAATTTCTCTCTCCTCTTCCTTTTAATCCTCCTTGCCTTCTCCCACGATCTCGCCCCTAACAGATTTGCCTCCAGCGTTCATTAGTGGGAAAATGAGGAATTTGTCTAAGTGTGGTGCGAGGGGTGATAGGGAGTAGTGCTTTGATAGAAGCGAATGACCGATATGCCCTTATGTCCCTTACAAATGCCTATTATGCCCCATAATATGAAACCAGCTTCTGCCTCTCAAATAAGCATGCCATTTGGGTCAAAACAACTTAATTTAACATGTTTAATCCACCCATTTCACACTAAATCAACCACAAGGTGGAAATTTGATATTTTACCACTACATAAAGTTTGATTTCATGGAATTTCTGTTATTTATTATAAATATTTTGCAAAAACTGGCAACCAAATCTCGATCAAACTTCCTAAATATTCGTTTGAATTTCTGTATCTATGTTTTTGGTCTTAAATTCTATGGTGGGGAGGGTTTTAGGAACTGACTAGCATGGAATTACAATCCCCAACCTTGTTTGAATAGGCTAATTATGGGATTATATTTCGATTTGAGATCCCATATTAAAAGGAGGGTTTTCTCCATTTCCACGAACTTATGCAGAGAAATGTCTTTGTATATTATAGAAGTTAAAAGGTTTGAGAGCTCTCTTGTGATCCTCTCTGCTCTGGACCTTGTCTATGTCTGCCAAATCACATAAATATTGTGTGTTTCAGGTGTGATAGTTTTTTTTTTTATGGCTAGATTTTGGCACAATTTAATTCAGAGTGCCTGTTGAAACCAACATTTATTCTCTTGGTCTAAATTTTGAAACTGTAGTTTTTTTTTTAGAAGTAAGAAAATTTTAAACCATGGTTTTAGTGAAGGTTCATACTAATTATTGATATATGTATTAATTTCTATGTTGAAGTGCTAGAAAGTGCAAATAGTTTGGTGCAGATATTTGATTGATAGTTTTCTTTCAGGTAGAAAATGTTGGGACATCTTCTGCTTCAAAAATACTTCTGGCATTTCCTCCCAGTCAAGTTGATCACCTGGCACTTGTCAAAGCTGCAGCAACTGTCGGAAAACGGAAGAAGAAAAGTTATTTGGCCCTTGATGTGATTCCAACTGAGCTACCTGATGCACCAAATGGAACTAAGTATTTCTCTATATCTTTGCTCAACCCATTAAGCGCAGGCGAAACTGCAACACTAGAAGTTCTTTACATATTGACACATTCTCTGGAACCTTTTCCAGCAGAAATAAGTCAATCAGAGCCACAGTTGGTCTACTATCGTGATAGTGCACTAATATTGTCACCATATCACATTAAGAAACAAACAACCTTTTTCAAGACTCCAAGTTCTAAATTGGAATCATTCACAAGAGTGGAACCAACCAACCATGCCGGAAAAGAGCTGAAATATGGACCATATGAAAATCATCCTCCATATTCATTCTCACCCATAATACTTCATTTTGAGAACAACAATCCATTTGCCGTTGTTGAGGAGCTTGTCCGTGAAGTGGAAATATCTCACTGGGGTAATCTGCAGATCACAGAGAGTTACAAGTTGGCACATGCTGGTGCTCGACACAAAGGCATGTTTTCAAGGTAAGTTTTTATTGTTGTGTTATGTTATATATTCCTCTTAGTCCTTTGAATTATACAAAAATTTTGTCTTCTTTATGGCTAGAATTGGCTTTGATTTCATTATAAACTACATTTCAAAGTTTCATTCAACACGTTATATAAACGGATATAGTGTTGTATTAATATGGTATCACACCGTAATGTCAGTATATTTATTTTCTAATTTTTTCCTTTTTCCTTTTGATTTATCACTTGATTGCTCTAATAATAAAAAACATGGCATTTCCCATTTATTTGTTTTGGTTATTTTTTCTCTCTTGATGTTTACTTAACTTGAATGTTCATACTTATTAAGTTTCCTTCTGGCAGGGTTGAATATCAATCTAGACCATCTATTAGCGGGGTGTCTTCATTTAAACATCTTTTAGCAAGACTACCTCCTAGAGTTCACTCTGTCTACTACCGTGATGAAATAGGGAACATCTCATCCTCACATTTGCGTACAGATCCCTGGAAGGTAGCGTGTGATCTCTTAACTTAGATTTTAGAAGATCATTTGAGGAAATTAGAGTGGAAAAATATACTTATGTAACCCCCCCCCCCCCAAAAAAAAAAGGTCAAATGTGTTTTCAGACATCATAACTACCATTTGTTCATTTTTTTTTTATAAGTAACATTTTATTAAAAAAGGCAAATAACTACCATTTGTTCTTACAGTCAGAACTTGAGATTGAGCCACGTTATCCTTTATTCGGAGGTTGGAAAGCTACTTTTGTCATTGGATATGGACTCCCACTGGAAGACTTCCTTTTTGAGTCACCTGATGGCAGGCGATACCTCAACTTCAGTTTTGGATGTCCTCTTATGGAGACAGTGGTGAACAAATTGACTGTCAAAGTGAGTTTAGTGACATGAGTCTGCATTCATATTATCGCCATCTTATTTTTTCCACATATCGCTTCAAGGCTTATGTTTGAAATTTGGATGATATGATTACCACCTGTCACATTCCAGGTTGCACTGCCAGAGGGAGCAAAAGACCCTTCTGCTGTCATTCCTTTCCCGGTGGAGCAGCATCTGGAGGTAACCTAACTTGTCAATTCACGCACGCACACATGCACACTGGTGCAGAAACTCAACAGTGTGTCAACTTGCGTTGATCAAAACCTACTTACATTTTTAAGTCTATCACTTTTGCCCTTTTTTGAATTTGAGAATGACAATAAATTTGGGTTTTCAAGGCGCTAAAACTCTAGCTTTTGTTCTGTTTAAATAAACTTTTAATGGTTTTGCCATTTTAGGCACCTTGCTGTTATTTTTTTTGTTGTTGCGATATAAAGGCATCGTTTAGCAGAATTTACAGCATCAGAAATTTATGGACCGACTAGAAATATTTTCATTTGGTGCCTGCAGACCAAATATTCTTATCTTGACATCGTTGGGAGGACTGTGGTGGTTCTGGAAAAGATCAACGTGGTTCCTGAGCACAACTCTCCTTTCCAGGTGATTGATAAACACGTTGTAGAACTATACACTGACTTGAAGTTTTCTATTTAGTCTCAAGGGTAAAATGGTGAAGTAGTGTTCTACTAGTTCTCCCAAATCTAGGTGTTTGGACTCTGCTCGCATATCCCAGCCTAATGTGGCAGTTACAATATAATCATAATTGTTGATTTTCCATTAAAACAGTTAATGTGTTGTTTCTTCTTTAGCAGGGATATCTGCTATTATAATACTGAAACAAATTGCTATTTGCAATTTTTAGTTTGTATGGTAAGTCAGACTCGTCTTTAGTGGGATTTAAGCTGATAGATTGCCAGGATAAAGTCCATCGATACACAAAGGTTAAACTAAAGATCAGTTATGCTCTGCAAAGATGAGTCATTCTTACAATCCGGAGACTTTGGGCCAGGCTTGTGTTTATGTTTCTGCTTGCCAGAGAAACCCTTTCTCTATCCTCCTGATTCTAGTATTTCTTGTAGTGATATTGTTCATCCAGAAAAGAAAATTCTTTTGTTGCAGATATTAACTCTTAATTGTTTGATGTCTTATGAATCCAGGTTTACTACAACTTCAATCCGATATTCATGCTTGCGGAACCATTGATGTTGATATCTGTGTTTTTCTTATTATTCATTGCTTGCTTGGCTTATCTACATGTTGATCTTTCCTTACGCAAGTGATTGGAACTCTAAAAGGTAATGTTCATGCAACTTGGTAATCATGCATATGAAATATTTGTTATTAAGACTAATTTTACTTTCCTGTGGAGCTAGAATTGTGAGTAACCTTAACTTGGTTGACATACAGTGACGGCAAAATCTGGAGCTAGGGGTGTTGCAAGTTAGTCTGGGAGAACATAGCATTTAGAAATTTTGCTCTATGCGCGTAGTTGTCTTTCGGCCACTATTTAGAAATTTTGTTGTTTGTACACTGTTCCCATATGTATTGGTTAGCTATATTGACATTTTTTAAGTAATATAAGGGTTCAGATGTGTGTTAAAGAGAATAAAACATTCTCTCAGCCCTCCTCGTCTTTTTGGGAATCTAGTATGATTTTTAACCGGGCGAGCCAGAAGATTGGAGGAAGAAAGAGAAATCAGCAACCCACATGGCTGTGTTGGCGGTAATTTCTACTTCTCAATATTTTATACTTCTTGATCAGACGGAGCACCGTTTGTGCAACCATAACGAAGATTGCCCCCTAGGGATTTTATTTGTGGGTTGTGTGCACCACGAGGTTGAAATTCAATGAACTATGAAACGACATGCTTTCCTACTCGATAAATTATACTTATCATCTTTGTACCACATTACACATTTTTTTTTCCTTATTAAATGTGTTGTATATGGATGATAAGTAGAAGAATTATTTTAATATAACAAGAATAAAATAAAATAAAAATAATAAAAAGTAAGTATGATGTGTGGTATAGAGATGAGGAGTAGAAGTGCTCAAGATGCCCATGGAAATCTACTTGAATTTAATGGGAATATTGGGGTTAAAACGTCAAATTGAAAAACAGATGGAGACATGAGGCGGGCTTACACCATACGTATTACTGGGTAGTTGTGAAAGAGAGTACAATATTGTGGAAAAGTATGTCTCGGCATGATGTTAAAACCTGTTATATTAAAGTGTATATATAAAAGTTTACATGTTAGGCCACTTTAATAGCGGTAGCCAATAAATGTGAAAAGTATTTAAAATGGTAACAGCCATGAAAGTCAAATATGGGAGCGTTGTATGTCTCCCTTTCTCCTCTTTGTCATGAAAGTCAAAAATAGAGTCTGAGTTCATTTTAAAAACACACAAGTACGAAGGAAGAAAGAGAAAGAAAAAGAAAAAAAAAAGAAGAAATTCTTGAGTAATAAAAAATTTTAAATATTTTTTTCTTGTATTAGATTTTTTTATAATAATAGTTTTTTTAAAATTTTATAACAGATTATCGGTACGAAATTTTACCGATACTAAAGTTAATAGTCTTCTACTTCAAGTAAGTTTTTCAGTATATTATTTGCAGTCATCGAGATGAATATAAAAGGTAATATTGTTGAATATTACTTGATAAAATTCTTTTTTTATTCTAATGATTATGTGAATATATTTCTTTGATCCACAAATTTATTTTTGTAGTTCATATATATAAAAAATGTCAAATCTTATAAAATTGAGATTTATTACTATTGACATTTCTAGAAAAAATTATTTATCCAAAATCTTTAATGAGATCTATTTGGATATGATGAACTTGAGAGATATAATCAAAGAAGAAAATCACGTGTCCCTACAGGACCGTGCTGTGTATATCATGGTGAAAAATCATCTTATTGTGTGAAATGAATTAAGGGAGAGATATGAGCACCAGACAATGTAATTCTCTCAAAAGATCATTATGATTTATTGCACCTGAAGTTGCAAGATTTTAAGAGTGGTAGTGAATATAACTCTACACTCTTTAAAATCAGCTCAATATTAAAATTATGTAGTGAGAAAGAAGGTCACTGATGATGATATTTAAAAGAATACATATATTATTTTTCATACCTCAAATATGTTCTTGTAGTATCAATATCGAGAGCGAAAGTTCAACAAATATTCTGAACTTTTATTTTGTCTTTTAGTGATTGAGCTAAATAATGAGTTTTTGTTAATAAATCAACAGTTACGTCCTATTAATGATATTGGATTTATACCATTCTCAAAAGTGAACGGTGCATCATTTCAAATGAATCAAGGGCGTAGACGTGGTAGAAAAATTATAGAAGTGTTGGTCCCAGACGCGACAAAACAAAAGTAATAATAATATACCGTATCACTAGAAGTGATCCAACTCGAAAAATGGTAAAGACCCTTAGAATAATTATTCATAGAAAGATGAAGATGTTTGTCATAGATATGGTATGATTGAATATTGGTCACGTACTTATTGTATGGCCAAACACTTGATTTACTTATACTAAGCTTTTATATATAAGCTTATTAATATTTCATCATGTTTTAAAATAATGAAAAGTCAGTGCCTGAAGCACGACAAGAAATTACTTGAGATAATAAAACTATGTCTAAATTTGATCTTCTTACAAATGAATGTGAACCAAAAGTTCAGAGGATCACTTATTTGTAAAGTGTTACAAATCAATTACTGGATGTATTTACTAACACTAAAAGTGTTGTAAAATCATATATTACTACTGTTAATGTTTAAGCAAGAATTGAAATCTCTGAATGACAAGTTGTTAAAATAATAATAAATGAGTTTAAGACACACCTGAACTGTTGAAGACTTATTGGTATAAAAGAAAAGAAATCGGTGCTCCTGAAGAGACTGTACCCACAAAATAAGTAATAAGATCTATCCAAATATTCTATATAAAATACAAATCTCCTGAAGAGGAAACTCCCGAATAGTACAAACATCATGAAAAGGAACTCCTGAAGAGTATAACTCCTGAAGAGGTAACTCCTGAAGAGGCGTTTCATGAAATGTTTTCCCCTAGAAAGGAACAGATACCTGAAAATAATGAGATCTCAATACATTTCATGAATACTGGAAAAATTATGGATAGAAATGAAACTGTTGTCGATAACATATTTTCATATAAGATGGCCTTTGACATTACTAGAAATAATGAAGAAAGTGAGCCAATAACCGTTAAAGAATGTCGATGTAAAAATGATTGGTCAAAATGGAAAGCAGCTATTGAAATTGAATTAAACGTGCTAGTAAAGTGAGAAGTATTTAGACCTGTTATCCAAACACTAAATGGTGTAATGCCTGTTGGATATAAGTAGATATTTATACGAAAACGCAATGAGAAAAATGAAAATTTGTGGTACAAAGCACGACTTGTTGCACCAGGTTTCCTGCAGAAACCCGAGATTAGTTATGAAGAAATATATTTCCTCGTTATGAATGCAATCATATTCAGATTATAAAAGAATTAGATATGCGGTTGATGGATGTGATCACTACATATTTATAAGGATCATTAGATCATGATATACAATACTTGAAGCATATAATTCAAGTACATTTAGGAGTATGTACTTTATAAAGTTTTAAAGATCTTTATATGGGTTAAAGCAATCCGGACGCATGTGATATAATTGAATCAGTGAGTATCTATTGAAAGAAGGATTTGAGAATAATCTTATATACTCATGTATTTTTATCAAAATCCGAATTTGCCATTATTGCAGTTTACGTTGATGATTTACCTTGTTAGAACTCATGAAGAGATCACAAAGACTATTATAAGTTCAAAAAATGCATTTGAAAAGAAAGATCTTTATATTCAAATGCTATATGAGTTACAAAAATTTGAGACTTCTAGCCTCATCTCTCAAATGCATTTGTTCTTCATAAAGCAACATGACATCCTTATCTAAAGGATTAGGCAATCGAAATGAAGAGGCAAGTAAGAATTTTAAATCCTTAATCTTTTACTTTAAGTCTGCAATTTTTCTATCAAACTCTTAAACGAGTCGTTGAAGTACGGAAACCTTCTCGTTAAGCTCCCCAATCTCACGATTTTTGGATTGTAATTGGTTGGAAAATCAAACAATCGAGGAAGAGTATCGAGTGCCGAGAGTCACCAGCTCATAAACAGCTTCACGATCTGACTTATTGGCCAGATCATTCACTTGCTGCAACATAGCACCCGCAAAAGATGCAGGAACAATTTGTAACTAAGGTGAATGATACCTCATATGTTGATCGTGAGAAATATTGAAAGGAAACTGATGAGCAATTGAAAATTTAGAATAAGAATGCAGATGAATTATAGATATGAGAAGAAAATTTGATGCGAACTAAATAAAACTAAAGATAGTTCTTATAGAAATAGAAATAAAAACAAGACAAACCATCATTTCTTCAAATCTAACTTAGTCAAGATTAGAAGATATGCTGGATGCATAATTTCAAAAGCCAGTGAGATTAATTGCAACTATCTCTATTTTCTTGTAAACGCTGAACTTCTGCCGTTAGCTGCTATTGTTGACTTTGTATTTGAGCTTTTTCTCGTTCCAGTTCTTCTATTCGTGTTTTCAGGTCACGAGAATACCAGTCTACAAATTTCTTCAGCTCCTTATTTTCTTATCTTAAATTTTTATTACTTCTATTTTTAGTTACAAGCATTTGATACAACTCAGATATTTGATTTTTAAAATGATCAATTTCACTTGTTCTCGTCAGTAGCCTCTGAGACATAGTTGTAAGAGAGGCCGCATATTGAACACTGATGGTTCTTGATGCTGCAACAATTTCAGGATCAGTTTTACTAGAAAAATATATCTCTGCTCCTATTATGGTGTTTACAGTCTCGGTAGAAAATATGAGTGATTGAAGTATAAAAAGTTCATTGTTCAAATCTGGGATATTAGAATTTCTATCAGACATAATATCGTTCTGGATGAACAATAACTAGATTTATAAAGAATGTGAGATTTTTTTTTTGTTGGATTAAACCAATGGTAAAATGGTTATATTTAAATAGCAATCTGAAGTTTTTAAATCTCTTCAAGATCTCGTTTGTCAACAATGTCAAGCGGATTTGATTTTTCGCCTAATCGATAATATTAGACTTCAAGTTTTTACAGTTTTTATCATACATAGATGGTTGCCAATGTTCTTTTCGCCGTACATAAACAAATTCTCCCTAATAACGCCGAATGAGAAAGATAAAATTTTTAGTGAAAATATTATTATATTATCTCTAATGCATTATTTAGATGGAAATCATGTTTGAATTTTTAACCTGTTTTATATGCTGAAATCATGTTTGTTTATTACTTCAAACAGTAACGCATATTATCAGGGGGAGTTTAAGTATTACTGCAGGTATCAGATTTCTACTAAGTTTGTCAAGCGCCTTATATGTAGGGTTCCATCTATTTTGTCATATGCATTTTAAACCCATAAGGCCTTGAAGTGTCAAAGAGGACAATATCGGATGGAGATATGGAGCTGCATGTATCTGTCATATCTTCAAATCATTCAAAGATTATTGCAATTCATGAAACAAGTAGAGAGTGTATTTGGCTGAGATCAATAACTCAACATATTCAAGAAACGTGTGGTCTTTCATTAACAATGATAGCTAAACAAATTTATACGAAAATAATACTGCTTGTATCACTCAAATCAGAGGAGGATATATCAAGCAGATACGATCAAGTGATAATCTGACAGATTTTTTCATAAAGACATTACCAACTGCGATATTCAAGAAGATTGTGCAGAACATTAGAATGCGAATGCTCAAAAATCTATCATCATGCACTTTTCAGGAGAAGTAAATGTTCTGAAAACTTGTGCTGATTGTACTCTTTTTCTTTCGCTGAAGTTTTGTACTACTAGGTTTTCTTTGAAAGGTTTTAATGAGATAATCTTAAAGCACTTTGAGGTACATAAGAATACTGTACTCTTTTTCCTTCGCCATTGGTTTTTCTTTCCACTAGATTTTTCCTTGGTAAGGTTTTAACGAGGCAAATTTTTTATGGATGGTCATTCATGGGGGAGTGTCATGAAAGTCAAATATGGGGGGCATTGTATGCCCCCCCTTTCTCCTCTTGTCCCCCCAATTAGTGAATGACCATCCACTTGTGGATGGTCACTCGTCTCAGACTCTCTATAAATAGAGAGTCTGAGTTCATTTTAAAAACAAACAAGTACGAAGGAAGAAAGAGAAAGAAAAAGAAAAAAAAAAAGAAAAAAAACAGAAATTCTTGAGTAATAAAAAGTTTTAAATATTTTTATCTTACAATAGTAGGTTCTTTTAAGTTTTATAACAACAACTCATTATTCTCTAGATTTACTTAATAGAGTACAACTAATATTCAACAACTATGAAATATAAAGCAACAGATTGGGATCTTTGGAGATTTTCGAAAATATCCTTAACACTCTCCCGCAAATTAGAGGGTAGGGAATAGACCAACAATTTGTCACATAAATAACAAAATCAATCAACTGTGTATCTTTTGGCGAAGATGTTGACAATTTGATTGCTAGTATTGACGTAATGAACAATGACTTTTTAGTTAACTAGCTTTTCTCAAACAAAATGGTAATCAATCTTAATATGTTTTATTTTAGCATGAAAGATAAAATTAGATGCTAGTGACATAGTACTGAGATTATTGCACCAAACTATAAGAGAGAGGGTATTGTCAAAGATCCCCAAAGATCCTAATCTATTGCTTTATGTTTCATGGTTGTTGAATATTAGTGGTACTTTGTTAAGTAAATCTCGAGAATAGTGAATTTGTTACTATTTTGAATAGTTTCCACATTTATTGGCTATTACCACATATAAACTTTTCTATATACACTTTAATATAGCACGATTTTGGCATCTTGTTGAGACATACTTTTCCACAATATCTTTAACATTCTCTTGCAAATTGGAGGTTAGGGAATAGACCAACAATTTGTCACGAAAATAACAAAATTGATCAATTGCATGTTCTTTGGTAAAGATGTCGACAAATTGATTGCTAGTATTGACGTAACGAACAATGACATCTTTGTTGACTACATTTTTTCGAACAAAATGGTAGTTAATCTCAATATATTTTGTTTTAGCATGAAAGATAGGATTAGATGTTAGTGACATAGTACTGAGATTATCGCACCAAACTGTAGGAGGAAAAGATATTGCCGAAGATCCCCAAAGATCATAATCTATTGCTTTATGTTTCATGGTTGTTGAATATTAGTGGTAATTTGTTAAGTAAATCTCAAGAATAGTGAGTTTGTTACTGTTTTGAATAGTTTTCACATTTTGGCTGTTGCTACAAAAGTAACCTGACATGTAAACTTCTATATATAGCTTTTAATATAACACAATTTTGGCATCTTGCTGAGACATACTTTGGTGAAGATGCCGGCAATTTAATTGCTAGTATTGACATAACGAACAATCACATCATTGTTGATTACCTTTTTTCGAATAAAATGGTAGTCAATCCCAATATATTTTGTTCTAACATGAAAGATAAGTTTAAATTCTAGTGACACAATACTGAAATTATCGCACCAAATTGTAGGAGGAAAGGGTATTGTTGAAGATCTCCAAAGATCCTAATCTATTGTTTTATGTTTCATGGTTGTTGAATGTTAGTTATACTTTATTAAGTAAATCTCAAGAATAATGGATTTGTTACTATTTTGAATAGTTTCCACATTTATTTGCTACTGCTACTAAAGTAAGCTGACATGTAAACCTCTATATACACACTTTAATATAACACATTTTCGACATTTTGTCGAGACATACTTTTCCACAATATCCTTAACACCATCCCACAAATTGGAGGGTAGGGAACAGACCAAGAATTTGTCACATAAATAATAAAATCAATCAGCTATGTATCCTTTGGTGAAGATGTCAGCATTTTGTTTGTTAGCATTGATGTAATGAACAATGACATCTTTGTTGACTACATATTCTCGAACAAAATGGTAATTAATCTCAATATATTTTGTTCTAAAATGAAAGATAGGATTAGATGCTAGTGACATAATATTGAGATTATCGCACCAAACTGTAAGAGGAGAGAATAAAAATATGTGCAATTCACGAAAAAGCATTCGAGTTCAGTACACTTCATGCAGAGCAACAATACTTGATTGATAATACAAACCAAAATCAGTACGAACAACCCTCTTGGTGGACTTCCAATGTGTACTAGTTGGAGCTTGCATATGTTGACATAACTGATTTATAGAGAGTATACAATATCAGGTCATGTAATAGTAATATACTATAGTGCATCGACTATATGTCGATATTTAGAGGAGTCATGCATCATGTCACTATTAAACTTTTGGACATTTTACTACCAGAAATACAAGGAGCCTTGTAAAAATTCATGGATCTAACTCATCTCATAAAATCGATTCTATAAGAGATGTTTGCATATTGTTTATAAACATGTCCAAAACTTTGTCAACAGGCAATGTGTGATTTATTCCTCAACACCCTACTTGACGTGCATGCAAGTATTTTTTCTAATCCTTATTATGAAATAAATACTGTGGACCCCAATTCGTCATGTGGTAGACTTTGATATTATGAAAGAGAATACAATATTATGGAAAAATATGTCTCGGCAAGATGCCAAAATCGTGTTATATTAAAGTGTATATATAGAAGTTTACATGACAGGCCACTTTAGTAGTAGTGGCCAATAAATGTGGAAACTATTCAAAATAGTAATAAGCCCACTATTCTCAAAATTTACTTAACATAGTACAACTAATATTCAACAACTATGAAACATAAACTAACATATTATGATCTTTGGGAATCTTCGGCAATATCTTTAACAGTGTGTACGTATTTTTTTTTTAGGTGTATGTGTTTCCTAAATTTTAGGGAAGTTTAACCTTCTTTAAAATTTGTCAAATTCCTAAAAGGATTTTCTTAGGGGACGGTCCGGCTGCCCCCCTTAAGAAAAACAGCCACCAACGCCCCATCGCTGTTAGGACCTATTTTGAGTTTAAGGTTGCCGGGAAAAGATGGGAGGTCGCCGGGGGTCGCCGTCGTAGGGGTGAGGTCGTCGGAGAGAGCCGGTCCCGATGGCATGGGTAGTGTCGACCACTGCCACCGGCGGCGACTCCGTTCGGTTGAGAGCCGAATCTTTTTTTAAAATCATTATCATTTTATTATTTTATTGTGTTTTTTAATATGTTTTTATTATTTTATTGTGTTTTATTTATTTTATTTTTTATTAAATTCTTTATTGTATTTTTTTCATTTTATTATATTTTTTATTTTTATTTTTTATTGTGTTTGTTGGTTGGGCTGCTTTTGATGCTGGGGGCAACCGGACCGGCCCCCAGCGTTACCCTTCCTAAAATAGTCTGGCCAAAAAACTAGTGAAATGATATATAAGCATCATGCGCTTCAATCTTACGTGTCTAGTGACGAAGCCAAATATTTGCTTTAGGGGGGAGTCAAGCAAAACTAAAATAAAATATATAAAATGTTTTTTATTCTATTGATATACAATTTTTTATGTGATATGGAACAATTTGATAATAATACCTACAATAAAAATAAAATACATTTAATATAATTTATATATTAAAAAAGTATATAATATGTCAAGAACATGCCATCATAATAAAAATATATTAAAAATATATCAGAAATTATCAAATTTCTTTTTTATTTTTATTTTAATCTATAATAAAAATATGTCATAATATTATTATATCATTTTATTTTATATAAGATGTATTTTATTTTTAAATTAGATTATTAATTTATAAAGAGGGTCAAGATAATTTTTAAAGAGGGAATTAACATAAAATAAAATTAATATTATCTTACAAAATCATAAAAAAAATATTATAAAGAGGGGATAACTTTTTTTTTTTTCTGTAAGAAAAAATATATATTATATTTTTTTTATTAGGAGAGGGGTGGGACCCCAACGTGGCTCCGCCCCCGCCTGTGTCATCTTCCTAATTTCTTGATAATTCCATCGTTGCAGATCAGCCATACCTTTACCAAAAAACTGAATATGAGGGCTTGTTCTGTCACCCATAACTCCATTCCATTAGTTTTCTAATATATAGTTTCGGAGTAGATAGGGCGAAAAATAACAGAAATAATCAAGACAAACTCAGACACGCTATGATCATTAGCTAGCTTAAGTGCTCGTTGCATTGTAATGGATTACATCTTCTAACCTCAGAGCTGAAAGTGGGAAATATTCCACACAAAAGAAAGGTTCATTTCACAGCTAATTTAACTTACTAAACCAATGGCAATGAATCAATGATGTGGGTTGGCGCCGCTAGACTACTTGGGTTTAAAGAAATCTTGAGTACAGACAAAGAGCCCTTAATATTAGTAATCACACCAGTTTCTATATATCATTCTGTCAACACGTAAATAGTAATTTAGTTTTTTTTTTCTTTTATATTTATTACTTCTTTCATCGTTTGTTTGGTGGGGTTCAAAGAAGAGAATAATCATATAATGTTACGGCGCATGTTTAAAATTGTAGTGAAAAATATAACTTATAACTTATAGTTTATAACTTAAATAAAAAGTTCTATATTTTAAAAATGAGAAATGATAGATGCAGTCATGGAGTTGCAAGCAGCGTGCAGTCGCTTTGGAAAAAAGTGAATATATATGGGACCCACGTAAAAAAGTTAATTTTTTTTCTAAAGCGACTATACGCCGTTTGCAACTCCACGACTGTATGTAGGATTACCCTTAAGAATATATGCTAAAGATAGTCTATTAGCTACTGCTAAAAAATATTCTTAATTCCTAATTGCTTATGTTCCTGATTTAGACCTTGTCCTAACTGCAAATTTTCCTTTTAAAACACCTTCTTTAACAAGAAACCAATGCTAATTACCTAGGATATATACAATCCACACAAGAAAACCTACCTAGGACATAAATTATAATGCAAGAAAACCTATTTAAGGGATATATAGACAGAGAGATGAGAGTTTTGCCCATTTTGTTTGACTAGGTCAAAGCTCTGAAAGAGAAAGCCAGAGAAGCATATCATAGAATTTAGCAAAGTTTGGTGGAAGGGTGTGGGAGGGATTAATAGATTGGTCACCATCCACGGATGGGCGCTTTCATAGCCCACAAAAGTTCTATTCTAATTTTTTTTTTTTTTTTTTTTTTAAAAAAAAACAATAGCATTTCCATTCTAATGGACTGTGCGGCAGTTATATCTCTCTTCTTACCATTTCACAAAATGTTACAAAAAAAATAAAAATTCAAAGGATAATTATTGTTTATGATTAATCATGAGTACAAAAAAAAGATGATGATGTTTATGGTAATCATTTTTAATGCTACTCTGTGGTGTTTACAAGTTGGAAACACACCTACATATATGCAAAACTTTTACCATTTTGAATGAAATATATAATCTTTATATCCTTTATTAATTTAGAAAATTAAATAATCATGCCATCCTTTATTTCCATAGTTGGAATTGTAAACACATGCACCTTAAATTGTACAATTTTATTTGACATGATTTTTCTTTTTTTTTCTTTTTTAAAAAAAATATATATATTTTAACAATGGTTGAAAATTGAGACTACGAATTCCTTACTATATTGTTTTCGATATATCTATAGATAGCGATATCTTATTTTTTTAGAAAAAGGGTAAACAGATACAGAATTCACCCAATAATCTTTGGCTCCAAGCATCGAATTTTGTTTTGCTTTTAGTTCCAAAAACACTCCGGTTCGTAATTTAATGATAAAGGGAAAGTATATAAGCAATTGTGTTGATACCCTCGCATAACTATTTTAAAAAATAAAAAATAAAATATGAGATTTATATAAAATATATATATATATATATTAGTATTATAATAATAAATTTTATTATTTTTTAAAATAATTATGTGACGATTATATATTTATAATTGTAGGTAGAATTACTCTATAATAAAATCATAAAAGGGTGATATTGTAATTCCAACAAATCTGTCTCGTATACATAATACAAGCCAAAATCAGTTGTTTCCAACGGGAAAGGAGGGGAAAGCTTAGGAAAAAGTTTGAAAGGAAAAGAAATACGAAGGCAGTGCCTGAAAAATCCAGGACTGAACTTTCCCGCTATTGGTTCTCTGATTCCATTTGGTGGAATCAGAGGATCATTCTACCTTTCCATTCACAATCTTTTTTCTTATAATTCTTTCTTTCTTTTTAGCATGATGTATGCATGAAACAATATATATATACGCACTGGTACAAGAGCCTACCAAGAAGACATAAAGATCTGTGATGGGTTCAATATTTTGAACAACGTGAGGTCGTCATTGTGTGATTCTCGCAAATGGGTAGCCCACAAACCGATGTGAAAATGGAAGGATGGCTTTATCTCATTCGGCTCAATCGGTTTGGGTTGCAATACTCACGCAAGAGGTACTTCACTCTCAAAGGCAATTGCCTCAGGTGTTACAAAACGACACCCACCTCTGAGAGAGAGGTAATCCATTTTTTTATTTTATATTCTTATTTTCCTTCTGTTTTTTCTATGGTAAATCTGGAACTCTTGGCGCACTAGTAAGATTTTATATTTTATATTTTTTATTTTAATTTCTTGAAGAACCCGTTGCAGAACTAGAAATTATATGGGGAATTCGTTTGTTTTGATTGTATATAATGGATAAATCTCTCTCTCTCTCTCTCTCTCTCTCTCTCTCTCTCTCATTCTGAAGAGAATCAATAAATTGGATCACCATATTCACGTACGGCATTGTGTGACCAAGTCGCGTAATCTGATGTTGTTTCAATTATGGTTAATCTTTATGTCATGTGAGATTGATGAGAACTTTTTTTTTATCGAAGGAGCCTGCTTTATTTATTGAAAATACTTGTAGTTCTTCTTTCTTTGATTGCTTGACTTATAATCTTGGTAATCTATATTGTATTTAGAAGGTTTTACCTTTGTTTAATTCTATGTCCTTGTATGAATTGTATTGAATAGTGGGTTTTTTTTTTTGGCATTATTTTTATTTTCTATTTTACTTATCAAAAAAAAAAAATTATTTTCTATTTTTGGTAGCAATACGCTATTTGATTTCTGGGTGACGTTTTTACCTCATAAAGAATGAAGAGGTAATTATCTAGCAAAACTGAAGGAAATAAATAAGGAATTTAGGAGGTTCTTGGGGAGGCATTGCTTTCTTTTATTTTCTTTTTCTTTTTCGATTGATCCCTGACTCTGCCACAAACATTTTACATGGATCTTTTGAATTTCTTTTGACTTGAGAGTAGCATTTTGCAGAAGTAAAGCCTCTACTCAAATTTGTCCTGGGATCTCTTGTTGGATGTTTTAAAGCCCAAACCTCAATATCAGTACACTTGGTTTATTGATAAATTATTAAACTTCTGCTGCTGGACAGTAAACTAAATCATTACAATTTGTGGAAGGCTGAGGAACTTGAAAGCAACCCACGAATCCCCCCGTGTTTGTAATATGAGTTGGGATAATACTTCCCCATTTGATTATTATTTATCACTTTAGGTCTTATATTAACGTGGCAAATATAAAGGATCCCATCAACCTAAAAGATGAAGTTTCAAACGAAATGGAAGCTTTTTAGGAGGCTGAAGAAACATGAGGGATGGAACTAATCAAATTTGGAATGATTACTACATGATTGGTGCTATATATGCCCAGTGCTTGTAATTTGACTTGGGATAATACTTCCCCATTTGGTTATTATTTATCAATTGAGGTCTTATATTAACGTGGCAAATATAAAGGATCCCATCAACCTAAGAGATGAAGTTTCAAATGAAATGGGGGCTTTTTAGGAGGTTGAAGAGACTAAGGGATGGAAGTAAAACTTGAAATGATTAGCACATGATTGGTGCATACTATACTCAAGAAAGATTTTGGAAAACAGCATTGAAATCTTGAAACTGCTACTGTTTGATACTGTATGGATAACTAGAACTCTGTAACATAAGTTTCATAATTTGACTAATCATCCAACTATTTAACCTTTATAATTAGCAGCATAAAGGGGGTCATTGATTTTGCAATTTCAACCAAGACGGTATTGAGGTACTAACTGAATGTTAATTCCTTTTCATTTTTATCTTTTTCTTTTTAACTCAGGAGCCAGTTAGAAGTGCAATGATAGACTTCTGCATTCGAGTTTCAGACAATGGAAGAGAGACCATTAATAGAAAAGTATGAACTTCAGAAACATATTTATAGCCCTACAAATGATAAAGTTTTATCAAAATTTAATTTATAAAATTACATGCAACCTGCAGGTAATCTTTATTTTCACACTTTATAATACCTCCAATCACAGTGATCAGCTGAAGGTATGCTAAACCCCGATTCCAAAATATATATTGACTTTACCATATATTTACTTGATCCTTACGGTTTCAACTCTATAGTTGGGAGCAAGTAGTTCAGAAGAAGCAGCAAAATGGATACAGTCCTTGCAAGATGCCACGTCAAAGGTTCCAAAATCTTAACCTGTAACATATTATTATAATGGTTGCTCTCTTATGAAAGCCTTGTGTTTTACTGCATTTTCAGGAGTGCCCAAATCCATCAAAGAGGAAGTGCCTACCATTAAGGTATATCAAGTGCACTTCGCATGTAACTTAATAGATATGAACTACTTATCTAATAGATATTTGACTTGTCTGAATAAGAAAAACATGATAAGAACCTCTTTTTTTTTTTCCTTTTCTTTCTGTATTTTCATGAGTTCTCTTTTATGTGATTCTCTGCCTTTAAGGATTTTTGGGTGTGTGAATTTTTTTTAGATAAAAGCATGAGAGAACACCATGTTCTATCAATGGAAAAGTTTTAGAATTTGTGCTCCTTCTATCCACTAATTTCTTTCTCACAGCAGATTAGGTGGTTCAGAGAAAGTTCATAAGCATTCTTTAGAATCGACTATTTGCTCATCTATGTACGTGGAGGCAATGACATCGGATGTAATTGCACCCTCACCATGGAAAATTTTTGGTTGTCATAATGGTAAGATATAATTATTGTATTGGCTTTTGAGACTTACATGCATATGTATCAAAATTTCATTACTCGTTGTAGGATTACGGCTTTTCAAAGAAGCAAAAGATTGGGATTCCCGTGGGAAGGTATGTTTCTCTTTTGAGCACTACTCATTAATTATGTGAATCAATATATTTGTCTGACAAATGTTTCTTTTGTCAGCATTGGGATGATCATCCAGCAATAATGGCAGTTGGTGTGATTGATGGAACTTCAGAGGCCATTTTCCAGACTCTTATGTCTCTTGGTCCCTCGAGATCAGAGTAAGAACACTAAAATGTTAACTATATCTTCCGACATTAAAATTTTGGCGACATGGAATCCTTACTTCGGTCCAGCTTGTCCTAGAAATAATCTAAACTCAGTTGCAATTGTTGTTTTTTTTTTTTCCTGATGATGGGCTGTTCTCATTCCAGAGGTAAAATTACCGAGTGTCTTGCAGATGGGACTTCTGTTTTTACCAGGGCAGTGTGGTTGAGCACCTTGATGGTCACACAGATATTATTCGGAAGCAGTTATACAGTGATTGGCTACCTTGGTGAGATTTGGAACCTAATTCAAGAGGATTCTCTTTAGATTATTTCTGTTGGTAACACGTCAAGGTTTGCAGGGGGATGAGGCGAAGAGATTTACTTTTGAGACGCTATTGGAGAAGAGAGGATGATGGCACATATGGTCATAATTTTTTGAAGCTTTTTAATACAATATGAAGCTTTGGAGGCATTATTATATATATTATCTCAAGTTCTAACCCTTCTTATCTTGCTTCATTGCAGTAATTCTATATCATTCTGTGTTTCACAAGAAGTGTCGACCACAAAGAGGCTATGTTCGTGCTTGTCTTAAAAGTAATGCCTTGAATTTGAAATTTTAAACATTTTTATGCTAATTAATTATACAAGAAAATTCTATTTCACTTTTTTCAATCCTTTAACCTTCTCTCAACAAGTTAATTTGGAAGCTAAACCAAAGCATGTCCTTTTATCTTATTTTGTACTAATATTTTCTGGCTGATGCCAGAAAGGCAGAAACTATGATAGGCCATTTTCTTTTCTCAGTCATATCTCACATTTTATGGTGAGGAATATTGAAATCAACTTTTTCACTCTCTTCAAACATACATGAATCCGAGGTTCCAACATATTGTCCCAGAAATTTTTACTTTAACAATAACCTTGTGGATTCTATAAAGAATTTATTTTGCAGATGTACATATGTATATACGTATATACCATATACACACATATACATGTAAACATAAATATATGTGTGTATTATTGAACAATAGGGGACTATTGCAGGTGGAGGATATGTGATAACGCCTGTGAACCAAGGGAAACAGTCTCTTGTAAAGCACATGCTTGCTATCAATTGGAAGTTCTGGAAATTATATCTGCGCCCATCATCTGCAAGATCCATAACTATCGCTATGCTTGAGAGAGTCGCGGGTACCCTCTTACTACTTGAAAAGAATTGCACTTTTTGTTACTTGTTGCTTTTCTGTGTCTTGTTTTACATAAAAATGGGAGCACTTTTCTTATACAATTTTCAGCATTGAGGGAACTTTTCAGAGCCAAAGCGGGAAATTACTCCTCTGAATTCTCATCTGGAGAGTTCAACAGTGATGTTGGATTGTCTCAGAGTAAGGAAGAGGACATAAAAACTGAAGTTCAGAGCCCAGAAGAAACAGGGAAGATTGAGGAGGCTGTTTCCGTAGAAGATGAGGTAGAAATACCACGTTCTGGCCGTCCAAGTTTAATGGGGCTGAATGATGCCGCCGATGAGTTCTTTGATGTTTCTGAACCAGCAGACTCTGACAATTTTGAGAATGATAGGCCTTCTGGCTTTATTACAGAAGAGCACTCTATGGTACTTGCTAATCACCAAAACTAAATTTTAATTTCCAGAAGTAGTTGAACATACTTGGATTTTGCTTTTATCAGTCTCCTTACTTGTGTTTTGTTCATAGTCCATGCATCTTTTATGCTGATAACAGCGGAGAATTTCGAAATTATGGCTAGGACAACTATTGAGCTTTAACATATGTCTCTAGTTGTTATATAATAGAACTATTTTAACAACCATTTGTGCTTTTTTTTTTTAATCAGAAAAGCATTCTTCTAGGTCTACATTTTAGCTCATGGTTATCAAATTTTGTTTTTAGCACTTATGTTTTTCAATTTTGGCCTCCGACAATATGATCTTTTTCTGGTGATCCTTGATGACTTGACTGGACTGAATGCATTGTGTTTAATAAAATGCATACTTGTCACTGTGTCAGGATAATATTTAGTATGCTAATTCAATAGCGGTATAAGAAATTTGAGCCATTTTTATTTTAGGCTAGTAAAAAAAAGTAACTTAAAGACTCCGAAAGGCAAGGATAAAAAGATCTCCCTTTTTATATTAAAATGGACGCAACTGAAAATCTTGATGAAGAAATGGTTGGTTTTTATGTCCCTCAAGAATGAAAGATACGCAGTTTGTTCTAGGGAAGAGACTTGGTAAACTTGATTTTGGTGGACATCTGCTTGTTCATTCCCAGTGAGAACTTGGGGTTGAATTAATCCAGTATTGTGCACTTTATCTTATGTGTGGTCTTTAAGCTTTACGGTAGAGATCTACTTTCCTTTATTTTCTAGTGCACATGAGTTGCTTCATCATCATTTTGCATTTATATTTCCATGTGAATTTCTATTGTTTTCCGATCTAACCAACTACATTGTTGTTCTGAACAAGTGTAAATTCTTGTTTGTTGAAATATTTTCTACACTGTGTACAGAATAAATACCAGCCCAAAATGCCATCAGCAGCCAGTCTTGTAAAAAAATTGCATGATTTTGCAGGTGAGTCTCATTATGGTCGACAATTAATTTTAACATGATTGAGGGGTGGGACCTGTGTTAATTTTTTGTTTGGATTATTCTATGCTTAAGAAATTAATTGAAAACTCCCTTATGGTGCAGTTCAGAAGAAAGGGTATATGGACTTACAAGATCTGGCCAGGGAATATGGAGCACGATGCTCTTATGGAGCCACTCTGCAGAAAGACCCAAGTTGTAGTTTACCTTGCAGTTGGGCAGCAGCTGATCCTTCTTCATTTCTAATACGTGGAGAAAGTTATTTACAAGACCATAAAAAGGTATCCCTTTCAGTTCTAGTTCTTGTTTGCAAAGAAACTGATGGTGTGAATAGTTCATAACAAGAATCAATATTCACCTATATTAAAATCGTACGCCTAAAAACATATGTATTTTAACCTCACCCCTGTTTTACCCTCTGGCTGAGTTGAATGGTGCTGTCTTAGAAGGCTTCAAGAGACTTTAGACCTTCAAGGGCTCCAAAACCAACCCATGGCTTTTCATTATGTGTGCTGTGATATTAGTATAAATTTTATTATCATCACTCTTGGTATCAAAGAATGGTTATAGGTCTAACAAGTGGGACATGAGCTGTGTTGCTTTAGTAAGGTTCATTCTCCACTCACCTTTTCCTCCTAAAAATGTAAATATGACATCCATTTTCTTATGCACAAGAGTTATCTTACTAATTTAGAGGGGCTCAGGCTATCTATATGTCAATGTTTTCTGTTCTGAAATGAAACTCTCAGTTTCATTATTTTCTGTCTTGGACTAAATAATTTTCTCCCTCCAGATTAAGGCAAAAGGCACCTTGATGCAAATGGTTGGTGCAGATTGGCTAAGATCTGACAGGCAAGAAGTTGGTCTTGGTGGCCGGCCTGGTAGTATCATTCAGGTCTGAACTCTCATTTTATGTGATTTCTAATTATTAAGAGCGAATGTATAATGAGCATTTCTACAAATTCTATCCACATTTTTATGAAAGGAAGGCAAATGATTGAAAAGTAGTCATTCTCATAAAAAGTATTGATTCATCCAGAAGTCTGCAGAACAAGGTGGACCCGAATTTTTCTTCATTGTCAACATACAGGTAAGCTTGATTCAAATTATTGGTCATCTTCATCATCAAGATTCAGAGTTTTACTACATACTATGGATCAGGTCCCAGGTCCAACCATGTATACCCTGGCTCTATATTACATGATGAAGACTCCTCTAGAAGACAATTCGTTGCTACACGCTTTTGTCAATGGAGATGATGCCTTTAGGAATTCAAGATTCAAACTCATACCTTACATTTCAAAGGTTAGTAAGAAATCATACAGTTTTTACAGTTCTTAAAAACCAATATTGTGGTATTAGGTGGCCATGTTCCTCAGATTTTGCATTGGTTTCAATTAATTAATCAGGGATCATGGATAGTCAAACAGAGCGTTGGGAAGAAAGCATGTTTGATCGGTCAAGCACTCGATCTACACTATATTCGTGGGAAAAACTATTTTGAGGTAAATTAAGTGATCTTGACACTATGGAATGCAACTTATCAGAATCCGTTTTTAGATGTTCTTTGGCCAGTAGTTTTGTGCTAAAATGCTAACCTTACATTGTGTCCGAAACCAGCTTGTAATCGATGTTGGATCTTCAACAGTGGCAAGGGGAGTGGTCAGTCTTGTTCTTGGATACCTGAACAATTTGGTCATAGAAATGGCATTTTTAATACAGGTAAAAAGTCAAATCATTCACTACACATACAACCATTCAGGTCATAGATAAATCACGTCAGTCTTTCAGGTAATTTATTAACAAACAACATTCAATGCAAAAGAACTGACACTAGAATGTATGTCTACAGAAAATTTTAAAAAGATATAGAGAAAAAAGAACTGAACTTTCCATTGAATTCCTGATATGTAGTTTATGAGATATGAAGTAAACTAGAGGATGAGGTGCAGTGATTTGGTGAAATGTTTTGGGCAAGTTTGCTTTGCCATAACCCCAATAAAATAAAAATTGCAGGGCAACACGGAGGAGGAGCTCCCAGAAGTTCTTCTCGGAACATGTCGAATTAATCATCTGGATGCATCGAAATTAGTGGTGGAGGATGCATCCAAATAGTTCTGCCTGGTTCAGAGAATTTACTTGTGCATAAGCATTTTCTCAATGTAATGTATAACTATAATTTCAAGCTGTAACAATGCAGTTTGTAAACCTTGGGTTCCTTAATTGTGCTTTCATTCTTCGATTGTTGTTCTTTTAATAGTATATGTATAATGATACGTAACATTATTTTTTAATATAAAGTAAGCTGATCAGATCACTATACAATATTATACCGTTCAAACACTTGCAACAGGAGGGATATAATTAAAATTGTGCGTTTTAAGTGATGGTGTGATAGATGATTGCAGACAGCAACTCTGGGCCGTTTGCGTTTGCGGACTTTATACATGGGCTTATAGTGTAGGCCCAGTTTTTCTCTCAACGGACTCCACCCGCTGTTCATCCTAGTGGCGGAAAATGAGGTAATAGACACAAAGTGAGAGAGAAATAGATACATAAATAACTTTTAAAATATATTTTATTAAGTATATAATATTGCTCAAAATATTGCAGAACTTATTTTATGATTTAACTATAATTTCTAAGTTGTGACAATGCAAATTTGTAAACCGTGGGTTCCTTAATTGTGCTTTCATTCTTCGATTATTATTCTTTTAATAGTATTTGTATGATGATATGTAAAATTATTTTTTAATATAAAGTAAGTTGATCAGATCACTATCCAATATTATACGGTTCAAACACTGTAACATTGGTTTTTTAGAGCAACATTTGAAACAGGAGGGATATAATTAAATTTTTGCGTTTTAAGTGATGGTGTGATTATGATATATGATTCCAGACAGCAGCTTTGGGCCGTTTGGGTTTGCAGGCTTTAAACATGGGCTTATAATAGTGTAAGCCCAGTTTTTCTCTCAACGGACTCCACCCGCGGTTCGATCCATTGAAGCTGCGCAGGGAATAACAGCCTCACGATTTCATCCTAGTGGCTCCAATTATTCTTCGTGGAAAATGAGGTAATAGACTCAATGTGAGAGAGAAGTAGATACATAAATAACTTTAAACTATATTTTATTAAGTATTGAATATTGCTCAAAATATTGCAAAACCTATTCTATTTGTTTATCCCTTTAACTCTGCCCGATTTCAATCCTTAATATCCTTTATCCTTAGCGTACCAAAGAGCAGAAAAATGATATGTTGTGTGTGGTGGTGGTGGTGGTGGTGGTGGTGGTGGTGGTGGTGGTGGTGGTGGTGGTGGTGGTGTGGGGTGGGGTGTGCGCATGACACCAACTTGGGACCATAAAGCCTACTGGCTACCGAGGAATTCAGCCCCATGCTATGCATGGCCACAACCGTATAGCATCAGCCGACGACATCAACATCCTTATCCAAATGCAACAGGTTCCCATCATGAGATTCATAACAGCTTAATGGTTATGAATGTAATTTGCATTCGCATACATATCATGCTTACCGACATCTGTGGATGGAAATGTTTGAATTTAAAACTATGATATTTTAAATTTTTTTTTTTTTTTTTTTTAAGGAGTTGAGTGGGAGGGAGATTTTGAATTATAACCTTGTAATTAGTCCTACCGACACATGTTTGAAGCACGCAACCTGCCAGAATTGGCCCCTTTAGTACTCGACACTTGCAATTAGAGTAAACATGGAGTCCGGATGGGAGAAAAACGGCTTTTTGCACCAGGCCTCTAATAAATCGCCACGTCAAGACTTAAGAAAATAAAATCTGGGGCAGCTGATTGAGAGTACTCCTAAAACCAACCTTTAACTAATATAATATATATTTTTTTAAAAATAAAAGAGGTTAAGCGTGTCCAAACTCCAAACCTTTAACTAAGTTTTTTTTGCATCACAGTTTTTAATAATAATTTTATATATAATTTTAAAATATATAAAATAACATTAAATAAAATTTTAAAATATATAAAATAATATTATATATAATTTTAAAGTGTACGAATCTAATTAGTATAAAATAATATTATTTTATTGTGCATGCAATTGAAAATGAGTAAAAAAATAATATTTATAATTTTAAGATATGCAACATAATTTATATGATAAAATTTAATTTTAAAAATAAAGTTGAATTATTTTCAAAAGAAAATATACAGAATTTATACACCCTAAAATTATATATATTATTATTAAAAAAAATTATATAACCTGAAAAAATAAAAAAAAAAATTTAAAAAAATTCAAATTAGCGGACTGAGTTCAACTACATTACCTCCAGACCCGACCACTATATCAACACCATTTGATCTATATGCATACTATACTTCTCCAACAAAATTTTATTATATTTAAATGTTTCGAAGTTATTTTGCAGGTGGCGTATACCTAATTCTTTTTCTATTAATTTGATTTTTTTTTCAGGTTATATAAATTTTTTTAATAATATTATATATAATTTTAGGGTGTATAAATTCTGTATATTTTCTTTTGAAAATAATTCAACTTTATTTTTAAAATTAGATTTTATCATATAAATTATGTTGCATATCTTAAAATTATAAATATTTTTTTTTTTTACTCATTTTCAATTCCATGCACAATAAATATAATTTTATTTTATATTAATTAGATTCGTACACTTTTAAAATTATATATAATATTAATTTATACATTTTAATGTTATTCTATATATTTTAAAATTATATATAATATTATGATAAAAAAATTGTGTTGCAAAAATATCCTAATTAAAGATTTGGAGTTTGGACGTACTTAATCTCTTTTATTTCAAAAAAAAAAAAATGCATTACAGTATTGTGCGTAAAATATAATACATAAAATTGTTCGTACATTTAGTATTTCTCTTAAATTTATATTGGCAGTCAACATCAACCGTCCTTCATAAAATCTGGTACAATTGTTTGCAAAATAAAATTGATACGTGTCAATTTATTATTGATTTGGTGCAAAAACTGGTTTTTCTCCCATCCTGATGGCAGCATCACTCTTGCAATTAATAATGCTTCACAATACTTTGAAATTTAATATATATAGTTTTGATTTGAGGGAGACTTGCTTTAATCTCGATAATAAATAGATCAGTAACGTTAATTTTTGTTTTTAAATTGTGTCATTACTAGCCTTATTTGTTAATACGATAGGTTTTAAATATTTTTATGTGTCGATCATTTAAAATATATCATATAATAATGAGGACTACTTAGGCTTTTAACAGTCGGCAATGAAACTCTGCCACGTCAACAATTCTAATCAAATGAACATAAAATTATGACAACCGATAATTCCATTACTACTGAAAGTGTGGGTTCATCCTTCAAGTTTTCAGCCCTATTATTGGAAGGTAGGAGGATTTCTTGGGGGTGTTTTTTTCTTATTTATTTATTAGAAGGTTAGTATGTTTTGCGGTCATATTAGATATATTATATCAAAAATGATGGAGAAAAATCACATCTAAGAGCACTCATTCACATGAACAGTAATATTACTGTTCATGTGAGTGAGTACTTTTGGATGTGGCTTCTCCCTAACATATTTTTAAAGTTTTTTCTCTATAATAATATATATATTTTTAATTTCTAAATGAGAGCTACCCACGCCCACCCATTGGCCTTTAAAGAGGCGTTTGGCTGCCACTCTCCATTCTCTATCATGTTCAACGTTTGATTGAGTGGCAGCAAAATCAATCAAAGTTTTTATTACGAACGCAAAGACCCAACCAAACACTGTATTTTAAGGTCCAATTTGTCATTCACATCGCATTATCTCAATAGTAAATTTCCATCGTTGTCTTCACGTTTTGTCCACTGATGGAGGAACCCACGTGGCACATGGCCAAGTTTTTTTTTTTTTTTTATATATATTTATCTATGAGCTATAATTATTCTTGAGAAAATTTGGCGGTTGTATACAATACATGACTACTTTGATTCTAAATAAAAATCTCACATGCTTTCAATTCCCTATTCTCGGCTCCTATAACGGTACTCATATTGATTTTTTCACGTCACCATCACGATACTAGACTGTTTTACCAAATTTGTACAGCCATTTCTTCAAAAAATAAAATAAAACTGTCCAACCACGTGCCGCTCGCACATGCTACTCTCTCATATTCTTCTTTCCACTCCAGCAGACTCATCACCAGACAGCACGTCCTCAGCTCGGGACAAAAGAAGGAACACATCATATTAAATTAAAGTCTCAATCGAACCCAACAATGAGAACAAAATGAGATGGTTCCATTATAAATTATGGCAAAATTGTCTCTCTTTCTTCGATATTTGAGAAGCTCTTTGACTAAATTAGACAACAATATATACTTCTAATTCGTTTAAGATATTATGTTATTTTTTTCATTTTATATGAAGATATTCATAATTCAAATTCATGAAAAAAATGGGTAGTGCTACATTTTTCAAATAATGTAACTCGAATTTGTCTACAGAAGTACAGATTTTTTTTATTTCTTTTATTTTTTATATTCTTAAATATCTTTTAAAAAAGAAAAAAAAAATTCACAACATCATTAAAAATTAACTTTTAATAATTAAATAAAATATCATTTTGTTAATATCGAGAGATTTATTTGAGAAATTTTAAAAAGTAATTTAACATTTCTCAAAAAATAAATTATATTTTTTTTAACCATATAAATAAATAAGATCACGAGATTTACTCTTTGAGATGGAATATATCCTAACAAACCCACAATTGTGTACTTAACATGAAACATAGTTTAGGATACCATCTAAAATGATTATGAATATGAAATTTCTTTTTTCAAAATATCATATAAGGGAATTTCTTTCTTTCCGGCCGAGTAATAAGATCAAGAGGAACGATACGAGATAAGAGAAAAAGGCCTAATTCAAAATTAGTAGACCTATTCGCTTAATCCATTCAAAACTTTAATAGAATCCATGCACGAAGAGTCTAGACCTAAGAAATATTCTATGATGCGACCTTCTTACAAGAGCAAACGACATAGAAGATAGGACTTACCACCTTATATCTCCTTCAAATGACATCATACTTTCGAGTACTTACTCAAGTGAACGACAAGTAAGAAGAGATATTAATGTTATGATAGGACTACATTGATAAGCTACTGAAGGCACATTTAGAATAAAATAAATTAGGAAGTCACGTCGTATTAATAACACTACCATCCAGATTACATGATACATTAATGATGCCATGCAAAGGCCACGTTCCTGTATTAAAGGAACCTGACAGAATGAATAATAAAAAGAATAAAGGACCTATAAAAACAAATACAATCCAGCCCCCAAACTCTTAATATAAATAACAACTCCCTATGTATAAAGAAGTTGTCTAGACTCTTTCATTATTCATGAGCTTCAAGGCCACCCTCTCCCAACTTATATTGTCTTTTGTTCTTTTAAGCCTAATCTAAAATACTCAAGTTGCTGGAATCTGACCCAAAGGTGGCCTTAAATTTTATCTTTCTTAATTATGAATAATGCTACGTAGAAGTTTCAAACAAGCGTTGCACAAATTATTTTGTAGAAATGTAGATCCCATTTAAATATATATATATATACCTTTTTCTGGTAGGGTCTAGTTTTTGACAAATGACTTGTGTACTGCAAATATTGTGAATTTGACACTTGTATATATCATTTTTTTTTATTATATTAGTTGATACACCGATGGAAACATAGGAAATCTGTAGGGGTCATGGGTATTGGGCTCTTGTCTGGAAAATATTTAAGTAATGTTAGATATGGTCTTACGATGTATAAATCTCACGTATTTTTTTTTTAATTTTATTAAAAATTAATATTTTACAACTTTTGGACTAATGCTAGATCATATATTTATCCATTTTTTGAAAGGATGATGTTGGGTGTTGGTCTGGCTGCCTCTAGTGTAAAGATCAATCCTCATAAAAATATAACAAAACTTTTTTAAAAATATAATAAAAAAATAATATTTAGAAAACACAATAAAAAACATAATAAAAAATAAAAAGAATAAAACACAATAAAAAAATTAAATGAAGATGATTTGGTAGATAAACATTCGACTTCAGCCCAACCCCCGTCATCGCCGTCAACCGGGGGAAGGTGAGAGGTCGCCGGAAGTCATCGTCGCAGGAGTGAGGTCGTCAGAGAGAGGCGGTTTCGATGGCATGGGCGATGTCGCCCACTGTGGCCGACAATGATGAGGACTATTTTTATAAAGGGGGTCGATCCATCTTTATATCTCTTTTTGAAAAAGTATGTAAATCTTAGAGTATTTGCATTGGTCTCATCAAACAAATCATCAAAATTTGATTAGAAGTACAAATTTAATGAGATGCATATACCATACTCATCATAACTCCACATTGGATTCATCATTAGACTCATCAAAATAATAATATAATAATATATTTTTTTAAAAGAATACTTTTAAATTTTCTTCACTATTTTAAACAATTGAGGGAAAGATGTAGGAGAAATAAAATATATTAAACAAATGAGTTGAAGGGTAAATAATAACCCTTTAAATTTGAAAGGTTTAGTTACTTTTACTGTAACTCATAGTTTAAGAAATAGAGTTTGATGAGACCAATATAGAGTAATTTTTAACATAAATCATCAAATTTATATTTAATGATTAGTTTGATGATACCAATGAGAATACTCTTACACACTCAAAAATTATAAACATCATTGCTCTTCTATTTAAATAGATATTGGAGAAATATTTTTTGTTTTAAGAGTAGTGTTATTCTGCTGCTTGAGTAGTACCATTCCAACGTTTCGCTAGTTTAAAACTAGTTTTTTACTTTTTGTCATTTAAAATATTTTTAAAAAATATAAAAATATAAAAATATATCAATATAGTAATAATTATTTTCTTAATTATTAAGTAAAAAAAAATTAAATATGTAAAATGACAAAATGATGTGTTAAAATGAATGGGCAAAATAATTTTTTTTAATAATATTATTATATACAAAATAATATGAAGATAATAATAATTATTATTAAATAAGAAAGTAACTAGGCGAAGGAAGGAAAGGAAGAACAATCGAAAATCGAAGAAGCTACGGAGTCAAAAATAAACGCACCGACGCGGTGACAGCGATACCCGTGATGCATTATATTCTGTTACAGCAACCTTACATAGCCGGTAAGAACCCCCGGTCTTCATACTTCCCCACCTGATGCATCCGGTAACTCTGTCGGTGAGCAAGAGTGTCGGCACCGACACGCGAGATTTATTACCGGTAGTTTCTAATTTCATTTTCCATTTTTTTTGTTTTTTAGTTTTGGACCTTTGGAGCTTGCAGTGGCTGCCTGCTGGTTGGGATTTGTACGATACATGGAGTTTTGTTTTTGAAAGATACGATACGCGGAGTTATAGCCACTTGGCTGCATCGCGGAGTAGGGTCATTCGGTGGGTGTGAAATATAAATGCACTGATTGGTGAATGTGGGGACCACATTTTGCTTTCGGACCTTCGGTTCCGTAAGCGAGGTTGCGAGAGGTACTTTGATCCAGCTCCCGCTGCAAGTGCCTTGCAACCATTGAAAGGGGACATCTGCAGCAATCCTGAACCCACTGGATCCTGACACTTCAGCCTTCCCAGCCCACAAAACTAATTTTCATATAAATTTTATAAAACGAAACTTGAAGTTTATTATTAAAATGATTAATATCTATATATATATATATCCTATTTTGATCCTCTTAAATAAAATGTAATACATTAATCACTATTAAATAATTAAAAAATATGTAATAAATAATTATTTAATGATGATAAATATATTATATTTTATTTAATAGGTGAAAGTGAAATAATAACTTGATATATAAATCTTTCTATTACAATATAATACGATGTTACGTAAATTACATAATTTTTTAAATAACTTTGAATATTTATCTATATAAATTTAGCATGACTTATGATTCATTAAAATCGAGTATTATGCATTTTTTATATTAATTTGATAATTAATCCTGATGATTTTTTTATAAAACTAATATTTTTTTTTTGTTCTGTTTGAATTGAAAATTTATCTTAATTCATCTTATCTTATTATTACAATTTTATAAAATTTTCATATATGATATAATAAATTTAACTTTTTTAAAATCTCAAAAAAATAATAATATTAAAAAGTATTATCTTAATAATATTTTATTCGACTTTCAAAACTCATTTCAACTCATTATCTAAGCCATACTGTCTACTCACATAAAATAATTTTTAATATTTTCCGTTAACGTTAAAGAAACACATAATATAATTTTTTTTATCATTGACAATTTTTCTCATCATTCTACAAAATTATTCAAGCCTTGTCACTTTACTTGGACAGGATTCGTTTTATGCTTATAGCAAAATTTTGGACAATAATTTTGAAAGTTTTGTACATGTACTAAAAAGATGAATTATTTCTACAGTTTTTTTTTTCAAATCGTTTGTAGCATTTGAATAAAGTAAATATAATTTTTTAATATTAAAATAATATATATAAAATTAGGAGTTTTTTGAAAGATGTGGTAGTTTCATCTCATCCCGTCTTCCCTTGTATATATAGTTTCATTTATTTCCTTTACAAATATTACTTAAACAAAATCACTTTTTAATTTCAAACATTTAATTTTTTCAATTTAAAAAATATATAAAAAATAATTCAAATATTAAAATAATAATAATATTTAAAAAATATTTTTTAATAATATTTATTTAATAATATTTTTATTTAACTTTTTCTTTTTCATTTCTTAAAATTTTATAAAACATGATAACTCAAACTATTTCGTTATTATTTATAAGTTATTTTACTATTATTTATAAATTTCTCATCACATCTCATTAATTGAGTAGTCACATAATCTTGTCACTAAGATGAGATTTAGATCGTGATTTAAGATGCGATGAATTGAGATAAAAGTTAAAAATTAAAAATTGAATAAAATATTATTAAAATATTTTTTTAATAGTAATATTGTTTTGATATTTGAAAAAATTGATTTTTTTATTATAATTTGTATAAAAGTCTGAAAAAAAATATAATAATTAGATGAGATAAATGAAATGAATTTAAGTAATATTTTGAGATTTTTTGGAAAAATTAGGAAATACTTTGAAATTAGAAAAACAAATTATAAACATAAATCTTGGTCCGTACGTAACAAGAAATCCTCCGGGCAAACTTCGGTTAGAACTGATTTTCGGACTACAGTCCACAGGCGGAAAGGCCCACAACGAGCCTCTTAAGATCACATTCTGTCGCGACCATTTTTTGTACGGCTGTAAACCAAAGGGCAACACAAAAGCTTTGGTCATCTTGGTCCCACAGCCACATGATCATCCTAATTATCTCAACGATGTTCAAAACGTAAATTGAACAATTCCGACGGGGCAATCTCGTTCAGTAAAAGTCAGAGCCCACAACCTGGCGGACAATCATAAGTCCAAGAAGACCAAAGGATTAAGCGTAAGCAACGTTGGGAATGCCGAGACAAAGTCACGTGACAATGACCCACCTCGCATGCAGCTCCTCAGAGAGAGAGAGAGAGAGTACACAAACCAGCTGGGATTGAGCCGTTGATTCGATGTGTGGGCTCCACAGTAACACGGTGAATCTATGCCTGCCACGTTGCCCAACGTGGGAAGGAGGTCCCACAACAACATGGGCTCGTACATGCTCGCACGTAGGATGCATATGCACCCCCCGTTTTTCTCGCTGGATACCGCCACATCAACCCGTCGATCAATGTTATTCCAATTTACTGTAATACCCATTGCAAAATAATTAGGAAGTCGAGATTCCAAGGCTGGTATTGTCACTAAACAATATATATCTTACGAAGGTAACGCAGTCATTTCGCGTATGGATTCTGGAACCCCATGTGTACGTGACAACCAACATGCCGTCCAGACGTACCAACGCTGTCTTGGCGCGTGTTAAGGACAGTGAATGACCAACTATAATACACTCTCGTATTATATATATATATATATAAAAAGCACATAATATATGGATTTTGTTTTTTTGTTTTTGTTTTTTGTTTTTAAAAAAGGAAAGAAAAAAAGAAAAGAGTTTTAAGAAGAATCATGAAGAGACAAAAGAAGCTAATTAAGATGATTGATTATGTGATGAATTGAAGTCCTTGTCTAAAGGGATTTGCTATCAATCAAAGCTACAATATTATTCATGGGTAGTCTAATTTCTTCGTATATATAATCTGATGATCTTGATCTACGAATGCATGCATCAACCGTACACGTTCCTCACCGACACAAAGGCCATTAATTTGCTTCTTTCTCTTTCTTTCCCCCTTGATGGACATGACTACACCTTCCCTACCGACACAAGCTGAAGCTAGCCACGAGTATGAGATCAATTAAATATACATTTTCGATTTCATTTCGGGGTTGGAGGTGGGGGGGAAGCTGGTAATTGCTATATATAATTGTCATTGTCACGATCAGTACTTTCTCAATGGGAAGTCATCGCTATCATAATATATATATATATATATAATATGGACTATAAAAAAAATTAACAAGACGTGACTGTGTTAACTTAATTTTATAGTCCATATTATATATATATATATAAAACAAGTTCAAATATGACTTAAGTGTTAGCTAGCTCGTGTTACAGTACTACTGTGTGCCTACTACTCAAAGTACGTATAGGCTCACTTACCTTTGGAGTTGTAGTATATGATACTTTTGCATGCCTCACTAATTTTAAAGATCGATCCCAAATAGACTAGCTAATAGGGACGTGTATTATATTAAGGAGATCATAATTGATCAGAGATCGTGATCCACGTACGTACCATATATACATTCAGTTTTTCAATCCCGATTTAATATATATATATAAAGTAACTATCTAACGAAATTTCTTATTTTAACGAAAATTTTTATTTTTTTCATTAAAGTTAACACTTTCCGTTAGTTTCTGTTAAAATTAATACTGCATCTAATGAGAATTACCGTTTTAAACACAATTTTAAATTTATTCACTGAAATAATGTTCTTAGCATTAAAATTAATTCCACCTCTTTAACTTTCTACAATAGTAAACTTTCCATTTAAAACTCATTTAAAATCTATTTAATACCACTAAATACTTTAAACACAATTCATTAAGCCCATAAATAATATTAAAAATTTCTATTTTAGAATTCTTACATAGGAGATATTTTTTAATTTAATTTTATATAAAATAAATATAGAATAATAATAATAGTATAGAATGACACAATAATAGTATATAATATATATAAATATAACAATATATATAGAAATAAACAATTCATAATAATTTATACGTTAGATGGTTTAATTTTATTCATGAAAATTTTATTCTTATTATATAATTAATAATTTTAAAATAAATGCATTATTTATTAAATTAACTATATATACGGTATATATAATTAATATATGGTATATTCAATTTATTATAATTATATTAAATTGGTAATAATAAGCAATAAATATAATTAATATTATATGTTTGATATTTAATTGAATATATATGATTAAATAAATTTATATGAATTATAAATTATAAATTATAATATAACATTCTTATATAAATTATAAACTATATAACTTATTTTTTCAAAATACACATATTATTTCTTAAAAATAATCACATAACTAAAAAAACATAGATATTTTAATGTCCTATATTTTTAGGCCGTACAAAATAATACAAATTTTAAATTATCATCTTGGAATTAAAAAAATACCATATCTTGAACTAACATTTTATTAAAACTTTAATCAAAATTATCTCAAACAAATTTGATAAAACTATATATTATGTTTATTTATGAGACTGTCTTATTATTTTTATTAATTTTTTTTTATAATATATGAAAATGTATAATTATTTATCATCTACTTAATTATGAATAATCATTAAATTTTTATTAAAAATTAAATTAAATAAACGTGCTTATATATATATATATATATACTAGGTAGAAGTAACGTGCAAAGCACGTTTGCTTACTTTTTTTTAATTTTTTAAGAATTATTTTTATTAAGAATTAATTTTTGATTAATGATAATCCAATACTTTTGCATTTAAATTTAATTTCTAACTTAAATAAAATAACATAATCCCATAAATACAATAACATAAAATACAATAACATAGTTTCATAAATTCAATAACATAGTCCCATAAACACAATAACTTAGTCCCATCATGTTTTTTTTTTTAACTTTGTTTTCATCTATATTCCAGGGACATGGATTTTAATTAATTCAAAAAAATATTTTTATTTTTATTTTTATTACATACAGTGGGATTATATGTGAATTTATTGTTTTAATTTTCTTTCTTTTATATTAATGATTAATGTAAATAATATTTTCTTAACCATTCAACTTGTTTGTTAAAAAATTATATTATATAAGACTATATTGATTAACATATTATGTAATTTAATAAATAGATAGACATATCTAAATTGTGAATAAAATATATTTTCTTATTTTATGGTAATTATATTATATATTAATAAAATAATTTTTATTTCAGTAGAGGTAATGTTATTAATAACAACATTAACATTGTGACATAAAGTTAAAATAGAGAAATATTTTTAAAATTATTATTTAAAAAAAACATGTAATAAGAAAAAACAAATTAATAAATATAATTATGATATATATGTATATATGTGATCTACCTTCGTATCAGAATGGATTCATGTTAAGGAATGGATTTAAAGCTCAGATTATTTACTGTATTGTTTGAATTTTTTTTCATCAGATTCTATGCTATGTGTTGAAGAAAACACATATTATAATAAATGCTATGACGTTTTCATCAGCCTATCAGGAATTTAGGCGTATCCTCAAGATAAATGCTCATGTATATTATAATATATATATATATAAATACTTCTTCCTGAAATGGAATCAATAAGTATCATAAAATTATAAAAGATGTTTATTTATTAGACTATATTATTTTATGTTATTGTATTTATAAAATTTTGTTATTATATTTAAGAGACTGTTATTTTATGTTTATTTATGGGACCGGTCCAGTTTTGTTTTTTGATTTGTTTTTTTTTTTTTTTTAACTTCAACTTCTATTTTGTTGTTCCTTTAAATTAATTCTTAATAAAAATAATTTTTTTAAAAAAAGCTAAGCAAATTTATTTACGTTACTTCCACATAGTAATATTATAATTAGTTAAAAATTTGTGTGGTGAAATATTAGTTAAATCTAGACGAGAAGTGAATATTATTTTTTGGTACAAACAGAAGATGCTTCAGAATATACCCCCGATTTTCTAAACCCGGATCTCTAACTCATAAATTCATAATTACGGTGTACGTGCACTTTTGTGAGGATATTACTTTTTAATCAGTTAAAAATTCATAATTACTGTATTGTTTGAATTTTTTTTATTAGATTCTATGCTATGTGTTGAATGGAAAACACATGTTATAATAAATACTATGACGTTTTCATCAGCCTATCAGGAATTTAGGTGTATTCTCAAGATAAATGCTCATATATATTATAATATATATATATAATATACAGTAACTGTTAAAACAAGAAATTTCGTTACATAAACTCTTTATATATATATATATAGATAGATATTAAGGAAAATAGTATAATTTGAATCTCTACACTAAACTCGAAAGATTTTTTTTATTTTTTTTAGAGGATTAGACCTCATGAAGTTCTATTCTATATATCAATTATACCTTTCGATCATCATCTGTGGTTGAGAAATACTTATATATATACACATATTAATTTATTGAAAGAAAAACAAATATTTTTTACTAATGATATGTGACAATAATGACTATTTTGGGATGAGATGATCAATTCATTTGATAAGAAATTGTAATTTACATATACAGTAAATAGCTGCATGGTTTATTTTTCTTATAAATAAAATTTATATATACACATGATCAATAAGGAAATCTTGATAAAAAGAAAATATAACACATTAAGAGTAATTAACCTGCATGATCATGCATCATGCAGTTCTCGAACGAGCTAGTATTAATCGGAAAGATATGTTTATATATATATATATATATCGAAATTAAGAAAATGATCTTGAAGTGGAATAGCACTATATATACATCTGAATTTGACTCGTGCATGTTAGCTATAATGAAACAATATTATATAGTTTTCTTTTGGGTTTCTTCTACATCACATGTGAGTGAGGGTTGATGGGAGTCGTCGTGGAGTCGTCTATATATGATCGTTATTGCGAGATACGATATATAGTATAAGGGAGAAAATAGTGGTAAAAAGTCATCATGACTGCTTACTTCCTAATTATATAGTATATATTATCAGTAGACGTGTTTAATTAATTTCTTCCTAAAATTTATAGATCGTGAACGTACTATTCATGCCTTCCTTCCTAGAATCATAGCTCGCTCATCGTGGGGCGCAACTACTCCATATAATATATATAGTGCATGCCGCCTAACCCGCTCTACGTCCCTTGACTACATTAAAATATTATTGGATTTTACCTAAATCGCCTCCTTTTCTCAAAGAGGCCGCGGAGAAGTCTCTCTGAAGGAAGTAATTCAAAAGAGTGCAATCCAAGGTAGTTAAAAGTAGAAAAAGAAGAAGAAGAATTAAATAGAATGAGAAGAAGAGAAGATCATATATTGAAGCAGCAGCAGCAGCAGCAGCTGGAGCCTGAAGATGGGGCTGCATTACTAATTTGGGTTTATTGAATATTTTTTAACTTTTAGAGGCAGGGAGAGTATTTTTGAAGGGATTGACTCATAAGAGTACACCTCAAGTTAGTTAAAAAGAGAGTGAAATCGAAAAAGGTAGGAGGAGGAGGAGTCTTCATGTGACTGACTCATGCCTATCATCTATCATTTCAGTCATGAGGTCCAAATCAATTAATTAAACACCTTTCTCTAAAATTAAGTTAAGAATTAAAACTTTTATTTATTTATTTTATAACTCGAATTTTGTAACATGCTTGTGGCGCACTAAATATTTGGCTTTAAATTGGCGTAAGGTGGCAAAGGGTAGGACCGTCAAAAAATAAGCCACCGGCCCGGCCCTCACCCACCCATTTTATAAGTTATGATCACATGCATGCAGCTTGATCAGATATTTCCACTTTGTGTAGATCGGCTGTGAACTTCCTATTCCTTTAATGCTCTATCAAGAACTCATGATTATCACGAGTCCAATGACCAATTTACATATATACCATATTGCATGACTAAAATATATGCCAAGTTGATTTGATTCTTCTTGCAATATACATTGAATTTCGACCACCCAAAGATATATAGGATCCTATTATTATTATTCATATAAGACAAGATTTGGTTTGGATTCACAACTCATCTCAATTCATCTCAACTCATCTTCATTTTATCATTATATTTTTTCAATTTCTCATATAAAACACAAATCTCTATACACATTTTTCAAATTTCAATACACATTTTTCAAATTTCAAAATAATAATAATATTAAAAAATAAAATAAACTCATCTCATCTTCGAATCCAAACGGAACCTTATTTTCCTTTATATGCACGTGGATGTTTTTAAAAAGGAAAATATTATGGTCATAAAGGAATTATATAAACGTAATTTTACAAAATAATGTGATTTGATGTTGTTCGTCAAATTATAAAAAATTATTTTTATTGTAAGTAGATCTAATAGATTATTTTTATATAATTTATTTGCAAATATAAGAGTGTTTTTTCCGAAATACATATAAATTACAATGGCCAAGCTTGCCTTGGTGAGTTTCAACTTTGTTAGAATTATTTAAGATATTTAATGAGTTTCAACTCTTGTAGAAAAGATAATAAAGTAGAAAACAATGCTTTTGGCATGTCATTAATTTGTATACTTTCAACAACTTGTATCTTTTTAAATTTAATTGCTCGACAAATTTGCTGGGAATAGCGACTTTTATAGGCAAATTGTTGCTCTTTTAAGTATAACAACCTTTATTTTGCTTCGTTCGCAGTAGAAACAAGGGATCCCACGTTATATATATATATATAGTATATGTGTGTTCTATAAATTGCCATTTAAGATGTTGACCTATTTTCCCACAATAAATAAACCTGTAATTTTCTTAAATGTGCCCGAAACCATTTATGTCCGTGCCATTTGCCAATTATATAGTTACTATCTCAATAGTCATATTGTAGAAACAAACCTCTTGGATTATAAGTTGCTAATAGAACCAGATTTATTATTATTATTTTTTATTTAGGAAAAAACGGCAAATTAATTTGGAGTCTGGAGTCTGGAGTCTGGAGTCTCTGGACCGATATCATTACTTGGCCAAGTTAAGAAATGAACCGTTTAAAAAGATGATATTTGGTGAATGTAATCCATCCAATTAAATGAGGAGTTAAAGACTTAGCAGCAATAATCAAAGAAAGAAAATCATTAATAAAATATTTCTGACGTGTCCCATAAAAAGTATCCATAAAATATTATGTAGTAAAAAATATAAACTGGAACTGGTGAATTCTAGTAAAGACAAATACGCTGAATTATGAAACCATGTGATGGATGTAATGACAATATGACCCTTCATTTTAAAAGTATTTGGCCAAATGCAACGAACGATTTAATGCGTTAGGTAATTTTGTGTTGAGGAATGAAGTGGTAGTTTGAAGTAAAAGTTGGGGGCAAAATCCATTACCGTAAGCAATTGGGCAAATCAGTTACAGAGCCACTCTGATTACAGGCGGTGCATCTCACGCGTCAAAAAAAACGAATGACAACCGAGAGGTTTCAAGTACGTCAACGCTAATCTTAAATTAGTTGGTCTGATATTACTCTTTAGCATTATGGGTGGCCGTAAAAACCAACTGTTTAAGAGATGCAGTAAAAACAAAAAACAATGGCTGTCGGAAACAACGGTAGTTGAAGAAGACTCTTAAGACAAATCATCCTCAGGATCAGACTCTATAAGTAGAAGGACGGTACAAAATCTATTAGCTTTATCTATCTTTATCTCTCACAGAAGAACACCCAGAATCAGAATTTGCGAGCAGAGTATTCGTAAACCCAGAACCTGCAATGAACTGAAGTGAAAGAAAGAAGGCGTTGTAGTAAGAAAAACAAAGGTAAGCAATCCCCTGCACTTTCTTTTTCTTTTCCCACTGTAGCTCTTTTGAAAACCATTATCTTTTTCCTCTCTTTTTAATAATTTTGAATAGAGAACCAAAGAAAATCCGTGAGAAAATAAAAGTTGGGGGGAGGGGGAGTTGGGTGCGGTGGGGGTGGTGCGGGACCCGTGGGTAATCAGACCAGAGAGAGAGAGAGAGAGAGAGGAAGTGTTCTTCTTTAAATTTTTGTGTGGAGAGAGAGAGAGAGAGAGAAAGAGAGACTTCAACGTCACGACAGTGGAGGGGATAGTAAAAGACAGCTAGCAATGAAGGAGGAGGCTCACCTACCGTTACAATCACACTCTATTTTCCTCCCTTTTTAGCCTTTCTCCTTCTCCTCTCTCTCCTTTCAAACCTCCCTCCCACCGCAATTTCTTCTCTCTCTCTCTCACAAAGAGGTACGAACTCATCTCTAGACTATTACTAGCATTTCATTTTACAATGGAGGAATAGGGTTTTCGGGGGGCCTTGAAGCTAAACTTTCTCGTTTCGGTTTATATCTTCTGGGGGTTCTTTCTGGAGAATTGTGTTTTATATTCTGGGTTTGTAATTGTGCTTCTTCATTTGGTCGTTGAAACTTGCAAGTATTTTGGGCGGGAACGAATTTTAAGTTTTTCATTCCTCATTTCCGGAACTTTTAAAATTTTCAAGTGTCGGCAACATTTTGAGTCTCAGAACTCAGTGTGTCGGCAGGGCTCGAGTAAGAGGTTTTTGGCAGTATTTTACTGTTTGGTTGCTGAGAAACCTGAAAGAATGAAAAGAAAATATTAACTTAGGACTTATCTTGGTTAGGAAAGTCGTACAAACTACTCAAGGAAAATAAATTTCAGAAATTAACTTCATTTGCTCTTTCCTTGTCCCGGTATTCCCCGCAACAGAACATTGCATTTTCTTCTTAAAATGATTTTGGTTTTCTTTTAGAAAATTCTACATTCTTTCTATAAATTAAACACGCTGCAGAGATTTGGGTCCCATATGGTACTCAAATGACCTCTTTTTCTGTTTTTCAATTTCTGCAGGACTCGAAGCAGAATTCCTTCAATTCATTTTCAGTTAAAGGGTAAAAGTTCCATCTTTGTGACCTCGTTCAAATAGCAAAACACTCAGCAGTTGTTTGCTCAGAAATTTGCAAGGTTTGCTTCGAAAATTGGTTCTCCAACCTCTTCATTTATTTTCTATACAAAATCTTTCCTTTTCTCGAACTTGGAATACTTTACAATCCCATCGTCAGAAAGCACAACTCAATTTGCGAATTACTGCAGTGATGGCACTACCTTACGCCATGTGTTGGTTGCGCTCTTTTGAAACCTGCATTTCGCATTGAAATTTGTGCTTCCTTAGCGTATATTTTTGAACTTTTTTTTCTTCTACCTTTATTTTTCTCGGAGAGCGTACACAAAATTCAGTAATTTTGCGACTTTTAACATATTCTACGCGTATTTGCTAACATACTCCAAACGGCTCATGCGTTGGCCTCAAAATTGACGCATTTGCCACTAATCACCAAAAAAGCGTTCAAAACTCTTTTCCTCATTTCCTTTCGTATGTTTGTTTCTCAGGAAAAATTTGGGACCATGATCGGACCGAACTTCATGGACGAGATTGACTGCGGCAGCTTCTTCGATCACATCGAGGACCTGTTGGACTTCCCAGGCGAGGACGTCGACGTGAAGGACGGGCTCGGCAGCACGGACTGTAACTCCTTCCCCAGCCTCTGGCCGACACAATCCGAGTCGTTGCCCAGTTCCGAGTCCGTCTTCTCTGCCAACAGTGCGTCGGACCTCTCCGCCGAGCTCTCCGTTCCGGTGAGTATTTGAGACCCGCGCACCAAGTGGCCAGTGGCCACTCTCCATGGTCTTCCATGGTTTCGTAAATGAAAATGCATGCTGACGTCATAAATCCTAGTATTTTCTTAAAACTAGAAGTTGTTTGATTATTATTTATTTTTATAAAAAAAAAAAAATTGCATTTGATTCTAATAAAATTACAACTGTAATCTAATAAAATAGGGCCAACCCAAATGACTAATGAGCGTTATTTAATAACTATATTATATTTTGATAGCATAAAATTATGAGGTCACTGTAACTAACACAAGAATGGAGCTGAAAAAATAGGGCGAACCCAAGTTTTTTTTATAGCAGCTGTTTGATTATTGATAATTTTAAAAAGTGATAAGAGTACTCTCACAGACCTGATTATTTGGCAGTATTAATTATTTTAAAGTACAAATGAGCGTTATTTAATTAATACCTATATTATATTTTAACAGAAACTTCCACTGCGCTTTCGAATTCGAATTGCTTTGGGGGGAGGGGGTTTAAGGGAATTTTAGCAAATCAAAGTTGAAAATTGAAATGCATGTCGGCGGAAGGGTGACATGGCATGTCATCCACCCGCTGGTGATCGATTGGTCCGTGTAATAGTCTTGGGTATCATTTATGAAGGTCACGTGATCTGTCGTGTGATTTTATTAATATATATATATATATTTTTTTTGGGCTTAAAAAAAAAAAAAGTCAATTATGATCATGTGCAATGATATGTGGCTAAGTTAACGTGTCAACAAATAATTGTTGTTTTTTAATGGATGCTGAGGTGGGTTTTTCCACTCCCCTAACTAACCCGGCTCGTGCCAACTCCATGTGGGTCTACTAATATTATAATCTGATATATTTATATATTATAAATTGAAATTTGAAATTTGAAATTTGAATCAATGATTGAGATATAAGTTTTATGCAATTACTACACAATTTATCTACGTGTCACTGTAACACATTAAGAATTGATTATATTATTTTGGTTGCTTGATTGCCATAGCTAGAGAGATTTTCTTGGATGTATGTGAAACATCTCTTTAATTTCTGACATTCATTCTCAATCTGGTTTTGTTTTTTGTTTTTTTTTTTGTTTTGTTCCTATCTAGTACGAAGACATTGTTCAGCTTGAATGGCTTTCAAACTTTGTGGAGGATTCCTTTGCTGGTGGAAGCCTTACCATGAAGAAAGAAGAATCCTCTATCAAGAAGGAATCATCATCCCACCACCCGTTCCAGACTTCAAGCCCTGTTTCGGTTCTTGACAGCAGCAGCTCCTGTTCTGCTGAGAAGAATGCGCCACGCAGCCCCGAAACAATCACCCCGGCCGCTGTGGGCGGGCTCGCAGCAAGCGTCCTCGCCCTGCTACCTTCAATCCCCGCCCTGCAATCCAACTTATTTCCCCATCCTCCTCTCTTACAGAGACACCTCAGCCATTCCTTGCACCAAATAAAGTCTCTTCCGATTCTGAGAGTTTTGCAGAGTCTAGTCTGTCGATCAAGATACCAAAACAAGTAGTCACAGCAGAGCACAAGAAGAAAAAGAAGATCAAATTGACAGGTCCAAAAGGACCTGAAGAGACCAATCAGAATTCACCTTTGCAAGCTGTGAGGAAATGTATGCATTGTGAGATAACCAAGACTCCACAATGGAGGGCTGGACCAATGGGGCCAAAAACACTATGCAATGCATGTGGTGTCCGCTACAAGTCGGGTCGGCTCTACCCTGAATACCGGCCCGCAGCAAGCCCAACATTTGTTCCATCCGTGCACTCCAATTCCCATAAGAAAGTGCTTGAAATGAGAAACAAGTTTGGGGAGAAGACTGCCATAACGGCGACAGGACCCAATGAGAATGCCTTGCTGGAACTTACTCCGAATACAAATAGCAACCTCGGACTTGATTACATGTAGGGAGGATGATGAGAGAACTTGTTCCATGTAGGAACCTTTTTTCTTCACTTCCTCCATCTTTCCTCTCTTAAGCTGTTTCTCAGTTGTTTCATTTATTTTGTTCACTGCTTTATGTACAGGGATGGAAAGGGAGGGGCTGATAGGAGCAATAGATGACCATATTGTAGCATGTAGAGGAGGATTGTCACGAGATAACTCAAAATGGGTAGACATAAGTGGAAGTTCTTAAGGTTAGAATGTAGGTTCAGTGATGGTTAAAATTAGTAGTTTCTTGAGTTAAGTAGCCATGGGAGTGGGTGTGTGTGTGTGTCTCTCTCTCTTTTTAGCATTCTTTTCCTTTTTCTTCCTTTCAGTGGGAATTCTTTTTGCAGTTCATTTGTAGACTACAAATTGTAGTAGAAATTCTGAGTTTAAGTAATGGAATTTGAGATTTGTTATCCTTCACCTAATTGCCTGTCTGCGGCACTGTACTTTCTCTCCCCCACTTCTTTCTTGCTCGCTTCTTTTCTCCCCACCTCAAGCAACTTTCGTTTCTACTGTAGCTTTTTAATTATTAGCAAATCGAAGTTACTTTAGCATTTTAGTGCAACCATTCAAGCAACCAAGATATGTCCTTGATATTGGTGGGAAGTGTTTTTGCTTTTTGATCGAATCAAATATTGACTCCAGACTGGCTTGAATGAGTGAGAAAAGTTAAGTATTATCCCTCCGCCTCCGGCCTCTTCCTTTCCAGCTTTCATATTCTTCTTTGAGTTCCTTTCCTTCCCGCTGTTACTTTTGCTTTTTCCCTTTCGTCTGTAACGATGAGTATGTTCTATAATCTAGCGTAATTAGAGCTCAAAAGTCAGTCAACCGGTTTTTGAAAAAATGGGCTGGATCTGAGCGACACGTACCTTATTGAACAATGTCGGGCTAAGATGTTTTAGATCGATACGGGCTTGTGTCACAATCGAATCGGCTCAAGTCTCCAGCAAGTGAAGTAATTACGTGAAGAAATAAAGATGTGGCACAACATATACAGCAAGTGCAAGAATGTCAAACACGAATGAGATTCCTGATCAGCCTCTTCCAGTCTTTTATAATAATTAAAATTAATTACTTAATTCACAATTTAACAATATTCATCAAAATCTGAACGCTTCTAAGTTTTGATATTGGATTAGTCGCTACGTTTGAATGTCGACATGATCAGTTGTAAATAATAGTACTTTATGGATGGATCTTATTGAAATGAATTTAACCTTCCTCTCATTCTTTAATCATTTGTGACCTATAATATATAAAATTCATCTTATGAATTTGCCTGTTGTGCCAACTTTGTGATGGTGATGATAATGCACGAGGGTTACGATCAGAGCATATCTTCCTGTAAAAACGTGTTTAGGTGGGAACCGATGGACATGACGATTGTCAACACGTTTACATTGGGCAGTCATGTGTTTCTGTCCAGTTACAGGGTTTAACATACGGCCCAAACTTTACCTGAAAACATCATTGGGTTGGTGATTTAATGATTTTTATAGATTGCTTTAGGCTTCAGCAAAATGAAACCTTACCATTTACCTATGGTCGGGTTTTTGTTTTTCTTGTTTTTTTGTTTTTGTTTTTGTTTTTGTTTTCTGGCATTTGGCATTACGTCCCAATCCCGACCCACCGCAACCTAATGATTGAGATTTGCAACTTTAGCACCAACAAATATACATAACGTTAATTTGAGGGCGTAAACCCGACTCAATTCCTTAAGCTGATTGAACTTTTTAATCATTTCGTGTGTAATACCTTTCAAAGACATGTCGTGAACTTCGCTTAATTATGACTATTCTTATAGAAACATTAGAATGGTGTCCCTTCTCACTCCACTTAATAGGAAAAAGAATTGTCTATTGTCCCTCCTAACATGAAAAGCTTAGCTGACCTGATTTTATTTTCCTTCATTGTGCAAACAAAATGTCTAAACTTTGATGCAATCTTTGGACTCCGTTAGGAACGGCTTGGACCTTTTGTACGTATCTTCTTGAAAAAACGAAACTTGGGTCTTCTTTGGAGAGGTGTTATTGTTCCTTTGGGTAACTGTACTTTAAGAAAAATGGGCCAGTGTTTGACAATGTTGTTTTATCCTCTTATATATAGGTTTGGGTTCTCAGCCCAAATAAAGTGTTGGGGACGTTGTGAAAATCTTGAACCTGCCCGAACAATGAACAAAAGTCCTTTCCCGAGACTCAAATAGTTGAAAGCCCAAATCGTGAGCCTGTCAAATACTTGAAAAATATTTGAACCCATCAAAACGGTTCCTTGAAAGTGGGAACTAAATTTTATTGATAGCCTCGAGGATGCCCAAGTTTTACGGCGTTAAAATTGGGTTTGGTAAGGCTATCCTGAAATTGTAAAGGACCTTCTTTCGAGGTTTTTTTTTAAAAGCCTGTAATTTCTAAACCAGCACTGAAACCAGCAGGCACTTATTATATATGGGCTAGGCTAATTAATTACCAAACTCGAATGGCTTGTATTGTAGAACGAGTTCGTCGATGTTGCGTCCTAACCCTTAAAAAAGCTCGTGCCGCTCATATTGCTTAGAGACTAGAGTTTCCTAACTCGGGTCCCAGTTTGAGCCGCTAGTCTTCACAAGCATGTCCTTTCATTTAAAATCACATACTCGCATCTTTTATATTAACTTGACTATTCCTCAAAATTCATTAATGATACATTAATGGTTATAACGGCCTCCAATATGTCTAATGTCTAATGCATTAATGGTTTATCTAGATGTGACTGTTGTACTCATCCTACTTCGAAAGATATTGACCACATATTTGTTACAAGCGAGTTTGCAGAAGGCATTTGGCGTTTGTGCCCGACTCACATTGACATTCCTCGTATGCAAGAAAGGCCTTGGAAAGATAAAGTGACTTGTTGGCATAGACGAGCTAGGAAGAGCTTGAGTATCGGACAGTTGATTGGTATATTACCATCAATTATTAAATGGAAGTTATGGGTTCATCGATGTAAGGCGAGAATGGAGGGTAAACCTGATTCGATAATTTCTGTTTGGCGCTCAATTTGTTAATGGTTGTCTTGGGTTGCTTTGAAGCTTAAGTCCGTCCAGAAACTAAGTAGTAAAGATGTAGATATTTTGCATGAGTTAAACTTGCCATCTTTGATACCAAAGAATTCAGCTCCTGTGTTGGTTAATTGGATGTATCCCCAAGTTGGCTGGGTTAAACTTAATATTGATGGTTGTTTTTTGGATAATTTGAGTGCTGCAGGGGCAAGAGGGGTGGTTAGAAATCATTGTCTTGATTTCATCAGTGGATTTGCCGTGTCTTGAGGCCATTGCACTAATAACTTCGCTGAATTATTAGGTCTCCTTCATGGCCTTAGGATGGTTCATAGGTTGTGTTTATCTAATATTGAGATTGAACTTGATTCTATGCTCGTTATTCATTGGATCAAGGTGTTTTTTGGGTTTTTGTGGTTGGGGGGGGGGGGGGGGGGGGGGGGGGGGGGGTGGGGGGGGGGGGGGGTGTTCCCTCATGTTTGGCAACAAAAATGATTTTCTTATGGTTATGGGTTTGTTTTTTCACTGGTCTTTATTGTTTTCATTGCTTGTATAAATTTTATTCTTTTCTGTCAATAGGTTTTGATGTTTTCAATTTTAATAATTTGGTTATTATTTTTTTTTCTAGACGCTTGAATTTTGGGTGTAATGTTTCTTATTGTAAGTTTCAAGTATTAGGCTGTAATCATGATATTCTTTTATCACAAGTGAAGATATTTTAATAAATTTGAGATGAGACTATTATGTATGAGGTTACTGACTCTTCGATAAAAAAAATAAATAAATAATCGAGATAAAATTTTGTATTTGAGTGGTGGGAACTCACAAGTAGCGCGGACGCCATTCACCATAGATGAAAGTTGGGTTGATGGTTTTTTATTTTTTATTTTTTATTTTTCTCGGCAAGTTGAGTTGATGTTATCGAAGCCCCATGTTAGCTTTTAATTCAGAAGCAAAAACACATAAGCGAAGGCGGTGGCCAAGGCCACGGCCATCGGAGCGGCATATGAGCAACAGCCTCCGCATGCGTGTACGTAGACATGTGCGGCATTCATTGTCGAAGCAACCGACGGGTACATGCAACGACGAGCAGGCCTGTTGGGATCATAATTAATTGCAGGCCTTAATTTTGCTGTCCCTTCCGACTCGGAATCTTTCTTTGCTCATCACAATGCCAAAAAACTTCACTGCCCCAATATCCCCACCACACTATTCACCAGTCACGATGTTAGCAACTCGTACCAATCCACGTCACAAATTATCAGGCCACACCCCTCCGGCCTCCTACTAGTGTTTAGTATAAATGTTGATGCGTAAATATCACACGTAATTATTTTAAAAAAGAATTAATTTATTATTAAAGAATTAATTTTTTCATATTAATTTTATTTTATATTTTATTTATTTAAGTGATTAGACGATAGTGGAAAACTTGCATAATTTATAATTACAAATATCATTTTTTATATATAAATTAAAAATAATGATAACCTTGCCATCTTTCTATAACTTTTTATTATTTTATTATTTAGTTTTATTTAAAGATTAAAAAAATGATTATTAATAAAAATGTATGAATCCGCTTTGTTTATTAATAAGGAAGCTATTCAAAAAATTAATAATTAAAGGTGTTAAGGAAATATTTTAAAAAATAATAAAATTTTAAAACATTAAAAAAATATCATTACCCACTAAATATTTTGCATGCGTTTCATGTTTGTCATTACATGTGATTTGTCGGTGGCTCTTTGGCACAACATTATTATCTTAAAAAAAAACGATTTGAGAAAATAGTTTACTAATTGGACAACCACAAAATTATAAAGAAGAAGCGAAAACAAAAATGAGAAGTTGGGAGATATTTAAGTCTTTTATTTAAAATTTATTTTAATTTTATTATTATAATTTTAAAATTTTTATGCAAAATATAAATTTTTTAAATTTTTTAAATTTTAAAATATATTTTATAAATTTTAAAATAATAATAATATTAAAAAATAAATTAAACTTATCTAAATTTATTTATTTTTAAATTTAAAGTGGAGGGTTTTAAAAGAGGCTGCGAGTTTACTGTAGGATCAGAAGTAACGACAGAGATTCCGACACGGCCCCACCTCTGTTGTCCCCGCACGTCACGCCCCAACCTGTCACTACGAGATTCACAGAGCATGCATGTGGGGACACCACGTCATGTTGAGACACGTGGAAGACTAGCGATCGCTGCACGTGAGAAAGACCGTTTACAGTTTAAAATTAAAATTTTTGACTTACGTTTCGGTTAAATTATAAGAACCAAATATTAAGATATCCATATTAATTTTAAGAGAGATGCTGGGACTTGGTTGAGTTCATTCAGTATCAAAAACAGCCTAACAATGTTTGGACTATTTTAATGATAAATATAATAAAATATAATAAAAATATAATAAAAATATAAAAATATAAAAAAAAAACACAATAAAAGAATAAAATGAAGATAAATTTTAGAGAGATTCGACCCTCAGCCAAACGAAATTGCCGTAACGGACTCATTTCGGATTTAAGGTTGCCGGGACTTCGTCGGAGGTCGCCATAAGTCGTCGTTGCAGGGGTGAACTTGTTGGAACCCGCCGGTCACAATGGAGTGGGCGGTGTCGGCCACCTTTACCACCAACGACGGGTTGTTTTTCAGAAGAGGGTTGTTCCGACCGACTCCCAATTTTTTCTTAATTTTAATATCGTTTCAAAAATATTTTATATATAAATTAATTAAAATTAAAAATTATACTTCAAAATTAAATTTAAAAATAAGTTAAATTACATATTTATAAAACTCAATAATAATTAAGCATGCAGTTCCGATCGTATCAAATTAAACACCGACGAGAAACTCTTACGCACGTACGTTATACGGACACGTCTTATTTTCGTGATTTGTTTTTGGCCAAAACGAAGAACAGTACACACGTTGTAAATGCTGTTGGTCCTGCATGCATGCATGCATGCATGCGTTGCGGGGTCCAAATTATCAAAAGGCTATGCGCAGAAAGACAACCACGATCAGTTAATAGCTTTTACGTACAGGGACATTTTTGTGTGTTGGATTTTGTATAGTTAAATTTTGATCCTGAAAATTATTTATTTATAATTAATTTTTTTTATTAAAATAATTATTTTTTATTGAAATAAATTTATTTTTATAATATATAATTATCTTCGTCATAAATAATCTATTACGAACATTTTTTTTTTAATTATTTATAATGGGTGGTATATATGCACTTTGTTTATGAGGTAAGTTATCTAGCAATAATGCAAGCTCACAAAAAAGAAATTAAAAGTCCAACAACATTGATGAGGGGTCAATTAATTAGCATTAATTCACGGGTCATTTGGCCAAGAAAAAAAACAATTGTTGATGAGGAGGTTTTCGTAGAAGAGGACCGAGACAAGTTAGTATCGTTGTCCATGTTTTGTTTTATTCCACAAGTCTTTTTGTTTGATCCCATGACCCGGTCCGAGATTCCTATCCACCAGTGCTTCTGGTTAAAGTGTCGATCTCTTTGATCTATTATTAAAGAGGTATGGCTTGTTCACGAGTATTTATAAAATTGTCTAGTTCTTGAGTTCAGGATTTATTTTTTTTATTTTTTAGCTTTGGCTTCATAGAAAAATCATGTCGTCTCTGATTGTCTGAAGAATTGTTGGAGGGGGCGGGGGAAGAGAGAGAGACACCTTATAATTAGACTATCAATTTTACCACACATAGGCCCGCGAGGTATAATTTTATCATGCACGAAATGACGTAGGATTAATGAGTGTTTTTATACATAATTTAAGAGTAGCGATCATGTATTTTAAAGTTTTACTTACAATTTTACTTACAAGATTTATTTTATTATTATTATTTTTTTAAATTCAATTTTTAAATTTTAAATTTTATAATTTTCAACCTATCAATAAATGACATGTAGAGAAGTAAATTTTTTTGTAAATATTTATTAAGTAACTTTAGCATTTTTCTAATTTTATTGGCATTATAACTATATATATATATATTAATTATATGTGCGTGTCTGGGTCTCGCCCAGCTCTTATCTGTGCCGTGGCCACTAATTTATTTATTGAATATTTTTAAAAATATTTAAAAAACATATATAAATTTACTACTAATAACTTTGTAAATATTTGAAAAATGAATACATTAGTAATAATTTTGAGTGGTATAATTTAAAGATCACTAGCATTTTTCTATACATTTTGATTGAATTAGAATATTATCACCACTACAAGAAATAATGGCCTTTGCCATGAAGGGTAGTAGTCACAAAAAATTGAAATTAGGGGGAAAAAAGATTTTTCCTATCAAATATTATCGTGGAAATTTCGTGGCATATAATGAGTGACGAATAATATTATAGCCACCGTGAGGGAGAGAGGACGGAATAGCACAAGGTGAGGTGAGGTGATAATCGTCAGGGTTGGGGGCGTGGGGGGGAATTTGTGAATCGAATAGATGGGAGGGGAAGAAGAATTGGGTGTTGTGTACATATAGAGGACTTTTTTGCGGCGAGTACAATTCGCGGCAATTGCTTAATATTTTCGTAGCAAATAGATATAACCCAACTAACTTAGGAAATTTGAAATATTTTTTTGCTGTCCCTACAATCCGCGGTAAAAAGTCACTTGAACTCGTGGTAATAACTGTATTGGCAACTAAAAAATCTTGGGATAGTCATGTCTTTTTTTCATGAAATAATTTGGTAAAAAAAAATACTTAAATCGTAAGAAAAGAAAACTTTTGTCATAAAATATTTTCCACCACAACTATCTTGTGAAAAATATTGTAGTGCACGTAAATTTAGCAGCTAAAAGTGGCCTTTTTAGTAAAAGAACTCGTGGCAAAAACTACTAAATGTTGTAGTGCACGTAAGAACTCTTTTTGAGAAGGTACATGATGGTTGTAATTGATTGGATAGGATCATAAAAAATGCTTAAACTTGAATGGTAAGGTACCTAAGATTAGAATATCACAGGTCATAAAATGGTCTAGAAATCAAATTTAGTTTCTTAGAACTTTTAAAAATAAGAAAATTACTTTAACTATAAAATAATTACATAAAAATAAAGGTATAAAATGATATGACTTGATGTTATATGTCAAATTATAAAGTTAATTTTATTATAAAATAAATCTAATGAATTCTATAAAAATACGTAAGTTTATGAATTTATTTGTTATATATTCTCTCTACATTTGTAGCAACTCTCTGAAAATAAATACTTATCCATAGTCTCTTTACAAAATTTGGTTATTATATAATTGCATCAAGAACTACTACGAGTTCACTATACAAGTCCACTGATTTAAAATAAAAGAAACATTTAAAAACCATGTAAAATCAATGTTAATAGCAAATACATGCATTTATATTCAAAAAATAATTAATAGTTACGATCGACTATAATTATAATCACTCAATACGCTACGTACTATGTTACCGCACAACACCATTATTAATTATTAATTTATTGATCACTTAGTCTCTTTTGGATTCGAAAAAAAGATGAGTTTAATTTATTTTTTAATATTATTATTATTTTAAAATTTTAAAAAAAATAAAATTAGAATTTGAAAAAATGTATATAAAAATTTGTATTTTGTATTAAAAATTAAAAAATATAATAATAAAATAGATATGAGTTAAGATAAGTTAAGAATCCAAACCGTACTGTTAGTAATAAACACAGCCAACAGAAAAAAAAAAAAAAAAAAACTACTAGTAGGATTTCTTTAATGTTATAATGATCTTAACCAAAAAAAGAAAAACAAAAAGAAAAACAAAAATAAAAACAAATTAGCTAGCTGTCGGACCTTATAGCTTAGACTGAAATAACATTGTTAGTTTGTTATTATTCTCTACGAAAAATGTGAGCAAAACAAACAATTGTTACAATAAATTTAGCCATAAGCCAGATATATATGTGTGTACTGTATATATATATATATATATATATACACTCCGTACGTGGGGAAAAAGTCAAGTGTTTTAACCACAAGCCCGTGTTTGGTCGTCAATAAAAGGCGCTATGGATCAGAACATCATCTTCAATTAATTGATAAAATCTGATTTGTTTTTATAAATTATCTTTATTTTTTTTTTAAATTTATCATTATATTTTTTTAAATTTTTATTTAGAATAAAATAAATAATTTAATTTTTTCATCAAATCTCAAAACAAAATTAATATTAAAAAAAATATTACAATAATATATATATATATTTTTATCTTATCTCATATCTAAAAACAAACAAGTTTATTAAGTTCAAACCTTTAGAAAATTTTGAGCTTTGTTTTCTTTTTTTCCCGAATCTTTAAGGCTTTGGGTCACATAAAATTTTGCAAGATCAGAGGATGGCTACAAGTGGACTTAATCCCTCTTACCCGCAGCAGCTTGCATGCATCATGTCATGTTTCCTCTATATATAGATTGGTACAAAGTCTATGTTAAAACAGGTTATCTTCATGAGTATACTGATAATATATATATATATATATATATATTATAGATTGGTATAGAGTCTACTTCATCTAATTAATATATATATATATATATATATACTACCAAAATTGGCAGGCAAGTTTGTATTCGGGGTGGTTAAAACTTAAGGATCGATACCGGTTTTCGCTTTCTGGTGGTTGAAAGAGAGCAGCATAATTATTAATATTGTTTGTTGTTGCTATGTTTCCTTTCATCTACTCCATTAGTGTGGTGTACGTCTATTCTAACAACATGATAATGATTATTCATTACGAAAAAATAGAGTGCTCCACCCATATATATATATAATTAAGCCACAGAGAAACAGGTCAATTATGTCTTTGTAATTTAGGCCTATTTAAATATAGAAATAGTTTTATCTTATTTCATTTTATTTAATTATTATAATTTTTTAAAATTTTCATAAAAAAATACAATAAAAAAATAATTTCTTCAAATTTTAAAATAATAATATATTAAGAATTTATATATTTTAATTATATTTTGTTCAACTTTCAATTCTTATATAAAATCATATAATCTCATCTCACTATTCAAACGAAATTTTAATGTAGTCTGTCACTCTTTCATATATATTTGAGACTCAAAAATATATGTCTATATCATGTATATACATTAAAAGAAAAAAAGAATGTAAAAGTTTAACCTCTTAAAAGTTAAAACTATCTATAACATTATGTTAGTATAAATCCAAGTATATACTGTACTATCAAGTAGTTGAAAAAATCTTATAATATTATGTTATATTATTAGATATGATATAAATGGATAATCTTTTTCTATAAATATATGGTTGGCAATTCTCACGACCATTCTGTATGCGGTTGGCCTGGCTTTAGAAAATGGCATCCGAAACAGTGTCCTATAGCCAGACCGACCAAGGTCGTCTGCCGAACATTTTTGGCTTTTCTCAGCTATCTTACTTATTGGCATATAACCATTTGAATTTACTCCCTCTGTCATTGTCGCATTAGATTTAGATTATACATTAATTATTACTTCCTTCCTTCCTTAATCCAATGATCAGTTGCTTTAATCTCCCACTCAGGGCACATTAGGACAGTTCTGTCGTCCCTACCCCCGATTACGACCCAAAACCATTCTTAATTCCAAACCTTGTCGTATTTATATATATATATATATATGAAAAGCATATATACATCTGATGCGGTTGAGATCTTGACACCAGAAGTCCATATTATTGATCAAGTACCCTGACTAAAGGATTTTTAGTTTTAATTCCAATTAATACCCCTACAAAGTACTTTTATAAAAGTCATTGTTTGACCAATTTGTCCCTCCTTTCGTCTTAAGATTACAGCGAACAAATAAATGGGAACACACCAACACGACAAATGATGCACCCGAGCTAACCAATGACACATGGTCTTCGGACTGACCGAAGACTTCGGCGAGCTAAACTAGACATTAGGATTAGTTAACCGTGGTTACCTCGTAGAGTTAGGGCCGGACGACGTGAATTTTACAATACGGTTTGGTGTTCAGGTGGTTGAGGGAATGCATCTGAAACTCGTGATTATTTTTATGTATATAGACGGTATCGTGATTCGTAGACAAAATCTTTACGGGGTTTTATCCGTTCTTTTAGGGGATATATATTATATTTTACATATATTACTAGTAATCCATCTGAATTTAAGGAGATTTGCCCCCCTACTCGTTTTTTCGTCCCGTGCATTACACTTGCTACATGCAAGATATTACGACTGTCAAAAAAAATATATATATATAATATAAAACCCTTGTTTTTAACAGTATAAAAAATAAAAAATAAAAAATATGAGATTTTAATACTGAAAGGTTGTGTCATTCTGGTGCATTCAGGTAAAGACAATATAACTTGAGACAGTATGTCCATAAAAATTCGTTATAGTCAATAGCAAAATGGTTTGATGGGATATGATTCGGTTTTAACAATGACAAATTTAGATTCGAAATTTTCATTCCCTGGTATTAAAAAAAAAATAAAGACTCATTATTTTTGAGATAGAATAATGCTATATATAATCGTAAAGTTGTAAACGACGTATAATCATTTAAAAAAAAAACTAATTTTTTTTTATGTAGATTTCATATATATTTATTTATTTATTAAAATAATTATATATCGCTTGTAAATTCATGATTATATCTATTATTTCTCTTTAATTAGGATATATAGGTTTGAATATGGAATTTTAGACTAATTTGTATCTCGATTTCTTTTTTTTTTGGAAAGATAATTTGTATCTCAATTAAGTAGGATGGAAATGAATTGCAATTTTAATCGACGTTAGATCTATTTGGTTTGTACCGCGTGTCACATAACTGAAAACCCCGTTTCAATAGGAACAGTTTTAGAATTGGACCCATGCTAGTTCCTTGAATTAGTGAACACAACCTAACAACACGCGCTGAAAAACCGAGAGTAAATAATCAAGAAAGACTAGGAGTGATTTGTTTTTACAACTTATTTGATTTAATTATTATACTTTTATTAACTTTTCACATAAAATAAAAAATTAAAAAAATAATTTTGTTATATCTTAAAAGAAAAAATAATATTAAAAAATATATATTTTAAAATTTTTAATTTTATCTCATCACGTTTAAAAATAAACCAGATCTAAAACTACGAGTGTTCAGTGTATTAAGATTGAAATGAAAACAGAAACAACGACGGAAAAGGGAAAAGAAATTCACCTGAATGTTGGCAATTGGTCTGCCTTGGACTTTTCCGATCCCAAAATAAAATGAGAATAAAAAAAAAAAAAATGTCAGTATTTCCCTACTATTTGTTCTGTTCCGTCAATTCTCTTTCACTCATTTCCAGTCTGGTCGGCAACGAAGCAACTTCAGGTGCTTCGCTTCCTTTACAGTGATAAACACTGTTTCTCACACACGCTCCATATCATCGTCACAATCTTCTTTCCAAGAATTCGTATTTGTGAAAATTCTGTCTCTTTGGGCATCTGGTTTTCCGTGTAAAAGAGTGGTATGTGTTCTGGTGGTAGTACTTCGTGCTCGTTGAAGGAATTGCAACACTCTTAGAGGCGTAAAAAAGTGTTTTGGTGAATTTCAATTCGTTTTCCGTTGATTTAAAGGTAAGCGAGCATCTTCCTTTGTCCCTCTTCAATAATTTCTTTCGGAGTAATGTTATTTCGTTTGGTTGCTGTGAATCTCGACGGAAAGTTCTCAAAGTTGAATCTTGTTTATGTGTATTTAATGGCCTCAACTCTCAGCTGTTTTGTTCTGATTTTCTTTTTATTTTATTTATAAGCAAAACTTTCTCAGCAGCCAAACAGGGGATAACATTCACTGTATAGTTAATATTTCGGAAAATAAAAATGGTTTTCTGTTGGAATTTATTCTTACTGGGGTTAAATCGTTGCTTGCTAGCAGTCTTTTACTTTGGTAAAAGAAAAAGGGAACCCAGTAAAATTAGGACTTCGACGCTTTAAAAGGCTTTGCTTTCCACAATGATTACGGTGATGGATTCTGTTAAAGAAAGGAACTCGGACAAGTGCTTGGACTCTCAGTTATGGCACGCCTGTGCTGGTGGTATGGTTCAAATGCCACCCATTAACTCAAAGGTCTTCTACTTCCCTCAAGGCCACGCCGAGCACGTCCTCTGCGGGGCCACGGACATCGGGAATTCTCGAATTCCTTCGCTCATTCTCTGCAGGGTCTCTGGTATAAGATACATGGCCGACCCTGAGACCGATGAGGTTTTTGCCAAAATAAAGTTAACACCTTTGAGAGACAGTAAATGGGATTTTGAGGATGATGGTTTTGCGGGAAATAGTGGGATTGAGGGGCAAGAAAAACCAGTTTCTTTTGCCAAGACACTGACACAATCTGATGCAAACAATGGTGGGGGCTTTTCTGTGCCTCGTTATTGCGCGGAGACCATCTTTCCGCGCCTGGATTATAACGCTGAGCCCCCGGTTCAAACGATTTTAGCAAAGGATGTTCATGGTGGGATTTGGAAGTTTAGGCATATATATAGAGGGACGCCTCGCCGTCATCTTCTGACGACAGGGTGGAGTAATTTTGTGAACCAGAAGAAGCTTGTTGCTGGGGATTCCATTGTGTTTTTGAGAGCGGATAATGGGGATCTTTGTGTTGGGGTAAGGAGGGCTAAGAGAGGAATTGGGGGTGGGACAGAGTACTTATCTGGGTGGAACCAAGATGTTACAAAGACTGGCTCTCCATTTGGTGGGTACTCTGGGATTTTGAGGGAGGGCGAGAATAAATTGAATAGAAGAAATTCTGGTGTTGAATTGAGGGGAAGGGTTAGCGGTGAATCTGTTGCGGAAGCTGCTACTCTTGCTGCTAATGGGCAGCCATTCGAGGTTGTGTACTATCCTCGCGCAAGCACGCCGGAGTTTTTTGTCAAGGCCTCTGCAGTCAGAGCTGCTTTGCAAATCCAGTGGTACCCTGGAATGAGATTCAAAATGCCTTTTGAAACTGAAGACTCCTCCAGGATAAGCTGGTTCATGGGAACCGTATCTTCTGTTCAGGTTGCTGATCCTGTTCGTTGGCCTGATTCTCCATGGCGTCTCTTACAGGTTCAGTTTTTATTTTCCTATGCATATTTATCCCTCTCAGATTACTTACAAAAAAAAAAAAAAAAAAAGAAATTCCACAGATTAGTATCTATATTATCCAAAACAAAAGATTTTATTTGTGTGATTTTTAGAGACATTCCACAAAATGAACCATTATAGATGGATATCTGGATTTCTATGAGCAAGCACAAAAAGTCTTAGTCCCACATTAAACAGAATTCATGCAATGCCTGGCTTGTATTATGGTGACAATTCGTCATCTCGGCTGTGATTCTAAATTTGGCCGATTGTACTAAAGCTTTTGTGCTAATGATCTTCCTGGCTAATTCCCAAATCTTGGGCAATATGCCTTATGTTCAATATAAATAAAAAAATAATAACTCTAATGCTGCGAAGTAGAAAGACCCATTAATTCATGGTTGACAAACAACTCATATATCAGTTGTTGTACCGGTCCTTCTAAGGGTTCTTTGTTTGGCTTTAATCTGTTTTGTTTATGTTCATGCTTCCAATGACCTTTTGCCAAATACCACCTGCCAGGTAGCATGGGACGAACCAGATTTACTCCAGAATGTGAAGCGTGTTAGCCCGTGGCTGGTTGAACTCGTATCAAACTTACCAGTCATCCATCTCCCGCCATTCTCCCCACCAAGAAAAAAGTTGCGGCTTCCACAGCATCCGGATTATTCCTTAATTAGTCAGTTTCCAATGCCATCTCTTTCCGGCAACCTCCTTAATCCCAGCAGCCCCTTTAGTCGGATATCAGACAATATTCCTGCAGGCATACAGGGAGCCAGGCATGTTCAATTTGGACCATCTTCAGGAGATCTCCAAAGCAACAAAATGCAGACAAGTCTGTTTCCAGTTGGTTTTCAGCAGCTTGATCGTTTGGCTCCTCCTCCTCGAGTCCCTTGTGGTAAGTTCATGGAAGGCACTGATAAGAATGATTTATCTTGCTTGCTGACAATTGGAGGTTCAACCCAGAACCTGAAGGAAAACAATCAAGTAAAGGCGCCACCCCACATAGTATTGTTTGGTCAACTCATCCTGACTGAAGAACAGCGGGGTTCTAAGAGCTGCTCTGGTGATGCAACTGGAAACAGCTCATCAGATGGGAGCCCCGAGAAGTTGGCAAACTTCTCTGATGGCTCTGGTTCTGTGTCACGGCAGAATGTTTCACTGGAGAATTCTTCGGATGGAGGGTCTCCCTGGTACCGAGATCACGAAAAACACATTCCTGCTCTTGAGACAGCTCATTGCAAAGTTTTCATGGAATCTAAGGATGTAGGTCGGACCACCCTTGACCCATCCCTTCTTGGGTCATATGAAGAGTTCCATGGAAAGCTGGCCAGCATGTTTGGGATAAGGAGTTCTCATTCGCCGACCAACATGCTCTACCAAGATGCTGTGGATGCTGCTAATCACACTTTGAGATGAAACATTTAGGTATTAAATTCCGCGTCTTGACTCTTAATGAACCAGTTTATTTTAGACTGGCATTCTTGAGTTTTAAGCAGTCTAAGCAGAATCTAACAATTTCACTTTTTAAAAAAAAAATAATAATAATAATAATCTTTGGCAGGAACTTTGTGATGACAGCAAGAAGGCTAACCATTCTTACAGATTCCAGCAGTGACAACATAGGAAGTTAGAGAAGGAGCAGCATCAGTTTATTGTACAGTTGAATTCCCAAATTTGTTTTTCTATCTTCACCTAACCATTGGAGAGGTGTGGAGTAATCCATCTTCATCCAATTTTGGAATATTGTAGCTTAATTTAAGGTGTTTTCCTGGAAACTAGTTCTGTAATGGGTTTGATAATGCCAAATTCCATTATGCAAATCTTTTGTATGGTGTTCTAGTTTCTCTCACAAATATATCTCTGCAAAATTGCAAATATAAAGAAGTTTAGCTTCTTTTCCAGCTCGAGGTGAAATTGTTGTACATATCTGTTTTGAGTGGATGGAGGATTTGCTTCACTCATTCTATGTTTGGGAGCATATACATATCAACTTATAAATTTTGATTAATTTTCACTTATCCATATAAAAAAGGATGCTTTAATCATAAAAGAGTTATACAAAAGTAAATTCACAAACTAACGTAGTTTGCTACGTCAAATTATAAAGTTATTTTTATTATAAAATAGATTTAATAAATTTTATGAAAGTTTGATTGCGTCCAAGCATATGTAATAATACAACAGACAATGGAGAATGGGACAGAAACTCAAATAAACAGTTCCAATAGTTTCCTAAATAAACCCAGAGGAATACCATTACCTAGAAATTAGAATGCCATGACGTTGTGGGTCAACCGATCCGAGTCACCAGGCATGAAAAGCAAGGCACTTGACTACTTGAGTGCCGATATATCTCCGCACAATCAGAAAGTAGAAACTATAAACAGTTTGCCAGTCAAATTGCCCAGTCAATAATAAGCTTACTGGCCATCAGGTAACTTAACTGCGATATTTTAGTTGTTATGCCCTATGACTACCTAAAAGGCACTTTTTTGTGTGAATTTTCTTTGTAGTCAAGCAGGTTTATTTGATTAATGCACGCCTATTATGACTAGGCATGTGCTTTTGTTTAATTGGTTCTCATTGTGGAGTCATGGAATTCATATTTTGTGCTTTTATTTAAGTGGCTCTCAATCATTTAAAAGATAACAACTTAAAATATGTCACAAAAATAATATGATTGAAATTAATAAATTATAGAATGCATAAACGCTGTATAATTATTTTGAAAAAAATGAATAAATATAGATCTCATGTATAAAAAATTAATTTTTTAATAGTAGATCTTACTCTTGTTTAAAGTAATTATGCAATAATAATACATTCTATGATCATATATAGTATTGTTGTTTTTAAAATAGATTAATAGATGCTTTTTTAAAAACAAAATAACACGTCTTTCTACCTGTTCCAAATCAAATGGTTGAAACTTTGGGAACCATCCTTCCTCCCTAGCCCTAGTTGAGATTGTTTTCTTTCAATTTATAATATGCATACCGACTCAGAAGTAAAGAAATAGCAGAGGCAATGAACCTACTTGTAGTTTGAAAAATGACATTTAAGATCATTAGCTGTAAGCAGAGACATGCAATAAACATTTTACAAATCAAGAAGACAGACAAGACACTCGTGCGTGGAAATGGGATCGATGAATAATGAACTCCAACGTGTTCTATATTAAATTGTTCATCTCACAAAAAAAGAGAGTAGAAATGGAAATCCCCAAGTAATTAAAAAAAAAAAAAAAATACTTGAAATATACAACGGCTAGACACAAAAGGGCCACTAGGGGAAGTGGACAAGGTCAGCCATTGCCGCAATATTAGGAGAACCGAAAACAAAACAAAAAATAATTTCGATTGCACTGATTTTTATATTCAACGAGACAGAGTGTTGAATTTGAGAACCGATTACAGATTTCAATGGCTTAGTTATAACGTGTAAATTAAGCGACCAAGATCCAAGAATTTCATGGATAATGTTGTGGTCAACCAATATATCGCGGATTTCCCAACTTGGGAAATCGGGAATTACAACCTGTTCTCCAATTTCATGTTTATTTTTTCTTTAATTATAACATTGAGGCCGGGTTTGTACATTATTAACATGATCTATTTGAGAATGTGACTATTTTTAAATATTTGCAAACTATATTATTATTTAAAGACTATTCATTATTACTATTAGGCTGGACATTATTAACACAATCTTTTTTATTTTTTAATAGTTTTAGCAAACTTTTTTACAAAAATAAGAAAATTAATTATCTGAATTTTGAATCTTTGAATCCCAAACCCAAATGAACAGACTTATTCATTACTATTAGTGGGACAAGGCCTCATTGAGGTAATCCCACCCCCTGCCCCTGCCAAGCTTTCTCCCTAAGGGAAAGGAGCCCGGACCTTGAATGGGGGAGTGGGTTGCCATCCCGCTCATGCGGGAACGGGACAGTTGAAGGCGGTGTAGCGGGATGCGAGCTCTGTTGCCCACCCGTATCTTAAATACTCTTAATTCTTAGCATCCAAATGGAATTTGAGTTGGAGTTAGAGAATATAGATTGGACAAAGGAAATGGTGGGCCGGTGAATAGACTGCTTTATGCTTGAAAAGTTGGGTCCAGATCGGGCCATACGGGGGAGCATCTTGACATCAATTTTGTAAAGAGCGTTGAGAGAAAAAGCCCATATGTAGACCCCATGGACTACTACATCCTATTTGACACTTCAGTTTGGTGCATATCCTGATAACTGGGCTTTAATAAACAGAGTCCACCAACAAGCAAACATTTCCGTTGAATAAAAGTATCATTGACATGCCATGCATCAATACTTTCTTTTTCTTTTTAAAAAAAAAAAAAAAAAAAGAATCTCAAAGAGTGTATTATAATAAAGAGTAACCTTTTTCATAATTGAAGTTATATTTTTAGATCTCATTATTTTTTATTTATTACAATATAAATTTAGGCAATGAAATACATTAATCAAATCTATTTATCACACTTTAAAATGTTAACATTAACATAATAAATAATGATACTCCAGCTACATCTACACTACAAAATGACTTAAAAGGAAAAGAAAAAGAGGGGCATATTCCTTCCTTCGTTCCTTGGGAATAAAACGACGAAACACAAATTTACAAATTACAATACAAAGAAGAAAAATGAAACGGCCAGCAGCTAGAACTAGAAAGTTAGAAACGGCCAGCAGCTAGAACTAGAAGCATATAATCACCCTGATCTCCAACTGCTTCCACGTATTTGACACACCTACTCTTCTCCTCTTCTCTTCTCTTCTCTTCTCCTCTTCTCTTCCTCTACCGACCGTCTTCTCCATCTATCTCCACCCAGGAAATCCGACTCCAAGCTATTGCCTTCACTCACTTCAACTCATCGAAATGTCAGGTTCGTTTATATTCCATTTCCATTTTTTCTACTTTCTTTAAAAAAAAGTTCAATAAACTTTTAATAGTATCTCTATGTTTATTTCCCAATCGCTTGGATAATCTACCAATTATTCGCTCTGTAGTTTAGTCCCAGCCGCCCGTTTAATTAACCCCTTTATTTTTCCGGATTTATGTTGATTTAACAAATGGAAATACAATTTTATCAATATCTCTAATTTGAAGTGTGTGAATGATTTGAGAGCTTCTCAGAATTAGCTTTTAGTAGCTTTCTATACAATTTTATTAGTTCGCACTAGTTGCTTAGAATATTTCCTCTTAAGTCCATCGCCACTTCAGTAGCCATTTCTGGCCTCTCTTTCATAACCACCCGTTTGACATGATTGCAGGGATACTGATTATTGTGAATGAGGTATTGGTAAAGGAGGTTTCTTGTTTTATAAGTTTAAAGGTTTTCTTAACCATCCAAAACAAAGTCGAACGAATAAAACCTTTGTTTCGTGGCCCGTACAATGAAATGGGGGGTTGATCGATAATTTAGTCGGAAGATTTGAATGGGTTGCAATAATCAGTCTGTAATTGATGCGGATTTTATCTGCCGTTCTTACCCTTAGAACCCATCTTATAGGGGCAAAGGCTATTGGTAGGAACGTTTCACCTCCTGCTCGATAGCCCAATTTGGTTGAGCATGGGAAAAATTAAATCATTTTATTTTTTCTCTTGGAAATTAAGAGAAAATAGTAAGATAGCAAATAAAATTTTGATTAAGCTTTGATGACAATGGAGCCTGATAAAAATTGAAAATTTTTATGCAGCAATTTCAGGGAAGGTTGTCCATAATGTTTGTGTATCACAGTGCTACCAACAGAATAGGCAAATCATCAGCACTCAATATCGAAGGGACTGTTGTGCCCCTTATGTGCGCAACCTTCTTCCCTTTCGAGAAGGGAAGTTGGCATGGACTGGCATTTCTTCCATGCAACTGCACACCTTATCAAAACACCGGAGTGGTTTTGTTAACCGTGGAACTGTTCACTGCAATGGTCTGTTCTAGACTCTCACTATCCAGGTTGATATGGAGTGCAAAACTAGAATTTCTAGACACCCTTAGATTACTCACCTTTTTTCGTTTTCTTTTCATTCATCAAATTCAGTCCATTGTTTGTGCATAGATGGTGTAGATTCATTTTTGCTATTGGATTGGCCTCGCTTGCAATCTGACTTTTTTAATATCATAGAACTTTCATAAATTATTTTTAATCTATCAACATTTTTGCGTTTGGAATTCTCTCGCAGCTACTCCTACTACTACTCCTACTACTTCTGTAGTGCCATCTCTTGACAAAGTTGATTTCTTAAAGCTTCAAAATGGAAGGTATAGAATATGCCACCATTGTACGTTCTCAGATTTTAAATGTTCTGTTTGGGATACATAACAGTTGCTGTGTCGTTGATTAACATATATTTATTTTATCCTGTTTTAATCTTACGAGAATTGTAAATTACTAATGGATTTATGATTTTCAATTGCTTCTTGCACTGATTTGAAGTTAATACTTGACAATCATAGTTTTAAGCAAAAGTGATGTCTTGATCTAATTTACAAATGTGCTGGTGAATTGTTTTGTTTCAACACTGTATTCCCCCACAGGAATAACATTCAGTTTGACATTTACAGTTCTTGAGTGATCTGGACATGCAGCAGGGTCCAGACAATGAGAGAGTGGTGTATTTATACATGAGCAGAACTTTCCGTAGAGTTTCCATGAACCCTTGAGAGTGTGTTATGTATAGCTCTGCTTACGTAATGTGAAATGATGAAAATATATGGCCAACTTAATGCCACTATCACCCCCTCAAGCATACAAAACCTTCAACGGTCGACTTTCGAATCTATGGCTTGTGATTGTATTTAACCGGTAGCAGTAACAGCTTCCTGCTGGTCTTTTGGACCAAAATATTGCCCATGTTAATTTCATTTTCTCTGACCTGTTATACAGATGGTGCCTTATCCTCTATTTCCTAACAAGCATATGATTGGTGTCACTTATGGATGTTGTTGAATGTACACAGTGATATACGGGGTGTTGCTGTTGCTGGTGTTGAAGGAGAGCCTGTCAACCTCACTGAACCAGTCGCAGAAGCAATAGCAGCTGCCTTTTCTGGATGGTTAGTTGAGAAAAAGAAAGCTGATGCCTCTGGTCGTTTGAGAGTTTCCATTGGTCACGATTCCCGAATATCTGCTCAAGTGTTACAGGTTTCTTGCCCGAATATATTAGTGTTTGCATCTTCCCCGTCACAGATATATATATATATATAAATATGTATATGTATATAGAATCAGTTATCTCTGCTGACAAGACAAGTTTAATTTAACTTCAGGATGCAATTTCACGAGGTATTTTCAGTGCAGGCCTGGATGTTGTTCAATATGGGTGAGTAATGACTTTTTGTAATTTTTTTTTTTTTTTTATGTTTATCCTCTTGTTGGTATATGCTTTAGGATCTACTAAGATCAATGGTTTTTGTTCATTTGAGTGGTGCTACTGACGTAGATCATACCTGGTCTAGCAAAAATGTTGACTAGTTTGATTAGAACTCATGTTTTAGATTTATATCAACTTCAAGTATTTTTCTTTGCCTTTTTGTAGATTAGCATCTACACCAGCAATGTTTAACAGCACACTTACTGAAGATGATGCTTTTTTATGTCCAGTTGATGGGTCCATTATGATAACAGGTAGATTAAACATTACCGATCAAAAAACAGTTAGATTAAACATGTTATTATTCTGGTATAATTTTCATTACCGTTATTCTGGGTCTTTTGTAAACCATGTTACTTCACGGCCAAAACCATTCCCTTTTTTTTTTTTTCTCCTATTTTCTTTTGTGTATCATAGATCCAAATTCTTAGTGACCTTGGTCTAATATCTATGATTGGCACTTGTCACGGTTCAGCGAACTGTGGTTTATTTCTAATCTTCAGGAAACTCTGTATTTTTAAAGTGCTTTATCTCTCATTTGGTTATAAGGTTAATTCTACTTAGTTGAAATTCTAATTTGTATGTCCTGCAAACAGCAAGTCATCTGCCTTACAACAGGAATGGATTCAAGTTTTTCACAAATGCTGGAGGGCTTGGGAAAGCTGACATCAAAGACATCTTAGAGCGGGCTGCAGATATATATAATAACTTTACAACAGAATTTTTGATGACTTCAAAGGAACAAGCTCATGCGTCGATAAAGAAAGTTGATTACATGACTATATATACATCTGATCTTGTAAAGGCCGTCCGCAAGGCTGCAGGAAACACAGGTATTACTCCTGAAAATATTTCAGTGAAGCTGAAATGTGTCTGTGATTAAAATCATTTTCTCCTGTTACTTGAAGTGCATGATAGAAATTTCCATCGTTGTGCTGTTCCCAACATACTGTAATAAGGTCTTGCATATCTGAAAATGTTAGTATCATTGTTTTTTTTCCCCAGTTTTGTGTCACCAGGATGTCATCTTTTCTTTCTCTTGCATTTTTTTTTTCTGAGATTTTTTTACCTGTTTGCTAATTGCAGAAAAGCCGTTGGAGGGATTCCATATAGTTGTCGATGCAGGGAATGGAGCTGGAGGATTTTTTGCAGTAACTTCCCTTTGCAATTTTGTTTAAACTTTTATTTGACTCATTCTGGGCATAAAAGTTTATTCATGGTTAACTATATGCTTTAACACAAGATCATGGGGCTTTCAGTTTTGAACTTGGAAAATCAATCTCTGCTTGCCATTGTTGGTGCCATCATGTCCACCAATGTTAAATAGTACAATCATTGAATTCGGAAAATCAATCTCCAGCTCGATGTGGCCATTACAATATAAACCCTTATTTTCTCCTGTGTTGAAGTTTGTACCTCCATACATGTTACCTTGACTGTTGTGTGCCTTTTGTGAAGTGAGGATAGACAGCAGATGCTTGGAACTCCCACGCTTGGTGAATTATTTATTTGTCTGATTAGTGATATTGTCCCATGGTCTTTGGACCAAATGGCACTTCCTGCCTCTTTGAATAAGGGGTGGAGGGTAAGGTGACAGGTTCAATCTTGTGTGGGTGTAAGTCATGTATTTGCCTATAAAAAAAAGTAGTGCTCAGTTAGCTTAAGTTACTGGATTGTGAAATAATACTGTTGCTTGATATAAGTTGTCCTTCATATAGTCCCCTTAAGGCAATCCATGAAACATATCTTCAACTCTTATTTGATTAGCGTGTGATATCCATGTGTATTTCGGTGGTTTGTCAGGCAAAGGTGCTTGAGCCTTTGGGGGCAGTTACTGCCGGTAGTCAGTTCTTGGAGCCAGATGGTAATATTTAAAATCTAAATAAATAAAAAAATTGATTGCTTCATTACTGGTATTTGAAATAAATTTGTTTTGGGATCAGGTATGTTCCCAAATCATATTCCAAACCCGGAGGACAAGACAGCAATGAAAGCTATAACTCAGGCAGTTCTTCATAACAAGGCTGATTTGGGGATCATCTTTGATACTGATGTTGACCGGTATTTGTTGTTCTCACTTGTGAGATGATCTAACAGGCTCTTATAACGTTTAATTTTAATCATTTATTTATTTCTGTATAGATCTGCTGCTGTTGATTCTACTGGCCATGAGTTCAACCGGAATCGCTTGATTGCCTTGATGTCTGCCATTGTTCTCGAGGAAGTAAGATTCCCTTGTTTCTGGTGTCTCAAGAACATATTTACATTTGAGACGCTGCTCAAAATTCCCCTTAGTAATCTTTTCTGTTTGTTTTTTCCCCTAGCATCCTGGAACAACTATTGTTACGGACAGTGTGACTTCAGATGGTCTGACCACATTTATTGAAAAGAAACTTGGTATGGAAAGATCTATGTAGCAATATTCCATTGTTTTGTCTCACATTAAGGCATAATACCTTGCAATTTCTTACAGGTGGGAAGCACCATCGGTTCAAAAGAGGCTACAAAAATGTCATTGATGAAGCTATTCGTTTGGTAGTGCAGTTTTCTTATTGGTAGAGTTTGATTAAAACTTGTATTGATAGGAAGTAAATAAGAAAAATATTGAATCTGAGGCTTAAAACCTGATAAATTTCTTTTTTTTCCTTGCATGCATGGTCTTTATTTCAAAAATATGGGATATTATATATATGTATGGTAAAACTCACCATTTTTTGTTGTCCTTTGAGAATTAGAATGTTGATAATGAAATCAACAGATTTTTTGTTAAAAGCTTTGGTAAGGCCATAATACACGCAGGCTGCAGCTTTCTTTATGATTCAAGCTGACTAGCTTCTATAAAGTACTTCTTCTAATAGTAATTTTCTTGGTCTTGCTTTGTTATTTAATTTTGTGTATCGTCTTTTGATTAATGGAAAATTTCTTGTCTTGTTTTCTTACATTAAATCAAATGTAAAAGTGAAAAAGTGAACTTTAAAATTTGTGGTGTGCTGGTTGCAACTTCTATGGCCCTCATCTTACTTTTTATTAACTTTTAACTGAAATAATTGCATTTCTGACAGAACTCTATTGGTGAGGAGTCACATCTGGCTATTGAAACCAGTGGCCATGGAGCTCTTAAGGAGAATCACTGGCTTGATGATGGTGCATATCTCATGGTAGGCTTTATATGTAACATTTCATTGGTGTTTCTTTTAGTTTGCTTAGCTGTCCGCCATTGGCCAGAACCCAGATATATGGAGAGGCTTGCTCCTGTCGTTCCTGTTGTTTATTGAACGTTGTGGCCATATTTGCAGGTCAAAATCTTGAATAAACTTGCTTCAGCCAGAGCTTCAGGACTGGGTGGTGGCAGCAAAGTTTTAACTGATCTGGTACAGGGTCTGAAGGAACCAGCTGTTGCTGTAGAATTGAGATTGAAGATCAATCAGAATCACCCAGAACTTAAAGGAGGGTATGCCACTGCATATGATTTCTGTAAACTTTATTCTTTGTGCATGTACTGTGAAATCACCAATAAATTTTAATGTCCAGATCTTTCCGGGACTATGGAGAGGCAGTGCTGAAGCACTTGGAGAACTCTGTTGAATCAGAGCCAAAGCTTCAAAAAGCCCCTGTTAACTATGAAGGGGTAAGCTTAGTCCATATTAATAAATTCTCTGGAATAATAATAATAATAAATTTAAATTAAAAGAAGAAGAAGAAGAAGACAACCTTGATTTAAGTTGATCATTTGGACTTCTATAGATGCAATCATGACGCCATGACTAGTTGGACACTATTTGTGGCATTAACATTCGCTGAATATTTGCTCCTATTTTTATCTGATATTAATGCTCATCAACCGCCCCCACAAAGTTGATGTGTCCTCCTTTTCATTGATTATGATTGATGGTTTTATGTTTTGGCTGTGGAGAATACAAATTTAGATGGTCATGATATGCATATAATGCAGGGAAAGATAAATGGTGGGTAATTTATTTTATAATTTTGGATGAGTAATCCTGCAAAGTATTTACAGCAGCGAATTTCTAGTTGTATTAGCGAAAGAGTTCCTTCGTATTTATTATCTCTCTTCTTCTTGTTGTCATCATTATCTGGTGTTTTTTTGCATTTTGAAGGCACCGTAAACGCATGTTTCTAAAAATTTCACATAAACAGGTCCGAGTGTCTGGCTCTGGGGGGTGGTTCCTTCTTAGACTCTCACTACATGATCCTGTACTTCCCCTTAACATCGAGGTGCACAAGTATTCAATATTCTGTCTGAGCCGTTATGTTCAATATTAAAAGATTATTTTGACTAATTTCAAACCACTGTAGGCACCAAGCAAGGAGGATGCTGTCAAACTTGGACTTCATGTTCTTGCTGCTGCCAATGAGTTCCCAGCACTGGATACGTCTGCCCTCGATAAATTTGTCCAACCATAGACTTTGGAGCTTATCCAAACTGGCAAAATTAGTCGGCTTTTCCATGCGACACTTCTCTTGAAAGGGGGTACCCTTTTCTTAATGAGGATGATCTGCAACTTTTGACTCTGGATTATGAGATGCTACAGGAAGTTCCAGGCCACTGATATAATTGCCTCCAAAAATGGGCACTTTGTATGGAGATATTAATGGTGTGGCATTTTCATTGTCGATTGTGATATATCGCTGTCTTGGATTGCTATTCCGTCTACACACAACTTGTTTACTCATCAAGACATATGATGGGCACCACCGGCCTCTTTCCTTTGATCGAATGGAGTCTGCAGTTAGTTGTGGTTTTTAAAACAGAGGTTTGAACCTTTTTGTCCTGTGCCTGTTGGCGAATAAATTAACAAAACGAAAGGTGTCCCGTTCCATTTTTTCAGTTTTACCCGAACTACCAAAACGACATGGTAGATTCTGCAACCAGCATTTATCGAATAATGCTACTCGCCATCTTTTTTTTTCTTTTTTTTTTGTAAGTAAATACTACTCACCTTCCTCATTCTCATCATCCTTTTATTATTTTATAATATGATATTAAATAATTGATTCACAAGTAAAATATAATAAATAATATTCAATCATCTGATGCCTAAAGAGAATGATGAAGAGATTTGTTGTATGAATTATTGGGCCTAGGCGGTTGATGCACCCATGATTTAGAGGTGGCATTACATTTTGCTAAGCCTAAGCCCACTGCTGTTAACAGATTTCGGTTCGTTTGATCTTAAGAAGATTTAGGCACACCAACACAGTCACAGACCAAATAATCACAGTAAACCAGAGGGAAGGAAGAAGCATCCATATCAGCTAGCAAATATGTTACTCCATTGTGACTATGTGATTGCTTTGAAGGAATCGTATATATCAAACGAACAAGTCATGGCACAATGACATGCTCCAGAAATAATACATTGCCACATGATCGGCAACAGATTCCTTCAGTTAATCTCAGTATCTACATATACAACAAACTAATCTCGACCCTCCTACTCTTTGAGCTTTCTATTTCAATGGTAATTTAACCTTTTAATTTTCACATTAACCAGTAGCTGAAGTGTTTAATAACTTCATCATGAAGCTGAACATAATTTCCGGTGAGGTCTTGGGCTGGGGCCAGTTAGCTCCTGCTGGGACCTTGATACATCTGAAACCCTGGCCTTTATATAGCTTTGAGGCCCCGGGATTGTTTAAGTCACAGTGCAATGCAATGGCACGGCAACCCCAGCTCCTGGCTTGAGCCTCAGCCTTTGCTACGAGCTTTTTAGCTATTCCCTTGCGTCTGAATCTCTCCCGAACGGCAACATTTGATATATATGCAATTCCAGTCCTGTGATAAATTCATCAATGCTGCACTTGTGAAGAATCACTAATTAAAAAGGAACCATACAAGCCAGTCTCCTCATTTCCACCCGAGAGAACTGCGAGCAGGGAGTCTAAAGAGATAAAGTAGTCTAAACCAACTCGAACTATAATATTAGCATCTTTAACAAAAAAATTCATAATAAAACCACTACATTTTTCACACCCACTTCGTGCATGCTGGATTTGATTGTTTTAGCCTTCTAATCAACATGCATTCGTAACAATTGTAGGAACACTTCGGGAATTTTTTGACAGTTTATTTTTGGAAAAATTCAAAAGCTGACACCAACTTTGTCAATAATGTAACCTGAGAAGAATTACAAACATACAGACGAAATCCGAACACAAATGAAGTTTTGTAATTAGCAGTGATGCATCCACTTGCACACCTAGCAAAATCAAATTCATATAGTCCACACAATTGACTGCCAAATGACTTAATATAAAAGGCCATGATGAAAATGCATGTTGCCTAACGGACCAGTGGTCATCTTATATATACACACTTCACTGCCAACAACCATGGCTCTTGAATAAAATGAGGGTAGCATATATCCAACTCAATAATTCTTCTGTGGACGCCTTAACAGATGAAACACTTTGTTTCCTATGTGATTCAAATGATGGTTTTGAGATAATAAAGATTTCTAGGATATTATGGTTCATCTAGAAAGTCATTCACTATAACAAGACTACATAAGTGACATTTGCTTATATTATTTAAGGTTTCACAAATCAACAGACAACATAACCTGAAAAAGAAAATAAATTTCTTAGGGATTATTAGGGGTGTAAGAAAAAACCGGAAAACCAAACCGGACCAGTCCAAACTGGTGGAATTGGTCTGGTTTTGGTTTGGTACCGGTCCGGAATCGGTTCTCATAATGTCAAAACCGGTGGATACCGGTTCGGTTTCGGTTCTAAACTTTTTAAAACCGGACCAGACCGAACCGGACCCGTTCAATATAATACATATTTTATATCAAACTTTTTAATATTATATGTAATATAAAATAATATTTTTTATATTATATATAATATTTTATAAATTACTATATAATGTAAAATAGTTATAATTTATATTTTATAGTCTAATACTAATAGTCTAATACTATATTACCATTAGTAATATAATTTAAGTCCATATATAAATTATTATACTAAATGATTACTTATAAAATAATGATATAGTAATACTAATATATTTTTTTATAAGAAGTAATACTAATATTATTAGTATTAATATCCTAATACTATCATTATCAATGATATAGTTATTGAACTTACTATAAGAAATACTAATATATAATTATTCGAATCACTATAACTAATACTAATGTTTAATAGACTAAAATATATTAATTTAAAACTGAAAAACCAGACTGGAACCGGTAAAACCGGTACTACCGGTTTTAGGGGTAATCGGTACGTAATTAGTTTTAAAATATACAAAACCGGTAGTACCGGTTCAATTCTAAATTTTATCTAAAACCGGACCGATTACACCTCTAGGGATTGTACTTAATCAAAATCCATAGAAAACCAAAGGGAGTACGCAAGTGCACAACAACTCAATCAGGAACTAAGAAGCACACGAGAAATGCTGCACAAGGTTTTGGAATTTTGATAAAAACTCATACAAGACCAGGAGTATATAATGAAATCACCTTCTCTGACGGAGTGGTCCTTTCCGAGGAAGGAAATCGGCCACAGTATCCACTGTTAAAATTCCAGCCACATATCCTCTATTGAGATTGAATTTCCCATCAAAAGCACCAATTTTGCAATCTTCACTTCCAAAAAAGAAGGCTTCATTGACGGTCTTACCAATTACAGCAACCAAACAAGTTCTTCTGCAACCATTGGGTAAAGAGAATCCGGCCAGCATTGCCATCAGTCTGTCAACCCTCAGCACAAAATCTAAGGGGAAGGAGTATTCAGGGAAGAAGGAGCTGCAATGAGTCTCAGCCACTTCCCAACAGTCCTCTAACCTGGCCTCCCTAACAACAATTTGGGGGGAGACGATGGGAAATAAATCCACCACTTGACTGGCTCCGCAAACTCCTGCACCCAAAAAAAAAATTCTCATTGAAAATTAGAAAAATTACAAATTAAATGTAAATCCACCAATCATCCAATGGCGCTAGTGATTTTTCATACCCAAAACAATACGCAGCTTCAAGGGGAAACAAAGCTACAAACATTTCACAGATGCATATACATAAACACTGAGGAATGATATTGGGGGTACCTGATTTGGAGGGAGAGAATCCATGAGAAGAGCGAGGAACCCTAGAAGGGAAAGATGGATTCGGTGATTTCTTGAAATTAAAATTGAGGTTGTTGAGACAAGACGAGGTTTTGGAGTTGTTTATGGATGCAGAGGTTGAGGAGACCGAAATTCCCAACGGTATGCTCCGCATGTCTCGGACGATTTGTATCCCTTTCTTTTGCTAAAGAATCGGAGATTCTTGTTGGACGGGACTCGGTCCGACGACACTGAACTCAGTCCCTACGTGACGAACTCACTTATCACACTCCGTTGGTGACCCACCTTCACAGTGGAAACGCAAGTGTCACTATAGAAATTTAAAGAGGCCATGGGAAGGTAGTACCGATGTACCATGGTCCATGGTCCATGCCACTCAAAATTTCTTGTCAAAGGGATTTTATTTGTAAACTCACCAAGTTTGATTATTGTAAATTTTTAATTATTATAAATTAAATCTGGCACGTCACATTAAGTTCTACTTAATATTTTTTATGGGTTTGTAAACTTTACTTCAGTGATATTTTGTTGTGAACCACAATTTGTTCTAATATAACTAATTTTAGTCTTAAAATTTTTTTCTTAAAAGAGGAATATATCCCTTAATTTAATTACTAATTCTCATTTAAGACCAAAGAATACTATGATTTCATAATTCAATCCATTGACAATTACAAAATCCAAGAACTTGGGCTCGGAAAAAAAATTCTCTTAAAATGACGCTTAGCGGTTACAACAAATGGATTATGCTATATACAATAAAAATTGTGCAAATGTTGTATAATTTAAAAAAAAATAAAAATAAAATATATTTTTAAGAAACAACGTTTTTAAATAGATCTCATGTTTTTCACAATTTTTTTTAATATACCTATCAGCTTCTGATCGTAAATATTATTTTTTAATACAAAAAGTCTAAGTTGAAGAGCCTTTTTTTTTTTTGTTGTTGGGTACATCTTGAAATAAATATATGGCCTGATCCCGTTCTTTAATAAAGATTAGAACATTCATAATTTTGCACTAAATCATAGCACCTATTTTCACCATGATACGATACCATTATCACGACAATATTTTTCATTTTCTTTGATTTATATTTTTTTTTATCAAAAATGTTAAGAATAAACGCTAGAAACAAGCGACGGACAAATGTCATCTAATAATTTATAATATTTGGTGTGTACTACACAATATCTATAAGTTGAAAGAATGAAAAAATAGATATGAAATTGAAAAAAATATATCTGAAACGTATTTTTTATCATGTTATATAACTTAATGTTTGTTTGCCAATAATCTCTGGCATTTGTTTATAGTATTATTCTTTTTTTTATTCTTAAATATTTTTTTAATTTATAATATCATTAAAAATATTTCTCTAATCAATAAATAAATAAATAAATAAAAAGTGAATTTTTTTTATATCAATAGATCTAATTGAAATATTTTATAAAATAATTTAGTTTTTTATTTTTACAGTTCGGTGAATTGTTGACACACAGACAAGCGTCATACAATCTTGAATCTGACGACAGAAACGTCGTAGCGTTCTGCCAATCAGGCTCTTCGATATCTGTAAGGTTGGATCTTCCCCCCCGCCTTTCAATTGAAAAGAGGGGTGACAACAGAAAACTACCAGGCTGCCAACAGGAAAAGCTTAAAAATATAAAAAAAATTCAACAATCTCTTATATAAAATTGTGAAATACCTAAATATTATGTAAATATTTTGTAAAGAGTAACATTTATTATTAAAAAAATTAAATTTTTTTATACGTATGATCCGTATTTACTCATTTTTCCACAACCACTGATACCACACTAACACTAAAAAAATAAACAAACATAAACGTTCTAAAAAAACAAATTCGATAGGTGGAATCCCTCGTGTGATACATTATTTCCCTTGAAACGCTGAGTGATTGTGACTGTAGTCTGTAGTGTGAGTTTCAATCAATTGTAGAAATAAAATATGGAACCCAAATCCTTAGACATTAACGGGAAGACTAGTTAGAAAAGCCAAGGTGTGTGGAGACGTAGACTTGCCAAACAGGGAACACCAAGAAGGAAGCTTTTTAAGCACTCTCTCAGTTTTTGATGTTAATCTGTCCACATCGGTTCTCAGCTTCAAAAGGGGTCTCTCATCCCCTCTCCCCTCCTCCGCCTTGTCACTGGATCCTGTAACATTTTTCTTCCATAAAAGAGCTAGATCAAATATAGTAGGTGCACTCTTCCCCCCTGAAAATTGAATTATGTGCCATCCATCCACACTGCTCTTCCCACCAAGTGGAACCAACTCCTCTGCATTTCCTGCATTCCGATTGAACATTAAAAAGAGACATGAGATGGAATAACATTGGGTAAGCTAGCTCAAAACAGATCAATGCGATGATAATTGAACATGGAGCCAGGTCTTCCCGCTAGGCAGAGCAAGAAGTTGACGATGGAAGTATTCAGAATAACAATGCCTTCTATAGGGCCATAAAGAAATAGGATAAATGAATGGAAGAACAAAGCTAGCTAGAAATAAAGAACGCACATTGATTAAAATCCCTCATACCTTTTAACTTAAAATCTTCTATTTGCTCGAAATTGATTGCAAGAGACCAGCGTATTGAGCCTTTTGTATCAACTGCAACTTGTGTGATTCTTTCACTCTTCTTGATATCACTATCGACACGAAGCGTGGGAATATCTGATTCACTCCACCCATCTTCAGTGTCATCATTCGTCCAACAACCATATTTGACTGAAAAAGTTACGAAATCGATAACTTTATCTCTACCACACTTGAAACCTTCTTTAATATGTTCCACCTCCTTGTTCAACTTTCCAGGAGTTACAGAAAACAGAGAGATGTATGAGCTAGTGTCTTCCTTTCCCTCAAATCTCCCCATTGTATCTACAACGTGCACAACCTGGGAAGCATAAATTATGAGAAGCATAAATTTTTTGAATTTTCAACACATACAGAAGAATGCAATAAATTGACCAAAGGCATGGAGAAACTAGAATGATGTAGCAATGGAGAGCTAGTGGTTAATACAACAACTACATTATTCAATGATAAATTGAAAAGATGAAGGCCCAAAAAATGAGAATCAAGAGCCTAGAACCCTAACTTTTTGTCGAAAATACGTAGTCTTACCATTAAGACTTTGTTAAGTTTGTGACTTAGTTACAGTACTCCAAGCCCAGTATGGGCATATTAGGTCCCATAATTGGCAAAAAAAAAAAAATGAAAAACCTTTCCCTGATAAAAAAATTTTAAAACCAGGGAAGTTAACTACTCATTTGCTCAAAGATGTTATGCGTATGACCTGAAACTGACATTGTCATGGGACTTAGCATGTCCAATCTTTTCCACCTTCCCTCAATTTTGTATCTCAGCTGTCATAACACAAATGTATCACTCTTTTCTCTCAATAGGGTTGTATATATATTTGATACAAATGCATCTGCATGCTGCGCACGCATGTGAATTACATATAGATCGTGAATGATGCAGAGACAGGACATTAGCATAATGCAAAGTACAAGAACTATGTAAGTGCCAAAGACAATAGGAAATAAGTACAAGCAGAAATTTACATTTACTGCTCTGGCAGCATCTTCAGTAAATGGTGGAACAATACCCGATGAAATGACGGCTAATGACAGGCCAAACAGCAGGCAAGTGGAAATGAAAATTGATCTTTTTGCACCTAGACAAATTTTATGCATAAATAGTGTTAGAACAATTTGTTCCCAAGTACAACAGTCTCTCATATGTAGTTGACTACAACTTGATAACGAAGGGGAAAATATGTCACTTAGGGGGAGAAAGGAAACAGATCAAATATATTTTTGTTGTTTTTGGGGGGGGGGGGGGGGGTGGCGACGCATATTCAACCTAATAAAGCTTTCAATCCTTACCATTAATACTTTTTTGTATAGAATGCAAAGACAGTTTCTCAAAAAAGGTAAAAACTGATGCCGTGTAACTTCCAAAGCCAAAATGCAATATCATGCCAGCAATTTCTCAGTTAAGGAGACAGGATACATCTGAAGCCCGTGCCCTTTTTTGTTTCCAAGTGATCTAAAAAGCCACATATGCGCAAAGTGCATTCCACTTGCAGTCCGACTAGTTAACATTGACAATAGCGACATCCAACAAATGAAAATGACAATGTTACATGCAACAGAGAAAACAGATGCAAGAAACTCACCTGACAGATGAACATATGAAAGGAGGTACACCAAAGTCAGGCACGTGACAACAGCAATAAAAACAGCAACTATCACATTGACTAGCCACTCTGGAGTGCTACCAGGATTCCTGCATGAAAATACAAACAGGGTAAGCAATCATTTCCTAAATTCTAGAAAATGAATAATAGAAGTTCAAATGCCAAAGAGGGTACATGCACTATATTCACTAGTAAAATGGTTGAATGTACTAACTTGCTGAAGAAAATCTCACATGGACCATGCTATTAGAAGGCGTTATTATTGGTAATATTTATAAGGTTTTTTATAAGTAACAAAGCCAATTGGTATTATTCACTAGTAAGGGTTATCAAATATTCATACGTTCCATATGGAAGATATGCATGCTAAACAAACAATTAGAGCATGGTAAAAGAAAGCAAGAATTCAATTCAAAGGCATATTGCTCTTTTAACAGTCACATCATGGTTGTAGATCAACAGAGTATCATAAGCGGTACCTATCAAATCGAACTCCAGTCCCGATCATTGTGCCAGCCAATTGGATAAAACTGCCAGCAGAAATTAAAATTGGTACAGCTAAGCCCATAATAAGTGTTGCAAGCTTGAGTGGTTTTGGTAAACGGGCTGGGCTAAGAGTAGCTTCAAGCAAGCCATCTGGATGGTCAAGCATAGTGGCTCAGTTAGAATAAAAAAAGCAAATGAGCCCCACATGTCTTAAAGCAAGCATTCCAAAAATAAAACAAGGGTCAGGTTATGGTAGCTGTAAATATAAACTTACATGCAAATGAAGGAGGAACCAGCCAAACAAGAGCCAAATAAGATGAACCAATTTTATAATAGGTTCCAATTATGAGAAGAATGAGCCACTGAACAGATCCAGCTTTATAGAGCCATCTTTCAGCCTCTAACTCGATCAAATCAGCTTGAATTGCAGGTGACAGCAACTTTCTCTTGGAATACACATTGGACAAATATATTTGAAGAAAATGATTACCCAAATGTTGACCAGTCAGTGCCCCAAGAAGAGCAGGTGCAGCAAATAACCCAATCACCAACCATGGGCTTGCAATGTAGGGAACTGGTGATGAAGATACTAGGGGCAAAATAAAGGCAACGGGAACAGAGAAGACTAATGCAAATATCCACATAAGAAGAACACTCAAACATGACAAGACCAGTGAAACCATGGCCGGGTAACCTCCCATAAGCAATGATGTAACCCAAATAAGAAGCGATTGCATTATCACTGAATTGTGAAGCATATTTGCGAAATGTTGGTGGTATACAATCATATACATCCCCTGAGAGTGCAACAAGTCTTAGAATCACTGAATTGCAAACTTAGTAAAAGAAGCAAACAAATGAAGGTTAAACCAAGAACACTCATTCGATCCTGCAGAACAGTTACCAAAATGTCAAAGAATGTGGCAGCATTCTGGCCTGCATTTTTTTCTTCATCCAATGCATTGCCTTTTGGAATATGAGAGGATGCAGCGATGTGAATCAGAAAGGAAAGCATATTTTCTCCAAGATGTTGAAGAGACCCTGATTTAAGAAGCTCTAACTTGTCATTCTGCATGAGGAAAAACTTCAAGTGGTATCAGTAAATTCAACATAAGAAATCTAACAAAAATTTTTTTTTTTTCTTTTTCTAAGCAACCTAAAGGAATTCTTGTAAGAGTTCTTTTGTATCTTGTTCCTTCAAGGAGAGTACTTCAGAGCTTCAAGTGCACTTAGTAGACTTAACTTCTTGACAAGGTTATGGCATATTTTTACTGTTTCAAAATGCTTAGTTTTCTTTTCCTTTTTTACCAAATAGAGGTACAATGTCTTAACAACCCTCCCTCCCACCAACGCAAGCATGCTACAATAAACCTAACATGCCATCCACCAAGAACTACTGAGCATTTTGTTTTCTAGTGCCTCCTTACCCCTAAACTCTCCCAAGGGCCAAGGAAGGCCTTGGCACACAGGTAGTAAAGAGTTCTATTTTCGATCAAACTATAAGGCGTTGACTGTTCAGCATCACTAACTTTACCGTGGAAGAGTACTTGGAGAGCTCATGTGTCGTCCAAGGTTTCTTTTTTATTTGGACAGCATCACTGGGGAATATTCTGAGAGTTGAAAATTTGAGAAAATGTGGCATGATTGTTATTGAGTGATGCTTCATGTTTAAGAAATATGGTGAATTGGTGGAGAATTTACTTTTACATTGTGAGGTGGCTAAGGCGTTATGGGATGGCGTGTTTAGTAGAGCAGGGCTGGTTTGGGTAATGCCTAAAAAATTGGTGGACTTACTTGCGTGTTGGAATGGGCCTCATCGTTGTTCTCAAGTGGCAGGTGCGTGGAAGATGAGTCCTTTGCGCATTATGTGGTGTATTTGGATGGAAAGGAAAGAGCAGTGTTTTAACAACAAGGACCATACTGTAGAGGATATATGGAAAATTTTTGTGTTTTCCTTGCTTCAATGGTTTTCAGCTATTGTACTTAATGGAGGGACTGTTCATGAGTTTTTATTTACATTTCATAATCCTAGAATGTAATTAGGTGTTTCTTTTGCATACTTCCTATGTACATGGGCTTCACCTATTTCATTCGATGAAAAAATTTTTTTACTTATAAAAAAAGCATTGGCGCAACCAAAGTCAAAGTTCTAGGATAATCAAACTATTGGGCTGTAAAATCTTAGGATTTGATAACTGTGAGACTATACAAAAGTCAATAAATGGTTGCATGTTGCTCTTTCCCATACAAAACTATAAACAAATGGTTGTATTTTCTGATCCCTCGACAAAAAATGAAAGAGAACTTTTTATGTAAAATGATGACAAGCAGAAAGGAACTGCACATATGTTTTACCAAAAAAGAAAGGAAAAAGAAACAAGAGGGAAACCTTAGTGTGGTATACTGCAGTGTTATCCGAGTATGCAAAATCAAGACCTGAAAGTCCAGCAACCTCTTTGTATATTTGGAAATCTGTTGAAGATTTTATGGCTCCAGAAGAAAAAAGATCCTGCAACCCTAAAGTCACTCAGCTTAAGTATTTTTTTAGAACAAATGCACATAAACCATCGAAATTGATAATAGGAGGGGCAAAAGTATCAAGAACAAAAATTACAAACCTGTGCAATGATTTGGCCAGATGGGTATTTTGCTACATGGGCAAAGTTCTCAATAGCCCACGGATGAGGACCAGCCTATTAGACAAAGAAATACATTACACTAAGCACATAATGGGGACTGATGAACAACCTTCAAAAACTAAAAGGAAATATATATAATTATCAATTGATACCTAGCTATTTACTAGAAGTATAAGTTAAAAAGCAATACATAATGTACAGCCATAAGAATTAGATCATTTGCCCCATTCAAAAAATGTCAACGGTCCATCATTATCTATGATCATGACCATCTCAGATCTGCACTGTGAGAGGTTAGGAACACATGTAAGATGCAACACAATTGGGGCATGGCTGGACATGTGCCCAACTTGTCCATAGCCAGCACTCAGAATGGGAAAGAGAAACAAGTTCTTGATTCCTGTTAGTTTCCAAGATGGTTTCTATTATGCTTCTTTTATGATCTTATCAATTGAATGGAAAGACCCAAAAGAAAGTATTTACATAAGCATAGACTCAAGAAAATATAGGAAAGAAGCTGGACACCGCGAGAATTCAGCAGTGATGATTCATCCCATAATTTTGCCAACAATTTGTTATTTGCAGTAAAAAGAGGGAAGACTAGATAGAAATAAGAACATAAGGCCCTGACAATGATCCCATCTCTTTACGTTGCTGCTCATTCTCCAAAAAAGGGAACCTAAACCCAACCTATTGATTGAAGCGGTATTCGACATCAGACATGCAGCTGCATCTTCCACAGCTTAGTCAAGTTAGTGCAACATAAATATTTTCAGAAAATTACTGTTATCTGAAACCATCTAGGTGGAATCCAGCTAACCATAAAAGTTATGTTAAGCAGAGTCCTATTGTGTGAGCTATAGAAAAATGCAACAATATGGAGATTATAATCCACAAACTAGACCTGAAATATGCCAGACTTCCCTCCAATACCCATGGCCTCCAAATCAATAGCCACACGAATAGTTTCATTCCAGGGATGCTGCATCAATAAAGTCAACATTAATAATTTGATCGGTACAATAAATGTTTTAGGTACCCAAAAACAAGGTGGGGCAATGCTGAATAGTACTCGCATATCAATATGTGCAAGAAATCAAATAATTTAGAGGATGAAATAAAGAAATCCAGATTGCTGGAGCAAATGAAAAAAGGTTGAAAAAAGAATTCAAGATTAGAGGATGTGTTGAAAATGCTTCAACCTGAGTTATAAAGCTATGAGCACCATTTAGACCATCCTCCTCCCCAGTGTTAAATAAAAATATAATAGCTTGCCTAAATCCAGCCCACTGAGAAATCCCTCTAGCAAGTTCCAACATGACTGCTACACATGAACTGCAATCTCCAGCTCCTGCCCTGGAACATGCATGAAAGCTTATTTCAGGTAATGCAGTAGACTACAGTATAGTTCAAGGATATATCCTGAAAATGAACTTAAAGCATCATGAATCGCAAAGGAAAAGAAAGCAGAGAATATGCAACATCAATTGTAACTGCCCATGATAATCATTGACCGAATAGAGGGAGAGATTTTTTATAAAAGTAAGACTTTATTGATAGTAAAAAGTAAAGCCAGAGGAAAAAAGAAAGCATCTCTCGATAAAACTTTCTTTCTAGCAGAGGTGACAAATGGCTGTAGGCTACAACTTCTTGAATCTTGGCAAAGAATGATCTTATAGGTCTTAGAATCTCATTTTAGTTTCACAAAAGGAATACCCATACGGCATGATAAAAAATATCTTCATAGGCTAATAAAATAGTGTTCATAACTTAGAGATACTTTTCACTTGTCTTATGCGAGTCTGAGACTAAGCTTCCAACAATTGAAGATACAAATGTAGAAATTGAGTTTCAATTAGTTGGGGAAACATATTGGTAGAACAATTGATAGAAGAAAGAGATGATGTATATGAATCGCTCACATATTCTTGTGAATTATATGTGTCAGCAGGATTAATCTAGAAAAACAGTAGAGATAAACGAGAACAAATTTTTTTATAGGAAACATTCCACAAATGGATTACTTGAGAAAAAATAACTGACACAAACGCTCAGATCTTTGATTTTCTGGCTTTCTCTCAATTTACTCGCAAACTCTCCATATGTTCAGAGATATATGCTCTTTTATTCCACAAAATTTTGGGTTTTAAAGTTTGTCCGATGACAAAGGAACTCTGTGGCTAATACTTAATGCTGTCCCATAGCTACACATGCATAAATTTCACCACGAGAAACAAAAGTACTTTCTATATGGAACACGCATTCTTCTAACTCGATAGATAGTTAGCAAAGATATGAAGTACGAGATAAAATAGATGAAGAAAACATACGTCGAGAAAACGGTATCAATGTGAGAAGAGACCAATATAGCATTTTCTCCTGCTTCAGATACATATTTTGGCAAGATTCTTAAAACGATGTGATTTAGATCGGAATAAACAAGAGTTTTCCCCGTAAACAGACCACTGACCAGACGATTTGCACCGTGGTTCGAATGAAAAACCTCCACTTGCACATCGACCTCCCAGTGAGCCGTTTCCTTAATTTTCTCCGACGCTTTCAAAACGTACTGCGGAAAAGAAAATTATCGTTACACCGATATGTCAACCAAACGAATGCAAAATAAAGGAAATAATTAAAAAATATCCATAATTATAATAAAAATTCTCATTGGTCTTGGCGGTGTGATAGGAATTCTACCGAGCCAAAAGAATAGAAAGGCAGATTTATAAAGCATAATTCAGTGCTAAAACCTGCAAAGCGAGATCAAGAGCATCGGAACCGACGGGATGAGGACCTAATTGAGTCAAGGCCTTGACATGCTTCAAGGCTTCGACCTCAGAGAAGCCTCTTTTGCCGGCCTGCTCGGCAGTGAGAGGAAGAGGCAAGTTCTCGAACTGGTAGTGATAAACCGCCCAAGAGCTATAAATGATCAGCGAGAACAAGGTCAGCCACACAACCGGTGATCTCTGAGGGCGGCTCTGCACAAGAACACTGGCTTGAGCATCTTCATCAGCAGCAGCGGATGCTTCGGGCTTTGATGAAGAGCTTCCGCCGGGCCTCCGTCTCATATTTCTCCGTCGGAATAAATTAAGCAAAGTGGCTGGCGGCTGCTAGATCAAACGCACGGTGTCGGTTGGTCGCTCTGAACTCCTGAGTGAAGGTTGTTGAGGTGGAGAATGACCCCACACTCTTTATCTAGAGCACACTTCACCCACATTAACGGTGTATAAATATAACAACCCATCTCATCTAAAAGAATCAGTTAGAAACGATCTGCTTTGAGAATTTTTTTATTTTTATTTTTATTTTTTTTAATTAATAGAATGATATGGTTTAAAATGCTTTGTTAATTATTTATTAGATTGTTTAACGTGTTAATTTAATGTTTTTTAAATTTGTTTTGGAAATGTAACATACAAAGGTAAGTAAGATATATAATATAACGATCGAGGTCCTTTTAATTATTTAATTAAATTTGATAATCTAACATATAAAGATAGACATATTTATCTTACACGCTGAAAGAATGTTTATACCATTAAACATTATTAAACTACTTTAACGGTGTATAAATATAAATACAACCCATCGCATTTAAAAAAATAAATTAGAAACAGTCTGCTTTGAGAAAATATGTTTTTTTTTTAAAGAAAATTTTTTAAAAATTAATAGAATAATATGGTTTGACTTTGAATTGCTTTGCTAATCATTTATTAGATTGTTTTAACATTTTATTTTAATATTTTTAAATTTTGTGTTGGAAATGTAACATACAAAGGCTAAAAAGGTATACTATAAAAAAGCGATAGGGAGCAATTGGGCTGTCAAAATTAAAATAGCAATCCTCTAAAATGAGATGGTGAACGCAAGTTCAATAGAAAATAATATAATATAAAAATTAGACTCCACCGCATAAAATCATGTCAAACTCTTCATCATTTATGTGTGTTCACTTTCTTATTTCACATGTTAATTTTATTCACGAACATAAATCTTCTCAATCTTCCCCCTATCCCCATTATGCTTTGCAACCCCTTCGAGCACCGGCATGATGCATCCCCTCTTCTTGATGCAAAATCTCTTGATGTGAAACCCTCCCCCCGAGCAGGGGAGCAAAACCCCCTCTCTCTGATGATGTCTATCTTTTTTTGAGTATAAAAAAACTAAGATTCATTACTTATTTTTCTCAGCACCCAAATAAAATACTACTATGTTACTCATTTCTCATTTTGCTTAACAATTAAACATATTTTGCCATTCACATCAATAGAAAAGAGGAAAAGGGAAGGAGTTTCGGTGGGGGTCTCATTTAGGTTTGATTTGAGTTGTTGTTCAAGTGTATGCTAGTGTAAATTAAATACTATAAATCTCCTACTTGTCATCATCTCATTGGAGGGATGCTCTTCTGATTTTAATAGCCCGGTCGCTCTCCAACTATTCTTTATATTATATAACAATCGTGATCTTTTTAATTATTTATTTAAAGTTGATAATCTAACATATTAAGATAGGCATATTTATCTTAAGTACCGAAAGAATATTTATACCATTAAATATTATAGAACATATGATCTATATATCTTTGTTAAAAATTGGACAATCTAATTCAAAATAATAATAAAAACTTATATTCATACATCCTCATTAAATTATAAAAAATGTTTTTTTTTTTTTGGGTTAATAAAAGGAGGGCAGAACATCTAGTGCTTTATTAATGCAACCTCACTTGTGTTGAAAGAAAACCATAATAACAAAAATCCCACTACAAACTTAAGGACACCAGTCAAAAACTTGCTAAGTTGCTAAATCCTCATCGGCGGCAAACCTGCTTTGTCAATTCGAAAAAGGGAACTGCTACGGACAGTCGTTAGTGGGAATCATCGTGCAAACGGCATCTGACGTGGTGTGAAAAACGACAGCGTTTCACTCTTTCTTTTGTTTTGCTACAGAAGATTGAAAATCCCAATACCCAAGCAGATGATCTCCTCTCTCTCTCCCTCAATTTGCAATCCCATGGCCCAGAAAAACTCTAGGATCAGATAGTACCTGGCTGGCCACTGTTTCCAATAGCCATAGCTGAGAAGAAGACGCCGGAGAGGATGCCGACGTTGCCACCGATATCATTGAAGACAGAAACGATGTCGAGCGTTGACTGGTCGTAACCTTGGCTGGATTTCAACATAGAGGAACAGATGCTAAAGGTGTATGCGCCGATGCTGCATTGGATCTATATGCTCGCCGCCGTTGCTATCCATTTGCTGCTCATGAGTCATGACTAACCTCTCCATAATCAAATATCAATCCGTCCAAATTGTTTGATGGGATCACCCCTTGAAATAACTTTCAGCTAAATTAAGAACCTTGGGATATTAAAGCTGCGAAGTTTCAATAGGCAATTGCTCAGTTCCTCCATCGGCACTATCAATCTCCAGAACTCGTACTCGTACAGCAGTAGATCGCTGTGATTGCTCAACTTCCCTTTTATTTATTTATTTTTATTTTTATTTTTTCTGAAATCTTCAAAGCAAATGGCGGAGTGCGGAGTGCCTTCAGTACTGAGAGTGGTGAGAGAAAGAAAAGGCATGTAAAAAGGAAGGAGAGAGAAAGCAGAAGGAAGAAAAAAGAAAAAGTTAGATCCAATACGTCAGACGATTGTCTGCCGACTCCCATAATCGTTTGCATATAGATTTACTCTTCGAAAAATTCCTTTAAGCTGCGAAGGAAGTCTGACTGAATCCAACCAGCAACAAGAGTATCTATAACACCCACCTTAGCCAAACCATCTCTCAGCGCATTTCCTTCCTTATATACGTACCTTTCTTCGGTGTTTAAGTTGAGGTGGAGTTCTTAAATATTGTATAATTATTTTATAAATATAAAATCTACATAAAAAAAATTTAATAATATATTTTATTCTTTTTTAAAATGATTTCATAGAATTTATGTACTCTACGATTGTATGTATTATTATTTTTAATTTATTTGCAGTGTTTGGATATCAAGCTGAACTAAATTAAATTGAGTTAAGTTGTATAAAATATTATTAGAATATTACTTTTTAATATTATAAGTATTTTGGTATTTGAAAAAAATAATTATTTATTGTATTTTTTTGAGAATTTAAAAAAATTATAATAATGAAATGAAATGAATTGAGATAAATTTGAGCAATATCCCAAGGTTCTTAATTTAGCTGAAAGTTATTTCAAGGGGTGATTCCATCAAACAATTTGGACGGATTGATATTTGATTATGGAGAGGTTGGTCATGACTCATGAGCAGCAAATGGATAGCAACGGCGGCAAGCATATAGATCCAATGCAGCATCGGCGCATACACCTTTAGCATCTGTTCCTCTATGTTGAAATCCAGCCAAGGTTACGACCAGTCAACGCTCGACATCGTTTCTGTCTTCAATGATATCGGTGGCAACGTCGGCATCCTCTCCGACGTCTTCTTCTCAGCTATGGCTATTGGAAATAGTGACCGGCCAGGTACTATCTGATCCCAGAGTTTTTCTGGGCCATGTGTTTGCAAACTGAGGGAAAGAGAGAGGAGATCATCTGCTTGGGTATTGGGATTTTCAATCTTCTGTAGCGAAACAAAAGAAATAGTGAAACGTTGCCATTTTTTGCACCACGTCAGATGCCGTTTGCACGGTGATTCCCACTAATGACTGTCCGTAGCTGTTCCCTAGTTTTTAATATTTTATAAGAACTTATTTATTGATTGGCGGTTCATATTGAACGACGTCGTTGGCTGCACAAAGCAGTCGAGGTGAACCAAAAAGCGATCACCTCCCGCAGTCCCACTTTCTCCACCAAAAGCAGAGGCATTTCTGTGTCTGGAAGAGAATCTCAGGAAGAAAGAGAGAGGCTTCAGCTTCTAATGTCTGAGATTCGAATTCAGTAAACAAAAGATATTTTCCTTCATCCAATGGTATAGGAGTGAGTATTGTTTTGCGAGAGGAAAAAGGAAAAGAAAGAAAAGAAAGGAAAAACAAGGCAATGAACGTGATCCGCCCAGCGGTGCACCCGGTAGAGGCTCCACCGGTGGCTGACGCAGGCAATGATGCGATGCCCAGAGGGCGGATGAAGGATATCCAGGGCATGCCCGGTACTCCCGTTGGCCTCGCCCTCCGCTTCTCTCAGTTCGCTTTTGCACTCCTCTCACTCTGCGTCATGGCCACCACCGGCGACTTCCCTTCCGTCACCGCTTTCTGGTACCCACATCCATCATAATTTTCTTTTCATGCTTTTTATTTCGTTTTCTAGATTTTGTTTTTGTCTGATAAAACAAGTTCTTGGAATTTATCGGGTATTTGTTTGGAATTGGGAACTGGGTCTCCTTATGGATTGGGGCTTTTTCGTGTTTATAGTCCCAGCTACTGAATAATACACTGTTCCATTTCTCTATTTTGACATGACCAATGCTTATTAGTTATTACAGTCAAGTATTAATTTTGTTTAGCCATTTCTAGATCACTATTTCCGAGGAGGAGGTTAATTTTTTAGAAGGCTTCCTATTTCTACCACTATCAGTCTTATGCTAGAAAGGAAAATATGCCTTATTAACTATATAAGATGGGCTGTTTCTGGGGCTGAATCAGAAGGGGAGGCCTTTTCGGCTTGGAGCTAGTGGAGCTAAATTTAGTAGGCGGCCAAGTGGCTAGCAGCTGACAGTTTCTTCTCTTGAAGTTGCAAGAAAGAGTCAATGTCAGAATTCATAGTTCTTTGATCAACTCCACTTGCTTGGTTTATAATATGCTTATTATAGGAAAATTGATGTTATTCTATTATATCCAACTTGGTATACTCAACTTGGTTTCTGGAACAACCCATTTATTTAAAATACAGACTTTTGAGTCTGATCCAATCTGTCTGTAAGAATTTGCAAGGCATTTGATGTTTTTAGTTTCTCACCTCAAAGCATAAATAGGTTTTTACGGTATTTTGTGTGCCAGCTATCTCGTTGCTGCTGTCAGCCTGCAGAGCTTATGGAGTCTGACACTAGCCATTCTTGATGTATATGCCATTTTAGTAAAGCGCCGTTTCCGGAATCCTAGAGTTGTCACCTTGTTTGCAATTGGTGATGGGGTGAGAAAACTTTCGCCGATCTCTAAATTTTGGTCAATTAATTTGAATGGGGGAAAATGTCATCGTTGAGTGCCTTGTTAAATTTTTAATATTTAAGACACCGGCTAATATACAAAGAGCATGGAATAGGAACTAAGATGCTAGAAGTAGTTTCTCTTTATCCTACCCTCAGAGATATAGAGGTTGCTTCTTGTTCCATCCATTTTTCATGTCTGTATTGGTGCTGAGCGTGCTAACCTCTTATTGGTGTTTCTATTGCTTACGGCTTGGTGATTGTAATGGTGCATTTAGATTCATACTAGGTTTCTAAGTGTTAAAACCAGTGTGATATAATTTTCTAGAACAAGTAAAACCTTTCAATAATAAGTTAAGATAAGATGAAAATTGAATAAAATATTGTTAGAATATTATTTTTTTAATATTGTTATTGAAATTTGAAAAAATTGAATTGTTTATTATATTTTGTATGAAAATTCTGTTTGTTTTTAGAGAGATTAGATGAGATGAGATGAGATAAAAATAAAAAAAGAATAAAATATTGTTGTAAGATATTTTTTTAATATTAGTTTTGTATAAGAATTTAAAAAAGTGGTATGAGAATTTGAAAAAGTGAAATTTTTTATTATATTTTGTATAGGGATTTGAAAAAATGCAATAATGAGTTTGAAATTTATTTTAGGTTTTTGGCCTCATCTCCCAAAACAAACAAGGCCTTATAAAATTATAATGATTAAATGAAATGAGTTTGGAAGAAATTTTGTATCCAAACTGGACAGATTCATGAGCCAATTATAGGATATATCAATTCGTGTGTTTTCATTTAGGTTGATCTGTTTATTAATGTTGTTTTCTGTCCCTAATTTACCTTCTTTTTCTTTTGTTTTATTGATAACTGCAGATCACTTCCACATTAACATTTGCTGCAGCTTGTGCATCTGCTGGTATAACTGTACTTATTGGCAATGATCTGAATGATTGTGCACAGAACCATTGCACTAGATTTGAGACTGCAACAGCCATGGCATTTATGAGTTGGTTTGCAGTCTCGCCATCTTTTCTTTTGAATTTCTGGACTCTGGCTTCCAAATAAGAGACATAGATTAACATTGTGGTTTGGTGAGTTGTAAGTGAAATGATGTGATTTTCAATCTCACCTCCGATGTAAATTTTGTAGCTGGACCTAAAGCGTCCTTATCCAGCATTTGGTGTACAAGTTATTACAAGGCAGAAAATCGATTATTTCAGTTTTTGAAGAGTTCATTTTCATGAGATGCCAGAGACTTGTATGCATGGCCGTGCTCAAAGTTGGGAACACTAAAATATTTTTACGAACCTCAAAATTAAAAAATGGCATAAACTTTCTCAATCTTAATCTATGTGTCTGTTTAGGGTTGTGTATTGAGACTTAAAAAGTTATTTTAAATAATTAAAAACACTTTTAAAGAAAAAATAACATTTTTAAAAACTTTATAAAAAGTGTTTTAATTGGTTAAAAAGATAAAAAATCAGTTTTTTCAAAAAATATTAAATTAGAGTTTTTATCAAAATTTTTTTACAGATATTTATATATTTTTAAAAAATTATCGTAATTAATTCTAAAAAGTGTTTTAGATACATATATTAAATAGTAAATAATTTTTTAGTAGTAGAGTTTATTACATTAAGTTAAAAATAATATTTTTTATCACAATTTCAAACATAAAAATTATTTATTTGTAATCAGTTAATTTCAATAAAATAATTATTTATAATTAAAATAAATTACAAATAATTATTTCATCACAGACTCACAATTAATTAATCATAAATTACTTTTTTTCTTGCAGTGACGACTCCACCATTTTGACAAAATTGCATAATCTCATCTCAAAATTTTTTTTTTCAATGATTTCTCAAATCTCTAAAAAAACTTAAAATATGGGCTAAGATTTTATCAACTTTTGAAAGAAACTCCACATTTTTTTATTAAGAATATTGACATTGATCTCATCAAAATAAATAATTACATTTGTACAATTTATACACTTCAAAAAAAAATAAATCATATTTGATCAAAAGTGAAAAGAAAAATTATAGAAAAAGATGAAAAAGTACTTTTTATCTTTAAAAGTAAGTAGACTCATCAAAATTTTGAAAAAATTTTTGATGAGTCTACTCACTTTTGAAGATAAAAAATATTTTTTCATCTTTTTTTATAATTCTTCTTCCTACTTTTGATCAAATATGATTAATTTTTTAAAAAATATATGTAAAAAGAATAAATTTAATTATTTATTTGGATAAAACCAATAACAAATTGCCAATGCTCTTAACATTTTGTTGTTGGTTATTATCTACTCGTGAGAAATAAAAAAAAAAAAAAAAAAAAGGGGGGAAAATCCATTAACAGGATTGTTCTGATTCGGTAACCTCACTCTTCTGTTCTCTACATGATACCGGAGTTCAAAGACCGACGAAAATTCAGCAATCCTGGTCCTGGGGAACGAACCCACTGTTCCGCTCGTGAACATTTCAAAATAAAAAAGCCATGTCCGGCCTCCACCGGTACTCTAGTGCTTCCCTGAAGAGCTTCCTTCCTCCCCAGGAACTCCTCGACGATCTCTGCAGGTCCGTGTCACTCTTCTCTCGCTCTATTTCCGATTCTGTTAATTTGTGGGGTAAGTGTCGGTTTTTCTGTAGTATCACATTAACTGCCTTGATTCGATGGAAGGTTAACTTCTTTTCCCGGTGTGGCAGTCAGGCAGTGCTACAATAATGGACTTTAGTCTGGTTAGGTTGTTGGGAGTCGAGAGTGCTTGTTTAAGCATCTTTCTTTTGTTTTTCTTGGCTGTTCAAGAATCTGTCACTAATTTGTGCTCGATTTCTTTGAATGAAATTCTGTTAGTTAGTAAATGGTGCTCTAGCTAATATTCACCTTTGATGCGACATTGTTTTGTCTTGTCATTTCATTAATGGATTGTGAAATTTTCTACTGCAGCAATTCCAAATCCTCCAGAGAGAAGTGATCTATCTGCTATTTTTTTAACGTAATTACATTATCTCTTTTTACGTGAATGTCAGAGGAATTTGTACTTGTGTTCTTGGGATAAAATAAAAATCCTGTTATGGTTGCAGAAAACTGGTTTCAGTTACATAGAAATTTGATTATTATAATCGTGTATTTCTTTTCTTAAATTTGAAACGGTTCCCCTGCTTTCTCTTGTGTTGCTTTAAAATGTTTTTACGCCTGTTTCATTCTAGTTCTGAAATCTTTTTCTTTCTTCTACTTTTTCTGCAGTCGGTTTGTTTTAAATGTGCCAAAAGAAGACCTCGAGTCATTCGAAAGGATTTTATTTCTTGTGGAGTATGCACATTGGTTCTATGAAGACAATTCTGTGGAGAAAAATCCATCACTGAAGTCATTCACTCTGAAGGAGTTCACTTCTTTACGTATCCTTGCATTCCCCCCTGCCCCCCCTGCCCACTGCTACCCGAAATTATTGTATCTATTAGACTATTATTATCTGATAAGCTGCTGCTTGTTGTGAATTCAGTGTAACTCTATTTACTTTCCGTTTGCATCTTCTGGTGGAATAAGCTATCACATGATCTCCTATTTGGCCACCTTTTAGACTTTTAGTTGTCGAATTGCTGTTCACCTCCAGGTATGCACCTGCACATCCCCCTTCAGGCCATAAGACATAAGACTCCTTCACCATGCACTCTGTACCAAGGATTATGATGATGCAGTTGATATAAGGTTGCACTGAAGGAAATATTCATTTTTGTCTTATATTTTATGCCAATATTATATATTTTCCAGAAGATAAAAGTTTCAGTGTTATTCTAGCATAACATAATCTGGAAAGCTTGATGGTTGTTCTTGAAGCATTATCATATCCTCGCTATCATGAAATTGTATGTTGGCTGGTGTGGTCTTTGCTCCTTTAATGATCAAGTGGCGCTAACGTATTTATATTCTTGTCCCTCCTTTGTAACCTCTGTTATATATGCATCTGATCTCCCTTGTTGTGAATGTAGCTTGATTTCCTTAATACATCCTAGTATTCAACAGTTGTGACGTCTTGAGACCTTATGTTACCCATCTGGACGACATATTTAAGGACTTCACTTCCTACAAGGTCCGAGTTCCTGTAACTGGGGCAATCATTTTGGATGAGACTTATGAACGGGTAAACTTCATAGGATGAAGGCTATGATAATACTAGTCTTTGGGCCTTTTATTGAAAAGTTGTTATGCATATGAATATATATACATAAGGTGTCACCTTCAGTTTGATTTTATTTTCTTTTATGAAGTCAGAGCAAGTGATGCTGTGATTTTGTTACTGACACATGTCTAGCATCAAGCACTATTAGTTGACAATTGGAATTTTCTCATAATAAATTAAATTATTGTGTTTTACCCTTGTGTCTTCATCATCAATGAGTGATTGAATTCCAGGTAATTAGACCAAGAAGAAAAGGGTAGAAACATAAAATGTAATAATTTATAATATAAAAGATTCTAATGAAGTGTTTGCAGAAAATTGGAAGCATTAAATGCCGTTTGAAGAAAAATAGAGGTTAATTACAAAAAGACACTAAATAAGAAGTTGAAACTGCGTAGAAATATTTTGAAGGAAGTGGAAAGGTTAGACGTGTACATTAATACATATGTAAGAGATCATTCACACAGACTGTTAGTCGAAATATGATAATTTCTTGTTGTGACCATTCTCTTAAAGTTACCCTGCCTGACTTCCATTTATTGGTGTCCTAGCGTCCCTATAGTTCTGATCTCCACCCATTGTTTTGACTAGAAATGTTGTATCAGCATATCATTCCTCGTTAAACTCTATGAAGAGTGCTTTTTCCATTGACAACATTTTCAAAGGATTTTCTGTGTGATTCAGGATGTGAGAATTTACCTATTATACACCTTATTTTATCAGGTGAATGATTTGAGTGAGATTTATATCAAATCTGGTTTTTACTGTTGTTCAAGTTTTTTTTTTTTTTTGATAAGTACCATTGTCCAAGCTATTGACAGTGTCTACTAGTGAAAGGATGGAAAGGGTCAAGCTGGAGTTTTCCACGTGGCAAAAAGAACAAAGACGAGGAAGATCATGCATGTGCCATCAGAGAAGTAAGCTTCTTTCTCAAGGTGTTTCCTGGCTGTTTTCTGTTCCTGATTATCTTATATTTGTGTTCAAACTGAATCTCTGTTTGAAAATCATTGTACACACCAAACCAAGTTGTAATGAAGTTTTCGATTTGAATAATTTCTTACCTCAAATCAGACCATGGTACTTACTTCAATAAAAGAAGCCTGGGTTTATTTGAAGTCTGAAAAAAGGTTAGCATTGCTTGCGAATTTTGTTTGAATGCAGGTCCTGGAGGAAACAGGTTTTGATGCTTCTAAGCTTCTTAACAAAGATGAATACATTGAACTGATATTTGGACAACAAAGGGTGCGTCTCTACATAATTGCAGGTGTGAAGGACGATACTGCCTTTGCTCCACTTACCAAAAAAGAGATCAGCGTGGGTGTTTATTCTTAAAAATGTAGTTAATCTCAAATATCCAAGTGGCACATTTATCGAGCTTAATATTTTGTTTCTTAATAGACAGAATGTTGTATTGGAACGTGTTTTGCATTTTCTTATCTGCTTGCAGGAAATTGCATGGCAACGGCTTGATGAACTTCAGCCTGCGAATGATGATGTGATTTCTCGTGGGATCAATGGCCTCAAGCTTTACATGGTGGCTCCTTTTTTGACGTGAGTACTGTTGGTCAACAATGTTGTTATCTCCTCAGGTTTATAACATCTTCTGCTTGTGTTTATCTTGCAGATCTTTGAAATCATGGATTTCAGCACATCAGCCCCCCTTGACTTCCAAACTTGATATGTCACTCAAAGGTTTTCCACTCTTTTGTTTTCAAAAATCACATAACCTACAAATGTCAGGCTAATATAAATCTAATGAATGGATCCCAGAGAAGGGAAAGAAGAAGAACAGTGAGAAGAAACTCAGATGGTAATAAGATTTATCGGTCAGAACATCTTATTCCAATTGTTTTCTTTTAAAACTAAGTAGATCTAGTCTTTATAATGAAGAATATTTCATTTCCCTTTCTGGAAGATTTATCATCGGTATGTGTTTCTTAATTTTATCATTATTTTGCTGCAAATTCCAACTGTAGATGATTATATATGGGGTATGCCATTAGATTTATCCAGAATATCCATTGGGAAACGATAAGGAAAGTTGGAAAATGTGATAAGTTAGCAGCTGCATCCAAGTTCCAGCCTGCTTTCTAGTTCCAAGTTGGCATGTACCTTCCTCTGCACTTGGCACCGTAATGATACTTGCCCTACATTGGGTGCTTGAGATATCTAGTAAGGTACCCCAAGCTAAATTGAGATCGACTGATCAGAGTGGAGTATTTGTAGTCTTTTTCACAGCCCTGCCCTATGTCAAAAATCAAAATGCTGGCCCGTGAGAGTCCAGGCTGTGTCTCAGTCCCGGTGTAGCAGTAACCCAACTCTTTGTTGCCTGCCTAATTACCTTGTCAACTATTTCTACCCAGGTTGTTTAAGACGTTTAGCTTCTTTTAGGTTTTACTCTCTCAACTAGAATTAAATCACTCCCTCTCGTCAATATCTTAATCAATGTTCATGGGTGAAACCGGCCTTGTTGTTTGACTCTACCATATCTTTTCCTCAATGTGGGTCGCATTACCTTTTCTTTCCTATATTCTCACCATTCATCTTAACATTCTCATTTTGGCTATACACTCATTTTATGTATACGCATCCTTTTAACTTCCCAGCAGTTATAGAAAATAGCCGGTCTATAGACATATTAAGATTTTCCTCAAAACCTCAATAGGTACCACATCCCTATCTTTAGGAATTATTGATCCAAGGCACTAAAAGTAAACAGTCTATATGCCAACATACACGGATTTTTTGTTAAATTAAGCTTTGTATATATTTGAATTTGTGGAATCCAAGGGGGTGTGCTAGTTTTATTCAGTGCTTTGCCGTGTAATTGGTATATATATTTATTTCTGTTTAGGAATTTGTGTGTGGAAAGCAAGGAACAGTTGGACAGGGAGTAGCTGCACGTTGATAATGGAGACCCAATCAACAAAAGCTGAGGCTGACGTTTACAAACCTGAAACAGGGCCTGGCAATAGCTTGAGAAATTTCAGATTTGATATTGGACCAATCTTGCAAGCTATGGAAGTTGCTTTCTCTGCTTGAGATGAATGGAAGGCCTTCCACTGACTTTTTTGTTTAATGTAAAAGTTGATCGAGTTCACGTATCCAGGTGTATATGCTGGCATCAGATTTGCTGTTTCCGTCGCAATGTAGGTAGGTATGTTGAACAGAATCTGAAGAACTTGGCAATTGGCATTTGGCAATGCTCGAAACTTCTATTTTCATGCTTTTCTTTTTCTTGTTTATGGAACCTTCATCACAGGGTGCGCCATTGTAGGCTCTGCTGTTCTAGTTATGTCACAAACTGTGTATCTGTTGGCAGTGAAGTTTGGGAATGTTGATCCTCGAAGTCTTTTTCTTTGATAGCAACATCCATCATCAAATAATTAGTTGCTCCCTCATTTACTTATCACATAGTTTGTTCCCATGTTTATTTAGGGTTTATGAATTTTCAAACTTGTATTAGATGGGAGAGTCCCACCATTTTGTGGATCTTAGAACTTAAAAAGGATCACAAAACAAAAGTTGAATTACTTATCAGAAGAAAAAATGGTGGGACTCTCCCAGCATTTTTTGGTTCTAAATGGGCAAATTAACGGGCTTTAATCGGCCAAGCCCAATATGTTCACAAACTTCAGTCTTCTGTGAGAAAATCGTGGAGTGATGGGCTTCTACTCATGCTTTGTAGGTTTAAGATATGTCATTGACTTATACATTAGATGTTGCCAAAATTTGGGACCACGAAGATTCTAGTTATAAAGGTATAGAATAGTAGAGAAGGCCTCGGATCCAACAACGCCTATGCCGAAATTGCAGGTGGTCCAATAACTGAGCTACGACCTTACATGAGTGGTCCAAGGATTTCGTTCCCTTGTGTTGGACCCACCTCGAATTTCAAATCTTTGGTGGTGACTTCTCACGTTAGCAATGGTTACTAAAATATCTCAAATAATATGTTAATTATTATGAATTATTGGAGGTAGTTTCCGCTACTCTTAATTATTTTATGAATGATTCCACCACCATTATTTTAAATCTTGCACAATAACTTGTATAATAATTTCAACGCCTATAAATATGGACTTCAGTTATTATAAAATTCATAAGAAAATATATATAAGGAAGAAAGTTTTAGAGAGTTTCTTTTATATTTCTCTTGCAATAGTAGTAGTTTTCTTTTTAGTTTTATAACATGTTATCAGTACGAAGTTCTACCGATACTAAAACTAGTAGTATTCTACTTCAAGTAAGTTTTTCAATATATTATTTGCAGTCCGCGATATAAATATTAAAGATAATATTGTTAAATATTACTTGATAAAATTTTACTTTTATTCTTATGATAATGTGAATATATTTCTTAAATTCACAGATTTATTTTTGTAATTTATAATATCAAATATTTAGATTTATTACTATTGACATTTCTGGAAAAAAAAATTATTTATCTAGGATCCTTGATAAGATCCATTTGGATATGATGATGAACTTGAGAGATACAATCATAGAAGAAAATCATGTGTCCCTGAAGGACCGTGCTGTGTATCTCATGATGAAAAATCATCTTACTGTGTGAAATGAATTAAGAGAGAGATATGAACACCAGAAGATGTAATCCTCTCAAAAAATTATTATGACTTATTGCACCTGAAATTGCAAGATTTTAAGAGTGGTATTGAATATTCTGCACTCTTTAAAATCAGTTCAATATTAAAATTATGCAGTGAAAAGATCACTGATGATGATATTTAAAAGAAGACATATATTATTTTTCATACCTCAAATGTGCTTCTGCAATAGTAATATCGAGATTGAAAGTTCAACAAATATTCTGAACTTTTATTTTATCTTTTAGTGATTGAGTTAAATAATAAGTTTTTGTTAATAAATTACCAGTTACGTCTTATTAATGATATTGAATTTATACCATTCCCAGAAGTGAATGGTACATCGTTTCAAATGAATTAAGGGCGTAGACGTGGTAGAAAAACTATAGAAGTGTTGGTCTTAAAAGCGACAACACTAAAGATGATAAAAATATATTGTATCACCATAAGTGATCCAACTCAGATAATGGTAAAGGCCCTCAGAATAATTCTTCATAGAAAGATGAAGATGTTTGTCATAGATGTGGTATGATTGAACAGTAGTCACGTACCTGTTGTACGGCCAAGCACTTGATTTATTTATACTAAACTTTTATATATAAGCTTATTAAAATTTCATTATGTTTTAAAATAATGAAATATCTGTGCCTGAAGTACGACAAGAAATTATTTGGGATAATAAAACTCTGTTTAAATTTGATACTCTTATAAATGAATATGAACCAGAAGTTCAAAAATTACCTATTTGCAAAGTGTTGCAAATCAGTTATAGGATGTATTTACTGACACAAAAGGTGTTGTAAAATCATATATTACTGCTGTTAATACTTAAGCAATAATTGAAGTCCCTGAAGGACGAGTTGTTAAAACAGCAATAAATGAGTCTAAGATATACCCAAAGCATTGAAGACCTATTGGTGCAAAAGAAAAAAAAATCGGTGCTCATGAAGAGACCGTATTTTCTGTATAAAATATAATTCTCTTGAAGAGGAAACCTCCTGAAAATATAACTCCTGAAAAGTGTAACTTCTGAAGAGTATAACTCCTGAAAAGAAAACTCCTGAAAAGTATAAATCTCCTGGAAAGAAACCTCCTGTAGAGGTGTTTTATGAAATGTTTTTCCATGGAGATGAACAATGAGATCTCAATACATTTCATGAGTACTAGACAATTTATAGATAGAAATAAAACTGTTGTCAACAACATATATGATAACACTTGACATTATCAGAAGTAATGAAAAAAGTGAATAAATAATTGTCGAAGAATGTCGACGTAGAAATTATTGGCCAAAATGAAAAGCAGCTAGAAGCTGAATTAAAATCACTAACAAAGCGATAGGTATTTGGACCTGTTGTCCAAACAGAAAAGGGTATAATGCCTATAAGATATAAGTGAGTATTTATACGAAAGCGTAATGAGAAATGAAATTGTGCGGTACAATTTGTCGCATAAGGTTTCTTGCAGAAACCCGAGAGTAGTTATGAGAAAACATATTTCCTTGTTATGAATGCAATCACATTCATATTTTTAATCGATTTAGTTGTTACAAAAGGATTAGATATGCAGTTAATGAATGTGCTCACTGCATATTTATAAGAATCATTAGATCATTACATATATAAAGATATACGATACTTGAAATATCTAATCCAAGTACATTTAGGAATATGTACTTTATAAAGTTTCAAAGATCTTTATATGGGTTAAAGCAATCCGGACGCATGTGGTATAATTAAATCAACGAGTATCTATTGAAACAAGGATTTGAGAATAATCCTATACGCCCATGTGTTTTATCAGAACCCGGATTTGCTATTATTGCAATTTACGTTGATGATTTACCTTATTAGAATTCTTGAAGAGATCACAAGGGATGTTATAAATTCAAGAAATGCATTTGAAAAGGAAAGATCTTATTATTCAATTGATAGATGAGTTACAAGAATTTGAGACTTCTAATCTCATATCTCAAATGCATTTGCTCTTTATAAAACAACATATCATTCTTATTTAAAGGATTAGGCAGTCGAAATGAAGAGGCAAGTAAGGATTTTAAATCCTTATTCTCTTGCTTTAAGTCTGCAATTTTTCTGTCAGACTCTTGAACGAGTCGTTGAAGTACGGAAACCTTCTCGTTAAGCTCCTCAATCTCACGATTTTTGAATTGTAATCGGTTGGAAAATCCGACAATAGAGGAGGAGTATCGAGTGCCAAGAGTCACCAGCTCATAAACGGCTTCACGATCTGACTTATTAGCCAGATCATTCGCTTGCTGCAACATGGCACCTGTGGAAGATGCAGGAATAATTTGTAATTGAGGTGAAGGAGACCTTATATGTTGATCGTGAGAAATAGTGAAAGGAAATTGATGAACCATTGGAAATTTTTAGAGTAAGAATGCAAATACAGATGAATTATAGATATGAGAAGAAGATTTGATGCGTACTAAATAAAGCTAAAGACGGTTCTTATATAAATGAAAATAAGAACAAGACAAATTATCATCTCTTCAAATCTAACTTTACAAGATATGTTGGATGCATAATTTCAAAAGTCAGCGAGATTAATTACAGCTATCCCTATTTTCTTGTAAACGCTGAACCTCTGCAGTTAGCTGCTGTTGTTGACATTGTATCTGAGCTATCTCTCATTCTAACTCTTCTACTCGTGTTTTCAGGTTACGAGAATACCAGTCTACAAGTTTTTTCAGCTCCTTGTTTTCTTGTCTTAAATATTTATTTTTTCTATCTTTAGTTGCAAGCATTTGATGCAACTCAGATATTTGATTTTTAAGATGATCAACCTCACTCGTTCTCGCCAGTAGCCTCTGAGACATGGTTGTAAGAGAGGCTGCATATTGAGCATTGAGGGTTCTTGATGCTGCAACAATTTCAGGATCAAATTTACTAGAAAGATATATCTCTACTCCTATCACGGTATTTACGGCCTCAGGAGAAAATACAAGTGGTTGAGGTATAAAAGGTTCATGGTTCAAATCTGGGACATTAGAATTTCTATCAGACATAATATCATTCTGAATGAACAACAACTGAATCTATGAGGAATGCGATATCTTTTTACTGAAGTAAACCACTGGTAAAATTGGTTATATTTAAACAACAATCCGAAACCTTCAAATCTTTTCAAGATCTCGTTTGTCAACAATGTCAAGGGGATTTGATTTTCCGCCGAACTGATAATATTAGACCCGAAACTTTTACAGCTTTTATCATACATAGATGGTTTCCAATGCTATTTCTACCGTATATAAACAAATTCTTTCTAATAACGCCGAATGAGGGAAAGAAAATTTTTAGATGAAAATATTATCATATTTTCTCTAATGCATTATTTAGATAGAAATCATGTTTGAATTCGTAATCTGTTATATATGCTGAAATAATGTTTGCTTATTACTTGAAACACTAATGCATATTATCAGGAGGAGTTTAAATATTACTGCAAGTATCAGATTTCTACTAAGTCTGTCAACCAGATATTGTTTTCTACATATTCAAATCACTCAGAGATTATTGCAATTCATGAAAACGAGTTTAAAAAGTATTTTGATTGAGATCAATGATTCTATATATTCAAGAAAAATGCGGTCTTCCCATGGTCAATGATAGTCCAACAATTTTATACGAAGATAATGCTACTTATCATTCAAATCAAAGGAGGATATATCAAAGATACGATCAAGTGATAATCTGACAGATTTATTCACGAAGGCATCACCAACTGTGACATTCAAGAAAATTGTGCAGAATATTAAAATGTGAAGACTCAAAAATCTATCGTCATGCACTTTCCAGATGGAGTAAAAATTCTGAAGACTTGTGTTGATTGTACTATTTTTCCTTCGCTAAGGTTTTGTCCCACTGGGTTTTCCTTTACAAGATTTTAATGAGGCAATCTTAAAGCACTTGTGGATACATAAGAAGACTGTACTCTTTTTCCTTCGCCATTGGTTTTTCTTCCCACTGGGTTTTTCCTTGGCAAGGTTTTAACAAGGCAGATTGTTTATGAGTAGTCATTCAAGGGAGAGTGTTATGAATTATTAGGGGTGGTCCCCGCCCCCCTTAATTATTTTGTGAATGACCTCACCACCATTATTTTAAATCTTGCACAGTAACTTGCATAGTAATTTTAACGTCTATAAATATGAGTTTCAGTTGTTATGAAATTTATAAGAAAATATATAGAAGGAAGAAAGTTTCAGAGAGTTTATTAAAAACTTTTTTTATATTTCTTTTGTAATAATAGTAGTTTTCTTTTTAGTTTTATAGCATTAATGAAGTAGTTTGTAAATAATAATGAAATAGTTTGAAAATATCTAAGAAATAGTTGTATTTCAAACAGTCTCTAACATAAAAACTTGTGGTCGGACTTTGTTTTTGTGTTTTTATGTAATGTGAGGGAGCCCAATTTGTGTGTCCTAGAATCATTCCATCTCCTTGCCTTATCCCTTCTTTTCTCACGTAATGATATTATCTTGTTAGCTTAGCTATGAAATCCTTTTTAGTGCATATTTGCACGGATACACTGCCACCATACGTAGCTTTCTTAATTAAATTATGTTCCCCGAATATTATTTACGAAGCAGGAATTTGTTGGTATTATGGCAGAAACGTCATTTTAGGAGCTGTTTGGATTGGGAAGTGGGTTGAGCTCATCTCAACTCACTTCCATTTCATCATTATATTTTTATAATTTTTATACAAAACACAAATTTCTATACACCTTTTTCAAATTCTAATACACCTTTTTCAAATTCTAACACACATTTTTCAAATTCCAAAATAATAATAATATTAAAAAATAAATCAAACTCATCTCAACTCATTTCATCTCCAAATTTAAGCGGGCCTTAACCATTCTCATATTGATAGATATAAGAATTGTCCTTTCTTTGTTAGGATCGAGGGATCACGTGGCGTTGAAGTTGAATTCATAAAAGCTCAGCTCCTGCATCGTGGTTGATAAGAATATTTATTACTGTGTTAAATTGATGTAAATATTTGTGGAATAAAGCTGAATGAACAGCGAGCATGAGGAGCTTTGTAAGGACAAACTGTCTGAGGTAAATCAGAGGGACATCGATTTCCATATGCTTGAGCTCTGAGTCACGTGCATCACTTTGCTGGCTTGAGCAGCCAATAATAACATAAGGCTGCCTCCAATTTGTACCATAATTCGCAGGACCACCAGAGCTCTTAATTATAATATATAAAATAATAATAATAATAAATAAGTAATAAAAGAATAATAATTTTATTATTATTTTGAACTAATACTGTTTTCAACTACTTCTAGTTATTATTATTTTCATCATTTATCATAGTTTTTTTTATTCATTAATTTATACATATCATAGGATTATTAAAAAAAATTATATTACATCTAAAAAAATTCGAAAATTTTAAAAACTTTTCGCTCTACGCAACTTACCATTGTCATGCAAATTTTCCCAATTTATACACCACCGTTCCCAAATTAAAACGACACTCTTCTCTCCTCTTTCAAAACTCGATTTGTTTAAGTACCTTTAACATGACCACTCAAACAGATATTTGTATGCTAGAGTAGATGACGTGGACAGCGACCTCATCTCGTTATCTTTCTCAGCCAATAAAATATGTCTGTGACTGGGAGGTGGGCCCAACTTTCCACGCCTCTCCTATCTTATGTGTAAGAAAATTTTAAAGTTAGAAAATGAATTTTAATAAAATATTTATATTTAAAATAAAAGATATAAAGATAATCAATAAATATGTATAAGTGCGTGTATGAATGCACGACTCTTACGCGTATTTAGAAGCCACCGATATCAACCACGTGGTTACTGTTTTTTCCATTCTATTGGGCTTCCAATAAAATCAAAACGACGACAAGCTCAGACCCGTCAACGCAGGGGCGGACCCATGTATCACCTTGGGGGGCTACCCCCAAACTTTTTCAAAAACAGTAATTCTAATGTTAATATATATAATTTATATATATATAATTAAAATTCTCTCTTAATTTTTTTTAAAAAAAAATAAATTGTCTCCCCCTCAATTTTTTATTAAAATTATTTCTCTAAATCTTCATATACATCTATTTATATTTTAACTTTTATTTTCATTTAAATCTAAATTTTAACTCATGTAATCTTGCAGTTATTCTAACAGTCTAATTCTAGTAAAAAAATTGATTATAAATTTATTTGATTGTAAAATTAATTGATTATACTCACTTATTTAATTTTACTCTAACTTGTATGATTGTGAGATATAATTTGTTAAAAATTTAATAGCGTTACATTATTACCTATTAGAAAGTTCTCAAATTTATTCTTGATCTATAAATTTTTCTTAAATCATAAAAAAATATGAGCAAGTACTTAAGTACAATTGATTTTTTTTTTTAAAAAGACGTTGACAATTCGAAGACTAATATATGTTTAGAGAGCTCGATAACAACAGAGCATAATACTTCTATCATTGATGACCATCCTTCTAAATTTACATGCATCGTACACTTTATCGATCGCCTCCCCCCCAAACATAAAATTCTGGTTCCGTCCCTGCGTCCACGTCTTCTGTTATCACACGTGCTTGTTGGGTGTGCTCCCTATGGATCTCCATTACGCATCGTTTTTTGGTTCACGGGTTTAGCCCATTGGCTACTACCCACTAGTTCATACTGTGCACTTATCTTAGAATAATATTTATAATCATGTAATTGTCACTAATTATTTTAAGAAAAATGAGTAAAAGATAGATATATAAAAAAATTGATTTTTTAGTAATAAAAAATATATTTTTTTAAAATAACTATGCAACATTTACGCATCTTACAATTATATATAATATTAATATTGATATAAATTATTACAAAATTAAACTTGGCATAATCGCCAATCAGCCATTGCCAGATGTGCCTGGTCCCACATTTTCATTTTTTTTTCCCACCAAATAACCAGTGAGAAATTGTGGCATAGCTTCTTTTTTCTTTTTCTTTTTTTAAAATCCGGAAAAAGATAATGGCATATCTTTTGTATACAGGTTGTAGATAAATACGCTTAATGGATTGAATCACATCTTCATGTATACTGCAAAAATTAAAGTAGGTATAAACCATGCGTAGGATCGATTTATCAAATGCTAAGAGAATAATTGGTACACGCGGACACTACACGGAACAGCACTTTGTTTTATTTTAGTTTTTTGTTTTTGTTTTTGTTTTTGGTCTCTAGATCTGTCCGTGCCCATGCAGTGTCCCCGTGTAAAATATCAAAGGCTCACGCTAATAAACGTGTAAATGAAATTGACGTTAAGCGCCAGTATGTAAGCGGGGCTGCGGGTGGCATGCATTTAGGTGCCGAGAACGGAATTAAACGATCAGGGTGGCGCGCGTGGGGTACGGGTAGATGACAGCCAAAGAAATCAAAAGTTTGACTGTTCTGGGTCTCCATTATAATTGCAAGCTTAATGCAGCAATTAACTCCAAAATTCGCCTCTTCCATTATATACATACCCTACCACTCCCTCATTCCTTCCACATCCAAACCACCCAGCTTCTGATCCTTTCTCTCTTGCTCGTAATCATTCTCTTTGTATTCTCTTAATAAGCTTGAATATGGATAAGGACGTGGAGGTGGCTGCAGAACATGGGGCTTTACCGCACAAGGACTACCAAGATCCACCTCCTGCACCGCTCTTTGACGCCAAGGAGCTACGCAAGTGGTCCTTCTACAGGGCTTTGATTGCTGAGTTTACTGCTACTTTGCTCTTTCTCTATGTTACGGTGCTCACAGTTATAGGCTACAAGAGCCAGAGTCATGGACTTGCCGACGCCTGTAATGGAGTCGGCTTTCTCGGCATTGCTTGGGCTTTTGGCGGCATGATTTTTGTTCTTGTTTACTGCACTGCTGGCATTTCAGGTCTGGTGGCAGACTTTTTTTCTTTTAATTTCCAGCTTCTTTCTTGATCAGATATATATTCAGTTTCTTGGAAAAATAAGAAGTAATTGAGGCTTAAACAACGTTATATGATTATATGCAGGAGGTCACATCAACCCGGCCGTGACATTCGGGCTGCTCTTAGCACGGAAAGTTTCGTTGGTGCGAGCGGTGTTATACATGGTGGCTCAGTGTTTAGGAGCTATCAGTGGCGTAGGGCTGGTGAAGGCCTTTAACGAGGAGTACTATGTTATGTACGGAGGTGGGGCTAACACGCTCACCGATGGCTACAGCAAGGGCACTGGTTTGGGCGCCGAGATCATTGGCACCTTCATCCTCGTCTACACCGTCTTCTCTGCCACTGATCCCAAGAGGAAAGCTCGAGATTCCTACGTTCCGGTATACATGTACCCTAGCTACAAATTAACATTTAACACTCACGCCGAGTTTTTACCGAATCTTGCTCAACATCCTTTGTTTTAACTTTTTAGGCTTGATTTATTTGGAGAGATAAAGATGAAATAAGATGAATTAAAAATTAAAAATTAAAAAAAATATTATTATAATATAATTTTTTTAATATTAATTTTGTTTTGAAATTTAAAAATTTTGTTTTGAGATTTGAAAAAATTAAATTGTTTATTTTATTTTATATAAAAATTAAAAAAATATAATAATAAATTTAAAATGAGATGATTTGAAAAAGAGAACAGACCTTAATTTCCACCAATAAGTACTAAAATATGAGGCACTATTTAAAAATATTGAAAAAAAAAACCGATGAAGTTTTACGACTTTTAAGTTTAAGAAGTTCATTTGCTTTGGTTGGGTTGAATCTATTTCAACTTATGGTTTTTAATTCATTTCAAATTTATTATTGATAGAATCTATTTTTGTTTTAACTTTCCATAAAAAAACTTAACTAATTTTTTTCATGAATTTGATCAACTTAAAAATTTAAACTCATCTTAACTTAAAAAAGTTAAACTCATGATTTTAATGAAATTCATAAAATACTATTATATATTATAATTCAACTAATCTCGACATCTAAACTTAGCCTAAGGCCCCGTTTGAATACATATATATATATATATGATCTCATTATTATAAATGTTTTAAATTTGTATACAAAATATAATAAATAATTTAATTTTTTTAAACCTTAAAATAATAATATTATTAAAAATATATATAAATATTATTTTATTCAATTTTTAATTTTTATTTCAAAACATCTCATCTTACCGGCTCATCTATCTAAACAGGACTATATAATCGAGAGAGAAAAAATTGGACTATTAAATTCTTTTTTGTTTTGTTTTGATGGGTGAATTACATGAAAAAAGATATTGGCGCCACTCCCGATTGGATTTGCGGTGTTCCTGGTTCACTTGGCCACCATCCCAGTGACTGGCACGGGCATCAACCCGGCTAGGAGCCTCGGAGCCGCTTTTATTTACAACAAAAAGAAGGCCTGGGATGATCAAGTTAAGTCTACGTTAATCCATTAATATAATATCTTACTACTACGTACGTTATACTGTTGTTGATCATTCTCTAAAATTAATTCTCAGCAGACAGCAGTTACCATGAATTATATAATCTTAATAATTATGTTGGTCTGGGTTTGTTGTTGTACGTAGTGGATGTTTTGGGTTGGACCATTCATTGGAGCAGCACTAGCAGCTTTCTACCACCAATTCATATTGAGGGCAGCTGCTGTTAAAGCCCTTGGGTCTTTCAGGAGCAACCCTATTGTTTGATCATTTCTTCATGCATGGCTTTACGTACGTACTCAGAATGATCGAGATTGGAAGAAGAGGAAGGATCGATTTGGTATTTTTAACAATCATATATATATATATATATTTAATGGATGACTGGTTAATGTGCTTGTGTATGGAGTTTTTCTAATTTGGCTCTTTCTAAGTATCCTTTGCAACAGAGCACAAGACTGAAGTATTGCTTATGAATTTCTGGTCTAACTCCCCCTTCTAAACTTCTATATCATCTCTTACACATTTTAAGCGATTGATACATTTCAAGTGATTGTTTATATCAATCGCTTAAAAGTTAAAATGTTTCACGAGCGTAACAAGTCATATAACTGAGACGAATAGAATACAGAACAAAGACGATTAATATTCTTAAAAAGTTGTCTTAATTTCCTCCATTTTTAGATATAAAAATTCTACCTATCATTCTTTTTCTTATAGAATATATGTGGTGCTATTGGATTATGCGTAGAATAATTCTTTTAGTTTAATAAGAATAAAATTAAAAATTAAAAATCAAGTGTGGTGTGTAGTATATAAATTATGAGGAGAATGACTCTTTCATTTAAAAGCATTGGTTTTATTTAGTCTTGAATAAGATTATAAATGAATCAGTCTACTTAATAGCATGCTCGATATTTGTCTGATTAAATTTAAATAGAACTCGACTCATGATAAAAAACTGACTGTGAAACCAAATACTCGTTCGATTAGTAAATGGCACATACTTGACTAAACTCAACTACACTAGTAAGGCTCACTAAAACTTACTCATTTCTATCTAAGTTAATTCGTTAGCTCGACTCGATTAAAACTCATTCTTATATTAATAAATATATATATGTCTATGTATATATACATGCATATATTATCTAATGATATAAGTATTGCACTTTTATAATTAAATATATAATATATAACCTTATTACTTATGTTAATATATTGAATATACTTCATAACTATATTTTATAATTTGTATAATAATTAGTCTATTAAATTTAATAATTTCATATACTAGTATGTGGAACCGGTACATATAAGATAACATAAATGATATAATTACTACCAATTTACAACTTTTTTACAATTTTTTTTATTATTTAATTTTTACTTTTACTTAGTGATTAAGAATGTAAACATTAATAAAATTATATATTTTTTTAATTTTTTCTTAATGATTAAACATGTGAAAAAATACTTAAAATAAAATGATAAAATATAAAAAACACTATTACACTTATAAGTTATAAAAAAATGGTAAAAATGATTGTACGTATATCATCACTCATAAAATAAATATATGCTATCATATTATAAATATGTATTAATAATTTATGTGAGCATATAATATATTATTATGAATAAATATAAACTAATTACATATTAATTATTTATAAAATTTTAAAATCTTATAATTCAAAAAAAGTTTCTACTTATAAGTTGTACAAACTCAATATTATCATTTTTTATTTATCTAACTTCTTAACTATTGAATCTTATTCAAAAATTAAAAATTTCAAGCCGAGTTCGAGCTCACTTTTAGGACGAGTTCTAACAAAGATTAACTTGAAATGTCGAGTTTGAATTTTTTGAGTCAAACCGAACTTAGTGTAAAAACTGACTCAATTCAGTTCGATTACCGCTCTAAGTTCCCATAAACTTCCTTTTTCATTCCGGAGGAGTAATTAATTGGGGAAAAAAAAAAACCTCTCAAAAAAAAAAAAAATGGGAAAAGAAAATGTCCGGGTAATTTATCGGTTTTTTGCAGTAGGAAATAACCCAATAACTCATCTCGCATGACGGTCATGTAGAAAATAGAAACCCCCAAGGCCCAGGGTATTTACCGATAGCGACTAGCGAGCCCATGAGATGACAGGTGAACCAATTAAGACCCAATGGGCAAAGAGTCTCAGTCGAGTTTACAGCCCAACCAAAATGTCAACTTCAAATCATATGTGGCCCAAATACCCCCTGCTGTTATTTGGGCTTTGGCCCTTGTCTTTGCCTAAGTTAAACTTGGGCTGTAAATAATAAAGCAGGCTAAGCTTAGCTTGAGACTTTTTCTAATTGATGGAATGTTTTTTTATGATAGTTGATGGAATTTTTGACATTAAGAGATCATTTTCTAATTTAGGAAAAAGGAAAAAGAAAATATCGAAATTGAAAAAAAAACACGATTTCGTGATTTAGAGAGAGAGTTTCTCTTGATTTATCTTTTATTTTCTTACTGAACTAAAACAAAAATTAATAAATTAATATTTATTTCATGTCCTCTTTTTTTTTCTGTTTCCTCTAATAGACAGTGAACAAAACTACGTTACAAATTACATCAGCGGCAAATTGTATGAAATTGGTAGCTTTGATTAATTTATTTTATATGGAAAATATTAAATACTTTAAAATTGATATTTTATTTATCTTCTGTTAATAAAATACTTATGAAAATAAATTATTCCACATGCCTTTATTGAAAATGAGGTAGATTCTTAACTAATCTCACGGCATGCATAAATTTATTTCGGTTTAGATTAAGAGATGTGATGAATTGAAATAAATTTAATTTATTTTTTAATATTATTATTATTTTGAAATTTAAAAAAGTTGAATTAAAATATAAAAAATATTTATTAAAATTTAAAAAAATTATATTAAAAATTATATTTTATATAAAAATTTAAGAATATATAATAATAAATTTAAAATAAATTAAGATAATTTGGTACCGTCTACCAATTCAAACCGCCATAAAGCATCTCGCCTTTACCTCAAAACGTGGACTCTCTTATATATATTCTATTGATAGTGACATGTCTTTGATGTCAGCTCCACTACTTTTTTCTTTCTCCTACGGCTACAGTCCTACTCGGGCGTACTCTAAATCTTAATTAAGAACCCTATAAATTCTGAAGCTAAAATTAATACATCGTGCCTAAATTTAAGCAAATCAAATATTGTGAATAAGAATTAATAAGGTATGTTCATCTAAATATTTATATATGTACGTACCAATTTATTATGCCTAAGACATGGGGGGAGGGATGGTGGCAAATTATAGATTGGAGGGACCTCAGATCCACAAACCTAACACACTCCATTAAACATTAATGCCATGGTATAATTACAAACCATGCATGATCTCACTGCCTAAAACAGACCGACTTGATAACTTTGTATATATTAACATGACAAATGACAAGCAATGCCAAAACTAAAGCCAAACTGCATGATATGCCATGCATTCAGGTGACCCACATGCAGTCGGCCTGTCTCCTATTCGCTTCATGAATCATCATGCTCTTCAAAAAGAATCCCAACAAACGCAATCAATTCTTGTTTGCTTTTTGAGACGAGAAAGCGAAGGAAATGGCCGAAAATATATTGTTGCCGAACATGGTAGGGATCGAGGAATATTTAAAGATCCAATGGCACCCATCACCACCCTTCCCTTCTTCATTTTCTCTGCATCTCGTTCTCTCTTGTTTCCTGATGATCATCACCGGCCACCCACAGTTTACACCTTCACTTCTAACAGTCAACTGCCGTTTTCCCATTGGGGTTTTGGTTACGTTTGAGAAGATCATGATCACGTTCTTGGCATATCATGGTAATATTATTATTGCTTGTGAAATATTCTATATTTGAGATAAATTCATTTATTCTTAAATGAAGTGTTTACAGAGTGTTCTATTTATAAAGCTGAGAGTCATGAAGACGTTTTTACAAACATGAGGTGTGCATGAGTCTTAGGGCTAGCTGTACAGGGCTACCATAATAGAAATGTTCCCTTTCAGTTACAAACAAAAAATCAAAGAATATTCGAAAAGTGATTTCAATATAAATCTTAAGAAGAATTGCTTTCATAAGAGTCTGGTATTTGATCGTGATTTGATTTCTTGTTGCTGTCATCATATGGTGCTGAGATGGAGCCTTGAGTCACTGATGAGGTGGAGTTCGGTATCTTGTTGTCACCCTCCCGTGAGTCCAACATGAGAACCATGGTGAGACTTGAACGTAACATCAAGAACCAAGATGAAAGCAGTGGCTTCATGAGGATATTTGGAAGCTGGTCACAAGAAGAAACAAAGGCCACATGCAATGTCTTAGTTGCAACACGGTCTCTAATAAACATGGAAATCTATTTCCATGCATTTGGTGCGTGAATGAAGAATCAGATTGACTGAGAGATAAGTTGTGCCCACATTGTCACACCATAGTGTGGGAGGTTTGGAGAGAAACACTCTTAGGTCTTTGAGTAGCGACTGAATCCATAGTAGTTCAGCAGTAGTGTTTGCAAGGGACTTATATTCTGCTTCGGTACTTGATCTGGCCACTGTTCTTTGCTTCTTGGAGCTCCAAGAGATAAGATTGTGGTGCAGGGGGATCCGACAGATGATGTTGAACTGTCTGATTACACGTTGATGGTGCTGAGGTACCATGAATTGGCAGATCAGTGTAAAAGCCGGAAGTGATCGTGATCTCTTTCTAATTGAGGGAGTTTTAGGTGCGTTTCAGTATTTTGACCATAATTTTGGTTATGGTTGTCAGAATTGCGCATAAGACCCCAATTCAAAAAGTTCTTTTCACCGCGCACGCTATCCACATCGAGCATGGTTCCATGTGCCTTTCTTTCGATCTCAAATTCCGCTATTTTCCCTTCCAAATCATTATTTTTAGTTATTTTTTTACTATTTTTGATAATATTTCGTTTGTCAGTTAGGAAGTAATTTTAAACCTGATTTGGGCCGAATTTTTCACAGATTGTTTATTTTAATTTGAATTTCAATTTAATGTGATTTTTGAGATTTTGTCATTTTTAGTAAAATTCGGATACAGGCGATTTTTGGCTATACAGTCCGGCTTGTGGACTGATTTTTTATATTACTTGATTTCATAATATTCAGTTAAACCTTAGAGACGTATTCTCTGTGTTGTGAACGATTTTCGTGTGTTCTTACCTGTGAATCATCTGTTGAAACTAGCCTACAGAATAATCATTATTCTGTCCGGCGTCAGATTGGAACCAAAGAAGACACAATAGCCACCGGTTGAGCGACGGTTATCAGGACACCCCACCCAATCGACATTAGTAAAGGCATGAAGATGATAAGACTTGAAAAGTTTAATGTGCAAACCGAGAGTAGCGGTTTGTTTTAGATACCGAAGTATTCTTTTGACTGCTCGCCAGTGAGAAAGTTTTGGTGTATGCATGAACTGGCTAACTTTGCTAACAGCAGGTTGCTAACAGCAAAGGCAACATCTGGTCTAGTGATAGACAGATATTACAAGCTGCCAACTGTGCTTTGATATAAAGTAGGGTCAGAAAATGCTGGACCATTAGTAACAAAGAGACGTGTGGAGGAAGCTGTAAGAGATGTCACTGGCTTAGCTAAGTCCATGTTTGTCCTTTTTAAGAGATCACAAATATATTTGGTTTGAGATAAATGAAGACCAGTGGAAAATTGATTTATCTCTAGACCTAAGAAATATCGAAGATAGCCCAAATCTTTTAATGGAAAAGACATACTCAGTGAGTGAAGAACAAAAGAAATAGCATTAGAGCATGATCCCGTAAGAATGATGTCATCAACATACACCAAAATATAAATTATGACAGAATTATTTTGATAGACAAAAAGAGAAGAATCGACAGCAGACGCAACAAAGCCAATTTCAATAAGTCGATTGCTTAATTTTGAAAACCAGATACGTGGTGCTTGTTTAAGACCATAAATGACCTTATTCAAGCGATACACATAATTGAGATAATCATGATTAACAAACCAATTGGCTGACATATATAGACTTGTTCTTCAAGATCTCCATGAAGGAACGCATTACTAACATCTAATTGCCGAAGACACCATTTTTTAGTAACAGCAATAGACAAAATAGTACGAATAGTAGTGGGTTTAACCACTAGACTGAAGGTTTTTGAGAAATTAATACCTTCCTGTTGATGAAAATCCTTAGCTACTAGGCGGGCTTTATATCTATCAATGGAGTCATCAGAAAGCCTTTTGGTGTGGAATACCCATTTGTTGCCGACAATGTTAGTGACTCTAATGGGGGGAACCAGCGTCCACGTTTGATTCTGCAAAAGAGCTTGAAATTTTTCAGACATAGCTTTCCTCCATGACTGATGTTTAACAGCTTCGATGAAGGAGGTGGGTGAGTCAAGAATTTGAGTGGAGGTGGCGAGGTGACTACGAGGAGGTGGCTAGAGGATAGTGCCATCGGTGAATCGGCGGGGACGAAGAGTATTGGTATGAGCTCTGTTGATGATTAGAGATGGGGAAGATGATTCGGAGGAGAGTACAGGAGAAGAACTAGACGAAGCCCTAGAAGTATCGGGAGAGGAGGAAGGGAATGATGGGCTCAAAGGAGAATGTGATAGGTTATAGTGTTTGGAGTTGAGAAAGGGGACGTAGATGGGCTGGTAGGAATAATGGGAGAGGAAGTTGGGCTTTGAGGGGAAAGAGGCCTTTGTGAGTGAGATAAACTTGGTGGGGGCCCGAGAATAGAAGGTAGTGACACAGAGTTATTTTTGGAGATAGTGGTTCATGAGTGAACGGGTTTGGCAAGTGGAAAACACAGCTCATCAAAGATTACATCTCTTGAAATATAAACTCTTCCAGTATCAATATCAAGGTAGTGACCTTAGATCCAATTTATGCTGATTATATGGCCGAAGATGAGGCCAACAAACAGAGCCAAATACCCTTAGAAAGTTGTAATTCGAAGGCCTGGAGTGAATTTGCTCATACGGTGATTTAAAATGAAGTAAGGGTGTGGGAAGCCGGTTGATTAAATATATGGAAGTGTGGAAGGGATCAACCCAAAAAATTTGGGGAAGAGATGCGTGGGACATTAGAGCTAATCCTGTTTCGACACTGTGTCTGTGTTTCCGTTCAACGGCATCATTTTGTTGGTGTGTATGCGGACAAGATATTCGATGGGAAATACATTTGGTTTGCAGGATAGTATTGAGAGACCGGTATTCCCCACCCCAATCGCTTTGTAAGGAAATGATTTTAAAATAAAAAAGTAACTCAACATGTGCTTGAAATTGAAGGAAGACTTTAACGACATCAGATTTTTGTATTAAGGGATACCACCAAGTATAACAAGTAAAATCATCTAGAAATGCTACATAGTATTGAAAACCATCCCTAGATACAATGGAAGCATGGCCCCAGACATCGGAATATATTAATTGTAAGGGCTTGGTAGAATGCTGATGTGAGTCTCGAAAAGGTTATTGAGCACTTTTGGCTTGGCAGCATGCTAAGCACTTGTTGGAGGAGTCACAAGATGAGATAGGCAGCGAGTAAGTTGATAGAATGTGGTTTACTAGCTAAAGAGAGAGGTGGCCTAGATGGAAATGCCACTGAGATGTTGAAGTTCGTTCACCAACACAGACATTAGGAGTGGAATCAGAAGGTGGGAAGGAATAAAGACCATTAGTTATGTGGCCACGAAATAGAAGATTCCCCGTCTTTGAATCCTTCACAAGAAAATGAGAACTATGAAACTCAAAGAAGACAGAATTATCAATGCAAAACTGTCTAACCGAAATTAAATTCTTGGTGATAGTAGACACATGTAATAATTTTTTCAAAAGAAAAGACTTAGAAGAAGTAGGAAGGACAGAGTCACCAATTTGTGCTATCGGCAGTGCATTGCCATCCTCAACCCGAATCTGTTCGTTGCCACCATAAGGAGAAGATTGGAGGTTGAGGTAGGATAAGTCAGGTGTGAGATGATTTGTAGCACCAATGTCGAGGTACCAGGACATATCAGGGGAATAAGAAGAATTAGTATAGTTGGCTGTGAGTGTTTTGGGAGGGTCACTTTGAAAAGCATGATCGAACCTATAGTAGCAACAAATGGCTAGATGACCGACCTTGCCACAGATTTGGCAAGTCGGTTTGTTGTGAGGAAGAGTAGATGAGGAGGATGAGGGTGGAGGACGGGAAGGTGAACGACCTCGACCCCGACCTCAGTAACCACCTCTAGAGGGGGAACTGCGATTAGAACCACAACCACAGGAGTTGGATGTATAGTTGGCTGAGAAATTGGCGGAGGTAGGGAGGTGATTAGAATGAGAGATACGAGTTTCATGAGTTAGGAGGAGACCATATAGTTCTTCGGGAGAGAGGGGTTCAATGCGAGCTGTAATCGAGGCTACAAAGGCATCAAAGTCACTGTTTAAGCCAGCAAGAAGATAGGAGATGAATTCTGGGTGAAAGAGAGGATGGCCCGAAGCACTCATGGTGTTAGATAGATGTTTTACCTTGTTAAAATACTCAGAAATAGAGCTCGAACCTTTTGAGACAGTAGCCAGTTGATAACGCAACTGTACGATACGGGCATGAGATTTAGATGTGAAAAGCCTTTCTCGAGCAGCCCAAACATCACGGGCAGTGGTATGCCAACAACTTGAGCAATTAGATTGTTTGAAAGAGAGGAGATTAAGGCACTGAGGATGAATTGATCAGTTTGGGACCAGGAAATGAAAGCGGGATTGAGAGTTTTGTTGTCAGGTAGAAACCGGGATGGAGGTTGGACAGAGCCATCAATGTAATGAAAAAGCTGCTGTCCTTTGAGGTATGAGATCATTTGAGTGCGCCATAAAAGGAAGTTGTCGATTGTGAGTTTTACGGAAACAAAGTGAGAAAGGTGGGGGAAAAGGGAATGAGATGTAGGGTTCGACAAATTATGTGGAGGAAGAGGATCCTCTGCAGCCATGGTAAGACGCTAGTCTTCAAATGGCTCTTGATACTATGTGAAATATTCTATATTTGAGATAAATTCATTTCTTCTTAAATGAAATGTTTACAGAGTGCTTTATTTATAGAGTTGAGAGTCATGGAAACGTTTTTACAAACATAAGGTGTGCATGAGTCCTAGGGCTAGCTGTACAGGGCTGTCATAACAAAAATGTTCTCTTTCAATTGCAAATAGAAAATCAAAGAATATTCGAGAAGTGATTTCAATATAAATCATAAGAAGAATTGTTTCTAAAAAAGTCTGGTATTTAATCGTGATTTAATTTCTTGTTACTATCATCATATGATGTTGAGATGGAGCCTTGAGTCATTGATGAGGTGGAGTTCGGCATCTTGTCATCGCTTGTTGTGACGCGCGCGATATTAATGTGTGATCGATGCTGCAGGCTGTTCACCATTGATAGATCATAGGAAGCAATTAAGGGCTTCCAGCCATGCATGATCCTGATCCTGAGTGCAAGTTAAGCAGTACTCCCAATTTAAACAGATCTTATGTATGCATAAAATATTCCTCTTCAATCTCATCATGTCATTTGACTTAATTCATGATCATGTGCTGGTATCATCTGTGAATAGTGTAAAAGAACAATTAGCTGGTATCATCTCATCATGTACTGTTTGCTCACCAGTCATCATGATGTAGGAGTACTTGGAGAACCTCGATCGGTTCAAACATATACATATACATATATATATTATGTAAGTAATTGAAAATTATGTGAGAAATGGTATCTAGCTACTTATAAAAAAAATAAGTTTTAAAAGATTATTTATAATTAATTTTAATTATAAATAATTATTTTATTAAAATTAATTGTAAATAAATAATTTTTTTTATAATGTTAATTATAAAAAATCTATTTAGAAGTCTCGTTTTTTACACACTCAACATCATTGATGTTGAAGCTTTCTACTGCATTAACTATGCTAAAAAATGATTGGTGTTTTAATTTTTAAAAATTATAACGAAATATTCCACGATAAGTAGTATCCTAATACACCGGCAAATATGTAACCAAAGTCGTTTAGTTATCAGCATTTGTACTCAATTACTCCTATGATGCATCAAGGTTAAACAAGAAGGAAAACTCTATAGGCAGGCATTTTTGTGCACGTATGTAAATATCTGACGAGTAATGCTACATATAGTTGTAGAGTTGCAAACAGCATACAGTTCTTTTAAAAAAAATTAATTTTTTTTACGTGGGTCTCATATATAATCAACTTTTTTCAAAGCGACTGTACGTCGCTTACAATTCCATAACTGCATCTATCATTTCTCATATCTGACAGGCCATGGTAACAAATTAAACAAGAAATTCAGCTGTTCATATTAATTTAAAGTGATCAAGTATGAATGTGAATGATTTAAATTTTATAAATAGAAAGGGTTAGAAAAATAAAATGTCAAACAAAGTGTGTTGAATTGAAGTGGAAAATGAAGAAGTCAATTTCGTCGTTGGGGCGAATAAAGCGCTACAACAGGATGCGTTTGATCTCAAACATAAAACGACGTGCTGTTGTGTTCAAGCAATGGAAACGGCATGTAATCGAAACGACAATCAAGCTCGTCGTGTTAGATTCTTTGGCGACGGTTTCTAAGTAAGTCGTCACAATACATTTTTAATGGATGATCCAGGATCCTCTCTCAAAACATTCTGATCCGTCTTCGGACTTGAGACAGTTGAGAGTTGAAAGTTTGTAACCCTAATAAATTGACCTCGTCTCTGTACAATTTAGGAAGACAAGAGACTCGAGATAGGGAGAGATGCATCTATGGCCGTCGATGAGGATTAGGGACTCATTCAAGCTTGGATACCTGAGAAAGCTTGAATGGAACCTCAACAGAATGGAAAGCGAAAAGCAGAAGTCTTCAAGTAACCAGAAACTGTTGGATAATGAAGATCCTGTTTCCGATCGGCAAGAAGCTGCGAAACCCAATTCAGAGAATCTTGGTGGTTTCCTCGTAGTGTGCAGGGAGTTGCTGATGGTTCTCTCCTGTTGCTTTTGCTGTTTCTGTTGCGGAGGTAATTGATCTCACTATCCCTTTTGCTTTCCTCGTGCAAATTTCTGTTTGGATTGAGGGCTTTTTCTGGTACGGATATTCTAAATTCGTTGATCATCTTTTGTTGGAAAAATTGATCTAGGGTTGTTGCGGGATTTGATTTTATTACTCTTTCCTGGGCACCTTTTTATGGTGCTGAATTTTAGGTTATGGTTAGCCTTTGTTGAGAATGATTTCGTGAAGCTGAGCCTATAGGACTTCTAGTCCGTTGGCTGTTATCATTGCAAACGTAATTGACAACATAAGGATGCGCAAAAAGTTTTCAAAACCGGTGACAACCGTCGGGCATATCAAATCAGCAGCGTTCTTATTAAACATTGGCCCCCAGTATGGCTTAGATTATGGCATTTGGGAGAACAAAGGATTAAGTTGGGGCGGGAGAGCAGGGGGGGTTTATGAATTTCATATAGGAATGTTCTGAGCTGATTAGTTTAGGTTATGAGATTTACCTATCAAAAAAAAAATTTAGGTTATGAGATTTGTGAAGAATGAATTGCCTACAGGGCTTGAAAATAAGAGAATGGATAAGGATCTAAGTTTCGAAATCTCTTGAATTAGGGGTAGCATATATTTGTTGTCTTTCCAGCGCAAATTTCTCGAATTATTTTAATTTACCATGAAATTATTTAGTTTACAACGCCGTGGGTAAGATGGGAGTTCTGGATCGCCCGCAATTCATGGTGCATAGTAATCTGTCTGCTGGTTCTGTCAATTACTTGTTGTTTGCAATAGCTCTGCTTGGATTTTTTGCAATTATTTTTAAATCTATCTTTCAGTCTCTCTGCATATTCGATCATAATTTGGTGATATTATGTTTTGGGTAATACCCAAATAACTTGAACAAATTGGTAGTGGATCCTTGCCACCTAACAAAACTAACTTGAGTTGGCTTAAGCTTCAATGAGCTGAATTTGTACTGTTTAATGTTACCAGTGGAAGGAACCTAGTCAACATATTAGCCATCTCACTCACTCTTAATGCACACATGCTTGTGAATCATGGTTTTTATATGCTAGATAATTTGCTCTACATGAATTTCATTGAATTCCTGGAAGTGGTGTTGTATCATCTAGCTTTCTGCTACTGTTTTTGCTTTTAATTTGTGCGGTTCCCCACCCCCCTGATCGCAGAATGCAATCAATTGCTTCACTGGCATATTTTTTGTGGTAATTTATAGGCAATGTTTTCCTCTTTCAGCTTGTCTGGATGAAGATGAGTATTGATGCAGTATCTGGCAGTGTATTTGGAATCTGAATCTATCCTGGAAATAAGAAAAGACTGTGTATACTGGAAATTGGCTAACCCTCTAAAGCTTTTGTTACTTGAATGTTTTCTTTTTCTTTTTTTGATATATTTTTGTTTCTGGAATGTTGATTATAAATTGGCCCGTTTGTTCATATGCCATGAAATATTTAAAGGTAAATGTTATTGTTCATCCTAAAAGTTATTATCCCAATGGATGTAAAGTCGCCTAAAATGTACCGCATCAATAGATGTGAGTGTGGGTGATGACCAAATCTAGGACATTGACTAGCACTGTTTTTATAATTTTCGGCTTAATAAATGTATCTTGGATTGAAAGCAACTTCCAAACTCTTCAAGTTGTAGTTAACTGTCTGTTTATCAGACTGTCAAAAACCATTTCAAGTAGCTTCTTGTTGTGAAAAATGGATGAGAGACAAATCATTGGCTCCAGATCCCTCTTTGTTATATTTTTCTCATGTTGTTGGGAACTCCTATCCCATTGAGTCTTTTATCGTGTAACTGTCTATTGAAATGCTTGTTTAAAAAACAACTTCCAGCCTATCAAATACAGAAAACATTGCTTTGAAGAACAAACATTTTACTAAGCAACATATTCTTGCGTTGGGCTTTTTGTTTGGAGTTTAATTCTATTTTGTGATGGTCTAATTTGATAACCTGATTTGACAAAGATTCATTGTAATTTTTTGTGATTTTGATTAAGCCTTTATCCTACCGCTAATTAGGGATTTTTATGTATATGCTTTAGGAATAGGATTTCCGTATATTTGTTGGGTACGTAACTTTATATTCTCTTCTTAGAACTAAACTTTAAAAAATGTACGAAATAGTAGAAACAGAGTGACATATATATATATGTTATTATCAGAAACCCATTAATAAAGAGGAGTGTTATTATCAGAAAAAGATTTTATAAAAGTAATTATACAAACTGATATGGTTTTATGCGTTTCATTAGATTTATTTTATAATAAAAATAATTTTAGAATCTGATGAATTACATGAAGCTATATCTGTTTGTAGAATTGTATTGTATAATCTATTTATGGGCAAAGTATTTCTCATTAATAAACGAAGCACCAAAAATTGCCAAATGCCATTTGCCAAGTTTTTTATACCTTCCTCGTTTAGTCGTATACATGTTTAACCTCAAAACCCATATTAGTTTGTAATGAACTTAAAGTAATGTCTAAAACCTAAAATTATTTATTCGAGTCGAAATCAATTGTTCAATAATTAAAAGTCATTGACCTTATATAAGTTTTAATTAATGTCTAAAACTAATATAACTGCCAAGTATACAAAAAGTAAAAACATTGAACACAATTATATAAAAAATAGACGTTTTTATAGCATCCACACATTTTCAAATTCAAGTACTTTTTATTAACAAGAGCATGGTTGAAGCAAATGCATAGAACAACTAATCTTTTATTAGCTTGTAGTTGTATCGGCATAAAGCTTCAAAAGATTCTAACTTCAATTCTCTTATATATTGAGCTCATGAAAAAATTAAATGTATGGTCTACACAAAACGGTATAAAATGATGTTTATAAGCTAACATGATTTAATGAAATAACTTTAAATTATATCAATTTATAAATTTATTTACATAGAATATATGTGTAAATGCTTGTATGATAAATATTACTGATAAAAATTAGTGTGAGGCAAAATATATAGTATATTATATATATATATATATGAAAAAATTTATACAATTTCTTACTATTTACATAATTTTCATACACTACATTTTATTTTATTTTATTTTTATTAAATATTTAATATATAAATAATGAATAAAAAAATAAAATTAATTTAAAAAGAACAAATTTAAAATAAAAATATTAAAAAATTAAAAAAATTAAAAAAAATTAAATAATAATAATATATAAAAGTTGAGGAGGTTGATAGAACAACGCTATATATAGGCTAGGAACGGAGATTATTAATGGAGGACCAAATATGTGGGAACTGGGGAGGGGTTTAGCATGCGGGGGTTGGTCCCCGCCGCCCCAGCCTATCAGAGTATTCACTTTTCAGACGTTGTACGACAGTTCTAGTATCCCGATTAGTTAGGTAATTTTATAATTAAAGGATCTATGATATTGAATAGTTTTTATTTGATAATACTTTTTATGAAAGAGTAGTGATAGATGTATTATTATCTTACTAATATTTCACTACTTATATTTGCATTTGAACGTTTTTATTTTTTTTATTATTTTATTTTAAGTATTTTTTTAATATTTTTAATTATTAAGAAAAAAGGGTATAAAAAAAATATAACTTTACTAATATTCACTTTTTTAATCATTAAATTAAATTAAAAATTAAAAAAATAAATAAATACAAAAAGAATTGTAAATAAGTAGTAAAATAATAGTAAGAGTATCATTATTGTTTATGAAAAATAATTATTCTAAAAGGAAATAAATTTATTATTGCATTTGAAATTCCTGGAAAAAAATAAAATTAATTGAAGAAAGCATTCTTATAATCTTATTGACTCGATTTAGCCTTTGATTCGATTCACTCATGTTTCCTGAACCGAAAAATAGTGCATAATGTTTTTTTATCAAACATATTTTCTAGATTACCGTTTAGGTCGAAAACCTCCGTTAAAAATACCATAATTTCAGTTAAAGTACCATAATATTTAATATAATTAAAAAAAAAAAAAAAAAAACCAAAAAATAGTTGAAGAGATGGGCCTTAGCTTGGGCACGGCATCATAAAAATTCAGGTGGTAACCGTCCCTCCAGGGAAACGAAAACCTATTTAAGTAGACGCTTCGAACTCATCGTGCCATGCATCCATATTTGCTCAAGCACAAATACTCTCTCTCTCTCTCTCTCTCTCTCTCTCTCTCTCTCATTTTGTCTTTGCACTTCTTGATCTAAGTCATCTAACCCCTGCGTACCGAGTAGAAGAATGGCGCACCCAGTAGCGGTGGCGAACTTGGAGAGTCCCTTTGGCTCGCTGACTGCGGACGAGTTCTACGCACGCCATTCCGTTACTCACGGCTCGGAGTACATCACCAACGACAGGGGCCTCAGTCTCTTCACCCAGTGGTGGACCCCACTCCCTCCAACCGAGCTCATTGGAACCCTGTCCGTCGTCCACGGCTTCACCGGTGAGTCTAGCTGGCTCCTCCAGCTCAGCGCCGTGTTCTTCGCCAAAGCCGGCTTCGCCGTCTGCGCTATCGATCACCAGGGTCACGGATTCTCCGACGGCCTCGATCACCACATCCCCGATATCAACCCCGTCGTCGACGACTGTATCTCCTTCTTCAACGCCTTCCGTGTTCGCCACGCGCCCTCCTTGCCCTCCTTCTTATACGCAGAGTCCCTCGGTGGCGCGATCGCCCTTCTCATTACGCTTCACAAGGACACTGTATGGGACGGCCTTATCCTCAACGGAGCGATGTGCGGAATCAGCGCCAAGTTCAAGCCGCCATGGCCGTTAGAGTACTTCCTATCCTTGATCGGCATTTTGTTCCCCACTTGGCGTGTGATTCCCACCCGGGGTTCCCTGCTGGAGGTCTCGTTCAAGGAGGAATGGAAGCGGAAGCTGGCGTTGGCGAGCCCGAAAAGACTGGTGGCGAGGCCACGCGCGGGTACGGCGCGCGAGCTGGTGAGGGTATGCGACGAGCTGCAGGGCAGGTTTGAAGAGGTGCGGGTGCCGTTACTAGTAGTTCACGGCAAGGAAGACGTCGTGTGCGACCCGGCGTGCGCGGAAGAACTCTACAAACGCGCCGCGAGCAAGGATAAGACTCTCAAGATTTACCCCGAGATGTGGCACCAGTTAATTGGCGAACCGGAGGAGAACGTCGAGTTGGTATTCGGGGACATGTTGCAATGGCTTCTGAGCAGGGCGAAAGGCGCCTCTGATGCACGCGCCGCCTGAGGTGGTGGGCGGGACGTAGCTGACGGAACGGTTGGCAATAAATTCAAAGCATTTAAAATTTGTTAAAGACATTCACAACTTCAAAATTACAACTTAAGTTATTTCATTTGTTTAATTAAAATTTGGTTAAAAAATACAGTTTATATTTAAAGAATAATGAGAGAATATTTTAAATTTATTTAAATTTATTGAGTTTATTAAAATTTATTTCAAATTTTTTATGTTTTTTAACTAAATTTTATCGAAACAAATGAGATAGTTAATAAATTATGAGTATTCTAATAAATGAATATTTAATTTATAATTAAAATTAAAATAAATAAAAAATTGAAAATTAATATTTTAATAAAATCAAAGAACTTTTATTTGATATAATTAAAAATAATTAGTTAAAATTTATAAAATTAATATTTTAAATCAAAATTTACCTAAATTTTTAACTTGTGAATCATGAATAAAGAACGAAAAATAGCTTGGAATTCGGGACGAGAGAGCATGCCGTAGGTGTGGCTAAAAGTTAGTTGTCAACCTAAAATAAAATGGGACGGATTAAAATCGTTTAAGGTATCTCAATTCTTCTTATTTATTTTAATTATTATAATTCGTTAAATTTCTTTATAAAATATAACATTTAATTAATTTTTTAAAAATATTTAAATAATAATATTAAAAAATAATATTTTATTAAATTTTGAACTCTAATATCAATTTATCTCGTCTCAATTTATTATCTATATCTGACCTAAATGTTTGGAAGTAGAAGCCGAAGGGATTGTGAAGGTCACACTGATTGTATGTACGTTGATTACTCTCTCTCCTACAGGCACCCAACTATCAGATCCAATTTCACTTATCTCGGACTAAAAAATAAATAAATGTCACTTATCTCAAACAAAAATATTGAAAATGTCACTTTGTAATATAGATTATTGCTTAATTATGCCCTTTTTTTCTTCAAATGAGCATAAACATATTTAAAAAGTTTTTAAAATAAAAAAGAAAGGAAGAAGAAAAAGAGCGGTCGTTGGGGAACAAAAAAAAACTATTTAACTCATTTGCATTACTAATCAGCTTCAAAAGTGAACACAAAATGTATTTTTTCTTAAAAGATGTGTGTAATGTGACAATGGCGGTAGTATAATGGCATAAGATTCATATGATCACATTATATGGAACATGAAGGCATAAAGTAATGTTAAGTACAATTATAGAAGTATCAATATCATGCAGTTATTTTAAAAAAAAGTGAGATTCGTTGTTAAAAATGCGTTGTACGCTCACAATTGCAACAATCATTTTTCGAAGGCACAAGAGTTACATCTCCAAAATAAAGATGATGGATTCCAATTTGGACCCCTTCCCCTAATGTATTTAAAATTTAAAAAAAAAAAAATCAGATTAATTTGTAGTTTTCTTTTTACCCCCCATTTTCTTCTTGTTAGGAAGAAATAGAATGGGTCAAGCAAATCATCCACTCTTAGTGGGACAGATGAGAAAAGAGTGGCCATAAATACCCAAACTCAGCTCAAGTTGATTTTCTCCTGTCTGTTTCTATTATGCTTTGCTCATTCCATAGATGACCATTAAAGTTATTAGTGTGTAGATATTACTTAATTCCATTGTTTCTTGGTTAAAAATGGATGAGTTCTTTGCTGGAGGCATGGATGGCAGGTTTAGGGTTTCTATAACAGATTCGACCATGATGTCGATTGTGCATCATTCAATGGATAAAGCACACGAGAAAGTAAAATCAAAAGAAGGGATTGTGGAGCGCTTGAATGAGATGTCAAAGTTCTATGAGTTGGCGGTAATGCAGTTAGAGGGGTGTCTGATTTTTGTACAAGAAGAGACATACGGCTGCATACTTGAAAGCAATTACGAGGAATTACTCGCAGACCTAAAACAGATAAGAGATCACCTTCAAGGGCGTCTAAAGGAATCTCAGCTAGCTATTTCCGATAAGGACAGAGAGTTAACAGAAAGAGCAGGAAATGAAATTAAGCTTAGGCAAGCATTGGAGCTAAAAGAAAGAGAGTTGGATTCATTGCGTTCTAGCCTTGAGATGGAAAGAACAAAGACTGAAGGCATTGAGGAGTTTGTACTGGGCAACCGGATAGATAGAGATAGATCTCATAGAGATAGAGATGGTGAATTTTGTGAGCTGAAGAACTCTGTGCATCAACAGGTATGGAATATCAAACAAAAACTAGGCCCTGATTATAATAGTCTAATTGAGGAGGAAAGAAATAGAGGTTTTGACAATGAAAAGATTGAACAAATGGGTTTGGACATAGATATGCTGAAGGAAACGTTAGATCTTGCTTTTGGAAAGATGCAGAAAGCCATATTTTTGTCTCAAATGGGGCCAATAGAGCAGCAGTGGAAGTGGTCTATAGAGAACGATACCATCTCTATTTTGATTAGAGGCTTAGTGAGGAATCTCGAAGAGAGTTTTGAGGCAAAAGTAATGAGGAAACAAGAGAAGCAAGTTCGTGCGTGCTTGAGTGAGCATTGGTCAGAATTGATGAATGAAGTTGCAAGTTTGCGTCGAGAACTCGAGCCCCTTTGCAGTGAAAATGATATGCAGGGGAATGGTATTAAGATCCGAAATGCTTCAGCCCCTCCATCAATTTCTGGACGCAAGATTTCTCATCTACCAAGAGAAATGCTTTCTTCACCCGAATATGAGGAGGAAGAGCTTAGTGGGAAGGAACAAGAAGTGGGTAGAAGCCAATATGTGGCTAAGATGATAAAAAGTCATGAATCTATTATTCGGAGGCAAAGTGAAGATTTGAATAGGCTGAACCGAGAAATTCTTCGAGAAAAAGGATGTTTATCCCTCAAGGAAGAAAAGGACCATCAAAATCTTAGAAGAAGGATCCAAGAAATTGTGGTGAGACTGAACAATTTCATGGAATGGGATGCTAAGATGGGAAAAGATTTTGGTGATCATTCATCCATACATGAAAACGATCAAAGTTTTATCGAGAAAAGGGTGTCACAATTTGATGAGAGCATCAATACTTTGGCAGATGGCTGGGAGAAGATCAATAAAGTTTCATTTAATTCTCATATTGCAGCAAATGAAGAGCAACAAAATGAGATAAGGATGCTAAGACAAGAAAAAGAAGATGCAAATCTGAAGGCAATGATATTAGAGGAGATATATGTTACCCTTCTGAGAGGACAAAGGAAAGAATTTTACATTGAGTTGGATTCTTATGATTTAGAGTGCCTAATACATGAGGGTATGTGTAAATATTTGTTCAGAGAAAAGGTAGGACAGTGGAATGAGAGCTTTGAGAGCAGCAATATTGAAGCCCAGATCAGAGAGGAGATACATTTCCTTGCCTTCAGCGAGGCATTGAAGGATTATAATATTGTGGAAGACTCTGTAAGAGAGGGCATATGGACAGCTTTCTTGCGGCAAGTTTTTAAAGAATGGAACGAAAGCACAGAAGGTCAGAACATTGCAAGCTTGATTAGAGAAGAGATACATAGAATTGTCTTTGGTGAGAGCTTCAAAAGTATTGCCTACAGTGCCAGTTCTACATTAAGTCAACTTCAAGAGGCCAAACTTCCTGAGGATTTTCTCCCAATCACCAGTGAGATGGAGAAGGAATTCAAGACGGACATAGATTCTTATAATGTAGAGAGTCTGATTAGGGAAGATGTCCTTCATTTTGTGATTGTCGAGGCAGTGAGAGATGCCTCCATCTTGCATAGAGAAGGTGAGTCTAGCATTCAAGGCAATATTTTGGAAGATCTGCACTCTTCTAAGGAGTTAAATAATGGTATAGACGCTAGTGCTGAGAATAATGAAGAGATGGGGGATTTGAAGCCAAGTGCTAGTACCGAGTTAAAGGAACGAACTGCACACCTTGACCTTGTGAGCTTGAAAAATGAAGAAATGGATGAGAAAAATATATTTGGAAAGCTGTTAATTGAAGAGGAACACACTTTAAGCTCAGAAAGTAGCAAGCGAGAGAAGTCCTCGCAACAGTTGGTCACAAGTAAGGCACTGTTCGGTGAGTTTGGCCAGAGTTTAGGCATAAGTATTGCTGGTGATCTCGAATGCATTCATGATGAGATGACTCCTATATCAGACGTTTCACAAGTTGGAAAGGCCTCCTTCCATATACCCAATGATTATAAAGCGGGACAATCAAGTACTGAAGTGGATTCTGTCTTCTCGCCCCTCTTGGGATTTCATCAAGCACTAGCAGATTTTGAGCATCTAGTGCTCGAAAAATTAGGAATGAACAGTTTGAGGTACTTCTTCACTTATTCATGAACGTACACAGTTTCAAAAAATTAGATGTACTTTGTATGAAGAATAATGCCTGCTGTAGTACTTGTTTATAGGTTGATAGAGGTGAAGCACAATTTAGACCCGCTTGTTGAGCTTGTTGCCTCTCTGAGAAACAAGGAATTGCTTTACAGGAAGGCGTTTTTTAGGAGATGTTACAATCTGCAGAAGGCTGAACTTGAGGTTCTGATACACATTTAAGTTCCCCACATTATAAGTTCAACTTGAAGATCTTGATTGTGTTTGTTCTGCATTTTGTTCCTCAAAATCCTGCTTCTTTGTTGGGATATAGGTAGATTTGCTAGGTGATCAAGTGGATGTGCTTCTAGGTCTACTTGAGAAGATATACACAAGACTGCATCAGTACTCACCAGTTCTGCAGCAGTACTTTGAGGTAATTAACCTGTCTCTTAAGAGTACTAATGTTCATTTCATAACGAGAATGGCGCATAATTTTATATATCATCCTTGTTCTCATTATAAGTTGTTCTTTTCTCCACTCAGGTCTCAGACATTTTGAATTTGATTAAGAAAGAACTAACGGGAGGAGTTGTTCGTATACCCAATGAATAATTAGATTATGTCATGGGAGAAGAAGTTTGCATGACTTACAAATTAATGAACTTGGGGCACACTGCATGGACTTTGACGCATGACAGCAGATCCTTCACAAGAGCTGGCAATAGTTTAGACTAAATTCCATCCTGACCTCTCAAAATTCATATAGGTTTAGATTTATTGCCATCATGTGTTGATGTTTCTTGTGTTCTTTGCACTTATAAGGCAGAATATCTCTTGGTTTTGTTAAAGTTTGAAATAAGGTCCAAAATAACTTTAAATGAGAGAGAGATAGATTCCACAATACTAGCTGTTATTGTATGATTATCTCAAATAATAATCACAAAAATATTTCATAAAAGTAAACTTCCAGACTGATATATGATTTTGTATAATATGTATTATGGTATATAAACTTTACAATAAAAAGTAGTTTTATAATTTTGTGAGCGTGAATAGGGTAATAGTAGATCAAGTGGGAAAAACCAAATAAAATAATAATGTTACAGCTAGAAAGAGAAAGAGTTGGCCGGGGTAAAGTTGTTGGATATGGATGGGCCGGCCTGCAGCCCTTTCTGTCTGGAAGTCCCTGAACTGATCAGAATAGGGTAACTATATATGAAGTAGTACTCTTTTCATTCCATATTTGAAACAGCCGGATTGGCGTGATATACCATGCATACATTCTCTAAGAAGATCCGAGAGAGAACATACTCTCACTTCATTTCATCGGACATTCAAACTAGGTCTCTCCGCTCATGTTTTCTTTATCCCGGGTCTGATTTCCCGAAGTTACATATATAGATATATATATATATATATATATATAGGCTATAGTTATCTTTATATACTTCTCTCCATCTCAAAATTACCTTCTTCAAATTTCAAGTGTTCAACGTTTTGTACCTATTTACCAATTGCGTACCTTCATGGCGGATCCACTGTTTAGAATGTGTTCTGTCTCTATTTTTCTAGCATTGTTTCTCTTCTCAGGCTTGAACAAATATCATTGTTTGAGACCTTTGAAGTCCGATGACTCACCTGACCCGGCGCCCACTGAAGCACCCGCCTCACTTCCGCAGGTTCCTGATAATTATCATGTTCTGTCTGTCTCTACTATTCCTGCTACTCCGCCTGATTCTCCTCCGGCATCCACTCAATTTCCAAAAATATGGGTCTCTCCTGGGGAGTTGAGTGCCGGAAAAAAGGCAGGAATAGCGATTGGAGTGGTGGCCGGTGCGGGTGCTTTGTGCGTGCTAGGGCTGCGGTATAAGAAACGTACCCATTCTAGTCATTCCTACATAAGAAGAAAAAGCTTAGGAAATGGACCCAAAAGTAAGCGAGCGCTTCTCTGAGGTTGCAAATGGGTCCCTGACTAACTCCGATGGGCTTTTGAAATAACAAACGAGAGGCTGTGTTGTCCTCTTCGGCGGTCGTTCGAACTCCGATGAGCTTCACGCGCGGCTTCGGAAGATCGTTTTTTTTTTTTTTTTCTCATATTCGAAAGATTGTGGTTAGCCAGGTTCAGTTTCGTGTTTCGCTGTCTTTAATGAGTCACTGCAGGCAGTTATTATGAGGTTAAAAAATTTGAAAGCTTTATTTCTTGTCCAATTGCAACAGGTTTTGTTAAGTTGGTTTCATAAAGTTTTGGATTCAAGACAATTTTGTATTTGATTTTATGTTAAGAATCAAGATTGGTTTTTAGGGGCGTTATCTTATGGGTTGTTTGAGTTATGTTGTAATTATTGTCTTGGGTTGATTAAAACTTTTGTCCCATTTTAGCATTTATAGTAGAAAATAGATAAAGATATAAAGTAGATTTTGTAGTACCATTAAAAACTTAAAAGGTTTCATTTGTTTTTGTAAATATTTTTATCTTATCTAATTTTTATAATTTTTTTTAAAAAATATATAAAATAAGAAAATTTGTATTTACAATTTCTCAGTAAGGATTGTAATACATTTCATTAAATGAAAACTATTGTCATTTGAGAAGAATATTATTGTAGGTTTAAAAAAATTTTGAAGACAAAATTATCGGGACTTGTATGAACAGTCCCCAAATGGTGATTGTACACTAATTCATAAAATAAACAATTTGATTTTTTTTAAGTTTCAAAACAAGGATAATATTCAAGAATATATATTATAATAATATTTTATTCAACTTTCAACTTTTATTTCAACTCATTTCATCTGTAAAAATAAACAAACGATGCCTTATTGTCAGTGAAATTCACTTCACCATACAATTATAATTTCTCTATAGCTAGAATTCATATATTCATCCCTCTCACATTTTAGGATCTAAAATTCGAATATGATTTTTAAAGTAGTATTACATTTATTGATGGATAATTTTGTTTTTTTTTATTTTTTATTTTTGCAGTTTTTTTTTTAGCTTTGCTTATATATATAATCTCAAATTAAATTTAAAAAGGCAGTGAATGAGATTTTAAGTTGTTCGACTGAGAAACTCTTACTAATAATTTTTAGAAGTATAAATTCATATATGTGACTTGAATTTTCTCTGGTTCGATGTTAAATGGTGCTGTATAATATGAGATTTTGTAAACTGACGTTTAAGGTTGGATGAATTACAGCCTCACAAAAAAAAAAAAACGCTAAATCATGTAATTTTTCAAATCATTGTTCTGATCTACTCATACCTGAAATTAAGTAAAATAAATGCAGATGGAAAATCGTGGCTTAATAAAATAAAACAAAATAAAATAAAATAAAATTGAGGCTTATTGTGGCGCCCGTACGTACCCACACAACTTTGTTAGCAAAATAATTTGACGTTTATCGCCTTAGGAACCTGAAAGGGCGCCTCTGTAGAAACAAGAAAGAAAAGCAAGGCAAAACGAAGAGGTTAATTTCCTTCTTTACGTTAAGCGGTTCACGGTCTCGATTCTTTCAGTATGCATCTTCAGTACCACCGCATCTTCTCTCAAAAGTACGTTCCCGCACTCCCTCTCTCTCTCTCTCTCTCTGTAACTGTGTTTGCTTGTCTCTCTGTAACTGTTTAACTTTTACCATGGTCCATGTGCATGAGAAAAACTTAAAAAGGTTTTGTTCAAATTTATCTACAGCAAATATGGACCCAGATTTAATGACTTGGTTGTATATGTGGTGTTTAAGATTATAGCTTTTTCGTAAGATGTGTTATATTAAACTTGGGTTAGATGTGGATGATCATGCGAGGGGGTGTTTAAGAGGTTCCAGTACTGTTTGATAGATACACGTCCGTTTCTTATATGAGAGCACGTAGTCATCGGAATCACCAGTTTGACATGTTCACATGTTGTTTGTGGCTATTTTTCAGAGAGTTGAACTGATTTTACTAAAAGATATGACATAATTTTGATGAGGCACTAACACCAATCCTAACCTATTTTAAAAGGAATGTGAGTCACCAATAAAATCGGCTCCTGATTTTGAACACGATGACCCTAACTATTTATGTTTCTGTGGAAGCATCTTTTGTTACTGGATTCTCAAGCATGAAAGTACTTTAATTGGATCAAATCCTATCTATCTATCTTTCAGTTTGGCTGCATTAACAATTTCAGTATGGAAGCCAATAGGGGACAGAATGCAATTCAACAACTGCTAGCTGCTGAACACGAAGCTCAGCGCATTGTCAATGAAGCCAAAAAAGGTATTTTTGTCTGTTATTGAATGATAGTATGGTTGTACATTATAACCTCTGATATTTGGGGTTTCTCTGAGATTATATTGCTGCAGGTTTTCTAGAATGTAGCTTTCATTGTGTTTGAAGTTTGAACTGAACTTTTAGGTCTATGATTTTTGAGTTATCTGAATTTATCACTCCCCTGAGAGAGTTGATGATAGTTTGTTGAAAAGCTTCCAGAATTCCACAAATCCTTTTTTTTCCCCCTTCTTTTTTGGGTAGTTTGCGTTCACACGCCCACTGAAGTGGTGGATTCTAATTATGAGATTGATGGCAGAACGAGTAAAGAGGGGAACTAACATAAATGAGAGGGTGTTGGTGATTTCTGACTGGCTTTGACTGAATTCAAACTTGGGAGTTTTCTGTAGTGGGCAGGACGCTTCTGAGAAATAACCTTCCAATCTGTTGGGACTGAGTCTAATCTATATCAACTTCTGCATGTGTAGGATTTCTTCTATGATTAGATTGACGTTTATTGTCATGCGTTAGATTGTTAAGGCTATGAAGCCATGTTATTTGCATTTTAAGGAGGAACAGAAAACATGATCATGTGGTCACTCACACAACGGTGAAAAATACATTAATGTAGCCTTAACTGTAACTAGCTGAGTTTGCCACATACATCCTTTTTCATATTTCTATCAAGTCAGACAATACTGTTTATTAGTTAATTTCCCTTCCGATGTGTTCATTGAATGACAGTTACTACTCTGTCCACTTTACATGGCATCAGGAAACAGTTGACATTGTTGAATGTTTATGAAATTTTAATTTTAGATCTCATTCATCAAAACCTATGTTTTGTGCTAAACATGTCCTGGTGCTGAGTGGGTATGTGGATGTGTTTTTTGTGCATGGCTTTAGAGCTGGAAGCCTGTACTAATAATACCCTCTTCATTTCATTTCATTAGCTAAGTTGGCCAGATTACAACAGGCCAAAGAAGAGTCTGAGAAGGAGATTGCCGAGTTTCGTGCCCATATGGAACTTGAGTTTCAGAGAAAGGTTGTGGAGGTAAGTATATGATTCATTTAAAACTTCACGTTTAACAGTGGGTATTTTATGATCATTGTATACCGTGTCAATCCGGGGGGGAATTTTTATAAATGGATATGCCTTCTACCAATGTATCACCAAGCAGAGCTATGGGGATTCAGATGCCATTGCGAAGCGGCTGGAGCAAGAAACAGAAGCAAAGATCCATCACCTGAAGACACAGGCTGCAAGAATATCCAATGATGTCGTACAGATGCTTCTAAATCATGTGACCACTGTGAAGAAGTAATAGCTTGTACTTAACTAGCATAGTTGTGGTATGGGTGCTCAATGCAATAGTACTTTCTTTTTATGTGCTGCTATTTGAACTGGTGTGTACATCTAGATGTGATTATTGTAACCTTTTGTGATGGTTGTAACCACTACAAGCCATACTTGGTACTTGGTAGGATAGTTTATGCAATAAGAAAAGAGTCATTTAAAGCTTATAGAGTTCAGTTCTTTAGAATTATCACTAGCAAGTAGTTAATATGTTATCCTTGTCGAAGAATAGTAACAGACTTACAGTTGCTTCAGCAGAGTAAGTTGTGCATTTTGTTGCCAATATAATACTCGCTATGAATGGAATGATATGATATCCTGCAGGATTTGCTCTACCACTATACCGCATGCAAATAATCCTACTCCAAGCAGTACTGGCCTTGTTTTTGAAAATGCCTTGCTTTCAGAATCCTTGGCTTCTCTGTTAAGCATCTTCCACGCCATTGCGGGTGGAAGAACTCCATAAAGCATTGTCATACAGTAGCCTCCCTAGTCCACATTAAAGCATGATGATAAATGCCCAAACCTGATGCATCATTACTGGAGATTGACTCTCTAATTTCCCTTTCTCCCTATACTTACAGCAATATCAGTGGCCGCTGAGAATGCATCTGGAACGGTAGTTGACACAAAAAGAGATGGAACAACAGCCATTGCCATAGCCATGAAGCTAATTTTATTCCCTCCCCACCATTTTCCCAGATTGAAAAAATTGTGTAGTCTCTGCATGGTTATGCACAAATATTAATGTTAATATACAGTAATGATGTTTGTTATGGAGACATACATAATAATCAATTTTAACTTATCATCGAAGAGGACCTCCGGATATAAAAGCTACCTGTATTTTTGGTGTTGATGAAGGCTGCCATGAAAAGTTATTAAGTTGCTCCTTGAAGAACTCAGAGAATCCCAGGAGTGTGCCAATTAGCGATGTTCCGATTGCAAGGAGAGAGAAAGCCTCAACCATAAGCGATACCCCGCTCCATTTTACCCTGACCAGAGGTATACACAATTACGCTTTGGGTTTAGAAATAACGTTTGGGGTAAAGTTAAATTGAATATAAAGTGTTCTCAGATTATTTCTAGAGGATTATTTGAAGGCAAGAAACTCTCCAGAGATTACCTCATGAGCAATTCCAAGGGGTCAACAACTTGGTCGGCTGGGGCAGAGAGACCAAGTGCAACTGCATCCCATACAAGCAATGCCAGCAATGGAAAAAGACTACCAAGCAAAATTGAAGTCCTTATGCGCGCAAGATCACCACCCAAATAAGCGCAAAGAACTGCAGTAAAATAACATACCATGAATTGTTAAACATTGCTTTCATTGCCAAACTAAACCAAGTAAAACTCGAAGAAGATTGTCTTTACCAGGTGCTAGATCATGATAAACTAAAGAAAAAATAATCACAGGAATAGTAGCAGGAACTTTCCCCCAGTTACCGCTTCCCTCCAATCCCGACCACCCTCCATAAATAACTGCTAGCACCTCAATTGCCAGAAGCAGACCTGGGTTTCGGTTTCAATGCATTGGTAGCGTTCAAGTGGAAGTAATCAGCAAAACATTGTGAGAAAGACAACTTGGACGAACTAACTACCTATCATGGAGGTTGTGAGCCATTGATTGACTTGATCTGTGACACGAGTGCCGCCAATGGAGATGAGCATGGTGAAGATTACAGTGAAGAAGAAGCCTGAAAACGAGGCCGGAAAATTGATCAAATGGAAAAGGATCTCTCCAGACTTGGAACTATAGGCAATAATGGAAGTGTAGCCCAAGAAAACATAGGTCACGGTGGCTAGAGTTCCACCCCAGTCTCCTAATGTCTCTTGGGCCATTGTCCTGATAGAAATGACCTCTAACTCTTTCTCTTCCTCTTTCTTCCTCTTCTTTCTCCGCAGCGCCACATTGACTTCGACAAGCACAAGTGCCTCAATTAAGAGAAAAGCCCAACATATTATTATTGAAATTGAACTCGGAACTAATCCCTGCAACACATAATAATTGTTTAAAAAAAAAAAGGGCAAGAAAGAAAGCCACTTCTCAAGGGTTTCTCTTTCAATCCACTCTTTAAAGTCTTAATACTTATCCAAAAACGAAAGATCAAAACAGTAAAAGAGAGATTTTGAGCGTACCGCGGGGGAAGCCTTCTGTGGCAGAGCAAGTATCCCTGACCCAATACTGGTGCCAATAATGAGAGCAACAGCGCCGGTAATACTTCCCTTCCTAGCTATATCGGTAGGTTCTTCTCTCGATTGCGCGAAACATATATTCGTCCTTTTAGCGTAACTTTTCCTACTAAATAGTGAATTCTGATCTTGCTGTTGGTAGTAGAAACAAGTGTAATAGCTGCTGATGGCAGAAACAAGTGGAAGCAATCTTATAACATTGAGATGAAGTGAAGGGAATTGATGATAGAAATATGAGAAGGAGGTTACATGTATCATACATCCTGGATTCGAAGCAAATTCTTCTGTTCCTCAGATGAGCTCTCGCCCATGGCCATGACAGACTTATTTTCGCATTTCTGTTGATTTTGGGATGTAGAGGGTAAGATGGAGGCATGCGCTGCGACTCCATGAAGGAGATAGAAAGTAAAAGAGAAATAAGTGGAGAGGGATCGAGGATCGAGGATCGAGGATCGAGTTAAGTGCAGGTGCCCCCAAGCATCTTGGAAGCGTTTCGCATCATGGTTATCTTTTAAATTCAAACCCAAATAAAAATTATAAAATAGTTGCATTAATATCATTTTTTACCTACTAAATTACTAATTATTCCTTGGAAGACATCCTAAGCGCCAAGTGGACTTTCTTCATAAAACTTGGCCCAATCCCAACCCCAACCCCTAACACCATCCAGTTGAGAGCTGGAGGCCCAACTTACTCTAAGCAATCTTTGGTCTCGTGATCTGCCCTAGTGGGCCACTACCGTTGTAGATTACGCAACTCTGTAATGGGGAAATGGAGTATAGCCTGCAGGCTGCTCTGAACAACCGAAGGCAAATGCTCGACCAAGGCCCTGGGCCACAACATTTATAAGCTGATCAAAGAAATAGTGATCACAATCTGTACGCTCTATGCAACTTCAAATTCATGTTGAGCCAATAAGCAGTGGATTCCTGCAAAAATCTCTTAGCAAGTACTATTTTCAAATCAGTGCTTTCTACTCAACAGCCTTACACTACTATACACATGTTAAGGGATAAAAATAATTAAAAAAATAAAAACAAGTATGTGATGTAGGGTTGTTGAATATAATTTTTCATTCCAAATTGGAAACGACACGTTTTGGAATGAGGTACAAGCCTTTGTTGTGCCTTTTTTTTGGGTCCATTATTCAGATAGTCATTCGAGTAGAAGAGGTAGTACCGTTGTTCACCTTTTGCCTTGACATGGATTTGACTCTCGATTACCTTCCACTAGTCTTATAGGATAGAAGAACTAGAATCTAGGGGATTCAAAACTTCAAAGGCTAGAATTTGACCCATAATTACAGGTAATCCTATCAAATTTTTGACAGAAGGACAAGAGGTAAATAGCTAGCGAGAAAACGCAAAAAGTCAAAAAAAAAAAAAAAAAGTGGCATCGGAAATGAATAGGAATATATACATATATATGTATGTGTGTGTTTGTGTGTGTGTGTGTGTGTGTGTGTGTGGGTAGAGGGAGGCGGGTTAATAGATTATAGGGGCATGGGATGGAGTTAAATGTGAAAAGGACGAGGGCGTTATGGAGGTAAGGAGAGGGAACAAAGATATGATGATCAGGGTGGAGGGGATGGTGACAAACATTGAGGAGATGAGACCGACAAAGACAAGTTGGAGGGGTGAGCGAGATGAACAGAGTCATATATTGTAAATAAGGCACGAAGGGATATGCTTAATACTTTAAAAACACTTCCAATGGGACTTGTTGTTTTTGTCCCCTTTGGAATGAATAACTACAAGCCATTTGATTTAAATATATATCCCATATTCAGACTCTGCACTCAGCCACCCTCATCTTCCATTCCCCCCTGCTCATCACAACCTTCCTTCCAATACACATCAACACCCCCCACACGTGCCTCTATACTGCTTCTGTTTCAATGTTTTTCATCTTGGTAAATCTCTTCTTTTTTTTTTTTTTTTTAAATTGAGATTTTGTTATTTTCATACAAAATATCCTTTAAATTAAATTATTTATTATATTTTCCATTCTAAATTTTATTATCTTAAATGATGTGGACATGTGTTAGATAATGTATTTTCTGGATTCTCTTGGTGACAGTTTCAATTCATTATATACATTTTATAAAATAAAAACAAAAAAAAAAATCAAAGTTATTATTTTCTCCTCGATAGTCGATATCATCGTCTGAAGGCCAATTATTGATAGTTGATACATTAGATGTTTTCAAATCAATCTCCATTATATGGTAACGTGATATGCAGAAATCTCTAGAAGATGAATATATATGGATAATCATACGTGGATGGAGACGACTGATATAAAACAGAGACAATAATGCTGTGTTTTTATTTTAATTTAATACATCCTTAGCCGTTAAAATTAAGGAAATCAAAATCGAAAAGAAATTCCACCCACCTACTACTATTACTGCGATTCATGTCTGGTTTGTATTCATTTTAACTTTTTTTTAATTTATTTATAATTTTTTTAAAATTTTTATATAAAATATAATAAAATATATATATATATATATATTAAATATTAAAAAATAATATTTTTATTCAAAACACATATCAATTTTTATCATCTCAATTTTAAATCCGAACGAGAACTTAGGATATCGAGAGGATTCGTATGGCGCATGACATACCTAAAAGATGAGATTGATAAATGATAATAACATTCTTTACTACTTTTCAGTTCACTTTTAAGCCCCAAAAATTATGATGGGTTTTGATTTGCGTCACCAAAGAGATGACTAATCCTTTGCGTCTCTGAATTGGCTCAACTTGAATCTCATCTCTCCCTAATAACAAACATTAATCGAACCGAAAATGATTGGACTTCCATTAACGAGTCACGACCCTTTCTTTCTATCAATTCAATCCCAACTTTCTCTCATTCTTTTTTCTATAACTAATCGAGTATTTCCACTATAACCACACCACGCGAGGTTTTAGTGCATTCTTGTTTCTTTCTAATTAGTCTTTTTATTTTTGTAATTTTTGTTAATATTCCTATTATAATTATTATTGACGTAGTAAAATTCTGATTTATAAAATTTAAATTTTTAATTGTTTTTTCGAACCAATTCATTGCATACTATTCATACGGAGTATGTCTGTTATTCCAGTATATAAATAGAATTTTTGTAAATTTTAACCATTAATACATACATAGTGATCAAACTTAAGTCACGTGACGTGTTTATGACAACAAAGTGAAAGTGAAACTTTGTTATAAATTTAAGGTTGTGAATTTAATTTAGCAGAGGAAAGAGAAGTTAAGGTCAATTTCTTGAAGAATCAGATTCCAGGTATTAATTACAATTTAAGACGAGTTTCATTCGGTAGATAAATAGTAAATACTCAATGGCTCATCATAAGTCAGCACTGGTAAAAAAAAAACACTCATAACAAATGCTATTCACCGCCATAAAACCAAGCGAAAGTCATGAGTAGGTGAACTCGACCTGTCATATTACATTAGTTAGAACAGAAATTATATTTGCATTTAAAGAGTGTAATCTTTGTGTATTTTAAAAAATAAAATAAATAAATATAAAAAATTTTTGAAAATTTTAATTTTTTAATAGTTAATTTTATTCTTTTTCAAAAAGTATGTGCATTATTTATATAATTTGTAACTGTATTTAATATTATTCAAAAATAATTTTATAATTAGATATACTATATCAAAACAGTTCAATTTATAAATTTATATCAAGACAGTCCAATTCAAAAACCTTTTCTCAAAGAGATTGAGGTACAGTTGGAGTAGCATACGATAATAACAAATGCATAGGAGTGTTTATTCAGATACTGAATTTAAAATTTTTTTAAAATTTTTTAAATAAAAAAATTAAAATTATTAAAAATAAATAAAATTTTAAAACCAGGCTGGTTTACAAATGCACAATCGCAACCATATTGATTGCAAAAACTGATGTCGTTCTCGCAATTTATTTTACCTTTATTGTATGTTCGTCCGGGTAGTCTAGCTGTGAGAAATGAAGGGAGGAAAGGGGACGAAATCGGGTTTAAGAAATAAAAGATTTTGTCTACAGGTGTATAAAAGAATTTTGTGAGATGCTGATGTGTTCATTTTTTTATTAATATCTATTTATTTACATATAGCGGACAGTCCTACCCAAAGCGTCTCTCTTATTATTATAATAAATTGTCTAAATATACATTTTTCAGGACTTTAAAGTAATAAATAATTCTATTAAAGCTGTAGCTTCCTTCTCTATTTGATTTTGTTGTATAGACTTCACATTATGATATATTTTCTCGATACACAGTTTTCATGATTTTCAAGCAATAAATAATTTTGTAATAATTCTACTACTACAACAAAAAAAATAATGAAAATATGATAATTAAAAAGCTCATTAATTGCAATTATCTAATTCAACTGACCTAGTTGGTGCAGCCTATGAATTAGTACAAAGCCAGATGATACTGACATGGTATTGGTGCATATAAAAATAAAACAACCTTTTAACATGATATAAATGTTAAGTTCTAACTTTTAGTACAAAATGCCTTTGTTATTTTCTCGAAGTGTTATAATTGCTTTAATTGAATTTTTGTTTTGGTCAAAATAAAAGAAAAAGAAAAGGTAATGAATAAGACACAAATTAAATATTAAAGTGTAAAAAAAAAAAAAAAAAATCAGCATAATTTGTGCGGAGTCAAAATCTGGACTTCAGGTGTCACCAATCGGTTTTGTCCCGTTGGTTAATGCTGTAATTCCGGAGCTACAAAACTCTTATCCACTGTGCAGTGTAGGTCTACCAAATTACAGTTAAGAAATCTCTGCACAACTGAAATTATCGAAATATATGAAGCATCTAGATTCCCCCAAATCGAAGGATCCACAATTCCTCTTGAATTCACAACTCTTCTGATTTGAATATACTTTTTATTTTTTATTTTTTAATTTCATATCCTCTTCTATCCTATCCTATCCTATCCTATCATATAATTTCAATAGGTGCGAACATAAACATTTCTTAATTTCAAAATCTCAATATTTTTATTTAATCATTATACCGGCATTATAACTTTGTTAAACTTTTAAACAAAATATAAAAAATATTCAATATTTTCAAATATCAAAATAAAAATTATATTTAAAAATTATATTCTATGATATTTAATTTTATAATATTATTATTTAATTTTTTTTATTTCTCAAAATCTCGTAATTTTTTTTTTAACTCAAACAATTTATAAATCATCTCATTTCAATTTAAATATTTTATTTTTATTCATAAAAAATTATATAAAAATAATCCTTCTTTCATTTCAATTCACGACCCAAAGATTCCAAATCAATCTAACGACAGTACTACGTAAACAATACTATTTGACGGTAAGTTTGGAAGGTCCACCAATACTCTTCCTAAAACTATGACTATAGATGATATCGGCCTGCATGGATGAAGTGAACATCTAAAGTTTGAAAAACATATGACCGGCAAAACCTACTGTACCAGGTCGTGACCTAACATTGACCCACTGTACCCGTCACCAAGTATAGCCTAATGGACCCCCACCACCACCTATACACGGCCTAAACAAAGGGCAATTTCGTCATAAAACGTAGACGATGGAGGTCCCAACTCCAAGATAGTATTAGTGGGTCTCCATTTCTTTGCCGACGGGGTGGCTTTGGCCCCACACGTTACGACAAATCCGCGCGGGAGTAGAATATTTACGGCAGTTTCACCGTTGATCACGGACTCTCTGGGATGGAGTCCAAATTCCAGCCGTTAGATCCTCCATAGAACGGGACTGACCGAGCGCAACCGTCGGTGTCCAATATATTTACTGGAACAAACTGTAAACCAGGGTTAGGAGAGAGCAGTACCGTGACCACCCTGTGCAGTTAAGGTGGCCACATATATAGGAGAGTAGAAACAGTAAAACAGTCAATGAGAGAAAAAGTGTTAAATATTAAGAGCTGTGTATGTATAAAACAGACATGCTCTACACAGTTGCGTTCTTGCCTCGTCCTCTGCTTTCTTTTGCTTTTTTCGTTTTTGTTTTTGGTGCTAATTGGTTGGTTGGTTGGTTGGTCGGTTGATCTTTTCCTATGTATGTTTGCAGAGCGATCTAGCTTAATTTGGCTTGCTTTGCTAAAAGAAACAAACCAGAGAGGAGAAAAAACGTGTGGGAGACTGAGCAAAAGGGTGTGAGGTTTCTTTCTCTGCCCCCTTTTTTAGGTGGAGAATGAAATGATTAGTTTGCAGCCGAACTAAGAGTGTGTAAAAGCGAGCGTGTTTGTGGGGTGGTAGGAATCGCAAAGAAAGAGAGGGCTTTGGAGGCTCTTGTTTGGGTGCGTTCTCCTGAGGGGGATGATTGTTGGGCCAGTTTAGCTGAGCATCCTTTTCAATATAAAGTGTTGTGTTACGGAATGTTCTAATTGGGGAGGTGGATACATTTAAGGCTGAGATTTTTAGACCTAAATTCCTGAAACTGATTTTTTGTTTGGTTATTTTTTATGACAAAAACAAAAAAAAAATACAGGAATTTCATGGGCGTGAGTTTCAAGGTCCGAAATCTTGTTTCCAAATTTGAGCACTGAAGAAATTTAAGCTCTGTCAAAGGTGAACAGGCGGGCATGCAAGGAATCTAGTAGTTAAACCGAAGGCTAATTAGGTTCATCCAAGAGCAGAATACGGAGTGCTTTTACCATCTGTAATTTTCTCGGAATCTTTGAGAAAATGGGTTCTAATCCAACGGAAATGCAGGAGCCGAGCATAGACACCGACAAGCTCAGCTACGAAATCTTCTCCATTCTGGAGAGCAAGTTCCTCTTCGGTTACGACGACCAGAAGTTATGGATTCCCAAGCCGATCACTCCTCCGGACACCGAAGCTCCGCCTCAAGCCCATGTCCAAGTCCAACCCACCACCATCGATAGTAGCGTGTCGGCGATCAAGAATCAGAGAGGTAAAATCTGCATTCTCAGCATCGACGGCGCTGGCATGCGGGGCATTCTCTCGGGCAAAGCTTTGGCCTATTTGGAACACGCGCTCAAAGTGAAATCTGGCAATCCAGACGCCAGAATCGCCGATTATTTCGACGTCGCGGCCGGTTCCGGTATCGGGGGCATTTTCACAGCGATGCTGTTCGCCACGAAGGACCAAAACCGTCCGATTTTCAAGGCCGAGGACACTTGGAAGTTTCTTGCTGAACAGGGAAAGAGATTTTACCGTTCCTCTTCTGGTTCGGGTTCTAACGGAAGTGGTTTCGTCCGGCGGCTAATTAGAGGTGGCTCTTCTAGCTCTGCCGGCGTGTCCACAGCCGGTTTGGAGAAAGCGATGAAAGCGGCTTTTATCGAGAACGACAGAAACTTGACGCTGAAAGACACGTTAAAACCAGTTTTGATCCCTTGCTATGACCTGTCCAGCACGGCGCCGTTTCTTTTCTCCCGTGCTGACGCGCTGGAGACCGACAGCTTCGACTTCAGGCTATGGGAGGTCTGCCGAGCCACGTCGGCGGAACCGAGCCTATTCGAACCGGTCCAAATGCGGTCTATCGACGGCCAAACCCGGTGCGTGGCAGTCGACGGCGGTTTAGCAATGAGCAACCCAACCGCCGCGGCAATCACGCACGTGCTACATAACAAACAAGAGTTCCCATTCGTGCGAGGGGTGGAGGACCTGCTGGTGCTATCTATAGGAACGGGTCAGTCGGTGGAGGTGAACTACGACCGGGATCAGATCAAGAACTGGAGGGCCAAGGAATGGGCTCGACCGATGGCTCGGATTTCAGGAGACGGTTCGGCCGAATTGGTGGACCAGTCCGTGGCCATGGCCTTCGGCCAGGGTAGGAGCAGTAATTACGTGCGCATTCAGGTAAGGCAGCTTGCTTGCTACATTCTAACGTGCGCGCCCCGCATTTAATTAAAAAGTAAAGTATTACATTACAATTACTACATAAATATTTGTCACCTCGTTTATTAAGTTTGTAGAATTTTGGTTGGATTCTTTTGCCGGTTTTGGCGCAAAGGAGACACTGTTGGCCAGCCTGGTAGCCAGGTGGCAGGTAGTGGTCAAGAACTTTGTCATTTCTTGCTGATAGACTAAACACACATATCCATAGCTCTCTGTCCATGTAAAGATACAAAATTTATATGGGTGGAATGGCTAACGTGCGCCGGAGTTTTGGGTTGATGCAATTAATGTCAGTCTTTTGTAACGTATTGTTGTTTGGTGCTTTCGTATGTTAGTAGTTGGGGTTGGGGTTGGGGGGGACCTCTGCCTCTGCGTGCGTGCGTTTTGTTCTTGGAACCTCTAGGGGTTTGCACGTGATGGATGGAATTGGCACTGTTTTCTTTGCCAAACAAAGGGTTTTGGGTTGAACCAAGATCTTAGTTTGTTTAGCGGTTCGGTTAAGCCCATATTTTCATCAGGTTTACCAAACAAAGGTAGCCAAGTCCCTCGTTTAAATTTTGCTTTCTTGCGCTTTTTGGTGCCGGTTACTTTAAACCTTAGTTGCACATATTTTTTTGACCTTTTTGGGGTAATAAGAAAGTACTCTCGCTGATAATAATGGTCATAATATTTACCATTTGTAAAGCTACCCTATATCTTAAAATCTTAAATATTATTAAAAAGGCCAGCTATGGTATCCCATTTCTGGTGACCGTGTACCAGAACTTGGTTTCTTATCTTGTTGTTTTCCTGCCATTCTAATGCACAGCACCTCGATTCTACATGAAGATCGCAGTTGAGGGTTTCCCATATTTGGATAGCTCCTCTCAATTTACCAAATGTGTCAGCTCCTTTTTCCTGAACTGGCATCCAATGACTCCATTAGACTTCTCATTCCTGCTCTTAAGTAGTAAGAAAAAAAAAAAAAAACCAATTTTGAGATTTTTCATGCAATATATAACTGTACGGATTTGCTTCAAGGGAAAAATGGAGCTCAATTAGGGCTCTCACCTAATGTAGTTGTCAACTAATATCACTTGTTGAGTCCTAAGCTGGCTCACTCTCACCTTTATGGTTTCTCACTTCCATGTTTTTGGGGGTTTTTATATTTAACTGAAACACATCTTTCCAATAAATAATGGCATGACAGGCAAATGGTTCAAGCTTGGGTAGGTGTGGAGCCAATGTGGATACAGACCCAAGTCCCACTAATGTAAAAATGCTCACTGGACTAGCAGAGGAGATGCTAAAACAGAAGAATGTCGAGTCGGTGCTCTTTGGAGGCAAGAGGATTGGCGAGCATCGCAACTTTGAGAAACTTGACTGGTTTGCTGGAGAACTGGTGTTGGAGCATCAGAGAAGGAGTTGCAGAATAGCTCCCACTGTAGCTTTCAAGCAAGCTGCACCAAAACCCACCTAGGCTGCACTACCAGTCAATTCCAATACCTAAAAAGGTAACCATTCCCTTTCTGCTACATTTTAACAAGTTCCAATTGTTTAATATCAATTTCAAAGGTAGCAATACCAGTAGTGGACCATATTAGAATTTTAAAATGATCTGCCAGGGTAGGAATCCGTCTTAATGTAGTTAATATCACAGAAGGGCCACTGAACTACCTTGTATGATTGGATTCAATTTTAGCTTTGACTTTGATGCTAATAAGCTAAAAGACTATGGTCGTTGATGCTATGATGCAATAATTGAATTACAGTGTACCTTATCATTACATTTACCCATGCCCAATTTACCTTTTCAACATGGAGAGGTCCCCATCTTCAAAACTAATTTCACACAACTGCTGATGAACAAGTGGATATACAGCTATAAGAGCATTAGTATTGATCTCATAAAAAAAATTATCAAAATTTAATTAAAAGTATAAGTTTGATGAGAAGCCATCACCAAAATAATCTCATATTAGACTCTTAAAAAATATTTTTGTCATATTTGATCAAAAAGGAGAAAAAGAAAGTGTGTAGAATAAATATGATCAAAAATGAGAAGAAAGTGTGTAGAATAAAATAAAAGTACTTTTGGTTTAACTTTTGAATAGTAAATCGTCAAATTTGATTATTATTTTGGTGTTGGTTTTTATCAAATTTGTACTTTTTATCAAATTTTGATATTTTTATTACGAGACAATGCTAATACTCTAAATTCTCATGAAGCCAAAATCTTTCGTAACACTGTTCAGCTTTTGTAATTTTATGTAAATTTTAGTTTCCCTTGTATTTGGACTATGGTAGTCAGTTTCTACATCCTTGTGTGCTAATAAATGACCTGTCCTTTATTTTTCTGGTCACTTCCTTTTAGATGATGTGGGGTTCATAGACCCCGCTGTTGTCAGCCCACCGACACTATTCTATGAAATAGCCATGGGTGACATTTTAGTCAATTAGAATGAAACACCTGAAAAAAAGTTTTGTTAGGAGGTTACTTTGGTAATTTGGTAGATACCCAAATCATTGTGGGTGTCCAAAATTGAAGGCATTCCGTGGTCCGGAAGAGTGTTTTTCCGGGTGATTATGTTTGGTTTGACTATTGGGACTAAAATTATTTCTTTGCTAGTCTGACTTTGGCCTACAAAATCACGTCGATTCTTTCCGATTCGGATGATGCAATTGGTTTGCCTTTTGAGTAGTCTATTATTGTGCTTTTTAAGTTTACCCCCCCAATTCACATTTGCTCCATTTTAAATATATGTTTTTAAGTATTTGTTATTACCTCTTTTTAAAATAAATTATTTATTAGACATTGTGTCTGCTTTAATTATACAAAGGAGGATAATATGTGGGTTTTTTTTTTCTTTTTGAACTTCACTCATCATGCATTTCTTATGTGGTGTAATTTTCATGTATTTCTGGTGCCTTATGCACTTCATAGAGACTCCCATTTCGGGCTTTTAAATGATTAACTCTGTCTCTGAGATGCAGGTGGAGAAAATATATCTGAAATAAGAAGAATACAGAGAAGGAAGAAGAAGGGTAATATGGTAGCAGCTTTTACTTTATGGAAGTGAAGTAGAAAGACAAAGGGAGACCAGGAAATCGAGTGAAAAGGACAAGCTCTATATAAAAAGGGTGGAAAATCTTATGGGGATACTTTTGTCTGCTGGAGGACAGGCATTGTGGTGTCCACCCCACCTTTCTCTAATGGCAAGCAGCCGTGAAGAAAAAACTAGTTTAGTTCAAGCTTTTCAAGGTCAAACAAGTATCAGGTGTGAATCTTTTTCAGTTCAAATTTAGATGGTAGGGTGGGAAAACTGTTCCATAATTCTTCCCATGACTACTCTACTTTTCCTTTTTTTTTAATATTTTGCCCTTTTTCAAATTTTTTTTTTTTTTTTTTTTTTTTTCCCCCATCCCGGTCTCAAGAAACTTGAGTGTGGTTGGTGGGTTGCCTTGTGATAAAACCCAGAAACATGCCAAAATTATTCATCGTCAGACTTTGGTCCTTTTATTTGTCGGTACTTTCTTTCTTTCGTTGAATATAGATTGTAGTGGTGGAGAAAGAGATTTGAGAATGGGATACAGTATTTTAGCAGCCGACCATTCATACTGAGATTGGGATTGATGGATGTACCAATGTAGCGGATAGTAGTTGGATCCTTCCTACAAGATCACATGTAGATTTTTATCTATAGGTTTTGGTGGGTCTACTTGAATGTCCTGTCTTTAAATTCTGAATTTTATTGTTAATTTGTTATCAACACCTTGTAAATTTCAGCGTGGTAAGAAGTGGCAGTGGTTGATGTTTGGCTCAATTATCTGTACCCTCTGTTTGTTGAGTTATAATATAAAGCTTTCTTTCATAATTCTTATCATGATTAGCTTTGTTGGTTGCCCCTTGTTGACTATGAGCAAAACTGAGTGGGGACTACTTAAAGACATGGGAGGATTTTTATTTATTTATTTCTTTATGTTTTGGGAAGAGCTCGTCTTCCTTCATGCAGTAGGGTCGGCCAGGTTGCTGCAAATACTTTTAAAGGTATTTGGATAATCAAATAATTTAGGTCTGTATCTTTTTATGAGATAAGATAAAAGTTAAAAAAAGAATAAAGATTATTAAGACATTTTTTTTTTAATGTTAGTTTTGTTTTAAGATTTGAAAAAATTATTTTGAGATTTAAAAAAATTAAATATTTTATTTTATTTTGTATAAAAATTTAAAAAAATATAATAATAAATTTGAAATGAGATAAGATAATTTGTGGAGACAAATCAGACCTTAGTTGATTGACACTTATTGCCTATGGCGGTGACTCTGTCTTGTTGAGTTCTTTTATCTTCACAGAAGATGCAGGTTAAAATTAATCGGTCTTCTACATCCTGATTTGAAACATAGAGAGGGTTTCTTCGAGGTTAATGCTGTGCAAATAAAATTGATCATCATGACATGCCAGTACTTCAAATAGGGCGGATTCTCTAATTTTTTTTTAGGATGAAATAAGTTTTGAAAATTAAATAAAATATTATTTTTTTATAATTTATTATTTTAAAATTTAAAAAAATTATTTATTATATTTTATATAAAAATTTGAAAAAATATAATAATAATTTTTAAGTACCAATCAAAACCACGCCTTAATATTTTTTGTTTTTATCTGAAAGTTTAGAGATATAAACACATGAAATAAGTGTTATTTGTTGGGACATTAGCCCTAGTAGTGTAGGGATATTTCAACCCTCAACAATAGACCCAATAGTGAGGGGGTGTTGGGAGCTTACCATCTCAAATTAATTTATTATTACTTACAAAATTACAAATAGATCATTATTCTTCATAACTTCTTTTATTATTATTATTATAAATGATCATAATTTTCTTTTATCTTTTTTTTTTTAAATAAATAAATCTATCTATCTAACACAACAATAGCCACTAAGTGCGACTACCCTTTTCTCTTTATCTTTCACTATTCCCAGCGTGATTCCGTATCGGGAAAACTATGATTAGCTTGCTTTTTGTTGCAAGCTCCCGTGATTAATCATTTCGAGCTGTTTAGTTCAACACAACTTTAAAATATCAATAAATTCTAAATGACATTTGTTGAGAAATTTCCAATTCAGAAAAAAAAAAATTAAAAAAATTAAAAAAAATTCAAATAAGAGAGCTTGCGGCCAACTTCGTGATAGTCTTGCTCTTAAGTATGAAAGACACTGAGAGGTTAAAACTTAAAACCTCCCAAAGTAGTTTTTTAACCTTTCAGATATCAAAGAACGAATGTCTGAGAAATGAGTGACAACTATCTTTTCCTTGTGGCGTGTTTGGATCTTTTATTTTTTGGAGAACAAAAAACAGAACAAGAGAATAAACAAACAATCACGCAAATAAACAAAATTAAAAGTAAAGTTTGTACGTTCTTTCCAGCATTACCAATGAAAAACAAATTAGCAAACCACTTTTTCCTTGAGACATGGAGAGCCCTCACTATTCCGCCACTGATAAATATGCTATCAATATCAATATCACCATCTCCATCAAATCAATATCTGTATTATTAGTTGCTAATTACACATGTAGTTCTTGGACAATAAAACCAAAATAATTGTATCCATACATTACTCATCCTGATCATCAATTGAATGACTCTTTCGTGTTAAATCATGTCCTTTCATTCCCGCTTTAGCATTAATAATATCCAGGTCATTTGCATTAGGTCTCCATCTCCATATTCATGATTTAAAATCCACTATCCCAGAGTTAGGATTTCACCTGAAGATTTTAATTTGAAAATAAATATTATCCCAATACATTAAAATTAAGAAAAATGTTAGATATAGTCGTGGGGTGTACAAGTGTCATACAATCATTTTAAAAAAAATTAAATCTATTATTAAAAATGAATTCTTTTTATTTGAATCTCATATTTATTTAATTTTTTCAAAATATTTATGTAATGTTTGCACACTCATGATTTCAAGTATAATTCTCTAAAATAAAACAAACTTTCTGTTGAGATTCCCTATTATGAGAGTGTTTTTCACTTGAGATGGATGTAGGGTGAAAGAAGAAAAACAAAGGAGTAACATGGGCAAATGAATGCGTTTACTGTATAATGGTAATGCAAGGATTATGTCCAATTCGGCATCATTATCGACAATGTACAGCAAATTAAAGGCACAAAGATCGATTAGACCGAAAGGAAAAGAAAACAAGAAAAGAAAAGAAATTACTCCGTCTTAACAGGCTTTTTTATGCTTAATTTCCCAATCAAGACCCTACCAAAGTCTCAACCAAACATTTTCTGTAGCAAATATATATCAACGTATTCTCTTTTTTAGCACTTTGAGCAATCATATGTCAAAACCTATTGTCCTATTGTTCAAAAAGTTCTTTCCGTCATATTTCCACTAAAGTTTCTCACTTTCCTTTGCTTTAATCCTTTTCCCATAGTCTTTTCTAGACAATTTAGAGGGTCTGTCTTAGTGATGATGATATTGTTGATTAGGTATATTCTTTTCTGACTGGTAAATTATAGTATCCTTATACCCAAGTTGTTTGTCGTGTTTGAGGCCTAGTTTGTATTTTGAGAATTCATCTTAATTTGTTATTATATTTTTTAAAATTTTTATACAATATATAATAAACAATTTAATTTTTTCAAATTTTAATTCAATTTTTTAAACTTTAAAATAAAAATAATATTTTATTCAATTTTTAAAACTCATCTCATTTAATCTTATCTCTAAATTTAAAAAAAAACCGGAATCTGAACTACTTAGTTAATCGAACAAGTGCATTCACATCATTTCTCCTTCGTGTACTTAAAAAACAAAAGAGATCCCAAAAAATACGCAAATAATCTTAGATTAAGACTGCCGCAAAGATTTTAAAAAACAAAAATAAAAAGGAATCGTGAACAAAATGTCCTTATTTTTGTATCAGTCGGCGGTTAGATGGAAAAATACATACAAACCACAGAAAAAGAAAACAAAAGGCTGGTGGATAGGTCGAGCGATTTGTCCAAAGAGTCAAATTCGTATTCTGGTGCTAAGTCCTTATTAAAGACGTGGAGGATATGTTCCAATCTGATCATGTCCTCTTGTTTTCAAAACTTTTTTTTTTTATTCTTTTTTTTTTTTTAATTAATACAATAAAAATTGTTTTAATTGTCGCTCTCCTTCCTAGCTGGTTGGCTTGATGATGCGCTCCTTCTTTATAAAACTAATACATGGATTGGTCGCGCGCCCCCATCAAGCATAAGTACGCATTTTCTTTGTAATTTAGTACTGTATATCCATGCAGTGGATGCATGAACTTTTGCTTTGGACCTCTTATTATTTGCAAAAAAGCATGTCCTTTTTGAGCATTAGATCGACCCCTTTTCATGCTATTAGTACATATCTTTATCTTAATGGATTGGGACGTTTTTGGAGGGTCTAATGATCTAAGATGACTCTTATTTATAAATCGTGAATTTGAATTATATATGTAATGGGGCCGGTCATGATCAAGGGGGTGATGATGGAGACTATAGCTTATTGAATTATTTTGCTAATTGAATGATTTTGTTTATTTTGCTTATCATCCGGTGGTTACAACTTACAGGTTTAATAATCTGATGTTTACTGAAAATGACAACAAAATCGAGAAGCATATGATGATCATTCCCAAGCTGACGATTACTATAAACGTGATGTGGTTGCATTCCTTATGTTTGCTTAATTGCCGCAGAAAAGACTTGGAGCATAATGATTTGGTAAATGATGACAAAAGTTAAAACACAACACGATGTTTCGCTTTCAGCTCGAAGAGGTGCAATATTGAGTCAGTATGTCAAACTTTGTTTTACCAGTCTGTATATTTCTCTTTGACTTATATGTGCAAGAAATTACAAGAAAAATACATCGGGTAACACACGGGTGACTTAAACATGTGCTAAAGGCTAAAAGGGGCAATGAGAACTTTTCACACTAGCTGCAAACTTAATTTCAACTTTATGTGAGAAGGATCAAGGTCGTTGGTTATGGACACGTGCCTGCATCTTTAACAGCATATATATATATATATATATATATATATAAATATATCTTATTCCGAGCTCTTTAGGGTTATGTGATTCATTTTATGCTTCTAAGTTCATTGAAATATCGAGAGAGAAAAAATAGAAGTTGTGAGGGTTTGAGTACTAGGGTTTGAATGCAAGTGAAAGAGAAGAGATTTGACAATCACATACTTAAAAATAGTTTTAATAGAAGTTGTTATGATAGTTGTGTCTATTATAAAATTGTAGATGAAACTATGATTTATCTATTATTGTATATAGATGATATGTTGGTTGCATGCTAGGATTTTGCTCTGATTAAACAAGTAAAATGCATATTAAAGGCAGAGTTTGAAATGAAAAAATTAAACATTGCCTGCAGAATTTTGCAAATGAAAATAGTAAGAAATAGGCAAAAACAGAACAATATTTTTGTTACATAATTCTTATATTTGTAAAATTCTCAAAGATTTGGTATAAAAAAATGTTAAACCTGTCAATACATCTTTGAGACAATATTTTATATTGTCAGTGTCTCAATCTCCTATTACTGAATCTAAACTTGAGTTTATGTAACAAATCTCCTATGCAAATATGGTAGAAAGTTTGATGTATGACATGGTCTGTACCAGGCCAAATCTTACTTATGCTGTTAGTGTGGTTAGCAGGTTTATGGTTCTATAGAAAATCCTAGAAAGCCTTACTGGTAGGCTATTAAGTGGATACTAAGGTACATTGCGAGTTCAATTAATTTAGGATTGATGTATGGATTAAATGTTGTAACGGTTTATGAATTAGAAGGATTTGTGGACTTTGACTTCGTTGAAAATGTAGACACAAGAAAATCTTTAACAGGTTATGTGTTTATAGATTTTGGGTGGGCAATTAATTAAAAATCTAATTTACAATCAGTTGTAATTTTGTCTACAATAAAAGCTGAATATATTACCTTGACAGAGGCAATAAAAGAGGCCATTATATTAAAAGGAATATCAAAAGATTTAGGTATTTTCAATGGTAATATTACTGTTTATTGTGATAACCAAAATAATTTATACTTAGTCAAGAATCAGGTTTATTATGAGAAGTCCAAACACATAGATATTAGGCTTCACTTTATAAGAAATGTCATAGAGTCTAGGGAGGACAATGTGAAGAAAATTTCAATTGAGGATAACCCCTCAAACATGATGATAAAGTTTCTCCCATCATCTAAATTCAAACATTGTTTGAACTTAGTGAGCATGAAATCAGGTCTAAGTCCCCATTAGGAGGATGATGTAGGAATAACCGAAAATGAGAAGTTAGGAAGCTTGATAAACCCAGGTTTGTCAAGGTGAAGAATGTTGAGTCAGTATGTCAAACCTTTTTTGACTAATCTGTATATTTCTTTTTGACTTGTATATGCAGGAAATTATAAGAAAGGACATCTAGTAATACACGGGTGACTTAAACATGTGTTTAAGGCTAAAAAGGCAATGAGGACTTTTTACACTGCCTGCAGACTTAATTTCAACTTTATGTGAGAAGAATCAAGATCGTTAATTATGAACACGTGTCTGCATCTTGTAACAGCATATACATATATATATATATATATATATATATCTCTTATTCCGAGCTCTTTAGGGTTATGTGATTCATTATATGCTTCTAAGTTTATTGAGATATCGAGAAAGAAAAAACAGAAGCTATGAGGGTTCGAGTGCTAGGGTTTGAATGCAAGTGAAAGAGAAGAAGTTTTTACTAGTCTTCTTATGTTCGAAAGCTAGCATTACTTGTGTTAATATTAAGGTTCTGGATGATTCATTAATAAGATCAATCTCTGAAATTGTTTCTATCGTAGATGTAGATAACTAAGGTCAAACCACATAATTTGGGTATTCTCTCAATTATTTAATATTTCTTTTATCTTTTAAATCTATTTGTATGTTAATTTTAATTTCTTAAATCTGTTCTGAGCATATACGTGTATTTATGAAATTCTAATTCTTGAAGTCAAGTTTTGTGAGTTTATCTTTTGCATTTGTAAGATTTACATGCAACATAGAGTAGCATTTCATAAAAAAAGATTGAAATTTCTTGTGCTACGAATCTCCTTTTAAAATTAGAAGTATTGAGAAAGCATAAAAGAGGATGATGAATGTGGTACGCAGTCACAGACTGCAAATTAAGAAAACTACGTACAGAGCTAATTTCCTGACATGAAGAACAGGAGAAAAATAAAGAAAAAAAAAAAACAAACAAACAAACAGAAAAGGTGGGTGTTATGTATTTTCAATCACGTAATTTCATAATAATGCTAGCGCAGACAAAACGAACAATAATTGTGACAAGAACTTCCGCAGGACAAACGTGGATATTTGACAACCCAATTAGACCAAGTCAATGCTGCTGATGGCATTTTTTTTTTTTTTGTTTTTTTAAGTATGCTAATGACATTATTTTCGAGCATTTCTCGTTATTTTGCTTAAATGATGATGAGGACCGCAAAATGGGACAATTTAAATTGTTTTATTTTATTTCAAATCAAGAACTTACCAAAAGAATATAGATAAAAAGGCTAATACAAGCGTTGAGCATTTTGATTGATCTTATCAAGAAAAAATTATTAAAATTTAATCAAAAAAATATAAGTTTGATGAGATGAATATATCATACTCACCATAATTCTATATTAGATTTATTATTAGATTTATTATTAGACTCATCAAAATAATAATATAATAATATTTTTTAAAAATATTTTAAAAATTTTTCTACTATTTTATAATTATACTAAATTATTATTTCAATAATTTTTAATAAACTAGAATTTAAAAAATATAATAAATACATTTAATTCATAAAGAAAATAAAAAGAAAGTGAGAGGAGGTATATAGAAAATAAAATATATTAAAGTAATAAGATGAAAGGTAAATAATAATCTTTTAAATTTAAAGAATTTTTCAAACATTATTATAACTGAAAGTTTAAAAAATGTATTTTGATGAAATTAATGTGAAATAATTTTTAATATAAATTATTAAATTTATATTTAATGAATCTCTTAACGAAACCAATCAGGATACCCTTATAGAGTTTTAAAATCACTCAAAAGTCCGACCAATAATTGGATACTACGGGATGGACCAGGCAAGCACCCCCAACGGAATGGGCTTTTCCTCCGAAAATTTACCACTCAAGTGTCTCATGTTCGCGTGTGAACGGGTTTTTGCCATCCTGCTTCGATTATATACCTTGCATTTACAAAAAATATACTGCCATTGGCCCATTGGGATATTGATACCATAATTTCTAATATTATATTGTATCGATTGATATGGTCAAAATATGCATATCGGTCAGTCATCGGGTATAGATAATGTGTATGTTTTGTACCGGTTAATATACAAGATTTCGACTAAAATATCAGTTGGTACCAATCAACATTTACATTTTAATCGTGCCGAATTTTAGCCGTTCACTCTTTTTTTTCTTTTTTCTTTTTTGTTAACTTTGTTATCTTAATTAAGACTATACTAATTACATATATATTTATAATTTATAATTTATTCATATATTCACTATTATTTTAAAATATAATTTAAATATATAATTTATATATAAAGTATTTCAAAACGATATTAGTATCAAAATATTTTTTCCAGTGTCTTGACCGATACTCTCATCGATATAGTATTTAAAATATTGATTGAAAGTTGAAACACTAGGATGACGCTTTTGACATGACGTTATTATAATTGATTATGTAATGTAATGTAATTCATTAAAAATATATAAAATTATATTCAAATTAAAGGAGGTTTGAAAATACAAAAAGATAAAATTATATTTCTTCTAATTTTTTTTTGTTTTTATTTTTTAATTTTTTAAAATAATCTATGGAATATCACATGGTGGTGTCAAAAGAGTAATATGAATGGTAAATTTTAAATAAATAAGTAGTATTATTCTTGGATAAATGCTATAAAGAAATCTTACATCACACACATCCACCTAACCAAAATGTGATTTGTCATTTTTATCGTTTTATTTATATACACATTTATACATTATGATAGAAGGGTAAAGATAAAAAAAAAAAAATAACATATTGATGAGATGAATATGTGTAGTATAAGACTTTCCTTTAAAATTTCTCTATTGTTATAAAAATATATCATATCGAACTCATCCTTAGATGCTTCAAAATTTATGGGCCTTGTCTTGCTGAACGAACTTTCTGTTCTTTTACTACTCGTATCTTGTTATATCACACGTCACTTTGTTGTAAAATTAATTAAAACCACAAAAAACAAAAACGCCAATATTGTATTCATCATTTTTATACCCACTTTTATAATATATTGATTGCATAAAAAACAAGTTTATAATTAGACTTTTTATTTTAAAAAAACTCACTTAGATAAAAGCAATCGCTAGAGGGACGGACATTCTTGTACAAGCAAATATAGGATTAAGTCGATTAGAATTTAGAGGGTGAAATCACAAAAATCCTTCAGATGCCATAAAAAGTAAGATAGTGTTTGTAGACAACAAAGCAATGAAGATACTAACAACTCATACAAGCCACTTGAATGCTTTTATTTTTATTTTTCTAAATGGGCTAAAAGTTTGTTTGTGACTTCAGTCCAATATTACCGTTTATAACTTAATACTATTTTCTTCACCAGCTACCAAAGCCCACTTCGTTGCCTTAGTTTGGAACTTAGGGGATTTGCTGCCTCAAGTGGATTTCTATTCTTCCCTAGAAAGGCCATTCGTAGTTTTGTTCCACTGGACACTATTTTGCCATGGGCCATTGACAAAACCACAGAATTTCCCGACTCGAGAGGATAAAAAAACAACAAATCATATAGACATGTGTTAAAAAATATAATATAAATAAATTAAGAGGAATGTTATTTATTATCCTATATCACATATTCTATATATTTTCAAATTATTTTTTATTTTTCTAAATTTTAATTTAATTTTATCATTATTAAACTAATTGAATTATTCTACTTATCATTCATACATCACATACTTGTTCTTAAAAAAATAAATAAAATAAAATAAAATTGGTGAAGTGTGTGGTGTGTGGTTATGACAATAGAATTATTCTTTTAGTTTAAACTTTTGGACAAGTGACGAATAATCATGGTATCAAAATTGAATTTCAAAATTTGAATCCTGACTTATGTTCTAATTTATTTAATTAAATATTTTATTTAGGGCCACTAGGAATTGAGCACATGGGAGAAAGAGTGTGGAGAATATAATAGCAATAATTGAATCTACCTTCTCCTTACTACTTTAACCTCTTGGGACAAGTAAAGTTCATACTGAAAAGATAACAGCAAACATGGCAAGGGCCAATTAGTTGTACTGAAAATAGCAAACATAATTTCCTTATGAATTTTTGGTTATGTATATTTGGTATTTTGTGGAGCATTTTTTATGACAATTTCGTTAACTTGATCATTACAAATTGCCAAAAATTTTATTAGTTCAATAAAGTTGTCTTGATTTTTTGAGTTAGAGCTTTCATCATTACTTCTAAAGGCATAAACTTAGAACGTCAGTCAACGAACACTATCTATCTAAATTTTGAGCAGCAACCGATTATTCATTATCTCTTGTGATGCTGGATTTTCAACTAACTTGTCAATATGTGTTCTACGATTCATTAGATCCTCACAATATTTTACAGCTTTTTTATAAGGTGAATTTGGCTTTCTCCCCACATGTCCTATTAAAGGACAATTCATTCCATCATTTACTTTTTTTTAATTTTCAAAATCTTTATTGGTAAATGCATCTGATCTTGGACAGCCAGTTGATTTCTTAGCAAAGACATGAAAGAAAAAATACAGCATTCTTTGAAGGTGAGTACTCCAACCAATTATAATATATTTGAAATCATAAAATTGAAATCGACAACGTTGATTGCCTATTCTTGAAAATGAATATTCTAAGAGTTTATGTTGATATGGACCAGCTTTAAAATAAGCACGTCAGATTTCATCTTGTAGATTAGTAGAAAATTCCCGTATTTATAGACATAATCCGGGATCACGTTCCAAAAAGGTAGCATCTATTTCTTCAGGTTGTATTTTTAAAATTTTAGAAGGACGTACATCAGTGATAAAAGCATCACGTTTTATTATTAGTGAGCACTCTAAATATATATTACTCTCTGACTCGTCCACATCTTTCTTTTTTAAAAAAGAATCAATTATTTTTTGCTTACTCATATTTTTCTTTACATTTAAGTATATTCAAGAAGTTGTTAGATTTTTTTTGTATAATTTGTAAATTAAGGAATATTCTCAATTAGTTTTATAATCTAAAATTATTATTTTCTTTAATTTGTTATATGAGAGTAGCAATTTAAGTTGTCTAAATAAATGAGAGTAAATAATAATGCTAAAATCTGAGAGTAATAGTCTAAGTTATCAAAGAACTTAAACTTAATCAAACTAATAGTCTAATAATAAATTACTAATTCTAAAACTTAAAAGTAAAAACCTAAACTTAATAATAATAATAATAATAATAATAATAATAATGATAATAAAAAATTTTAGAACAAGCTAAATAATTAAAAAAATTTAAATATAACAAACTAAAAGCAGACTTAGGGAAAAAAAGAAGAAGCTAAAATCTGATTCTAAAACCTAAATAATAAAGAACTAATAAAAAATTTTAAATATAAGTTATAACAAAGTTAAAATAGGCGTAAGGAGTAAAAAAAAAAACAAAAGCTAAAGCAGATTCTAGAATACGACAACAAGTTAATATAAAATGATTAACAATAAATGGCATTCAGACTTTTGTAAAGCAGATTAGAATGATAGAACCTGAGGAGTCGAGAGGCTAGAGCTAGAGGTGAGATCAGCAAGCTGCCTTTAGACTTTCGTAAATGGCGTTTGAAGATCCCAGGCCCTAGCATTTGGAAATCGCCCAAGCCTTAACAAATGGAGGAAATCGCCCAATGATGTTCCAATTAAAATACCTCAGCAACAAGAACAAAATTAAAAAAAAATAGCTCACACTCAAAAGAAAAAGAAATAGGCGGTACTACGGTACGGTCTCGAGCTTACAAAATTAATTTGTTTTTCTATAATCTATAGAAATGATTTGTTTTAAGCAATGAGCAAACTGGGTAGCAACGTTAAGCAACGGCCTTGTAGTCAAGATTTCTAAAGGTCTAAGGGATAGACTTGTAGATAATTTTTAAGAATTCAAAGAGACCGGTTCATAGCAATTAACAGGGGCATTGTATATGAAAAGCTGCAGCCTGCAATCATGAAAGTATGCACGTAACTAGTTATTTTTAAGGTACATTTTATATTTTACAATGAAATTTTTATGACGATATCTAAAATATAAAGAAAATTTCAGAGTAGAAAAAATAATTTCAATATTGGAGAGTACCTGATAATGACGAAGACTTTGATCAGTAAAAAATGAAGAAGGCAATAACTTTATCGATTGAATTTATACAACTCAAGAAATCGAGAAAGAGTTAAAATCAAACTATTAAACAGATTTAATTACATTAAAAAATAAATTAAATGGATCTAATCATCTAGGATTCGAAAGGAACACAGGGGGCAGGGAGAGAAGGGAGATTTGGTAGCGGAGGATTCGGTGCAGACAAATTTATTTCACTCTCCCATAGAATGCCAACGTGGCATGCTTTTAGTGGCTGGTGGAGAAATAATTTTGGCTCCATTCAGGCCACATATATATATATATATATATATATATATATATATAAATGATCAGTACGTACCGCAAATGGTGCATGTTGTCACTGCTTACTAGCTAAATAGTAAATGGTACATCTTAGTTTGGTTTGGAGGCAGGACCGGATGCGAGGATGGCCGGAGATGCATGTGCGAATTGGACCGCTGTCTGAAGCCCTCGAAGCGTGCAACCTAATGACTATGTCCTGCCTCGGTTATTCTCTTTTGGGTCTCCACTAAAAGTCTAAAACCCTATTTGACGTAGAGGCCCATGAAGAAGAGAAGGCCCAGATATCCGCTAATCAGTTTATTTTGGAATGAAAAATGATAAACACGTCACTTTTCACAATATTTTATGCAATAATATTTTAAAAAGAGGAATATTTTTATAAAATACCTTATAAAAATATTGGTTTCTTTGGACCTTAAAATGACAACAATATAGAAACTTTCGATAATGTACTTGCAATAATAATGCACCAATGCAGACGAATTACGGCTTCTCATGAGATGAAATTTGAGCGATCTTCAGTCCAACTACGTAAAAGTAGTGTTTCCCCTCAAGGAAAAATGATTTTTTTTTTTCCGAATAATATATAAAATATTTCTCATTTATGATGCAGTACGCCGATCGACGATCAAAGTGCACACACTTTCTGAGCAAGTTTTTGGTTGTTATTGTTGATGTCATGAAAATCTCAACAGACCAGAGCAGGAAAATAAATCATTACCAGCCTACTGGAGCAAGTTGGGTTTCGATAGGTGTCGTTTGAGGCCCCCGGTGAGACTCCGGTACGGCCATATGTGCGCGGATAGCATATAAATAAATATAAAAACACAGTATTTACGTGGTTCGGCTTAAGGCCTACGTCCACGGGGTTTTGGGGAAGAGAATCCACTATAATGAATATTTTTATAGTCTCTCAGCGCTCTCACTGTACATGAATAAAATACATGATTCTACTGGTATAAACCCTCGGGTTCGTCTGAGAAGATAAACTAAGCGATCTAAGAGAAAAGAGGAATTGTTATGCAGCCAGAGATATTGAGTTATCGAGAGAGTCCCTTGATCTTCTGATGGTTGCCTTTATATATAAGTTGGAATCTGGATATTATTTCTTGCGTGTGTTAGTTGCTTGCCTTTATGTCTTGTCCCCCATGTGATCTGGTCCACTCAACTCTTCCTCACTCTTATCTTCTAGTGCACTTAATAAGAGGCCTGGGCCTACTTGGGATATTTCACCCTCACAGATATATATATATATATATATAGGTCTCTAAGCATTTTCAGCCATTAGGCCGGAATGTCCACTGTTGGTCGGCCCGGCTCAATTTAATTTGAGAGATATAAAATGTATATGAGTTTTCGTGTAAAATCAAGTTCATCATGTAAACTTGTTTAAAAGTAGGTATGTAATATAGAAATGATGAATCAAATTATATTCATTATGAAATTAGAAAATATCTGTAAAAAATACATGAGATATTCCTTCGATTAAAAGAGGTAATCGAAGGACTTAACCCAACTATCCTCTATGATCAATACTAGCTAGGCAGATCTCGACAATATTGTTGCATTTCTTAATAAATATGTAGTGTTATAATGATCAGCAGAAAAACTCAATTAATTTAATCGGAACAAAGAAAAAATATTATCAATAATTCTATATAAAATCAGATTTCTTGAAGTCAAATGGGAGTCGACTGATGTGGCAACACACCACATCAACCGATAAATGAAAAAAATTATTTTTTTAAAAATAATGTAGAAAATGGAGTTGAAAAAAGTATTCAGGAGAGAAAAACATTATGTAAAGAAAAACGTCATATTAGCCGACTCTCATCCGACTCCATATAAAACTACTCATATATTTTAAAATATAAGAACTCGTTTGCACTTCAAATATAGGAAAAGACTAAAAGTCCCTATTTTAAAATAAGTTTGATCAAAACACTCTTATTCACAAATTAAAAATTTTCAAAATACCCTTACTTAAAATTTATTACCAATGAATTGAGAGCATTTTATTACTCTAAACATATATAAACTACATGAAAAATTATTCATATATATTGGATCACGACGTCCAAAGGCTCGATTTGGATCCCCAAGAGAAGAGGCCGCGGACTATATAAATTGTATTGAAATGGGGTGCAAATCAAAGAACTTACTGTAAAATTACAATTTTAAGTAGGTAGGACTAAATGGATGCGTGTTGCTTGGGTTAAATTCGAGAATGAGAAAAAAAAAAAAAGTACGATGAAGTGGGCGCAGAGATAAAGATATAAAAGAATTATAGCTGCGCGGCACATGGTGGTCTGAACCAGTTTCATCATCCTCAATTCTAATACCAATATTAAGCTGCGTGCGCCTCTGATCTGTGCTTGCGTGTAGTTCGAGGCGTGTGGAAGCAGACAAGGTTAAAAACTAAGCCAGTCACTCCAGTAACATATATGGCTTGAGAAACAGAGTGAGATCAGAAGGGACGTTGGAGTAGAATCTAACCGCGAGACACTTTAGATACAAACACGAAGAAGAAAACATGAGTCTGACACCAGGATTCCCACACTTGTTGCTTCCAACACTCTACACGATAAAGCTTTTTCCATTTTTTTTAAAAATAAATAAATAGGGTTCCTTCAGTACTTTTTTATTCTCTCTCTTTCCGATCACTCGCCATTTTCTACGTACAAGGAAAGGAAAGTTGGAATTTTTTTTTTGCAGCCTTTCCTAAACATTAGAGATCGATCACTCTTTTCATCTCAGACCAACGTCCCGCTTCCACTACTTCTCCCGTTTTTTGACCTGCCATTTTCTTCTCTCTCTCTCTGTATCATATGCTATATTGTTGCATCCCAAGTGGGCAAATGGTGTGAAAAAGTTCTACATAATCTCTCTAATCTTTATATATTATTACTTTTTAATTTTTTTTTATTTTTTTAATTTTTTAATATTTTTCTTTTGAATTTGTTCTTTTTAAGTTAATTTAATTTTTTTATTTATTATTCATATATCAAATATTTAATTAAAAAACAAGTGTGATTTATAAAAATGATGTAAATAGTAGAAAGTTGTGAAGATTTTTTCAAATGGTGTGCCCTACTCGAGGATCTTTATATCTAATTACTTCACTTATCAATATCCTTTTCTTTACTTTTCTTAACGAAGCTTAAAAAATCTATGTTTCTTCTCATGACTAACCTTGAGTTTAACTCGTAGTGAGAATGGTGATCTTGCATGTACTCCATTTCGAGTATAATCTGCATGGATTTCTAAATATATATAAGAGAACCGTTACATACCTAAAGAGATTATACAGTATATTGATCTTTAAAGCCACAACATTCGAGGACCTGAGTACTAATATTATGCCCATTTGTTGTCTGGATTAATTTCTACCATTTACTCAGTTTTGGGTGTTTGAATACTAATTAATTAGAGAAATATTCTATTCACAAAATAATTAAACAGCCTAATTTATTTTGATGTGATTTATTAGATTATAAAATTATTTTTAATATAAAATAAATCTGATAAATCATATAAAATTAGTTAAAAATTACTTCAATATAATCATTTTGTGACGGTAGCACTACTTAATTAATTAATGTCAAAATATAATTCTGAATTTCTGATCGATCGTACGGATCCATTCTTTGGCGCATGCATGCTGCAGCTTCTTTTTCCTTTTTGTAGTTCGCGTATATTAATATTGATGATCAAAACAAATTAATATTCTTCATTAATAATATTACACAACCGCAAGATCATAATTAATGATACTTTCAATGAAGCTGAAATGGATTAATGTGTATAAATACTACTCGAGAATTCAAGATATATTATGTATAATATATTTCATGTGTATATATAGTACTAGTCACGTGTGCGATTGATCGAAGAAAACAATTATATTATTAATGTACGTTATTATTTTATTATTATTTTTCTTTATGTTTGGATTTCCCTATTTTGGGTAATCGGTACCTAAAGTTTCCCCAACATTCGCTGTAATTGAAACATCAATTTATTGTCGACGCAGTAGTACTAGCACCGGAATTGGTCATGTGATCATGCCTTTTCATGAGGTAACTTGTCATGTACAACACTCAAAATATTTTGTTGCTAAACTTGCTCATATGTAAATGAAAATAACCCTACTTGATGAGTACTTTTACTTGATCCGGTTTCACTAGCTTGCATGCTTTCCTAAGTTTCCTTATCCGATCGATCGAATTACAAACTATATTTGTAAGTGGATTTTGTCAAAATTTTGCAGTTTTTTTTTTTTTTAGTAAAACTTCCAAGATTATTAGATTATCATTACTAGAACTAGTTAAAAACTCGTAATTCTTTACTCGTTTACTGCATGGCCCAGATCTGAAACCATCCTTGCCGTTGTTTGGGTGGAACCGAGAAAATTAGCTAGGCTTTTTAACTAAAATGAAATAAAGTCCTTAATAATTTTAACAATTAGCTAGCTAGAATATCATATATGTATAGAGATCTCATAAAAGTAAATTTATAAACTCATAATGTGGTTTGATCATGTAGTATATATGTTGGATTGTAAATATATTTTTATTATAAAATAGATCTAATATATCAATGAAACCATATAATTAACCTATAAATCATATACTTTGATAATATTTTTATAATTATAGCACTTATCATCGAAATAATTTTGTTGAAAAATCCGTTTTCTAATAATTCGATCTTATATTTTATGTTTTTTGTGCATGTAACATGCTCCAACAGAGTCCAGCTTAATTAATTACTTAATCTAGAGACACTCTATTAAATATAAGCTGAAACTAATTCCTACTATTATTTTGTATGGGGCTAAAGTACTCCACCATTTTTGTGATCAATATTCAGATAGTCAACATGAAGATAGGGACAAGAACTGCGCTAGCAAGCACTTAAGGAGCAATATTAATTTAATATTGTACAAAACTGACACGACATGAATAGCAAAAGAAACCCCATTACTGCTTTTCTTCTGCCGGGCGCCCATGCTTGATCCTCTTTTAAACTGATAGTCATGATGCTTTAGTCCAAATATTAAGGCTGATGTACTTTTAATAACATATATAATCTTGTCTTGATCATTGCCGTGGCGCCGGCCCCCCTCCCTGTCAAAGACAATAGAAAAAATGAAATAAAATTATGAAAAAATTATTTATTTATGATTAATTAATTATTTATTAAAATAATTATTTCATGTCAAATAATTTTTTTTTATTATAAATAATCATCTTTATTATAAATAATTTATCATAAATATTTATTTATATATATATATATATAATTCTTTCTAATGCTTTTTTCAGAAGTAGAGCTTTAATGAGTTGAGCCGAGGAGCTCTACCCACTTATAATTTCTTAAGAAACCCACGACGTACGTAAGTACTAGAAATTATAAGAACAAACTCAAGTTCTCTCTCTCTTTATTTCTTTTTTTTTTTTTTTTAGTTTGGGTCATGATCTGTTGATCAACTGTAGAATGGACTCAAACTTGTACGTACGTCCATCTCTTCATGAGTTCAGTTGAGTTGGTTTAATTAATTAATTCAATACAGTTGTCATTAAAACTGATCATTTTTCAACAACTGATGTTAGTTGTTTCAGGCACGTACATTCATGCAGAGACTAGTTCATGTGCATGCATGTGTGTGTGCGTGTATGTGTATGTATATATATACATATAGCTCAATAAAAATAATCCTCATGAGAGCGGGTCAAAGTCCGGATAAAAAACATATTAAGATAATTGAAAAACATAGAAATATATCATACCCCTTCAATATTAACAAATTAAATAATAAAAAAAAGACATGACAAATTAAAGACTTTATCTCTCTACAAATTGAATTTCACCTCATTCATCAAAATGAAACTGGAGAGAAATTTGTTATACTTATGTCGATCGATGATAAAGTACTGCTTTGGATCGAGCCTTAGGGTGGAAAAAAATAACTTTGGTTTGTTAAGCCATTTAATTTACCAAGTTTTGCAGCCAATTATTTGTATATATAGAAGAATTAAGTTTTTAATTAATTAAGCGAGCACCAAAAACACGTGAAGTACATGAGTACGTAAAATATTATATAATATAATATATATATATGTTGACTTATTGCTCATTTTACAATCCCATATAGGTGGGATTTGTAAATTGGGGCAAGCCCATTAGTCATAAAAGGAGGCCTAGCCTCCTTAGTTAATTATACCAGTAAAAAACTTATCTAGTAACTTTTGACTTTAATAAAATTTCTCTATTGTCCTTTTTTTGTATGTAAAAGGAAGAGAGGTGAAAGTTAGAGTTTTACTAGTGGGAAAAGTTTTTGTGGGTGTCGTTGGGGTGAGGAGAAAAATTGTGTGATTGTAACAATTTTTCACATAGTGTATTTTCTTCTCTGGGTCTGGTAGTTTTTCTCCTGTTTTGGAGTTTTGCACGTAAATTCTTGTGTTGTGTTTATTTCTCTATTTTTCTTGTTATTCTGTCAAAAGTAGATCCTGGTGAGGGGAATTTGGAAGCCCAGATTCCCAACAGTGGTATCAGAGCCACTAGGTTCTTTTTGCAAGGTGGAGCTTTGGTGTGGTATTGTGAATACGTACGGTCTAAGGAGGTTCTGTCTAGGAAATTAAAAATTTTAAGTGTATCCGTTGTGCCCCTCCAATCTTTTTTGGGAACCTTGAAGTTCTGTCTAGGAAAGATCAGTCTTTCCTGGGAACTTACTTAGTGGGTACTATTTATTTCTACGGTAAAATTCATCGAAATTATGTCAGGAGGTAGAGCTTCAAATATTCCTATCAGATTTGATGTGGAGAAATTTGATGGGAGAATCAATTTTGGTTTATGGCAAGTGCAAGTCAAGGATATCTTGATTCAATCAGGATTACACAAGGCGTTGAAAGATAGACCAGTCCCTGAAGTTAGTAGCGGTCCAAGCACTATTGATGAAACAAAGAGCAGATCTGGAATGAGCGATGAAGATTGGGAGGATTTGAATTTGAGAGCGGCAAGTGCAATTCGTCTATGCCTAGCCAAGAATGTTCTTGCAAATGTGTATGGAATATTCACGGCAAAGGGACTCTGGGAAAAGCTCGAAGAGTTATATCAGACAAAGGGTGTCTCGAATCGAGTGTACCTGAAGGAGCAGTTTCATACACTGCGGATGAGTGGAGGTACGACTATTTCAGATCATTTAAGTGTTCTCAATGGCATTGTCTCTGAGCTGGAATCTATTGGAGTTAAAATTGATGATGAGGATCAAGCTTTGAGGCTGATCTGGTCTCTTCCATCTTCCTATGAGCATATGAAGCCTATTTTGATACATGGAAATGAGAAAATAATTTTTTCAGAGGTTACCAGTAAACTTTTTTCTGAAGAAGGAAGGCTAAGTGGTGGAAGTAATGGTTCACCTGAGAACTTAGTAATGGTGACAACTAATGATTGGAAGAGGAAGAACTCCATGAAGAAGAAAGTAGTCTGCTGGGTGTGTGGACAACCTAGGCACGTTAGAAGAAATTATCCAAGAGGTGGAGCAGGTTCGGCAAAAGGCTCCAAGTCAGTAAATGGAGATACTGACAATGAAACTAACATCGTATCTCTCTTTACAGAAGATGATGTCTGTTAAAAGAAGACATGTACATCCTCATGGCATGTCGCTAATCCCAAAGTTGCCATAATAGAGGATGTGTTAATGTTAGTTGTTCCACAAGTTTACACACGGGCATTGGTTTGGCATTGATGCAGGGTGTGTGGTGGAAATTCATATCGATGGCTGATAAACTTTCAGGAAAGCCAAACGTGGGAGTTGCACCATAATTTTTTCAGCAAGGTTATTATCGATATGGGTCGAAGTGAAATGTTTGGAATAGGTTTATTCTGAGTGAGTATGCTTTTATGGTGGAGCATGATAGCGGAAGCTATAAAGATCTTCATTGCGGTGAAGCGTGGCTGTGGGATCAGTCAAAGTCGCAAGGTGGAGATTGTTGACTTATTGCTCATTTTACAATCCCACATTGGTGGGATTTGTAAATTAGGGCAAGCCCATTAGTCATAAAAGGAGGCCTAGCCTCCTTAGTTAATTACACCAGTCAAAAACTTATCTAGTAACTTTTGACTTTAGTAAAATTCATCTGTTGTCCTTTTTTTGTATGTAAAAAGAAGAGATGTGAAAGTTAGAGTTTTACTAGTGAAAAAAGTTTTTGTGGGTGTCGTTGGGGTGAGGAGAAAAATTGTGTGATTGTAACAATTTTTCACATAGTGTATTTTCTTCTCTGGGTCTGGTGGTTTTTCTCCTGTTTTGGAGTTTGTCACGTAAATTTTTGTGTTGTGTTTATTTCTCTATTTTTCTTGTTATTCTGTCAAAAGTAGATCTTGGTAGGAGGAATTTGGAAGTCCAGATTCCCAACAATATATATATATATATATATATATATCATAGGTACTTAATTATCATATATTTTTTTATAAAAAAGTATTGATTATATACTGGTTAATCGACCTAAAATCAAGTAGGGGCAGGGGGCTGCCCATATATAATATAAATATACCTGCAAGGCCTCCAGCTGGCCCTCCCCTGGGTCGCTCGCTGCTCCTAGCTGTCTCGGTGTCCATGAAATATAAATATATGAACATGAGACCATAAATTACTTCACCAGATTCATTCCTAGTGTTGCAGATGATGATCCTCACTGATCACTGGACTGAAGATTTTTAATTAATTAAAGGTGTCTGTTCTTGTTATCAAATAGGTGATAGCTAAACTAGCCACATTGATATTTTAATTACAATTAAAAAGATTATAATAATACATAAGTGTATATATATATATATATATACACTATTTTGCCACCCACTTTAACATCTTATTTTAATAGTTTATGTACTTTAATTTTTTTTAATCCTTTTACTTAATGATTAAAAAAAGTAATGATTAATATATTTATATTTATTTATATTTTTAAAAATTTTAAAATAAAAATTAAAAAACCAAATTTTACCATATTTTTAAGGGATCTAATGGGGTTTTTTTTTTATCAACATGTTCATGCCCCTAATTTCACAGTTGCACTATACAATATATCACGCGTGCATGGAAACTGCCATATATAGACGTAGTAGAAGGCTAGAAGCTCTCTCCCACTTTACGAATAAGGATATATTTGAGCATGATGCTGCAAATTGATCAGGCACGCCCCAATATTTCAGCACTTTAATTATTAATTACTCCTACGACGTTCTCTCTATGTTCATGTACTTATTTCACCGCTCGTTTGGGTGCTAAAGTAATCTAGTATATATCACTTGAGATATATATTATATATAATACTCTTCATCCAAACACACACGTACAACTTATTTTATCTTGAATAATCTCCTATTTTTCATCTTAACAAAATATTGTTCAATGATGAGACTAATTTTATTATTATTTCATCACTACAATAATAAACCAATGATTGATAGAATCCACGTCTACCATTTCAAATTCTCATAAAAAAAGTTAAATACATCTCAATCTATTTAATTTATACACCTAAATACATCTAAATACATCTCAATATAACCCACAAAGTTCACTCAAACATCTTAACTCACTATTCTTCACAGAAAAATTCATATAATTTGAGATACTTTTAACATCCAAATGGAGCCTAAAAGTCTATGATGGTGAGTGATCATCTCATGCTTCAACTAGGCCTGTTCATCCGGGCCGGGTTGTACCCGGCCCGGTTTAAAATTTTATTTTTTTCTTAACAGTTTTGATTTTTTTTTTAAATGTTTAAGGAAATTTTGAATCCAGGTTTCGGATTTAGGAATCCGGAACCCAGATGAACACCCCTAACTTCAACATGCATTCGAATTTGCACACAAAAACTTTAACATACAATTACCTCATCTTGGTTAATTAATTTTAGAAATATGACGTTTTAGTAAAAAATAACTTTGTAAAAATAAACTGACCATAATTAATTGAGGTATCTTGATTTGGTAAATCAGATTACTATAAAACAAATCTAAAAAATAAGATGAACTTACTGATCATTTGTTTTCACATTTGAGCTAAGATGAAAGTGGAATTAATTAAATTGTTGATAAAATATTTTTTTTTAATATTTTTTTATTTGAAAATGTTGAATTACTTATTTATTTTGTATGAGAATTTGAGAAGATTGTGATAATTGGATTATATATATAAGATGAGATGATCAGTTGAGAAATTTTGTGAAAATGATCAACGAGTTGTAATAATTTTATAATGCCAACAAAAATGGTAGAATATCATCTCTGAGATCATTGCTACTTAGAAACTTTCAAAAATCAGGCTTATTCATATATTTGTACTTGTGTTTTAATAGCTAGGGTTTCTCCCACTAGCGGAATACTAATTGTAGATTAATTGCATCGAGAATTTAGGGCAAGCATGAAGTACTCAAATATGATCACTCTAATTTAAGCAATTAGTATTTCACATGCATCAACTAACCAACTTGGTTAAATTAATGTAATACAGTCTTTTGTGCCTCACGCATGATTTATGGTATCTTTTACGTACGCGTCAATGGTTGGAGGCACTGAGTTATGTTTCTAACTAGTAACTGTACTTTCTTATTTGGCTCTCACTCTTCTTTTGGAAGATGTGGTTGACTTTCCTCCTTCTTTTTTAGAGAATGGAGGTTGGCGATCTCCTCCTTCTCCTTTGGAGAAGGGAGGTGGTAATCTCCTCCTCCTGCTTATGCAGTGAGAGTTTGGCTACCCGAACTTCTCTCAGACAAACCACTTTTATGTGGCCTGATCGTCTGAGAGACTAGAAGTTAAGACAAAGTCCGCCACTATGTGTGCGGGGATGCTACAGATCCTTCTGTTTAGTTAGGCTTGTAACACGGATCTTTCCGGACTTATCAGTCTCAGTTGTAAACTTCATTTATGAAATGAATTGTGGTCTTTCCTTCAAAAAAAAAATAAAGTAACTGTACTTTCTTTTGTGACCTTATGTAAAAGCACTGAGTTATTTATTTTGTTCAGCAGTTTATCATACTTTGAGAAAAAAAAAATTAAAAATTAAAAATTGTTATACAGGACTATTGAGTAATTTTCTTTTTTTTTTAATAAAGAAGCGGTACAAATGCTAGCTGTTGAATAAACAGAGATGAGATAAGAGATCGGTATAAAGCCAGATCATTATCCGCTCATAATATTTTATTTTTCAATAATAAAATCAAATAATTAATTAGCAGTACTTATACTATAGCAACTTCTAGTCCAAATAATAACAATTTTTTCTTTCCATGGAATTAATCATAAGTTAATTAATTATAAAGTCTCGCAATAATAATTAACTTTAGATTATAATTTTCATCATATAAACAACAAACTTTTTTTATTAATGATTTTTCTCTTAACTAATTATAGACTATATTGAACGTCGATATATTTATTTTCTTCTTTTTTTCCGGAAGGTAATATTAATTTATTTGCGCGCCCGCTCGAGAATTAGATAATTAAAAGAAATTGTATGTAAGTATTAAACAAATTAAAGAGGGAAAAAAGGCGAACCTACCTCTTATATATTTGTGAAACATTCAAATGATAGACATAATTAAAGAAATGATATTATGAATATTTAAAAAAAAAAAGAAGAGTAAATATGAAATTTATAAGTAAATAAAAAGCTAATTTTAATTACGAGAAGTTACGCATGATTTTATAACTGGATAGTACTCTATATATAATATAAGAACCATATATAAGGCCAAGTCATCAGAAGGATCGATCATTGCATGCCTACAACTAGCCTATATATATATACAAAAAAATAAATAAATGGCTATATATAGTTGATCATGTACAAAAGATATCATTCATGTACGGTGCTAGCAATTAGTTATATAAGAGGTCATATTGATTGCAAATTTCTGCGAAGATGAGAGAGAGAGAGAGAGAGAGAGAGAGCATGGCCTGGCGAAAGATTGAGCAAGATATTATGGATTAATTTGGAATTCCGGCCAGTTTGCTTTAGTGAAAGAAAATAATGGTGCTGACTAAGTGAAGTACAGCAGTAAAGATGCTAGAGTTAGCTGGTATCAAAGTGGAATGGATTATTCTAAAGTTCTCATGAATAAAAATGGTAGAGTGCTATTAATCCCCGTCCCAGCTTAAACAACGTGGCATTGGCACCATAAATATGTATTATTAATATTTAGTACTTTTACTATGATGGTATAAAAAAAGAAAAGGGTTGATAAAGATGATCAGGAAGTGACGGTGGAAAAGAAAAAGAAGTTAAATTATATGCCTGGTAGTATTTCTCCTTTTTGATCTTTCTTTTAACTGATTTATTTATTTATTTATTTAAAGTAAGCAGAGGAATGAGGAATCCATGTCTTCCAAGCACTCCCAGACAAAATGAGCTTCAGAGAAGAGAAAAGTAACCACTGCTTTACGACCCAGAAAAGGAGATTTCAAACACACCGTAAGGTTAGCTTAGGAAATTGCGTGGTTATTAACCCAACCCTTTCTCTCTTTCTCTCTCTTTCTCGGTCTCTATATTTAGTGGGGAGATAGGGTGCAATTCCAACCCCACATCTTCCTTCTTTCCCTCAGAAACCACACACAAGCCCCACAAAACACTAGCAAAGACCTTAACTCCCGGCCCCCAAGTTCAGGCGCCCGCTTTGCTTGTGTTTTGCCAATTTCAATAGGGTTTGTGGGGCTTTGAAACCCATTTGATTTTGACCTCGCTGGCTAGCTACTTCCCATCTGCCTCATGAATATTATTAATTCTTACATCCTCATTATACCTTTCTCTTCACCTTCTTCTGTCTCCTTCATCAATTCCTTCTCTTCCCAAACTGCTGCATATTCATGATCTTCCTCCTCTTCATGGGGAAGATTAGATATGATTTGAACTCCAGCACTTATCATCCATAGATATATGGACTTGATCAAGTCCTTACATCTGCACATATTTCTACATACATACATATTTTTATTTATATATATACATGTTTTTTAAACCTTATATAGCTGATGATCAAGTCGTATATGCTGGGGTTGGAGAAAGTCTTGGTTAGAAATTTTTTTAATATAAGGAAGTTTTTTTTCTTTTTTTTCTTATCGACATGATGGCATCACGCATACAAACATGCATATATGTGCCTGGCTCCCTGTATGCCATTTGCAGAGCTCACCGAACTATCGATGGCCTCCGTGGATGGCGTATGAGGAGCCATGCATATTCCATGTATATACATGGAATTAATAAAATTTTCCAGATTCATTTTTTTTTTCTCTCTCTCTCTCTCTTTCTCTCTTTCAAGGAAGTGATGTTGTCATATTCGATCGAGACCTAATTCCACACGGGCAGCGTTGTAATTTTAGAAAGCTGCAGGCGTTTTCTCATGTCTGAATAAAAGGTACTTCTTCTCCGTTGGACTAGTAGTTGTACTATCTCTTATAAGAAAAATAAATTTTTGTGATCTTTTAATTATGATTAAATAATTATTTATAATTAATTTTAATTATAAATAATTATTTAATTAAAATTAATTAACTATAAATAAGTAATTTTTTTATAATAATAAATTTATGGATTTTGACCATGATGACTTGATGTTTATGTTTTTGCAGAGAATTATAGTAATAGTAGCTTCCGTGAAGATGTTCGTCTGATCTCACCGATTGTCTCATCTGGCTTTAGGAGACCGGCCATAATCAATTTCACTACACATGTAACGAGGTTTCTGTGAAATCTGTAGCCCAAATTATGGTAAATTAGAAGTTTATATACCTGACAACATGGAAGTCACAACTACCATGTTGCCCTTCGATCTTGCTGAACGCTTGTCCGATGGACATTTCATATGACCCCTGGCTTGTCATATAATAATTTATGTCCTATAAAGTAGCAAATATTGTTTCACATAAAGTACCATTATTGTTTCACATAATCCATAAAGTAGCAATTGTCTCTAGGGTTCCTTGCTGGCTTGTCATGATTTTTATCATGCAAAACAAAAACCTAAATCAATCTAAGCCTTTGGTTTGATGCATAATCAGATCAATTAAAACACGCTAGTAAGTACTTTTGGTTCTGTTCCTTCTATCTTCTACCAGCAAGTTTTTAATGTGTTTCCCCATCATTAATGTTTTGGTTTGACAAAACCTAGGTAGTACTGATCAACTGATTCGCTTTTTCTTCCCTAGTGGATTTTGGCGTAGATATTAATGCTTGTTAATTTGAATGCATTTAGGCTTGAGGAACTAGATGATAGTAATAGTTATAAAGAGATTATATAAAAGTAATTTTATGAATTTGACGTTATTTTATATAATTCGTTAAATTTATTTTATGTAGTTAAAAATAATTTTATAATTTAATGAATCACATTAATTTACATTAATTTATAAAATTATTTTTATATAATTTATCTGTAACTAAAGTATTTTTCTTTCTATTATATGGGAAAGTAATTATGATCACTTTAATCGGCATAGGCATAAAGGAATCCTCAAAGTCCACTAAATGATCTAGCGGTCTGCTTTTAGGTTAAATTATATAGATAGCTAGCTGGGTGGTACGCGGTTAATTAAGTAGTAAATACAATATTATTGGGGAAATAGTATATAGATATTTCGTCTAGCTCATCATGAACGAGCTGTTCCTACGGCCTCCTGGCCAATGGATCGTATTTATTAATTAATGTTGTGGCCGAGTAGCTAATTACTACAAAGATCCCTGAATAGATATGCATGCTAGCTTAGGCTCATCTGCATTAAAACCTTATGTCCTAATTTGTTGGCAATGGACATCGCTGATCGCCTCGTGATATCTAGCATGCATGCAGCTGTTCCTACGCCGCCCCCCCCCCCCCCCCCGGCGGCCCGATAGATTCGTCGATCTGCTTTTAGGCTAGCTTATCTGCATTAGAAATGAACCTCAAATAGAAATATATTATATTATCCCACTTTAATCTTATTAGTAAGTAGTGTATTTGTCATCATTAAATAATTATTTATTATTTTTTTTATCATCTAATAATAATATGTTATATTTTATTTAATAAAAATAAAATAAAATAAAATAATAATACGTGTATATAGCATTATTCTTCACATATATATATATATATCACATTCCTAGCTGATCAGATCGATGCCTCTGGCTCTCTCTCTCACGCAAACGCACTGGTACGACACAAGTCTGGCCGGCCAGGCCAATCTATCGAGAAAGAAAAGTATGGATTCTGGGAAAAAGTAAAAGTGTTTTTGCAGCAGCAGGAGGATGATCATTAGCTACTGGCCTGGGAATCTCATACAAGCAATGGACCACCCCTTCTCTCCATTGGCTGGGAGGGAATATATTATACGGTCAAAGCAGGTCAAAAAGAAAGAAGATTGGTCAGGCAAAGAGAGGCCGGGGGGGACCATCTTTGCGCAAGATCTACTGGGAAAATCAAATATATATATATGTGGGGTTTTGGGTGCATAAATATAGATTAATGTATAATATATAGTAATATTTTTTAAGTTTCCGATTTCATAGATCGCTAACATTAATCTCCTTTACGGGTTGATGATCATCATGAGTCTCGTCAGGCCGAGGCTAGTAGTTAGCTAGCTAGCCAGCTAGCGTGGAAAAAAAAATAGTAGGAAAATAAAATGTACGGGCTCGGAGGTGGCTTGGAGGGCCCACTTCGTCAATTTGTTGTCCCCTAGTACGTACGTATTTGAGTCCTATATATCTACTTTCATAGTAGATTCTTTCCTTTTTTAGTTCTATCTGCTGTATTTTCTTATCGTAGTCTCTCATATATTTTCTTCGTCATATGTTTTCTCTGGCTTCCGTAGGTTACATTTTTTTTATAATAAAACTTTATTCATTAATAACAGACATTATAAATAAATTTAAAAACATATATTACAAGTTAATTTAACGATGATTTATAACTTTTTAATATATTAAAAATAATTGACATTTTTTAATCTTAACTACAAAACTTTCTAATACATCATTTGAAAAATAACCTAATTTTATTTAAGGCAGAGTAATAACTAACAAATAAATTCAATACTCATTCTAAAACAAGTTTGGGACAGTACACTTAAGAACCAAAAGTCCTAAAAGATAACTTGTTTTTTTATTATTAACAAAAAAAATACAAAACAATAACAAAAAACATGAAAAAATCAATTCACATGGACAAGAATCACATAGACAATAACCCTATCTTTAACCTTGGAGGGAAAAATAAATCTTCAAACAATCAAGAGACCCGCAGTTGAGGGTGGCTCATGGGTAGCACGCGCCGCCCTGGAAGATGATGAGAGTTGGGATCGAAACAACCGGTGGCTAAAGGCTCCATAAAATCGCACGTGGCCACAGAAAGTCATTCATGAAGGATGCACGAGGAGGATCAACCTACAGAGATGTAGGACGTGTGCGGCTTCACGCGCAGCTTTAAAAAGCGTAATTTCTCTCCCTTCTAACAAATCAGCACTCTGGAAGCACTACAGAGGAGTGCGTGTAATGTCTTGGTCGCTAGAGACTTTGGGACCATCTTCGCCTAGAGCCTCCATGGACCAAAAACCTCCGCCAATGAAACCTAAAATATAGAAACAAAGGAGAAGAAAAGAAAGGGAGCGGGAAAACAGAAAAAGAAAGGAGACGAGGCATGGGAAAACAAAAATGGAGGAAGAAACAAAAAACAAAGAAACCCACCAAGAAAAGGAGGAGGGCCGAGAGAGGAGAAGAAGATGAAGGAAAAGGGAAGGGAATGGGAGGGGAGAGTCAGGACTTAACCCAGTCCATGTGGCGCAAACCCTAGAGAAAGTTAGGGTTTTTGCTAAAAAGAAAATCCTGAGAGAAAACGTGAGTGGTCCAATATAATTTGCAAGAAAAACTGAATTACATTTCCTTTTTTCTTTTTCTTTTTGTTTCTAAGCTCCATAGGTTACATTTCTTGGCTGCGTTGTGATTTCCTATTTTTTAATTTTTTCGTGTCGGTTCAGTTTCGATTCTAAACTTTTTAGAATCGGACCGGACCGGTTCAATATAATACATATTTTATATCAAACTTTTTAATATTATATGTAATATAAAATAATATTTTTTATATTATATATAATATTTTATGCATTAATATATAATGTAAATTAGTTACAATTTATATTTTATGATCTAATATTAATAGTCTAATACTATATTACTATTAGTAATATATTTTAAATCTATATAAAAATTATTATACTAAATAATTACTTATAAAATAATGATATAGTAATACTACTACTTTTTTATTTTATAAGAAGTAATACTAATATTATTAGTATTAATATACTAATATTATCACTATCAATGATATAGTTATAAAAAATTGAACTTGTTATAAGAAATGCTAATATATAATTATTTGAATCACTATAACTAATACTAATAGTTTAATAGACTAAAATATATTAAATTAAAACTGGACCGAAACCGGTAAAACCGGTACTACCGATTTTAAGGGGTAATCGGTGCATAATTGGTTTTAAAAAATACAAAATCAGTGGTACCAATTCGATTCTAAATTTTGTCCAAAACCGAACCGAACCGGACCAATTACACCTCTAATATCGGTACTTTATGATTTTGTTTACCGTCGTTTTGCAATAATTAGAAATTATCACAAGATAATATAGATATTGAATAGAGTAACATTATAATGCCAATATACTATACTATCATTTTATTTTTATCTTGTTAAATAAAATATATATAATATATTTATCCCTATTAAAAGTTAATGATATTTAATGAAAAAATTATTTAATAATAATAAATATATTACATCTTATATAAGAGAATGTAAACAAGATAACAATATAGTGTACATATATAGAACTTTTCTAATATATATTTATAACTTGCCCAAGTTCATTGGTTTTGATTAAGGAAAATGTTAAATATATTTAAGAAAAATTTACAAAAAAACTTACATCTCCATATTTCAATAATCGATATGCTAAAAATCATAAAATTTGAATTTCAAATGAGAACTAATAAAATGAGTCTTGTAAAGAAAATTGTAAATATATGTAACACTACTCTTTCATTAATATCATTAACACTAATCTAAATTAAACGCGATAGATGGTTCTAACTAATTAGGGGACTTGTTTTCTAATTTATTTGGAGAACAATAACTAATTAGTGATTCTGGCGTCGTTTGGTTGTTAAATTCAACTAAGATCAACATTAATTTTAAATAAAGTCTAACATCCAATAAACACCTAGTTCGTCAATTACTAAATTTATCTTAACTCAAAATCTATTTACATATAAAACTCACAATGTTTTTAAAATTTAACACTTCTTTATACGTATGACTCTTAACTTTTCTCAAATATTTTTTATGAATATATCTAAATTCATCTTAATATTTAAATACATTTAAATTTATCTTAGATAAGCTCCACAAAATTTACTTTAACATCTCAGTTCATAACTAATAATAAAAAAATTCAACTTAACTCAATTCTAATTCAACTTAACTCAACTGATGAATTCAATTCTACATTCAATCGGAACCTAAATGACCTAAATGATATCGAGATCAACCATCAATGTTTCCAAAACTTCCATCAAGATGGATTGAAGTGTTACTAGTATTTCTGCCATTCTGCATGCACGCCTTTTAATTTCAGGAAAATGATTATTAGAGCCCAGCTAATTAGAAACCCTTGCACGCGCGACCAGAATACTTATGAACAGTACACTTTTTTTCTTCCCTAGGGACTGCCTGAACTAGGGTTTAAGTAGAGAGATAGACCGAGAGTGAGATCAGACATGATGTACTACAGCACTGTCTGAGAGCTCCCCATTTAATTGAATAGATCATCATGATCATCTGGATGCACAATGTGATCATTATGTCACAGCTAGCTTGCATGGTGTTTAGAAGAGTCGATCCACACGTACATATATACATATATATTATAAAGTATATTTCATGATATATGTGATAAAATAAAGGTATTTTTATAAAATAATGCTAGTTTTATTAGATAATTTTATAAAAATATTTTTAAAATATATATATATATATATATATATAATTGTGTAAAATATTATAAAATGTATTTTGTGTTTATCATTTTTCATCTTTTCTCCACCACACAATCAAGGCCAAGTGGCAAGTACGGTTTCGTTTTCTGTTCTGGATTGATTTTCCCCGGCCCTTAATTTCAGTAGTACTGAGCAGCCTTAACAGTAGTTCAGACTTCAGAAGTAGTACTTAAGATCATCATCACATGCACCCACGGTAGTATTTTCTCTCTTGAGGTTTTTGTTTCGTATTTTCTAGAACAATATATATTCACAGAAGTTTGGTTAAAAAGTAGGCGAACTTTGGTTAAGAATATTTTTCACAAGTACTCCTTACTACGATCGACCATATTTTTCGGAGAAAAAAGTACGCGAACTTTGTTTTGGAAGACAGACTGAAGTACTTTAATGTTGTGTGATGATACATGATTGATAAGTACTAAAGTACTTCGTTTCAATGGCTGGTAATTAGCCTATAACAACGTACGTATTTTTTTTTTTTTCTAATTAAAAAAACGTACGTAGATGGAATGAAATTCACGGGCAAATGTACTTTTGTCTCGTATGAAAAAGTACTCCTTTCATGAACCACATATGTTCCCCAGAATATTGTTTTTACAGATACGTACGTAAATAAGTGATCAACTTCCAATATATATATATATATCCTCCAAGTAGTTCTGATAAAAGTAATTTAAAGCTGCGATTTTTCACTGAGCCAGTCAAGTATTGCATGTGACTGTCGATACATCATAATATAATACATATGTATATATGTATATGTATATATATATATATGGTGCCGCGAGTACCATAATGTTTACAAACAAAAGAGGAGTACTTTATATATTCGGAGTACATTTGATTAGATCTACATAAAATACGAATAACAATCTAAAATTATTAAGATGCAAGTTGTAAGCATGAAATCCCACGAAATCAATGTCATCCATATGTGACACGTATAGCCATGCATATAATTTCCAGAAGAGATAAATAATTTCCTAAATTTCATTTCTTTACTCGACTTATGTTAATTAGCTATACATCAAGAGCTAGCTCGTGTTACGTGGGAATTATATATATATTATAAATGATTACTCCTAATATTTAGGGTTTGATTTTAAATATCAAAAACTAGAAAACCAAATATTAATTTTATTTATATATTTTTTCAAATATAAAAAACTTAGGTATTGCCCCAAAAAATATGATCTGCTTTCTATCACCGTTTTTTAAAAGGATTATATATTGACTCGCTAGCTATTGCAAATTAAGTTTGTACGCATAGTAATTATATATATAGTTCTGGCAACATATATATAGCATATGCATTTACAATATCCCAATTAGTACAAATATCTATGAGCAGTTGTCTCCCAAACTCTTTCTAGGAAAAGATCCTATAAGAAACCATTAAGTAGAGTCTTGCTGGAAGGGATGGGAGCTTCAACTCCCCCTCCTTCCCTTCCTCCCATTTCTTTTTTATTTTTTGGTGTGGAGTTTTGGTCTTCTTACCACGTCTTTTAAGGTGAGGAGTGCAATTTTTGGTAGCCAGACATCCTAGCAGAGACTTCTCTCCCCAAACCCCACCCCCCCTCTTTTCTTTTTCTCCTTCTTTTCTCCGATTTGGTTGTAAATTCATCGGCGAGTTTTTAGTTGGATTTTGGTCTTGGCTGGTTATGATGAGCGGCATACTCCAACATCTGTGGTCCACCACGAGTCCCATCACAAGACCTCCAAGGAGCTGATCTATCAAACAGTGACAAAACGACGTGAAAAGGAGCAACACACACGCTCCGAACAGAGAGTTGCGCCCCTCCAAGGCTGGCTTGCAACCCCCACGTGCGGCCAGCCATTTGGGTCCAGGACTTTTAGTTTTGTGAGACCTGACTCTTTACCTTCCTCCAAGAAGCAACACATGTCTCTCACGCGTCATTACAGTCGCTCACTTAGGTGTTTTTTAGTTTCTTCCAAAATTGAAAATGTGGATCTATGGTATCCGTTTTTCTCATGGTTTTATTTCTGTTTTGTATTTTGTTTTAGTTTAATTAAAAAACAAAAAAAACACACACACACACTTAGTTTCTAAAACTATAGTCCGTAGAGTGTATTCTCTACTCCATCATCGAACGGATATGGGTTGATTTTTACTCTGTCTTAGACATAATTGTGTTACCTCTTAAATGATGATCTGGAAAAGTTTACATTAAGGAATAAATTTTGTCAGTCATTTTGATGTATTGTGGAGCAATAAATGTTGTTAATAGGCTTATAATATATATTTCAAGTCTAAATATAACGTTCGTTATCAATAAATGCAATTTGTTTTTATCAAAAAAATAATAATAATACATGAACAGTTGGTGATGGTGATCTATGGTCCTTATTTGATTATAGATGAAATGAGATAAAATTTAAATTAGATAAAATTTAAAAATTAAATCAAATATTATTAAAATATAATTCTTATTTTAATATTTAAAAGATTGAATCACTTAATATATTTTATATAAAAATTTAGAAAATTGATACACAGGCACAGTATCGACGACTCCCGAAAGGTTTGATTATATGAGATAATGAGAAAACCAAACCAAACTAGACCAACCCAAATCAAGGTTATAAAATACTGCATGTTGAGTCTCACTGTTTGTTCGCACATCCATGTTATTAGCGACGAGCCCCGCGGCCTGCCTCCCAATGCATTAATGGACGCTAAGCACAACGTTTGTACATTGATTAGACTGCAGACTCGATGACTTCCTTCCTTGAGTAGTTCCCGTTAAGTAAAGTACACTTTCGTATAAATTATATTTAGATATTAAGTTGAGTTGTATTTTTTATAAATATTAGTAGTGAACTCAGATAATAAAATGAGTTTTGTAAAGTTGGTCTAAGATAAATTTAAATGTGTTTAAATATTAAAATAAATATATATATGTATGAAAAGTTTAAAAAAATTGTGGATCTTATATATAAAAAAATGTTAAATTAAAAAAGATTATAGGTCCCACATATAAAGAAATTTTAAGTTGAGATCAATTTAATAATTTAAAAGTTTGGTATTTGGATGTTAAACTTAGTTTGTATATTATATAATGAAATGAGATGAGATGATTTTAGATGAAAGTTGAAAATTGAATAAAATATTATTAAAATATTACTTTTTAGTATTATTATTATTTTGATATTTAAAAAAATTGAATTGAGATTTTAAAAAATTAAATTATTTATTGTATTTTTTATAGTAATTTGATAAAATTATAATATTAAGATGATATGAGTTGAAATAGTTTCTCGATCCAAACGAGACCTAATCTTATCAATATTATTGCCATGGTTATGATAAAATTAAATTTATAAAATAATATATTGTTATATAAGATGTTAGAATAATTTCATAATAAAAATATTTTTACAATCTAACATAACATCTCAAATTAAACATATGATTTTTAAAATTTATTTTTTTTAAAAAAATTATGACTAAAATATTTCTCAATACATTTATATCTTTTAAAAGAATATCTTAAGTTTATTTGTAACCCTATTTTTAACGAAGTATATCATACACACAAAAGGAATTCTTAAAGTAACAAAAAAGATAGCTATGATACATTAACTAGTTCACATGTTGACTAAGACACAAATAAAATCAGTTTAACACGTGTCATGTAACAAGTACGATGAAGATCCATATTTCTCCTCCAAGTTTGTCTACAAAACTAAAAATGCATATTAATTAACGTCAAGATCGGCGGCTGGGGAAAAGAATTAACCAGGTTCAAGAATCAAAACTCGTATATGGTGCGCGAAGAAAAGATCGTTTAGGTCCTCCCAGCTGCATTATCCAGCTCTTTGGGCCTTGGCAGACTTTGGACACTCAGAATCCGAACCAGCATTGATTTCAACGAGGCAGGCCTGTTTGCAATGCTGGGCCAGGCGGTCTGACACTATATGGATCAGCATTCGCAGCCCATCGGAACCCAGCAATATGACGTTGGATCAGCGTTGATTCTCTAGTACTCGTAAATACGAATTAACTATTAAGCACGTTCCCTCTTCAAAGTATTCTCATTAAATTTGTTAAAAATCCAATTCAATAATAATTTAGATGATAAAATTTATTTTAGATCCAAATTAGATTATTGAAAAATCAAATAATTTAGCTAAAATGAATAGTAAAACTAAAACATTTGTCAAAAATCACTTGAGAGCTTAAAAGTTAAGCCAATATCCATCATTGATATGTGCGGGGTACTACAAATTAATATTTAGTTTAATTTGTGATACTTATTATTTAAGTTATAATTTATAAGTTATAAATCTTAAAATTATAAGCCATATTTTCGATTGTAATCCCAAAAGTACACGTAATGCACCATATTGTGATGCAGGTTGCAGTAAATAATAAATTTTGGGTGTCAAATAAATACTTTCAAAAAGTTATGCAAAATAGTAGTACGGCTGTTGCTCAATGAATATAAGCCGGTACACCTATAGGTTTTTGTTTTTGTTTTTTGTTTTTTTTAAACTATATATAATTTATTTTACAAGCAATTAATTAATATAAACATGTCACTGATTAAAATTGATTATTTTTCTTATTAAGTTTTATTACTTATTGTACGCCACACACCACACACCACACACTACAAACCACACACCTATTTTATTTTATATACAGGGTCAAGATTCTCATCGATCGATTTTAACCGTGGGAAATCCCTAATCAAGCATATAAATGTCAAACAATATGAAAATAATCCAAATCATGCATCCTGCTGATTAGGGGTGAACAAAAAACTCGAAATCCGACCCGACCCGACCCGAACCCATTATTCCGCTCGATTTCGGTAAATCGGGTAATCGGGTATCACCCGTTACCGATTTAAACCCTTTTCATATTTCAGTTTCGTTTCAGCTTCATTCTCTTTGACCTCGATTTCATTCTCTCTGACCTCGATTTCAACTTCAACCTCCAACAGAGCACCCAAATAATCGATTTCGTTCTCTCTGATTTCATTTTCAGCTTTAGCGAACACTTCAAACAAGCCATCGATTTCGTTCTCTCTGTGATTTCGTTTGGAGCTTTAGCCATCGATTTCGTTCTCTCTCACTCTCTCTCGCCCAGAGTTCCGACAAAGTGGTGGTGAAAAGCAAGGGTTTGGAGGACGAAAAGCTCGAAAAATTCAACCCAGAGTCTCGGCGAGAGCTCCAGCGACAGTGGTGATAAAACCTTTTCTTTTCTTCTTTCTCTTGCTTTTCTCTCTGTACAAAGTTTTGTAATGGTTCTCTTTTCTTCACTTATGTCTCATATTGTCAACAAAATGGTAGTTGGTATTAGTTTTTCATTTGCCTTTTCCTGAGTTTTCTCGGCAACCAAACAGAGGATAGTTCCTTCGTTTTCTTTAATTTTTTTTTATATTTTAGGGGGAGGGAGATTGAACCCAGGATCTCTCTTGGAGACCGGGTATCATGCCATCAAGCCGACGAGAGTGGTGAAAGTGGTGGTGGTGGTGAAAAGTGGTGGTGAAAAGCAAGGGTTTGGAGGACGAAAAGCTCGAAAAATTCAACCCAGAGTCCCGGCGAGAGCTCCGGCGACAGTAGTGATAAAACTTTTTCTTTTCTTCTTTCTCTTACTTTTCTCTCTGTACAAAGTTTTGTAATGGTTCTCTTTTCTTCACTTATGTCTCATATTGTCAACAAAATGGTAGTTGGTATTAGTTTTTCATTTGCCTTTTCCTGAGTTTTCTCGGCAACCAAATAGAGGATAGTTCCTTCGTTTTCTTTAATTTTTTTTTTATATTTTAGGGGGAGGGAGATTGAACCCAGGATCTCTCTTGGAGACCGGGTATCATGCCATCAAGCTGACGAGAGGATGGTTGCTTCGTTTTCCTTCGTTTTCTACTGGTTTCTTTTGATTGTTTTTTCGAAACCCTTATCAGTTGATTATCGGCCAAACGGGTATCGACCCATTGGAACGCATCTGTAATCGAGTCGGGTCGGAAACTGACTTATTGGTGCGGGTTGGGTCGGGTGAACAGCCTTACTGTCGATTGGACCTTAATTTGTTCACAGCATTCTTTAAAACCAACAAAAAAAGGCATTAATTTACCATTATCTAATAGTTAACTAGATATATATATATATATATAATGAACAAATTTCACAATAATTTAAGCCACATACTAGAATATTAAAAGTCACGATTAATTACTTCTAAACTTAATTACACAGGCCAAAGATAGGAGATATATGGATCGAGATTCATTAATACAAACTCATGTTACATGGACTTTTACAGTGAAAAGTATGATTAAAATTTGCATGCTTCAGGGGTAAAATGTTGGGGGAATAAGAACATCCCCAATGTTGTTGTGCCATGGATCAGCCAAGTGGGTGGCCAGGTTCTCCAATGGTCCTGTGCCAGGGTAAGCTGATTGTTGAACGCAGAATCCCACAAAAGCCAACAGAGCGAGCCGGCCTGCATGCACATCACTCATTCGATCAATATCCCAGACGAGGTAGATGGTTAATTATTAAGTATGTTTCAGTTGTTTACAACAAAATGAACATGGAAATTATATATTAAGGAGGACGCTAACCATTTTTTATCTCCTTGAGTTTGTATTCCTCGAACTTTTTGGGGTCCTTGGAGAAGCCCAAGGGATCAAAAGCACCACCAGGGTACTTCTTCTTCTCGGTATCTTTCTCCATGCTGCGTTGGTGCTCCACAAAGGCAATGGCGAGGAATTCAATGACCAAGATGGTAGGGAGAGTGCCCCATGGCACTGGGTAGCCCAAGTATGTGGCTTGACCTCCAGGAACAGCAGCCCACTCCTGAGCCTTCACCCAGTTCCCCAACCCCAATGCTTCTGGTACTAGGATTCCTGGCTACAATTTTCATCAAGAGACGTGATGCAAATTAATCACATGCATTAATAGAGTTAATTTTTTATATATTTGATACGATGCGAATTAAATCTGCTTGAAATTAAAGAAGACTTACAACGGCAAGCATCGCCCATCTACAGTGAATGAGTTCAGACTCCTTGAATCTTTCAAAGTTCTCTGGGACAGCACCAAGCCCAAGTGGGTCAAATCCGAAGTCACTGCATTCCATACAAAAAAATATGCAGATTCAGCGAAGTTAATTATACGAAAGAACATAATACTATTCAGCTGCACTTTTCTCTTCATATATGTATATATAGTCCATTATGAATTTATGATTGCGTACCCAGGTGATGAGCCGTCGAGGTGTGGAGGTCGAGGCTGGCCCGGCATCCACTCGGCCGACATGGTGAAGCGGGACGAGGCATTGGCGGCCCCAACACCGGGAAGTGGGAGAGCGGTGGCGAATTTGGACTTGGACGAAGAAAGGACAGATGGGAAGGCGGCGGTGGCGATGCCATAACTCATCGTCAATGTGTTGGAAGCCATGCTCTCGAACGTCTCGGAGTTGAACTGTTGGGGGGGAAGAGAGATAGAGATCGGTTGGATATGGGCGATCGAGGAAGAAGAACTAGTACAAGTATGTGTCTTAAGTGGAGGGAGTCGGGAGATATAGGCGAATCCAGATATGGATTGCCATTGGGTAATGATGCTTGGATTTTGTTATGTCATTGGACCACGTGTCATTTTTTAATCCATTGGTCTACGTGGCATATCCCGTCGATATCAGATATCTTTGCAATTTTTCCATGGTGGAGGTTGATCGGTGCCTTCAGAGAAAAATCAACCATGTTTTGGTGGCTTGTATTGAGTGCAAAGATTTTAAACAAATTGACAACTTTTTTTCCTGTTTCTGGGATGGCAAGGACAATTAGGGTAAGCAATTTTTTTTTTTTTTTGGTGCATGTTTATAGAAATCTCTTTTAATAGAGCATCCAGTTTAAGTTCATAGCTCTTCAAAGACGAGCTATGACCTTTTTTTTTTTTTTTCGCAAGATATATATATTACTGAAATAAAAAATACAAGATATGATACAAATTATAAATTACAAGGAGGATTCTTTCTATTGTGAAACTCTAACATGGAAGAGAGGATTTTTATAAGAGGAATAATATCAAAAGTTTGTGTTGTCACTGTCTAATGCGCAAGATTATGCGCGTATCAATTTAAAAATCAATATATTTTTCTTACTTTTCATTCAGAAAAAAAAAGAAGACAAGTCTTAATATCGTTGATGGCGGGGCTTATGACGATGTATCAATTTAAATCTCCTTCTATGACGATGTATCTTAGATTTATACTTTTAGCTCCCTCTATGTTGCGGGTGCCTCCTCGTGATTTGGGCTTATATTGTACAAGATCAATAATTTAAAATGTCACTATAATATCTCTAAAATATTTGATGAATCCAAAATTTCATTTCATAATTTAAAAGTCAAACTTTACTACTATAAATGATTTTAACCCATGTTCTAAAATAATCTCAAAACTATAAAATATGTAAAAGGTAGACCATCCCTCTCCAATTAACCATATACAATAAGGCCTCGTTTGTATTTAGAGGTGAGTTCAGCTCATCTCAACTAATCTTCATTTTATTATTATATTTTTATAATTTTTTATATAAAACACAAATTTCTATACACCTTTTCAATTCTCAATATACATTTTTCAAATCCCAAAATAATAATAATATTAAAAAATAAACTAAACTCATCTCAACTCATATCAATTCATCTCATCTCTAAATCCAAACAGGACCTAAATTAACAGTCTTGAATTTTGGGGGCCAACAAAAATGTATCCTTGCTTTAGGTTGAGTGATATGGACTCGTCTTCTTACCCACGTGGCAAACATCTAAAAAGTCTATTTATCATGCCTTGGGACTTTTTACGTCACGTTAAGTTATTGACGAATTATTAAAAATTAACGCGTAATTTTTGTAGCATTTGACGTGATGATGATTAAAAGATAATAATATTAAATAAAATCATAAGTTATGCAAACGTCTTTAATTTTATTTTATTTTTATAAGAGAATGAAATTTACTATTAAAAGTCTATTTTTATATTTTTATATATGAATCTTATATATATTTACTTTTTTTAAATAGAATATATTATATTTATAAATTTTATGATTACAAATATCATTTATTTTAAAAAAAAAAAACCTACAAATAGGATTTATTGTTTATAAAGTCCTACGGAAATCTTTAACTACCACCTTAGGACATTCATATTAGTTTATGCATTTTGCATATTATTGGCTGATGTATCTGCATATGCAAAATTATATTTTATATAATATGAGTCTAAATTCTGCTATATTAAATTGTGCATCTCTAAATATTTGCATAGTTATCAAGTTTGAAGAACTATTATTCACTTTTTAAATATTAATTTATTATTTTTTCTCTCTCAAACTCATTAAAATTAATTTTGTGAAAGATGATTTTGATATATGAACTACCATATTAAAATGACTTTAATGCATGGCTTTATATTAAGTTGATGATACAAAGTAAGTGCTAATTATAGAATATATAAAAATAATCATTTTTAAAAAATTTAAAAAATTATTATTTTATTATTATTTTGCCTCAATATGAATAAACCAATTTGAGAAATTTGCTTGAATGGCAAAGTAGATTTCTAAAAGAGGTGATTTTGCATATGTATATACTTAAACCAATCTGAATATTCAGGTGGGTTTTGATAAGGCTATTCAGTTTTTTTTTTTCAATATTTTTTTATATATTTTCTTACATATTTTAAAAATTTTATATTATTTAAAAACACTTCTTTAATTACTAAGTAAAAAAGAAAGAAAATTTGTCAAGACCCATTTTTCAGAACAAGTAGCATTATTCATTCGGACGAGTTATAGTGTAAATTGGCAGGGTAAAAGAGGGGATTAACTGAACTAAATCAACCTATCTTGGATGCAAGAACGTTGGCGTCTCTACCAATTTTAGCTAAAAGGTAGGCAATTTTTATTGGGACAGTTAAAAGACAGGTATGATAGCATTGGCTAAATTGGGTTTTGACTAAAACTAAAACCTTTGAAGAGGTTAATTCACACTGGAGTAAACATCCTAAAGTTAAAATAATAATTTAGCCACTTTTGCCTAGTCTAATGCAGTTTACTTTTAAACTACCTAGCTAAATTTTTACTAGTTATTAATATTTGGTTAGGTCAATGTCAGTACTTTGATGAATTTATTATGATAGTCACGCTAAATAATCAATTTTTTGGTTTGAGATTTTCCAAAATAATATATTTGATAAACTTTGATTGCATATAAGTACTTAAATAGTTTAAATTTCAATATGAATGATATCATTTACAAACATTGAATAGTTTAGATTTTGAGAATCCACCCGTTTCAACATTGCCAAGATATGTTAACAATCAATTATTAGAAAAGGATAAGTCCGGCCCATGACCGCTTGGTTAGGCCAATGTCAGTACTTTGATGAATTTATTATGATGGTCACGCTAAATAATCAATTTTTTGGTTTGAGATTTTCCAAAATAATATATTTGATAAACTTTGATTGCATATGAGTACTTAAATAATCAATCTCTCTCTCTCTAGAAGGAGAAACCCATCCAAAAAAACCAACTTAGAGGGGGGTGTTTGTTTTTTGTCTGATGTATAAGGTTACGTCATTTTGAAGCTTTCCAGAGTCCAGAGATCACCACGAGTAGGGGGGCACGATTTTCAGGCCACCAACCTATCGGACAATCGAAGGCTTTTGTGAACGAAGTGGCACGTAACCCACACACATAAGTTTTAACAGCGCGTGAATGCCATGTGCAGCTATTTTAGGATCAAGGACTCTGGTTTTCTCATACTTGATTAGCCACACACTCTTAGTGCGTGTACCTCATGTGTCACTATAGTTAATTTATTGTATTTAATTTATATTTGTTGTATTTTTTTTTTGTTTAAACAGAATTAGAAAAGAAATAATCTTTTAGATATTTTGTCTATTAAGTGAAAGTCATTTATTTTTATAGAGGATAACATTTGAAATCTCAGTCTTAAACAGAGCATGGTCTCTCAGACAGGTTGTTTGTAGAGAGTTATAAAAGTTAAGACAATACCAATCACAAAGGAATTTGTGTATTGGTAGAACTCTAATAGTACGTAATTAGCTTTTGTAATTTGAGATTTTTTCAATATGTATTAATTACAATTGTAACTTCACTTTTATGAATTAATGAAGTCTATTTCTAAAAAGAAAAAGTCAATTATTCGAGTATCTAGATAATCCATCAAGCAAACACCCTAGTCTAGTTTATTTTCATAAATAAAATGAGATAAAAGTTAAAAATTGAATAAAATATTGTTATAATATATATTTCTAATATTAATTTTATTTTGGGATTTGAAAATGTTGAATTGTTTATTTTATTTTGTATGAAAATTTAAAAAAATAATAATGATAAGATGAGATGAAATAAAATAAAATAAGATAAAATTATTTGCGAAACCAACCTAGGCCCATTCTCACACAAAATACTTTTATATATAAAAGTAAATAAATACATTACAAACAGGCGTGAAGGACGTATTTTTATGCTATTAACTTGACATAATTTAATTAATAATAAAAATTTGAAATTAAATTATATTGTAAATCAAATCATGACATGTTATCGATACAGAGTATTTCTTACCAACTTGTACGTAGCATATGTAAAATATTTGGCAAAGTTCTTCAAGAATTTGAGAAATTACTTGGATAATTTAAGGTTCTAACGTTAATTCGGTTTGATAGAGATATCATTGGGCCAATGCATAAGATAATGGGCTTGTGTCCTTTCTCCTCCTAAATTAGGCTTTTGTTATGGGTTAATCAGGATAAATTCGATCAATTTTATTTCCTCGTATCCCACTCAACTTTCATTCACTCTCTCTAATAAAAAAATCGATGCATCTGTCGAGAGTGAGAGGGGATGAGAGAGCGTCTGTCGAGAGAGCGATGGTGAGAAATCAATGCATTTAGGAATTTTCGAAACGGTTGATGGTAAAACATTTGATAAAATAATCTTTTGTTATGCGTTACAATCATATTATTGAAAAGAAGCATATATGGCAGAATGTCATTGGCCTCCGTTAATCACTTATTGTAGGTGACACCGGCCCAAAGCGGCTCTCGATATAGAAACGAGTCCATCAAGTTTGTAGACGGTTGATTTTATAAAAAAATGATTACGATGAAGTGAAAGAGAAATAATTGATGTACATCTCAGTTAGATAAGTTTTATAATATTTTTATAAATAAATAAACTCATATATAAAATTATGCTTTATTAATAAAATCTATTTTTCTTTATAAAAAAATACTATACACAAATAAATCCACACACCTCGCAATTATATTGGCAATCTCGATTCTCAATTTCATCGCTCAACCCAAATCACCGACAAAACCAACATTAGCCGCAACCAACTCGGCCTGTACATCTAACATATTACTAATCCGACTCCTTTCTCAAAGGCTAGAAACCCCCTCTCTTCAGTCTTCCCCTGCCCCTTTCCCCGCAGATCTCTGAGACCAACACTCTGATCAACGGCGTTGAACTCCCAATTCCCACATCAACGACCGCCGTGCATTCTCGACCGCCATGAGCACTCCAGTCCTTTCAGGAGTAAGCACTATTAGATCTTCAACCCCACCACATAATCCTCTCTCTCTCTCTCCTCAGATCTCTGCTTTCGGTTATTAGCTCCAAATTTCTAAGAATTTAAATTGATTAAAACCTGTAATTTAATCTAATTTTTTGTACGGGTGTATATGCCAATAGGGCACGAGCTTCTATTCTGGGTTTACTCGCCTATGCAAGGGCCTCGCCGTGGTTCTCCTAGGTGGGCACATTGTAGTCCAGCTCTTCCCTTCGGCTATTCCTTATCTTGCTCTCATACCCGCCAGGTATCCCTTCTTCTGCACCTCCAATTCTGAAAGCTTAAATGCACGATCGCTTCAATTTACAGACGCTGCATTTTAGATTTTATATTCGCTAGATTTCTTAATGAAAATGATATGCCAAAAGTTGGAGATGGTGACAAAACGGTTGCGGTTGTGGACTTTGTCGTTGCCAGATATGAAAACGGCCAGGAGAAGATGGTTTAGACTCGTAGAATTAGTGATAACGTGACAGGGAATTCATGTGTTCCGGATCTTTTCAGATTAGACAACCGTTTCCGCTGAAAAAGCCCTAGTGTATTGCTATGATTTAGATGGATCTTTCAAAGTCAACTCAGGCCCCTTGTACTTGGTTGGTTATGCGTGTTCATGGGCATACGAGCCTCACCTGTTCATAATCTCAGGTGTCCGAAAGAAAGTGATACTAGGGCTAGCTTGGATATGTAGATTTTTATTTCTAGCATTTGAAGGGTGTGGAATTCAATTTACTTGGCTTGCCTGTTATGAGATATCCATGGATGATGGAGGCTTGGTCTCCGCCTGGTGACATTTGCAACATTCAATTCTGCTTTATAAGTTTTTCAAAAGAATGGATTTGATCTAGGCTCAAATGATCAAATCTCTCAGCTTTTTGCACCTCCATGGATCGAAAACCTTTGACATATTTTGCTGAAGGCGATCAATCTGTTGTTTGGCTGATTTTTCCCTATCTTTGCGTCTTTTGCTGTCTTACACGGAGGCATGCTGATTTTGTAGATAAGCTCAGTGCCACATCCTTAGAAAAAAAGGAAACATGTTATTAATCATGGTTTCTTGTATCTAATTACTTTGCATGTTTACTATTGTTGCTTATTGGCATCCATTCATCACACAGAAGTTGTTGAAGAGTCAGGCCTTCCCATTTTTAGAGATTTGCAGTTGTTGTTGTATTGTTTGAAGAGAACATAAACTGGCAGGGAAACTCACTGCCAGTCCAATTCAGGCAGTTTTCAGAGGAAAAGGTCCCTGAATGGGAATCTAATAATGTCTTTTTGATCGGAGGGAATCTAATAATGTCTATGGGGAAGCATTCTTTAAAAGAACCTTTGAGTACAGCCATATTTGATTTCACCATCCTGGATGGTAGCAAATTTAGGTCCAGCACTGTAGGTTGTATCGTTTACTTGAATTTCTCAGAATCTTTGTTCATGTCTGAAACTTTTCTTTCACAGGACAATTCCTTTTGGTTGGAATCTCATAACAGCTGGTTACATCGAACAAACAGTGTATGGGGTATGCACTTTTGTTGCCATAAACAGTTTCTTCTGGTGTATTTATCACATTTCCCGAAATGTCTCCTATTACATATAAAGTAATGAACTTGTTTTGTAGGTGGCTGCCAGCACGGTTGGTCTCCTTTTCATTGGAAAGCTGCTTGAGCCTGTATGGGGTTCTCGAGAATTCTTGAAGTTCATCTTTGTCGTTAACTTTCTGACTTCTGTATGCGTTTTCATTACGGCTATCGCCTTGTACTCCATTACAGCACAAGAAAATTACCTGTAAGTATTCGATCTTTAAGCATCTGCCTGTCTTTATCCTCTTCTTGTTTGGACTACTTTCGCTACTTCTCAGTCCTCACCCTCAATCGTTCTTTAGCACTCCATTTGGTTGCTGAGGAGTGAAGGAAGAATCATTGGAGATATCAATACCATCTTTTTCTTTTGATAAATTGATATCAATACCATCTTCTTCTTCCCTATTGACATATTGGCAGCTGAATTGTGATAGTGAATTACCCATAGGTTGAATCGAATTGGTTGTTAACCACTTCGTTTGGATTTTGTATTATAGCTTATTTACATTTTACACCTTTTGATCAATCCTGTCTCGTTCTTAACAATTACTGATTTTATATATATATATATATTTTTGTCAGTTACATGCCTGTTTCTGGCTTCCATGGCGTTCTTTCTGGGTTTTTGGTTGGCATCAAGCAGATAATACCCGACCAAGAGCTACCTTTGTTGAAGATAAAAGCTAAGGTATGACCCTTTTTACAAATTGCTCCTTAAAAGATACCGTACCTTAAGAAATCTTCTGATGTAACTTTCTTCCCATTGCGGAATTGGCTCTCAACCTCTATTTGGCGCTGATTCCAATTCAATTATATGCAGTGGTTGCCATCTCTTACACTGTTGGTTTCTGTTGCTGTAAGCTTATTCACTCTTGAGTCAGCAACATATCTTCCAACCTTAATATTTGGCACATATATGAGCTGGATTTACCTCAGATACTGGCAGAGAAAACCGGAAACAAAACTTAAGGGTGATCCAAGTGATGATTTTGCATTCTCTACATTCTTCCCTGAATTTTTAAGGTAGTCTACTGTGATCTCTACAAGTGATGTTTATCAACTTTCTATCCTGTACTACGAAGGTTCTTAAAAGTGCTGACATGACTCTCTCTCTCTCTCTCTTTTTGATTGAATGCAGACCAGTCATTGATCCCATCGCTTCTATATTTCATCGGATGCTCTGTGGGAGAACTGAAGCTTCTGCTGAAGCCCAGGGACACACACTGGGTGGTGCCCCATTGCTTGGTTCTGATCCCATTGAGGCTTCTCGAAGGAGGTATTTATCCTTGTTCTATGCTGCCACTAAAATGTTTAGATTGCATGTACAAGTAATAAATGCTATATAATTTGGTTTGGAAAAAGGATATAAGACTTCTTGCAAAAAGGTTGCCCCCTAGGCATCAACCACAAAAACCATGTAAAAACTGGACATAAAACAATTTAAAGGTTTTGAAATAACACCGTTTCCATTATATTTGAAGACAATATGCACAATCTAGAATGGACCTTCACTGGATGAGAGAGAGCCAAGGGATTGAATTGGAAGTCATTAATAAAATTGGCAATAGAAAAGTGCCCTTGCATTAAAAAAAAAGGAAAAAAAAAAAAAACTCAACAAGAATATCAATACACTCTTTGAAAGCAGTTTAATTGTTATGTAGGGAATTTTCACCCCACTTGAACTTAAAGCCATTTATTTGAAAGCACTCTTTGAAAGCAGAATATCAATCTCTGCCCCTTTCTGAAAGCCATTTATTTGGCTTTCTTTTTAGTGTTGCATTGTGTGTTAAACTTTTTGGGAAGATTGTAGGGGATTCTCACCCTACTTCAACTTATATCTTGTAATCCGTTAATTTTATCTAATAAATTTAACTTGTTTAGAAAAAAAAAAAAGTTTAATTGTTATGTAGAAAGAAAGGATCTGCAAGTCTTTGTGTAATCCTATTCTTTGCAGGGAAAGAGGAGCTCGAGCACTTGAAGAAAGATTAGCATCTGAGAGGTTGGCCACTGCAAAGAGCGGAGAAGATCAGGCACTAAAAGATGCCACAGAGAATGTTTGATTTGCTTGGAAACGCTAGTTTTGGATCCAGTGAACCAGCACAATCGTGTCTTTTTCCATTACATCTTCTTAAAAAGGTTTTGCTGTATTTGGGGAGAGCTTTATTGTAAATTTTAGCCTTGGATTTTAATTCATCTGTATGATAATTCATCTGTGTTCGTGCTCAAGATGTAGTAAGATCGATTGGGATACAAAAGAGTTGCCCCCATATGTTTTTCCCTTATGCCATATGAATTGGAACATCTTTTTCCATTTGTTTTGGACTCTTTCGGACATATACATACTTGTAAACCATATTTCTGGACAGCATGACAACTTTTCTTACAGAAAAGCTTTACATTCTATTTGAGGTATCGGTCTTAATTGAACTATATTTTTCCGCAGTCTCTGCCTCCTCGAGTTTTCAGGGACTCGCAACAGCATATAGATGCGCTGGTGTGTGTAGTCTGTCAGTCATCCAATGTGCAGTTCAGTTCAGTTCAGTTCTAAATATCTAATATTTAACTTATTAACTCAATTTAAAATCTCTTTATTGGTAAGATATACAATCTTTTTTAATTATTAAATTTATTTTAATTTGTTTTCGATGGATCTTAAAAAATTAATTCAATTATTTTAACTCATTATTTTAACTCAACGTTTAAGGGGTTGATGAACTTTGGAGTACGTAGGGGGATCAACTTCATACACGAAATCGCTGAATGACCCAACTTTTATCGATATTCAATTTGGAGCCCACCTGTTGCGTACGTTCAGCCGCCTTTTATTTCTTTTGTTTCTCACCTTCACTATATTCGCTTTTGACACGCCACTGTATTTTCCCACACGTAACAATTTTTGGTTTTGGCATATCCCCGTGAAAATTTCACAAATGTAATGGGTGGCACAAAATTCCTGCGGCAATTGGAATTGGAAAAGAAATATTATTATTACAAGGGGTTCAAGTTTCTGTGAAAATATTTCTATTTTATTTATTATTTTAAATTACATAAAATTCATCTTTTTATAATTATAAATAATGGAATATTTTCTAAGAAGTTTTATGAGGGTTATCTCACTGCTACCATTGCACGAAAAGTACCTAACGGAATATACCAGCCCATTTTATTCTTTATGTAATTTCTATTTTTTTTAACAATATAAATCTCTCTCTTTCTCTCTCATATGGGAAGAGTTGTTATATAGCTTGGGATTAAATGAGATTCTCTATGAAATCTTTCCTCCGTTTCTTTAGCAAACTGCAAAACTACAGAACCGCTTGTAATGGTAATGATATTCTCCCTCCCCCTCGCACCGTTAGATTCCTTGACCAACCGGAGACAACCTTAAATCTAACGCATAAGGTATGCTCTCCGGCACACATTCACGGTTTTCCGATCCGGCACTGCTTGAGAATTGAGATCGGCTTTATAATTTTCCACACCCTCTCGTATTTACTCTTCTTTAATAATTAATTCATCGTCTGATGCGGTATCACAATTTATTTAGGTCTTCCTTGTGCACTAATTTGTTCGAATCTTAATTTTCTTTTTGTTTTCTTTGTGGACTAATTATGACGCAGGTCGAGGAGGTTGATTGTGTTGCTTTCCCCTCGCTGCTGCAGTTTTTTTAAGTGAATTCTGATTTTGTTCCATTTATCAGTAAGGCTTTTTATTTTTATTTTTTCTGTGTTTTAAAAATTGATGTTTTCTTTATGATAGCAACAGTAATAATAAATAGATTTTAAAGTAATTTCTTCATTTATCTATCCATTGCTCTCGTATTCTGTTTTTATTAGAGTTATCACCTTAACATTTTATCTGAGTTTTTATTTTGGGTTTATGTTCTGCTTGATGGCGGGCGTTCTGTTCTTCATACGACGGGGATGGATATTATAAGATATTTGGTTTAATCTGCTAGTAAGTGGAATTGAATTACATTGGGTGATAGAGGCTGTAGAAACATTTCTAAATACTTTCGTAGTGTTGTAGTGCATACATAGTGCATACATTTATAATATCTTATTGATGAAATAGTTCATTGCCAATATCCTAGTTTGAGAAAATGCTTTTGATGCCATTGATTATTTGATATTTACTATCAATAAAAGTTATTGATAGTAAATGGATAATAGAGAATATAGATTTGAAAGGAAACTGAATCAGCTTCTAAAATTCAAAATTGGAAGTGGCTTAATGAACCAATCCCAAAAGTGGAGGAGACTAAGAAATTTTTTGAAGGATTGTCTCATTAGTTTGGGAAGGACAGCACATTGTGATATCAAAGACAATATATATGGTGGATTAAAGCAAGTATTTGAGGTAAAGATATTGAAAGGATTACACATTTTTTAGTGGTGGCTGATCCTTGTCTTCTTTCTTTACAAGTTTTTTCTTGGGTGTTTTCTTTATTAACCTTAGGCCTGTTGGAATTGGTGCTGTGTTGAAAAAAACAACAGCTTCCATTATCTATATTCTACTTAGAAATGCAGGTTTGGTGACCTTTTCATATGGGAGTTATAGCCTTCTTTTGGGGGCATAGAGAGATCGAGGAGTAGAAGCTGGACTTAGGGTAAAGGGGATGCAGCAATTTTGATCAGATAATATTAGATCTTCCTAAGGCCTCTTCAGATACTTCCACAAGTTGACGTAAAGTTTTTTTTTTTTTTCCCTGAGAATTCTGGGCTACTATATTCATTGTATTCTAAACTCTGCAGATGAATGTTTTTTTCTATATTTTGTGTTGTGGCAAATGGGGGACTGTATTTCTAGGATTCTAAATTGAAAAGCTTATCTTTGCAGCTTGATGGGCATTCTTGTACTTGACTTTTTATCTCTTTTCTTGAGTTGTAGTGGGATTGATATTGTTTGTTCTCAAGGAGTTATACAAATTTTCTGTATTTGGACCCTTTTCTTCTAATTAAAAAGTTGGGTTTCTTATATAGACTAAATTCATCTACTTTACATCCCACTAGATGTGTAAGGCACAAGGATTGTGAAACGTACATGGGATTGTACCAAACATGTCTATTAATAAAATCCCTAGTATCTAGAAAGGGCAGTTAGAAAACAGGAGAGAGAGAGAGAGAGAGAGAGAGAGAGAGAGAGAGAGAGAGAGAGGGGGGGGGGGGAACCCTGCAATAGGACCACAATTTACCACCAAAGTCGTGGAAATTTCGTGAAAGTTTCTCATTGAATTCAGATGCTATTGGCATTAAAGATCAAGTAAGTGTGACAACTTTTTCATATATATATATATATTATATAATCAAAGTATTAATCAAACTTTTTTTAATCAAAGTATTATATATAGTCAAAGTATTAATCAAACATTAATCAAACCTTTGTTTCCCACACAATTAATACTCCACCCAAATGGTCCTACGATGACTGAGGAAGGCTTCATGCCTTCCCTCTATCAAGACACTTTAACTGCCTGCTCTATTTTGCGTTGTAGTTGATTATCCAAGTAAGACGTTTTAACTCCCTGCTCTTCTTAAATCTTGATTTTGTTTTAATCGAGTGACCCGCCTCAATTGCAGTGATAGTGCTGTGAATTGGTTGTCAAATCCTCTTAATGTAATCCCCACACACTGTTGTATCTTATTAACTTTTTGCAAAACCCAATCCGATGATGAACCAACTATATTGTTTAATGAAAGAAGAGATAACAAGGGGACATCATCTTCCCCAAACACAGTTCCCAACTAAACACCAGGTCCTAGACATTCATTCTCACAAGGCACCAATGACAAACCTTTATTCAAATCCCGTACCTCCTCAACAACTCTGTTGGTTCTCTCCTATGGTATGGTCATGGTCACCATTAGAGATTTTGGGTTGGTAGCAAGTTCCTTCACCTTTATTGACCATTTATCTGCAATTTTGGCGGACCCTATATTTCCTTCAAACCTTAGCGTTACACCATTTTTCTTTAACTCCGACATGGGAGCCATAGTTTCTTCGCGAATAACAGTGACCAAGGGTGTAAAACCGACTATCGGTCTTACTTGTGTCACCTGTGGTGATAAGCGTTCCATTACGAATGTCTCTGCCCCGATACCCAACATAGAACCCATTTCAAATAACCTAATTTTCCTTTTGACCCACCCCACTCTCTTGGACCTGGTTATAGAGACCTGGCCAAAATCCAATTTTTCGTTTCCTCTGAGTTTAAAGGATTTGGGCCTATCTTAAGCTTGTTTCTTCCGGCCATATCACCTCTAGCTGCCAGCAAGTTTCATAGACAAGAAAGCAATCGCTGCCTCCAACTTGACAAGCTGGGTTTCTTATGGGATTAACTTAACGTGTTTAGAAAAGCTATATTAATAGTCCCACTCCCTGGAAAAGGAATTGGGCATGTGAATTCAAGTAATGGCCTCCAAGGTCTACATATTCGACTGCAATTTGAGTATGATGGTTTCGCCTATGATATAAACCCCAATACTATTGATAGTGAAACTGGCTTCCTTACCAGCTTAGATTATGATATTTTGATGTAGTTCCATGCATAATGTGATGCTATATGCATGTGTATGGAAGAATCCAATGGGCCAGTTCAGTGATTCTGATACTGTTCTTTGCTTGCGTACGTATATCTCCAACTGAAACAAAATCATTATTTGGTTGGTGAGTGAGAAGTTATTTTAAATGCACTCCCTCTCTGTGCATGTCCGTCTTTGTACATCCCAAATATTCTTCAGAGCATAATCTGTCCAATTTGAGATTTCTTGTTAGGGACTCTCAAAGTGGATGCTACTTCTTATTTTTAAGTACTTAATCCTTGACCATTGTGTAGCTTTCTTCATTTGCTTTAGAGGGCAAGTTTCTCAATGCTGCAACAGAGACTTGAAAAGAATCTCAGCCGTTGATTCGTTAGTTGTTTTTTAACAAGTAAGAAAATGAATCAATTGCTTAAAATTCACCAGTTTTTTTAATATTATCTATATATGTTCTGGAGGAAACCAGTTAGTCTGTAGCCAATGAAAGGGAAGCCAAATCTGGTTTGTGCATTCATCTGATGTGTAATTGGTATTGCATTGCAGGCACTTTGGTCTCATTGAGCAACAGAGCTGGGGCTTTCAATTTTGAGATTTTTGTTCATATTGGGATCTTTTACTCTAGGAGAGACAAATGTGCTATTGCGTGCTGGAGATCAACCTTTGTGCTAGGAGAGCCTTATGATCCTTAAAGATTATAGTATTTTTATTGCCGGAAAGTTATTATTTATTGATGACATTGCAAAATTAATTGCAACTTAGCCTTATTGCCTTTAGCTTGGATAACATGGCATTCATTGAAAAGGAAAAGAAAGTGTGGTTCTTTCCAAGAAGTATATTACCTTAGAACTAGTCTTTTCTCAAGAGGATGTCTCCAGGTACAAGACATCATGTAGGATGGAGTATTCTTTTCTAAGAAGTGTATGAGTAAATTCTTGGTTTCAGTACCATGGATGGTAATGAATGGCAGATATGATTATTCTTTTTGTAGTGTACTGTTTATATGGGCCTTTACCATTTCATAGGGCAGTAGTCCATCTTCTATCCATAAGCATTTTTAACGGTTCACATTTATCATAATCAGCTTTCTTTTGCTCATTGTTCGTTGCTACTGGTGATGCCACAAACTCTTGCTGGATTAAGTGGAGATGTTGAAGTCAGGTGTGACTGAATGAATAGGCTGACTGCATCCTTATGTGGCAGTTTAAATTCCCTATGGTTCTGTGTAACAAAAAACTGATTAGTGGACCAGCTACACCTAACATGTGAGATGGGTGAAGGCTGTTGTGCTTGGCCTAGAACGTAATCATGAAGTTGGAATTACCAGAATTTCATAGAGTTATAGTGTCAGAAACTCCCCATTGGTAATGGAGTTGCCTGTCAGTTCTCCTCCATTAATATTGGCACTATAGTTTACAATTAGATGTATAGCTGTTACTGATTGGATATAGAGAATTGGCGTGTCTTTTAATGTAAAGGGCAGCAGTTTGATGCCAATGAAGGTGACAATGACCAAACAGGATGAAGGGAATGCTGAAGTGTGTGAAATGAGACAGATGAAGAACCTGGGTTGCTTTTTGTGGTTGATTTTTCCTGAAAGCCTTTCATAAAAAACAAGGGACTATGGTAGCAATGGGAATCTGAGAAATTTTTAAGAAGATGAATTAAAGTTTATTGTATTGGTGATTAGATAAAGCCTTCACTTAGTTAAAACAGTCCAGGGTTCAATTCTGCGCTAGAAGCTCTCGTAGATTATTTGATACACGACCTGGTAGATGGAGTTGTGCATTTGCATTTTACGCTGGGGTGAGTCTAAAAGACCATGCCTTGGCAAGGTTCCACCTCATAAAAAAATATCTTCTTTAGTTGAAGCCTTGTGCTATTCGCTTTAGGGTGGTCATGCCTACTTCGATTAGCGTGGTCTATCAGATGATACTTCTAATCTATTACTAATCTATTTTGAGAATCCAAATATTTAAATAATTGTTGATCTTGAAAAATGATATAGGCATCCGTATACACACCATTTATACATGAAAGAATTTGTTTTTGTAGAGTGTTTTTGTTTCTGACCCTTCTTTTGTTTATTGAACCTTCAGACTCCTTTTTGCTTAAATGCAAGTGGTGCTCTTCCCTCCTCTTACTTCATATTTTGATCATCTTGACGTCTAAGGCGATATGGGACATAGGCCCTTGTCCAACTCAATGGAAATGTCTGAGATAGATCAAGATCTTTACCAAAGTCATGGAACTGCTGAACGGTCTTACATCCATAGGGGTACTGTCCTCTGAATGTTTTCTATGCTCAATTAGCCAATCAATATAGCCTTTTTTTTTGGTGATTGTTTCGTTGTTTGATTAATGGCGCTGCTAGCATCTAATAAATACTCCAGACCTGGAGAGTAAGAATTGGGACCGAAAGAAGGTATCAGTGATGTTTTAACTCTCCTATTTTAGTATAAAAGTTATGATAGCACCTATAAAAAAAAATAAAAGTTATGGTAAATATTACTTCCAGTTTGCTATGACTTTTCCCACATATTTCCCTTCTATTTGACTTTTCAGCTATGTCCTGGATCAAATGTCAAATAATATAATTTCTACCAGTTCTAGAATTCCCAAAGATTAACTTTGGCACTGCAATGTTCTGCTGTGGAAATTGAAAACTCATACTGTGGATTAACCTTAAGTTAATCTCTTTTATTGTAAATTGTATATTGCAGGAAGGGGTGCCACTCCAGAAAATGGTTCTGTTGTTTATCCAATGGAAAACACACCGAGTGGGGTGTACCGTTCCCCTTACCAGAATTTGGAATACATGCCCGTTCAACATTCCTTATTAAGTGCAAGAATGGAAGGTCCACAATTTCGAGTGGCTGAGTCAGGTGCATCTTATGATCCATTTCTACACTCTCCAGCGCCTCCTGGAAGCTCTTATATGGTCCCAGAGAATAGTGCTGGCCATGCACATCTGAGTTACTATAATAGCCACACTACGCAGGAAGCAGTGAGTGCTTTACTAGATTCTACAATGGGAACTGGAAGAAACCCTTTCAAGAGAAAAAGCCCTGACCTTTCTTTGGGCTGTGAGACAGGCAGCTCAAGCAGATTTTATGCCACTGGAAGTTCCTCCAGTTCTTCTGAATCTCAGCCTGAAAAATCAACTTCAGACTATAGACATTTCAGTTCAAGTTCCATTGGCTTACCCCTCTGCAGGGGTGGCAATTTCCCATTTGGTAGTGAAGATGCTCTTAGGAATGTGAGAAGCCGATCTAGACTTGATGTGGATCCGATGGGGAGAAGTTATATATCAAATCAATCTTTTCACCATCACCGTCCAATGATTCATTTGACCAGCCATTCTGGAACAGTGGGCATAACTAATATAAATGCAGATATCAACACCCTTGATCAGAACCATGTCACTCCACCTCCTGCTGCACATCGAAGGCTTCCGACTTCAGGTCAGTTGAAATATAATCTTTCTTTTGCCTCTTCTGCCATATTCTGAGAGTTGACAGTTTTATTATAATTCCAGAAACCATTGGCATTAACCCTGAGATGAATCAGTTTCTTGCTGGGAGAAGGACTTTAGATTCCAGTCGTCTCCATCATGATTCCTTACCAATTAGAAATCCTGTTTCACCACCACAATATCCTAGTGGTATTCATCCTCAGATTATGAGTGAAGGTCGTGGAAATTATTCTCGAAGAGCTATGTCTTCATACAGAGCCAGTCCAAGTTGTTCCCAGTTGGGACATGAAGCTGCTCGCTCAGAAAATGGTCCGCAGTTTCTCCCAGAAACTCATTCTTCCAGATATTTAAGGCCATCATCTGCCAGAAGCTGGTGTAACAATCATTTGGATGGAAGGTCAAGGATACCTAGTGAGAGGTTTCAATCACTTTCTAATGCTGGGGACGCACATGATAGGATGGGACCTGAGGTGCGTAATTTTCATTTTCTAGTTTTACCTATGGAAGCATGGTCCTGAGGTGCGTAATTTTCATTCTTTAGTTATACCCGTGGAATCATGGTCCTGAGGTGCGTGATTTTCATTCTTTAGTTATACCAGTGGAAGCATGGTCTGGTACAACCACTGGAAATTGAAACCCATAGAACTGATAGGGCTTCGAGCTTCATTGTTTCCACTGAAGATTTCTTAGTCCGACTACTGATATGATAATTTTCTTAATCCTATGTCTACAAATATCATCACGGGGCTTTTTTCATGACCATAATTTAGCACAGATATGTTGATTGGATCAAAGGCCATCAAAAAGGATATTTTTATGGGTATAATTTGATGAAAATGCTGGAAGCCTGCAATTATGACCTTGCTAAAAGTGTATGCAGTTGTGCCTCTTGATACGAATGCAATTATGAACATGCTAAAAGTGTATGCAGTTGTGCCTGTGGATACCTGTCAAGATGACAGCACAAAGGGCATAGGGACAAGGGATGCAGAGGAAAAGGATTGTGGGGGACTGGGTCTAGGGCTCACTTTTTCAAATTTTGTAATATCTTGATGACATCTATCATTGTGACTTCTTGGGTTGTCCTTTTGGTCTGTCTGACAGCTCCATTGGATTTAGTTTTTCTTTTCATTTGATAAAGCATGCACTTTACTGATTGTGGGTGTAACTAAACGTGATTGAGGAATCTTTAAGATGAATTGGAGATATTGTCATTACACAGTTTTATTGTATCCCAACATTGAAGCAAGCCATTGTGATTTAGTGAGCTTAGCCTTTTCTAGACCCTTCTTGTTGGTGCCAAGCTTTGAAGGTGCTTTGAGACTCTGCCAGTCACACATTTAATGGCCTTCCCCTCTGCAGTCTAAACACATCTCTGCCAAGCGCCCAACTCTCTACAAACCAGATATTTGTTCTGCTTATTAATTTCATGCAAACTGGATATATAGTAGCTCTTATTCTGAAAATATGATATCATAACATATAATTATTTTATGTGCAGGCTCTAATGATGGCGGATCATCCGCCCATTTATGGCTCCAGAAATTTGTTTGATCAGTATAGGGACATGAGGCTCGACATTGACAACATGAATTATGAGGTTATTACCATTCATACATCAATCTCCTGTTGTCTTGGTTTTCCCAGCTCCTGTTGACAACAATTACTGGCTTTGGACAGGAACTACTTGCACTAGGAGAAAGAATAGGGAATGTAAGCACTGGCTTGTCTGAGAATTTCATTTCAAAGTGCTTAGTGGAGACAACATATTCTTCAAAACTTATCCTGGAGGAGGCACGCTGTGCTATTTGCCTTGTAAGCTTTTCACTGACCCTGTCTCATTAGTAGTGGTATGCATCTGACTTGTAGACCTAAAAGGAATGTCTACTCATCAGAGGGTTATGTTTATTTAGTGATGAACCTCATAATTTGAATGGCCCGTGAAATTTTCCCATGGTTAACAATTTTGAACTATCTTGTAGTTTTGCTCAAAATTGTTGAGGCCCTAATGAGGGAGACTAAAATGTGAACATATTAGACAGTATGCCACAGCTCGGAGTTGGACAGGTTGTGGGGCATCTGAATATGCTTGCCCACAGCTTGGGTTGGTACAGGAAACTGGACATCCGAATATTTTCATTGTTCAAGGGTTTGGCAAGAGGAAAGAGAGGGAGAGAGCGTGGTATATTTTTTAAGTTTTAAGTTCAATGCTCTTAATATTGGAATGTACATTCTCTGTGGTCCAAAATTTTATAGTCTAGACATGCACCGAGCGAGATGCCTACGCATCCATTTTTTTGTTATGCCAAGTGCATGAATCTATATTCGTGTATATATGGCTCAGTAGATAAAACATATTACTTTGCGTTCATGCTGACTTTTTTTTTTTTCCGCCCTAGATAGATGCATAATTTTTTACGGCTTATGCTTGGGTGCGATTTATCATAATATCGGATCCTGATAACTACTTGATAGTCACGTTAACAATTATAAACGTGCTAATAGAGAGCTCATAATATCAGGTTCAATAGACTACTGAATAAAAGATGTATGGGTTGCATTTTCTTCTTGAAAAACAGTTTATCTCTTGCTTCCGAAGAACTGCACGGGGCCAATTGTGTCACTTCTGTTAGCTAATTATTCTCTCTGTGAATGACTTTATCTTGAAGGCCACTTATCCTATGAGGTCTAGGAGCATTCTTGTGTGAAATTTTTGGGCAAAATTAGAAATTTATAATTGAAAATAAAACTGATGCTAATGTTTCATGGGTTTCCAGCTGTCCCCTTCTAAGAGATGTATATATATATATATATATATGTAATTTTTCTGCATTTTGTTTAATTGCGATTCACAGGAAGAGTACAAGAACAAGGAGGAAATTGGGACAGTGAACAATTGTGGGCATGACTACCATGCGGTCTGCATAAAGAAATGGCTATTGATGAAGAATGCCTGCCCAATCTGCAAAGCTCCTGCTCTTTCAGATGGCTTGAAGGAGCAATAATTGACGTTTAGTTCTCTTATGATTCTTTCGTGTCTCATTCTTGTAAATATACAAAGGCAATCAATTCATAAACGAGAGTTGGAGAAACCTCTCTCATGGTGTATGTAATTATGTATAGAATGCTTGAAAAAACTTGAAATAATATTAGTCTACTTTTATCAGCTATAACCTAATCAGACGTTGTAGGTTGTAGAGAATCAGTCAACTGTGCCAAAAGCCTCTTTCTATATGGGGAAAGATAGAGGAAAGTAATCAGACTTTGCATTTCCACAAGTTCTCTTGCGGGTTGGGGAATTATGATTTTTAATTCAACAAAAAAAGCAAATGACAAGAATTGTCGGATGATATTTAGATTAAAAAGAGTTTTACACAGACGGTAGAAAATAGAAATCCTCGGGGGCTCTAGCGGCTTCCTTTCTGAAAATACAATGGATATATCACCCTAATTCGCATTAGCACCGCCAATTTAGAGTAAAAAAGACCGATCAATTACAATTTACAACCCAATCACTGGGAAATGATTTTGACGTAAACCAGTAGGCAGTAAGTCGAGCACTAATTATTTAGCAGCAAACCCTATTCTCTGGTGGGTTTACGACTTCAACTCCTTCGGACCAATAAGCCTAGTGGGATACGAAAGCAATCCCTCTAAATTTCTAAAAACGACAACTCAATATACTCATCCTAATGACCACCCAACGAGTCGAGCACTCTTGATAACCGACAGCACTTCAAATACCAGACATATTTATGCGATGGTTAGTTAAGTTTATTGAATAAAAAAAAAACATTATATTTCACTATATTGACAGACTTTGGACCATTATTCAATAAATAATGCCTTGAAAAAATTGTCAATATTATCCCCTTCATTGTTTCTCCTTGTCCTATACATGTTAGTACATACCAACTCCATTAATTACAGATTGAAAATTGAAATAATGATGCCAAATTACTATATTAAAATTTGGGAGTTTGAAACTTTGAACTGAATCTAAAGTCCCACCAGCTTTACAGATTGTGTGGCAACAATCATCGAAATTTGTGGTCTGCAACGAGAGAACTCTACAAAGTACAAATCAGCTTTCAAACGCCTCCCCAGAAAAGTACTGTTTGTGAACCATTTTTCGGTAATCTGCCAAGAGCATTCCACTTTATATTGATTATAATTTTATTAATAATAGTAAACATATTGATTACAGAAGTCTATACAAACTACATGAGGAATGTTTCAACAGACCACAGAATATCGGTTGCATTGCATAAAATTATAAAGGAAATAAATACTATGTTCAGAAATCAAACCATATTTGGCAGTTTATGAGCACAGTAGTAACAATCTCATGGAACTTAATACCGAGAAGAAAAATCTATTCATCATCCTCGCACACCACACACCATACTTATTTTTTATTTTTTTTGTAACAAATATGCAAGATATGGATGATAAATAGAACAACTCAATTAGTTTAACAAGAATAAAATTCAAATTCAAATTCAAATTAATAAAAAATAATTTTAAAATATGTGGAGTGTGTGGAACGGGATGATGAGTAGCATTCCTCATACTAAGAAATAAATCACTGGCTTGAAGCAGGAGATTGGGTGGTTTAAGACATACATAACCAGCAAGAAAAATAATAGTATCTAAGCCAAAAATTGAAGAAAATAAGGCAAGGAGAAAATGTATCTACCTTCCTATTGTTCCACAATGCTGCAGCATAGCTGTTGAGAGGACTCTCTGGGTTAGGCTCTGCTTGTGGGAATTCAAAAGTTAGGTACTGAATGAAAGGATAGAGAACCTTAAATACAGGTTATAGCAATCACACCTCCCAATAGACTCTGAATGGACAAAAGAATTGTTCTGCAATCATAAGCTGAAGACCATTTATCCTAAAGCAACATTCGGAGAGAATTGCATCGGTTCCAACTTCCATACGAATGAAATTATAAAAACTGAAGTTCAAAAACTGAATAATTGTATGCATAAACCATCAAGTAGCTTGTCCAAACCCTTCAAGTATTTAGAAAACAGAAACAGTGAAAAGTTTGTTTCTCATGTTTCATCATTTCTGAGTTCAGTAGCATAAAGATTTGCCCAAAGTAATCAACTTTTTTTTTTGATAAGTTGCCCAAAGTAATCAACTGATACCTGAAGTATGTCAAGACATATGTTTCCGAACTGATTAACATTTGGATGGAAGCACATTGTCTCAAACTTCACTTGGGGTGGTTTAAAAGGGTAGTCAAGGGGAAAACTCAGGGAGAGCTTGTAAGATAACCCCTCATACATTGTTTCTTTTCCACCCTCGATTGTGCCAATCCATGTAAAAATGCTCTCGCACTCGGGAAAAGCTGATACTCCAAGATCTCCTCTGCTCATCTGCACAAACTCACTCTATTAGAGAACAAAGAACAAAGGCAAAGACAATTAAAGAAAAAGGCAGACAATAAGTAATTACTTTTTCAAATGGTACATGCTGACATATAACTATTGCACAACTTTCACAAAGCAAATCATTATATTTCTTTTGAAATTCAAACATGTCAAAGTGAAACAATTTAAATAAATTCAAAAGAAAATGAATATTTTATTAGATAGTAGTAGGCAAATTGTGAAGAAAAGAAAAACTTAATGCACTGCCTACACTTGGGCAGCGATCTAAAATGCAGTCGTGGATTTCTAAACAATCACGCATATATAAAAATTATAGAAACACGAATTCTAACATTAACCCCACTGGCCTTTCTACCAACCGAGCATGGAATAATCAAACTTTTTCTTATAGGTAATCAAGAAGTTTTATTCATAATAATTGACAAAGCCAAGTATTTTTCCGCTCTGAAAAGTTACCAACTTTTAAAGCTTCAGCTCCCGTGAGATAAATATTGATCCCAAAAAATTCGAAATTCAAGAAAATTGAAAGCAACAAACGGGAGAACAAGCATAGATTTAAAATAATAAAAAAATGGAAACATACATACCATAAGAGACATCAATTCCTTTTGAAGCCTGCGAAAGTAGTAATACAAAAATTCAATTTTAAGCCGTGAAAATCGCATTAATGAAGCTTGGAATGCCAAGCATATAATTCAAAGATACAAGAAAACCCTACTGCTCTTCGTTGCCAGCGAACCGGCAGAGAGTAAATAGAACCGACAAGAGTTTGGAATTTCATTTCTTTCCCTCTTCACAAGTTATTGGCAACAAACAGAATATTTCAAGAAAAATAATCAAGAAAAGAAATAAACCAACAGAACCAAAGCGTTGTTTGAGTGGAGCTGCTGCGGGATGGAGGTTTTGTCGGCCGTCGGATTGGGGGGTCGGACCTCCATCAGGTCGATGGAGAAAGAAGTCATAAGTAGTCAGTGTGAGAAAGAAGTCATAAGAAATTCAATTTCGGGAATTTACGTTTCTCCTTTCTTTTTTCCATTTTCCTGAGAGCCAAACAGAAAAGTCAGGATAGGTAGCCAGTTACCTATGAGAGACAGAGGCGGTGTCGACGGAGACAGGCGAAGCAGCGGGTTGTTTGAGTGGAGCTGCTGCGGGTGCATGACGGTGGCGATGCTGCTGCGGGATGGAGGTGTTGTCGGCCGTCGGATTGGGGGGTCGGACCTCCATCAGGTCGATGGAGATCGACAGCCCTAAACAAAGTGGCACGGTGAACGGTCCTGATCCGATCAATCGAGCAAACGACGAAGAGGTCGGATTCGCTTTCGTCTGAAATGAGGAGAGAGAAGTTAAAAAATAAAAAATGGGAAGAATGAACAAATTAAGCTGGGGATAATGTATATAATATGAGAGGGCAATTAACTTTAAATTCGGCTTTTATAAATAATAATAATAATAATAATTTGGTTGCATTTCGGTTAGTGACGTACTATAATCTAATTATTCTTTATTTAATATTTATTTTACCACTAATTTCTGTGTGATAACAAATAAATATATAAATATTGGACGTAGAAACCTAAAAAGAGTACAAAGTAGGTTCGGTCATTTGTTAACATGTATTATGCCAGCGTGCAAGCGTTATATATTAAAAAATAATAAGGGATTAGAAAATCAGTTTTTTTTTATATATATTCTGTATTTATTTATTTATTTTTAAAATAATTACACAGTATTTGTGTATTTTTTATTATTATAATTATAATTTCTCTTTTTTAATTTCGAATAGCATTAAGAACTCAAGGTAGAAATTGTATATCTAATTCTTACTTGAAATTAAATTATAAACTATATATTAAAAATAACACTGTTATAAATTGGCGTGTCATCACTCTATTTTTGTGAAAATTATTCAATTATAACAAAATCAAAACATCAATAGTTTTGTATATATTCTAATTACTTTAAAATATTTTTAAATAAATAACGTATTAAGTGTACTGAGGATTAGAAATAGATTTAAAATAAATATTAAAAAAAACGTTTTAAAAAAATGTACAATTTATTATATTAAGAAGCATATTATTATTAAATGGACAAATTGAAGATGGATAATATCACTACTCGTCTATATAATACTAATTGATGGGCCATTTGGATGTAAGATTCGCAGGGTTTCCACGTTAGAATCAAGTACTTAATAGATAATGGCATGAGCTGGGACTCGTCAGCTAGTAATTGATTAAATGCCAAGCAATTATGTCCCGCCGCCAGGAATATAACATTCAAATCATTGATGGGACTCATCCAAAATAAAAATAAAAATCATTGATGGGTCCACTAGAATCCACTTTTTTTTTTAATATATAATTTATTTTTAATAAATTAAACTAGATTAAGATAAAAGATACTCCAATAAAAGAGAGTGAGATTTTTTAATAAATACTCAAAAATATAAATATAAATATAAATAAAATAAAATGAATTTATTTGAAATCAATAATTGATTCATATCCTTATCTTATAAAAGGATGTCATTTTATCTAAAGATGAAAATGAGTGGTTCACATAAATGTGAACCCAAAAACCGTCACACAAGGTGGCGATTCCTCTACAAGAAGCGGAAAGGACAGTGACAGATACACTGTCGATTAATGTCTTAAGTATTTGCTGGAGAAACTCACGATCCCATTCTTAAAAACACTGGTTAGGAAAAGCGAGAAATAAGGAAAAATGTCAGAAATTGAGCCAAGTCGCCAGTGGATGCCCAACTTTGACGGTGGCTCGTGCAAGACACGAGCCACTAGAAAATGAGAATAGGCGATCGGATTTGAGGGATCAAGGGTTGGAGCCACGCGTGGCCGCCAGAACTGCACCAAAACACCGAAAAACGCATGCGACATGCGCAACTAAGGCCGCGCGTGTATCGCACATGCATCATTGAAAAGCGAAGCCCTCCCCTGACTTGGAAGACCCACAGCTTGGGGAGCCCTGGAGGCGACATGTGAAGGACAAGGAACACCAGCTAACAGTAGACCGACGAATGACAACATGACTACGTTATTAAATGGAAAAAAGACTAGAAACAAACGGAAAATACTAGCTACAGTAATGAAAATAAAAAGAGGAAAGGGAGAAGGTAGTCAGAGCCGAAGCTCTGGCCAACCCCCTCCCAGAAAGGAAATGCCATAAATTAGAGGAAAAAATGATAGAAATCATCTGACTAGGGAGAGAAATAAGTGAAAGAAAGAGTTTTTAGTAGTTTCGAAGATCAACTAAATGGAATATATAAATTAATTCATCATTTCATAATATATCATATTGTTCCAAAGATTCTCTATGAAGCTACAAAATAATTAAGCAATTTGTTTATTTGGCATTAATTGTAAACCAGCTTGGCGCCTTGTAAGTACGTGTTCTGGGTTTACAGTCATTTTTTTTTCTTTAAAAGCAAGTGATATATTAATAAAGCAAACAATATTACATATTATAAACCAAATTAAAGCAAATAACTAAGCATAAACAGGCTTAGAAGCTTCAGTGACCAGAAGGGTTTTTACCACTATGAAATCTTAACAAGCATGGCGGGATAGAAATTAGCGGAAGGTAACCATATATTTTGGTAGAGGCTGCCAATTGCGCAACTAAATGTGTACATCGATTAAAATCTTGATGTATTTTCCTCAGCTTACAGCTTAAAAAAGACTTCAGGAGGAAGTGTGTATCTCTAGCAATTGGTTGGATGGACTAGTCCATTGCTGATTCTGGGTCATTGGCTACATTTATTGCGATTTGAGAATCCCCTGCAATTACAATGTTGTTGATTGAACGGGCGATGACTTCTTTGATACCTTCAAGAAGCGCATAAGCTTTTCCTTGGTTGGGATTGGTATTGCAGATTTCTTTTGTGCAGACAAATGCGATATCATCGCTGTCCGTTGAGCAAACTGCTGCTGTAGTGCTTGTATTGGCTCTTGTGGCCACATCAAAAGTCAAGTAATGATGATGTATGGGAAGACCTTGTATGGTTCTGACTTGATTGAGCCCAACACTAGCCCATGCTGCTAAATGCTGATGGAAAGTTGCATTGACATCTTTAATAAATCCCTCAACATTGGAGCAAAGACCTTAATGCACAATTTTATTTCGAATAAAGCAAATGCTATCCATTAATGATTGCTAATAGCTGAAAGTGATGATGATCACTCAACCCAATGGGCAATCCCGTGAACTACAAATGATTGGATATTCAAGGGCCAAGACGATTGCCGCCAAAGACTTCAAGTGAACGGATGGTTGAGAAACAAATGATTCAGTGTTTCCTCTTCTGATTGACATACATGACACTTGATGTAATCATGATCCAAATTTAATGAATGTTTGAGCAGCGACCTAGTGGGAAGAATATTATGTAGGTTTTCCAAACTAACAATTTGAGTCGATCATGCATCCTAAGCTTCCACACCTTTTTTTAAATGTGAGTTGACCTCTCATTATTAGTTAGAGTAATCGAACTAGAGACAAGCTCAGAGTATGCTGCTTTGATAGAGAATTTTCCGTAAATGCTATTCTTCCAAACCAATGTGTCCGGTACCTCAAGCAAGCATTGTACAGGCAAATGAATTTTTTGGATTTCCGCAATAGTGTGATCATTGAATAGGGTTTGATGAAGAAGAATATTCCACCTTTGCAAATTCTCCAGAGTCAGTTCCACAACTTTTAATGTGATATCCTGGGGAATGTGGTCATGTTTGGGGATTGGTAAACAAGGAGTAATAGGGATCCATGGGTCAAGCCAAACCCGGATAGTGGCCCCAGTACTGATTTGGAAACAAGAGTTGCGCTTCACAAGATGTTGTTGATGAGGAGTCATTTCTATAACCAAGAGTCAGAAGATTTTGTAGTAATGTCCAAAAATGGAGTGGATTGCATGTATTTGGAATAAATGATGGAGAAGCACAAAGATCGATTGCCTTTGACCATTTGCCAACTGAGTTTGCTGAGAAGCGCATTATTGAAGGTTAAGGAGAGTCGAAATCCGAGACCACCCAAAGCTTTCGGCGTACAAATGAAAGTCTAAGCTTTATGAGTGAAATTGTGAACTTTATTAGGAGGAAAGCCCCACCAGAACTTCATGAGAATTTGGTCAATTGTCTAGAGATGGTTTTGGGGATCCGGTGGACATGATGTAAGCGGGCATGGTGTTGGCCATGTATTTGATCAAAATAGACCTCCCTACCTGAGATAACAGTTTGGCTTTCCATATAGCCACCCGATTTGAAATGTCATTCAAAAGATCTTGGAAAAGAACTTGTTTAGAGCGTCCACAAATGAGAGGAAGACTCAGATACTTAATTTGAACAAAAACAGACTTAAACCCATTCTAGTTCAAACTTGTGTCTTGCCATCAAGAGAGTATTTTGACTCTTGGATTCGGAAGTGGGTTGAGCTCATCTCAACTCACTTCCATTTCATCATTATATTTTTATAATTTTTTATACAAAACACAAATTCCTATACACCTTTTTCAAATCTCAATACACCTTTTTCAAAATCCAACACACCTTTTTCAAATCCCAAAATAATAATAATATTAAAAAATAAACCAAACTCATCTCAACTCATCTCATCTCCGAATCCAAGCGGGGCCTAATGAACCAATGATTTTTTAAGGTGAACTTTTTAACCAGACTAGTTGAAATACTGTTCAAGACGAATGAGTTATCCAAATTCATGTCTTAGACCCATATATGCTGCCAAATAGCTAGCTAGGTCCACTGCTTTCTCTTTTAAAAATGATAAATATACACAATAATATTATAAAAGAAATGATATTTTTATAAACTATCTTATATATTTTATAAAATATATCATTATTTTACAATATATATTATGTAAAATCTTAGCATATATATTATGTACAATATATAATTATATCTTATATAATATTTACAATCTTATATTATAATATTATTTTTAATATTATTATTATTTTACTATTAAAAAAAATTAAGTTATTTATTATATTTTATATAAAAATTTAAAAAAAATAATAAAATGAGATAAGAGAAAATTGAATATTTTTACTATCAATTTCGTTTAGATAGTAAAATGAAATGAAATGATTTTATATATATGAAAATTGAATAAAATATTATAATTATTTTAAAATTTTAAAAAAATTATTTATTATATTTTAAATTATGAAATGTGATGAAAATATTTTTATTATCTAAACGAGCGTTAAATATATTGTGTGCGTGAACCAAAAATATCATTCAAAATATAACATCCTAAAATAGAAATGCGACCTTTGACATAATCGCTGCTCGTGATCATGAACAAAAAAAAAAAAAAAATGTTCACTTTGGTACAACAAACATATATAAGAAATAGATTCTGGTATGAGTCAAGAATCTCCTCATTAATTTGGTTCATCCTGACTTGCGAAATGAGAAATCAGACGTCACAGCCATGTCGATTTCATGTTGAGTGCGAAGGGCGGCTGATTCCGGTGGCCGCGGAGGCAATTGCGATGATGAGCTTGGCTGCAGATCATCAAGCCTTGGCTCCAGATCTAGACTATCATCATCAATTGGCCTCATTACCACGGCCTCTTGCCTACTCAAGCTCGAATATTGATGATGAGAGTCATCCAGTAGTACTGATCTCCTTCGGGTACCTGGGGATATGGATCGAATTTCTCTCATGTCCCACTGTTGAAGTTCATTTTCATTAGCATCGGACTTTCTGGGAGATGTATGCAAGCTGTCAACGCTTCTATTGTGGTAGTTGTGCAAGAGGTGAACTGGGGACATTCCGTGTGTTGGAGACGCTGGTCTGCTTGAAAATGGTGAATTCCCCTCTGAATGATAATGACCATGATGCCCATGCTTCTTTTTAGCCGCGTGCCTCCAATTTTTTAACGCCTTCGCCACTCTATCATTAAAGATGGTGGACTTCATGGTAGACCCCATCTGCAAAATCGGCCCAAACAATAATATTATTCATTAATTAATACTTGATGCCACGTAATTAATTCAATAATAATAATTTATTTTCAATAATTATTACAGATATAAAGAGATTAAATAAAAATAAATTTACAAATTAATATAAATTTATAAAATATGTTAGATATACTTTATAACAAAAATATCTATAAATTTTGACTTACTATATCAAATAATTTATTTTTATCTAATATTTTTTATATAAGTTAAAGTATATTTTTTCTCTTATCTAAAGATGCTTAAAATGAATTAATGTTCTTTTAATTCTGATCACCTGAGTCACTAGAGCGTAGAGAGGCAAAGTCACATAACTGCACAGAAACTGTATGATGACCCTGATAATCATGATCAAGAAAATGACATTAAATATTAATGCCGGTTAGTTTAGTAATTAATTAGCCATTAATAATTGTTAAACCTAGCTAATGAAAATCAATATTATATAATCACTAGCTAGTACTAGCTAGCTAGGTAATATTTGTGACGAAACTCACCCCATTAAGACTCTGATAACGATACCTTCAGTGCGCTGATGGAAGCAATTACTCACGCTTTTGAATGCATACTGAAAGATTGGGAAATTTAAAAAAAAATGACACAAAAGTCAATCATCATTAATTAATGAATTTCTTACGTTATAACTTGATGATCATGATCATGATCATGATCATGGAATAAGTTAAAATAATTAGTACTAGTACAACTGATCCAAGGCTTACCGTACTCCAAACAAAGAAGGCCAGTTGAAATGCATTCTGCAGTTTATAATTAAAATAAATCACAAAATTAGAGGCCGACAAAAGCAAAATTTGGCTACGTACTTAATAGAATCAATATTATATTAACGCACTCATGACGTATTATGGACGTGCGCAATCTGTTGATCTGTATATATAGAAACATGAGAGAGAGAGAGAGGGCACCTGAAAGAGAACAAGGTGAATGAGAAAGAGAAGGAAGCGAGGACGTCCGAACCAGAAAAGGTCGTCGCCAGGCTGCACCACAGGTGTGCCCTTAACCACATCCCCTCTCTCTTGTATTCTCAGTCCCATTTTTGTAATTATCATGTGTAGCTTGGCACCCACCAACAGGATTATCTGTATAATTCACAACAAATCACCTCTATTTCCTTCAATTCAAAACCGATCGATGCCCCAAATGTTGAGAAAGCAAAAAGAGTAGCATACATATAAACATACATACATACATACATATATATATATATATATGTGTGTGTGGGGAATGTATAAAGTTAAATTGTTTGTGGTTCTGTAAGTACTTACAATCAATGGAATAAATGGCAGCCATAGATAAGAATAAAATCCTGTCCATACATAAAAAGAAACATTTCTTAGTGGTATTCACTAATTAAACGCGATTAATATGGACTAAAAAATGATAACGTGGAACTATAAGGATCAGGTTGGATATATACTTAGAGTATTCTCCACTATTAATTATTATTTTATCATTATTTTTTACATATTATATACTATTTGTTAATTACTATTCACTACTTCAATATTTTATTATTACGTTTTCATTATTTTTTATTACTATTTACAAAATATCTGAAACATCTTCCTATCCAAACACTCTATATCTAAGAGTAGACCTTGTTTGCCTTTGAATTAAATCAAACAAAAGTCAAGGTACTTTGCCAAGCTCAAATTTGACTTAGTACCCATATTCCAAACAGGAATATTAATATTAATTTGCTTACCATATGCGTTGGACAGCAGGAATAACACCGCAAAGAACCATAGGATAGGACTGCACGCGCATGATCACAAGTAAATGTACTTTAAATAATTAGGATTCCAATATATAATCGAAGCAAAAGAAGAAAACAAAGTACTTAATTAAGTTGTACGTGTGGGCACCAACCTGATCCCTACCACAACTACAAAATCTTGTTCAAGTGATTTGTTGATGTACTTTTGAAAATCAAATCTGGTTTCAGTAGTGTCTAGCGCCAAATGTGCCTAAATTAAGGTACAAGGTCAAATAATATTAACATTAATTGCATTAATGTTATAGGTAGCTCGATCGATCCAATTATCAAAGTATGAGAATTTGAAATATATTCCCTTTCCCTTACTAGCTAGGTCAAGGTGTATAAATTAAATGACAGGCACTAATTAATTGAGTTCGGAATCCTTACCACGATAAATCCATGTCTCAGTGTTTGGTAATCAACCTTGGTAACTGATCTCAAAAATTGTCTGAAAAAACACACCTGATATATACAAAGGATCAGGAAATTAAACCTGCTAATTACGTCCTAAATTTAATAGGAAATTTCTGGGGGCAGACCGTCTGCCCCTCTCAAAGTGAGCAGCTCCCGTCGCTGTCGGTGGCGATGGGCGACACCGCCCCTGCCATCGAGACCGGCGGACTCAGGCGACCTCACCCCTACGACGGCGAGCTCCGGTGTACCCCCGACAGCCTTAAACCCATTTCAGACCAGTACAGCGGCGGCTCCGTTAGTTTTATGGCCGAATCCCTTTAAATTCATCTTCATTTTATTTTTTTATTGTGTTTTTATTATGTTTTTATTTTTTTATTGTATTTTTTATTGTATTTTTTATTATATTTTGTTCATTTTGTTGTATTTTTATTATTAAATAAAAAAATAAAGGTTAAAAATATACTATCGGTCCCAGCGTCTCTCAATTTAATAACAAAAACAAAAAGAATATCTAATTCCTTGATAAGAACAAGAAAAGTCGTTGCAAGTCCCTATCGGAGGCAGGTTGGCAGGATGAGTCATTCATGTGGCCATTTTTGTCAGATTCAAATTGTGGGGCCCTCATCAATTTTTTCTTATTACAAATAAATTCAGTTTAAATTTAAAGATGAAATAAATTTATTTATTTTTTAATGTTATTATTATTTTAAAATTTAAAAAATATATATTAAAATTAAAAAAATATGTATTAAAATTAAAAAAAAATATATAAGAATTTATATTTTATATAAAAAATTAAAAAAATATAATAATAAAATAAAAATAAATTAAAATGAATAAAAGTGAATCCAAATACAACTGGCCTTGGTTAATCTATCGTTGAAACACGGCGACTAATTAGTTGTTTGCTAATTACGGCTGAAATTCAAATGATCATGATCTTGAATATTAGACATATATTATATTATATATATATATTTTGGAAACCTAATTAATGTTTTCTGTAGTACTTACTATCCAAAGCGAAATTGTTGATCGGCTCCAAGAATTCAAATGTCTTCGTCCGAATGATGTATCCCTTGCAAACCTAAATCTGTCTGGATCTACATAAGTAGAATTGTGAGTTGACAAACATGCATATTGCAGTGACATGACTTTGTCAAAATATAGCTGCATCATTAATCATTTACCCAGTTTACGTAAGTTTACCCTAAATTAGTACTTACCATTGTGGTACTGATATTCAAGTGTCTGTGTTTCTTCCTCCCAAACCTTCCATTTTCTCATCTGCATTCATCCAAACAAGCTTTGAGTGTGAGAGTGAGAGAGAGAGAGATTGCAGTACTTTTGATCAGTATGTTCAATTAGTACGAACCTTGGTTCTGCCCAAAGCCAAGGTGATGATGCAGTAAAGCACATGAAAAAGGGCCAAGAAAAATATGAATATATGGAGCTGGTGAATCGCATACGCAGACATAAAGGCAACTTTATCCTGCCAAAATATTCAACCACCCATAAATATTCAGATAAAATATCAGATTTTGAAAAACTAAATGACCCTTTAATTTACTATTTCCGTTAACATATTGATCAAGCGAGTATAAACTTTATCATATCTTACAAATTTCAACTGACAAATAAGAATTTATTATTTTCGGCTATATAATTTCTTTACATTCCAGAATTCCAGTCTTTCTAAAGTAAAAAACTGTTAAACAAAGAAACTTTTTCGATAGATCAGCTTACTTTTTTTGCGCAATCATCATATCCTTTTGTTGCTAACCTTCGTCTATCACCGAAGCCAGATTCCAAAAATTGGAGTAATTTCCGACCTTCATTCTTTTTGTCTAGTGTCCCAGGTTCACAGGGATGCCAAGTGTCTCCAACGCTCTTGGATATACACATGCCAGAAACGGGATCTTGCAACACCGTTAGGAGCAAGGATATGAATCCCAATAGCATAAGCTCTAGCATAAAAAAAAAAAAAAGGAAAGATAATTAGCATGATCTATATATGAACAGATTTGATATTTGATTTTGACATGAACGATCAGAATGGTTCACTAGCTACCTGCTTTGATCTTTTCAAGCGCTTCGCCAAGAGCTCGCTTGTTTCTGTGATTTAGCCACTACAAAATAATGATTTTTATGTAGATTGATTACATGAGGAAGGGAAATAAGTATATATACATATATATCTATATATACTTCTTTTTGTGAATTAACAATGAATAAATAAACCGATAACGCTAGCTTACATGTTCAACAACATGGATAATATGCTCGATGAGGATTGAAATAGCGATCAACACAAAGCAAACCGCCGCCACAGCCCATGTTGGCGTATACTCCATTGTTCGCTCGGGAACCTCGTTGGAGCCCATCGGAGAGTATGATCCCTAATTCTATGGATGCAGCAAGACTCTGAGAAAATTGACAACAAACGTTGGAGAAACAATATTGGAGGAGATCGATTACAGAGATGATTATACAGATGCAGGCAGGCAGGCAGGCAACCTTTTGCAGAACTCTACCCAGAAAAGATTGGAACTTCTGATCTTTTAGTTGATGATCTCTAGATGTACATGATAATGATATTGATGATGTGTGTGGTGAGCGTTTGCTTTTAGTAGTATTAATTACGGAAGCTGTCTGAGCTAGGCATACCGACAAGACCGAAGAGGTCGTCAGTCAAGGATTAATATCGGTGTTTAGAAGCTTTACTGACATGTTCAACGATCAGGGATTATAGCTAGCAGGTATGTGCGGCAGAGAGCGCCAGGTCTAAAAATATTGCATATTAAAGGAAACCAAGGTTTGCTACTACAAATTTTGTACAATCACAAATCATAATTGTTTTAATTTTTAATTTTAATTTTTTTTAAAAATTAATTAAATTCTTATATTCATCATTTATATATTATTATTTGATATAAAAAAATTATGTATAATATGTAGTATGAAAATAATGAGTAGAATTTCTCCTCCAAAAAGGGCCCCTATCGCTTCCCAAATACATTTGCTTGGGGCTTGAAACTTCTTACATTCCGTGCCGTATTTTACCATAATATATCCACGTACGTATTATAGAAAAGTCTGTTGTCCCCTAGATTTTAGGTTTTGTACTGCAATTAGAAGAAACAAGACTTGTGTAGAAAATTCCTCACCATGACTCTATTACTATTTATTTATTATTATTTTTTAAAAATTTCTTTTATTTAATAATTAAAGAAATAATTATTAGTGAAATTGTATATTTTAAACTTTTTTTTCAAATTAATAATACCCTACAAGTGGTAGTAGGATAGTATGTATATCATCAGCTAGTACTATAACTTTGCGTTTGAATATTTTAACATGTTATCAATCTAGATATTTCAAATTAATTATTAATAAAAACATTTGTTTTTTATTTTTTTATTTTTTATAAAAGATTATATTTATGATCTTAATTTAAGTTGTATTTGAATAGTAAAATAATTTCAGATATTATTATAAATAAAATAATAAAATATCAGATAAGAATAAAAAGTCAAGGCGCATTAAAATTAATAATAAAATAATAGTAGTAGTTGACATGAGCACTCAACTAGCTAGACTCAAATTGAGCCTTAGTTTATTTTATACATTTAAACACATTTGACTACTTACAATATTAATTCAAACATGACACGAATTCAATAAGATTTGCGAAATAATATTATATATAGATGATCAGTTTAATTAATTATATTTGTAAGATCATTTCATTATCTAAACGCAATCTTAAATATCAATGCGACTCTGGCTAGCTATGGATGAATTCGTTGATTTTGGACTTCCATGATCTTCAGAATATTAGAGAGACCGAAAAGACATTTCAACTTGACTAGTGCATGCATCAAGAATATTTAAGAAAATGTCGACGTACACGCGTAGGCATGCTGCAGATCAATTAATCTTAGCATCCAGAAATCCTGATGATATTCATTATCAGTTCTGGATACAAATTCATCGTTTGATGAATATAGAGGTAGTACTTAGGAGTGCATGTACTCCGAAACTTCGGTGGTACGTTGGGCCGTCGTTAATATTGCTGCTTTTTACTGATGATCATTTTCCCGGAAATGAATGCCGAATTCAACTTCAGATTTATAATTACTTGATATGGAAAGAGATTTTTTTTTTTTTTTTTTTTTTAACTTCTGGTTTTATTTTCCTGAGGTTCAGCATGCAGTATCTCATTCAATTTAAGTTATTTGAATGCTAAAAAATCAAAATATATATATATATATCATTAATTATACATCATGTAATTAATCCTATTTTTGTAACCTCTTATTGCGGAAATCAAATCATGATCGATCGATTACAAAAGGTTAAAGTGATTTAGTACTAAAGCAGTAATTAATTAATCTGGCCGCTTTGCACTAATTAACGATTATTACTAAATTAAGTATTAGAGATACGAGCGCGGAGGTAAGAAGTCGAAGACTCAAACCCATATTCTTTACGTATAAATTATTTGTACAATAAGATCACGTGGTTTAGAAAATAATTTGAAATGAAATAAAATGAGTTGAGATGAAAATTGAAAATTAAATAAAATATTATTAGAATATTTTTATATTATTATTACTTTAAATTTTAAAAATTGAATTATTTTTTATATTTTATATTAAAATTTAAAAAATTTATAAAGATATTGAATTGAGATCATCTCTCAGCCCAAATAGGTAAGTAAAAGCTAGCTTCCTATAGTTCTTTTGTATATTATGAAAAGTGTAAAAAATATTTTTTTAGTAAGATTTATTTTTTTTTATAAAAGATTGTTATAAAATTTCTCTATTTAAAACTTATAACTAACATTATTTTTCTTTATAATATGGTTATCTGTGGCCATTAACACTCTTTCTTATGTTCATGTGCTTGAATTGAAATAAATAGTTACCTTTGAGTAGTGAAAAGTTTTGTAAATAATAATAAAAAGTATGTGAAAAAATAATAATAAAATATTAAATAGTAGTTAAAAGTAATAAATAGTAATAAGAAATATGTGAAAAGTAATAAAATAGTGAATAGTAATAAAAAGTAAGTAAAATATAATAATAAAATAATAAATAATAATGAAATATTTTGAGAATACTTGAAGTATTCTGATTGCCACACGTAGCAAAACTTCTCTCTCCTATCAAAAGTTCTAGAGCGTAACTTTATATTTTTATCTCTCTAAGCGATTTTTCTCTCAACTAAAAATTCAAAATAAATTACTAAAGCCATACTCCAATATTTTTGCCCTATAATGAACGAGATTGGAGGGACAGCTGCCGCTAGGGCTGTAAAAAGATCGAACCAGACTGGCGGACCGGACCGGACTGGTTATCCCAGACCGGGACCGGACCGGTTATCCCAAACTGGGACCGGACCGGACCGGTTGGAGTCCGATCTGGTCCGGTCCAAAAAATATATGGACCGAAAAATTCCGGTCCGGTCCCGGTCCAGGGAGTTCATCCCCCTGGACCGGACCGGACCGAACCGAATCCCTAGAGTTTTTTTTTTTTTAATTTTTATTTTTAAATATATGTATATATAAATAATAACATATAAATTTTAATATTAATATTAATATATATTAATATATAATATATACTCTTATAATATTAACATATAAATAATAAGTGTATTATTATTATTTAATATATTATTACTAATTTATCACTATTTACTAACATATAAATATATAATATACTAATGTAAATTGTAATAGTGTTATTACTTATTAGTTATAGTTTATTAACATATACTAATGTGAAAGTGTTATTAGACTATTAGACTATTAGTTATAATTTACTAACATACTTAATATATAATATATACTAACATATTAATATATAATATATATTTTTATAATATTAACATATTATAATTTATAGTAGTTAAATTTGGGCAAAAAAAATATTTGATAATTGTAGAATTTTATATTAAATTTAGCCTATTAAATCATATTGGGCACCTCTGGATCGGACCGGACCGCCCCTGGACCGAATTGGACCGGATCGGTATAGACCGAACTCCTGTTTGGTCCAGTCTAGGGTGAAAGAATTCTTGGACCGAATGAAATCGGTCACAAATTTCCCGGACCAGACCGGACCATTTACACCCCTAGCTGCCGCCCCCTGTCCCACCACTAAAATTATGTGAATGATCCCACCACTATTATTTTAAGTATTGCATAGTGACTTGCATAGTGACTTCCATAGTAATTTTAATGCCTATAAATATGGGCTTCAGTTGTTATGAAATTCATAAGAAAATATAGAGAGAAAAGAAAGTTTCAGAGAGTTTTAAAAGATTTTCTTATATATTTTCCTCTTGTAATGGTAGTTTCTTCTTTAGTTTTATAACACATTATCAGCACGACGGTTCTACCAATTCTGAAGCTAATGGTCTTATTCATCTGTAAGTCTTTCAATATATTATTTGCAGTTTTTGATATATTTTATTAATGATTATTATTTAAAATCTGTGTGAATTTATAAATATATTTTCTGATATACACATATTTATTTCATTATTTATATGTGTAGAAAATGACAAATTTTACAAAATTAGAATTTATTGCTCTTGATATATCTGGGAAAAATTATTTATCAAGGATACTTGATGCTGAAATCTATCTTGATGCGATGAACCTGGGTGAAACCATTAAAGAAGGTTATCAAGCGTCCCTACAAGACCGTACTAAATCAATGATTTTCCTTCGCCACTATGTTCATGAAAAATTAAAATCTGAGTATCTTACAATAAAATATCTCTTTATTTTGTAGAATAATTTAAATGAGAGGTATGAATACCAAAAGACCGTCATCCTCCCAAGAGCTCATTTTGAATGGTTGCACCTGAAGTTGCAAGATTATAAAAATGTTAATGAGTATAATTCCACACTTTTTAAAATAAGCTCAGTACTAAAATTATGCGGTGAGAAAATCACCGATGATGATATACTAGAAAAGACTTATACTACATTTCATGCATCGAATGTTCTCTTGTAGCAGCAGTATCGAGAGAGAAAGTTCATGAAATATTCTAAACTTATATCATGTCTTCTAGTAGTTGAGCAGAACAATGATCTCTTATTGAAAAATCACCAGTCACGCCCTACTGGTTCAATATCATTCCCTGAAGCGAATGATACTAGATTTACATCATTCCCAAAATTGAATGGTGCACCTTTCGGAAGAATCAATAACGTAGATGTGGTAAGAGAAATTATAGAAATATTGGTCCCAAAAGTGACAACATTAAAATGGATAATAAAATACCGTATCACCAGAAGTGGTACAACTCAGAAAGGGGTAAAAACCCATAAAATAATTCTTCAAAAAGAGGTGAAGATGTGTGCCATAAATGTGGTATGACTGGACATTGGGTACGTACATGTCGTACAGCCAGGTACTTAGTAAATTTATATCAAGTATCAATAAAAGGAAAAAATAAAAAGATTGAAACAAATTTAGTAGAACAATCAGATGATTCATTAGATTTAGTAGATATAGATATCATTCATTTTGATGTTTCTGATTTCTTTGAAAATCCTGATAGTAAAATTGATCACCTAATTAGAGATGGAAGTGTTCCACTCAATTAATTTATTATTTGTAATAAAAGTTTTGTATATTGTGTAGAATCATAGATCACATTGATGAGCTTTTTATCTCTGAGTTGAATAATAAAGATGTATGTCTGGCTGACAGTGCTACAACTCACACAATTCTTAAAGAAAATAAACATTTTCAAAATCTAATACTAAGTAAAGTCTATGTCCATACCATATTAGGCTCATCAGATTTAATTGAGGGTTTCGAAAGAGCTTATATTGTGTTGTCTAATAGCACCAAATTTTATATTAATGATACTTTATTCTCTTCATAATCCAGAAGAAATTTATTGAGTTTCAAAGATATATGTCGTAATAATTACCATATTGAAACGACCAATGAATGCAGTAAAGAATATCTTCTTATTACTAAAACAATATCAGGCCAGAAGTTCGTATTAGAAAAACTGTCTGCTCTATATTCTGGATTGTATTATACAAAGATGATAACAATTAAATCATATGTGGTAATGCACCAAAAATACATTGATCCCAAAGTATTTATAACTTGGCATGATCGCCTTGGACATTTGGGATCTATAATGATAAGAGAAATAATTAAAAATTCGCATGGACATCCCTTAAAGAATCAAAAGATATTTCTACTCAATGAATCTCCGTGCTCTGCATGTTCTCAAGGTAAGTTGATTATCAGACCATCTCCCTCAAAAGTTATTGTTGAATCTCCATCCTTTTTACAAAGGATTCATGGAGATATATGTGGGCCTATTCATCCATCTAGTAGACCATTTAAATATTTTATGGTTTTGATTGATGCATCTAGTCGATGGTCACATATTTGTTTGCTTTCCACTAGAAATGTTGCATTTGCTAGACTTCTTACTCAGATAATCAAACTACGAGCACAATTTTCTGAGTATCCAATTAAGACCATTCAATTAGATAATGCAGGTGAATTTTCATCTCAAATTTTTTATGATTATTGCATATCAGTAGGAATAGATGTTGAACATCCTGTTTAGCTGAATCTTTGATCAAAAGGCCTCAACTAATCGTTAGACCTTTACTTATGAAATCAAGACTACCTATTTCTACTTGGAAACATGCTATACTTTATGCAACATTTTTAATTCACATTAGACCATCTGCATATCATAAATATTCTCCATTACAGCTTACATTTGGTCAACAATCAAATATTTCTCATCTTCGTACTTTTGGATGTGCTGTATATATTCCAATTGCACCTCCACAACGTACAAAAATGAGCCATCAACGTAGACTTGGGATATATATTGGTTTTGATTCTCCATCTATTATTAGATACATTGAACCCCTTACAGGGGATATGTTTAAAGCACGTTTTGAAGATTGTCACGTTGACAAATCCACTTTTCCATTAATGGGTAAAGAAAAGTGGGTGCCTGAAGCATGACAAGAAATTACTTGGGATAATAAGACCCTGTCTCAATTTGATTCTCCTATAAATGAATGTAAATTAGAAGTTTAGAAGATTATTCATTTGTAAAGTGTTGCAAATCAATTACTGGATGTATCTACTGACACTAAAGGTGTAGTAAAATCATATATTCCTACTGTTAATATTCCAGCAATGATTGAAGTCCCTGAATAACAAATTGTCAAAACAGCAATAAGTGAATTTAAAATACGCCTGAAGCGTGGAAGATCTATTGGTTCAAAAGACAAAATTTCCAGAAGGAAATGAATACAAAATGAATATGATGTTCGTGAAGAACCCATATCCACAATACAGGTTATAAATATATTTGATATTTTTGAAAAGATCAAATATTCTATTTCAGAACCTCCTGAAGATGATACTCCTGAAGAGTATAAATTTCCTAAAAAAAAACCTCATGAAGAGGTGTTTCATGAAATATTTTCCCCTGAAGAAGCACAGGTACCTAAAAATAATGAAATCTCAATACATTTCATAAATAATGGAGAAATTCTGGATAGAAATAAAACTGTTGTCGACAACATATTTTCATATAAAATGACCCTTAACATTATCAGAAGTAATGAAAAAAGTGAGCCAAGAACCGTCGAAAAATGTCGATGTAGAAATGATTGGCCAAAATAGAAAGCAGCTATTGAAGCTGAATTAAATTCGCTAGCAAAGCGAAAAATATTTAGACATATTGTCCAAACACCAAAATGTGTAATGCTTGTTGGATATAAGTGAGTATTTATACGTAAACACAATGAAAAAAATGAAATTGTGTGGTATAAAACACGACTTGTTGCACAAAGTTTCCTGCAGAAACCCAAGATTGATTATGAAGAAACATATTCCTCCATTATGGATGCAATCACATTTAGATTTTTGATTAGTCTGATCGTTACAAAAAGATTAGAGATGCGGTTGATGGATGTAGTCACTGCATATTTATATGGATCCTTAAACCATGACATATATATGAAAATCTCTGAAAAATATAAGATGCCTGAAGCATCTACAAGTACATCCAGAAGTATGTATTCTATTAAATTTCAAAAATCTTTATATGAGTTAAAGCAATCTGGACGCATGTGGTATAATCGTCTAAGAGAATATCTATTGAAAGAAGGATTTGGGAATAATCTTATATGCCCATGTGTTTTTATTAAGAAATCAGAATTCGGATTTGCCATTATTGCAGTTTATATTGATGATTTAAATATTGTAGGAACTCCTGAATAGATCTCAAAAGCCGCTATATATTTAAAAAATGAATTTGAAATGAAAGATTTTGCCAAAATAAAACTTTGTCTCGGCCTGCAGCTCGAGCACTTGCCAAATGAAATTTTTATTCATCAGTTCATATATACAGAGAAAGTTCTGAAGCATTTCTATATTGACAAAACTCATCCCCTGAGTACTCCAATGATTGTTCGAACACTTGATGTGAAGAATAATCCATTCCGTCCTTGTGATGAAAATGAAGAAATTCTTAATCCTGAAGTACCATATCTCAGTGCATTGAAACTTTGATTTATCTTGCAAATTGCACTCGACCACATATTATATTTTCAGTTAATCTGCTTGCAAGATATAGTTTTACACCACTCGAAGGCATTGGAATGGCATTAAACATGTCCTTCGTTACCTTCATGGTACAGTTAGTATGAGATTATTTATCAACGTGGATCAAGTCCACAATTGATTAGGTATGCAGATGCAGGTTATCTTTCAGATCCACATAGAGGTAAATCTCAAACTGGATATTTATTTACTTATGGAGATACTGTTATATCATGGAGATATGTTAAGTAAACATTATCTACTACATCTTCAAATCACTCAGAGATCATTACTATTCATTAAGCAAGTCGAGAGTGTATTTGGCTGAGATCAGTAATTCAACATATCCAGGAAAGTGTGGACTCCCCATGATCAATAATAGCCCAACAATTTTATATGAAGATAATACTGCTTGTATCACTCAAATCAGAGGAGGATATATCAAAGGTGACAGAACCAAACATATTTCACCTAAATTCTTTTATACTCATGAATTTCAAGAGAAAGATGAAATTGATGTTAAGCAGATACGATCTAGTGATAATCTTGCAGATTTATTCACAAAGGCATTACCAACTGCGACATTCAAGAAGATTGTGCATAACATTGGAATGCGAAGATTCAAAAATCTATCGTCATACACTTTTCAGGAGGAGTAAATGTCATGAAAACTTGTGCTGATTGTACTCTTTTTTCTTCACTGAGATTTTGTCCCATTGGGTTTTCCTTTGCAAGGTTTTAATGAGGCAATCTTAAAGCACTTGTGGATACATAAAAAGACTGTACTCTTTTTCCTTGGCAAGGTTTTAACGAGGCAGATTTTTTATGGGTGGTCATTCAAGGGGGAGTGTAATAAACGAGATTAGAGGGACGGCTGCCGCCCCTGTCGCACCACCAAAATTATGTGAATAATCTCACCACTATTATTTTAAATCTTGCATAGTAATTTGCATAGTAATCTCAAGGCCTATAAATATGGGTTTCAGTTGTTATGAAATTCATAAGAAAATATAAAGAGAGAATAAAGTTTTAGAAATTTTTAAAAAAGTTTCTTATATATTTTACTCTTACAATAGTAGTTTCTTCTTTAGTTTTATAACACTCCCATTATTATTGATTGGATTTTTTATATTTAATAATTAAGTAAATATTTTTTAATGATATTATGATTTTTTTAAAAGAAAATATTAAAAATGATAAATAAAAAATAAATAAAAAGCAATAAATTGGTGTTATCTTCGTCGAGATCCCCCAATTGCGGCTCTAAAACTATCCAAATTCAAATATCACATCTTCTCTGCCAAGAGGGGGTTTGGATCTTCAAGTTCTCCTCCCTCCCTCCCTCCTTTTTCCTCTTATGAGAAATGGGTGGAGGTCAAGTCAGGCTCCGAATCCCTCTTTTTTTCATTTCTTATGTTGTATTACTGCTTTCGGATGAGAGTTAAGTCCTCACACTCCGTTGATTATTATATCTTAAATATATTTATAATATACTTGCTTAGAAAATAAAAAAGCTCTAGAGTAATATATATATATATATACATATATATGAGACATGTGATATTTTTTTCATTTGAGTATTTCAAATAGACTAATGGTATATACCACATTCAAAAAAAAAATTACTTATTTGATCTTTTCGCATTTGCCTCAAGAGTTGTCTTAAACAGAAATGTTAATACATAATTTCATTTTCATATTATATGTGATTTGTCATTTTTGACTTTCTATTTAAATATATATATTTACATATATTAATATGTGTATTTAAATATAGAAGCATAAAAATGCTAAATTATATATTAGTATGTGGTGTAGGCGATGATAATTAGATAAATTTTTTTTAATCCTAAAACTCCTAGATATATGTTAATCTACTGACCAAATCAAGGTTAGGAGACCACATCCACATGAGATCAAGCAGCTAGCCAATTTGGACAAGATTTTCCCACAACCTCAAATTTTTATATATATAAAGTGGCTATCTAACGGAAAATCTTGTTTTAACGGAAATTGTTATTTTTCTGTTAAAGTTAATACTTTTCATCCATTTCTGTTAAAATTAATAATACATTTAATGAGAAATATCATTTTAAATACAATCCATTAAACTCATTAATTACCGAAATAATGCTATTGACATTAAATTCAATTACACCACTTCAATTTTCTATAACGGTAAATTTTTTATTTAAAAATTTTTTTTATGTAAAATAAATATAGAATAATAATAATAGTATAGAATGACATAATAATAGTATAGAATATATAACAATATATATATAAATAAATCATTCATAACAATATAACAATGCAATCCTCACTTAGAGATGTTAATTTATACGTTGGAAAGTTTAATTTTATTTATGAAAATTTATTCCAATTATATGATTAATAATTTCATTCTTTAAAAATTATTATATAATTTTAAAATGAATGCATTATTTATTTATTTTTTGAGATGATAAATATATGGTATATACAACTAATTATAATTATATTAAATTGGTAATAATAGGCAATAAATATATTTAATATATTATATATGTTTGATATTTAATTGAAATATATATGATTTAAAAAATTTACATATTTAAGATTAAAATTTCATGTTATAAATTATAACATAACATTCTTTTATATAAATTATAAACTATATAATTTTTTTTTTAAAAGATCATATTATTTCTTAAAAATAATCATATAACTAAAAAAATTGTGGATGATTCAAGTTTACGTAGATCTAGAAAAATTCAAAAACTAAAAATATATGTATTTTAATATCATCGCTTTTGAGACTGTGCAAAATAATGTAAATATTATATTATCGTCTTGGAATTATAAAAATATAATATCTTGAACGAATCTTTTATTAAAATTTCAATCAAAATTATCTTAAACAAATTTGATAAAATTATAGGTTATATTTATTTATAGGACTATTTTATTGTTTTTATTAATACTCTTTTTTTATAATATATGAAAATGTGTAATTATTTATCATCTATTTAATTATGAATAATTCTCAAAATTTTGTTAGAAATTAAACTAGATAACTGTGTTTTACACGTTATTCCTATCTAGTAGCTATAATATATCGACATCAGTCATACCAACAAGTCCCAACCTGCTAGCTAGCTGTAATTGGCCATCCGATTTGAATAAAATGTCCCAACCTGCTAGCTAGCTGTAATTGGCCACAACATTAATATTTGACCATGCTTCATTTCGACGGTCGGTAGGAATCTTATCCGCTAGCCAGCTTATGAATGAAACGTACCATTAATGTTTATCCCGATCTTGACACTGCAGTCAGTCTCACCCACTAATATCATGACCCTCTCTCCATATAATACGGCACTGCGCGCAAAGGACCTTGAAATAATGGCATTAAATGTAATTGGTGGATGCGAAGGACCACCAGATTAAAGAGCATCCTTGTAACTGGAAATTTTATGCATGTTTATCTTACTCAATTTTTTGCTTTCTATATGATGAAGTACTTGATCTAAAATTGAAAATTATACACCCATCATGATGTGATATTTAGCTAGAGCTCCTTATTTCAAAGAAAAATATTAATTTATATATATCATGCCTCGAAAAACAATCAAAATGCACGTACATACGCCGCCCTAAAGATCAGAAACAAGGCCATAATATATAGCTAGTGCTAATTGGCCTAATCCACCAGGTACGTACCATTAACGTAGACGTATTTAATTCATCATGTACATACAAATGGACATTATATATATATATATATATATATGCTACAAGCTAATTGAGCTGCGTTGGCGACATTGATCAGCTCCTATATATGTTCTGTTCCAACCTGCTAATTTGGCTTATTCTTTGCGAAAATCCGACAAGTTCATGTTGATTTCATGTTGAGAGAGAAGAGGCCGTCCGGCCGGTAGTGCTACTGAAGGCAATTGCGACGAGTTTGGCTCTTGATCAATTGGCCTTATCCCCTCAGAATCATGATGATGATCAGCTCCACTAGTACTTGGGTTGTTAGGGGATGGTAAGTACTCTTGATGATCTAGCTGATCTAGGTCGCAATCTTGATCATAATTAGCAATATTATTTAATTCAAAATTGGACTTTCTTGGAGATGTGCCATGTAAGCTTTGGAGGCTGCTATGGCGATGGTTGCGCAAGAGGTGAACTGGGGACATCCCATCACGTAAGGGAGTCTCTGGTCTACTCGAGAATGGTGAATTAGTCTGCTGATCATGATGATGAGAATGATGGCTATGTTTGGTGTTCTTTTTTGCCGTGCGGTGCCAGTTTTTTAACGCTGCTGCCACTCGATCATTGAAAATGGTAGGTCTCATGTTAGACCCCATCTGTACAATCAATCAATCAAAACGGTACTATATTATATTATATATTTGTTAAATAACCTCTCATCATGCATTGGTGAAATTTCCCTCAGAAATTCTTTGTTCTTCTTTTTTTTTTATAAGCAGTACTGAACGTGGGAATTAAAATTTAAGAAAGATTGACCAGTACCTGAGTCACTAGAGCGTAGAGAGGCAAAGTCACATAGCTGCATAGAACTTGTACGATGACCCTGATCATGAAAATTATGACATCTATGATCAGCGTGTCGTCATTAGACTTGATGAAAATCAATAATCATAGGTCATGATATATGGTACTAGTACTCTTGATCATCCAGTTTATAATTAAACATGCTGCATGCCAACATTGGCACCAGTCATGTTGATCATGATATTGAAACTCACCCCATTGAGATTCTTACGACGATATCTTCGATGCGCTTATGGAAGCAATTTCTCTTGCCAAATTCATACTGAATCATGAGATGAAAAAAAATATAAATATATAAGGAAAATTTGAGATATTAATCATATAACTTGTATTTGCTATCTCCACTAGCTTCATGAGTAATACTATAATTAGCCGAATGATCAACTAGATCCCCAAATTATTTTTTTTTAATCTAAATTTTAGGGTCTAAAATAAGAAGAAGAGAGACGTATTTATTGAATATTCAATATCATATATCCAAAATATTCCCACATGATTGAATAAGTACATGAGAGAAATGGAAGGCGTACCAAACTCCAAACAAAGAATGCGAGTTGAAATGCATTCTGCAGATCATGACAAAGAGGCCATTAGTGTTACGACGTTAGAATATTCCACATACAATATAGCTAGACTAGTACTGTCATGCATTAATCATATATATACGTGATCTTTTCGAGATACCGATATTAATACCTGAAAGAGAACAATGTGGATAAGAAAGAGAATGAGGCGAGGGCGTCCAAACCAGAAAAGGTCATCACCTGGACGCACCACAGGCGTACCCTTGACCACATCACCTCTATCTTGAATTCTTAGCCCCATTTTTGTAATGATCACTTGTAGCTTTGCCCCCACCATTAGGATTATCTGTAAAATTCACCACAAACCACATGAATTCGATCCACTAATCAGCAATATTAATTAAGCAACACAAAAAAGAGAATCTAAAAGAGAAATTAAGCAATAGGATGGGATTGTGGAAAGGTAGTTTGTTTCTGGTTTTGAGCTTACAATCAATGGGAGAAATGGTAGCCATAGATAAGAATACCAGCCTGTCCATAGTACGTAGAAAGAAATAATATTACTCAGTTTGTAGTCAACATATATAAATTTCGACAAAAAATGAGAAGGGAATTGTAGGGAAGAAAAATAGTGGACCCAGTTCGTATTTGGGTCAGACAAAAGCCAAACATTAATATGGTATTGTCAAGCTCAAACCTGACGAGACTCTAATTGATCCAAATATGAATAAAAATATACTGTCCAGATTTATTGAGAAAAAGTAGTATTTAATTAGCTAGCTAGCTAGCTTACCATATGTGTTCGACAGTAGGAATAGCACCGCAAAGAACCATATGATTGGACTGCGCATGCACGATCAGGATCAATAAGTTGAGGAGTACTACTTAATTTTAAAGTTAATTAATAATTGAAAACCAATCAAAGTCGAAGCATGAGAAACCTGAAATTAATGTACTAGCTGAGGAGCACCAACCTGATTCCAACCACAACTTTAAAATCCTCCTCAAGTGATCTGGTGATGTATTTTCGAAAATCGAATCTTGTTTGACATTCGGGTGCCAAATGTGCCTGAAATCACCCATAACAATATTATTAATGCATTACTGTACTGAGTTTTGGATTTTCCCTTTCAGAGAAAAATGGCACTTTAATTATTACCATGATAAATCCGTGTCTCAGTGTGAGGTAATCAACTTTGGTAACTGATGTGAAGAACTGTCTGAATAAACACACCTGATCATGAAAGGAGAATTTAAGGAAATTAGGACCGGACTTTAAACAATATTTGATCATATATACTTGCATGATCTGGTTCCATTTTAAAATATCCAATTATATTCTATTCATGCAGAGAAATCATGTTCCACATACCGATTGAGTCCTTAATTAGTTCTTTACCAGTTAATAATTATGAATTTAAATTCACATTTACGTGAGGAGATATTTAATTTACATCAATATATATATATATCTCTATGATCTGTAACTTACCAGCCAAAGGGAAATTGTTGACTTGCTCCAGAAGTTCAAATGCCTCCGCCCAAATGATGTATCCCTTGCGAATCTAAATCTCTCTGGATCTGCATTAATTATACGATTTTTTGTTTAACCACGCAATTAATTCACATTTCACACTATCTATCAGACTGAAAAACTAAAAGCATTGAAAGAAGTATTTGGGGGAGATCATCAGGGAATAAAGATTATATATAGCTAGCTAGTCACGTCTCTTTCTGTGTTTATTTTTATAGGAACTCTTTGTCATCATGACTAAATTAAGCATTTTTATTTTATTTTATTTTTTTTGTTCTAGATATACTTCCCAAATTGACCCGTCTTGTTTTTTTTTTTTTTTTTTATAATGCTAGCTGAGCATTGTCAATTGAAGAAAGAGATAGGTCTCCCTGATTAATGTAGAGCAACTGACCAAGTCCATACAGTTTTATTAATTTTATAAAATCAGTATATTTTTCTATTATATATGTATCAAACATAATTAATTAATCCAAGTGGTGTAGTAGGTTTCATTAAAAGATAATGTAAACCCCATAAATAATATATGGGAAACAAACAATGACCCAATATTAATGGCGCCTGCAGTACTCTCTGAAAGTTGAGACCTACCATTAGAGTATTTGTATTCAAGTGTCGTTGTTTCATCCTCCCAGGACTTCCATTTTCTCATCTGCAATCCAAACAATAATTTAGATATCCATACAATAGAGAGGGGAGAATTAAACTAGAAGGTGATCGAGGGGGTCATCGAGTTTGGATGGTTTGGTGAGGGTTCCATTTAGGAATCCAAATTTATTTTTGGCTCAGAGTGCTCTTTGAATTGAGCGAGACCAGGTGCAGTAATTATCGGCATTCTGTGACAAGCACAGTGCTGGAATTGTCAGAGGTTTCAAGTCGGTAGGGGTTGGTTCGGTCTGCAAGGTTGGTCTATTTGTTGGCAGGGGGAGAACCGCTAGAGGCCATTATTCACCGCTCTGATTCCATATCAGATTTAGTGAAAATGGTGTTGCAACTGACGTGAACTCAGTAACGATGGGAGAAAAGCAGAATAAAACAGAGACGACAATACACAGAGAAATGGAATAAATCCGTTGTAATTCACGTGTGTTGTATGTTGTACAGTAATCTATATATAGAAGAAATTACAATTATATAATATAAATGACTAAGCTATCCCTAAATATATGTACAAATTACAATTTATGCTAGCAATTATGTTGTGTGTATCTCGAATGGCTTTTCTGAGGTGGCAAATAAGTATTATACTGTAATAAGGGTTAATATTGTAAATGCATGTTATTAAACTACGTACCTTTGTTCTGCCCAATGCCATGGTGGCGATGCAGTTGAGCACATGAGAAACGGCTAAGACGAAGATGAATATATGGAGCTGGTGAATCGCATACGCAGACATAAAGGCAACTTTACCCTGCCAAAAATACGCAACCAAAAGCTATCAGGTACCTTAACCCTCTAAAGTTCAGCTTCCAATTTATATATATGATCAAAATCATAGTTTTCGAAAGATCAAAAAGATACCATTTGGAAAGATGCATGGAATCAGAAGATCAAAAAGCGATTAAGCAAAGGAATACATGATAGAGGGAGCTGCATGCGCTTACCTTTTGTGCGCATTTATCATATCCTTTTGTAGCTAACCTTCGCCTCTCACCGAAGCCAGATTCCAAAAATTGGAGTAGTTTCCGACCACTACTGTTCTGATAATTTTTCTTGGTCTGACTCTTCACCACGTCACAGGGATGCCAAGTGGCTCCAACACTCTTCGAAATACATATTCCCGAAATAGGTTGTTGTAACACTGTTAGGAGCAAGGATATGAATCCCAGTAGCATCAGCTCTGACAAAAAAAAAAAAAAAAAAACCCACCAAAAAAACAGGGTTAGGCTATCTATATATGCATGATAACATGCAACCATTTTTCAATAAAAGAAAAAAGAAAATCGCCAATGAGCAGAATGTGAACTATAGTACCTGCTTTGACCTTTTCAAGTGCTTCGTAAAGAGCTCTCTTGTGTTTATTTTTTAGCCACTATAAAGATGCAGCAACATTTAACTTCAGTAATCAAGAAAGAATTTCACACAAAGGAGAGGGGGAAAAAACCATGATCGAGGCAGTCTAAAGAGGAATTAAGTCTAACAGCTCTGCCCCAAAAATCAGACGTACAGGAATATGTTTTGGTTATGACAAAACTTCAATATCTAAGTCTGCTGTATGAAGAAATTAGTTAATTTATAAAACTCCACATAGAGCCAGCTTATAATCAAAGCTAAACTAAAGTTATGATCAAATATTTTCTTTTCGGAGGGATGCTAATTACTGGACAGATATAGATAATGCTTACATGTCCGATAACATGAATAATATACTCAATGAAGATTGAAACAACAATCAACACAAAGCACACCACCGCAACAGCCCATGTTGGCGTTTCCTCCATTGTACGCTCATAATCCGCTTTGGAGGCCATTCGATCCGATCGTGTCTCTCAAATCGATGCAAAACCAATATTAGTTATTAATAACGCTGAAAAATTTATAACGAAGGAGGAGGTTGCAGAGATGACGGTATTGGAGATAACCAAGCAACCTCTTGCAAGTTTCCCGGTACAGAAAGCTTAGTTGCAGCTCCTATATATGACAAGCTTAAGAAGAATTCAATTAGTTTAAAAAAAAAGTAAAATTAAAATGTTTTTTAAAAATTAATAAAAAATAAAATAAATATAATATATAGTATATGAGATGATCATGAGTAGCAAAATCTTTATTATATATACTAATTAGAGTAATGTTGGAGTCTGATAATTAAACATGGGACTAAAAAAGAAAGTCAATGGATCGAATACAAAAGGACTTATTGACAAATTCAAAGAGAGGAATTTAGTCAGTCAAGAGAGAGAGATTCCAAAAGGACTTATTGGAGTCTGGTTATTAAATCCTCCGAGCCTTCCCCGGGGGGGCGAGTCGAGAAGAGAACTATCCCCAAGCTTTAAATAATTATTCTTCCTACCCCATTTTATTGACCGGTACGTAATCTAATTAAATGGATAATACCCATTCCCAAAACAAAACAAAAATAAATTTACTAATTATCAGGATCATGTAGACATGGAACAGGCTAGGCGCTAGCGCGATGGTCAAAATACTCATTATAAGAAAAAAGAATATTTGCGATGAGAATAAGTATAATTTATAGTTAAAACAGACTTATTTTAAGAAAAAAATAATGATTTTTATAATAAATAATTGATCAAAAATAAATAATTTTTTTTATAGTAATTACACAAAACATTACAATATTATACCTTGTTTAATTAGATCGAGAAGAAGACGAAGTACGTACGTACCTTTTGCCTTGACCGGTGCTAGTTTAGTTATCAGTTTTACGGGCCGGGAGGGAAAAACTAACTGGTACATCCATTTACCCGACGAATAATCATGACCTTCGATCCCTGGCATTTGCTTTGATTAATTTCCTATCGCTGAAACCCCATCATGACTAGGTCCCTTTTTCTTTTTTAATTTCCAAAATATTAACATTATTAAATGAATATTGAAACGGTACGCGGTTCTTCAATGACAAACACCGTCAATATTGTGTTGATCTCTTCGACAGATATGGCAATGGTATTCTAATTAAATTTTTAGGTCGGCCAACTAGAATTATATAATCATATGCAGTTATGCACGCAATAGGCCGTGATCGATGGTATATTATTATCTACAAAACTCCCAAAAGACCATGATGTTCTTAATTTATATAAATTCGAAAGGATCGATCATGAATTAATGGTTAACTACTTTCGAATGCAGGACAACTTGATCCAACTACTTGGATCACTTGATCATCATGATCTCATGATTAGATCAGTGGATCGTGAAGATCGTCCAAGAATACGATGGTCATATATATTTCGACGTTAATATTGTTACAATTAAAATAGTCATCGTAATCGCTTGCAGTACTGATCAAAGTTGCTTCCAGATGTTCCACGCATATCTGGCCTGCCTCAGACTCAGAGGATCCATGCGCGCCCATCTAATAATTATATGGCACTAATTAACATGGGTGAAGGGAGTGTAGTACCGCTTAAGGGAGCTAGGTTTGGATTAATATATATTGAGTTAAATATGAGATAAGTTAAGATAAAAATTATTAATTAAATAAAATATTATTAAAATATTATTTTTTAATATTTTATTTATTTAAATTTTGAATAAAATAAATTATTTTTTATCTTTTATATTTTATATAAAAAAAATTATAATAATTAAATGAGATTAAATGGTATGAGTTAAAAGCGTTCTAATTGTATCCAAACGGCCTATTAATCTAAAAGTTTCATAAAATTAGAGCCTCATTGACATTATTTTTGTGTAGCCAATTGTTTACTATAGAAATCATGACTCATTTTAATAGAAAATATTCATTTTCATAATAAATAACTGACTACAAATAATTATTATTTTTAGCATATATATATATATATATATATATCATGAGCTTTAATATGAGCCTCTAGCTGCTAGCTGGAATATTGGAAGTTACCTTTTTGCTAAATATTCTTAGAATAGTATGTTTATAAAATTTCTCAAATATATATCATGAAGTATTGTTACATACCAAATTATTAAGATTTTATGACATCAATACTTACCAATTTTAGAATATGCATGGTAGAACCAGCAACCTACATTTATATATTCATCCGCATTCCACTATGACATTTATAATCTGAAGCCGCCGTTCTTCCACATTTTTTGGGAGCTAACTCATTCAGAATTAAAGAGATCGATCGGATGGAATCACTACAACAAAAACTACTTTTTCCTGCGTGTCTTTTCGTGGCTAATACTATATCTTTCTATCGGAATTAAGTTTTTGTCACCAAATACATCCGTAGCAGACTCGCAGGAATAAGCTGGTAACTTAAAGGGCTTAAAGCTACCACTGTACAAATCGTCATAAATACTCTTATTTCTAACGATTCTTTTCCTTACAAAAAGTATAAAATTTCGCAGGAAAAAATGTAGTAACTATGGTTAACAGGGGTCGAAAATACTTATATGCCATAGTGAAAATCGCAAGAAATATGTATTTGCGATCAAAAAAAAAATTTCTGACCATTTATAATTGCCAGAAATAGTCTTTATGAAATAAATAAATATATATATATATATACATTAGTAAAATAGTATCACAAGCACACAACCTTATACCTAAAATACATAAAAAAAAAAATGTTAGCACTATATTACAAAAACAAAAAAAAAATATTGGAATACAAATAGCAATTTTTAAGTAGTTTGACATAAAGGAAAAAAAAATTAGATAGTAAGAAGCAAGATAAAAATATGTTGTAAATTTTGCTAATAAAATTATAGATTTAACATACTAGTCAATATGTTTTGCATATAGACTATTTTTAGGATTAGTGTATTTTAAAGGGGATATGGTTCTCACTAGGATCAATTAAATGGGATAATCATCAACTGCATACCCATGTGGGTTTACAAGTTGCATCTAAACAAGATAGACAAAAAACCATCTATCAAGTCTTTCCTCAAGAAGATAGTTCAATAAACCCAGTGAATATACAATCCCAGCCACACAGAAGATAGTTTCCATGGCATTAAGTCTGTGACTCCACTCTATATACCAAAGTTATCATTGCCGCAAAACTGATGGAAAAAATGGAAAAGAGTATCATACCTTCCAATATCACCAGATCCCAAGGGTTTTAATGGCTTGAAATGTTTCAAGCCTATCTGTTCTTCGCTATATAGAACCTGCAAACAAGGGTTACATGAGTAAATTAGAGAGATAAAGGGAGTAAAATTCAAGAAAAAATAGAAAAGAAAATCCAAATTCTTGAAGAGGCAATGAGGAATGTAGAAAAATATAGCATAAATCTTAAGAAAAAGACAAATATCTTCAATAACTATATTTTTAATATTAATACCTTTTGGATAGCTCTACAAGAGGGGCTGTCTTTCCTGTGAGGTTTTGGTGAACTACCTTGAAATGGTTAATCCATAAATCTTCTGGTTTCTATGGTTGGAAAAAATTCGTTGTAGTAATTTTTTATACCTGAAAGCTTTTCAGAAATTTGGAAGGGGACATTACCAATTTAGCATCAGGAAGCTCTCTCACTGCATCATCAACATTTATGCAGATTCTTTGACCTGAAAGTAGATGTCAAGTCAAGATGTCTAAGAAACCCACCAATGTTTTGTAGCTGTAAGTTGTAGGCAAGTCTAGATTTTCACTCCCACTTCCTCTATCCCACCCAAATTAGAAAAAATAAAAATAAAAAATAAAGAGATAGAAATCATGTTATATGAAAAATGTAAACTGCTAATGCAATCTTCAACCCAAGTTCTGAATTTTATTTTCTTGTTTCTACTAATTGCAAATTAGATAAAAAAAGCAAGCCACATCACAAGAACCCAAAAAACATTCAAATCGCAAAAACCACAAAAACCATCAGATCATAAATAGATCAGACGCAAAAAAAAAAAAAAAAAAATTGGGACACAAGCTATGAAAGAGATAAGGACACTTTCTACTACAAAACAAATCTAGGAGTTGGCACTTGGATAGTTGAAAATAAAACTTTATATGAAGCCTAATCTAAAATGTCAAAACTCCAGATTTGCAAAAATATAACCTCGATCAATTATTGTCCATATCTAACAGTCATAAGATAAATGGAAAATAACCTGTTAGCAGTGACCCATGGCAAGCAATGACAAAACGCAAAAGCTACGGCTAATGTTTCCACCAAATAAATGTAAACATCAAATATTTATTGAACCAATTTTATGTCCAAATAGGCCGAACAAATTTAAAAATGAATAGAAAGAATGAAAACAATGAAAGAACTCAATGTAGTAAACAAATATAATATAAGAGACTACAGAACTATGATTTATCAACCGAGTTTGAATAAAAATTATTGGGGACCCAAAAAAAACACAACAGAACAGAAAAGTTTAACACATACAAGATTATTTTCACAATTTATCTTACGAATGAAAAAAAAAAAGGAAAAAAAGAAAAAGAGGAACAACAGAACATAACATAGCTCACAAGATTCAAAATCCATGTATCGGTGTAAAGTAATCAATCTTGGTAACTGACTTGAAACATCGTCTGAAAAACACGCCTAAAATAGAAGGAAAATAGCCTTTATTAATTATAATGAAAGAAGAAGCACCTATCAAAAAACATAACTCACAAGATTCAAAAATCGTGTTTCATCTCATTTTCTCGAATTTCTCTGCAACTAAATAGAGAAAGTTTTAATATTACTTGTAAAAATAGAGTTAGGTTATTAAAGAAAGAAAAATATAGGTTAAAAAATTGCTACACGAACCACATTACGATTACAGAATTCTAAAATCCCAACCCACAACAGAAATGTAATACCAAAAGCAGATCTAACAACCATATTGAGATCAGCAACCCAACAATCAAATCCAATGAACTCATGGACCATTACATCCCCAACACTACTTTAGAGTCTGGAAACTCAATTTCTTCGACTTTTCCCTTCAAAACTATTATAACTAGAACATGAAATGAGGAATGAGTAAATGCATAAAGCTACAACTCCAAAAAATACTGAAAGAGATCAATAATACCACCTAAACCAGATCAATTAAACTACAAAAAATGCACAAAAATCAAACAACAATTCAAACTCCTTGCAAAAAATTAACCACCAAAAATAAACAATAAAAAATAGTACAAAACTAAAACGGGCCCTGCAAAATCTTAGCCAATCTCTCCATTATATACTTCTTAAAAAGCTGCTAAAGATTCAGATTGAGAAGATATTAGGGTACAAACAACAATTTCTAGGTAGTCGGAAAAAAAAAATTAGCCTTACCAAATTTAAAAGTAGCTAACTATACTCAAACTAAATCCAACATGCAGATCATGACTTATGAACTAGAAAATTTTAAATGTGCATGTAAAAAATTAACTCACGTATGAACATTATGAGCCACAACAGTATTATTGGAAAAACGTACAAATGCATTTTACCACATTGATTAAATATACATGTGTGGGGATCTCTAGGCCTACAAATTGAGACAACCAATAACTGAAAAAATTACTCTCAACACAAATCTAAATAGCTCCATACCTCGATTACTCGCTTGGCCCATCATAGTAGAGAAAAGTTAGGTTTACATAAGTGAAAATAGCTTGTCTAGCAGTATAGATCTCACTTCTAGAGTTGGAAAGTTACACAATAATAATAATAATGAAAGAAAATGGCTAATTTAGACTCATTTGCTAATAATCCAGTAGCAGATAAGCACCTGTCACACTACTTGATAATTTTTAGTGATCAATTGCGTTCTTTGAGCATACTTGGGAGGGGCTCCACCCTTCAAAGATATGATATTCAGAACCTGCACAAGGAATTTACATTAACCATTTTATACAGGGCATTGAAAAGAGATGGACACATGCTAATGTCAACCAAAAAAAGAAGAAGAAGAGGAAAGAAAGAAGGAATATATTAACAGATTGAGTGGAGACCAATGGCTCAACTTTTCCTCAATGGAATCTAGAGGTCTAAACTTATTAATACAAATAACACTTCAAAGAAAAAAAAAAGGAATGAAAAAAGCATTAGATTATAGTCTATAACAATATAAAAAGAAAGAACAAGAAAAAGGCTATGGTTGCAACTAATGGATAGGATCTGTTTCAAACTGATCAACTGCTGTCATCTTAGTCATAAACCATTAGTACCATTTCTCATAATGGCATTGCAAAAGATAAAACTCCTTAAAAATAAAAACTAGAACATATAAATAAAATTAAATAAAAAGAGTACATCAATTGCTAAATATAAGAGGGGAAAAGTACTTGTAACAAGTATTAGAGAGGAAAAGTGAATAGATGAAAGTAGTAAGAGTAGTTACAAGTATTTTCAAATGGCAACATGCAACTGAGTATAATCTTGATTGCCATTAAGGTCACCAACTTAAACCCAAATACACTTGATGTAGACATTCATTTAAAAACATGAATTTGGTCTAGAGATGTGAATAAGCTTACTAACTTGGATGGAGGTTCCATATAAGTGGAATGATCAAGAAATACATCAGATATCATTTCTCCACCACCTAGAAAGAGAGGGAAAGGATCAATATTTAATATCAGCTTCAAATTATAAGAATTAAACTAGCAAAACAGACAAACCCTTATACTTCCAATAACTTATCTAGGAATGGAGGCATCGCCAACAGGAGCTCACTCTTACCATATAAGAAAGAATCCCATGCCTCTAGGCCCACATATGTGAAGAATCTTTATTTATTCAAACTCATTCTACTCAACCATAAGGATAAGAAGTCACATATAAGGCAGTACCTTGACCTTGTGAGAAGAAGCAATAAGAAAGTCAGCATCAAAATCTCGGAACTTGACGGCCATATGTGGAACACTCTGACAAGCATCCACAATAACTTTTGCCCCAACATCATATTCCCAAATCACAAACTCTTCAATTGAAAGAACAGAAGCTACAAAATAACGAATACAAATTAATTGATTTTGAAAACAAAAAAAAAATCCAATGAGCTTGAACAATTTTTTTTTTCCGAAATGCACAAGCCACTTCTCAAGTTTCAATATGGAAGCACAAAGGATCAAAATGAAGAAAGCTCAAGATAGAACTATACCGAGCACGTTTGAGAAATGATGAAGAACACCAACTTTTGTCTTCCTTGAAAGCATTTGTCTTAGCTTTTCTATATCGAGAGATTCAGTTTCATATAAATTCAAAAATTTGAAAATAGCACCAATCTTTTGAGCTACAAGTTGCAGAGAAGGCAGAGAGAGAGAGAGAGAAGGCGCTTACCAATATTGGTGCTTTTGGGCAAAGGAGATATCGGCAATTGGGAACGATGGTGGAGGCGAAGGCTTGAGGCACCGAGAAAAGTCACGTGGTGATGCCGACAAGGGTCTGGTTGTAGGGAGTGGACGTAGAACAGGGGAAGTGAGAAGAAGAGAAGGTTGCGCAGTAGAGAAATGTTAGGGCATCGGGTCCTTGGGAGATTGGGGGAAAATAGGGGGAAACAATTGGTATAGTTAATAATCTTTTTCTCATTAGTTCAATTGGTTGTGGGAACAAATAATTAATTGTCACGCAAAATTATTAGTGACAAATGAATTGATCACATAAATTTTTTTTATTTTTTATTTATTATTATTTTTCTGATGAGTTGATTTTGATAGTAAAATACAATTATTTTCTACTAATTAATACTCGAGAAAAATAGTATAGATTTTCTCACCAAGCATTACCATTACTAATGAATGCATTATTATAGATACTTGATATTTAGATGCAAAACTTTAACCTAATAATTTTATTTGTAAAAAAAGTGTTTAATTTCTACATATTCTAGTTCGTGACAAATAAATTTGTATAATATAATTATTTGGACATCAAATTTTGTGACAATACGAATTACGTAGGAAAAGATAAGTATTTGCTATCAAAGATATAAGTGAAAAATGTATTTCTTTTGTCACACGATAGTATCGTCAGTAATAACTCCACAACTCGTAGGAAAAAAGTATTATCTGTCAAATTTTTTGAATGATTCTATATCTGTTAGAAAAAGAGACTTAATATTCACAGCTTTTATATCGCCAGAAATAAAATTGTCTATTATAATTATTTGTGACAGAACATTCCTGACAGATAGTTTTTTATGTCAAAATGTCTTTATTTGTTAGCAAATTATACTCGCAGGAAAAAAATCTGTCCCAAAAACCAGAATTTTTTGTAGTGAATAGGATATAAGCCAAACAGTGAAGATATGAGGTTGAAGAATTATAATTCAATTTTTTTAATTTTAAAATAATAATATTAAAAAATAATATTTTATTTAAATTTCAACATTCATATCGACTCACTTCATCGCAATTTACTATCCAAACCGCAATTAAAGAATAAGATCAGTTCGGTCTAATTATATTAATTGATCACTTCGACGTTACTTTTTTATTTTTATACACTACACTGATTTTAATGGTTTTTTTTTTTTCCTTTGGTTTAATTTTAAGGCAGTGTTGAACAGGAAAAAAATAAATAAATTGCATATTCCAACAATTAATTCTTAAGAAAATGAAAAACCAGTTCCATGGGTACTTAAAACCTGCAGTACATGATATTTCTTTTTTTTTTCTTTTTATCCTTGGCAAACCTCCACCAATGTCAAAAGGCAAAGTGAAAGTTAACAACAACAAAAAAAAGCAACCGGTATCATGATATTTGAAATAAAGTTAAATCCCATGCATTCCGAGTTCAAAAGCAGCAAAAGAAGTCTGTAAAAAGAGGACCTTGAGAGCTCTAATGTAATGCCCGTGCACTGTAAAATAAACTGTATTGTTCCGTCTTAATTGCTAAAGCACCCCAAGAACACAAACGTGAAACGTGAGAGATCGACACAAGATCAACTTCTTCAGCTAATAAAGCCGCTCTCTTTGGTCTTTAAACCATCTCCACCTGTAAAGTAAACCAAAAGCAACGCTTAGCACGACGAGAGAGAGAGAGAGAGAGAGATTATAAATTAAAGCTTCAACTGGGCCTGCAAATCTAAAAGTGAAAAGGGAAATTAAGCCTTTAAGCCTTTAGAGATACCCTGAACCAAGTTTTAGGGCCACCGGACCATTGCTCTGTTAGGACTTTGGAACTCGAAAAATGAAAAAACAAAATGATTAATTAAAGCGAATAATTTTCCCTCATTTTTATTTCTTTTACACACGACCAAAACAAATGCCCTGTGAATCTGAGATTGAATGGTCCAAGATTGTCGCTTACTAACGTACTATCAAAGCGGGAAGAAAGAAAAAAAAAATAAAAGTACCACGATCTTATGTACTCACCAGTAATAGTCCCATCTGGGTCGAACTTTGGTCATACGGTTATGACCGTAGGGGTAATCAGACTCGGCTCGTTTAGTGTTTTGGAAAGCACAGCAGCCGACTGAATAAATTCCAATGAGAAAGACAAGCATGACAATGTTAAGAACAGAGAGCTTGTGCCAATCCCTTCTCACGTCCTCGAGCACCCCGGCCTTGCACGAATCGCACTCGTAGCACAGCAAGTTGGGCGCATTGTTCCACCGGTAGCAGTCAGAGTTTTGGGTAATCGTCGTTGCCATGTTGTAATTGCATGTTGTTGGTGGCTTACAACAACCAGACTGCATACATAAGAATCATCAATATATGATCATCATTTTACAGCGTAAACTAATTCATCACCAACCACACTGAAATTAATTTAAATATATATTGATAGTATTATATATGTAGCTCTAGCCTGATCTAACGCTTATATTGGCCAGTAGGCCGGGTTATTGCCAAAAAAAAAAATAGTAGGGGGATAATTTTGTAATGGTATGATTTGAAAGTAATTCTTTTTTTTTTTTTTCAAAAGAGTAAAATAAGGCCGGAAAATTGAAATATATATATATATTAGTTTAAGTTACAAATAAATTAAGGAGCTAAAAGGTAGAAATTTAAGGTTAATAAGTACATGATAAAACGTAAATTAGGGCCCACAGATCTCTCTAACCAGCCAACTAGAGGAGATGATCATGATCCGATTAATAAAGAATAATTCCGTTTGGATTTAGAAATGATATGAGATGAGTTATAAATAGTAATAAAATGAGTGATTAATATGAGTTGAATAACTTAATGAATGGTTAAGATGGGTTGAAAGTACAAAATTCGTTGTGAATAATAAAAATGAGTTTTGAAAACAAACCGGCTTCAAGCTTATTTTGTCTAAAAGAAATTTAAAAAAAATTAAATTATATAAATAAATAAATAACCTCTTGAAAGAATATTAAGGATTCGTGTCAATAAAAATGAATAAATTTAGTGATTGAAATGAGTTGAATAAGTTAATGAATAGTTGAGATGAGTTGAAAGTACCAAATAAGTTATGAATAATAAAAATGAATTTTGAAAACAAACCGACTTCAAGCTTATTTTGTCTATAAGAAATTTAAAAAATAAAATAAAATAAAAATAATAAAAATAAAAATAAAAACCTCTTGAAAGAATATTAAGGATTCGAATAAAAACGAATAAATTTAGCCATTAACTAATCCAGAAAAGGAAGTTCTTTCTTCTGAACAGAAAATGAACCAAAAACTACTCAAATAAGAGAGATTATTTGTCAATGAATCAAATTGACCCATACCCATGCAGAAATTTATCGGACAGGGCAAAAAAAAAAAAAACTGTTGCCGTTAAACCGGCCAGCTGAAAAACAAAGCCAAAAGTTGAGAACTTGCAATAGAAAACGATGTCTCCAAAAAATAAAAAATAAGAAATATCAAAGACACTACTAATCTCGGCAAAAAAAAAAAATAAGTATTTGTGATGAATTATTAAAAATGATAATGACTTTTTATGAGAAAAATTATAAACTCATTGTAAATAAAAATATATTAGTTTTTTAAAATAATAACAGATCATAAACAAGTAATTTTGAAGTGTTAGTACACACATGACATGATCATGTACATCCATTTAGAAATTAAAAGCCCTGAAGAAAAAGAACAAACTCATGATAATTGATCACCTGTATGGGAGACATGTCCCTCTCCAGATAATCAAGAGGTGTCCAAGAGGCAATCTTTGCACAAGCCTTGGAACCCAATATGCAACTCCTAATGGTCATCCAATACCGAGGATCTTTAATCCTATTCCTCAGCCACGGCGAGTAGTCCTCTAGACGATACTCTTTATAAACCCTACCTGGCACTGCAACACCACCGCCTTGGCTCGTCACCACGAACCCGAATACTGTGAAAGCCATTAGTGCTGCAATGATGAACAACATCACCACCAAGTATACCCAAAGTGCCCATGCCACATGAAAACATGCCCCAATGAATCCGGCCAGCGAAATAACGAGGACAACGAAACCTATGACCAGAAGTGGTGTCTGGAGGAAACTTTCGCAGGTTTTGCTGTTCCTCGCCATCCATAGTCCTGCCCCAATTATGGGTATCGACGCTAAGAGCGTAAAAAGGTTCAAGAAGCCGATCACTGTGTTGCTAAACCGATACATGATGATCTCTTAATTCAGCTGATCTCTCTCTCTCTCTCTGGTCGCTAGCTTCCTTTTTATTATCGTGTTGTACTGTGTTTTTCTTCAGCTTTCTCTCTCTTTTTAAATGGGTGGCATTGCTTTTGGTTTGTTTTGGATTCTGATCACATATTGAGAATTCAAAATGTATCTTACCTTTGCTCTATTTGCTTTCCGCGTATTAGGGTATTGATCATGAACTTTATTAATAGATCAGATACTTTAAAATGGATATGACTATATTATACTTGGTCACTAAGCAAGTATATATGTTATAGTACTTAATGGTCACTACAGCTAGCTAGCATCTAATAAGTATTAGGGAAAAAAATATGAATTAGAGCAAATTATGAACTAGCTCTCGGTGCAAGCCAAGCATATGCCGTCGAATGATGTTGACCTGATCTTTCAGTTTAAGATAGCTTCAAACCATGTAAAATGTAAGAATTTAGCTTACGAAAGATGCTTCAATTCGCTGTGCATAATGCATTCTACAAGGTAAGAAAAGAATATAAGAATAATTGGCTTTTTGGTAATTACAAATTGGGTATTCATTGATCATGAGTTGTTTGGCTATGGTTCATGGGCCCCATTTGGAAAAACGATCTAGTCTATGCATCATGGGTGGTGGAGATGGAACATATAGAGGTGTTCTTATCCTAGCTCTCTCACATTCTTTGTTTTAATATTGTCTTTATACGATTCTCTTTACGGCACCACTAGACCCTGTTTTTTATGTTTAATGGGAAAATATTCCACTAGCTATATACAACTAAAAACAAATAGCAAGTGGTTAATCATGCATGTTAGTTGTCTATATATATATATATATATATATATATATTTCTTGTCTGTGTTGCTTTTCCAGATTTTTCTAGTACCTCTGCTTTTCATTTATCGTCCTAATTAAACACAGGCTCCACGTAGTTGTAAGAATTTTAATTTCCCTCTATTATTTGCTAAACACGAGGAAATAAGTACATGACTGGCGCAAGTAGTACATATGAATGTAGTGAAATGAAATATATATATATGTATGAACAATTTAAAAAAATATATATGAACAATCATTACTACAAAAAAAAAATGACAAAATAATTAATCTACTGCATTCAAAAAAAGTAGAAATAATCAAAATTTTGATTATTTCTTACCCTTTTTAGATGTAATATATTGATTATTTATGTCTTTTTTTTGTAGTGAATTTACGACTAGCTATATATATAAAGTGAAATAGACTAAATTGATCATCGGTGCAGATCATGTAAATCCAATTTACTTAAGTTTTCCTAAGAGGCTAAGAGTACGAGCTAGGAACCCATGCATGCATTAACCCTAGAAATTATTAACGTTGATAACTTGATATATGAAAAGCCATCAATTAATATTTTGCACGCTATATAATTTCATGTTGTTGATTTATGTTGTGAAATGTGTGGCAATTACTGAATAGTACGGAATTGCAAAGAGAGAGAAAGCAAAGACAAAACACAATTTTAGTTTTTAACGATCATGAATGATGTATATTCACATATCATTCATGTTTTATGTAACCTTCTCAGATACGTTGTGCTCATCATCAGGAAACTAAGAACTAACGCCCTACCGAAGCAACATGCATGCGTGTTCACACACGCAGAGTACCCTAAATTACAACTTCATGTCTTTAAAACAGCTCCAAGGAATCAAACCATCGTTCCAGTACCAATACTCTTATAAATATATATATATATACCAATTATATTATCATGATTATAATCATCGACACGTTGGTCATGGCGGCCAAACTGCTCCAAATTTATCCCAAGGAAAATAATATACTTATTTAAAAACAAAAATGATCTAAAATTCATATTATAAAATAACTTAAGAGCTGGTCATGGTTAAAGTACTATCAAAGGCAGGCATAAATCATGAACATGCATTCGTATTGCATGGGCTTAATTACGAATAGTATTTATCTTTCCTAATATAAAAATATTAAAATTACAAAAGGGGTATAAAAGCTAAATAGGTAAAAGCATTTATTACTCTCTCTTTTTTTTTATTAAAGTTTGTGCTTTTTGACAAGCTGGGACTGATTTTAAGATGAATTGGAGTTATTTTCATAGATCCGATAACCCTAGTTATGAAAATTTAGAAATTAACGACCGGATTCTAATCCTTTATCATGGGATACTACTTTGTGAAAGCTCGGGAATGTAATGAACTGATGAGCATTGATCGATGTAAAGTTAAGGCAAACGTTCCACTTCAAAAAAGTTTTAAGATCGATCGTGATAAGTCATGCCGATGTGTCTGCTAATTAAGGAACCTGCATTCTCTTTCTCCGTACATTCTCTTTATTTTGGGTATTAGTTTGGTGCTGTTTTGTTCAATTTCTTCATTGTCAGTTGCTGCCGATCACCTTAAAGATCGTGGGAGAGGAATAAACGTTAACTTTTTTTTCTCGATATTCTGTACATGACTGAGGAAACGTGAGCAGGGCAGGCTGGCAGAGGGTCCCTCGTCAAGGCCACTCATTTTGTGACTCAGTGGTGGGCCAGGGTGCTCCTCCCTGGCTTGTGGGGCCCACGAGGAGGTGGGCCCTCTGTGAAAGGCCGGGCTGCAAAGAGTGCTCTTTCGCAATTCGCAGCAGCATCCCACCGACCGAAGTCCCTACGCTGGGAAGACGGGCACGTTTTTAATTTTCTTATGGACGGCCTCGATTGATCAATGAATGAGGCTGTGCTTCAAGTTATAAAGTCGGACCCAAAACATGATGGGTAATTTGAGATGGGTCTTAATCTTGCAGTCAAATTGTTGCTTTGGGTCATTTACTAGCTGAAGGTTGGTCTGAGATGGGGCGGGCCAGTATCGCATTTTTCCAGTGAATGGGAGAGCCAGCATCTACTTCACAGGGCAGGCTTTTGGAGAGACTGCCAAGGTTTATCAAATGGTTGAAGGAACTCATTCCTCTTTTAAAACCCAAAAGGCCACATCCAATTGGTATGACATTTAAGATTCTCAAATTCATATGTGTTTCATATGAATTATTTAGGCATTTTTTTGTTTTCTCATCTCATATCATTATTATAAATTTTAAAATAAAATATAAAAATAATTGAATTTTTTAATTTAAAATATAAATTATATTATGATAATATTTAATTTAACTTTTATCTTATTTTATTTTATTTATATAATCAAATAAGGCGAATAGAATATCTTTCTAAGAAGATCACAAAAGAAACACGATAATCAATTGTACTATAATTAACTAATGGACGGATAAACTAAGAGAAACCTGGTAATATTAAAAAATTTACAGGAGCTTCCCAATGAAACATTAAAAACAGTCTGGACTCTACTATAATGGTTTTATTTATTTATTTTATAAATGCTATTATGGCTCTTCATTTATACCCATTACAAGAAATGAGGGGTATTTATTAGAAAGTGTTATGGTGGTTAAAAATATAGTTTCTATGGCAAATTATTTTTTCTCACAAAATCGTATCGTGGGACATTCACGACATAAAATGGATAGCAAATGCTAAGGGATTTTAGGAAAAAAAATTTTTAAAAAAAATGATACTCTAAACCTAAAGTAATTATAATAAATAGTCTAATATAGACTAAAATACATATATTCAAATCTTGGAGATCCAAATTCACACTTAAAATAATTTTAAAAATACATATAAAATTGTGCAAACATGTTCACAAGAAAAACTCCTAATAAAAATCCAAAAAAGTAAAACTTCTCACACTAATTATACATATACACCACACAACTACAAAATTTTATAAGTTACAATTTATGGCTCCACAAAACCACAACCATACATTCCATACAATACATTCAAGTTTTATCAAATCAACATATAATACATTCAAAACACTCATTTATTTTTACAATTTTCATTTATACCCAATACATTTATTTAATATACACAAATCTATCTATTAAACCAAACATTATCATACTTTACATTCACCACATCATCATTATGCTTTACAAATTGCTGATCTCAAAATTGTGACTAATTTCATCCTTCCACACAAAAGCCAAACCAATTCTTTTCTTGGAAGACTTATAGGTAGCAAACAACATTTAGCAACATTCAACCATTGACATAGGACAATCTCACTTGATAAAATAACTAGGCATAAAATCAATAACTATGGATTGGAAATATAATAGTCTTTATTGTAAAAAATAAATAAATAATTCATTTTTCACGAAACACCTCACTTATATCCTTTTACTAGTATTTTTTGAGTGGGAACACTGAGATTATTTTAAATGATAAATCTCTATGCAATACAGTGAAAAATGATTAAAATCCTTTTAAGAAAGTTATGAGAAAAAGCATAACTGAAATCTAATGTCATCAGAATCAGAAAGCAAGCAACTAATAAAGTAAGCATTATGTAATATATGTGGATAATTTATTAAAGTTTAGAATCTGAGGTAATCTAAAAAGTCTTAGAAAACTGATATATAAAGTTTAGAATCTCCTAATGAAGTTATAAATAATTGTACTAAAGATGTAATAGAATATGTCACCTCTACATCCTTTTCTGCTATGTCCCTCTTAAAAATTTGTATATGCTCAAGGGCTTCTTGAAGGCTTTTTTCTTTCTCATCTAAATGCCTATAGTTTAAACAACAATCAACAACTATGCATAACCTAAACAATATATGCACAGTCCAAGTGAGTATTTAGAATATTGATTTCACCTTTTCATGTCTAATCTGCATTTTAACTTTATGCATCTGATTTTTTACAACACGAAGCTTTGATTCCAACATCGCCTACATGGGCACTTAATGGAATAATGGAATATAAACAATACTCAAGTTAATAATGGTATTGGTGAGTCCAAACAAAGCAACATTACCCCTATAAATGGTACTCAAGTTAATCAAGTATTTCATAGATACAGAAAAAAAGTTGCATGAAACTATCAAAACACTACAAGAGAGATCCTAAGGACCTAAAAACGGACAAAATGAACAATCAATGGCACAAGAATAGAATTCAAACTTTGAATTACTGCATGAGAGATCCTAAGTAGATAAGAACAAAAACTAAATGAGATATACTACAATATCGACAAGTTATATAATTCTATTTTGACATAAGAGCCTTTGGGGCCAAGGTCCCTCTCCCCTATCTTGGCCAAGAGGCCAAGACCTCCCTCATTAAAAAAATAGGGATGAAGACATGGAGCATATCCTGCAAGGTTAGGAAACCATACCTATGGGATGACTATTGCCAGATTCAAGACCCCTATTGATAATTCTGCAAGAATCGACCATTTAGATAAGCAGCTTAGCACCCATCAAGCTCATAAAAATATGGTAAGTTAGCAAAAAAAAAAATGCCTACATTCTAACAAAGTCCTAAATATGGGGGAGCATTTTTGGACTAGGACCGAAAAGACCAACCGAACCGGTCATTTTGGACCAGACTGAGACCGGACCAAGTATGCCTTGGTCTGGTCCCGGTCCAAAAATCGAGGACCGAAATAGGTCCAGTCCAGTCTCAGTCCAGGCATTTTTAGGCCTGGACCGAATCGAACCGGACCGATTATATAATATATAATATATTTTTTAAATTATATATATTATATAAACGATAATTATAAATTAATTATATAATATATTATTTATTATTTATGTATATATTTAGTATCAAAGTATTATTATATTTTTTGATGTATAATTATTTACTATAATAGTAAATAGTAATAGTATTACTTTATATATTTAGAAATTAGTTTCAATGTGTTATTATATTTTTTAATGTATAATTATAATATATAGTACTAGTATATATTAATAATTTAATGTCAACACTAAGTATATTATAAGAGTTGTAGTATAAATTATAATATATCTATAAATTTATAATAGTATAATGTATGTATTGGTATGATTAAATTAAAATATTTGTATTAAAAATTAATATAACATCTATGTATTGGACTGAATAGACCGGATCGGACTGAACTGGTCCAATCCCCTTTGAAGTTTGGTCCGGTCCAGGCTTGGAAAAACCTGGACCAAATCAAAATGGGTCCGGTCCGGTCCATCAAAATCCTCCAAGACCAACCGGACCTATCTTTCCCCTAGTCCTAAAAACTTCATGTCCTGTATATATTTTGCAACAGCTAACACACAACAGTGTCCCACATTGTCATGCCAACAATGCAAGACTTCAAATAAAATTCTCATAACGACAAAGAAAAAGAGAAGGCGGCCAAGGCCCCTCCAATGCTCTGAAAAACAATAGACAAAATGTAATGGTCCATGCTACTTCGTGGACTCACACAAATTTATCAACAAAAAAGTACGCATATTTTACACAACAATATCATCACGACATTTTACATATTTTATCAACCATATCATCACAACATAACATACAATGGTGGAGTTATGTTGGGGCAAGGGAGTCATGGCCCCCTACCCCCCGGCCCCACCCCTTTAAAAAAAAAATATATATTTTTTTTAAGAAAAAAATATTATAGGTTAGTTTTTTTATAATTTAATAGGATAAATATTAATTTTATCTTGTATTGGTCACCTCTTTAAGAATTATCTTGACTCCACTCTACAAAATTTAATCTAATTTAATCTCATATAAAATAAAATTATATAATAACGTAATGACATGTTTTTATTATAGATAAAAATAAAATTAAAAAAGAAATTAGATGATTTTTAACGTATTTTTAATTTTTTTGTTATGATGACATGTTTTTGATATATTATATATTTTTTTAATATATAAGTTGTATTAAACGTATTTATTTTTATTATAGATTTTAATATCAGATTGTTCTATATTGCATAAAAAAAATCTATAGAAATAGAATAAAAAATATTTTATATATTTTGTGTTAATTTTGATTGACCTCTCCTAAAACAAATTTATGGTTCCGCCACTGATTGCACATATTTTACACGACCATATCATCAAAAAATTAAACAAATTTTTAAAAAATAAATTATCACAAAATCACACAGATTCACATTTTACACAAAGAGAGAGAAGACGAAGGAAGGAGAGAGGCTTATCGTGTCGACCGCGGCCTGTAGGGTGGCTACTGGTTCAGGACGAAAGTCAGGAGGGGATTGTCACTGGGTGATATTGAGACTCTTAGAGAGAGAGAGAGTAGAGTGGTCTTGAAAGGTTAGGGTTTTCTAAAACTTGAGGTCGAAGGAAAATGGATTAACCCTCCCATAGATTTGAGGGCTTCACGTTGGTGGACTTAGGGCTTCGCGTCGGTAGACTACATGCTCAGTGTCGACTGAGTGGTGAGCATCCGAGTTTGTTGAAGTCGCAAAGAAGAAGAAATCTCAGTGCATAAGAAGAAGAAAAAATGTCATCAAAAGAAGAAGAAGTCGAAATCTCATTAAAGAAGTAGAAATCACAGTGCAAAAGGGTTGGGGCTTCGATGGGCTTCAGATAAGGAGAGGGAGAAGAGGGGGAGAATGGATTTGAGAAGTGAACCCCTCTGGTATTGTGGCTTAGGTGAGGATGGGGAGTGTGCGGGAGATGATACGGGGCAGGAGGGAAAGATTAGGGTATTGATCTTCAAATCTTAATCCAACGGTATTGAATAAATACTAAATTAAACTAACTAAAATAAGTAATTTAAAATATAAATATCATTTCATAAAAAATTAATTTTAATTTATAAAAGTAGTAATCTTTTGTTATTAAATAAGTGATAAAATTTGAAAATTATTTTTAAAAAAATAACAACAAATATAATTTTTAACACAATTTAAAATAATAAATATAAAATAATATTCTTAAAGAAATAAAATCATTTGAATAAAATAATTTTTTATAATTATGTTATTTTTAGAAATTAAAATAATGTGAGGAATTGTGTAGAATACTTATTTGTCGCGAGAAGACATCACCACAAATAATTATTTTATCTACGATTTTGAAATTGTGGGAGGTGAAATTATGGCAAAATTAAATATTTTTTTCCCACGAATGAGATTTGTTACAATAAGAAGTATTCTTCATGAGCTCGTATTGTGGGAAAAGAATTCGTAGAAAAAAACCATTTTATTGTAGTGACCATTCATTTTTTATTTTGATGTGACGTTATAAAATTTAGGGGTGTCAAATTGTGTCAACGGGTCGTGTTCGTGTCGTGTCAAAACATGTATATTATACTATATAGGTCAACCATAACCCGACTCGTTAAGTTTATTGTGTCAAAATTTCAAATCCTAACACGACTCGTTAACATAATGTATCGTGCCGTGTCAACTCGTTATGACTCATTAGTGAATATTATGAAATAAATTAATACAACAAAATATTATATGTTTCAACCTGTTTATATAAATGTGTTGAATATGTCAGAAATTAACTCGTTTGGCTTAATTAAACTCAATATAATTTTATACAAATGTTAAAACCACAATATTTATAAAAATTATAATGCTAATTATAAATATGAATTACAATCTAAATAAGAAAAATATCAAAATTAAAATTCTAACAATTTTACTTTTAAATGTAAATGTATACTTATAATTTTAACTTTCTTAACGTGTCATAGTGGGTTAAAACAGGTTGACCCGCTATCAATTCGTTAAACAATTGTGTCGTAACGGGTCAACCCGTTTTGACCTGAAACCTATTAAGACTAAACTCTAACCCGCTATTATCATGTCGTGTTCGTATAAGTTAACGAATCGTATAACATATTGTCACATTTAATTATAATATAATGATACGTGACTTATTAAAAAAATTAAAAACGCAAATAGAAAATGATAGAAAAAATATAGAATTTCAATTTTTTATTATTTTTATCCGTTAATTTATTTTAAATGTATATTTTTAATAAATCACATAACATCGTATTTAGAATATCACTTCACCAAAATAAAGTGAATGATACAAAATAAGTGACATTATTATTTTTTCAAATTAACACCAGGGCATCCCTTTCGAAGACTCCCAAAGAATTTGACTAAGTGGACAAGTGAAGCTTAGGACTGTAAACGGTCAGTGCTGCTTGTAAATAATTTGAATTTGACTTGTATAAATTCAATTCGAGCTCAATCTATTTAATAAATGAGTTGTTCATGACCATTAATATTAATTCAAATATTAAATGAGATAAATTCATATAATCTCGATTTGACTTGATCTAGGTTCGTGAACAAAACTCGTATAAACTCAATTTAACTCATTTTGGACTCGTAACAACACTCGTAATATTTATATATATTCTTACATATATTCTTTTATTATATATATTTTATGTGTTTTATATATTATTGTTAATACTTTGTATAAGTAATATATTTTATTACTTTATAAATTATGTATAAGTAACATATTTTATTTCTTTATAACAATAATGTATTAAGTTTACAAAAAAAAAAATATTGAGTTAAATATTTATAAAGAGTAAAAAATTCGAGTAATTACTCGACTCATCTCAGCTTAGTTCGCGATGATCATTAAAGAGTAAAAATAAAGATCGATAAATAATTTGATTCAGTTTGAGCTCGTCTTTAATTGGCTCAAACACAGCTCGACTCGACAAATTTTAAACTCGACTCAAATTCAAACTCGAGTTGTTTGAATCTAACTCGACTCAATTCAACTTGAATTTGAATATGATTAAACCGTTTGCAACCCTTCAAAAGCCCATAATTCTTTCTTGACTACCGCTCTACTTCTACAAAGAGTAACAGTACTAAGATGGCCATATCCTCTCATGCGGTGGGTTTTTTTATTTTATTTTTGATGATGTGTTTGGAATATTACTCATTCAATACTTATTTAATTATAAAATACCGATATACATAAGACATTAATTTACGTGATTCAGTACTAAAGCTTATATCTATAGATTAGGTGTAAAATTTACTATAAATATAGTTTACATCAAATTCAATCTCACTAATGAATGATTTGAAATTATCTGAAAAATTATCTTGGACCTCTCTGATTCTGATTCATTTCTATCTAGAAGTCGATTACAGGCTTACAGCCTAAAGGAAACAAATCATTCTCTTTATTACATCTTCCCCTTCTTCAAGTCCGTTATCTTTATTTATATCTTGTTGTTTAGTTTTATGATGAAAAAGGAATATCTAGATCAAGATTTTACGATTGGTTGCATTGAAGTATTAATTAAAAAGAGATAAATTTGTACAAATATAGAAAGAAAGGCTCAATATCTTTCAGCTTTGACTAAGGATAATATTAGTTATTTTTTCTCAAATCATATCTTTATGCTTATTATTGCCTATTTAGTAAATCTTTGTTTTAAGTTTGGAAGTGATTCTGATTTTGGTTTTGATCAAATTTTTGGTATAATTTTTGTTTATTTATGTATTAGTTTCTCATACAATAATTTAGATTCTTTAATTTTTGAAAAACTTTCATAATTTCAATAGTCGATATTTAGTTTTCTTTTATATATATTTTTAAGCTTGCGACCCTACAGTGGTCACTGATTGAAAGGGTGTCCAACTCACCCAGACCCGAGCCCACAAGGTTATCAGGCCCAAGGCCCGTTATCTGCACCCACCACCACGCAGCGTCCGGATTGAACTAGGGAGACTGAAACCGGGAACGGCCCAAGTCCCTGGTTATCCCGATTTCGGCAGAATGAGATCAAATCGGCTTCGAGGACACGCTAAGGCCAGAACGACAGTTCACGTACTGATATGTCTCCTGGATCCACCTCACATCAAGATTACTCCCGTATTTATGAACGACAGACAACCGCCGGCTTACAGATCTCCCCTCTTAAATGCGGAGACGCTATAAATGCACATCATTAATTGCTAGATTGGTAAAAGACACGGCGGCATTTAATGACCCTTTCCAAAAGGGTCTAATTGAGCATTAAATGAAGGGATATTCAATTAATGCGATGAGACCGACCCAGTCGGATCAGTATTTTTCCCTATCAAGGATGACGAACGAGTGATGTTCCGATTTCCAGCTCTTTTACCACAGGAACTCTCATTCAAAGGGAACACCTATAAATAACACCAGACCAAAGACGAAAGAGGGTACATTCTCAAACTCTCTAAAGCAAACGTTCTTATATTTTCTCCCTAAAACTAAATTGAGCGTCGGAGCGGTCTCGGACCCCGATCCCTTTTTGTTCTTGTCCCGCAGGTTACGGTCAGGTCGGGATTTGATAAACTAGACAGCAGAATACGTCCTTAACACTGATGATGCAATATGATTGAATGCATAACTCTAATGATGAAATATGATCAAGAAAAAACAAATTAAAAAAAAAAAAAATCTATAAAACTGGCACCCACTCTAATGTTTCCACCAATTCACCCTGAAAATTTAGCAATTATTCGTCTTAAAAAGCTCAGGGGTCATCCTATAAAGAAAAACACTCAGGGGTCACGAGTGTAAATTCCGAAGAAGGAAGGCCTGAAGTAGAAATACGTGAAACTATTACAAGGAAAGTTGGGAAACGCATACTACGGACGGCGCAAAAGATGCCGGGATAAGATTCGTCACGTCAGCCCTAGATTTATTTTCACGCGCACGATTGGGGCGTGAGGTGGAGTAGGCAGTTTCAAGCTAGGAACTTGAAAGTGAGCGAGCACTCGGGCACGTGTTTGGTTGGTTGCGTCCCCAGGAGAACGACAAGTAAGTCATACGTGTGCGTCCGCACGTGTCGTGGTCGACGTAAGGTAGTTTGTCGTTTCGCGGTTTGACTACTTCACTAGTACTAACGAGGCGGGAAAATTTTTGAGATTCCGAAAATATCATTCGGTATTGGTAATTAACGTCCTTCGCTTTGGGTAAGCACTATTTTATTTAAAACTCCAGTATTTATAAATGAAAATTCATATTTATTATCCATATATCATACATTATAATAACTTTTAATTTGAATTCTTAACAAATATTTGATATAGAAATAATACACAAGAGAATTCAATTAATTTAATTTTAAAAAAACTATTTATTATCCATTTGTATCATTTTTTATTATTCTATAATATGATATTAAATGATAAATTTATAAGTAAATTATAATAAATATTTTATAATTATCTAATATATATTTTGAAATGACGAGAAAACAATAAAAATAAAAATAATAAATAGTATAACTCTAAAAATAAATATAATGTATAATATATAAAATAATGAATAACAAAAATCTTTACAAATTATTCCGAGAAAATCATTAATCATTATCAATATTTTCAGGAACTTTTGAATTCCTATTCACCTTTTTTCTCGTCTGTCACAGTTATTGTCTACTGACGCGTGTGTGGATGGTATTCTCCAATGACATGCATTTATTTCAGTAAATAATGAGAAATAAGAAGGAAAAATTAAAAAGATTTTGCATTTATTATATTAGCTTGGATTCATTTCACTTAGCTCATTCTTCTTAATTGAGGTCTAATTTATTTTTAAAAGTGAAATTGCGATAAAATTAAATAAGTTGAAATTAAAATAAAAAAAGAATTATTATAATATATATTTTTAATATAATTTTTGTATTGAGATTTAAAAAAGTTAAATTATTTATATTATTATATATTAAAATTTAAAAAATATAATGATTAGATAAAATAAAATAAAATAAAATAAAAATAAATATATCTGGTAAGCAAACCAGGTCTTAGAACTTTTGAATAATGGCTTGAGATAATTTATTAATTCTTGGTATATGTCTCCCTCCCAGATAAATACTATACAAAGAAGAAAGATATTTCTTTTTTATTTTTTCCTAACTTTTTCGATTACTTTCATGACCAACAACCTATCTAATCTTTAATTTAATTTTTAAAACTAATTTGTTCGCAATTATTTCCATCTCTTTACTTGATATAAGATGTTAAATTTAATGTTGACTACTATAAATGACATGTTTTATACTGTCAACCATACGATTGATCTGCAACGAATAAAGAAACAATCCTAGGTGGTCCTGAAAAAACTATAACACCAAAATCAGTATAGTATATGAGAATAAATAAATAAATCAAATAGTAGTTTAAGTTCAATATTTGTTACTTCCTTTAGGTTATTTATAAAAATTATTTCTTTTGAATGATAGAGTCCAATTCGGATTAGAAAGTATTTTCCTTCTAAGCATCCGAGTCTATTTATTGTTAGGAGTTTGAATCCCCATCTTCTATTATGAGTCTGAATCCACCTTGATTTTATCTTTGAGTTAGACCATAGGCAGTGCTGTGAGGGCCATGATATTCCGTCCAACCACATTCACCATTAACTGGCTTTTACACCCAGATAGCATATGTATGCATGTATCTTATGTGCCATTTATAATGCCACTACAAGAAAAGTTATTTATTTACAATAATTTATTTTTAATAAAATAATTATTTTAGTTAAGATGAGTATATTTTCGTTATAAATTATTTTTTTGTTATAAATAATTAATCATAAATACTCTAATTATCTTATAATGTGCATGTATTTAACGTTATTTCATTTTATTTTATACAGAATAGCTAATACAATAATTTTAATTGTCATTTCACGATTTTTAATATTTTAATCATCGCATTCTTGCCTAATACCCAACAATACCCATGATAGACTACTAGTTACGTCAAATGCATCTAGAAGTTATAGATTTCACATGCAATAATTATTGTTATCCATGCTGCAAGCTTAATTTGTCAAATGCTTCTTAAAATGACCAAATTGGCATTTTGTGACCGTATATAAGGGGTATTACTTGCCATATGTATGAAGGGCCTTTCTTGTCTACTGCCGGTTGCAAACCCAAGCTATTAGACAACTAATATGCATTTAGAAGCTCGCATCTAAGATGTATTTTTTGAAGGATAAATGATATTTATAATCGTATAATACATAAATAACAAATAATTTATATTTTAAAAAATAAGTAAATACAAAATTTATAAAAAATAAAATAATATTCTATTTTTTTTTCAAAATAATTGTGCACCATTTACAAGTTGTACTGTTATATATAACATTAGGCATTCATAAGAGCGGAGAAGATCCTTTATGAAAAAATGTTCTACAAATAAATAATAGCTTTTTCTAAATATTGTTTTTTAAAGGTGTGGTCTACTTTTTTTTATAAAAACTATTACATTTATCTTTTTTTTTTGGATATTGGGGGAGGGAGATCGAAGCCATGATCTCTATATTGAAGACGTGTGACTTTTGCCATAAGACCACGAGCTGTTAGTATGACACTTATCTATTTAAGATTTATACAGATTAATTTATTATCTTTTTATTTTTATTTTTTATTGTTGGTTATAAAACTTGAGCTTTCTTTCTATGGCGGGAAAAGGGTTAAAGGTAACACATCCAGTGCATCCAAATGAGTATAGAGTTGGCAAGGAAGCAACATACATCATTGGTGGCAATCCAAAATTATGTAATCAATTTTCATATTCTATCTTGCAAACATTTATATACTTAGTGGAATAAATGTGTAAATATTTATGGTACATCATTTTTTGTTGTTTGGCACGACAATAGTCTATATATTCACAAACATTTAATTTTGGGGGCATTGGTGCTAATAAAATGAAAATACTGGTCTTTTGTTGAATTAAACTGTCATTCAAAAATGATGCGACCTCAAAAAATTATACAAGTTCACAAGAGAGTTGGTGATGGAAATAGAAGACCGTTTATTGATCTGAAATAGAAGACCGTTTTTGCTCTTTTTTTTTTTTTTAATGAACAGGTACCATCCAATCACGAAATTTCAAAATTCAAACCCAAAGCAAGTTGAGGAAATGTTCAGTCAAAATAAAGTTAAAAAAAAAATCTATTTATAAATGAACTCTTTGATATATTGAATAGACATTCATATAGAAGTTTGATATATTAACCATTACAAAAAGTTACTGTATTGTTTTATTGAAAACATGTTTGGGATTGTGTTTTGAAATTTTAAAAATGTTTTTAACTAGTTAAAAGCACTTTTAAAGAAAAATGATATATTTAGATAACTTTATTAGAAACGTTTTAGTCGGTTGAAAAAGTTAAAAATTAATTTTTTCAATAAGCAAAAAATTGAAATTTTTATTAAAAAGTTCTGTAAATAACTATATATTTTAAAAAACTACCGTAACTAATTTTAAAAGTGCTTTAGACATTTTGATTCCGAACAGTAAATAACTTTTTAGTAGTAGAGCTTATTACATTAAGTTATAAACCTTAAGTTAAAAGTAATATTTCTTATCGTAATCCTAAATATGCACTGAATGGACATTCATATAACAGTTATCTTCAAAAAATAATGAGTAATTTTGTGTATAAGTAATATTGTATACTTATATATGTACTAATGCATTTTAATTAGTTATTTTTATATTTTAAATTTAAGTATTTTATTAAATTTACTTTTTCACTTTAATATTAATACATACATAAATACTTAATATTGCTTATATTTAAAATTTCAAAAATAATAATTAACAATAATGCATTATTTAGTCTATACTAATTATTTTAGTACTCACTATTCACGTTTTAAAAATGAGATAAATTATGAATAATAATAAAATGAGTGATTGAAATAAATTGAATAAATTAATTAATAATTGAGATAAATTAAAAATATAAATAAATTTAAATAATACAAATTTGAAAAACAAATTGACACTAAATTAAAAGAAAAAAAAGCCGTGGCTAGGAGTTGGCACGAAGGCGTTGTCTTTTTGAGAAATCTCCAAGGCCAAACCCGTCATTGAAATAAAAAAAAGTGGCGTGGGTGAGGAGTGCGCGTGCAGAACACCGCTATCCCCCGAAATAATCCCAAAAGCCAGGGGCATTTTCCGAGTCCGATTGGGAACACAAGGGGCCAACGTAAAAAGGAAAAGTTGATTGGAACAATAAAAAAAAAAATTGACATAAAACAATCTCAAAAATTGAAAAAAAAATAATTTAATTGCGGACGCGGAAGTAGATTGAATATGGGTTAATAGTACCGTTGAGGTCCGGATGCCAATGCTCTCTCTTTCTCTCTGTGTCGAGGCTCGCTTTGTAGTTCGTCCCCCTTATCGGCTCACATTCTCACTCTTCTCGCTCCAAAGCTAGGCTTTCGTTCAACACCAACCAGCCAAGAAATAGAGAAAGGAAGCCGTAGAAAGAACATTCTCGAGTCCTAGAGGAAAATAACCGGAATCATTACTTTGGACTCTGGCCTCTGAGACTAGGTACCTTCTTCGTTCGCGTTCTCAACCAAATCAAAACTCTGCGGTTTGGTCTGTTGTTGGGGGGAGGTGCCGGATAGGGTTGGCGTTCGATCTGGAATCGTCGGGATTCTGTTCCTTGTATTCGTTTTCATTCTTGCGGTTCCAAGCGCTAGATTTGGTGCTTGTAAGGGTGAATACCGTTCCTAGGTGGCTGCCCGTACGATCTGGTTTTAGCAGCCCCGGGTGTTCCTTCCCTCGGTGGCTTGTTCTGTTGTCTGGTTTTTGGCTTCCTGCGGTGACTTCGGTTTGGTGTTGCGGCAGCCCATGCGATTGGGTTGGTTTTCATGCCGCCAGAACCATTGCCTTGGGATCGGAAGGACTTCTTCAAGGAGAGGAAGCACGACAGGTCTTCGGAGTCGCCAGGGCCCATAGCAAGATGGAGGGACTCGTCCCATCACGGATCCCGCGAGTTCAATCGCTGGGGATCCGCCGATTGTCGCAGGCCACCTGGTGAGCTATTTCGATTCGACTCGTCGTCCTCTTAGCCCCTTGTCTTTTTAAATTTGTTCCGATTAAGAATATCTAATTTTTGGGTTTCCCTTGATTGTGATGATACTAAACAGATATTAGTATTTCTATAGCCTTGGGTTTTTATCAATAAAAACGAATTTATTCCGAAAGACCTTTTCTTTGGATTGGTTTCTGAGGTGCCCTTTTTTTTTTTTTTTAAATATTTCTGCAGGAATTTGTATTCATTTCATTATTATTGCATAGATCTATGATTAACGTACCTCTTTAGTTTATTGACTTTCCGGGCTTGTGATTCTCATCTGGAGAATAACTCACTATTTTTTTTCTTCTGGGAAAAATATTTTACTTTTGTTTGCGATAATATATACGTTGCTTGTGTTGATATCTTGGGGTTTTCTCTCCTTTTTTTGTTTCCCAAATATTCTCTGAAGGTCATGGTAAGCAGGGTGGTTGGCACCTATTTTCCGAAGAATCTGGTCATGGGTATGTGCCTTCTCGGGCTGGTGACAAGATGCTGGAAGATGACAGTTGCCGACCGTATGTTTCGCGTGGAGATGTGAAATATGGCAGGAGCAGTAGAGAAAATAGATTTAGTCAGAGAGGTTGGAAATTTCATTCCTGGGAAACAAGCAACGTGTCTCCAAATATGCCTGCGAGGCTGCTTGATGCGAGTAATAATGATCTGAGGTCAGTGGATGATACCATACCTTGCCCTTCTAATCTTAGTTCTGACTTTGTGAATACATGGGATCAGCTTCACTTGAAAGATCAGCATGATACGATGGGTGGTGTGGATGGGTTGGGTACAGGCCAGAGATGTGACAGAGAAAACTCACTCGGCTCTACCGATTGGAAACCTCTCAAGTGGAGCCGTTCTGGAAGCTTGTCCTCGCGGAGTTCCAGTTTCAGCCATTCAAGTAGCTCGAAGAGCATGGGAGGTGTGGATTACAATGAAACAAAGACTGATATACAGCTGAAAAATTCAACTCCTGTCCAGTCCCCATCAGGGGATGCTGCTGCTTGTGTGACATCTGCTGCTCCATCAGATGAAACTACCTCCAAGAAGAAGCCCCGGCTTGGATGGGGTGAGGGACTAGCAAAGTATGAGAAAAAGAAAGTTGAAGGCCCTGATATTAGCATGGAAAAAGATGGAGCTGTCTTTTCTAGTAATATTACAGAACCCATCCATTCTTTCATTTCAAACATGGCCGACAAAAGTCCCAGGGTTGCAGTTTTTTCAGATTGTGCATCACCTGCAACTCCATCCTCAGTTGCTTGCAGCTCCTCTCCAGGTGGGATCCCTAGTCTTTTGGTTTTTGTTTTCATATTTTTCATCTCTGCAAGTTACTCCCAAGTAATCACCTATCTATTTAACTGGTTATATGGGAGGAGGGCTCTACTTTCAGAACCCTTTTCTGATACGCCAATCTGTTTACTATCCATTAGGCAAATGGTAGTAATTTTTTTTGTAAGTAGTCAAATGGTAGTAATTTGCAACTGGTAACGCTTAGATTTTCTTCAGTTAGAATCTTTTTGAAGTAAATAAATAAATAAAATGGAGTAAATTTCTATTCAAGGAGCTCAACATTACTTTTGACCTTTTGCAGTATCAAGTGCATGAGAATGTAAATAATAACTAGATCTATGAAGTTCAAATAAGCTGTAGTAGTCACTTGTTGTTATCAGTGTTGGTAAAAAGCATGCATAAAGTGTAAAGTGCAAATCGCCAAGCCTAAAGAGCTTTGGTTATCAAAAGAGAAGTGCACTTACAAGTTGGCTTTTAGTAAATTTTTAACGATATAAAACATCAGTTTGAGACATGATTATGATGATGTAAACTAGGACAAGCTTGGGGAGTGAGATGAGATGAAAATTTTATGAATAGTAGTAAGATAATTTGTGAATAGTGGTGAGATAGTTTGAGTTAGTGTTTTATAGGATTTACTTATAAAAAAAAAGTTGTTTATAGGATTTTGGGAAATGAAAGAAAAGAAGTTAAATAAAAAATATTATTAATTTAAAATATTGTTAGAATATATTTATTTAATATTATTTTTGTTTTGAGATTTGAAAAAGTTGAATTGTTATTTGTTTGAAAGTTTGGAAAAGTTGTAATGACTAGTTTGAAAATGGGCAATTTGTAATGACTAGTTTGAAAAAGTTGCAATGATTAGTTTGAAAGTATTTGTGTTTGAGTTATGTTTGGGAAGAAGATGAGATGAGAATTTTGAGATGGAAACTTTTTCCTAACAAGCCCTAAAATTCTTAAGTATATAGTTGAGATTGGAGATCGTTTATGTTCCCTGGTGCCATAGGTTTCCGTATGCGATGTATATGCTTTAAACCCCCTATAATAGTTCAAGTTGGCTTTCTAGATGGATTGATATTTGATTGCTTATGTTAGCGAAGAGGCCAATACATACTATTCATGAGCTTTTTTGTTATAATTCGATTCTCCATGTAGTTCAATTTGGATATGGCTATCAAATCAAATATTATTGATGTGTGTATATTTAGTAAATCATGAGATTTATATAAAATGATATGTTTAAATTTGATGTAATTAGATGATTACTTGATTGTCATGTTGCATAGCACTCTCATAAATTAGTTAATTAATAGATGAAGCATATTGCCATCTAGCTTTTTAAAACTTATTTTTATTATATGTTATGAATTTTATTTTGTTATTATAAGTAAATTTGTAATGAGTAATAAAGCAATAGAAGAGAGACACTAAGCACGATTGACAACCAATAATAGAAAATCATGGACACGTGGTCCATTAAAATTTATTTGCAATTGACCATTGAAAAAAATGTTAAAGAAGAAGACTTGAAGCTTATCTCTTGTTCACTGGTGATCGTTGAAGCTTCTATTATTTATTTCCCTCCAAAAGCACCACAAAATGCAAATAGGGGCCCTAGCAACAAATTTGTATGAAGGGGCCCCCATGTCCGCATTACTGAAATTTGGGGAATGCCATGTTTGCCCTGCTGATTTTCTAGGGAGTGAACCAACCTTTTAGGACTGGATTTTATTTTGCACAAAAGTAAGATCGTGTATCGCTAGGTACTGTGATATGAGATTGGTGGTTGAAGTCTTATTGGTGTGGGAACATACTAGCTCAGGGATATGGTGGTAGATAAATGATCCAAGATGAAATGTTTTCTTATTTAAAAGAAATCTAATTATTGCCATTAAAAAAAGAAAGCTAATTATTATAAAAATTGAACTAATTCTAGAGGCATCATTTTATACTTCTTAGTTGTTTGAAGAAGGTTGTCTCCCTTTCTAAGATTGTAAGATTATTTCTTCTCATTTAAGAATGGAGAAAAAGAAAAAAAGAAAATAAAAATTGAATTATCTTTGTCAGCCAAAGGATCATTTAATGATGGCTTCTTGAAGACTTTTTTATTTGATAAGTAATAAACCTCTTTTTATTAATGAGAATATAACAAGGCATAGAAAAAGGCTAAATGCTTGGGGGGGGTGGCGATTGACTAGGTGGAGAGTAGCTGGTGTGATATTTTTCTGAGAGATTTTTTTTTTCTTGATAGGTAATCAAAAGGATTTCATTAATAGAAAAAAGGCTAAGTCCAGGTTTACCGGAAGTATACTTAAGAAAACTTAGCTAGTGTTACAAAGAAGAAAGAAGTTCATGGACACTAAGTCCGTTACAAGCAATAGATCCCGCCCAAGAAAGCAAAGTCCTGTAGAAGAAAAATTTTGGTTTCTGCAAAGTTCTCTCACAATCTTCGAAGTTTCTTGCATTTCTTTCTCTCCATATGCACCAACACATACAGATAGGAACCATACGCCATATAGTTTCCACCTGTGGGTTACCTCGGAGACCTCTCCAACTAGCTAGAAAATCCCCCATGTGAAGAGGTATGACCCCTGATAAGTCAAGTCTTGTGAAAAACTCATCTCACAACTTCTTGGCCACCTTACAGTGGAGGAGTAAATGATTTACTGATTTTTCGTGTTTTTTGCACATACAACACCAATCAATTACAACTATATGGTGTTTCCTCATGTTGTCTATGGTAAGGACCTTGTCCAAGGTTGCTGTTCACACAAAAAAAGCTACTCGAGATGGCGCTTTCGTCTGTCAAATACTCTTCCATGAGAATCTGGGTGATTCGAGAATAGAAAGGACTTGGTAGTAGGAACTAACTAAGAAAATACCTTTTTTAGAGTGTCTCCATTGCAACTTATCTCCCGTGCCTCCAGGAATGTTGAATGAGTATAATGACGCAAAAAACTCTAAAATAATCTTTATCTCCCAATCTTGGACATCCTTCACAAACTCAATATTCCATTGAGGGGTGCCATTTGAAAGGACCACAAGGTTTGCAATCGATGCATCCTTTTCTCTTGCGAGATCAAAGATAATAGGGAATGAGGCTTTGAGGCTAGTTGTGCCTCCACACCAATTATCATGTCAAAATCTGACCTGTGAACCATCTCCTACCACAAGATATTCTTGGTCCCTGAAAGATTTCCATTGTTTTCTTATAAACTTTCATAAACCCACCCCATGTATGCATTGAACCTCAAACCTCATTCGAACACCAACCACCCTAGGACACTCCATATTTTGAATTTATTATTGACTTTCAAAACGCCTCCTCTTCATTTTGGTATCTCCACAACCATTTACCCAAGAAAGTTTGATTGAATTTCACCAAGTGACAAATCCCCTCTCTTATATGCACCCTCTCTTAACATCTTGCTAATTTGACTGGCTTAAAATTTATATTGCTCTATCTTCTTTTTACAAAGTATAATCAAGCATCTCAGCCTTTCTTACATCGTCGAGTAAAAATAATAGGAAACTTGACTCATGATGGGACTGTTATTCCTTGATAATCTAAACTATTGTAATACACAATCATACTTGCATGTACAATATATGTGCCAAAAAGCATGTATATGTGTACTACATGTGTATATGTATCCATAAAAGGTAATACTAGATACAATCCTTGGGTGTGCAAGTCTCGTGCGCTCCCTTTGGAAAAGGTTGGGGTCCACTATTGCAAATTTTTTTTTTTTTAGATGGGTCTTATATTTATCTAATTTTTTTCAAAAGGAGCACGTGAGACTTGCACATTTTATGATTGCAATATCATTTCTCATTTATGAATAAAATAAAATTGTCCACAATATGTACTTTGAAAACTATTTAAATATTTCTTTCCCTGTGATCAGAGCCTTTTGATGGATTTTTTTATTCTTTTCTTCGTATATGAAAAAAGGGAGCACATTGTCGCCAAAAAATACTTGCCTTTTTTTGTTGTTGTTGTTTTAAACGTTTTCCCTGGTGAGTTAGAATATCACACTATTATTTACCCTTCTTCTAATGAAACTTCTGACAAATGGCGTAGCAGGTGTGGAAGAGAAGTCATTTGGAAAGGCAGTGAATATGGATATTGATATTAGTAATATATGTGTTTCACCTAGTGCTGGATCTATAAATCATCTTGAAGGATTTCCCTTTGATTTAGAGAAGGTAGATATGACCCTGATGGCTACTTTGGGCTCTTCATTGACTGAGTTGTTGCAATCTGATGACTCGAGCTCAGTGGATTCGAGTTTTATGAGATCAACTGCTATTAATAAGTTGCTGATATGTAAAAGTGAGATTTCAAAGCTGCTGGAGGTGACCGAGTCCGAAATTGATTCACTTGAAAATGAACTCAAGTTATTGAAGTCTGAATCTGAAAGTGGTGATCCCTATCCAGCTGTATCCAGTTCTGTGCTAGCAGAGAAAAAGGCAACACCTTGTGTAGAACAAGATGTTGCCTCCAATTTGTTCCACAGACCTGAGCCATTGCAAGTTGTTTCTTCTGGGGAGGCTGTTCTGGAAAAGATGCCTTTCTCTAATGGTGATTTGGAAGATGCTCATGCAGCTAATAAGGATGAGGATATTGATAGCCCTGGAACTGCAACGTCCAAGTTTGTGGAGCCACTTTCTTTGGCGAAGATGGTTCCTTTATCTGTTAAGTTGGAACATGGCGGTTCTTCTGGTAATTGTAATGCAATTCAAATTAAGTCTCAAAACGAGTATGTGAAATGCCGGGTGCCTGGTTCAGTTGGGGAAAAGACTGTTGCACCTGTTTCCAGTGAGGAGAGTCTATCTGCTGACGGGGAACGTACGTTGTGTGATTCAATAGTGGCTTCGAACAGAGAGTGTGCTATCAGAGCACGTGAAGTTTTTGATAAGCTATTACCAAGAGAGCAACATCTGACAGATGTCTCTCGCACCGTAAATTTCTCATCCTGTCAGAGTGCCTCTTTGGTCAAAGAAAAATTTGCACAGAGAAAGCAGTTTTTAAGATTTAAGGAGAGAGTTATAACCCTTAAGTTTAAAGTTTTTCAGCACCTTTGGAAGGAAGACATGCGATTACATTCTGTGAGAAAACACCGCCCAAAATCTCAGAAAAAGTTTGACCTGAGCTTGCGGACAGCTCTTACTGGGAATCAGAAGCCTCGTTCATCCATTCGCTCTCGTTTTTCTTCTCCAGGTAAGAAAAAGTTGTCATCTACTTATTCATGCTAATAATTTTTCTCTCTGAATTTGCTTCTCTAGCTGCTTCAGTGCTCAATTCTCTTTAGTCTCTAACTGCAGTTTTCAATATAACAAAATTTGTTCTGTTTTGGTGGGGTTGTAGCCATTGCTTATAATTGGCTTTATTTCCGTTCAAATTTTGCTCCTTGTGCTTTTATTAATGAGTTATGGTACTTAAGGGTTTGCCATAAGAAACTGAGATAGAAGACCCAGAAATTATTCAATATAGCTTTGTGGCATGTTCACAGGAAGTTCTTAATATAGCTTTGTGCAGAAAATCCTTACTGAGGACCTGTGCCCCCCAATAAAAAAAGGTTTTGTGCAGTTTCTTTTCGTTACAGTGAACAATATTCTATTGGTTTAACAGAGCTTTGTGCAGTTTCCTGAATTTGTTGGCATGTTATAGATTTTTATTTGGTTTAGGCCTGGTTTGTTTTCACAAGCCATCTCATCCCATCTAAACTATTACAACTTTCCCAAACTTCCAAATAAAATACAAAATACAATTCAACATTTTCAAATTCTAAAACAAAAGTAATATTCTAACAATCATTATTCAACTTTCATCTAATCTCATCTGCGTAACCAAACGAGGCCTTAAGATTCATAGGTATACAATAGAAACAGGGCACTAGATTATCAGAGTGTTGTGGTGCCTGAGGGGCTGCCCTAAAATTTAAAAAAAAAAAAACCCAAACAGGCCATGTGAGTGCATTGTTGTATATTTTTCAAACACCATAGCTTGGCTAAGTATTTTTGAAGTTCTTATCTGCTTGATCAGGTGTGTTTTGTATATTGATATGCTAATCTATGCATTTTCTAATTTCCTGCATCTTTGTTTGGAGAACTTCGGGATCATGAGCCTGATTTAGGTAAAAGAAGATATCAATCTTAATGTTTGGTTTTCCACTGATCAACAATTGATGTTCTGGAAGATTTATGTGCATTGTTGATGGAACATGCAACGTAGATTGTGCTGAGGATGCAATGGGTTGGAAAGAGTGTAGCATGCTTTATGATGATGATGATGTAGTGGCACTTGTATTAGATACGAGATGAACTGGCTATTGTAAACCTGAAGTAATCTGTATTTGTGGAAATGTCTATTTAGTATTGATTTTTTTTAATATATGATTTGACTTACCTTTAGGACATGCATAGAAGCATTAACCATAGCAGAAGATACTGAATTGCGTTATTATTGAGCACAATGAAAGTTTTACATTTTTTTGATGAGTTCATTACCATATTACAATGAAAGTTTTACATTTGTGGGGCGGTGCAGAAGTTTATGGGAAATGAAAGAGGAATATGGTAAAACTCTTGAAAGTATTTGCATCTCTGTAAGTGAGCTTGCCTGTCTGATATTTTGTATGCATCTTCTAGTGTTTTGCACATGCCTTGACATGGGCAGGCTGTATATAAAGGTGATTGAAACTCTACACCCCTTTTTTGCCCCAAGTACAGTGATTTATGGTCCAAGAGAGATCAGCTGCAATCTCTCTGAGTTCTATAAGTTGGATCTGATATCATGGAAGAGTAGAATGTCATGATGATGATATCAAGTGTGATGGTGACCACATCTGAGATCACTTAGATTGTGTTAGAACAATATTGATCTGGTGCTATTGGTGCTGTTCAGTCATCTCTGAAGTTGAAAAGGCCTTTTAAGTATGCGGGGGGTTCTTCTGGCTGATTTGTTTGAATATGCAAGTGAAAAACATGTGATTATCCCTGCTCTGGAGTTACCTAAAAAAATTTGTTTGAATGCTAAGTTGTTGATGAAACCTTTATCATTAAACTAGTTATTTCTTTAACTACAATTTATGCTGACGTTCAAAATTTACCATCCCTCTCACCCCTTCCAATAAAAAAACCAAAAGGAGAGTACCTCTGAAAATGGTTAGTTCCTGTTGCTAGGCATTTTTCTTTTTCAAAATAAATTTATAATCTGTTTTTGCAGCAGGAAATCTCAGCCTGGTCCCTACCGCAGAGATGATCAATTTCACAAGTAAACTGCTTTCAGATTCCCAAGTCAAGCTTTGCAGGGACTCTTTAAAGATGCCAGCCTTAATTTTGGACGAAAAGGAGAAAATGTTTTCAGGATTTATCTCCAGTAATGGATTAGTTGAAGATCCATGTGCTGTTGAGAAAGAACGAGCTATGATCAATCCCTGGACGCGTGAAGAGAGAAAGACTTTCATGGATAAGCTGGCCACGCTGGGGAAAGATTTCAGGAAGATTGCTTCTTTTCTTGAACACAAGACAACAGCTGATTGTGTGGAGTTTTATTACAAAAATCACAAGTCCGATTGTTTTAAAAGAACAAAAGAGAAGGAAGCAAAGGCCTTCTGTACTGATACCTATCTGGTGACTTCAGAGAAAAAGTGGAGTCGTGAGGTTAATGCTGCTTCACTTGATATATTAGGTACAGCTTCAATGATGGCAGCGTGTGCTGATGACTGTGAGAGGAACCAACATTCTAGTGCTGAACAAGTCGTTTTGGGTGGCTATGGTGATTCTAAAACATCATGGGGTGATGATGGTATTTTAGAAAGGTCTAATAATCTTGACATTATCAGGGATGAAAGAGAAACAGTTGCTGCTGACGTTTTAGCTGGTATATGTGGTTCCTTGTCATCGGAGGCTATGATTTCTTGCATCACAAGCTCTGTTGACCCTGGGGAGAGCTATCGGGAGTGGAAGTGCCAAAAAGTGGACTCTGGCATAAAGTGGCCTTTGACACCTGATGTTATGCATAATTTTGATGATGAAACTTGTTCTGATGAGAGCTGTGGGGAAAGGGACCCTTCTGATTGGACAGATGAGGAGAGATCTATGTTTATACAGGCAGTGTCGTCTTATGGCAAGGACTTTGTGATGATATCACGATGTGTGAGAACAAGATCACGGGACCAATGCAAGGTTTTCTTTAGTAAGGCTCGGAAGTGTCTTGGCCTAGATCTGATTCATCCTGGGCCTAGAAATGTAGGAACACCAGTGACTGATGATGCTAATGGAGGTGGAAGCGACGCAGAAGATGCTTGTGTTGTAGAGGCTGTTGAGACTGGCTCGGTTATTTGTGGCAATAAGCTGGGCTGTAAACTGGATGAGGATCTGCCTTTGAGCGCCATGAACACTAATGATGATGTAACTGATCCTGCTAAGATTGTGAACTTCGAATCTGACCGGAATAGGTCAGAGGAAAACAATGGGATGGGACATATGGACTACGAAGATTTTGACGCTGTAGAAACTTCGGTGTCTGATGCATGCCAGGCGGAGAATATACCTGAGCTTCTTGTTCATGGTGACAGCAATATTATGAATATTGTTGAAAACCACTCTGATTCAGTGCATGCTCGGAGAAGCACGGTTGTCTTGGCTGCTACAGAAATTAGAGAAGATCAAGTGATTGGACAGAGTATTTCAAATGCGGAAATGACATCTGTTAGAGAAGGAATTAAACCTGTTTCATCGAGTCCAGAAGCATTGATGGAGAATAAAGGGCTTGCTTCCGTGGGGTTTGAAAATGAATTAAGGGGGCAAGAATTGCTGTTGCCAAAATGTGGCTTGATTCGTGCACATGAAAAATGTGGTCCAAGTGGCTTGCAAAGGTCGGTACAAGATTCAAATACAATAGGAAATTGTTCTCATCTGGCTGCTGAGAGTTCTTGTTCTGGTTTACATCTCAACCCTGAATACCAGCACAACGTTTCCTTGGAGTTAGATTCTATGGAGAAACCTTATGTCATCTCCTTGCCACTGCAGAATTCTCCTCCTACTGCAACTTCTCCATCTCAAGATACTGCTTCCATTTTGTTTGATAAAACACTTAATCAAGATAGATTATCATCAACACTTGATTTTCGTGGGAATGGGGCTAAGCAGTCTCCTAAATCTGTTAGTAGAGATGATTTTCACCAGAATTTGTCTGGCCATCCTATCTTGAGTCACAATGAATCTTCCCAGATTCGCAGGGGCAATCTGTTACAGATATCAAACAAGAAAGAGATGAATGAGGATGTTAGTAGCAGAAAGCTTTCTGAAGTTCAAACCCTTTCACAATCAGAGAGTAATGTCTCCACTCGATCTGTGGCACAGGATTGCCATCTTCAGAAATGCAACAGTTCAAAGCCTCACAGCTCAGTGGCTGAACTTCCTCTTCTCTCCCAAAACGTAGAGAGAACTGTTCTTCATTCAAGAGCTCATTCACGGAGTTTGTCAGATACTGATAAACCATGCAGGAATGGTGATGTGAAGCTTTTTGGCCAGATACTTAGTCATCCATCCACTACCCAGAAGTCAAATTCTAATACCAATGAGAATGAGGAAAAGGGGATTCATAATTCAAAGTTAAGCAGCAAAATATCTAATGTAAAGTTTTCTAGCTATCATGATGTGGATGGGAATTCAGCTCTCCTGAAGTTTGACCGCAACAATTACCTGGGCCTTGAAAATGTTGCAATGGGGAGTTATGGCTTCTGGGATGGGAATCGAATACAAACTGGGTTTTCTTCCTTGCCTGATTCTGCTATCTTGCTGGCTAAATATCCTGCTGCTTTTGGCAATTATCCTACACCGTCTTCCAAGATAGAGCCACTGCCATTGCAGACGGTTGTGAAGAGTAATGAACGAAATTTGAATGGCGTCTTGGGTTTTCCCAGGGAAATGAGTAGCAGCAATGGTGTGGTTGATTGTCAGTTATATAGGAACCGAGAGGTCTCCAAAGTGCAGCCATTCACAGTAGATATGAAACAGAGACAAGACATATTTTCTGAGATACAAAGGAGAAATGGGTTTGAAGCAGTCTCAAGTTTACAGCCGCAGGGAAGGGGGATGGTTGGAATGAATGTAGTGGGAAGAAAAGTTATTGTTGGGGGACCCTGCACTGGTGTTTCCGATCCTGTGGCAGCCATTAAGATGCACTATGCCAAAAGTGACCAGTATGGTGGGCAGACTGGTAGCATCATTGGAGAGGAGGAATCTTGGAGAGGTAAGGGGGACATAGGCAGGTAGCAGATGTGCTCAGAGGGCTTAGAGGCCCTCGGCGGCAAATTTTCTTTGCCGCTATGTATAATAGTTTTTGTGTTGTTCATCAAATGATAGGGCAATGGACGGTTCTCAAAGTCCGTCTTTTTGGTAAAGTATTTTAGGTGTTGTAATGTTGTAGCAGCTTTAATTTGTTGTATTTCATGGAAATACAGAAATAATCTGTGGAAGTTGGAGGAGGTAGTTCCGATTTCTTATCCAATTCTTTCTCGTGCCATGACCTATCGTGCAATTGACCCTTAATGCTTTATTGGGTGCTGTTTTTTTTGGCCCCAAGGGATTTTGTGATTCCTTTCCAGGTGCTCGCTTTTGGAGAAATTCCTAAAGTCAATACTGTTCAAGTGCTGGATATTGTTCTTCCCGTTTTCAATTAGCACTGCAATGAGGTGTTTCTTGATCTTTTGCCCTCATTTCTTTTGTGTTTTTTCATTTTTGCCCTGATTTAGGCGGTCTCATCTAAAATGTATACTGCTGTGCTCGACTTGAATTTCACTGAGGCAGCATGGCCAATGCACAGTTTATTCTGCTTAAATACAGGCCTGAGTGATAATTGGAGTTTTCTTTGGTTTTGGAATTTGTATTTCATGCTGTTTGGCCACTGGAAGCCGAATTCATTTCTGGTGGCAAGTAGGCTGTCATTTTTTACTCACTTTTTGGCAGTGTCGGGGAGTAATAATCTTTTTTAACGAGTAGCAGCTAAAAAGTTATGGTGGAGATTTACCATTCGTGTGAGAGGGAGCATTTCTCCTTAAACCTTTGGTGCATTGGGACAGTTCTCGTAAACCTAGAAAGGGTTTTACATGAATAAAATTAGAACATCAAAGACCTAAATTCACAATCCAGAGCATCATGCATTTTTGTTTAAAACCCAGAAATGGCAAATATGGTACTGCAAGAAATGTGGAATAAAGCAAACTAGTTATGTTGTATCACACAACTTAGTGAAATAACTTTCATCCTCATAATTTTTCCATTAAAGGTGTCTGCAAGCACATGCACCCATGCTGTGTTCTATTCTGGAACTATTTACATAACCAAGAGCTATGGAAATATGGCCATGTCTTAGTACATTAGTCATGATAACGTGATGGCCATTTAAATGGTTCAACGTCTCTACTTCTGTCACTGAAGTATAAATAAAGAAATAATTTTCCAACCTTTGATAGCAAGGCTGTAAGGTATGCCGTCCTTTGCTCTCAAACCTTCTGCAGGCGCATGTTGAATAGTGTTGCTGCTAATGAATGCTGTTCACTTTGGCCTCTCCTCCTGCGCAAGGAGGACAGATGGAAGAGGTGCGGTAATTTTGGTCTCCTGCAATGGCAGTAGTTGTAAACTGACTTTAATGGATATAGATCAGATTTAAGTAGCAGTTAGATTATGCTGCATGGCAATCGTGTGAGTCTGATATTGATAACCAGTGATCCTAAAACCACGAACCATATTGTATACACTAGTCTAGTAAAATTTTGAAGGTCCTGTGAGGAACAAAGAAAAAAGATCCCTCTGAAACCATTTTATGTTTGCGCATGAAATGGCCAATGATGTAGGTCGAGAGTGCAAGAAAAGTCCACATGCCTTGCTAGAATAACAAAATTATGATCACCAAATGGTGAATTGCAAAGTTAGGCACTAATTTCAGATGCAAAACTTTTTTTTATTTTTTAAAGTAATTTCAGATGCAAGACATGAAAGTGAGTTGGCATTTACTTTGTTGTATGAAGAAGCAAATATGATGTTTCTTCATTTATTCTGCTTTTAACGTTTCAAGATCACGTGACGATTACAGCACAATAGGCAGAAGATCATCGACATTAATCGTTAGTAGTATTTAATCTTGGCCTTAGCCGATATATAGGATTATAATAAAAACATGAGTCCTCCACATTTAGAATATCTCGACCCATGGACTGATTTTCTACACGATATTGAGTGGATTAAAACCATGCGGATACTTATGTTACTGCAACGAGGAAAACCAAATCTTTTTGCTAACAAAGAGTACTAAAATGCGTATTCCCTGAATTGATAATTATAAGTTCCCTTCTGAATCCGTAAGCAGCAACTAATTTTGACACACATTCCTAGACTCACCTGATTGGTAGTTGGGTGAGAGAGAACCACTTGATGTGCATGCAAGTAGTAGCCACAGTCTCCTGGAACAGGTTTTGTTGGCCTCTGGTAACCCCTATAAATCAAGAAACGAATAGTCACTTGTAAGTAATTTTTATGGAACTTCGTGTTATCACCCTTTTCTGTTCTCCTCCAAATTACAGTGGCAGCATTCATATTGTCAAACAAAGGAGATCTTTATAGCTGTTTTATGATATGGATTTGACAGACGGTGAAGAGTTATTGCCATAAAGTCGATCCACAATGATCAGAGTAGATCAAGAATACAATACATAACAGGCATCACACCAATCCTTTCCTCACCAAAATCAGAACTTTGTAATGATCACTAATTGTCTTGATAACTCAAACTATTCATATATTCTCCCAAAATTTAGTGTTGGTGCTATGAAAGTTCTCACCAACGCTCCCAAAAGTTATGCAAACATAACACCAATTATGAGATAGGGCATAGTTAATAACCAATGTAAAAGACGTCATCTTCAGGTATAAATAATGAGCCGAACGAGGCCTAACTAGATCAGGCGAGTCTGATAAGTGACCTAAAAGTTGTGTTTGACTTCTGTGAGCTCTCATCTAAGAACATAAAACGTCGTTATGAGAAAAAAATACAGCAGAAAACAGGTAGTGGGATACATACATCTGCTCAGTGATCTAGCTTCCTACCTATATGTTTTCTAGTAATCTACCTACTAGCTAGTAGGAAAAGGTACGACAGAAAAATAGAAAGAAAATTGAGCTTGTAGATAAAACATTTGCGTACCCGTCTTTTGCAAAATTCTTGTCAATAATTTCAGGATCAAAGCACTTTGGTTGTCCACCAGCAACATAAAGAGGATCACCTGGTAGAGGCAAAATCTCAAGCTATATACCAACACAATTAATCCGGACTTTGCACTTCATAACCAGGTAAAGCACACTGACAGCCAAACAAAAAAAAAATATTATATTATACATGTACGGGATGTGACATCCAGAACGCTTTTACAAGGGAAATAGTTTGTCTTCTAGATAATTTCCAGCTCTTAGTTTGTACTTAAGTGCTCTTTTGTATACTTCCTATATACTTGGCTTTGCCTTTTTCACCCTCATCAATGATATTTATATTTTACCTATAAAAAAAAAACTTCTAGATAAAGTGAGGTTTTCTCATGGGAAAGTGCACGAGATCTGCAGTAAAATCTGCTCATGACCTCCCATCGTGTTAGGCATGCAGAAGCTTCATGGTTTACATGTTGACAAAAGATATGTTCCAGTGTTTCAAATTCATAGCATTCTCGTTCATGTTCTTACTGAAAAATGCGCCACTCTTTAAACCAATGATGCAAAAGTAGAGAGCAGAGCTAAAAAGCAATTTGCAGTGATGCTGCTGACAATTACATTATATGTTTTGAAATCTAGTTAGAAAATATTGTATGTTTTTAACAGCTTTACTTCTTTTGATAGGTATGATTAAAAGTACATATAGCCGACAATTACAAAATGCTTAATTCATAAACGAGTATAATGATTGATACTACACAGTAATTGCTCACTACAATATTAAAGAAGTGAAATTTTTCTCAAGTCCAATCTTAAGAATTTATACATCCCATATTTAATGAATCTTAGGCAAGTACTATGATACAAGCAGCAGTTGTAAGGATGAATGTATTGCATAGACAAACTACTTAGTCAGTTAGTTGCGAGGAGGATTGCTTAATGATTAAACGGGAGAAATCAATGCAATTGTCAAAACGTTTTTTAATGTTTTTTTGCTCATATAACATAATGCTTTACTATTTTGATCTTTCAAACTATCCTCCCGGTTTCTTTCTTTCTTTCTTTCAGTAGCTCGCATTTTATATAAGTATGATTACAAAATAACAATAAAATGCAAGGGGTTAAAAAAGGGAAAAAAAGAATTCTACTACATTTTTTTTTTTCTGACTTCAAAATGTACCTAGACAGTCTCACTCCTATGTGGAAACCAAAACACATCATCTCCATGAATTTAATATATTTTTGCAACAGGGTGGCACTTGGGAAGCATACGTGCTCAAAATTAATTAAAATATCATAAAGTTATTAGCACTTCAGACTTTACCTAACAGAGGATGCCCAATGAAAGAAAGATGGATACGGATTTGATGGGGCCTTCCAGACTGAATCTCGACCTGTTAAATATTGTCAGATAATAGAATGTTATTTGTGCTATACAAGAAAAGGAAAAGAACATAAATTCATTTTTTTAATAGGTGGGAAGGAATATAAATTCTTTCATCAAATAATAGTGTTCCCTTTTTTCCCTATCATGAATTCACCAAGTAATTCCTATATACGCAGGTCATCTCCTTATCAGTGCTTGCTAACATTTGAAAATTGGCTTGAAGTTTCCCAGATAGGCCATTGCCTTACATGTGCCAGTGAAGATTATGCAAATTAGTGACACCTCATTCAGCTACCTTTTAGAATTTGTTGACATTTGAAACTCAGGTCCATCATTTTACCTACACAGATTTTTTTTTTTGGTTTTTCCCAATGATTGTAAAATTCGCCTTGCATAATAATGAAATTTCTTTCAATAATATCTTGTCACAAGTGGAATTGAAAATCAAGATTCTTGTTCTGAACCCTAATTTGTTGGGTAAATTACATTTTTGGTCCCCCAAATTTCTTCCTATTTTGATCTCCTTCCTGTCTTTTGCAAAAATTTACCAGAAGACTTTTATCATTGTTTCTATTGTGTTCCTCTGTTCCAAATATATTTCTTGGGTAAAGTAACACTTTTGGTAGCCCAACTGTGAGAAAGTTCAGTTCTCCCCATCTACCGTTGGTGTTAAAGGGGAAACTGGAGCCAACCAAGTGGATTAGAAACCCCTAATAAGGTTGGAGCCTTGGAGGGCCAGGATTCTTTATCGGTTGCTGTTTTAGGAGTCCCTTGATTCTGTTTTTTTTTTTTAAAAAAAAAAAAAAACAAGTGGATATGCCCAAGTTTCACAGAAATGCTCTACTGATGTTGTAAGTTTGAATTAGAGAAACAGTTTATGATCAGTCAAGATATAAAGAATTAAAGCAAGTGGATATGATCACGCATCACCATGCAAATATAAATCATAAACAGGGAGAACCTGCACCAATGTGTTGTTCCCTTGCACATCCCTCTCAACAACAGCAACTTTACTCAGAGCTGGTTTACCTGTTCAAAATAGAAGGTTAAAGGCTGAACATGATATAAAAGATGTACGTGATCGGAAAAAAGAATCAATCTGCCAGCAAAAGATGATAGCAAGTACTCTATCAGTATTTTGATAAGAAAATACCCTATAAAAAAGATATGGGAAAAACCAAGAATAATTTTTTAAACATACATGATATTTGCTTAATAGCAAGCAGATGTTTACTTATAAAAAAAAAACAAAAAGCAGCTGTTATCCAAGAAATTCATTCTTTAAGACGTCACATAATAAATGATATTAACCTGAGGGAGAAGCAACATACAGCCCCTTGGCAACACCAGGATACTGCACCATTCCAATGGGCTGTTTTATAATTACCTGTAATGCAAAAATAACTTTCAGCACATAAAACTGCTAAAGCCGAAATATAGCTGAATATATAACACTCTCTCTCACTCCATCTCTGTATCTATAATTTACAAATAAACCCAGTCCCCATTGACCTTATTCTTCGCCTTATTATTAAAGGGGAGGACATGGCATTTGAGTTGGGTCTCATTGGCAGAGTTTGGAGTTGTATGGGACAATGTTTCCACAAAAAACAAAAGTCTAAACAGGAAGATCATCGGAACTCTTCTCCACAAAAAAAAAAAAAAAAGACAAAGTATATAAGATAACTGGCAAGAGAAGAAAAGATGCATCAAGTGAGAACATTCATTAAAATTATGTTAAGCACCAATGAAGGGAGAAAGTTGATAAATATGACTCAGTAAGGTGGCAGCAACAAGAAGTAAAACAGTTACACCGAGGATTCAATAGTACACACTCCCACACAGATGCATAGATAGGATGAATGGGATATATATATGTATATATATATATATATATATATTGGTAAAGAAGAATGTTATTGACGTATAAGATATGTACATACAATATTTTTTTTGGAAGGGGGGTGGTGGAGCAAAATAGAACAGTCCTTAATATGTAGAATTCTTTGCGTGAACTGCAGTAAAAAATCATATATGGTCTTAACAACCATATGCAGTGAACATTGATGGCTCTTTGAGTCATTGGTCCTATTTGCTTGTAAACATAACCTAGACATAAGAGATTAAAAGCTGGCAATATTATTGTCAGCCAAGACAGATACATACACTTGCACACAAGAGAAGGAAGAGACAATGTCGTGATAGGGTTTACCTTATCATCACTAAGTATACCAGTTACTAGCGCTCTATATATCTTTGTAATTTTTCTTACTTCACAGATCTCCAAATTGGCATTTCTGTGTTTGTGAAATTGCATATTTCATCAGGAACACATGGTGTGACAGAAAATGAAAGCCATCAATAATGCTTAATACAGGACAATATAACACACAATTGACCTGTTTATACTATATCAGGCATTGAAAAAAAAAGGTTGAATATCTACTTATCAAAAAAAAAAAAGGTTGAATATCTGATATTCATCTTTTAATAACTGTACCATTCATGAGTTGTGGGCCTTTCAAGTTGTTGAACAACACAAGGCAAAGTTAGATATTTGTGCCCATATAGTTCCAACTCAAATGAAGGTAATGACTTTTCTAAGTATCTGCATAAGCATCATTGATTTACTTTAGACTATATTTTATGGAATTTTTCAAACCAGAGATTCTTGACCTTGTAGCAGGACCAAATATCTGTTCTATGAAAACTGCCTATTATTATCACACCTCAATTTATTATAAAAATGTTGTCCTTGGCAGCTTTATCAGCATCCTGGAAGCACATACACAGCCTATACAAGCGCTGTCAATCGCATCTCTTTCAAGAATTTTTGTGCCACCTAAGGGTACATTCTAGTTAACATATTGTGATGCATGCCTTTGTGTTGTATTCCGACTTTTTTCTTTTTCAATGGTGCCCCTCCCCCTCACTTCTTCTTCCTTCTTTTCTTTAACCAAAGGATATTTTAAATATTTTGCTAATGGTGAGGTACTTAGCAGCCAAACTTGAGTTCCATGGCCTTTTATTTTCCTTTGGAAATCTCCATAGCCACTAAATAAGTTGGGCTGGCTTGGTTGAAGACTCCTCCTTTGTTAAGGTGATTGAACAAAATCCATACCATAAGATAGATTCCATTTTTGTATGTGACGGTGTTAGAAAGGATGAATCATGAAAACGTATTATTAAATTACTGTTTTCTTAATAAAAAATTCAAACATATTTACCCATGCTAGGAATTCAGATTATGGTGGGGTCATAAGAAATGGCAGTGACTACACAGTACACATGCAGACACAGAAATAGTCATAGTTAATGGACAAATGTGATTGGGGATGTTGGTGCTTTAAGGAGGGTCGGGGACATATGGGGTGAGCCTTTGGAAGTTTATTTGAAAGAGGTGGAAGAGGTTTGCAACACAAATCCTTTGAGAGTTTTTAGCTTAGAGGAAAACAAACAAGCGGCGGTCTCCGATGTGCTGTGTTGTAGCAATGGCACGATGTGTTGGAACCTGACTTTTTCCAGAAATATTCAGGATTGGGAAGTGAATGAGATAACAGATTATTACAGCTTCCTTTACTCCAAACATATGGGGGTAGGAGGGATAGAATGTTGTGGACAAGCTCTGAAAGCAAGATTTTTTCTGTCAAGTCTTTCTACAAGACTTTGCAAGACCAACAGCCTGTTGTTTTCCCTTGGAAGGCCATATGGAGAGCTCCGGCACCTTAAAGTGGCTTTCTTTATTTGGATAGCAGCAGCCTTAGGCAATATTTTGACCACTGACAACTTAAGAAAAAGAGGTATGACTGTCGTGGAGTGGTGCTACTTGTGTAAGAAAAATGGTGAATCGATCGACCATATTTTCTTACATTGTGAAGTGGCAAAGGAGCTATGGGATGGAATACTTAGGAGGGCTGGTATATTCTGGGTTATGCCCAAGAGCGTTGTAGAGCTACTTGCATGCTAGAATAGGTACCATCAATGCGCTAAGCTGGCTGCGACATGGAGAATGATCCCTCTATGTCTTTTGTGGTGCCTTTGGATGGAAAGAAATGAGAGATGCTTCGACAACAAAGAAAGGACTGAGGGGGAAATTTGGAACTTTTTGTATTTTCTTTGATTCAATGGTTTTCTGCCATTGTACTAAAGGGAGGGGATGTTCATGAGTTCTTGAGTTCTTTTCATCTTATTAGTGTGTAACTAGGTGTCTCTTCTGTATACCCCCCGTGTACATGAGCTTTGTCTAGTTGCTTTTATTCAATAAAGATTATTACTTATCAAAAAAAAAGTTAATGGAAAAATGAACTATCAGTCAGTAGATAAAAGATAACAAGATCTCTAATGGAAAAAACAAACTATCAATAGAAAGAAGATTATGATCATGACTGGCCAATACAGAAACTATAAGCAGGCAAAAGCAGAATGAAAATGGTGATTTCTTCAAACCTATTGCCTTCAATACTAGATGTCCCATCGGCAAAGTATGCTGCAAGGTGTGTTTTGGCAAGCTTCGTCTTGGCACAAAGCAATATCCCTATAACAAAATCAAACCAGCAAAGGAGAATATAAAGGCAGTATCATCAGCAGTTGCTTTGTCACCATGAAAGCAAATATGTTTACTGGAACAGTAGGACCATAAAGTGAGAACGTTATCAGAGATAGAGGAGAAAGAAATATCTACAAAAGATAAAATACAACAGTAGAACCTGTATAAGGACATGGCAGTTTTTTTTTAGGAAGATGGATAAGTGGAATCAGCCTGTCGGATCAATTGCTAAAGAATCATGGGCCTGGCAAAGGGCCAGGGTAGGCTGGGTCATCTTGCGTGAAGTTGGTCCAAAGTGGAAAACAAAAACAAGCAGGCAGACTGGGGAGATTATGAAAAAGGCTGAGGAGGGGCAACGAAAGCCCAATTGCTAAAGAATCACGGGCCTGGCAAGGGCCAGGGTAGGCTGGGTCATCTTGCATGAAGTTGTCCAAAGGGGAAAACAAAAACAAGCAGGCAGACCAGGAGATTATGAAAAACACGGAGGTGGGCCAATGAAAAATGTTTTGTTTGCAATGAAAACAAAGAGCAGGTAGACTGGCATTTCAAGGCCAATTTGATTTGGGAGCGCATCCTTGAAAAGGAAAAGGAGGAAAAGGGATTTATTTATCCAAGTGAGATGATTACTTTGATTAAGATTTTTCAAATTCACCCACCTGTTTGAGGTCTTTAGTCCCTTTTGCCAGTGTAACCAATCAGATCGAAAAGTTACAAATAGATTTTTCATGGGGCGGAATGGGAGAGGTCTGCTCCCCAATTTTTAAGTGTGGTTTGGGTAATAAGAAATTGTTCACATTCAACCAAGCCCTCCTAAATTAGTGGCTAGGGCGGTATGCCCATGAAATATGTATCATGTGGAGAGAAGCGATTGACATGAAGTATGGCAGTGTTTTGGGTGATTGGAACTCTATGAATGAGACTATGAGGTTGGACTATGGAAAAACATCAAAACAGGCTGGAGGTTCTCATGACATATCATATATGAGTTGAGTAATGGTTCTGAGATAATGTTTTGGCATGATGGTGTAAAGATCAGCCTCTAAAAGAGGCATATTCAAATCAGTTTCACACTGTTCAGGCTAAGGATGCATCAGAAGCAGATTATTTAGAATCCCCAAACATGTCTCCTCAATTGCAGTGGACTTTATCAGAACAATATAAGATTGGGAGATGAATCTCTTCGACTTATTCTATGCTCTACTATGTCCCTCTCAGTTGAGACAGGATGGGAAAGAAGAAATGTGCTAGACCATATCTAAGAGAGCCAGGGAGGGGTGTTCAAAGTCAAGTTGTTCTATAATGCATGGATCCCTCATGATAGTAGTAGGTTCAATGAAAGTCCAACGACTGCTCTAGGGATGATGAATCTGTGGATCACTTCATCTCCATTGTGATATAACAAGCACTTTGTAGCAAACAGTTTTTGGTCTGTTTAGGCTAGATCAAGTGATGCCTAGATGTGTGGCATATTTACCAGCGTGCTAATAAGGAGAAGTTGAAAATGATCACATCTGACTCTTGGAGAATGATTATGATATGTTTAATGTGGTGCATATGGCAAGAAAGAAACAGTTGGAGTTTCAAAGCACCACAAGGACAATGGAGGAACTCAAAACTTTCGTCTTTTATGCACTATACAATTAGATTATTGCCCGCTTATGTTTATCTAAATTTAGCTTCCGAAATTTTCTTGACCTCTTATACTTCCACAAAGAAGAATCTGATGTATACTCCTTTGTGTAATTGCATATTGCCTCCTAATCATTAATAAAATTTAATTTACTTGCCAATAAATAGTAAGTACCATTTCCTTAGGAATTATACCCCAATTGTACCCGTACTGTGATATTTAGCATCATGAAATCCATAAGTAATGACAATCAATCATGAGTTAAGTTTTGAGTTGAAGTGTGAGACTTAAACCACATAGCCTAAAAATCAAAAGATTTATGTCCATAATTTGAACTCTCTCTCTAGTGTTATTCTGATTCTGCATTGATCACTACCTTTGTTAAGTGAATTGCCCTCAATCAACACCCAGCCCTCTTATTGGTAGCTTGAATCATAAAGTTTATGAAATAGATTTTAATTATACTCATTTACGCAGCTCTGCCTAAACAAACTATGCCAAGGTGATGGAAATTTTGATTTTGGTTATGTTATTCAGCAACACGATTCATGGTCTAACCTGAAGTGCCCCTTCCCAGGCGATGAACAGGAACAGGCTGTGATTCTTGGCGTGCAAGAGAAGAGCCCTGCTTGCTTGCCCACCACTGAAGCTGTGTTAAAGCTGTCCGTTGCTGGAAAAGGCCACCAGGTAAAACTTGTAGGCCAGAAGGCTTATTAAGGGCAACCTGAGAAAGTAAGAATGAAAGGAAAATGATCCGTAATATTGGTAATAGTAAAAAGAAAGAATCTCATATCACTTAACGCAGAAACTCTGCTGTTTCAACTAGTTAAAAAATTGTTTTTTAAAAAAACTATTAAAATAACGCTGTTTCAACTAGTTAAAAAATTGTATTCTTAAAAAACTATTAAAATAAAAGTCTAAATGGCAGCCAGAAAAAATAAAATTTAAAATGTAAACAATTCCACATTCTTAATACCCGAATTTGAAGGAAAATAATAAATCCTTGACCTGGAACCAAAAACATAATACATTTTTTTTGATAAGTAAAAAATTGTATTGATAGAATAGACAAAGCTCAAGTACACAAGATGGTATACAAGAGACAAAACCTAACTGGGTTGAAGATGGGTACCTGAGCTTTGCCTATTCTATCAACAAGTTCATCCCATAAAAACTTCGGTTACTATTAACATTTGGTCCATAGACACCTGCAAAGGCTACAAAAAATTATCCACCATAGATTTAAAAGAAACAGCCACTGAATATTCTCCAACACAATCCTCAATTTTCTCCACCACTCTTTTATCCCACATCACAAGAATACTGTCTGAGGCCCCGTTCGAAGCCAAATACACCCAATAACATAAAGACAACTCCAAACAATTCTCACTAAGTTTTTAGAAATTTTTTTCAATTTTGTTTCTTGCAGACAAACAATATCCACCTTCCATACTTTGAATAAGTTATTAATGCGCCTACGCTTATTAGTATCATTTAGCCCTCTCACATTCCAGGATACAATTTTTTGCTTCATAAAGACAAGATAGTTCACTTTCCTTTTGAACGGCTACGACTTGTACTACCCTTGTTCAAGGACTAGGTTAGTCACTTGAGCTCCCTGTGTACCTTGGGCTTTGATTTCTTGGACTGATTGTGCCTTGTGTCTATGATAGTGAGAAGAGTCATAAACTGGTTCTCATACCCAACACACTTCATGCCAATACAGTTATGGATCATCTTAATACTGCTAAGTACCCAATCATATACATAAAATTTAGGAGGTACCTCACAGTTAAGGGGGAATAGCTCACTGGCTCCAAATGTCCCCTCGGACAGAGAGGAGTCACCCCTCTCAACCATGGCACTAGAATTGCAGACCACAGTGTCATCACTGTCATCAACTTCCACTGATAAAGCCTCCAAATGCTCTACAGTTAATGGGGATGCCTCAAACTAGACCTCTACACCCTCCCTGGTGGTTGTTGGCTCCATCTAGCCACGAAGGAGGAGCGCCCATGAATTTTGGGTGTCGGGAGTTGACATCGGCGCTATTGGTGTTAAGAGTAACCCTAACTCCTTACTTTGGGACAACGTCGAGCCTTCCTCCGACGTCGCTGGCAGTTTCAGCCCCACCGGCGAGAATCCCAGCTTCGGCAGGTTAGGTCCCGTTGGGATCACCAGCACTGGCGAAGAGGGCCACTGAACTACCCTTTGCGATGGCTGAAATGATACATCGAACCTCCAAGCTTCGAAAGAGGCCTCGAGCCCAATAGGCTTAGCTGGGCCAATGTTGCGAGTCTGGGTTTATGGGTTCAAACTTGTTCCCAACCCGTTGAAGGCTAGGCTTGCTGAATTAGGCCCAACTGATTTCCAAGCCTTCTCCAAACTTGACTCTCCCATGTCCAAGCCCGACCCCTTTAAAACACTAGTCTCAACGCACCGTTTTGTTATTTTGTATCTCAACCATCTGCTTTTCCAACACAATTATCATCCTTAACAAATTTTCCTTATTTAGACAGGCATCCCTGTCAACTTCCCCTCCTTTCTGAATCCCGACCTCAAAGAAGCCATCCAGCGAGCAGGGATTTCTCGAGCCCCATCTACCACTTTCGACTGCTGCAGCGCCTCACAGTAAGACCTAAAAGACCGAGATGGGGGTTTCAGCACCTGCGGCAACCTGAAAGGCCGCCATGGTCCCCCCCCCCCCCCCCCACAACAAAAAAAAAAAAAACAGAGAGCTCCATTATCGTTGCTTCTCCAACCCCCGCCAAATCTCCTTGCCGACACCATCAACATACCCTGACGTCTCAGGCCGAACTCCGACAAGGTGAAAAACCTCCCATAAGAGTTATGCTGTCTCTGCAACACCAACACTTGAGCCCCCTTTCTTCGCGTTTTAACGAACTCAGAAGAATCCTTTGAAGCTATACCTTACTTCACCATGACAGCCAGCCATACCAGAGTTTCATAGTCAATAAGATGTTTCACAAAACGATGGCTACTCTCTGTCTACTCTCTGTTATCCTCCACCATTTATCAGTTTCCTTCTGAAACTCGAAGCATTTGTGTTTAATGATAACGTTTCTAATCGATCCCATTATAACTATCAAGCGTAGAAACAAAGGAAAAAAACTACCTAAACACCAAAGCAGTCACCAGCAACAAACGAGAAAGCCACAGCTACAAACAAAACCATGGTTTCTGCTCAAGAGTACGGAGAGAAAAAGAGAAATATATACATAATACACACACACGTACATACCATATCATCATCTTCATATAAAACTTCGAGCAGGTATGGGGCCTGAGGCTCTCTCCAAGGAAGTCTGTGGTAGACAAGCTCCGAACCAACTCTAGTAATTGGATGACATAGAATTCAACCAAGAAAAAGCAACGTTAGGAATTTCTCGAGCACAAAGTTTGTCGATTATTCAGAGTCAAATTTTCGGTAAAAGAACCTGAGGATTGTGTTGGGATCAGTATCAACTCGACCATCGACTGTAATCTGTGCAAACCAGCAAACGCAAGGATTTCGACAGTAACTATATTTGCTGAAATCATTCTCAGAAACAATACTTTTTCGGAGTTGGATGATCGAACCTGTCCACTCTCACAATTCGCTGCACCCAACTGCTCAATAAATTTTCGTTGTTAATGATCATCTGGTTGTTTCTCTAGTAAACAGCAGGGAGGGAGAGAGATGTTGATCGAATTTTATGAATTTATTTAGTTATCATTTTCCTTCAATGCCTAAGCAACCAAACTGCATCCACTTGTAATTTGGAAAAAAAAAAAAGCAACTAATGCCCCGAAATTGGATTGGATAGAATATCAAAATTATCAATAAGCATACAGCTTACCCTAGCCGAGGGGCTGAATTATTGTATTTACCAGAGTAGAACTCTATCAGCGTCAATTCTGTGAATCAAACGCACATTATTCAAGGTCAAAATAAGAAAAGAGAGAGAGAGAAAAAAAGATCATCTTCGATCCTAAAACTTTATAACAGTTACGGATCTCAGAAAATTTGAAATATTTAAACGAGCTTAAGAGAAAAAGGAAAAAACAAAGAAAAAAAACATAATTTTGTAATTTTCTTTTTCATTCACTTGGTCTTCTCAGCAATCTAGCTTGTCATTGATTCTAATACAGTATGTCCATAGGAAATGAGAGGACCGGAATCGGAGGGCCGAACGACGTCGTTGTAGAACAAGCCATCGTTGAGATCGGGCCAGGGCAATCCGAATGTCTGAGGCTGATGCCTTTCTGGAGGGTTTGTCATGGCACTGTAATGGACCCGATGGACTTCGTTTGGTTAGTTGAAAAGTGAAGGAAAACGAAAAGAAAAAACGGAAGTTCAAGAAAATACAACTGCCTTTCCGGGAAAGCCGAAATCCAAGTTTTTTCTCAACAAAATTATTCTGTGAAGACTTTAGGCCTTTTTATTACAAGTCTAGGAACCTCAAGCAACTCCTAATCAATCAGCTCACAGTTCGGACGGTGAGGGACGAGCTTGAGCTTGGCGCCGTTGAAGGTGAATATGGTTTTCCGTTAAGAGTTCGCTTCGAAGGAGAATGTCAAAGCGCCTGGTTACTAGATCGGACGGTGATGGTCTATCACTAATTCACTATAGACTTGAACGAGATCACCGTCCGAGACTCCGAAGTTTCGACCTTCCAATCTTGGGCATTTTGAGTTTCTAGCCTGAATCTGTTTGATTCATAGGTCAGCCCAATCCATATGGTGTTGGGCTGAAGGTGTGACCTTCAAATTAGCTAGGCCGGGTAATCATTATATGAGAATTATTAGCTTTTCTTTGTTTTTTTTTTCCTGGTCTGAATTGTTTGTGAAAAAAAAAAAAAAAAAAATGCACATCGGCTGTTCAACGCCAGACCAAGTCAAAATGTCAAAGATATATGATGGATAAAGTATTAGTTGATCAGCTCGCAATAAAAATTCAATTGAAATGGGCTGTCAAAGAATCATGTAGGCCAGTTGGTCGGCTTCGTTGAAATTTCCACGGGTAGGGGTGTTCATCCAGGCCGAGTTGTACCCGGCCCGATTTAAAATTTTATTTATTTCTTAACATTTTTGAATTTTTTTTGTAAAAATGTTTAAGGAAATTTGAATCCGGGTTCCGGATTCCCAAATCCGGAACCCAGATGGACACCCCAATCCACGGGGATTGATGTTATACCTACTGGCTACTGCACCACGCATAATTTGCAGCAAACCTGATCAGTTCCAATCATGAAAACAAAGCAGAAATAAGTAAACCATTTTCATGGTCTTTCATTTATTCCATTATTTGCCGAGAAGTATCCTCAATAAGAACAAAGAGCCAAAACAATATGAAACAGCAACCAGAATTTGTTGAACACAGAATAACACCTTGTAATAAACAAGGATATAACATACGATGAATAACTTGTGAAAGTCTTTTTAGCAATAAACATCTGCTGGAGAAGAAGACCCAGACAACTCAAGGGAAACTGGATTCCAGTTCACAATTTCACCACAATGTCCACCTCTTGATTTAACCACACTTGGCTGAATTGACCCAGCAGGTGCTCCTGCAAGAACCAATTTCTTTGCAGCTACTGCCTTCATCCGGTGACGTTCTGCTCTCGATCCAATGACCTGTCCTAACACTGATGCTGCAATGGTAAAAGCCATAGCTGCTTTGGGCATCAACACAGACTTCCTCAGCATACCTATGAATGGAACAGCCGCATGAACTGCAACGAACCAGGATGGTGAGAATTTCTCGGTGTGTTCTCTCCATATCCCTAAAGGAACATTTGCTGCCATGCCCAGTAATCCAATCACAAGTACTTTTGCAGGCAGGGGTTGTGGCCGGAGGTTCTTTGCAAAAGCAGTTTGTGCTATAGCTGCTCGGGCTGCAACTATTGCAGGTGGGCACTTGAATTTCATACCTGGAGGGGGCTGAAATGCCTTAGCAACTAGGGGAAGAACATTGCTAACTGCTCGATAGGACTTTGCGATAGGGCAATTTCCAGTTTGAAGCCACTCGTTGCTCAATGCCTCATGCTTTGAATTTCCTCCCTGAAAGATGATCGTACAAATCATCAAGAGATAAGTAAATGAGAAACATGAATAATGATGTAAGTTCAATCAAAAGCAATGAGCTGCTTTGGCAAGCGATATGAAGTATACTGAGACATTCTAAGAATTTCAGAGAACTTAAATTCACCGTGCCGTGTAGCATGGATAAAAAAGTTCCCCAGGTAATAACTTAAACCTTGCTTTGAATTTTATATAACAGAATTATATGTGAAAATCCTAATTTGAATAGATCTAATTTTTTTTTTTTTTTTTATTTTTTTTTTTTATATATAGGTATATAGTTTGAGTTTGAACTAAAAGGACAATAAATTACCTGTGAAGAAGACTCTTTCTTGGATGACTTGGATTTTCTTTTCTGACTCTTCCACTTCTCAGAAAATGAATCAAAACTGAAAGGTCCTCCAGGTCCAAAGGATGACAGGCTGATAGTGGCTGCCTTAGCCGCTAAAGGATTGAACTGGGCTGGAACTTGCTCAGGCACTACTTTCTCAGAACTCACAAATGATTTTGCAGAGAGGGGGACTACTCCGTCGCACCCGTGGAAAAGCCTAAATGCCATATCAAAATTGGGACCATCTTCAAAAATGGGACCTTTGGCTCCACGTACCTGAGCAGGAAAAAGTTAAAGAACACAGAAGAATTCAGAATTGAACAAGCATGGAAAAGACAAACTGAAGCATAGTATGCCAGCGCAAGACATGCAGGCATAGGTTTGAAATTAATAGCTGGGTCTGCATCACGAAGAGACAACTCAAGAAGACATCAGTTTCAAGCTAAATATTAAGTCAATAAAATTGTGCACAGAAAGATGAGATAGGAATACCTTTCAATCTAATACTAACAGACACCCATATTACAGATGTATTAAATGAAACAGCAAGCTATTGAAAATGGATAACTCACAGGCATTGGGAAAGCCAGGGACGATGAGAAGGAGAAGTTAGTCGGTTCATTGATGTTTCTTAAGAATGGACATCTAAGCATGTCCAGCTGGGAAGGTGTAGACTCTTCATTTAGGTTTCTGAAGAAAAATTCCATACCAATTAAACAACGAAGTGTCCTGCACATAAACAAAGGAAAATCAAGATTTGTCAAGGGAAAGAGCATAAAAAAATTCAAATCAAGTGCTACAGTAAGAAATGCAACTGATTGAAGGTGACATCAACTAAAGAAATTAATGCCCATTATGACTTTTCATCTAAAACTTGTTATACAGCCACAAGCTCGAGCTCAAGGGTGTGTGAAATTAAAAAAAAAAAAACTAGCGTCAGAAGCATAAATTATCATAAGGAAACAAATTGAGAGAGAGAGAGAGAGAGAGAGAGAGAGGGAAGAATCAATTGCAGTGACTAACCCAGAAAAAATGAAATCCCAAGGACCCAACTAAATATTAAAATATCGTGAAATCCCTTTCGTAACCACCAAAATTACGCATGAAACAAAGTTTCTGAAACCCAATTCAAAACCCATCTCGCAATCCCAAAGTGATCATGCCTTACGTGTCTAAAAAGATATCCAATTACAAGTCGCACCCAAATCTCCTTATTATCAATCTCCTGCCGAAATCCTTCAATTCAGAATAGAGTAAACCTCAAGGCCACAGGCCTACAGCAGATATGCAAGAGAGAAAATTTTCCATCTTACTCTACAGAAAAACCCAAAAAAAATCAGGAGCGTGTATTACGAGAGAATTGATTTTGAACGAAAAAAATCCGAAACCAAAAATCTACTACCAATATTACACATATCACGCAAACTGAATGTACAGCTCTCAGAGATAGAAGTAAAGTTCTAGACATACAATAAAAATGGGAAAAGAAGACCTGGAAGCTAAAAATAAAAATCTAAAACAAACAAATAATGAATTGCGCGTTGAAATGGTAACGGTCCTCGATATCACGAACCCAGTAAGAAATGATGATTAGAGGAAGATTATAGACATATTCACCTCGAAAGGCTTGGAAGGGGAAAGAGGATCACCGCCGGCCGATTACTGGAACAAAAGCAGGAGAAGCGAGAGAAGACAAGAAGGAACAAAGATAGGAATCGGATAGTGGTAGGTGTGAACAATGAAAGATGGTTAGACGATAATAGAATGCTTTTTCTTTATTTCTTTATTTGGTGAGAGAGGGAGAGGGAGAGGGAGAGAGAGACGCCGTGCTATGCACACGCCCTTTATCACGCCGTGGTCCACACACGCCCTTGGCTTTGTTGATAGGCCGCCGAGAGAGAGAGAGAGAGAGAGAGAGAGGAGAGAGAGAGAGAAGCGCTTACCAAGTTGGAGAATGGGGAGGGTCAGCGACTCAGCGCATACACTTCGTTTAGATTTACTGGTTGTTTATTCAAGAGACAGATTGGGCTCAAAACACGTTGCATAGAAATTTAGAACTTTTATATATACAAGACATTTTTTCAATTTTTATATATATATATATATTGTTATGAAACTTAAAAAAAAGAACTACTATTACAAAAAAGAAATAAGAAATTCTCTCTGAAACTCTTAAGAACTGAAACTTTCTTTCTCTCTATATTTTCTTATGAATTTCATTACAACTGAAGGCCCTATTTATAGGCTTTGAAATTACTATGCAAGTTACTATGCAAGTCACTATGCAAGTCACTATGTAGAATTTAAAATAATAGTGGTGGGGTCATTCACATAATTTAGTGGTGGGACAGGGGCGGCTGATAAATTTCGTTCGTTCATTTCACTCCCCCTTGAATGACCGCCAATAAGGAATCTGCCTCGTTAAAACCTTGCCAAGTAAAAACCCAGTGGGAAGAAAAACCAATGGCGAAGGAAAAAGAGTACAGTCTTCTTATGTATCCACAAGTGCTTTAAGATTGCCTCATTAAAACCTTGCAGAGGAAAACCCCGTGGGACAAAACCTCAGCGAAGGAAAAAGAGTACAATCAGCACATTTACTCCCCCTGAAAAGTGCATGACAAAAGATCTTTGAGTCTTCGCATTCCAATGTTATGCACAATCTTCTTGAATGTGGAAGTTGGTAACGCCTTTGTGAATAAATCTGCCAGATTATCACTAGATCGTATCTGCTTGACATCAATTTCACCTTTCTCTTGAAGTTCATGAGTATAAAAGAATTTCGGTGAAATATGTTTGGTTCTGTCACCTTTGATATATCCTCCTCTGATTTGAGTGATACAAGCAGTAGTATTATCTTCATATAAGATTGTTGGGCTATTATTGATCATGGGAAGTCCACACTTTTCCTGGATATGTTGAATAACTGATCTCAACCAAATACACTCTCGACTTGCTTCATGAATAGCAATGATCTCTGAGTGATTTGAAGAGGTAGCAGATAGTGTCTGCTTAACAGATCTCCATGATATGGCAGTATCTCCATAAGTAAATAAATATCCAGTTTGAGATCTACCTCTGTGTGGATCTGAAAGATAACCTGCATCTGCATACCCAATCAATTCTGGACTTGAACCACGTTGATAAAATAATCCCATATCAACCGTACCATGAAGGTAACGAAGGACATGTTTAATGCCATTCCAATGCCTTCGAGTTGGTGCAGAACTATATCTTGCAAGCAGATTAACTGAGAATGTAATATCTGGTCTAGTGCAATTTGCAAGATACATCAAAGCTCTAATTGCACTGAGATATGGTACTTCAGGACCAAGAATTTCTTCATCGTCATCACAAGGACGGAATGGATCTTTCTTCACATCAAGTGTTCGAACAATCATTGGAGTACTCAGAGGATGAGATTTGTCCATATAAAAATGCTTTAGGACTTTCTCAGTATACATGGACTGATGAATAAAAATTCCATTTGGCAAGTGCTCAAGCTGCAGGCCGAGACAAAGTTTTGTTTTGCCAAGATCTTTCATTTCAAATTCATTCTTTAAATATATAGCGGTTTTTGATATCTCTCCAGGAGTTCCCACAATATTTAAATCATCAACATAAACCGCAATAATGACAAATCCGGATTCTGATTTCTTAATAAAAACACATGGGCATATAGGATTATTCTCAAATCCTTCTTTTAATAGATATTCGCTTAAACGATTATACCACATGCGTCCGGATTGCTTCAACCCATATAAAGATCTTTGTAGTCTGATTGAGTACATATTTCTAGATGTACTTGTAGATGCTTCAGGCATCTTATATCCTTCAGGGATTTTCATATATATGTCATGGTCTAAGGATCCATATAAATATGCAGTGACCACATCCATTAACCGCATTTCTAATCCTTTTGTAACAACCAGACTAATCAAAAATCTAAATGTGATTGCATCCATAACGGGAGAGTATGTTTCTTCATAATCAATCCCGGGTTTTTGCAGGAAACCTTGTGCAACAAGCCGTGCTTTGTATCGCACAATTTCATTTTTCTCATTACGTTTTCGTACAAATACCCACTTATATCCAACAGGCATTACACCCTTTGGTGTTTGGACAACAGGTCCAAATACTTCTCGTTTTGCTAGCGAATTTAATTCAGCTTCAATAGCTGTTTTCCATTTTGGCCAATCATTTCTACGTCGACATTCTTCGACGCTTTTTGGCTCACTTTCTTCATTACTTCTGGTAATGTCAAGGGCCATTTTATATGAAAATATGTTGTCGACAACAGTTTTATTTCTATCCAGAATTTCTCCAATTTTCATGAAATGTATTGAGATCTCATTATTTTCAGGTACCTGTTCCTCTTCAGGGGAAAACATTTCATGACACACCTCTTCAGGAGGTCCCTTTTTAGGAGATTTATACTCTTCAAGAGTTTCCTCTTCAGGAGGTTCTGGAATAGAAGATTTAAGCTCTTTAGGAGCACCAATTATATTTGTGGCCTGTATTGTGGGTACGTGTTCTTCAGGAACGTCAAATTCATTTTGTATTCTTTTCCTTCTGGGAATTTTGTCTTTTGCACCAATAGGTCTTCCACGCTTCAGGCGTGTTTTAGATTCACCTATTGCTGCTTTGACAATTTGTCCTTCAGGGGCTTCAATCCTTGCTGGAGTATTAACAGCAGGAATATAAGATTTTACTACACCTTTAGTGTCAGTAAATACATCCGGTAACTGATTTGCAACATTTTGCAAATGAATAATCCTTTGAACTTCCCGTTTACATTCATTTGTAGGAGGATCAAAATGAGACAGGGTCTTATTATCCCAAGTAATATCTTGTCGTACTTCAGGCACCGACTTTTCTTTACCCATTAACGGAAAATTTGATTCGTCAAAATGACAATCTTCAAAACGTGCTTTAAACATATCCCCTGTAAGGGGTTCAAGGTATCTAATAATGGATGGAGAATCAAAACCAACATATATCCCAAGTCTACGTTGAGGGCCCATTTTTGTACGTTGTGGAGGTACAATTGGAACATATACAGCACATCCAAAAATACGATGAGAAATATTTGGTTGTTGACCAAATGCAAGCTGTAATGGAGAATATTTATGATATGCAGATGGTCTAATGCGAATTAGAGATGCTGCATGAAGTATAGCATGTCCCCAAACAGAAATAGGTAGTCTTGATTTCATAAGTAAAGGTCTAGCGATTAGTTGAAGCCTTTTGATCAAAAACTCTGCTAAACCGTTTTGTGTGTGTGTATGGGCAACAGGATGTTCAACATCTATTCCTATTGACATGCAATAATCATCAAAAACTTGAGATGAAAATTCACCTGCATTATCCAATCGAATGGTCTTAATCGGATACTCAGGAAATTGTGCTCGTAGTTTAATTATCTGAGCAAGAAGTCTAGCAAATGCAACATTTCTAGTGGAAAGAAGACAAACATGTGACCATCGACTAGATGCATCAATTAGAACCATAAAATATCTAAATGGTCCACTTGATGGATGAATAGGCCCACATATATCTCCGTGAATCCTTTGTAAAAAGGATGGAGATTCAACAATGACTTTTAAGGGAGATGGTCTAATAATTAACTTACCTTGAGAACATGCAGAGCACGGAGATTCATTGGGTAGAAATATCTTTTGATTCTTTAAGGGATGCCCATGCGAATTTTCAATAATTCGTCTCATCATTATAGAACCCGGATGTCCAAGGCGATCATGCCAAGTCATAAATACTTTAGGGTCAATGCACTTCTGGTGCATTACCACATATGATTCAATTGTTCTCATTTTTGTATAATACAATCCAGAACATAGAGCAGACAGTTTTTCTAATACGAGCTTCTCGCCCGATACTGTTTTAGTAATAAGAAGATGCTCTTTACTGCCTTCATTGGTCATTTCAATATGGTAATCATTACGACGTATATCTTTGAAACTCAATAAATTTCTTCTGGATTGTGAAGAGAATAGAGCATCATCAATACAAAATTTGATGCCATTAGGCAACACAATATAAGCTCTTCCGGAGCCCTCAATTAAATCAGATGAACCTGATATAGTATGGACATAGGCTTTACTTAGTGTTAGATTTTGAAAATATTTCTTTTCTTTGAGAATTGTGTGAGTTGTAGCACTGTCAGCCAGACATATATCTTTATCATTCAACTCAGAGATAAAAAGCTCATCAATGTGATTCATGATTCTACAAAATATACAAAACTTTATTACTAATAGAAAGAAAATACATTAATTAAGTGGAACACTTCCATCTCCAATTAAGTGTTCAATACTACCATCAGGATGATTAAAGAAATCAGATACATCAAGATGAGTAACGTCTATATCTACTGAATCTAATAAATCATCTGATGGTTCTACTAAATTTGTTTCATGCACTTTATTCTTTCCTTTAATAGAAGCTTGATATAAATCAGCTAAGTGCCTGGCCGTACGACAGGTACGTGACCAATGTCCAGTCATTCCACATCTATGGCACACCTCTTCACTTTTCTTTGAAGAATTATTCTGAGGATTTTTACCCCTTTCTGAATTGTACCACTTCTGGTGATATGGTATATTATAATCCCTTTTAATGTTGTCACTCCTGGGACCATCATTTCTATAATTTTTCCTACCACGTCCACGCCTCCGATTTCTTCTAAAGGATGCACCATTCACTTCTGGGAATGATGCAAACCTATTACCATTCACTTCAGGGAATGATATTGAGCCAGTAGGGCGTGACTGGTGGATTTCTAATAAGAGCTCATTATTCTGCTCAGCTACTAGAAGACATGATATAAGTTCAGAATATTTCTTGAACTTTCTCTCCCGATACTGCTGCTGCAGGAGCACATTCGAGGCATGAAATGTAGTAAAAGTCTTCTCTAGCATATCTTCATCGGTGATTTTCTCACCGCATAATTTTAATACTGAGCTTATTTTAAAAAGTGCGGAATTATACTCACTAACACTTTTAAAATCTTGCAACCTCAGGTGCATCCATTGAGAACGAGCTCTTGGGAGGATGACAGTCTTCTGGTGTTCATACCTCTCCCTTAAATTGTTCCACAAAATATAGGGATCTTTTACTGTGAGATATTCAGTTTTCAATTCTTCATGAAGATAGTGGCGAAGGAAAATCATTGCTTTAGCACGTTCCTGCAGGGATGCTTGATTTCCTTCTTTAATAGTTTCTCCCAGGTTCATTGCATCAAGATGTATTTCAGCATCAAGTATCCAGGATAAATAATTTTTTCCAGATATATCAAGAGCAACAAATTCCAATTTTGTAAGATTTGCCATTTTCTACACATATAAATAATAAATATGTGTATCTCAGAAAATATATTTATAAATTCACACAGATAATCATCAATAAAATATATCAAAGATTTCAAATAATATATTGAAAAACTTACAGAGGAATAAGGCCACTAGCTTCAGAATTGGTAGAACCGTCGTGCTGATAACGTGTTATGAAACTTAAAGAAAGGAACTACTATTACAAAAGAGAAATAAGAAATTCTCTCTGAAACTCTTAAGAACTGAAACTTTCTTTCTCTCTATATTTTCTTATGAATTTCATTACAACTGAAGGCCCTATTTATAGGCTTTGAAATTACTATGCAAGTTACTATGCAAGTCACTATGCAAGTCACTATGTAGAATTTAAAATAATAGTGGTGGGATCATTCACATAATTTAGTGGTGGGACAAGGGCGACTGATAAATTTCGTTCGTTCATTTCATATATATTATAATTATATTTTTTCAATTTTTTTGGGATCAAATAGAATTGAGGAACGTGTTAGGTACTCGCTGGCCCGCCTGTCTGAAAGTATCCTTGTTAGTTGTTACCCACCTCAGAGTTGGTATTGATCGATAATAAATAAAATAAAAAAAATGGTGTGGACAAGTGCGTTTGGCTTTGGATGGGGTCATGCTTTTAGGCTAATAGTTTTTACATAATGGATGTGTACTTCATTGTGGTCATCACCTACACCGCTAGATGATAGAAATCCAAAACTTACCGTCTAGACTTGGAATGGTTAGGTGTGTACAAAGTAGTAGTTTTCCCGATTCTGAAGATGGAAATTCAAGAGACTTTGGGGGCAACATTGGGCCAAAAAAAATCCACTTTCTCTTAGGCCCTCACACGGCTACATACAGCTTTAGAATTGCATTTGCTTTGTACATAAAACTCGAGAGAATGGAGTAGCCCATCATCTTTTCATGCTTGCATTGACGAAAACATTATAAATTCTCTATAAAATTAAAGGCATTGTCGTCTGAAAGAAAGGGAAACAAAAATAGGTAGTGCTGGTTATCAGCTTATATAATTCAGTGCCAAAATTCTCCATATGGAGTATATCTATAATCTGTGACCTATTTGGGAGTTATCTCTTCATTTGTTCTCCGGTATTCCGGCTTCAGCTCATAAGATCCTTGGTTAGCTCCCTTGTTATTGTAAACACACAGGTCTTTGAGTATGTCTTTCATAAATTGCTGCAGAAAGACAAAAAAATCAATTCTACAATCACATGGGAGAGAACACAGATAAGAACAATAAATACAAGGAAGAAAATCAAAAGTAATTATCAACGTTGGCCCACAAAAAATCCAGTTGGTTTCCTATCAATCACTCTCTTTGCCGAGAATAAAGTTTTCCCCCAAAATGGATTACAGGAAAATCGTCCAACTAAATTTGATTGTAGTTTCATGTGCTTGATAATGTGAGGAAAAGCATGTGAAAAAGCTCAAGGAACACGAAAGTTCAAAAGACTGGGTTGGAGGAAGTTGGGAGGAAAACTGTCTCTTGTTAAACAATCATTCTGCAAACTATATCCATAGTTCCAGACACAACAAATCCTTTTCGTTACTTAAATATTGGGATGAATTATTAAGAAAAAACTAAGTTTTGATCCTTGTAAAGTTCGTAGCATCCATCAAACATGGATCACGAATGTATTGTTAACATAAGAGGGCATGGTGCAAGATTAAATATAGTTTTATTTATATAAAATACTAATAACATTGCATGTTACCAAGTGATAGGAGTCATACTCTCTCACAAATCCGTGTCACAGAAGAGGAGAAGGAAATAAAGTAGTCAGGTGCAATATATATGGTGAGCATAAGTGGTGAAAGGTCTCTTAGAGATATACAAAGATCTTACTTCCCTCAACTGAGCTAGAACATATGTAGATATATCAAAAGAAATATCAAAATGAGAACATCTGAAATTAAAAAGACCTACTTCAGGTTGGTCTGTCTCCTGTATAAGCTGTCTTAAAGTCCAATTTGGTTGCCTTTCAAACAGCTTAAACATAATATCTTCCATTTCACCGCGATCCCTTCTTGTTCTTTTCACGTCTGAGACCTTAGCTGGCATTTTCCTCTTATCCTATTCCAAACAAAGCAGCTCTCGTTATACGTCATGATTAAAATCAAGATGAAATAAATTCTGACATGCAAATACAGTGGCAGAATAAAGTATGTGCCCAAAATAATTTTAGAGAAGAATATACAGACAAAAAGAAAGTAGCAGTAATTACACTCGGCCCAGAAGCCACGCTAATCATCCCTGGCATAGGTCTCATATGAGCTCCATTATCATTGTCGATCACCTGGCATGCGAGTTTGGAGGCAGTCAACAACCTTTAAAAAAATGATTAAATTATTGATGTCAAGTTGCATATGCATATGAAGTAAAAAGGGAAACCTGTATCTGTCTACTCTTGGTCATATATTTATTTGTTCTTTCACGGCAGAGTTTCCCATAGTTCTCAATATCCTGGTTATGGGGCTTCATGTCAAATTTGTTCAGTATTTTTCCCTCCACAGAACACTTCCCTACAAATAAAAGGAAATTTAATCAATTGTCTCTGCCAAACCGGCAGTCCTAAAAAAGGATTAGAAATTTTAAAAAAGCAATCCAAAATATAGCAAGAAATAATCAAATTAAGAGAACAAGTAGCTTTTGCTCTCTCTATGAATATTCAGGTTAGGGAAACTCCTTGCCGGAGGCCTGTGCACCCCCACTATCAGTCGGTATGCTGTTCCTAGAGACCCAGAGCCAATCAAAAAGTAAATAAATATTCAGGTTAATCCTAAGCATCCAATCCTCACTGGTATACGTTAACAATATAAGCAGCATACAAAAAAGAGAACTAAAAGAAATTAGATGCACGAACATTTGAAAGGTAAACTTTTTCCTCAGGCAGAGTGAATTCTAATGTAGATATATATCGAATCAAGAAGTCTAACCCAGGAACTTCCATATATTCTTTTGATAATTACTTCCATATATATTATATTCTCTTCCTCTGCATGTTTAGCCTGAACTCCATACTTAACAGTTAACTCTGGAGGCCAGAAATATAGTTCTCACTTTTTCTGCAACAATATGTCGGTTGAGTTTTCTCTCTCCTCAAATAGATTGGTTAATACAATAGTGTATTCTGATACTCCTACTATTTGTTATAGCAAATCATTTTTGAACAAGGGTTTCTAGATTAAAGACTGGACTGGCAATCAAATCATGCATATCTTTGATTCACGAGAAAGGCTCATAAAATTAGCTTAGCTTACATGATAGTTCCCAAGTATTTAGAACTCATGTTCAAGACTTCGAAATATTAAACAGTTGGAGCCTAGGAAGTTCATTAGAAAGGGGTGAGAGAATTTCGTTAAAACATGTTAGCTATGATGTTGGAGAGGGTTCGAGGATCCATTTTTGGGTTTAACGTTTGGTGTGAAGATCTGTAACACTCCAATGGAAAACTCAAACCACATGACTTATATTCTAAAAGAACTAGTCAATGATAAAATTGGATTGGAACCTCATTGGAAGATTATAAAGAGCAAGAACTTCTCCTTCTGAACCAATGTGGGATCACATAAACTACCTTCCCCTATCCTTATCCTATGGGATATCACAATCTCCCCCCCTTAAATTTCCGACATCCTCGTTGGCCAGTGTATTATAGGTGGCACGATTCAGGTCTTACATTTTTGCCTGAGATAGACTTTCATACTATTGCTAACGCCCCAATAAAAGGTCTAAATCATATAATCCATACTCCAAAATGACTAGTCAATGATACAATTAGAACCTTATTGAAATAATATAAAGAGCAAGAATTTCTCCTTCCCAAGCAATATAAAATCTCATACACCGTCTATCCTTATTTATTATATGGGATATCACAAGATTGGGCCCTTAATACAATGTTCTTGGCTATTTTCCGTATGGTTTCTGATTAGTACGGTTCTGTTTCTGATTTGTTAGTTCGTGTAACGGTTCTTAACTTCTTTGCAGTGAGATGTTTATCTTATTAGAGATGCATAGGATTGGGAACTTGATGATGTTTCTTTTTTTCAGCTTCTTATATTCCTTGGGAATGGTAGTAATGAAAGAGATAAGATGTTATGGAAGCCTATGGGAAGTAAAATGTTCATAGTTTGTTCATATTATAAGGTGTTGACTATATAGCATAGCCCTCCTTTTCCTTGGAAGCATATTTGGAAGTATCACATGCCTTCCACGTCGTTTTTTTTATATGGACAGACTCACTTGGAGACATTTTGACGATGGATAATTTGAGGAAGTGCGGCCATATTGTTATGGAGTGGTGCTTCATGTGCAAGAAGCAAGGGGAATCCGTGTATCATTAACTTTTCCATTGTGAGGTCGCAAAGGCTTTGTGGGATAGAGGTTTTAGTAGAGTTGGGTTGGCTTGGGTGATGCCTTTGAGAGTGGTGGATCTTCTTGCTTATTGGAACGGGATATATGGTTGCTCTCAAGTGGCTGCGCCGCTGGGGTGTGGAAGATGGTTCCTTTGTCTTATGTGTATTTGGTTGGTAAGGAACGAGCAGTGTTTTATTGATAAAGAGCACACTTTGGAGGAAATTCGGAATTTTTCTATTTACTCTTTATTGCAATTAATGAAGCTTCTGCTCACAACTTTTTGTTGCCATTTTCTGCTACCTAGAATGTATTTAGGCCTTTTCTTTTGTATAAGTCCTGTGTACATGGACTTTGCCTTTTCGTTTTTATTAATGAAATTGTCTTCCTATTAAAAAAAACAGTTTGTAGCCCTTGATTCGTACACAAAGTTTTAGATACTATGAGCTCCTGGACTTTCACAGTGACGTATGTGGTCAAACCTGTTCTAGTATTGTCAAATATGATGAATTACCATACATAACCGATCGCTGCTACTTCAAATCAGCACATAAATACATTAATATTAAATACGTACATGCATTCTCTCGCTATAATAGACTTTAGAAATGAAGTCTACTTCAAAATAACCAATAGCTTCATACAAGTCCAATTGTTAATCCATTTATGAACTTGCACTTTGGCAACTACAGTACCAAATAGTCTCAAGTTCCATATAAAAAAAAATACGGCAAAAAATCAAGAGCAGAGGTTCTGTAAATAGATCTTGGCACCATCATGTTAAGGCAAAGTGGACATTAACTATAGCAAAGCAATCTATTCTTGCAAATGGAATTTCAGAACAACGTAGATAAATGATGCTTACCTTGAGATGACTCAGAAAACACAGACATTGGAATGAAGTCTTTAGACATATCCATAGAGTAACACTTGGGTATATGTCCAGATTCAGAGCCAGCCAATTCCATGGTGAACTGAGCATCATTTAAGCAATACATGTAAAGACAAGGCAACAAAAGGATGGACATAGAAAGAACAGATTCCAATGCTTCTGCTCGAGCTTGAATATTTAAAATTAAATTCTGGATATGGAAATTTTATCCTCAAAGAAATATAGGCACACACACAAAGAAACAAAGATTCATATTTACTTGCACACACAGAAAAAAACAAGTATTTCTTTTTACTAATAAGTGGAAAAAAAAAACATATTAAGGCATTATGAGAGGAGATCATACCCAAAGGATATGATCAAAAGGCATAAATTCCAAAAAGAAAAACAAAATTAATGTATTTAATTAAGAGCATAGAAGGGTCGTACACATGAAGTTCAAAAGGAAACACCCAACTAACATGATGAAGGACAAGGGTAAAAGAATTTAGTAAATAAGATTCAAGAAAGAGTTTTTTTATTGGCACTAGGTGTTTGGAACAGCATCTGACTAATTCTGAGGGTGCATAAGTCCTCGATAAGGAGTTTCCCACAAGTGCACCTCAGGTAATTCAAGAGAAAATCCCCCAGTCTAAAAGCCCCTAAAGATTGTTTGCACCCAAGGAGATTTAAACATTAGACTTGAGAGGAATATACCCCCAAGCCCAAGGCCTTTACCACTTGAGCCAACCCCTAGGGGTTGAAAAAAGATACTATTATTAATTATAACATCGTCCAATCTGGAATTCCGTAGCCTCAAAGATGAGAAGAATAAATGTTTCAGCTAGAGAACTAAATGCACAAACCCTCAATTGATTTTTTTCTCTACCTTTGACATTAAAAAGGTGTGACCTGAGAGAGGAATGGTCATTGTTTCAACGATAGAGAATGGGATTAGAGATTTTTTCTTCCATAGGTTGTTACTTTGGGCTTTGGCCATTGTATTGGATGGGACTAGTTTTAATGATTTTTATGTTGCCTTTTCCAACTCTTAGCTTGTAATTAGGTGTTTTCTCTTGGATACTTCTTGTGTACTCAAACTGTGCCTAATTATGTGGATTAATAAATTTTCTTACTTATCAAAAAGAAAAAGGTGTGACCTGAGAAAGCCCTTGTTAAAGGATTGAGAAGAGTTTTCAAGCTAGTTAAAGAATACTAAAAAAATAAAAAAAACAGAATTATTATGGCACAAAGGGGTGCAATCCTATGCACACAAGGTGACAAGAGGCATGCAAAAGAAAACACTCACGTAGGGAGAAGAAGTAAAGCAACAAGAAACAGCTAATTCTAGGGGTTTCAAATGAATGAAATGAGCCTCATCCACTCTAAGTGCCATTATTAATTACATGGAAAAACAAGAGATGCTAAGTGAAATAGTTGTGGTACACTAGTAGTGAAACTTCTTTGCCTATATAATCATTTCTAATCAAACTCAAGTACGCGGCAAAGGGCGTTTTGACGCCATCGCAAATAGGGTCGTTGGACGCTAGCATCACTGTTCACGCCGGTGTCACTCAGGACATCGGTAGCTTGTTGTCTGACAGCCCTCAATCACTAGTTGCTAATGGGGTTGGTACTTTTTTCCAGCATTCACTTTCAATTGAAGATGGTGGTTCTTCCAGGGTCTTAAGTACTTTCAAAGAAACTGACAAGCCTCTTTTAGAAGATGCAAATGTGGTAACAGAAGGTAGTACTTCCCCTACCCGTTCTATGCCTCCTAAGGGAGTAGTAAGGTCAAACAAAGTGGCACAGAAAGGATCGTCAGGGGGTGGAGCACATACAAGCATTGACCTCGTCGATGGAGGGGAGGAACCTTTAATGGTGACAATAACGATGGACAACAACCATATAACTGTTTTTTTTATAAGTAAGAAGTTTTATTAATTCACGTAAATAGGAAATGCTCGAGAACACAGGATGTATACATGAAAAAGCCTAACTACTAACTACTCGCTACGGACAGCAACCATATAGCTGTTAAGGAGGTTCGAGATCTGAATGCAGGATTGGTGGGGAGAAAATTACGGGTTTGTCTTTGGTGCCTAGTGAGGAGGAATGTCTAGGGTTGGGAGTACAGTTGGGTATTGTGTCGGGGATAATGTTGCTCCCCTAGATTCTCTTCCTCCAGTAAACAATATAGCAAGTTCACCATCGGATTGGGTTCTGCATAAGGTTAATGAGATTCAACAAATCATGGGGCTTTCACATGGAGAATGTGAAGACCAATTTAAAGTACTACTCACAGCGATTGAGGTGAGCCACTCACTTGAAACCAAATCAGTTTTTAAGAAAAGCAGGGAGTTAAAACGTCTTTCTTGGGCAATCAACTACGACACTAAGTGTGGTAGCTCAAGTCGAGGAAAGACTAAAGGGAAGGCATTATAAAGACATTCTCACAGAGGAAATTTCAGGTGGAGTCTTGGTCTGGGGAAACAAAAGGTTGGGATTTAGGAGGTGTGTTTTATTCCAACTTGGGCTTGGTGCATTTTGGCTAGCTTTTCACAGGCTTTTTGGGTCATTAGGAGCTCTCTAATATGACTAGGTGTTTTCTTGTATACATCCAGTGTACTTGATTACTCCTATTGATATATATATATAATATATTTACTTATAAGTGGATCAATAAACTTCTTACTTATTGTTGAATCCAAGATTTCAAGTTTCGTATCTACGTGTAGATTTTGATGATAACAAATAAATTCAAGTCTCAAACTCAAATTATCTACACAATGGAGCGAAGCGCACATCAAGCATAAAAGAACAAGTCTACAAATGAAGCTCATAGATTATTTTTATACATCTTTTGATAAAATTCGAAATTGGATTAAAGCTCAAAAATTAATTTTTTCTCATAAAGCATTAAATTGTATTTTTTTTATGCATGACATAAGCACGATATATGCATGACATCATTAAAAATTTTAATTTGGAAAATTATATTTTGCATGTGCATGACATATGCAATGATCTCATTAAAAACTTTCATTTTAAAAAATAATATTTTACATGTACATGACATATGCAATGATTTCATTCAAAAATTTGAATTTTGAAAATTGAATGACATATGCAATGACTTCATCAAAATTTAAATTTTGAATTTGAAAGATGATTGAGTGGGGGCTGCAATGTCCAGGCCTTGAGGAGCCAGACGTTGCTGAAACAGCCCTCAGACCCGATACAAAAGTCGTCATTTCACCCCAAGATGACGGATGCGTGCCGGCAACATCTCCGTCCAAGGTGACGCCGTCGATAGTGGCACAGACAGCGCCGACGATGCCGTTAGTGCTCTCCGATGAGCATACATTGGCAGCGGGAGTGTCGGAGAAGGAGTCCTTGGCGCGCGGGAAGAACGTGAGCTTCGCAAGGGCATCTGACAGCGTCGATACCCTTGGGGTAACCCAGATATTGCCGTTTGAGGGTGGTGGTGAGGTTACGTCGCCGTCGAACAGTCACAGACTTCCTGAGGTTGGATTCGAGCTGTCGGACTCGGAGGACTTTACTTCGGAGGACTTCATGCATTCGGTTGAAGACTCTATGCAGGGGTTGGAAGAGCTCTCGGTTGATGAAGAATTCCGGAACCCAAATCCCCTAAACTATTTCTTTCCAAACCAATCCGATTGGATGCTGCACATGGCTCAAGGAATTCATCAACTGATTGGGATTCGTTGTGTTGGTTACGAAGAACAATTCATGGCATTACTTACTGCCATTGAGTCAGGATATAATAAAAACCGTAGAGATAACTCAAGACAAATCAGAGAGCTGAACCGGTTGACATGGTCCTTAAACTTGGAAGGTCCTTCCAATAAGGGAAGGGCGAAAGGAAAGGGGCTGATCATTTCTTAATGAAGCCCAAAATTGTGTCTTGGAATGTACGGGGTCTTAATAAGGGTAATAAATGACTTCGGATTCGTAACCTTCTTTGAAAGCGGGAGGCTGATATTGTGTGTCTCCAGGAAACTAAGATGCAACATATCGATAGGAGTCTAGTGAGAATTTTGTGGAGGGGTGTTCATGTGGATTGGGTGTATATGGCTTCCTCAGGGGCGTCAGGAGGTGTCATCGTGCTCTGGGATCCGAGGGTGGTGGAAAAAGTGGAGGTGCATATTGGTAGATATACGGTAGCTTGTTTGTTTAGAAGTGTTACTGATAATTTTATGTGGGCCTTTGCTGGTGTGTATGGGCCTAATGTGGATGCTGACAGACGACTCCTATGGGAAGAAATAGCAGGTCCACATAGTGTATGGAAGTTCCCTTGGTGCATAGGCGGAGATTTCAACATAGTTCGTTTTGCCAGTAAAACTTTTGGTAATAGAAGAGTGAGGTTAGCTAGCTTAGAATTCTCAGAACTTATCTCTGATTTAAATCTGGTAGATCTACCACTTGTCAGAGGTCCAGCCACGTGGTCTAATAACCAGACATGGTCTAGGTTGGATTGTTTTCTCATATCTTCGGAGTGGGAAAATCATTTCCCGGATACTATACAGAAGCGTTTGGATCGTTTGTCCTCTGATCATTAGCCGTTACTGTTAGATTGCGGTGGCCTTCAGAATGGGAAGCGATACTTTAAGTTCGAAAATATGTGGCTGAAGTCAGACGGTTTTGTTGAAAGGGTTAAACAATGGTGGTCTTCTTATCACTTCGAAGGCTCCCCCAGTTACATCTTTACTAATAAGTTGCGAGCCTTAAAAGGAGACCTGAAGTTGTGGAATTCGCAATCGTTTGGCAACCTAGGAGATAATAAGAATGCATTATGGAAGGATATCCAGGAACTAGATAGACTGCAAGAAGGGCGGACCCTCACTCAGGAGGAACAATTGCACAAGACCTCTTTGTTAGCAGATCTTGAACGGGTCATTCTTATGGAAGAAATGTCCTGGCGCCAAAAATCAAGAGCTCTATGGCTACAGGAAGGGGATCGATGTACGAAATTCTTCCATAAAGTTGCAAATTCCCACCATAGGAATAATAACATTGAGATGCTTAAGATTAATGGCATGGAGAGTAAAGATGAAACGCTCATCCAAAGCCATATTGTCAACTATTACGAGAATTTATTGATGGAACAGGAAGACTGGAGACCTAATTTGGATGGTCTCGCTTTCGATACTATTGCTACAGATGAGGTGGCTCGGTTAGAGAGGACTTTTGAGGAAGAGGAGGTCTTTAAGGTCATCCGCAAAATGGTCAAAGACAAAGTACCTGGACCCGATGGTTTCTCTATGGGTTTCTTTCTGGAATGCTGAGAAGTAATCAAAGATGATCTCATGCGGGTGTTTCAGGAGTTCTTCCTACATCAGAAATTCGAAAAAAGTCTCAACGCTACTTTCTTAGCTCTCATACCCAAAAAAGTAGGGGCCATAAAAATCAAGGATTTTCGACCTATTAGCTTGGTTGGAGGGGTCTATAAGATCATATCGAAAGTGCTGGCTAACCGCCTCTGCGAGGTTATTGGGAAGATTATTACTAAATCGCAGAATGCTTTTGTAAAAGATAGACAAATTCTCGACGCTGTTCTAATAGCAAATGAGTGTATTGACAGCAAAATAAAAATGGGTGGGACTGAGATTCTGTGTGAATTAGATATGGAAAAGGCCTATGATCATGTGAATTGGAAATTTCTTTTGTATCTTCTTGGTAGATGTGGCTTTGGGGAAAGATGGACAGCGTGGATAAGGTGGTGCATATCCAGCCCCAGATTCTCAGTCTTGATAAATGGCTGTCCTGAAGGTTTCTTTCCTAGCTCTCGTGGCTTGAGACAAGGCGATCCATTATCCCCGCTTTTATTTGTTCTGGTTATGGAAGCGCTGAGCAGGATGTTGTCGGCCCTGGTGGATAATGGTTTGGTAAAAGGGTTTCCAATCGGAATACCACATCGAGGTTTTGCTAATATCTCCCACCTGCTGTTTGCAGATGACACCCTTGTTCTGTGTGAGGTGGAGATAGGTCAAGTGCGAGCCTTAAAGGCTCTTCTACTTTGCTTCGAAGCAGTATCGGGGTTAAAAGTGAACTATAATAAATCCGAGATGGTTCCCATTGGCGATGTGCGTAACCTGCAACAGTTGGCTGGCTCCCTCAGTTGCTCGACTTCCTCTCTTCCACTGACATATCTGGGACTACCCTTGGGTTCGCCGTCCAGGGCGGCTGAGATTTGGGATATAGTGTTTGAAAGAATGGAAAGGAAACTAGCAGGGTGGAAAAGGATGTATCTGACTAAAGGGGGCCGAGTCACTCTCATCAAGAGTATTCTTTCCAATTTACCCACGTATTTTCTCTCTATTTTTCCAATCCCGGCTAGAGTGGCTAGCCACCTTGAAAAGCTGCAACGAGACTTCTTGTGGGGAGGATTGGGGGAGGAGTATAAGTATCACTTAGTCAAGTGGGAGTACGTGTGTCGTCCGTTATAGGAAGGTGGTTTGGGCATTCGTAACTTGAGGTTGTTCAATCGTGCATTGTTCAGTAAATGGTTATGGAGGTATCATCAAGAACCAGAAGCTCTATGGAGAATAGTGATTGATCATAAATATGGGGAAGCATGGGGAGGGTGGAGCTCCAATGTGGTCAGGGGATCGTGTGATGTAGGGGTGTGGAAAAATATTAGAAGTGGATGGGATATTTTTCATCAGCACACTAGGCTTCTTTGTGGTGCAGGTTCAAGAATTAGATTTTGGAAGGATGCCTGGTGTGGAAATAGGGCCTTGACTGACTTGTTTCCTTCTCTTTTGCAAGTAGCTAGAGCAAAAAACATCACTGTGGCGGAGGCGGTGGAGGCATATGGCGGCCGGCTACATTGGAACGTCAACTTCAACCGGGCGACACAGGACTGGGAACTAAACTCTTTTGAGGAATTCTTCAGTCTCATCTACTCACAAAGACCAAACCTCCAAACTCAAGATGGATTATGGTAGAATCCTGAAGGCAGAGGAAAATTCACAATCCGTTCATTCTATAAAGTGCTCAGTCAAGGACCGGCGACGCAATTTCCGTGGAGGAAGATTTGGCGATACAAAGCACCCCCAAAAGCGGCATTCTTCGTTTGGACAGCTTCGTTGGGGAAGATTCTTACTACAGACAACTTGAGGAAAAGGGGAATTATTATCATAGATTGGTGTTGTCTGTGTCGCAATAGGGGGGAGTCGGTAAATCATCTCCTTTTACATTGCGAGACAGCTAGAACCCTCTGGTGTGCAGTCTTTAGTAGGTTGGAGTTAGCTTGGGTTATGCCAGAGACCGTAATAGCAACAATGGCATGCTGGAACTCCATTAGAGGCGAGCGGTATATTAGAGCTGTATGGAAGATGATTCTCATATGCATCATGTGGTACCTTTGAGTAGAACGCAACGAGCGAACGTTCGAAGACAAGGAGAAAACCAAGGAGGAATTGATTGCTGTATTTGTTAGAACTCTCTGTACTTGGTCCATTGCCGTGAACTTCAACGGCATGGACCTACATGATTTCTTAGCTGCTAATGTGCCTAGTAGATAGGACATGACTTCTTTGTTTGTAATTGCTGTGAACTTTTGTAATTGGTTTTTGCCTGACATTAACATATTTTACCTATCAAAAAAAAAAAAGATGATTGAGTGGGACTCATTTGCCTACAAATAGCTCACTTGTGTTTTGCAAAAATCACAACAAGAGCTTACACATCTATTGCTAAGTTTTGCATCATTCTTTTAAAGCTATCATTCTCTCTTTTCTAAAGTTTTGAGTCTTAATTCTTGTTCTTTTTTAGAGAGATATAAATTGCGCTGTATTGTTTCCATCTCACTCATTAAGGAGTATACTTTGATAGTCTACCCACTATCAACTCTTGTATCAGTAAGAGGGTGCGTATAATCCTTGTGTGTGTAGAAGGTGTTCTACACAGGAAATAGTTGAATTACCAAGTGTGAGGTGATTGGAAGTGTAGAGGGTGTTCTACACGGATTCTTTAGAGCGGTACTGCTCAAAAGTGTAATAGGTGTCTATCTCTACCTAAAGGAGATTGAATAGTGAATTTGGGATCCTCAAAGGGTAGCTTGAGGTGAGGAGGTAGGCAGTGGGGCTGAACCTCGTAAAAATATTGAGTTTGCTTCTTCTTACCCTACTCTTTACATTTCTTGCTACTTTATATTCTGTTTATATTTTATATTGTGTATTTGATTTATAAGTGTTAATTTTTATAATAAAACCTAATTTACCCCCTCTCTTGTGTTAGTCATCTGGGCAAGGCAACACTTATCAAAAAATAAAAAATCTTCTTACATATTTTCCAATAAAAATTAGCGGTCAAACTCTTCTATCATTATTTTTTTGAGAGGTAATAAATTTTCTATCATTATTATCACTTCATTATTATGCTACTTTCCAAACTATATATTCAGAGTAGGTTCAACATGATTTGGAAATGATAGAGCCTAGCCTCCAAAGTACTTTTTCCTATATATATATATATATATATATATCTATGTATATTGTGCAATGGGATATGGTCTATACATGGGCTTTTATTTTGTATATGTAATTACACCACGTTTTGCTCCACTCAAGAAGTAACTCTTTTTTTTTGTAATAATGCTTCAAAATTCTTCCATAAGATGGCTAACTCTCATCATCGTAATAATGCTATTGAAGTTCTTCGCATTGGCGAGAATGTGATTTGTAACAAGGATGAGATTGAAGGCCATATTGTGAATTACTATGAAAAGCTCTTTCAAGAAGATTTTGTTTGGAGGCCTAAGCTAGATGGTCTTCTTTTCGACTATATCGATCACTTTTCAGCAAGCTGGTTAGAAAGATCATTTGAGGAAGATGAAGTTCTTGGTGTGGTCAAGGGTATGTCTAAAGACAAGGCTCCAGGTTCAAACGGCTTTTCCATGGTTTTTTTTCAAACTTGTGGGGACATTGTAAAGCATGATATTATGGAAGCCTTTGTTGAATTTCACCAATTCATGAAGTTTGAAAAGAGTATCAATACAACTTTCATTGCTCTTGTACCTAAAAAAGACGGTGCTATTGAAATAAGAGGCTTTCATCCAATTAGCTTGGTAAATGGGATGTACAAAATCATTTCTAAGGTGCTGGCCAATCGCCGTGGTGTGGTCATGAGCAAGATAATCTCCAAATCTCAAAATGCTTTCGTTCGGGGCTGTCAAATTCTTGACTTTATTTTAATTGCTCATGAATGTTTAGACAGTAGACTAAATGGGATGTACAAGATTATTGTTTCGCACTAACTTTTTGCTAATGATACTATTATTTTCAACAACTCTAATCAAGATCATTTGAGAGCCTTAAGAGCTTTATTGTTGTGTTTTGAAGCTGTCTCTGGCCTTAGAATCAACTTTACCAAATCTGAAATTGTGCCTGTGGGCCCTTCTAGCAACCCTTATAATCTCGGGCTTCCTCTAGGAGCCTCTTATAAAGCTTTGCATATTTGGGAATGGGGTGATTGAAAAGATTGAAAAACGGCTTGCCAGTTGGAAAAAGACCTACCTATTGAAAGGAGGCAGAATCACTTCAATTAAAAGCACTTTGACCAGCCTTTCCTCTTATTTTTTCACTCTCTTTCCCCTTCCAACGGGGGTTGCCAAGAGAATTGAAAAAATTTATAGAAACTTTCTATGGGATGGAATTTGGGAGGAAAGAAAATTTCATTTGGTGAGTTTGAACAAAATTTGTGCCCCTGTGTCTTGTGGGGGCTTGGGTATCAGAAATCTAAGACTTTTCAATAAGACACTTCTTGGGAAATGGCTTTAGAGGTATGTCATGAAAAAGATGCTTTATGGCGGAAGATTGTGGATGCCAAATATGGAAGTTTGTGGGGAAAATGGTGTACAAACGAAGTTAAAGGGGCTTTTGAGATGAGCTTATGGAAATCCATTCGATTGGGTTGGGGGGATTTTGTTAATAATATTAGATTTAAAGTGGGGGGAATGGGAACAACACTCTTTTTTGGCATGACGTTTGGTGCAGGGATTCAGCTTTTAAACTTAATTATCCTAATCTTTTTTGGATGGCTAGAAATAAAGGAGCAAATGTGGCTGCTTCATTTCAGAGTTTAAATAATTTGCTTCATTGGAAAGTGGTGTTTAATAGGGATTTACAGGATTGGGAGCTTTGCGAAGCTTCTGATTTTTTTGCCATGCTTTATGACACGAAGTTTGATCTTTCAAAGGAAGAAAAGTTGCTATGGGTTCATGATTCCAAATCCACATTCTCAGTAAAATCATATTACAAAGTGTTGAACTGCAAGGGTGACTATGTTTTTTCTTGGAAATGTATCTAGAAACCAAGAGTCCCTAGTAAAGTTGCCTTTCTTTGTTGGCTGGTATGTCTTGAAAAAGTCTTAACTATTGATAATTTGAGAAAGAGGGGGCTGCTTATTATTGATCGGTGCTTTATGTGCAAGAAAGCTGGGGAATCTGTTTGCCACCTTTTTCTACATTGTGAGATGGTGACAACGTTGTGGAATGAAATCTTCAATAGGGCTGGTATTGCTTGGGTCATGCCTTTGCGCGTGGTGGACTTCTTGGCTAGCTAGAATGATTCCCTTGTTTGCGGAGACAATGCTGATTTTTGGAGAGTTGTCCCGTTGTGCTTGTTTTGGTGTTTATGGTCTACACGAAATGGAAGATGTTTTGATGATTGTGAACGTTCTTTGGGGAATTTAAGGGTCTTTTTCTTTAGTACTCTCAATTTTTGGATGCAAAATCTTGTAAGGGAAGAGAATTCTTGTAATGTCTTCTCTTAGTTTTTCCTTATCTAGCTTGTAACTAGGTTATCTCCATAGTACATTTCCTGTATACTTGGTTTTGCCTAATTGTAAAACCTCTCTTTTTTTTTCATAAGTAAAAGAGGGTTTGTTTTTCAAAACCTCTTTTGTCAGTCTCTGAGGATTGAAAGTCCTATATTTTTATTAGTAAGATAACTTTACTAATGAGCAAAAAGGCACCATATAAGTACACTGGGGGTATATAATAGATACACCAAGTTATAAAGACCACAAAGTTTAGTAAAGTCCTGAAAGCTAAAGTTGGAGGAACCTATGTGTGCAAACATCAACCAATAATGTGTTCTAAAAAATGAATTCCTTAGCTCCTTCTCAATCTTCTCACAATCCTTGAAGTTTTTATCATTCTTCTCCTCCATGTGCAACGCATTTCCCACAAGACTTCACTCTGTTGACTAACCGGCCTTTTCAACACAAGAAAAGGTTCATGGTCATCACTCATTGTTGCATTTACCCAATTCAACATAAAGAGGCTAAAGACAACTTGCCAAAAAGCACAAGCAATGTCACAATCTCATAACACATGCACCACATTAAGAATTTCTTATAAATATATAGTTCGTAAGTTTTTCAAGATGAAATGGAGTAAGAAATGTTTTTGGTAAGTACACAAGACTAAAATCTCACGAGTATGGAGCCAAAGGTTCGAGCTAAAAAATTAGGAAATGCAGTAAAATCTAAAATTAGTAGTAAAAAATAGAGTGCTACAAAATCCAAAATATAAATCATATGGAAATGAAACAAAAAGAAAAATCATAAAACTCATCCAAACAGAGCATAAACAGCTAAGAAACTCCACATAGCCTGAATCAAGCAAATGAAAGTTCTGACTCAGAAGCAAATATGTGCAAAAAACTGTGAAATAAGTGGACAAGCTCAAATTTTATTTCCTCTGAACACTTCATCTTTCACGGCCACTCATATTTTCATACTAACCTTCCCTATCGGGAGTTTCTGTTCTGTTTTTTCTTCTAATATTTAGGACCATCTTTTCCATCTACTGTATTCTCCGTGTACTTGGATTTCTCTCTAACTGAGAAAACCCAACAAACACCCCATTTGGCATAAAACGAGCGGCAAGGTATACAATTGCTGACCATCAGTGAAAAACTCCAAATAATACTAAGCGAGAAGGGCGAAATGGACTAACCCAACCGCGATGAGTACTAAGAAACTGAAAAAGTTAGATTAAAGGGAAAGAGTTCCATACAAATATAAAACATCTTTTTTCAAGATCACTGACTATGTCAAACCCAACAAAAAAAAACAAATAGGAGAAGAAATTCTCAATTCAAAAACCAAATGCATGGCCAGAGACAGGCACAAAACCCTAAAATTCACATAATGCAAGAGAAAACAACTATTCAAATCCAAAAAAGAAATGCATGCACGGAGATAAACCATAGAACCCTATAAATCCACACAGACATGCATATTGCATGCATACAGACATATTTATATGCGTTTTTGTGGAATACCTGAGGAGAGGAGTCATCGTTGGAGCGGAGTGGGTCGATGGAGAGAACGACTTTGGCGACGGGGCGAGAAGGGTCGGACGCATCGGGAGGAGACTGGAGAGAGCGAGAGACGAGGGGAGGGCATTTCATGAGCCACATTGCTCTCTCCGCTTTGCTCGTGTCCAAGAACTCGTCGATAATATTGTTGCCGTTGCCATTTTTCTGGCCGCTTCTGGTGCTGCCTCCTTGCTCGTCCATGGCGCCACTGAGAGAGAGAGAGAGAGAGAGAGAGAGAGAGAGAAAGAGGGCGCTTGAAGAAATGAAACGGATTTTCAAGATTTTGATGCTATTGTAGAGTAACAGTCCTAACTCCCAAGTTCCCAACCATTACCAATTTACCAGCAAGCACGGGCACAGCTCGAAGTGTTAATGTTATATTAATATACTCGAGGCCGATGGATTCGGAAGCCCAACGCCACGTTAACAGCAATGGATCATCCACATATCACATATCTCGTATAATTCGTTGTATTCGCAATTTCAAAAATTTTCCATTAATATCTTTACAATTTCAAAACCGTCTTATCTACATTTTTTTCTGTGTATATTACAAAAAATAAAATCACAAAAATAAACTCATATAATGACGTAACAGATACATTAGATTCTTTACAATAAAAAAAATTTTACAATCTCACACGTAATATAAGTCTCATCAATTTATAGATTTACCTTTATAAAATCACTTTCCGATTATATTATTTATCTTATATTTATAAATATATATTATAGAATTTATTTAATATGAATTTAGTATGTAAATTATGTTTAGCTCAAACAATTTTTTTTTTTTTTTTTATAGACAATCAATAAGTTTTATTCATAAAAGAAAAAGGCATAACCCAAATATACAAAAAGAATTTACAACCGAAAGTAGAAATTCATGGACGTTTTAGTACATTAAAATTGACCCCCTGATTTTGGCTACCAAATATTCTCAGAAGAACGAAGTACACATCCATATTTATTTTCCTTTTAACAAAGAGGACAGTACTCAGAATTTAATTAAAAATACTTAAGACGACCCAATCGTTTTCTGTACAAGTATAAATATAAATGATAGCTTATTGCAAGAAACCAGCCCTATTCATGATGATACTTTACAGAATACAAGAAGAACCATAGCAAGGGTTCCACATTTCTAACCCATACCATTATTGAACAATGAAACTTTGCTATGCCTCTGAGATTTATCAATGACAGACAGATGGTGGTTGGGGGGTAGAATAATGTTCTGTGCCTCCAACGTCAAGTACGAATCTCCTAATTATGGAAGAATCTTGGTATGCTAAAACATTTCCAGATCATTTTCACTAATAGGTCAAAGGGGACAAATAAAAATGAGCCAACAGAGTTCAGGCTTCCTACAATATCCATAGATTGACGCTCTGGGAAGTATGCAATCAATCTGTCTCCTTTCCTATTTGCAGTTATGGATTGTCGCATCTGGACAACGTCAAACCTGAAAATACATTTAAGTATGAGAAGGAAAACAACGTCTGGTACCAGTAAGGAAGAAGGAAAAATCTAGTTGCAAGCAATTTTACGCACCAATAAGCGCACCTATCCAACGAGATTAGTTAAAAAATCAAATTTCATGAAGGCATAGGCATCCAATAGGCATGTATTAGTACATAAATTAGTTCACAAATCTGCTTATATGTAAGTACCATTACTCATCAGGGAAAATGAATCTTCATTTCAGACACTGTTGAGGTTTGTTTTTTCCTTGAGAAAGAGGGGTGGAGGGTCAGCTTTTCTCTCTCTTTAAAGAATCATAACAGTTTATGCATAACAACTACTTAATCGATCATTACTTGAAGAATAAACATTTGGTATATTGCATGGCAATTTGTATGGTTTACATAGGTTCAAATCCAAGGACGGTTTGTTCATTAAATTACATCATTACAGAATGTCACTATATGTAGAGTTCTGGGCTCAGTTTCCCGCCTGTTCAATTTCCTCCCAATCCTCCCACTCACAGTCCAAGATTTGCCAAGTTATTTTCCACACATCTTACAGCTAAAAATAAGCCAAGTCATTAAAGACAAGTAAAGGTGCCTTATATATAATATATATATATATGTTACATAGAAGAAACATTATGGAATTGGGGTTTTCTTACTGAACAAAAGTGTACTGTTGATTTTTGTAGTGACATAGGGTGTTGCAGTGACATTAGAATTATGGTCTGGATTTTTTGTCTTGAATTCTCCTATGTAATTCAAATTGGTTCCAATTTCAAAATTAGTATTTAATATTGAGATGAGAAGGATTGAGGTCAATTTCAGATTTTTTTTTTTTAAGGAAAATGAAGGAACGTCGAAGTTTTGGAACATTGTTAGTAAGATCATCCGGATGTATAAAAGTTCGAATGATCTGAGCAAGAGATGACCCAAGTAATTGATGCAAAAGGCCAATGAAGTAAGCAATAAAGTTGATTTGTTGTTCTTGATCAATCCAGGTGTGAGTTTAGTTCAACTTATGGCACTGAGAATGTTAGAAATTTACATTTATCATGATGAATGATGCAGCTTACTTTTAAAGACTGGATTAGTTCTGAACAACAGGCAAATCTTAGACCATGAACAGGAAAGAACAGGAGGAAACAGAACTGGAGAGCCAATGCCGGAAGTTTTTATTTTTGTACAATATGCATAGGGATGATTTAGGTTTCAATAAGGAAATTTCAATCTTCACATAGATCGCTAACTTCGTTCTTTTTTATTCTATCCCGATACTGATCTTGAACTATCAACAAAGCTGAAACTAAGAACCAAGTTTGTATATTAGAGCTCACCTTTACACAGATCAATTCCTGAACTGCCAGTACAGGTGAGAAGATCAATCCAATTGCCATCAAGACTGCTAAGCTTTGAGCATCACAGATATGTTGAATGCAATAAAAGGGTTATATTTGCTTTTCCTTTGTAATAAAGCAAGATTTGGAACAAAATGCATTATAACTGGCACCACCCCAAGCAAATACTGTTAATAAAACTTCAAACAAGGTCCCGCTTATTTATGCAATCTGACTATTGAAAACCACACGTCCGTTGTCTCACAGACCGTGGCTGGCGAGGAAAGGAGAAAGGGCCACCTGACAATTTCCTACTATTTGTCCTGGTAGACCTAGCTTCATCATTCATATCTGTATTTGTAGTAACTGCAAAGGACAAAAACAACTTCATGAATATCAACATCCATAAATTAGAAAGGAAAGCTGAAAAATCTACCAAGACATGAAAAAGTTGTATCCCAAGATTTCAACCATTAAAGAAATAAATAAGGTTAGCCTTAGCCTCACACCCTTCCTTTCCCAACTAGATGAGGTTTCAACAATGTTGCCTTGTCCTCGAATTAAACAAAAGGCTATATCAGGTGAACATGGTCTAATCAATAGATGACAATTTAAAAATTGAGAACTTGTTAATGTTTTAGTAAAACTTAAGTAGAAATTTCTGCCCTTCATTTTACACAGATGAAAAGCTAACCTGTTATGCTACCCGAGCAGGGAGCTGAAACCACAATTTAAGATAGATTTCACCCCAATGTCCTTCACCAAAAAGCAAAATATTACAAGCACCCTATTTCCATCTGATCGGCTCTGGAAGCAGTGAAACATATTGGTTTGCGGACATACATTAAAGAACATGAATCCCATGTCAAGTCATAACACTTTTGCATGCCATGCAGCCAGGCAAGAGAATGACATCCTTTAATAAGACAGTACGACATTTTTATTTAATTTAATGAACTGCTCTTTTACACCCTCTATGATGTAGCACAAGTAAACATAACCTGAGAACTCAGGTTTGAGGCCCTAAAGAACTCAAAATGAAGTTTTTTACTGAAACTGCATCATGAATAGTACAATCTTCAAATTGCCAAGAGGTGATAATTGTTAAAATATAATAATGTTGTATATTCAGAGGAGGATTGAAATCAGATCAAACATAAATGATAAAACTTTTAAGGTCCATTAAAGTATAAAATATTATTTTCTAGTGTACAACATTTATTAGACAAAGTTTTCTACCTTCGTTTGATCCATTAGGATTTCTCAAACCTAGCCCATTTGCAGCTGCAGACACTGCATGAGCCCCAATATCAGTGTCAACAATTCCACCTTTGCTTCCAACCCTAAGAGAAATCCAATCCTTAAAACCACTCAATACAGGATGTGGGGAGTGTTCGACATTAGACTGCTCCAACATCTCAGCCGACTGAATTGGAAGGAAATTTTGCAGCAAGGGGTCCTCACTAATAAATGCCATGGAATTATCAACCATGCCATCTTCCATTTCATTACTGGTATAGCAAACAGAAGAACTTAGGATATGTCCACCAGAATTTACAGTTGATCTTGAAGCTTCTATGTTACCATTCATAGGCACTGAACAAGGAACTGAAGTGTGATCCAAATCGATAAAAGCATCTGAGACATCTGAATCTGTGCCAAATAGTTGGAAAGCAGAGCCTGCTTGAGTACCCATAGAATATGGCCAGGGAGACAATCCAATATCACTGCCATTACCACTCTCACTGACATTAAAGAGACCCAAACAAGAGCTCACACCAATATTCAATGCTGGATCTTCCACATATGGGTCTGGAACACTCGGAAGAGTAGACAGAGAATGCACAAGATTATTCTCTTCTTCCGAATCACTAAGAACTATGATGTCTGCATTCTCCCTTAGCGCAGAATTCCCATTTCGAATTCCAAAAGTAGGGCCAGAATGGGACATTGAAGTGATCTCATTTCCATCATTGGTAGAGATTCGGATTCCAGTAAGCCCCCCACAGTTCTGATTAATACTTGGGTTTTCATCATCTCGACCACTTATACTATTGGCACTGCTGGACATTGTTATGACATTTTGGCCACAATTCTCGTTATTTGCCTCTAGTTGATTCCTGGAGGAGGAGAGGACAACATGCTGATGATCGCTGACCATAAACCCATGTTGATTTCTTATACCTATATTTAGGTCACTGTGTTCTTTGATATCATCTTCCTCCTTAATCTGCCTTTGGAATTCAAAATTCGATGCAGCTTTATCATTAACAATGCAAAAGGAACCATCAGGAAAATGCCATTGCGCAAGATCGCTAAATGCACCTCTGGTTTTTGCACTCCAAGAACCATCAGCTTTCACATTAATCTCTGTAATGTCTTCTCCACAGTGCCTCATCTGTCCCAAAAGATAAAGAGTAACAAATGCTTTTATTCCACGTCATAAAAACAATATATGCTAAGATAAATTCCCTGCACCTCCATAACCTCAACTTTTACTTATCAAAAAAACATATGCTAAGATAAATTCCAGAAATCAACCGCGAGGCTACCATAGTTGTGATGCGATTGAAATAAGGATCAATAATGACGTCCTCCAAGGAGTAGTTCTTGAGGCAAATGGGACATTGCCACTGCAACCACATTAAATTACAAACTCATAACTATAAAATTATTTAAGAAAACAAACAAAAAATGGTCAAAGAAAATGGTAAATCAGCATACCTTCCTAGAGCGTTGGTTTAGCTCCACAAAAACTTCAAGATCAAAGCAGCCCATGTGGGCACAAGATTTGAATCTACCAGCAACCTTAATTCTAGAGCCACTCATCTACCAATCAAAGGTAAACATAAATCAAGAGGCAAAATAACTACTGAGCTCTAACTTACCAACATAGCTGCATAAATCACTTCATGGATTGTAATAAGCCAGTTAGAACAAAAACAATCCATGTAGTTGCCATTAAACGTATTATTGATTCTGCAACAATGAGGGCCTTTTATGCATACAGACATGTAGTGCTAAACTGATACTTGAAGGCACGACAAGTTTGGCATCTAGCTGATGAGCATGTGAAATATCAGAAACCAAAGTTCACAAAGGGCAATCTGAACGAACTAATCAACGGCATTTGGACCTCTAAAGCAGAGGAACTAATCAACAGGTATTGAAAGGTACCGGAGCTTTATCGGGTTTTGACCCCACGTTTCTGCAGGTCCAAGTTTAGTATGTTTGTTTGCAAAATGTACAACCAACAAGGAAAAAGTAGCATGTATACAGTCAAATGTTCATATTTCCACAAAACAATTAAATTCGCAAGAGGCAGTAATGAGCATAGCACAAGGGGAACAATATTCCACAGAATGGAAATAAGATACAGTTGTTTCAGCAAATCATGATTACATTAAAGGAGTAAACTTCTTGACCACAAAAATATCGAATGAAAATCAATTACTACTTACCGGGCAGCGAAGACTAACTGTAATTGAATCAGCAATGAGTTCCACATCACTATCACTGTCTTCATTTGTTCCAGCATCCCCACCACGAATGCAACGACGAACACGGGCTAGTGCATCCTCAATAGCCTCACCATCTGCTTCCCCAGGTATCAAGTTGAGAACCTTCTCATTGATTGGGCAAAAAGCAGCAAAAAAGAAGAAGAAGAATGGTAAATTGACCATTATACTGATACTAACAATAAGAATGATGTCAATTATTTATCAAGCAAAAAACAATGTTGATGATCAGAATAATGAGTACATATCCAGCTAGTGGGGAACTACTAACAGTCATATAATAAACAACTTCGACATTACAAAAAAAAAAAAAAAGATAACAGACATAAGGATTCTCCATGAATGCACAAGCCATGTAACTTGCTGATAATGATAAGCAGTTTCCCTCGACATCAGAAGTTCCAGGAAGACATTATTTATTCAAGTACCAGGAAGACATTGGAAGAACAAATTCAAGTACCTCTTGAACGGTACGCCGCCTTACAAGTCTGATGCCAAAGCAGAAAGCACGAGCATCACATCCTGACAAGGAAATCTTGTTAATTCCCTCCCCGATGTATAATGTGATCTGATAAGAAAAAACAAGAGATTAAATTACACTCAATTACCAGAGAATGTAAGAATCTAATTGGAATAACCAAGGACTTTTTTTTTGGGGGGGTGGGGGGGAGAAAGAAAAGAAAATTGCAACCCACATGAGCATCTTCATGAACCATAATATCAACAAACACGTCAGTATATGAAAAGAATGAAGGTTACTCACAAATGCACCGTCATCACGACCATTAGCACCTAACAACTGAGATCCCTGTCTATTAACTGTTTTAACTTGCATACCTACAAATATGTGCAAGAACCATCAAGGGAAAGTTCAGTCAGGAATAACAATTTTTTACTCTATTCTAACCCAAACCAGTGTGTGTGGGCAAAAATAGCTTGTTACAGCAACAAAATTAATTAGCGTTGGTGCAAGATGCCCACAAGGTCAGGATGAACTTAGTACGAAGACCCACGTACTGAAGTGTCCAATTAACCTAATTGATTACGATTTAGGAGTTACACAAGTTTAACCGAATTGAATATGAGTTTGGGCAAGATAGCTCATGGAGAGGTCCAATTATAGGGTCTGGGAAATTGACCAAAACCAAAGGTAACAATATGTGACATGACTAGTTAACCCAATACGAACTCAACACAAAATTAGCAAGTTTTGATTTGATGTTAACGGATTCATGTCAACACGGGTCAACCCGTTAAGGCATGATTCATTAACGGGTCACTAACGGGTCAACCCAGTTAACCCCATTAGAGACCGGTTAATTTTTTGCTCAAAATTAAAATTATATCATTTTTAACCTAAAAACAAAAATACCCTAACCCTATTTCGGATTTCCAAACTCTCATTCAAACCCTCACTCTTTCTCAGTTCTCAGTTGAGTCAATTCTCACGAGTCACAACTGCCTCCCACACTTCCTCTGGATTGTAACGTTTTATTTTTTGAATTGAAATTTTGGACTTATATAGTTAGTTTTATCTTTTTGGGAGATATTGTGATTTTGACCTTTATGTGAAATTAAGTTAATTAGGTCAAGTGGATATTTGGGTCAATTCAACCTATTTACATAAACGAATTGAAGCGGGTTGGATCATTGTAATTTTTTATTAATTCATAACGGGTCAAAACAGGTTATATTGCGTCAACCCATTATTTTAATGGGTCGTATTAGGGTTTGAAAATTTGTTAAACTTAACAAATCGTGTTCGGGTTGACCCATATCGTATAATAATACACGATACGAACAAGACCTGTTAACACGATTTGCCTCCCCTACCAAAAACCATGGTTACTTGATGCCCTTGTTTCCAACCACTTATGTTTTAATGTCCCAGTGCAATTTCAAAAGATGTCAATCATTTTCAGATTACTTGTGAAATATACATAATTTACACCTCATGAGCAAGCCACACCTAAGGGCTTGTTTGGAAAAAGTTTCCATCCCAAAATTCTCATCTCATCTCCTTCCCAAATATCACTCAAATATAAATACTTTCAAAGTAATTATTACAATTTTTCCAAACTTTCAAACAAAAAATAAAAAACAGTTCAACGTTTTCAAATCTCCAAACAAAAACAATATTACAAATCTACATTTAACAATATTTTTTAACTTTATAATATTTGTTATTTCAACTTTTTCTCTCTTTTTCCCAAAACCCCATAAAACCTAAACTCAAACTATCTCACTACTATTCACGAAATTCTCATCTTATCTTACTCCCAAGCATGCCTCAAGTCCACCATACCTTGAAGTTCGTCATAATAGCTGGCCCAATTGAGAGAGAGAGAGAGAGAGAGAGAGAGAGATGGAATGATAGTAATGAGGTAAAACATTACACGTGGATGCAAGTGATATATCACCTAATTACTGGGGAAAGATCTTCATACCATTAATCTGTAAATCTACATGCAGTGGCCACTGCATCCTAAATGAAACGCTATCATTGAGAAGTATGCACCAAGCCTGTGACAAGAATGTATTAAACACAAATAAATCCAACCACCGGAAAACACGAAACACAAGACCACAATTTTTTTTTTTTTTTTGATAAGTAAAAAAGACCACAATTAATCAGTAAACATAAAATATCACTAGATAACTACTGAAGTGAAACAAACCTGAACATCATATTCAGTATTCTGTAGCAAATCTCTATCATCTCTTGTCAGCTGAAATGTTTTTTCCACATTCTGTAGTGGATTTATACTAAAAAATCATTGGAAGAAAAAAAGTTAAATAGAACACATCAAAAGGAAAAATGGCATCAGTAATATGTCAATAAAATACAGTAATTAAATTCTCGAACCAAATAAAAAACTAAAACAAAGTTGAAAAGTAAAATATGCATGTACTATTCCACATTGTCTTGGTCTTTGAGTCTGATTACTCTAAGGTATCTCTGCCACTTTCTTTCCAACCAAGTAAAACATTTTTTTCTTCTTCCTTTATGATAAATAGATATGAAAATGCATTTAACTTTAATACATTAATCAAGTAAAAGGTTTCTTGACCGAAGACCCTTCACTACTGTTGAAGAGATGCAGCATTGGACAGTGAGTTGTAATGTGTTGCAAAGCTCATATTGTCATATAGATGTGATATCTCATATGATAAGAATAATGGTAGATGGTGTATGGAATCCCACATTTCTTGGGAATGATAAGTTCTTACTCTTCAGAATGTGTCAATGAAGCTCTAATTGTATTATTGACTAGTCCTTTTGGAATATAGGTTATGTGGTTTGATTTGGGATGTTACAATAGAACTGTTTGAACTTGAAACCCATTTAATCAGGTTAGTTGATCTTTTACTAATCAAAAAGGTTAGTTGATCTTTCAGTTGGTCCAGTTTGCATTACAGTGATAAATCTAAGCGCTAACAGCCTAACAGTGTAGATTAGTCTAAATTATGATCCTGTTAAGTAAAATGTTTTATTCATAATGAAAAGATAGGCATAGCCCAAGTACATGGACCTGTTACATGGTGCAGGGTAGGGGGGAGAAGTAACAAATTGAAAGCTGCATCCATCAGTTTGAAAGAAAATGGTTTGGTGGAGAGAATAAAGGCATGAGGACTTTTTTTTTATGGCACCGGGTGTCTAAGAACAGTGTCCCGACTAATCCCAAGGGTGCATAGGCCCTTAGCAAGGAGTTTACAACAGTATTTGACTTAAGGCAAGGACCAAGCCTGTGAGTAACAAAGTTTTCTCCTTCAAATTTTAAATCTTTGAGAATCTTATCAAATAAATCAAACTGTAGAAAGTTTTTGGCAATGTGCACAAGTTTTGATGAAAATATTAATGCATAGATTTAGAAAACAAAACTCTAATTTAGTACCGTCAGCAGTAAATTCAACCATATTAGATCCAGAGAGGTGCTTAAGAAAATTGTACTCACCCATCAGTGGGAATAGTAGAAGCAACTAACTTCACAGGAGATAGAATATGTCCAACAGTCACCCAGAAACTGCATAAGGACAGACATATTTGTAAGAATACAAAAGAACCTATTTCTTTGGGAGGAAGAGGGGGAGAGAGAGCAGAGAACAGAGAAACTCTAACATGTAGAACCAAAAAACTTCTAAAAAAACATTCAGAACCAGAATTTACACTTTTTTTTCAAATACTTAGAAGTAAATAGAACCAAACAACTTTTGTTTGGGGTGGGGGGGAAGAAGATATGAGAACGGGTTGAAGGGTCAGAATGAAAACTACCAACTTCAGCAAAGAGTGCGATTAGAAGTTTCCTAATTTTCACCGAGAAGTAAGTATTGGAGAATGATTTCTGCTGGCAAAGCTACTTATCAAAAAAAAAAAATCTGCTGGCAAAGCTTGCTTAACAAGGAAATACAAATAAACAATAGTAGAAAAATATTGCATAAAATGAAGCGCTCATAATTTTGCTTCCAAATTATGTAAAGTTGAGGACCAGTACAGGAAAGAGAATACAATATTTAAACAACACAAAAGACTAGCATTTTGAGACTCGTACAACTAAAAAAATTCTTCGTTGTTCAACATCTCCAAGTTAATTGGGCCCTTGTGACCTCGGCAGTTGTCTTCTTGGGACATGCCAAACTGAAATTGACTCTTCATTCGAGATCAAAGAATACATTCTCAAATCCCAGGGATCTTTCATTTTTAAGTGATGCTCATCTATTAAAATCTCGGGCTTCCTATAAATATTAACACAAATGCATATGCATGCATGAGCATGCACGCACACAAAGAGTTATTTATGGGTACAGAACGTATGCAAACACAAATACATAATCATGTCCTCACTTTTTGGTAATGGGATGTTGGTATACATCTAGGTCAAACTATCTTAAAAAACACCCATTACAAGGCGAAATGAACATAGGCTGCCTGGTTGGACATAGTTAAATAACTGAATTAACTACACATAGCCAAATCGCTCATGGAAAATGAAATATACATACGGATCTGCCCGTTTGATTCGGCACATTTCACAATAGAATAGAGGAACTGGTGGGTTGCCCTCCAACGGCTTCTCAGGAACAATAACACAGCCAATATGTTGCTGGACTTGACATCTTGGATCTACACACTGCAGGTAGCGCATCTCAGCTAAACATCATAACTCAAGAATCCACAAAATAAGTGAAAGGAGGATCTATTTGGCCTATGCAATACATACAAACTCTAAGAAGCGCCAAAAATATGGTTTATGATTTGCAAAGAAGACAAGACACAAAAGAAAAATGAAAATGTAAACTGCTTCCACTCTCAAGTAGAATCACTCGTTGTTTCATGAGGGTTGCAGTTGCAGTCACAAAAAAGCAAACGGGAAAAACGAAAAAAAAGTTAAAGGATGTACCAAAATAAGCTGGTAAGCAAAGAAGGGGGCAAATTTGAGCCAACTACTTAATTATTCAAACTCAGCCTCATTCAAAAGAAATTAACAACCAAAACCAAGCTTAACTATAATTGTCACATCTCACTTCAATAAGTCACTAGCATTGAAGGGAGATAGGAAGGGGATTACGAAAGTTGAAACCAACCAGTTAAAACAGTCAGTGATGCAAACTACTTATTGTAGTATCCTCTAAAAGATACTAGACTCTTCAAAGTAAAAATGGTCAATGATTTCGCAATCTTTGATGACTTGTCTTTTGAAGTGTCTTCAAAATAGTGATCTCCTGAAGAATCAACATAAATACCACTAATTCAAGCTTGTAAGAAATTATTGGGAAAGGTTGTGTCTCAGAACAACCCGTAGTTACTAGAAAGGCCACACAGAATGTAACGGGGTAACTTATATCATGGACCTTCTGTTCAAGTATGCATAACTTAACAGATCCTTCTGAGCTAGATACCTCAGCCCTATAACCTTGCTATAAATCCAAACAATCGCCCACAGAAAATTTTGCAAACAATAAACAAGGAAATAAGAATAGAAAGTGCCAAGGTGAGCCATTTGCTTCAAATAAAGGACAAAGTCACAGAGTATTTCCAGATTCTTTTTATTTCTATCCTAATTAATTTGTGGGGACAACCTTTTTCTAAAATAAGTGATTATGGATATAATTGCCCGATTTGCAGATTGCTTGTTTCTTTAGGGCATGTTTGGGTAACAACACCCCATTTGAATGTAGAGCGGATTTTTGACAATTCGGAGTTTTTCATTCCCAAACATAAAACATCTACAGTGTAAAAAGTAAAAACTCCTCATAATCTTCACAAACACCAAAAAACTCAAATAACCATCTCCCAAACATTATTAAAAAAATAACCATCTTTTAATTATTTTCTACTCCTCTAAAACTCCCAACATCTAAACATTCCCTTAGTCTTTAGAAGCACCATTGAGACAATTGTGTTTTCTAAGGCCCCATTTGGATTTTGAGATGGTCTCAACCCATCTTATCTCATCTCATCTCAACATCCAAACACCACTCAAACACAAACACTTTTCAATTTCAAATTTTGGACTTTTCAACTTGCTTTCATCTAGTCATTACCTAATCATTACAACTTTTCCAAACTTCCATACAAAATACAAAAAACAATTCCGAATTTTCAAATCTCAAAACAAAATTATATTAAAAAATTATATTCTAACAATATTTTAACCTTAAAATTCTTTTATTCAATTTTTTCTCTATCATTTAGCAAAATCTCATAAAACATCTTAACTGAAACCATTTCAATGTTATTCACAAATTATTTCATTGTTATTCACAAGTTATTTCACTACTATCCACAGATGTTTTATCTCATCTCATCTCAAAATCCAAATCAGGCCTAAGCTTTTCATATGCCGCCATTGAGGATGAAAACCAAATTTTATTTTGACTTGGCTTGTTTGGCTAGAAAATTCAGAATACGCTTGTTTGATATCGTTCACTAACTTGTTTGGCGGAAATTCCTGGATGGTACTTTACAATCAGCAGAGCTCAAGTTGTCCACAAGCAACCACTTCAACAGCCTATGTTGTATATCACCATCTTACAACTCAAAGTCCACCCAACTAAACGATCAGACTCTCTAGACATATTTATTTATTGATTGATTAGTATTAGACGTATTTCTCAATGAAATGGTTGTTGATTTCCCATAAGTACCTTTTCATCTTAGTGATTTCACATATGTACCTCTAGTCCTCACCATATTCAGTCCGATGATAATCAAACATTTGTCTTTATACAAATTGAGGCTTAGGACATTGATTAATAAGGATTAGAAAAATGAAAAATGAAAATGATTTTGGACTCCAATGATAACAAAAATTAACCATTACAGAACCTGAATCATGGACTCAGTAGGCAATGAACTTCCACAGGGGCAGTAAATCTTCACATTCGAATTGATAGAATTTTCAAATTCTCCTTCAGGCTTCAGACTGATGGTTTCCAACGCACTCTGTCCCTTGGTTGGCAAATCAGCTGATTCCATGTTCTGAATTTTCCTGGAGCAAGACAATCAATATTGCAGAACAAAGACCACGAGATGATGAAAAAAACAATTACCGAGCAATTGGAGAAGCAAATAAAGAAGACTCAGAAGAAAATAAAAGGTTCTATGAATCAACAAAAACCACTCATCTGATCACAAATAATCAAATAAAAATGAACTTTTGAGAAAGCCAAAAAAATGACAAGTCCAAGATACAAATCAAGGTGTAAATACGCAAGACCGTTGAATTCTTCACCTGTAAGCATCAACAATTATTTTCACTGCTCCATTCTTCCCAATCATGTTTTTCTTAGCTGAACCACGTGCAGTGGAAACTGCACAGAATGTTACACTCACAAATGAGATGCTTGATCTGAGGGATCATGAACCTTTGGAGCCAAAACGAATAGATACAATCACCAAAAGCAATACTCTAAACTTATAATGGAAAAAAGTCCAGTCAACTAAGCATGAAAATGATGGACCAAACAAGTAACAAAGAATAGCAAGATGGCAACAACACAATGGAAGGGATAATGATGGATTTCAACAAATTACCTTCCTCATCTGAAAGCACCAACAAGATTCTGTCCACAAGATCCTGCGTTCATAAAAACACAAGTACATGTGCATAAATACACATTCTTCAGAGAAAGCCAATGGAAACAAAACACATTTATGCATACAGAACAGTTCTGAAATTATCTATATACATTTCTGATGTTTTAGATGAAGACTCTTAGTGTAAAGTCAAGCATACACAAAAGCTCCAAATTTATAATCTGAGGGTTGCAGGCAAACATTAGATGAAGAAACAGTGAAGAATTTAAACTACAGGAATAACTGCTTGATAATTCCACCAAATGATGCACGCCATATTGTCTGAACAAGTTGGAACTTGAATATAAGCTGGTGCATCCCAAGATGATGCAAGTATCCTCCAAACACAAGGCACCATCTCACAGACACGTGTTTAAATATTCACATGGTTGAATGTTTGTCTGGATGGCATTCAAATTCAGAGCCCTGAACACTCAAAAAAGAGTATAACTGTGCGAAACTAATCAGGAACCCATTCAACCATCACCTGCTGACTTGTTGAGGCTTGGGATGACCATATAGCAAAGGCCAAAAACTACTTACTGGTGAGGTTTTTTTTTTTTTTTTGGTTGAGGGTGGAGCGATTGATCGGATAATATTGCTCAAGTTCACCGCAAGGAATTTAAATTATTCATGCTTGTAATTTTATAATCAGGAGCAACAAGCAGTAGATTTGTGCCCTAAGCAACAGCAAACAAAAGCAATATATCTTGAAATAAATACCTGCTTCCTCCCCTGCTTTGAAAGACCGAGCTGAGTGAGAACATCCTTGAGCTCTTTGATTCGGAAACTTGCCAATTTTCCCTACAAGTTTATGTGCATGAGTAATAGGCCATATAATAAAAAAACCAATAGAAAAACAAACATACTAGAAATGCGAATCTTATACTGCCCTTAAACTTCTAAAACCAGAACACAAAATAAAAGTTCAGTAGAATCCATCCAAATTCACCCTCAAGAAGACAATTAACAACTGGACTACGACATCCAATCGTTGTATGTACCTGGCAATCCGACACTAAATCCATTTCTTTTTGCATGTACGCCCCCAAAACAATAAAATAAACTCCTGATCATCAACACCAAGTATATTTAGTTCAAACATCGGGAAAGAAGAAATTATGCTCAAACTGGTGCGAAAGAAAAGAGACTTTGTTTATTGATCGCGTAACATGTACTAGTCAAATTCCAGACCATGAAATTGGGAAAAGTATACATCAAATTCAAAATATTAGTAACGGTAATAATGAACAAGATAAAATAAAATGATCCTACTGAAGCACGAGGTACGTGTAGAAAATGTAGAGATCGAGTTTACGTAATTACACCGAATCAATAAGACGAGCTCAGTGAATTAGAGAATCGTTCACCGAGTTAAGGGTTGCGGGAAATTTTGCTGCTAAGCAATAGTACAATCAGTATTGGCGGCTGGTGTCATCCGAGACATTTTCAGCATTGGACAGGTCGGACGTGAAGACGGCTACGAGATTTGATTTTGGATCTTCCAGTCACGTCCGGGTTTTGCTACCGTGCTTCAGAAGTTCTTGGTCTGGTTTCTGAGCGGCCTTTGATTGGATGGTGCGGATCATAGTAGGACGTGGACCAATGGCTCGTTGAAGGTGGTCTAGACCGGTGGGGTCTGGGATCGGCGCACGCTTCAGACATCATTCGTACCGATGCACCAAATGCGCGGACTGAGTAGACAGCGGGGCTGAATTTTAAGGCCTATGCCGCGCTCATATTAATGCCACGTGGTGCCTTTCTTTTATGGTTTGTTAAATCGACGCGTTTTATTTTTTTATTTTTTTAAACAAGATTGACTTATATATATGAAGCAAATAAAAGAGTCTTAGTTCCTTATTTACAAATACGGCACTTTACAATGGAACTTTATCATTATAAAAAACTAACAAGCTAGAAGGAATGGAATTAAGTAATAAATTTTCATAGGCATGCGTTAGAGTTTTCCACTGTACTAAATTATGTGCGCATCAAGTTTTATCTTAATGTATTTTAACAATTTTCCATTTTTCGAACTTGCCAAGAAGATGAGTGATATCTCTAATGATATCTTCCCTAGTACTCTGTAATTGCTGGGTTAGTACTCTGTATGAGATCTGTTTTTACTAGTTTTGTTTGTCCATCATCCGATCTACATATTGCTGCTAGAGTACTCACTTCTTTCCTAATCGCTACATCAGAGGATAACAGGTGGAAACCTCTAGGAGGTAAACTGATGGCTTTTTCAAGAGCTTTTGAGGTTTCGTTCCATGTTTTTGTATGCTCACACAATAGGATTTTCAGATTTTTGAGATAAACAGTTGAAGTGGGATATTTTCTTGGTCATGCACAACCTTGTTCCTATAATATCATAAATTGTCCATGGCAAGTATAGCAAAAATTTAGAAATGGTGTTGCTCATCTATCGGGATTTTTAAACCTTTTGAGGGGTTAAGAATTATTGTAATCCAATCTCTAATGGATTGAATTGCAATACATGTTATATCCAAAGGCCATGGTGAACTTCTCCAAAGGATGCTAGTGTATATGCATTTGAGAAATAAATGTTCTAAGCTTTCAACTTCGTCATTGCACAAGGGACACATGGTCTGATTATTATCTAAATTGATGACCTTTTCCAAATTTTTTCTGGTAGGAAGAATGTTATGGCCAACTCTCCAAGAAAGATTTTGAGTTGATCCTGTAACTTAACTTTTCATAACTGTTTCCAGTTGACATCATTTTGTCGTGTGATTGCTTGAGAATTGACAAGAGCCACATTTAACTTTATCCTCTAGAGCGTGAAAATTGTAATTTGATAGAGGAAATCTTTGGATTTCAATCAGAGTTTTGAGTGACGAGAGTACTTAGAAACCGTGGCGGAGCCAGAAATTGAGGTTGGGGGGCTAAGCAAGGCTAAAATAAAATAGATAAAATATTTTTTTTATTCTATAGATATATAATTTTTTATGCGATATAAAATAATTTGATAATAAAATCCATAATAAAAAAAATATATTTAATATAACTTATGTATTAAAAAAGTATATAATGTGATAAAAACATGTCATCATAATAAAAATATATTAAAAATAAATTAAAAATCATTCAACTTCTTTTTTATTTTTATCTATAATTAAAATATGTCATCATGTTTTTATTTTATTATATTTTATATAAAATTTATTTTATTTTTAAATTAGATTAATTTTGTGGAAGAGGACCAAAATAATTTTTAGAGAGGGGGCCAATACAAAATAAAATTAATATTATCTTACAAAATTATAAAGATATAAACCTATTTTTGTTTTCTTTAAAATTAATATTGCTTCCAAAGACTATTTTGTTTCAGTGAGAAAAGACCAAGCATGTTTTGATGTTAAGGCAGAGTTAAAAAGATTAAGTTTATTCAAGCCCAAACCACCCATTGATTTATATTAATTGATAATTTATATTAAAAAAATAGTGAAGATCTCACATTAATCAGTGTAATAAAATATGCTATAAAAAATTGTTCGAATGTTTAGCTTAAATTTTGAGAATTGATTAAAGATGATTTAGACAATATAAGATATCCAAAGTGACGGACGCACTTCATCTATATGAAGATTATGAACCAACAATGTGCATCATATGAATATATTTTTCTAACGAAAGGGAAACGAAATTCTTAAAACTGGCAAACAGATGAAGACATTATTTATAAGATCACTGAATGTGTATTTGTTACAGTTTGGGAGGGGATCATAAAGCAGCCTCGACTACACGCTATAGACATGGTTATATTTCTCGGAAATACTGGACATCTAAAAATGAGCTGGTCGCAAACAAATTCATGATGCGGAAATATCTCCGAAGAAGACAACAATAAGTTCCTCGGACTCGCCATGCTCTCGTTAGAACCGTCGCATCCATTCTCCAACTCTTGAGAATTAGAAATACACCCCGAGATTGCTAGACATTATCATGAAGGTGGCTTTTTACTCTTTTTCTTGACAGTTTTGGCAATGGCATCACAAATCTCTCTTTTCCGTTTATTGTTACTGTTGTTATTGTCATTGCTATTGTTGTTGTTTAGACCACCTGCAACGGCTGAGCTCTTGCCTTGAGCTTCCAGAGCATCCTTCACAAAAAACTTCAACCTCCATAGGGTAGATTCACTCTGCATACCAACCACAATGCACTCGATTACTCATTTTGTTACCAAACAATTGTAATGAGAATCTATAAGATGAAATACTGGCCAGCGCCCCTCGGGAAATCTAAAATAGATGACCTGAGCATCAATGTCGAGGTCCACCTCTTCAGCAGTTGATTGGAAGTATGGATTACTTTGAGCAACAATCTCCAAGGCCTTGGTTAGATCTTCAGGAGACAATTTGGTAAGTGCTGCCCCAAGTTTTCTCTTCTCTTCGGTACTAATTTTTCTGAAAATAACGTTCTCAGCATAAGCTTTAATTGCTTCTGGTATTGATGCAAAAGTAATGAGGCATCCAAAACACTAAGCCAATCATGTTATTAAAGACAGAACAACAACAAATGATAGAAAAATACCATTTCAAGTTAATTCCAAGTATGCCTACCACCAGTCAAAATATTGATACAAACCAGTTTCTGAATTTTTGCAGTTCATTTATGCATTAAACAACATTAAGGGTCTTTAGGCTATTCACAAGCTAATGATAGAAAAATACAACAAATCACTTCTACATATATTGCCCAGTGGTTCAGAAATTTTACGTTTGTTTTAAACATGTATTTCATCTTAAAGCATTCACAATAGCCTAGCTATTGTTTAACCAAATTTTGATTAGAAATTCCACTTTTATAAATTTGGGCTAGTCACTTTTTACTACACCAAATAACAAACTCAACAAATCAATAACTATTCTATTCAAATATTAATTTTCAACTTTTCATTAATTTTAATTCCAATTGTAGAAATAAGTATTGCATGTTAAATGTGTTGCATTTTGTAGTAACTTATCAACTATATGAAGTTGAATTATAATTCTGATGAATTATAACTATAGCCTTTATCAATTATAATTCTTTTTTCTCAGATTTAAAAGATTTAATCATTTACAAGTTATATTTTCTTTTTTTAGTTAAATAAAATATATTTTATTTTAATGAGCATAATTTTTTTTTTTTATAAGTTAATTAGCATAATTTATACTACACTTTTTTGATATATTTTTTTCTTATGACACATAATTGTAATATCGTTTATTCTAATTAAAATATTATTTTTATATTTTCAATATTTAGTATTTTCAAGTGACAATCTAAAAACTCGATAAAGTTGTTAATTTAATTTTATACAAACTTTTATTATAAGTTGTACCCTGGGCAAAAAAAAAAAACTAAAATGAATATGAATATTTTAATTCCAAAAATTAATTTGGTAAGCTCTCACCCGTAGTTATATTTGGAGAGTCGGGAGAGAGAAAGCTAAATCTATTTTAGAATTTTTGAGGCTGTTGCATGATGTTTTTAGTGTTTCTTAACTATTATTTAGCTAAGCAATGGATTTGACTAGTCCATTGTGAGTGCTTTTATATGCTATGGATCTTAGAACTGGTGTGTTTCGCAATGTCTTTTATTAAAAATAAAAGCTCGTGCATTTTAAAGTAAGTTTAGTTACGAAGGTTCCTGTTCCCTGTAAGAAAAACTATAGTCAGCAGACAAAAGTTACCGTTCGTAATTATAGACAGTCAAAGTAAAACAGTTGCATTTGGTAAGAGTCATTGGCCCGGTAGACTAAGCATGGGAAAATTTTATATGATATAAGTTAGCCTATACAGCCATATTTTGCAGCATGAGATGATGCCATCAAACAAACCTGCACTTTTGAACGACCATTTCCCGTAGATCTTCTAAATGCATATCAAGCTCATACAGCTGAAACAAATTCACCGTGGCGCATCGGAACAAAGTCCTTGTCAGATTCCCAATGTATGACTTTTTTTTTTTTTTGAAGGATAATACGATGAGAATAATCAGACTAGAATAAGGAGATAATATATATATTATTAAAAAAAAACAACTCCAACATGCTTGAAGAAGCTTAGATATATGAATTATATCAAAAGGCTTGTTTAGTTTCAAGCATATCCTAACAAGAAGCATGTGAAATTTTAACATACCTCATTACTCAAATCTCTAGCCATTTTGGCATGAGCAGCCTCCTGAGCAAGCTGCATATCAAACTGTGCCTCTGCTTCCTCCTCTTCTCGTCTTTTTTCCTGCAAGCAAATTACCACTAACATTATAAATCATAAACTAAGATTATTTACCATACCTTTAATCCTCATGTTGGGAAAGAAGTTACCTCTTCAGTAACTTTAGGCAGAAGTTGCAGCCACTTCTCCTCAAATTTTTCCAGCAAAGTTTTGGCCATAACATGAACATCACTTCTCTCATCATTATATTTCATAGCATTTTTGAAAACCAACCTCACATCAGCACATATTTCCCGAACATTTTTATATCCAGTACCATCCTTGGCCTCCATTTGATTTTTAATTGTACTGAAATCCATGGGCTTATCAATTACCTATTATTCATCATCTAAAGTGAATTAATTTAATGCGCATACAGAAGAAATTTAGGAACAAAAATGACAAGGCAATCAAGGACAGACTGTCAAATGTAAACCAAAGGAATTTTCAACAATAAACCTTTAGACCTTTTTTTTTTATGACGGGGAACCACCCCACAGGTAGAGCCCTTAGGACTCACCCATGGAACCTAAACCCCCTAGCACAGCAACCCACTGCCATGGCCTCCCACTTAAATAACAGTTTGATCCCACGTGGAATTGAACCTGTGACATGGGGCTCATGCACACAAGTTCGCCTCACCACTTGGGCTACCCACAGGCGGGCCTTAAGACCTTCTAATGACATACTTAGCTTAACAATGTCAAATGTGAATAGGAAAGCAACATGCAACATCACACAATTACTATCACGATTACTGACATTCTTCGAAAAATAAAAACAACAAACTTTACCTCATAGTAGTCATGCAGCTTAAGACCTTCTACATCTACAGGTTCCATAAAAGGCCATGCCCACTTGTGTTGCATAATCTGGAAGCCAAGGCAAATGCATGTCAGGAAAGATGATAAAACTGCACCTATCATTTTCAATCTTACAGCATCTAGTTGATGATCCTTGGCATTGGTGCAATTTATAGCCAAGACAGTCTATGTGTTTGCCTTCTAGAATACAAGAAAAAATAATAAGTACAGCATTTATACATGCCTCTCCAAGAGGCGAGAGGGAACTTGATTTGTAGAAAATCAACTTGCAGAGAAATACCACGAAAAATTTTATGGAGAATAAGGTGCATCATTTTTGTTAATGTTATAATATACAGCCCACAAAAATTAAAACTGCAACAAAATTGCCTAGCAGATCTTTTTGAAGATGAGGGAACCACCCCAAGGGAGACTCATCCATGGAACCCAAAACCCCAGGGAGACTAACACAGCAACCCACCGCCATGACCTCCCACTTAAATTGCAGTTTGTCCTATGGGAAATCAAACCTGTGACATGGGGCTCATGCACACGAGTTCGCCTTTACCACTTGGGCCACCCATGAGTGGGTAATTGCCCAGCTGATCTTGTTAATCTAATAAGTGAATTTTCAAACAGAGGGCATATATAAAGATCGTTATTCAACTAAATTAAAAGAGAAAAAGTTGACATCCCTTAAGTTCCCAAAATGGATGGTAAGTAGACTTCTGCATGGACACAAACAAACACAACAGAGATGCACACATGCACATACACATCTACAGATACAAGAGAAACCATATATCTAGATATATATGTTAAGAACGCAAAAAATGCCTTAGCATAAATATATGACAGAATCTTTTACCTGGCGCAATATTGTGCCAAATTGGCGCATGAGCTCTTGCATTCTCTTTGCAGCAGCTGCTTCTCGACGTGATGCATCTTGCTGCTGCTTCTTGATGCTTGGAATATGTTTCTCCTTATCTTTATCCTTCACTATTGAGCTACCTTTGGATGTGCTAAGTTGCTTTTTACTCGTACTCGAGTAGAATTGTTCTATCTCATTCGCTCTCTGCTCAAGCTGCAAGGAAAAATGGCATACTAACAATCTTTATAAAGTAAAAGAATAGACTTAAAAATGACCCAACATAATTAAATTAAACAATGCCACATTATTATATATGATTCTAAGGTAAACTCAATATGCAAAATTATAGCAGCATTCTCTGGATATGAAAAGGCACATGCTTATTATACATCAATCAGATACCTAGAGTCTTATTTGTTTTACTTTTTAGGAATTTTTCTTTCACCTTTTTTTATGAATAAGGAATTGTTCTTTCATCTGTGCATAAAATCTTGATTATGGCAAATTATCTACCATAAAAAATATTATTTGGGGGTAAAAAGTACAAACAAGCAAACCCCCCCCCCCCCAGGGCACGTGTGCGGGGGGAAGAAGATTTGTTAAGAAGGGTTTTTAAGTGAATAAGTAATTATCAAATGTAGAATGAACTTTTTTTCTATGCCGTACATAGGTATAAAAAAATTATAACTGTAGATAGGCATATTTATAAACCAAAAGATGTGTAAACGGGGAGACCACCTAGAACAATACAAAGAAAAGGAAAAACAAACAGTAAGTCTTCGCCTCCATATTGTAGGGTAGATAAGGCGCAACCTACCACCAACTCTCCTTAAAAGCTCTACTCCCACATAAAAGGGCCAAATACAGTCTCAAAACTCTAGCACATTTGTATTTCCTCGTAAATTTGATAATAAAAAACACAATCAATCAAGACACGAATGTTATAAGCCAATAAACACACCGAGAAAACCAATGCAAAATAAACCATTAACGTGTTTAAAGTGATATTCTATGTTTTTTTTATTTGGTACTGGGTGTCCGAGAACAACGTCCCAACTAACCATGATATTCTATTGTTATTATTTCACAGAAATACTAATAAAAAATCAGTACATATCAGCATCATAAGATCCTTACAACTGGCTCTAAAGTGAAGGGGTGTAGATCTCTTGAAAATTATAATATTGTATATCCATGTAAAGAACTTCAGCAGTGTTCTAAGGCACCCATCTTCCAAGTCAACAATATTGATCCTCCATTTTGCTGTTCAATATGCCAATTATCATGACAGGGAGGAGAATTTTATTTATAAAGGATACAAAGGCATTTGTGTAGAGATTGACCAGCAACCAAATTGTAGATGTTGCACTGACTGTCTTTTTCGGAACTCATACAGTAGTGAACTACAAGTTTTAGGAACCGATACAGTAGTGAATTACAAGTATGCGTTCTATTTTTATTTTTTTTCTTATTACCTGTCAAAAATAATAATAATAGAAAGCATACTACTGAAACATGCTGATTGATTATTGCTTGCTGAACGTGACATAAATCAAATAAAAAGCCTAAGACAATTTATTCCATTGTTTAAACCTGAGAAGAAAGTAACAACTTTGAAAAAAAAAAAAAAAAGATAGACATATGGAAAGGCACCTAGTATTAATTGCTACATGTATTTTTACCTTGTCAACCTTCCCAAAAACTTCGTCAACGTGATGTCTGACTCCCTCAATCCCTGCAGCAGTATCATTAGCAATATTTCCTATTTCAACATTCCTGACATCTGGAATTGGTACTTCCATGGACATATCTGACAGCAATTACAGGATCATTATGTATTAGTCACTTAATGGGAATCTTCTATGATTATAGATGTGTTGAGACAAAATTAGAGAACAGAAATTCATACCCAATACATGTTCATTATTATTTTTTTTTTTATAAGTAAGAAATTTAATTGATCGAATGAAACTAGGCACAGCCCATGTATCTGTATACAAAAGAAACACCTTATTACATTCTAGAAAGATGAAAAGAAAGCAAGAACTCATGAACATTCCCTCCCTTTAATACAATAGCTGCAAACCGTTGAACCAAAGAAAATACAAAAAATTTCCATAATCCCCGCATTTCTCTCCTTGTTGTTGAAGCACCTCTCATTGCATTCCATCCATATACACCACAATATGCACAAAGGAACCAACCTCCACGTCACAGCCAGTTGAGAGCTCTATTTGGTTCAATTGAGCTCTAAATCCTCACCCCAAGGGGGCGGCACAGGAAACTACTTATCAAAAATAAAGAAACCTTGACGGCAAAAAGATATAGAAACCAAAATTTCTCTTCATTTTCCTAAGCAATAAACAGAGATTTTCAGATAATGAAAATCCAAGAGATCTCACTGTCGAAACTAGTCATAGTAATTTTAAACCAAAAAAGAAAAATTGTAGAAGGGAAAAAATGATGGTTGAGGACCTGGGGTCCCCGTCTAGTTGGCATAAATAAATAAGATTCTCATGAAGCTTTCTTAATCAATCTTGGAACTTCTACAGACAGAGAACATTAGGAAATAGATTCCAACTAGCTAGAGATTAAATCGTTTGAAACCCGAGCATGCATTCTACTTATATTTTGGACGCGCATACATATAAATATATACATACAGTACAGCACATATTCGTCAGCGTATACATAAATACTTACAGAGATACAGAGGGATTGAAAACAGGAAGAAGGACCCTGAATGTGATGCGCAGACGATATCTATTTACTGCAGCGAAGTTTGGGTTTTCGGCAGCGACTGTGTGTCTGAGGTTACCCTGCTGGCGAAACTGGAGTACCGATCGCAGCGACCTCGGCTTTTTTTCCTGAATTTTGTTTAGGGTTACTAAAACGCAGTCGTTTCTTCCCCCTTTCTTCTTCTTCTTCTTTTCGGTTTGTTTTTCCTCAGTTAAAACAACCTAACAATGGCCGCCCGGTTATCAGAAAATTTAAAAAAAACAAAAACCAAACAAAGAAACAATGGCCGCTTGCACTGAATAATCGATAGTCGTACAGAAAATACGACTGTCGCGAATGTGGTTAAATTCCGCGGGTAATTGCAAAATAAAATAAAATAAAATAAAAACTTAAAACTACAAAACTATCTCTATTATATATGGGAATTACGGGAATGAAGTAATTTAGAGAAGTAATTTCTTTAAAAATAAAATTAGAAAATCATTATTTCATCATTTTCTTTTCTATATAGAATTTTGGAGTGTGCAATTTCCACTTTTTTTTTTTTTGAAAAAAATGGAAGTCATTATTAAAAAATAATTTTTTTCACATGAATATCAAATTTATTTAAATTTTTCACATGAATACGCAAAAATTGCATACTACCTAATTCCAAATATTATTTTTATTATTTATCATCCTTTTTCTTTTATTTTTGGAAGGATATTATTAATCTCATCCATCCAATCGAAACTAATAACATTCATTGAGGTATAGAACATGATATTTTATTTCATTCTTATTCTTCAAACTAAAAAATGACTATAAAAGGAAGATGGTTTATATAATCACAAAATGTGGAATTTTGTGTTTTTTCAGATTTTCTATGATTATTATCGGAGTTAAGAGCACTCTAATGGGTTTTGTAAATCTCATATTTATGTAAAATTTGAAGAAAAATGGTCCAAAAGTACCCCCAACGGATCAAGCATTTTCACGTCTATTTTTCATTTTGCTATAGTATTTCGCTATATGTAATGTAGACTGTGCACAACTATAAATATATTATATTTATTTTCTCTCTTTTCATGTACTTTATCTCTCACTCTCACAATAGTTTTTTCTCTGTTTGTACTTTTTTCCAACAAATTATTAAATAATATAACATTTAAATAATATAAAAAAATATATAGATCAATCAATATATGGTATATTGTAAAAGTTAATATGTAAAGTTAAAAAAAAAAGTTTTAGTGATATATTTTAAAGAAGAATGTATTATTCTGCTGCTTGAGTAGTATCACTCTTTTTTATACCTAAGTAAAAATCATATTCTCATTTTTCTCTAATATTCTTTTTCATATTTTTTATGATTTGAATACATTTTTTAAAAAAAATATTTAAAAAATCATGATATTAATATCATTTTCTTAACCATTAAGTCAAAAGATTTAAAGAAAATTAAAATGCATACAGTGACGAAATAAAGTATCAAAATAAGAAGATAAAATATATTTTTTTATTTATTTTAAGAATAAGATAAATAATCCAATATGAATGCTTTAAAGCCTAAAATAAGAAAGAGATAAAAAAAAAATACAAAAACAAAAACAAAAGAGCTCCCAATAGTCATAACTACATGTATGAAGTAACAATAGAGATCTAAAATTCTAAATACTTAAAAAACAACCAAAAATTGAATAATTTAGGTATCATCATCTAATATTTGATTTGAAACAATCAGGCATGGTTTGGAAAGTCATATGAAATAAAATTATTTATAAATAATAATAAAATGATTTTTAAGTAGTAACCAAATTATTTGAGTTAATATGTTCTATCAGATTTTGAAATATGAGAGATAAAAAAATTAAATATAAAAGTTATAAAGTTATATTATTGTTGAAATATAATTTTTATTTGGTAATTTGAAATTTTAAATTATTCCATTTTCGTGTTTTGTTTGGATTGAAATGATTAGATGAATAAGTTGAACATTTGAAATTGAGAAATTTTTTGTTTGTAGTATTTGAATATTAAGATGAAATAAGATAAGATAAAAACGTTTTGTAATCCAAACAAAGCCTAAGGGCTAAGGGTTGATTTGGATTTATAGACGAGACAAGTTCGTCTCAACTCATCTCAAATTCATCATTACACTTTTTTTAAATTTTCATACAAAACACAAATCTCAATACAGATTTTCAAATTTCAATACACATTTTTCAAATCTCAATTCAACTTTTTCAAATCTCAAAATAACAAAAATATTAAAAAAAAATTATACTCATCTCCTCTTTCAATCCAAACCGGGTTAAGACTAACTCATACATCATTTGTCCACTTTGGTATTGAAAATAAGATTTTGGACCCACACCGTATGTAGGATAATGTTTTCAAGTTGACCATACCAAAATGCTTCAAATTGTTATAAAATTAGAATAAAAACTATTATTGCAAGAAAAAATATTTGGAATTATTTATTTCTTAAGAACTAAATTTTCCCTGTTCCTTTCTTTCTTTATTTCTCTATTTATTTATTTCTTTTCTTTTATTCTTTTTTATGCTTGTACAAAACTGATCGAAGAAGCTCGTATTTATAAGAATAAGTTACTGTACAAAAATACTGTGCATGTTTAAAATTTTCAAAACTCTATGTCCCACCCTCCCTCAAAAGCCTTCGAGGGAGGCAGCAGATGAGGTAGGGAGGGTCATTCACCTCCTTTCAATTATTTGATTACAACACTCTCATTTGAATGATCACCCATAAAGAATCTGCCATGTTAAAACATTGCCAAAGAAAAATTCAGTAGGAAGAAAAATCAATGGCGAAGTAAAAAAAGTACAGAATCACTATGTACCGTCAAGTGCTTTAAGATTGCCTCATTAAAACCTTGCAGAGAAAAATCCAGTGGGAAAAGATATCAGCGAAGGAAAAAGAGTACAATCAGCACAAGTCTTCAAGACATTTACTCCCCCTGAAAAGTGCATATCGATAGATCTTTAAGTCTCTGCATTCTAATATTTTGCACAATTTTCTTGAATATTGCAGTTGGTAATGCTTTTGTGAATAAATTTGCCAGATTATCACATTTCTTTTTAAATTCATGAGTACAAAAAAATTTAAGTGAAATGTGTTTGGTTCTGTCTCGTTTGATATATCCCCATCTGATTTAAGTGATATAAGCAGTATTATCTTCATATAAAATTATTGAGCTATCATTGATTATGGGGAATCCACACATTTCCTGGATATATTGAATTACTAATCTCAGTCAAATACACTCTCGACTTGCTTCATGAATAGTAATGATTTTTGACTGATTTGAAAATATGGTAGATAGAGTCTGCTTGATAGATCTCCATGATATGGCAGTATCTCCATAAGTAAATAAATATCCAGTTTGAGATCTATCTCTGTGTGGATCTGAAAAATAACATGCATCTGCATACCCAATCAATTGTGGACTTGATCTACATTAATAAAATAATCACATATCAACCGTACCATGAAGGTAACGAAGGATATGTTTAATCCCATTCCAATGCCTTCGAGTTGGTGCAGAACTATATCTTGCAAGCAGATTAACTAAGAATGTAATATCAGGTTGAGTGCAATTTACAAAATACATCAAAGCTCAAATTGCACTGAGATTTGGTACTTCAAAATCAATAATTTATTCATCGTCTTCATAAAGATGAAATAGATAATTCTTCACATCAACTATTCGAACAATCATTGGAGTACTCAGAGGATGAGTTTTGTCCATATAAAAATGCTTCAGGATTTTCTCTGTATACATGGACTGATGAATAAAAATTCCATTTGGCAAGTGCTCGAGCTGCAGGTAAGGACAAAGTTTTGTTTTGCCAAAATCTTTCATTTCAAATTCATTTTTTAAATATATAGCGGTTCTTGAGATATTTTCAGAAATTTTCACAATATTTAAATCATCAACATAAACAGCAATAATGGCAAATCCATATTTTTTTTTTAATAAAAATACATAGACATATAGGATTATTTTCAAATTTTTTTTTTTCAATATAAATTTGCTTAGGCGATTATACCACATGCATTTGGATTGCTTCAACCCATATAAAGATCTTTGTAGTCTAATAAAGTACATATTTCTAGATGTGCTTCTAGATGCTTTAGGCATTTTATCTCCTTTAGGGATTTGCATATATATGTTATGGTCTAAGGATCCATATAAGTATGCAGTGACTACATCTATCAACCGCATTTCTAATCCTTTTGTAACAACCAGAATAGTCAAAAATCTAAATGTGATTGCATCCATAACGAGAAAATATATTTTTCATAATCAATCCCGGGTTTCTACAGGAAACCTTGTGCAACAAGTCGTGTTTTGTACTGCATAATTTCATTTTTCTCATTGCATTTTCATACAATACTCACTTATATCCAATAGGCATTACATCCTTTGGTGTTTGGACAATAGGTCCAAATACTTATCGCTTTGCTAGCGAATTTAATTCAGATTCAATAGTTGTTTTACCATTTTGGCCAATCATTTATACGTCGACATTTTTCGATAGTTTTTTGCTCACTTTTTTCATTACTTCTAGTAATGTCAATGGCCATTTTATATGAAAATATGTTGTCGATAACAGTTTTATTTCTATCCGTAATTTCTCGAATACTCATGAAATGTAATGAGATCTCGTTATTTTCAGGTACCTGTTCCTCTTCAAGGGAAAACATTTCATGAAACACCTCTTTAGGAGGTATCTTTTTAGGAGATTTTGGGATCAGAGATTTAACCTATTCTGGAGCATCAATTATATTTTTAGACTGTATTGTGAGTATGTGTTCTTCAGGAATACCAGATTCATTTTGTATCATTTTCCTTTGAAGAATTTTATCTTTTACACCAATAGGTATTCCACGTCACTGTTTTGACAATTTATCTTTCAGGAACTTCAATTCTTGCTAGAGCATTAACAACAGGAATATAAGATTTTACTATACTTTTAGTGTCAGTAAATACATACGGTAATTGATTTGCAACACTTTGTAAATGAATAATCCTCTGAACTTCCAGTTTACATTCATTTGTAGGAGGATCAAATTGAAACAGGGCCTTATTATCCCAAGTAATTTCTTGTAATGTTTCAGACACCGACTTTTCTTTACCCATTAATGGAAAAGTGAGTTTGTCAAAATGACAATTCTCAAAATGTACTTTAAACATATCCCTTATAAGGGGCTCAAGATATCTAATAATAAATGGAAAATCAAAACCAACATATATCCCAGTCTACGTTGAGGACCCATTTTTGTACGCTGTGGAGGTGCAATTGTAACATATATAGCACATCCAAAAGTACGAAGATAAGAAATACTTGGTTGTTGACCAAATGCAAGCTGTAATGGAGAATATTTATGATATGCAGATGGTCTAATTCGAATTAATGATGATGCATGAAGTATAACATGTCCCTAAATAGAAACAGGTAGTCTTGATTTCATAAGTAAAGATCTAGCGATTAGTTGAAGCCTTTTGATAAAAAATTCAGCTAAACCGTTTTGAGTGTATGTATGGGCAACATAATGTTCAACATCTATTGCTATTGATATGCAATAATCATCAAAAGCTTTAGATGAAAATTCACCTCCATTATCCAATCGAATGATCTTAATTAGATACTCAGAAAATTGTGCTCGTAGTTTGATTATCTGAACAAAAAGTCTAGCAAATGCAACATTTCTAGTGGAAAGCAAACAAACATGTGATCGTTGACTAGATGCACCAATCAAAACTATAAATTATTTAAATGGTCCACTTGATGGATGAATAGACCCACATATATCTCCGTGAATCTTTTGTAAAAATGATGGAGATTCAACAATAACTTTTGAAGGAGATGGTCTGATAATCAACTTACCTTGGGAACATGCAGAGCACGGATATTCATTGGGTAAGATAATCTTTTGATTCTTTAAGGGATGCCCATGTGAATTTTCAATAATTCATCTCATCATTATATATCCCGGATGTCCAAGGCGATCATGCAAAGTCATAAATATTTTGGGGTCAATACACTTCTGGTGCACTGCTACATATGATTCAATTGTTTTCATATTTGTATAATACAATCCAGGATATAGAGCATGCAGTTTTTCTAATATGAGTTTCTAGCCTGATATTATTTTAGTAATAAGAATATACTCTTTACTGTCTTCATTGATCATTTCAATATGGTAATTATTACGACATATATTTTTGAAACTCAATAAATTTCTTTTAGATTGTGAGGAAAATAAAGCATCATTAATACAAACTTTGATGCCATTAGGCAACACAATATAAGCTCTTCCGGAACCCTCAATTAAATCTGATGAACTTGATATGGTATAGACATAGGCTTTGCTTAGTGTTAGATTTTGAAAATATTTTTTATTTTTAAGAATTGTATGAGTTGTAGCACTGTCAACCAAACATACATCTTTATCACTAAACTCAGAGATAAAAAACTCATCAATGTGATCTATGATTCTACAAAATATACAAAACTTTTATTACAAATAATAAAGAAAATACATTAATTGAGTGAAACACTTCCATCTCCAATTAGGTGATAAATTCTACCATCATGATCTTTAAATAAATCACAAATATTAAGATGAGTGACATATACATCTACTGAATTTAATAAATCATCTGATGGTTCTACTAAATTTATTTCAAGCATTTTATTCTTTCTTTTAATGGATACTTGATATAAATCAGCTAAGTGCCTGGCCATACGACAGGTACGTACCCAATGTCTAGTCATACCACATCTATGGCACACATCTTTACATTTTTTTGAAGAATTATTATGAGGATTTTTACCCCTTTTTGAGTTGTACCATTTCTGGTGATACGGTATATTATTATTATTTTTTTTACTGTGGTCACTTATGAAACCAATATTTCTATAATTTCTCCTACTACGTCCACGCCATCGATTTCTTCTAAAGGATGCACCATTCGTTTTTGAGAAAGATGCAAACCTATTACCATTCATTTCAGGGAATGATATTGAGCCAGTAGAGTGTGACTGATGGTTTTTTAATAAGAGCTCATTATTCTGCTCAGTTACTAGAAGACATGATATAAGTTTAGAATATTTCTTGAACTCTTCCTCTCAATACTGCTGCTGCAGGAGTACATTTGAGGCATGAAATGTAGTATAAGTATTTTCTAACATATCCTCATCGGTGATTTTCTAATCGCATAATTTTAGTACTGAGCTTATTTTAAAAAGTGTGGAATTATACTCACTAACACTTTTATAATCTTGCAATCTCAGGTGCAACTATTCAAAATGAACTATTGGGAGGATGACAATTTTTTGGTATTCATACATCTCCTTTAAATTATTCCACAAAATAAAATGATCTTTTATTATAAGATACTCAGATTTAATTCTTCATGAAAATAGTAGTGAAGGAAAATCATTGATTTAGCCCGATTCTGCAGGGACGCTTAATTTCATTTTTTAATTGTTTCTCTTAGGTTCATAGCTACCAGATGGATTTCAGCATCAAATATCCAGGATAAATAATTTTTATCAGATATGTCAAAAGCAACAAATTCTAATTTTGTAAGGTTTGAAATTTTCTACACATATAAATAATAAAATAAATACGTGTATCTCAAAAATATATTTATTAAGTCACACAGATTTTAAATAATAATCATCAATAAAATATATCAAAGACTGCAAATAATATATTGAAAAACTTACCGAGGAATAAGATCACTATCTTCAGAATTGGTGAAACCGTCGTGCTGATAACGTGTTATAAAATTAGAACAAAGACTATTATTACAAGAGAAAATATTTGGAATTATTTATTTCTCAAGAACTAAATTTTCCCTCTTCATTTCTTTATTTATTTATCTGCTCTTTCTTTATTTCTTTTCTTTTCTTCTTTTTTTTGCTTGTACAAAACTGATCGAAGAATGTCGTATTTATAAACATAAGTTACTGTACAAAAATACTGTTAATTTTTAAAATTTTTAAAATTCTGTGTTCCACCCTCTGACAAAGTCTTTGAGGGAGGCAGCAAATTGGGTAAGGGGGTCATTCACCCCCTTTCAATTATTTGATTATAACACTAATAAATTTATTTAAGTTTTCAACACTTTTACAAAAGTGTTAGAGAAAATTGATTCGATCATCAAAAAATTTATTTTAAAAATCTCCGAAATACTATATTCCATACATATGAATAAATAATGTAATATATAAATAAAAAATAACATACAAAGTAATGAACTAAATACTAAAAGCCTCGGAGAAAAAATAATAATAATAACATAATGTACACGAGCTCAGCAACACTAAAATAATTCAAAACAAAATATCCATGGACAAAGATCCATCCGTGAGCAGACCCGATCCATATAAACCCAACAAGTGCGAGGACCGGATCCACCTTCATATCACACGCGTGGGAAAACATCCAAAAGACGCCCGAGCCAGCACGCTTGCAAGGTGGGACCTACACCTCAACGGCCGTAGCAGCCCCCAATGACTCCTTCCACTCCCGCTCTTACCATCGACTATCGCCGATTCATCTCCACCGACAACCGGGAACATCGGCACCGGGGCCCGCCGACCCTGCCTCATTCTAATCTCACTTAAATCCATCTCCGGCCGAATTTTCACTGGCCCAATAAAAACCTTGTGCTTCCTAGAACAACTGTTCGAATAACGGTAACTTCCGGTTGCCGGAGCCGAATCAGGCTTCGGAGCTGGAACTCGGACCGAGTTGGAACGAAGGGTGTTGGTGAACCCTACCGAGTGCATGATATGGGCTTTGTTGAGAGACTCTGACCTCCACTTTGACTTAGCTTGGAGATTATAAACGGATAATTCGTTCTGGTGCATGATTTTGCCGCAGAAAATTATGTTGTCGATTGCGGGTTTCATTTCTGCGTTCGGGTTGGTGGAGAACTCGAACAATTCCGGTCGTGACGGAGAGCATGGATATATGGGAGAAAAAGGGTCGGATTCGGCACTTTCTTGGTCGTGAATGGGAAGGTCGCAGAGAGAGAGCACGTCTTCCTCCAGTTCTTCGAGGTCTTGGAGATATGTTTTCCCTTCCATTTTCTGTAGGGCTTCTTTCTGTGAGGAACACGCAGAGGATCAATGAGATAGGAGGGAGATTGATGGGGAGTAAAGAACTCGTTATGGTTGGTGTTTGATGGAGTGGACAAGCCAAGTTATATAAAGGGATCAACAGAGACAGGCTTCTAGAGGAGAGGAAGAAGATTTCTGGCTTCTAGAGGAGAGGAAGAACGCGTCATTGACATTAATTGAGGGCTTCTGGAAGATAATTATAGTTTGTTTATTTGTAACTTAGGAGTGAAGTTGGTGCTGTTTGAATAGAGTAGGTATTGGGAAGTGGGAGAAGACCGATTCTTGAGAAACACGGCAGGAAATTCTGCCCTTTCATTTTCAACCCTGGATTGATCTTCTAGAGAGAATAAATAATTAATAAATCATTTTTATATCGTATTGCCGAAATAAAATTCCGTTTTGCTAAAAGGCCTAATAGGGCCAGTCCATCCATGATTGATCCAATCCACTACAAAAATAGATCCAGGCCCAAACAAAACTTAAATCGGGGGCATTCCGAGCATTGAACAATAAAATTGCGTTTTGCCATAAGGACTAATAGGGCCGGTCCCTCCATGATTAATCCACTACAAAGATAAAGGGCCCAAACAAAACATAAATGGGGGCATTCCGAGAATTGAACTCGGGACCTCTCGCACCCTAAGCGAGAATCATACCACTAGACCAAATGCCCTTTCTGTTTAAAATTTGAAGAAGTATAGATAAAATCATTTACATTGGCGTCATAAAAATGTAAAAGTATAAATTTTGAATCACAAGTGGTGATACACGTCTAACTACTTTTATGGCTAAAAAGGTTTTAAATTTATAAAAAATATGTATTTTTAATCAAATTTTAAATATAATTTTGACAAAACCAATACTAATACTAATACTCCTTTATTTTAATACTCTTAACTTAACTCCACCCTAAACCAATACTAATACTCTTAACATTATTCAATTGATGATTCGTCACTCGTCAGTGATCATGAAGCAGGCTTCTATCCCTTAATGGGGTTCTCAGCCATGCATGTTGGAGCAATTTGAGAGGGTAAGAGTATTCACATTTTTTCCTATAAATTTATCTATAATTTGGTTAGAAAATGCACCTTTTAAAATTATCTTCAAAATTTTACTCAAATTTTAAAAATCTTATACATTAATTTACTCCTTATTCTTTCTCTATTCTATTAAAATAATCATTTTTTATTATGTTTTCTACTCCTTTATTTTATATCTTTAACTACTTATTTATTTTTCTCTCTTTCCGGGAATGATAGGAATAAAACTTTGTAACTTTTTTTCATACTCTCTAAATGATAATATTTCTAAAACCAGCACTTTCGTAATAATAATATTAATTCATATTTTCACAAATGGTCAGAATTTTAAAGATAATCTCAATGGTGACACTTTTTTCAAACTTCAACTTTAGCAAATATGAGCTTGAGAAAAAATGCAGATGATTGAGATCAGAAGGATTTGCTTTATTTGTTAAAATAAAATATTTATAAAAAGTTATTTAAATATGAACAATGGCTCTCCAGATATGAGGAGCAACGCCTGTTCACATCGTAAAACCTTTATCCTGAAGTAAGAAACCAGGTTGAAGGTGTTTTTGTCAAAGAGTTAATTTGATTTGCTAAAATTTAGAAAATTTGAGGCTTTGGACATCTAGACGTGGATGCTCTGAATTGAGTTTAAATTGAGTTTAAAATTCCTTCTTTGACCAAGGTATGGCTTGAATTCCAACACTACTGTTCAGCCATTGAAATCAATGTTTTAAATATCGTACCGGTGAGTGTACTGGTTAAGGCACTGGAACGAAATATTTCGGTATCAATACCGTTTCGTGTACCATTTCGGAATAGTCTATACATAAAAAAAAATTAAATATATAAAAATATATATAAATTATATTTCAAAATAATAGTCAATATATGAATCAATTATATATATTAATATATATGTAAATAATCTAGTCTAAATTAAGATAAAAAAATATGAAGAAATGAAAAAAAAAAAATTCTCAAATCCAGTACCGGCCGGTACACATGGCCAGTACGGCCGGTACAGGCCGGTACGGCCGAAATTTGAGCCGGTATGAACAGACCCCATTTCTATACCGGCCACTGCTCCGGTACGGTATGTACCGGCCGTACCGGCCAGTACGGTACGAAATTAAAAACATTGATTGAAATACTTGTGTTATAATCATAGACCCAAAATTCACTAACCTTTATAAACTTTTCATAACTTCTCACTTTTTAAAATAAATTCTAAAAATAAAATTACTCATAAATACAATATATGAATATTTTTAAAATATTTGTGACAGCTATGCTTTATTTGTGGATCTGAGTTGGAATCGGCTATATAACTTGTTAAGAGCATTCACAATGGTTCTTTTCTCTTATTCTTTAAAATTTACCAAATTTCAGTTTTTCTTCATTTTATTTTACATACTAACTTTTATAATATATCATGCATCAGGTCATCTATTTTTTTTCATATAATTTAAATAAAATTTTATTCTTTTTAAACAATTCCTTTTTACCAATACAGTTGTAATATTCATATATTTTTTTATTTATACAATATAATATTATATACAATGTAATATAATCCAGACCTATACACACAAAACAAAATATATAAGTGAAATAAATATTAAAAACTAAATCAAAATATAAAAATAATTGGATAAATAATATTTTCATTATATTTTATTAAAAAATAAAATAAAAGTGTTTTAAATGATGAACAATAAAAAGAATTTGTATTGAAATATAAAAGTAAATGAAGATAAGGGAATACATTAAGTATAAATAATTAAGAATTTGCTTGAAGGGTGACTAGTAACAGCTACATGTAGTGGATTACTATAGCAATTTGTATTTTACATGTTTTACATAATCGGATAGAACTCATTTTATGAACAATTCTTCAAATAATTTATATTTTTTTATAATATATATAAGTCATGGAGAATGCTCTAATTCATGCAGAACTTTTCCCACTGATGAAAAGGAAAATCAGTTCTTCAGATTGATTGCAAGTTAGTAGAGACCTCCCATAAAATTTAAAAAAAAAAAAAAAAGTTTTTTCTGTTTGTTAAGGCGATTTGATCGACGTTCTTTTGATAATAGTTTAGAAAATAGAGTAAAAATATTATAAAGTATAAAATTTTTAAATATATTTTTTTTAAAATTTGAGAAAGTAGTATTTTTTTTTTTGTTTTTGTTTTTTGAAAATTTGATAAAGTTATAACAATTATATAAGAAAATTGATAAATTTAAATTAAGGCTTTGTTTGGATATCAAGTTGAGTTGAATTGAGTTAAATAAAATATTATTTTTTAATATTATGAGTGTTTTGAAATTTAAAAAAATTGAATTATTTATTATATTTTGTATAAAAATTTAAAAAAATATATAAAAATTTTAAAAAATTATAATATTAAAATAAAATAGATTGAGAATGATTAAGCATTCAAATGAGACCTATAAGTGTTTTATATTTGGGAATAAAATATTTGAAACTGTCTTTGAATATATGACGACAATTAAGAATAGTTGTGTTGCCGACTGTGACTATGCGATCTAGCAAAACAGAGACTGACATTTTATTTCAAATGTGTTTCAATTAAAAAAAAAAAAAAAGTCTCGACATTCGGGCAGATTTCATTTTGTCAGTACGTTTTCAAACTTTTGGTTCAAAACGGAATTGGACTTTGAAAACAAGCCGTAGATGATGCAAAAAAGGCTTGGAAATGTAATGATTATTCATTCAAAACGAGAGCATCCCAGTTCTAGGGACAAGAAATAATAAAATATATCAATTATTATCAAAGTCAATGATTCTACGGATAAAAATTAAAGATAAATAATATTTATAATTTTAAAATATATCAATCTCGCACTTACTTTAAAAAAAATAAATAAATACAAAACTTATGCAAAAAATTTATTTTCGTATTAATAGATAAAATGATTGTTGAATGCCAATATTCACTATTAATGATATATAATTGTAATAAACTGGTAAACTGATGTGTTATCACAAAGTACATCTCGCAATCATTAAAAATTTTAATAATTTATGCTCTAATCCAATTGGCAATTATGAATGTTGAAATGAAAGTAAATTAGATAACATGACATAATAGTGATGATAAGATAATTTGAGGTTCGATATATAAAGTATAATATTAGATATAATTTTACATATTCACTTTAAGAATTAAAGAGAGTGCATTATACTTATACTATAAATATATATATTTTTCTTTATCAAATGTGATGTATAGATGATGCATATAATTTTTTTTAGTAAGAATTAAAAAAAATTAACAATTAAAATATATATAGTCAGCATAGGGTAAAGTGTAACAAAATCCCATATTCAAATATGTCGAAACTGAGGGACACTATCAAGATGCCAAATGGCAACGTCAAATTTAGTCGAGAGAATGAAGAAAATTGAGAGTAGATTTCTATGCCAAAGAAGTAAGAAAAGGAGAAGTTCTGCGCGAAAGCAAAACTATAGGTCTTCGTAGATTCTATTAAAGTTTTGAATATCGTAATGGTGAGCGTATCGATTAAGGCACTGTAATGAAATATTTCGATATCAATACCGTTTCATGTATCATTTCGAAATAGTCTACCTAAAAAGTTAAAAAATAAAAATTAAAATATATCTAGTTACTGTGGGGTAAAGTGTAACAAAACCCCATATTAAAATTTGTCAAAACCGAAAGACACTATTGAGATGCCAAATGACAACATCAAAGCTAGCAAAGAGAAGGACAAAAATTGAGGGTAGATGTCTATACCAAAGAAGCAAGAAAAGGAAAAGCCCTGCATGAAAGCGGAACTACAGGTCTCCACAAATTCCATATTCAGGGTGGTTTAAATTGGAAAATGAGTTGAGATGAGTTTTAAAAGTTGAATAAAATATTATTTATTATTATTATTATTATTTTAGAATTAAAAAAAATATTTTGAAATTTGAAAAATTTGTATTGAAATTTGTATTTTATATAAAAATTTTAAAAAATATAATAATTAATTTGAGAGCTCAACTCACATCCCAATCCAAACTAAGCCTTAGTGTTTAAGGTTTGATTTATTTTTAGAGATGAAATAAAAGTTTAAAATAAAATAAAATATTATTAGAATATATTTTGTTAATATTAGTTTTATTTTGATATTTAAAAAAAATTGTTTTGAGATTTGGAAAAAATTGAATTATTTATTTTATTTTGTGTAGAAAATTGAAAAAATATAATAATAAATTTGAGATAAAATAAAATAAGATGAGATGGTTTGTAAAGACAAACTAGACCTAAAATGGCACCAAGTATCAAATTATACCTCCACAAATCTAATTGTTTGGATAGTATGATAAAATAAATAATTTTAAACGAAATTTAAAAAATTATTTTTAATATTATTATTATTCTAAAATTTGAAAATTTTAAATTTGTTATTATATCTTATATAAAAATTGATAATAATTATAATAATAAAATAAGATGAAATGAGATAGATTAAGAATATTTCTTAAAAATAATGCTAGAGAAACTGATGAAATTAATTGATAGATATAAATTATTATTATTATTTTAATAATTTTTTATATAGTTTTATTTTAAAAAAATATAAATTTACTAGTATATATTTTCTTAATTGTAAAATAAAAATAAAAAATTCAATCCATCATTTTATCACTCAACTGGCATTTTTCATTTGTTAAAGAGGAAAGTTGGGTTCGGTCGGACCGAACTCTCGATCGTTGTAGCCCCCGTCATTTTCGGTGGTGGTGGGCGACTCGCCCACCCCATCGAAATTGGAGGGAGCTGGCGACTTCACCCCTATAACGGTGAGCTTCGACGACTTTCGATGTGTTCCTGGCGGCCTTAAACTCGTTTTGGATTAGTACCACCGTCAACGGTAGCGTCAGGAGTTGAGTGATGCCGAATTTTCTTTAAAAATTTATTTTCATTTTATTTTTTATTGTGTTTTTTATTATATTTTTTTAATTTTATTATAATTTTATTGTATCTTTTATTTTTATTTTATTTTATATATTTTATAATATATTATATTTTTATTGTATTTTTTATTTTATATATTTTATAATATATTTTATTATATTTTTATATTAATTATAAAAATTTTAAAAATAAAAGAAGATGGGCTGCAAAACGCTGGATGCAGCCTCTATTGTTAAATCACAATCGCTAAATACGACACGACTATGACACAACGAACACGCTACAGCGAGACTTGGAGACAAAGACAAAATGGTGCAGTCCCCCCGAATATCCGGGCCCCGGCTGATTTTCCAATCCCAAGAAAATAAACAATTTGTCTCTCTGCGTTTCCAGCTTTGATAAATGCACATGTATTGGATTGACTAATTTTTTTAAAAATAAATTTATATATATATTAAAATAATTTTATTAAGTTTAATCAAAAATAAGAAGAAAAAAAAGTAATAAAATAAAATAAAAATATATTTATTTTTCAAAAATAAATAATAAATTTTAAAAAAATTTTAAAGACAAATTTTTTTTAATATATATATATAAATTTTTAATTTTTTTAAAACTAATTCAATACTAATACTCTTATGCATGTGTTTTTTTCAACCTTTTAGATCATGCTTTTCTAGAAGCGACAATCTATTTTGAGTGACGTTGGAAATCGATGAGATTGTCATAAAAAATAACCTAATTATTTTAGATTATTTTTTGACAAAAATAAAAAATATATTAAAATGAAAAAAAAAATAATAAAAAAAATAAAAAAAAATAAAGAAAATATAATAAAAAATATAATAAAAGAATAAAAAAATAATAAAAAATACATTAAAAAGAATAAAATAAAAATAAATTTTAAAGGGATTTGACCTTCAATCAAACGGAGCTGTACGGACCCATTTCAAATTTAAGACTACCGAAATTTCGTTAGAAATTGCTATGAATTGCCATCGCAAAGATAACTCGATCGGGTGAACGATGTCGACCACCACCACCACCTCCAACGACAAACTACTTTTCTCTCCTAAAGGACTCAGCTTTTCTGCTGATTTTTTTTTTTTTTGTAAAATCTTTCGTTTCTTTTTCCTCTAGAAGCCATCCCCATCAGCCGCCATGGGGATCTTTATATATAGCTCTTGTACTCTATATATTTCTTATTATATCTATATATTACATTTACATTAGTTCTTCGGGTCCCTCAATCACCAAAGTAGAAAGAAATATTTCAGAAATTTTCCTCTCATCCATTTGCTTCTCCTGCCACACTTGTCAGTTCCGCGATGGTAGCTAAAGGACCTTACCAAGATCCATTAGGAGAAAACACTTACTTGCAAGATCCATATGAGGCAGAAGAAACCCTCTCTCTTTCTGATCTTCTCATCTACAGCGATCCATCCGACCAGGAGGGCAACTCAAAAGATCAGGACCAAAGCTTGCCCCAAGGCGACGATTTCTTTGAGTTCTTAAGCAAGGACTTCGCGGCCTCCACTTGTGCAGCAACAGCGAATAAGAACATCATCTTCTGCGGTAAACTCATCCCCTACAAAGAACTACCCAGCCCCGAAAAAACCTGGAATCATGGATGCACAGATACAAAAGATTTCACACGAAGAAAGACGTCTTTTGATGGAAATCACTCTGTCAATTTCAACAAGAAAAAAAGTTCCTCAATATACTCCAAGCTGCAATCGGATAAAGTATCATTAATGACGTCTCCGGTGAAGTCACCGCCGTGTTTGTTTATGTTTGGGATGGCGAGGTTTCCAACAGAGATGGAGCTGAGAGATATCAGGACGAGACAGAGACGAATGAGCAATGAATCATCGATGTTTTGCTCGACTGATTTTGATGGAATGGTCAAAGCCACAGCCAAAGCCAAAGCCAAAGCCAAAGCCAATGCCAATGGCGAGAGGAGGGGAGAGAAGCGATTGTGGAGGCGGCTAAGAAGAAGTTTGGGATTGGGGGCAACGCAGGGCGGAACTAAGAAATCTAATTTTGGTATAAAGTTATAAATAAATAATATATTTTTTTTTATCAATTGTATCTTATATTAAAATATTTACAAATTATATTTTTGAAGGTTTTTGGAATTTTGGGAGGGTTGGTTCATGGTTGTCCAAGAAACTTGATGGTTTTGATTATGGGCAATGATCAGCTCATAAATTTTAAAAACTTTTTAATGATAAGTTGTAAATAATTTGTACTTTGGGTTATAGCTCTATTACTGCCACTATAAAAACGTGCTTTGGTTGTATGTTTGAGATGTGTTGATACTCGTTCGCGTGTCTATAGACCGATCACGTTATCCTAAATTCGCAATCACATCAATAATTGTTTTTTTCTTAATCAATCATGCTTATCATAAATGGAAGAATTACAAAGTAGTAGGAGAGGGTCGTTCTTACTATCAATAAACAAATACAAGTAGGTAGTTTCTCTACTGGTATGTTATAAAAAATAAGGTTGATTGTTGCCCACCGCAACACCAAATGCGCACATCAATTTTAAGATTAATCAATTTTTGTAATGCTTCAGCTATTTTAATTTTTTAATATCTGAGCAGTGTCTCCAATAATAGGAATTATTTTCCAAACAGGTGCTTCACCTCGTATTGCTTATATCACAAATTGTACATCGCCTTCCATGATTATTGACATGATTATTGACATGAATCCTTATGTAAGTGTTATGCCATCTTAATTATAAGCAGAGCTGCATAATCTTTAACAAAAGCGAGTAGTAGAAATTTTATTATATTAAAAAAGGATTACAAAATGTGTATTTATACGATTCCTAGATATACATACTACATACAAATTTAAGAAAAATTACAAAAGTACTTTTGTATTGTACTATTTTTTCACTATACACGTATCAGATATGAGCCACTTATTTCAACATTTGATTTCTTGATGGGTGCCATTTCAATATTGCTGTGTTTTCACCTACTTTCCATGTCTGTGGATTTTGGTAGAAAAATTTCAGACGTATTGGTTGTGGACAACATCTTTCCTCATTCTCTAAATAAAATCTAACATCAATAATATTTTAATATTTGGATAGAATGTTCTTTCTAAGAGTTTAGTCCCAATCCAATTTAGGTTTGATGATGATCAGTATCCATTCTTGCATTATAGCGATCACCAGTGAAGAGAGATTGAAAGGCCAGTTGCTTTGACTCTATAGAATTCTAGTAATTGGACATTCGATAAAAAGATGGAGCATTATTTCTTCTAGTTCTTCACACAACAGACAGCTAATAGAAGGGGTGTTTGGAATATAACTCTTTAGCCGACTTCTAGTTGGTAATATATTCCAGATTTTTTCCATTGCTCTGCTTGGAGAATTTGGTGTCGGTAACTTGATATATTGGCAAGTTCTGCTACAATATGATCAGCTGTTTTGACAGCAAACTTTCCATTCTGACCATTGATCCAAGTCGGACAATCCATTACTTGACTGGTCTAAGGTAATGAAATTTTTAGAAAGTACTAATATATTTATTTTGAAAAATGCTAATATGTTCGATGCATTTGATCAACGCGAGTGATCAATAGTGCATTTCTCTTAAACATATTAAGAAAAACATACAAACGCCCTATTGATCACTGGTTCTATCTATTTTTATCTGTACCTAATACCATTGGATTTAATAGATGGAGCATGGTGTGGCCACCATTAAAAAACAAAAGGTCCTTTCTAATATTAATGGAAGGTCGGCCAGCAACCCAGTAAGATATTAATCTTAAATGGCCAAATATACAAAATGGAGTAGGGTCTCTCGTATACAATATAATTCCTAAATGCCTAAATTAGGCGCGTATCAAAAAATTTGTGAAAGATGTCCTCTTGAGTCTCTCGTATAGCATCAAAAAGGAGGTCTGGCTCGGGAATCAAGTAATCCTCAAAACTTTTAGTTTCTTCCCATTCTTTCCATCTCCCTGGCCATCAATATGCTGATCTAATTTACTTTTCTTTCTTTTCTCTGAATTTCCGTTGCGATTAACTCCCACATCAACCGAGCCATCTCTGGATGCTTTTGTATGTTCTTTTTTCACTTTGACCGCTGCAGGAAACTGCAGCAAGTATTGTTGCCAAGCACAGTAACATCAGGGTGGCATCAAAGAACGATCATGGAATTTAACTAAGATTCTGTGTTTTTTCCCCAACTTTTCAAGAATTTATAACATGAAATTTGTGAATAAGTGAGAAAATCAGTTAATCACTTGAGAGGAAAACAATCTCGTAGGTTTTTTGTGATGTAGAAGCAACACAAACAAAATGGAGCCATATTATGGCAGCTATTAAACTCATTGCTAGAAAGGATAGCATACACAATCAGCTGATTCTAATCACCCAAAAATAATATTAGTATTGAATTAGTTTTAATTTTTTTAAAACTAATTCAATACTAATACTCTCATGCATGTGTTTTTTTCAACCTTTTAGATCCTGCTTTTCTAGAAGCTACAATCTATTTTGAGTGATGTTGGGAATTGATCGGATTGTCATAAAAAATAGCCTAATTATTTTAGATTATTTTTTGACAAAAATAAAAAATAAAAAATATATTAAAATGAAAAAAATAATAATAAAAAAAAAATAAAATGAAGAAACACAATAAAAAATATAATAAAAAACATAATAAAAGAATAAAAGAATAATAAAAAATACAATAAAAAAATAAAATAAAAATAAATTTTAAGAAGATTTGACCCTCAATCAAACGGAACTGCTCGGACCCATTTCAAATTTAAAACTGTTGAAATTTCATTGGAAGTCGCTATGAATTACCATCGCAAAGATGAGTCAATGGGGTGGGCGGTGTCGACCACCACCACCTCCAGCGACAAGCTACTTTTCTCCTAAAGGACCCAGCTTTTCTCATTCGTTTTATAGCTAAGTTTTTTTTTTTTAAAATCTTTCGTTTCTTTTTCCTCTAGAAGCCATCCCCATCAGCCGCCATGGGGATCTTTATATATAGCTCTTGTACTCTATATATTTCTTATTATATCTATATATTACATTTACATTAGTTCTTCGGGTCCCTCAATCACCAAAGTAGAAAGAAATATTTCAGAAATTTTACTCTCATCCATTTGCTTCTCCTGCCACACTTTACAGTTCCGCGATGGTAGCTAAAGGACCTTACCAAGATTCATTAGGAGAAAACACTTACTTGCAAGATCCATATGAGGCAGAAGAAACCCTCTCTCTTTCTGATCTTCTCATCTACAGCGATCCATCCGACCAGGATGGCAACTCAAAAGATCAGGACCAAAGCTTGCCCCAAGGCGACGATTTCTTTGAGTTCTGAAGCAAGGACTTCGCGGCCTCCACTTGTGCAGCAACAGCGAATAAGAACATCATCTTCTGCGGTAAACTCATCCCCTACAAAGAACTACCCAGCCCCGAAAAAACCTGGAATCATGGATGCACAGATACAAAAGATTTCACACGAAGAAAGACGTCTTTTGATGGAAATCACTCTGTCAATTTCAACAAGAAAAAAAGTTCCTCAATATACTCCAAGCTGCAATCGGATAAAGTATCATTAATGGCGTCTCCGGTGAAGTCACCGCCGTGTTTGTTTATGTTTGGGATGGCGAGGTTTCCAACAGAGATGGAGCTGAGTGATATCAGGACGAGACAGAGACGAATGAGCAATGAATCATCGATGTTTTGCTCGACTGATTTTGATGGAATGGTCAAAGCCAAAGCCAAAGCCAAAGCCAAAGCCAAAGCCAAAGCCAAAGCCAATGCCAATGCCAATGGCAATGGCGAGAGGAGGGGAGAGAAGCGATTGTGGAGGCGGCTAAGAAGAAGTTTGGGATTGGGGGCAAAGCAGGGCGGAACTAAGAAATCTAATTTTGGTATAAAGTTATAAATAAATAATATATATTTTTTTTTATCAATTTTATCTTATATTAAAATATTTACAAATTATATTTTTGAAGGTTTTTGGAATTTTGGGAGGGTTGGTTCATGGTTGTCCAAGAAACTTGATGGTTTTGATTATGGGCAATGATCAGCTCATAAATTTTAAAAACTTTTTAATGATAAGTTGTAAATAATTTGTACTTTGGGTTATAGCTCTATTACTGCCACCATAAAAACGTGCTTTGGTTGTATGTTTGAGATGTGTTGATACTCGTTCGCTTGTCTATAGACTGATCACGTTATCCTAAATTCGCAATCACATCAATAATTGTTTTTTTCCTAATCAATCATGCTTATCATAAATGTAAGAACTACAAAGTAGTAGGAGAGGGTCGTTCTTACTATCAATATACAAATACAAGTAGGCAGTTTCTCTACTGGTATGTTATAAAAAATAAGGTTGATTGTTGCCCACCGCAACACCAAATACGCACATCAATTTTAAGATTAATCAATTTTTGTAATGCTTCAGCTATTTTAATTTTTTAATATCTGAGCAGTGTCTCCAATAATAGGAATTATTTTCCAAACAGGTGCTTCACCTCGTATTGCTTATATCACAAATTGTACATCGCCTTCCATGATTATTGACATGATTATTGAATCCCTATGTAAGTGTTATGCCATCTTAATTATAAGCAGAGCTGCATAATCTTTAACCAAAGCGAGTAGTAGAAATTTTATTATATTAAAAAAGGATTACATAATGTGTATTTATACGATTCCTAGGTGTACATACTACATACAAATTTAAGAAAAATTACAAAAATACTTTTGTATTGTACTATTTTTTCACTGCACATGTATCAGATATGAGCCATTTATTTCAGCATTTGATTTCTTGATGGGTGCCATTTCAATATTGCTGTGTTTTCACCTACTTTCCATGCCTGTGGATTTTGGTAGAAAAATTTCAGACGTATTGGTTGTGGACAACATCTTTCCTCATTCTCTAAATAAAATCTAACATCAATAATATTTTAATATTTGGATAGAATGTTCTTTCTAAGAGTTTAGTCCCAATCCAATTTAGGTTTGATGATGATCAGTATCCATTCTTGCATTATAGCGATCACCAGTGAAGAGAGATTGAAAGGCCAGTTGCTTTGACTCTATAGAATTCTAGTAATTGGACATTCGATAAAAAGATGGAGCATTATTTCTTCCAGTTCTTCACACAACAGGCAGCTAATAGAAGGGGTGTTTGGAATATAACTCTTTAGCCGACTTCTAGTTGGTAATATATTCCAGATTTTTTCCATTGCTCTGCTTGGAGAATTTAGTGTTGGTAACTTGATATATTGGCAAGTTCTGCTACAATATGATAAGCTGTTTTGACAGACAACTTTCCATTCTGACCATTGATCCAAGTCGGACAATCCATTACTTGACTGGTCTAAGGTAATGAAATTTTTCGAAAGTACTAATATATTTATTTTGAAAAATGCTAATATGTTCGATGCATTTGATCAACGCGAGTGATCAATAGTGCATTTCTTTTAAATATATTAAGAAAAACACACAAACGCCCTATTGATCACTGGTTCTATCTATTTTTATCTGTACCTAATACCATTGGATTTAATAGATGGAGCATGGTGTGGCCACCATTAAAAAACCTAAAGGTCCTTTCTAATATTAATGGAAGGTCGGCCAGTAACCCAGCAAGATATTAATCTTAAATGGCCAAATATACAAAATGGAGTAGGGTCTCTCGTATACAATATAATTCCTAAATGCCTAAATTAGGCGCGTATCAAAAAATTTGTGAAAGATGTCCTCTTGAGTCTCTCGTATAGCATCAAAAAGGAGGAGGTCTGGCTCGGGAATCAAGTAATCCTCAAAACTTTTAGTTTCTTCCCATTCTTTCCATCTCCCTGGCCATCAATATGCTGATCTAATTTACTTTTCTTTCTTTTCTCTGAATTTCCATTGCGATTAACTCCCACATCAACCGAGCCATCTCCGGATGCTTTTGTATGTTCTTTTTTCACTTTGACCGCTGCAGGAAACTGCAGCAAGTATTGTTGCCAAGCACAGTAACATCAGGGTGGCATCAAAGAACGATAATGGAATTTAACTAAGATTCTGTGTTTTTTCCCCAACTTTTCAAGAATTTATAACATGAAATTTGTGAATAAGTGAGAAAATCAGTTAATCACTTGAGAGAAAACAATCTCGTAGGTTTTTTGTGATGTAGAAGCAACACAAACAAAATGGAGCCATATTATGGCAGCTATTAAACTCATTGCTAGAAAGGATAGCATACACAACCAGCTGATTCTGATCACCCAAAAATCATGCGTGTTATTGGCCTAGAATTCACCTCCACTATTTCCTGCCTCTAGCCCTAATGCCTATACAATCACTCAACTACTATATCATATGAGAATTTTTTTCTTTAAACCATTTTTTTTCTTTAAACCCTATGTGAAAAGGTAGCATATTCTATTCAGTAAAATGAATGAACAAGGGAAAAAAAAGTTGAGGCTTATCACACCTTTTCACTCAAAAACAGATTTCTAGAAGCAGCGTTGTCCATGATGCTTCTGTAATATTGTGTAAAGGGGAAGTTGCCATTATGCTTCTCTAGCTGCACATCAACCATTCATTGAAGTAATTTGTACTAATCTAATTCTCAAAAACAAATATTTAGCAGTGTAAGGAAACCTGGAGGAACGATTCAACAGATTGTTGATCTTTTGGAGAAAAAGCCACCTCATCTCTTTTCTTCTGCACAAACTCTACATTCAGCTCAACCTACAGTACCAGAAAAAGAGAGATACGCAACTGCTTTTATTTGGTAGTCGTTAAACCACAAATCAAACACCAAAAATATCCAATCATTAGGTAATTGCCAAGGGCTACATGCATGGCAGCTACTCGATCCAAAAAGTGGGTGGGGCCTAGGAGAGAACTGCTACACCCGTAGTTAAATTTCTTTGTCAATTATAGACAGCATACAAACTAAATTCTTATATCATAACTTGTACCTGATCAATAAAACGCTTCACCACACGCCTGAACCTCTCAATAGTAGTTATCTCATGAAACTTCCTAAGGTGGATAAGAGGAATAGTTGCCACTTCAGGAAAAGATATGTGGTAGCTCCATTGAGCAAAGTGCACTGAAAGCAGTTCAATGGCTGATGAAACGCACGCCTCTTGGAAGTTTTGTGATTTTAACCAATATTTTGGCAACTGTACAGATAACATCTTGTAATTATAACCAAAATACAGTAGTTTCTATTCTAGATGAGGATGTCAGAGACCAACTGATGAGTATTGACGAAAATGTATCGTCGAAACCAAATCAGGAAGAATTGGGGGATAGAACTACATCAGTATTAATTCCTAACCTTGACAGCAGATGAAAATTTGAAGGCCTTCCCACGTTTTCCACCCTCCTTGCCAACTTTATATTCTAAAACATCCAACACCAAAGATGAAACAGGAATGAAAACCCCACTAGAACTGGAGAGATTATTCAGCCATTGGATGCATTTAATTCTCAAGGGTAGATATCTTGGTCCAGGAAACAGGTGAGCCACGCCATTTATGATTTGAATGAGCATAAAAAGCAACTGCTGAAGATCGTAATCATGTATGCAGGCCACAATAAACATCACCCAGAGATCGATACAATTAGCGTATTGCCAACTGCATATTTTCTTGAGTGCTTCCTAACAACAACAAAACGCAAAGCATCAGAAAAGCTCCCCCCACATCATGATAAACTCCAGACACTCGTGAACAAGAGAAACAAGCTAATATGTCTGTATCCAACAAGGTAGTGCAGAAAAAATATGCTCGTTGCATACCTTCTTCTTTGTTTGCAGACCCTGCTGCAGTATTTTAGCAAGTTGCTTAATGCAAATCATTGCTCTATTAGATGATTTCTGTACATCTAGGGAGCACAGCTCGACCAGGGAGTTTCTCAGAAACTGAAAATGTTTATGCAGGACTGAATCCACAAATTGACAGTGACCAATAAATGCTTTGTATGTTTTAACCAAACAAGTGTCAAAGCAACTGGAGCTAAAAGCAGAAGCCACATCTTTTATGATGAGAAAGGAGTGTGAGGAGAGAGACCCTCCACCAGTTGCCCATAAATGAACTGAGATCTACATCAATTTTTCAAAAAGATAGTGAGTTGAACTTAACCATAGTATGAGACTTGCAAATAACCAAAAAAAAAACAAACAAACTAATAATACAATTAACGTGGATATCACTACTCATCGTAAGGATATTCAGATCTGCAGGACCCCATAAGTTTAAGGCATGGTTTAATTCTGTGTGAGTCCCTGTGGTATATTCAAACAATGTACGGCAATACAATGATCACAATAATTTAATAGCCATCCCATCATAATGTCCACTGATAAACATTCATACTTATGCTATGTAAACACCCACACCCACCCAAGGTTTTTAAGAAATAACAGTATCTTATCATTCAAACCGAAGTACCTTAACCAATCTGTGCAGTAAAGAAGGAAAAGCAGCAAAATATATTATCGAATCTCTGAGCCGGGCTACAGAGAAGGCCAAAATCTCATGGTCTGTAACTTGATTCAAGAGATACAGTGTACTCCTCAAATAAGATTTGATTAGTGGCTTCAGAACTTTCCATTTTGACGTATTCTTCAACTCCAAAATTGTCTCCTTCTTGCTATTGGAGCTCGATATTCCAAGTAGCCCCCGAAATATATTATCACCCTCGTGAAGCATGAACATCAACATCTCGCAGAAAGTTTCACTGTTCTGAATTATATGATATGAATTAGCAACATCAGTTGATTTGGTCCCGTAGTGGCACACAGTCCGATATCCATTTATAAGACAAGTTAGTGCAGGCAAACTCTTCTGCTCTTTGGCAAGTTGAAACCAAAATTTAAGGGCAGAGATAGTCAAAAACTTGCTCTCATTTGACTGCATGCTTTGGTTACTTGTCTCACCCTCATCAGAAGACTGTTACAAGCAAAAACATACTGAAAAGTTCTTTAAATAGAAAAAACAAATTACATTAGTGGAATGATCAGTGTGAGTTTAAAAACTTTCATTTCTAATAGAGACATTCTCGTTTGATCATTCAGCCATACCAATAAAATTTTCAGGCTAATTTGGATCCAGTAAACTCTAAACATTTTCTTTTCACCATTCACATTGTCTTAGACTGTAATCTGTTTTCTTCATTAATTTGACTTGTGAATTCCCTCATCATAACTGTGTAAATAAAATTTTCAGCATTATGAATGACTTACAGTCTCATCATTTCTGAAAGGTTGAAGACCCTTATCATAGCTTTCCAGCAGCTTGGCAAAATCCGGATCCTAGGGAATTTTCACGTGACATGCTTCATTAAGCAACTTAATAAACAATCAGTTATTATCAATTAACATATAAAAACAGAAAAAAGTTAACCTCCAAGATCAAAAGAACAAAAAAAAACGGTCGAACAGTCCAAGATCTATCGCATATTTCACAAAGTCTGATTTCGGAACAAAAGGAAAACACACAACATATAAGATAACGAGGTAAGAATATTGTATTGATTCAACATCCCCGTAAACCCAATGATTCTCAAAATAACCGGGCATATATTTCTCACTTTCTGAATTCTCATGATACAAAGAATAATTAAAAAAATTGTTTAGAAATTTTTATTAAATTAAAAAAAGTTCACACGAATGCCTGAAGCCAAAAATTTCAGTCTGCAAATTTTCTTTTTGGGGGTTGGGAAGGAAACAGGGGATTCAATTAATCCCTTGGACATAAATGGTAGTGGAACCAACCAATCGTGGAATTTCTCATCATGATACTTGAATATATCCAACCAATATAACAATCATAAGCCGAAAGGAACAATATTATCCAGCAATTATAAAAAAAAATGTCTAAGAGAAAAAAAGTCAATATATTAATACCTTTTCCTTCAACCTGTTCAATTTCTTTGTCTTCTGTGCAAGATCTAAATGAATGTCCCTGTTTTGCATTGATAGAGCACTACCTCTGTTGCCTGCATATAAATTCCATCAAAACACAAAAGGAAGAGGCAAAGGGGAGAAAGACAAGATGTACAGGATTTATGTAACATCATGTAACACTGTCCTCACCTTCAAGACAATCCTCAGTTCCACTTTCAATAACATCTGTGCACTTTGAGTCCTGATTGTCCCATTTCAAAATTCAACGAAAATAAGCCCAATAAAAAACAAAATCAATACTTAAACAAAAATCTAAGCGATAAAAATACGTTCCACAACCTCTGAGAGATACCCATCGCTCTCTGAATCATCTCCACTCACATCACTGTCATCTTCACTAAATATTGCATCCAGGGATATATCTTCAAAATCTACACCTTCGGGCTTTCTGAGGTGAAAATGAATGGAAACTTCAACAACAGTGTCAAGATCAACTCGTATGACCTTCTCATAATCGTTCTTTAAAGGATTTAAATGCCATGAAATAAAAAAAATAAACAATAAGAGAATAAGGGAAAAGTTACAAACCGCATTAAGTCTTAAGAAGGGAATTTCAGGGAATTTTTCCTTAACACTCAATTTCTGGGTGCATAATCTTGTTAGAGAAGGGGTTCCCTGTAATGTTTTGTCTTAGTTTTGTCTTTCTAGCTTGTATCTAGGTGATTAATCTTGTATTCTTCCTTTGTACTGGGTTTTGCCTATTTACATGAATAAAATTCTTATTACTTATAACAAAAAAAAAAAAGTCTTAAGAAGAAAAGCTGAGCATGTTAATTTCGAAAGAAAACAAAATTATTCGATGGCTGAAAATGAGAAAGTTGCATCAATTTCACTTTTTTTCACCTTCCATTAGACAGCTCTATATCGTCCCCTTCTTGGTCTTCAACGGCCTCGTGCTCGTCTCCTACAGCAAGAACAGCACGTAAATCAACACAAAAAGCCCGCATAAATTAAATTTGATCGATAAAACACTCTCCATTAATAGAAGAAATGGAAGTTAACGGATAATAATAACACGTAAATATACCCAAGTTCGAATTAGATGGTAATTGTTAGATAGTAAAGTCACCCAAGGCGTTACTCATTATAAAACCACAGGGTTTAATAAGCCCTATACACTCTACATGTCAACCATTGAGTTTAAGCATACATGCAGGTATATATAAGACACTTAAAAGGTAGCATGAACAGTGAACTGAAGATGAAACACAGCTTTAAGAGAATAGAACCCGTACTTTTAGAAGTTCTCTTTTCGAACACAGACTTCAGCTTCCTCTTTCTTTTGAGCACAGACTGAAGATTTTTCTTGGCGAACTTCCTTGCCTTCTTGCCCAGCTTCCCCATTGCGTATAAATATCGAAAATCTTCTAAGCACCCACGGACTCAAGTTTATAAGTATGTAGGTGAAGAAAAAGACCTGGGAAAATTCAAGTGCTGCGTTTTCGAAGCGTACTCCTGAGAAAATGGATTTGAGCTTTGTCGAAGTAAAGGATTGAGCCGTTGCCTCGCACTCGTCTCTGCTATTGGTCACGTAACTGAACAAAACCCTAATTGGAGATTGAATTGGGCCTACGGATCCAATTAAAATTAATGCGTTGTAGCCCTTCTTCTTGAGGGCCCATTTCGATTTATTCGAAATCTTAACTGGTATTTTTGGGTCTGTCCATAAATGTGCGTAAGTTTTATCTTTGAGATTACGTTTCGAACTTTAAAAAATATTTTTAAATAATTAAAATTATTTTTTTTAAAAAATAACATGTTTAGATAATTTTATTAAAAGAGTTTTAATCGATTAAAAAAAACTGGAAATTAACTTTTTTAAAAAATATCAAATTGGAGTTTTTATCAAAAAACTCATGCAGATAATTATATATTTTTAAAGAATTATCGTAACTAACTTTAAAAATGTTTTAGACATATAAATCTCAAATAGTAAATAACTTTTTAGTAGTAGAACTTATTATATTAAACTTTAAGCTATAAGTCTTAAATTAAAAATAATATTTCCTACTGCAACTCCAAACATGCATTTAGGGTGACAACACTAACATAGTTCCATTCAATTTTTTTTTCAAAATTTTATAAAAAGGATAATGAAAGATTTACTATTTAAAAGCTAGAATAAAAATATTTTCTTTTATTCTCTCAACTTTTTTTTTCTCATTTTTAATTAAATATGACGAAAATTTTTTGATGAATCCAATATAATTTTTTTTATATATTCACTCTCTATCAAATTTGTATTTTTAATAAAATTTTGAAGGAAAATTTTGATAGAACCAATACTAATAGTCTTAGTTTGGACATATTTAAACAGTTTTTAAATATTATTATATATTTTACTTTTATTTGGATATGCTTATATATTAAAATTTTAAATATTATTTAAACACAATATATTTGTTAATATTAAATCTTAAAATTTTTATCTAATCATTACAAATTTTCAAAACTTCCAAACAAAATACAAAAAATAATTTAACTTTTTCAAATTTTAAAACAAAAATTATATTAAAATTATATTTAAATATGTTTTTTAATTTTATAATATATTTTTTAAAATTCCTCATTTATTTTTAAAATCCAATAAAACGTCTTAATTAAAATTATTTCTTATTATTCACAAATATTCTGAAATATTCTAAATGTATAAATGAGCCCTTAGTTTATTTTTCATATGACTTACTAGTTAAAATGGGTAGGATATAAGAAAATGGGTATCAAAAAATAGAGGTCGGGACCGCTAAATATGCTAATTTATGGTTCATTAATAGGATCGTGTGTCGCTAAATCTGTTAATTTATTAAATTTGTCATTAAATTATGAGTTATTTTACTTAGAAGCCCTACACTACACACCTATTTAAAAAAAAAAATTAAAAACAAAAGCAATCGTGCAGTATATGACTGTTAAATATAATTTATCTTAAATTATTGCTCACTCTCCACACTTCAGCAGTCGAGTTTATATTTACTACAGCAACAAAACAGCACCTTGTCTTTAGACATTTATATGTAGGCCCTTCGAATTGAAGAAATGGTGCATTTCATCAGTATGTTTATTCGGTTCACTTAAACAGTTTCCTTATTTGTATTTCCAAAACATTGTTAATTGATGAACCAACGTAACGGGCACGCAAAATTGATACCGAACTTATGAAAGAATATTACGAAAATATAAAAAATAAAAAGACTCACAAAAAGAAGTAGCTGTTATAAAACAAAGAAAAGTAATATTGTAATAGAGTATGTAGAATTTATATTATTTTTCAAGTACTGAATGAACTCTTTATTATTCAAGAACTAAAATTTTGTCTTCTTTCATTCAAATGAATTGCTCTCCTATATATAAAGAATTTCAGCGTAAACCACAAAATTTGATTGTCTAAATTAAATTCGATTTAAATGGCAAAGTCCTTTATTGACTTTTGTTCATATTTATATCAGAATGTCATTTATACCAACTTCATTGTTTATATTAGGCGGTGGTTATCCACCTTTGAAAAGTCAGTTTACAACCATAGCTATTTTTTCTAACATTTTTCTTTTGAGAGAGATTCTAACATCTTATATCTTAATTTATTAATTGAGGGAACCGTCAAAGACATTTAAAAACTATAGAAACAGATTTCATCTGGGCCATTTAGCTGGCTGGGCCTAATCTATTGCTTGCGGGAGCAATGTCACTCCATTTTATTGATGACCCCATGGTGGACCAACCCATTATACGGACATTTCTTCGAGAATGTGAATTAAGAGTAAAAAATATAGGTGACGCTTGGTCCGACTGCCCCAGCTGTTTTTGATAATAAATATAATAAAAAATATATATAATAAAATAATAAAAATACACAATAAAAAATATAATAAAAAATACAATAAAAAATAAAATGAAGATGATTTTAAGGAAGATTCGGTCCTTAGCTGAACGAAGCTGCCGTTGGTGGCGGTGGGCGACACCGCCCATGCCATCGGGACCAGCGAGCTTTGGCGATCTCACCCCTGTGACGGCGACTCTCAACGACCTCCCATCTTCTCTCAACAACTTTAAATTCGAAATGAGTTCGTTGTCGCCTACTGCTACTGGAAGCGACAAGTTGCTTTTTATAGAGGATCGGCCTGACCAATCCTAATATTTCTCAAAAAATATAACAACAGAAAAAAATAAATACGTGTCTCAACTTTCGAGATGGTCACGTGAGTGTAACCTAAAAAGATTAGTTTTTTTTTTATAAGTTTTTGAAAAAAAAAAAGGAGGTAACATGTGATATAATAAATGAAATCACCAAACACATGCCTTTCTCTTTAATGTCAGGAAATATTGTTGTTGTACCTTAGGATTGCCTAAAACGAGGTGGAGAAGGAGAACGGTATCTTGTCTCTTTGTTTATGATATAGATTTTTGATTTGAAAATGAAATAACAGCTATTGTCTGGGACAAAAAAAAAAAAAAAAACTCACGAGATAACTCCTAACTTACTATTTAGAGAAGTTTATCGCTTTAGACCGATAACATATTGACACTTCAATGTTTACAAAATTAAAACTTACACCTCAATGCACCATACCCCTTCTCTCTCTTTCTCCTTCTCCCATATTACCCTGCGCACCCCTTCCTTCTTCTCCTCTCTCTCCCCTACCCTTAACTCATGCAGTCTGCTACACACAAGTCCAGAAATTTCGATCGTAAATAATTGGATGCATTTTCTTTTCTAGAAACAAAGCATTTTGTTTGACGAAGATACTGTGGAAGAATATCACAATCCACCTGTAAATTGATGAAGATACTGTGGAAGCAGAAAATAGGTAAATAGTAGACTAAAATTGTACATGTGTCTTACATGGGCTTCCCATGTGTACTGTAATTTTCCCTTTTAATATATTTCTTTCAACTTTAATAATTTTAAGGTTAGAGTAGTATTATTGAAATCATTTCAGTTTCTAATAATTTTAAAGTTAAAGAGTAGTATTGTTGAAATCATTTCAATTTTTACCTTTAAAATAATATGGAAAATAATGAAGGTTTCATTTGTATTTAAAATTCATTTCAACTCAGGTTCATTTCATCATTATACTTTTATAATTTTTTATATAAAATATAAATTCTTATACAATTTTTTCAAATCTCAATACATATTTTTTAAATTCCAATACATTTTTTTAAAATTTCAAAATAATAATAATATTAAAAAATAAATTAAACTAAACTCATCTCAATTTATCTCATCTCTAAATCCAAACGAGCCTAAGTTCCGCTTGAATTCGGAAATAAGATGAGTTTAGTTTATTTTTTTAATATTATTATTATTTTAGAATTTAAAAAATATGTGTTAGAATTTGAAAAATGTGTATTGGGATTTGAAAAAGGTGTATAAGAATTTGTATTTTGTATAAAAAATTATAAAAATATAATGATGAAATAGAAATAAATTGAAATGAATTCAACTCACTTCCGAATCCAAACGAGGGGCCTAAGTCGTCTTTGTCGCTTCTCGCTTTCCTTAAAATCATGTGTACCGTGTACGCCTTACCTATTATTTTAGTTGCCGATCCTCCTATCTGCCAGAAAATAAATAGAACAAAACAAATTAAAATGGCAAGTAAGAGCAAATCCAACTGGGTGGCCTAAGCATTTCGGTAGCTGGGGTCGTCGACGTTCAGTAAGGGAAGAAAGAAAAAGATTTTCCTAGAAATCAGGAAGTTTGAAGCGTGTTTGGGAGTCGGGAAAACGTAAAAGAAAATTATTGGGGACCGACGGAAAAGATGAGATGGACGAAGGGGGGAGAGAGAGAGAAAGGGCAGGGGAACATTAGGGTCTGGGAGGGGGAAAGGGAGACTGGCGAAGGGCAAAATTTTTGTTACTCTATCACACAGAGCATGTTTTCTTATTTGTGGGCTCTACGTGACATGAGTTAATTGATATTTGCTATTTGAAAAAAAACAGGAGAGATCGGTTCAAAGATATTCTCTACTAAAAAAAATTTATTATAAGAAAATCAAATTTATCATATCCAGACATTATTTGATGGAAATTTTTTCGTCATTATTATCACTCTTTTGCAAGATATTTTCTTATTATTTTTCTATAATATAATGTCGGATAATTAAAATTTATTCATTATATTTTATTTATAAACTTATCCTCAAAAAATCAAAAAATGGATGAATAATTTTTTTCGCCTTGAAATCATCTTGAAGCCTAATTGATGGGACCCTCCTCAGACTCAGGGCCGATGTTTAAAGAAGACTTTTTTTTTTTTTTTTTTTAATAACAAAAAGAAGAAGGCTTTGAAAACACAGGATTAATAGACGTCAAACGAATATACGTGACAGTTTGCGATTGGCTGAAGAGTGAAACTACATCCTGGACACGTTACCGGCACATCATTATCCTTAAATAACTACCTATTGTACTTGATTTCCGAGAAAGCAAACCAAAAGAAACCAAAAAGAAAGACAGCAAAGGCTGTTCCTTTTTCCAGTCGATTTGTTGCTCTATTTGCCTTTGTTTCGAGATCTTATAATAGCAAGCACAACCTGTTGGCCCTACCCTCGCCAACCTCCGCCAAGCTGTTATCTCCAGTACCACAGTTGAAATATTTATCTGGGAAGATCTGGTCCCCCTCTCTCTCTTGTCTCTCTCTCACTCTTCGTTCACAGAGGGCGCGTGTTCATCATCAAGTCCACTGGATGTTTTCTTTTTCCTAGCGGAAGAGAGAAAGTTCCTTAATCAGTCGAGATCCTGAAACTCCTTGCAGAGGTATTAGAATGTTTTGTACTGTTTCTGCGTTTGGTTACGGTATATTTGTCTATTTTTGTACTCATTTACGTGGGTTCTTTGCGCGTCTGAAAATGATCATAAATTGGATAATTTGATCTGGGTTTTGTTGTTTTCTGTGGAACTCTTTTGCCACTCTGGGTTTTGGGTCTTGCACCATTTGTTGGGTTGGAGTATTTAATTGGTGGAAAGCTTACGTTTTTCTTCGTTTGACTGGATGGTTCTTGATGTTAACATTTTTTTTTTTTTATACGTTTCCTCTCCCTCTCATTAATGGCTTTTCATTAGCGTTGGTCAGATCTGCGTCCTGTAGTTTTGACATCCTTTGAAGTCTCCACTTTCCTGAAGGTTTATCTCCTAGGTTTTGGTTGTTTCTCTGTACAAGTTGATGAATCAACTTTCTTTGTTTGTTTTTTTAATGGATGTATAAATTCATGTACGTGTCATATATTGGTTCGTTTGAATTCCAGTGGGTTTGGGAAATTTGGTTCATTTGAACTCCTGAGGGACTAAAACGTTATACTTTGGTTTACTTTCCCTAAGGTGAATGAGCAGAGAGAATGGAGAAGAAAGGGAGCTGTTTTTATGCGGTGAAGGCAGCTCTCTGTTCTCATCCCAAATATAAGAAAGAGAAGGTTTGAATGGTTTTTTATCCATGTTTATTGCCATTAGATTTGTTTTCATTTATTTCAACAAAGATTAGATTGCAATTAAACTACTTTCTATCTGTTTTGCAGAAAACCCATAAACCAAAGAGTTGTTTTGGGAAGCTCAAGAAACGGGCTCCAGTTTCTTCATCCAAAGAATCTACATTGACTATTCCCGCTCCTCCTCTTGCCATTCCTACTTCTCCTCCGGTTGAAGATGTGAAGTTAACAGAAACTGAGCATGAACAGAACAATCATGCATATTCGGTGGCGATTGCCACTGCTGTGGCTGCAGAGGCAGCTGTTGCAGCTGCTCAGGCTGCTGCAGAGGTTGTACGTCTCACTAGTGTTACTTGTAACTCTGGAAGATTGGAGGAAGTTGCAGCTATCAAGATTCAGACTGCATTTCGTGGATACTTGGTACGGGTTTTTCTCACATAGACCACAAGGGTTTTGTATATGTTGTTTCGCATTTTAGTGACGGTGCTTAAATTACTATTCATATGAAATTAGAGGTTTTATTTTGACCGCTCACGTGCATAATTTATGGTTATTTAAGTTGTTTGGTCATTTATTTGGCATGAGTGCTTTGGAATATATTAATGTTATATGTTTAATTTTGATTTGAGCAGATTTTAACATATTGCATTTAATGGCAATGGTCTTGGTACTGAATTGATTTCCTTTTCTGGGAAAAGATTTATAGTTTGTGGTGTCGACCCTACAGTTGTGTCAATATCTACAAATTTTAAGATTACTTTTTATATTCTCATCAAATGTTCCTAGCATTGAAAAGGCATTCTTTTATGTTTTAGCGAGCTAGTATGTAGTGATTTGCAACCATTAGCTCCAAAATATTGTATATGTAAAAAAAGAATCTGCATGTATAAATTGGTTTTTACTACTGGGTCTCTCAGGCAAGGAGGGCATTGCGGGCTTTAAGAGGGTTGGTGAGACTGAAATCACTGATACAAGGGCAATCTGTCAAACACCAAGCAGCTACCACATTAAAATACATGCAGACTCTTGCTCATGTACAGTTTCAGATTCGCACAAGGAGAATGAGAATGTCAGAGGAGAACCAGGCTCTCCAACGGCAGCTCCACCAGAAAAGTGAGAAGGAGCTTGAGAAGTTGAGAAACTCTGTAAGTGCTCCCACCCTACACTTTTTTTTTAATGGAACTGTAGTGCAGAATCACGGGTTTACTGAATACGCATCTCAACTGCTGTTTTCCCACGTAGGCTTTGCCTTATGGTTTGTGGTTTACTTCCCTTTTTATCAGTGAGTTTGTGTTGTCCTTTCTTTTAGGCCTGTGTTTGGATTGATCAAATTGCATGTGATTTTGGTCAAAATTTGGAGTACTATTATGCTTTTTACATTTTTTCACGTGACTTCCCAACTTCAAGGCTTTCCTCTTCTCAATCTTTGGCTGTTTTAATTGTTTTTTCACTCTCTTCAAGACATGATATTTATCCAGTGGTTTCATTAGGCAATATCTGTTGTTTATTTGTATACAATAGAGGCCTTTTCTTTTGATCTTTGAAGGAACTTCTCCATTTTTGCCTTTTATTGTGATTTTTATTGTACGGCTCGAGGTGTAACACTTCTGAAACAGATGGTAGAAGACTGGGATGATAGCACACAATCTAAGGAGCAAGTAGAGGCGAAACTACAGAGCAGGCAAGAAGCTGCTATACGAAGAGAAAGGGCATTGGCATATGCATTCTCGCATCAGGTAGGGACTCTTCTTCTTATCATGTCAACTCTGGAAATCTAATTTCAACTTTGATGAATCAAGTTCAGTAAAGGGCACATGTGATCTAAATGCATTTTAGGCTAACAAAAAGAGGAAAATTCCAAAGAATTTGTAATTTCTTGTGCTTCCTTCCTTTATTGTTCCGTTTCTTATTCCTTTGCCTAGTAGTTGTTCAAGTGTTCTGGTGATCTTGATATTACCAGGCTTTGTAGTGAAATAGAGCTTTTTACTGATCCATGGCCATAATGATTACATGTTTTCTGCTGCGTATTTTACTTGTGAATGTTGACGAGTATAATGCTCTTGTTTTCATCTTCTATTGAATGCCATATGGAATGGATAAAAAATCATTTCAAGTCAATTTTTGTTGGAGGAGCAACTAACTTTAGAATTGGGTGTGTTGTGGAGACGACTAAAATTGTGCCTCTCATTCCTCTCATTGTATATTTTTTTAAAAGTTTCATAGATACTTGCATTGCACACTCACAAAAGTATAAATTTTCAAATCTGAATTCAAACTATATTATGAGAGCTAATCTGCATGTTTAATTTTTCCAAACAGCAAATCTTGGCGAATTCCTCAAAATCTGCAAACTCAACATTTCTGGATCCGAACAATCCTCATTGGGGTTGGGACTGGTTAGAGCGTTGGATGGCAGCCCGTCCATGGGAGAGCCAGAGTACAATGGATCACGGTGACCGTGTATCTGTAAAAAGCACTGCAAGCCGTGTCATTTCTGTTGGAGAAATCACCAAAGCTTATTCTCGTCGGGATCTTAGCCATGATAATAAGTCTTCACCTATTGGCCAAAAATCAAGCCGACCGCACAGTCGACAATCCACTTTTTCAACTCCCCCTTCTATGGCACCATCCTTGTCATCAGTAAGTGGGAGGAGAAAGCTACAAAGCCCTAAGGGTAGTGGCTGGAGTGGGGACGATGATATGAAAAGTATGCCTAGTGTCCAATCAGATCGCTGCCGGAGGCACAGCATTGGAGGTTCATCAGTGAGGGATGATGAGAGCCTTACGAGCTCACCTGCAGTTCCGAGTTACATGGCACCAACACAATCGGCGAAGGCCAGGTCCCGGCTGCCAAGTCCATTAGGATCGGAGAAAAATGAGACACCGGAGAAGGGATCAGCAAGTTCTGTAAAGAAGCGGCTCTCATTCTCAGCCTCCCCGGGTGGACCAAGAAGGCATTCTAGTCCTGGTAAGGTGCATTCTACTCCCGGTAAGGACATTGGAGCAGCTTCAGCAGATAACGTTAACAATGATGGGAGTAGGTAGTAAAATTGTGAGTTTAGGCCGAATGCAAATGAAGAAGATTGAATAAAACAGTAGTTGCAACTTTTGATCTTTACTTTAATCTCTCATCATCTCACTCTCCAGCGACTGCTTTCTGTTATTGGTGCGAAGGAAGAAGAATGAATAAAAGAGTGTTACTCTTCTTGTTCTTACTCAATTGTCTTTTTTCTTCTGCTGAAAATTTGCTTTTGTTAGATGTCATGTATCATTATGGGATTGGTTTGGAAATGATTATAGTCTATGGCAACAAACTCTTGTATATGTTGTCGTTGTCCTCTGAGAATTAATTTTCTTTCATTGTCTTTTTTCTGTTTCTTTATACATTACATTTCTTGAGATTGTGACACAAAACTGGTTCACCATGTTCGTGTCATTCTTTATGGTTTCCAGCATCCCTACTTAAATGATGGAATAAACCATAAATTGGGCCATTTTTTTATTTTTCCTAATTGTTCGTCTTAAATATTTTACATATTTTAAGGAAGAAAGAGAAGCTTTTTTAATCTTAAGTATCTTTATTCAAAATATTATTCATAAATAACTTAGGCTTTATTTTAAATATAAAGAGTGATTAGTTCTTATACAGCAGAATACTACTGCAGTATCGGTCTTGGACGGAGCCAGACGGAAATTATTTCATTTTCACCTAACAAAAAAGAAATAAAAGTAGCGGATAACTTTTTTTTCAATAATTAAATAATTGTATTGATAGAATAGACAAAACTCAAGTATATAAAATGGTATATAAGAGACAAGATCTAACTAGATCGTAGATAAATTATAAGAAACAAGAAAGTTATTAAGATGGAGCTCATTGAAACCTACAAATATGGATCATAATAATAAAGTACGAAAAAAGAAAGACGAAATTCTTTTAAAGTCTATTCCTTATCTTCAAATGTTAGATCGTTATGCTCTCGTTTAATGCACCAAATGATACATATAGAGACTATCTTCCAAACTGATTTGATGCGAGTAGAGCTTTTAATTAATGTCCAACTAGCCAACAAATCAATTACTGTAGCTGGTATTATCCTGTTTAGGTTAACTTGACTGAAAATTTTAAATCATAAATGTCTAGTTATCTCACGATATAGGAAGAAATGATTCAAAAACTTTTCAAATTTTTTACCTATGCAATACTAATTATAATTATGGTCTGGCACTTTCTCAAATGATCAGTAGTTAGAATTTTATCCAGTACAACTGTTCAAAAGAATAAAAGAGTTTTGAATAGTGTCTTTTTCCACCAAAATTTTCACCAAGAAATTGAGTATTTGGTAGGGCACTAAGGTTTTGTAGCGGATACATCGCTCATACAAAAATAAGAAGGAAGAGGAAAAAATTAACAAAGCAAATCGTTCCCTTCCATAGCACACACAAATAATAAAAAATAAAAACCTCAAGAAATCCTGAATGAGACGCCGAAACTCTGCTTCATATTCCGATATCACACCGAAATGGTAAGCAACGGACTCTCATTTCTCGTTTCAATATTTCACTATTTGTTCAACTTCAATTGTTTGTTGTTTGTGTGTGCGCGTGTTTGTTTAACTTTTCTGTGTCAGTTTGATATATTACGGGTACGCAAGGGAAACGGATTTGCACTCTGGTTCTGGCAATCAAACACTCCCTTGGGCTGGGAATCTACATCTTTGATCCAATAAGAAAATTGTTACCCCGAAATGGTGCTCTTTGAGGAATTTTATCGAACTAGTGATAAACGGTATTGGGATGTTAATTTGAACTGTACAATTGTTTCTTTGTGTCATTGACCCGACGAGGAGAATTGTGCTTTGGCTTATTATCTTGATTTGGGTATATTCGAGAAAAAAAAATAGAGACACTGGTGGTGTTGTTTAATAAAGATTCGCATGTGCAATGCCAGTTCTTTAATAAGATTCATCCATTCGTAAGCTGAGAGTAGCGAGGCATGGGAACATTTGGTAATCGTTTGAAGGGATATTTGGTAGGGTTCATATGGTGGTTCCGGGGTCTGTGGCTAGTGCAAAAATAGTTCGAAGATCCCGGTAATTACTCTTATCAGAGCGTCCCTTATTTGTTAATAGACCATTGTTTGCGTTTCACATATTGGGACATGATGGGGCGCTTCCAAGTTGGAAGGAGTCGGACCTGAATTTGTTTAATTGTATTTGAGCTGCGTAAAACCTTTTCTATCGGTTGCAACTTGGGTCTTTGTATTGCTCAAGTTTATAACTAATTTATTACTTGATGTCTTTGTATTGCACAAGGTTAGAACTCATTTATTACTTGATGTTATCAGGCTACACCGTTTCTAGCTGGGCTTGCAGTAGCTGCTGCTGCTCTTGCTGGTAGATATGGAATCCAGGCTTGGCAAACATTTAAGGCACGCCCACCAAAACCCAGAATGCGCAAATTCTATGAAGGTGGTTTCCAGCCAACAATGACGAAAAGGGAAGCAGCTCTTATACTTGGTATTAGGTAATTATCACTTCTTTCTTGCAACTGAATATGTAAGAACAAGTTACAACCTTATGGCCCATCTATACTCAGAGCCATGTAACTACAACAGCGATGTTCTAGATCATTTATGGCTGGTGTTTATTGCTGTTGTAAGTAATATTTAGTACTAAGCAGATCCATCAGCAAAAAAATGAAGAGAAAGTATTGATATCATATTTTAAAACCAACATGCATGGCAAGGATTTGTCTAAACAAAAATCCATCGAGAGTTTTTAAGCCATGTTTTATGCTTTTTGTAGTCTGAAGAAATATTGTCCTTAAGGTGGAGCGTATTTCAGAGGTATTTCACTTGTGAATTGTTTTCTTTTTCTTTTTTGTTTTACTTATCATGGGTTTTGTGAAAAGAATCATTCTGATGTCAATTTGTTTCTGTTAAAGGTTATATTTCTCTGCTCACTCCCCCGCTCCATTCCTGTAATTGTGTGCAAGCTAGCTTCAAAGATTGGCAACATATATACTTGAGACTTAGAGGAAAGAAAAATGGTTGCATGGATCATGTTTAGTGCACTAAAGGGCGGATTCAAGATTTTTGTTAGTTTTTTTTTATCAGTAAAAAAGAATTTTAACTTATCAAAAAAAGTAAATAGGAATTTTATTAAAATAGGCGAAGCCAGGTATTCGAGACATATACATGAGCCATACCTATGCACGAGTGTCTAAAGATACAAGGAAATCATGTGTTCATGCCATTAAAGTATATTACAATTGACCGATGGAAAAGTACGAAGAAATAAAGTTCTCATCTCGTCCATTGTCCGATTATGATTCTCAAAACTTTGCCATTCCTCTTCATCCATATGCACCACCATAGACGGATTGGTATCATCTTCCACGTAGCTGCAATTTGAGTGTTACCTTGGATGCCTTGCCAGCTGGCCAAAAAATCCACAACCCTTCCTCTCCAAGATTTTTTTTTTAGACAACTTTCTAAACTGTTACTTAAGGATAAAGTAATTACTTGGATTAAGTGAATACATCAAAAGTGAAAACTCTAGTTGTAGTAATCGGGCAAAGACGAACTGCGAAGTATGAAATTCAGAATTTTGTAAAATTAGTTCATAATTCATAATCAAGAATGTCATTTTTTGATTGCCTGTGGTATAGATTGTTGGTAAAGCTCTAATAATGTTGTAGTTAGAAAAGTCCTAAGATTTACCCTCAAAAGACTTGGAGAGCTAAGAGCAAGTTTTGGCAGTTAAAGGATCTGATTATATTAGTGGTTTTTATCTGGGCTATGGGTCATAACATGCTGGAACTGACATGTTATAGGATTCAGTTCTGAAGTTCCATTTTATATTAAGGATTGTTCAAGAAACAAGAACGAGCTTCCCATTTTTAATTGTTGCAAAAAGTTACTGTTGTGACTCAGTCAAGCTATATATTGGTTTGTTTCCCCTTTGGCACCTCCTTTTTTATTGCCACTTTCTGTTTTTTTCACAGCCTAGTTTTATTTACCCATCCTGTTACGAATTTGTTTTTCTTCCTTCTTCATTGTATGAAAACATTATTCTTTCATATGGTTTAACAGGGAGAATGCAACCCCGGACAAGGTCAAAGAAGCACATAGAAGAGTCATGGTCGCAAACCATCCTGATGCAGGTGGTAGCCATTACCTAGCTTCCAAAATTAATGAAGCTAAAGATGTGATGCTTGGAAAGACAAAGAGTAGTGGATCTGCGTTCTAATCCTATTGAAAGATTCTTTGATTTTGCAATACCAACCAACGAAAATTGTCCTTTCCTTTCATTCATTATCTTTAACTTCTCAAAGGTCATGCTTGCCCATGAACCTTTGTGCATATTTTGAGGTCCAGGAATGGAATTCGCAGACATTGCTTGTCGTCTTTCTTATGCCTTTTACTGAAGAGCTAGATTACTCCCTAATCTTTGTATCCTCGTCGATTGTAAGCCATATATGCTTGTAAGATAATTTAGAGATTAAGGTGTCATTTGGATAGTGAGTTGAGATGGAGTGAAATGAGTTGAGATGAAAGTTAAAAGTTGAATAAAATATTATTATATTATTATTTTTTAATATTATTATTATTTTGAGATTGGAAAAAAATTAAATTATTTATTATATTTAATGTGAAAATTTGAAAATATTGTAATGATAAAATGAGATAAGTTGAGATTATTTTTTAATCTAAAAGGAGTCAATTCATCATGTCCCGCTGCTTAATATGGAAGCAAACTAGACGATTCAAAATTTGGAGAGGATTGCATATATGCTGCCTAATTAGAGCATTTATAATAGTTTAGCTATTGTTTAGTCAAATTTTGGTTAGAAATTTTATTTTTATAAATTTTGGCTAATTATTTTTTACTGCACCAAATAACAGACTTAACAAATCAATAATTATTTTATTAAAATATTAATTTTTAACCATTTTATTGATTTTAAATCTAATTCTAATTTGAATATTAATTTGTTATTATAAAATACACATTAATTTTTTAAACCTTCAAATTATTCCTAAAGGATAAATATTTTTAGACAATTATATTTTTCTATGGAATTATGTTGAACAGAATGATGTTTTGTGAAAATCCAGCTAAACACAAACTCAAAAATGAAAAGCATAAGTTTAGAGTGGGAGAGTAAACAAGTGGAATGATGAATATTTTAGTTTCAAAAAATAATTTGGTTAGCACTCAGCCGTTAGCTATATTTATTGAGTCAAGAGGAAAAAAATTATTTTGGCTAGTTACTTGTTGAGACGGTTATAATTTTGTTTTAATGCCTCATAACTATTATTTGACTAAATAATAAATTTATTGAGTTGATTATGAATGTTATTAGAGCTTAATTTTAATGGATGTAAACTATATTACCTATTTTCTTCTAATAAACGTCAAAATTTTTTTTTTTTGGGGTAATGGAAAGCAATCTGAATTCTTTTGTGAGAATCTGGTTTCTGGTGTAAGATAATGGATTTTGAACGTTTTATTTTGTTCAGTTCCATTATTGCAATAATCAACTAGTTCATAGCCATGGTGGCATGGCCCATACCTTGTAATTTCTGTTATTATTTTTGGAATGAAGCATCTTATTTTCCCAATCACAAAGCATTAAGCAAGCAACGGCCACGTGAAAATGAAATAAGAATCTCGGGCAGTGACTTTACATCCGACAAAATGCCATATAATAAATATTAAAATACTCTTTATATGTGATAGAAGATGTGCTGTCACCTGAAAGATAATAACTTATTCGTTTTAAAATAATTAAAAATAAAAAGCAGTGGGACTGAGAACCGAATAACATCCGTTAAAACGACTTTCCGTATCACGAAAAATGTGTAACATCGTATAATTGAAGATTAAAAAAAATTTTAAAACAACATTATTATTTACAAATACATTTCAAATCCGTCCTTAAACCATTCGACTCCTTCCTAATGGCATGAGATTCCTTGCTTTTCAGTTGATCTGTGACATTGCTAATAATGCCCTTTTGTAAACGGACGGGACGTTTATTTTTGAGCTCTTTTTCTTGTTCCTTTTCCTCATTCCGTTGACTAGAACACAAAAAAAAAAAAAAAAAAAAAATTGTCCTGTTGAGCATCGTGAATGGCACCCACAGGAGAGTTCGAGTCCGTTAGGCCGTGCGTCAGCTTTTATCCATTTAGGATTCATTAATCATTATCCAAAGAAAATAACTTAATTTCTTCTTCTTAGTTCTTATTATTGTCTGTTGGAAAAAATTAAAATTTTCAGAAAAAAATTAAAACAAAAAATGATAGGCATTTCCGTTGTGCAAGGCGCCGCTTCTTCTTCTGCCTCTTCTTCCTCGGCCAGTTGTCTGCCAGCCGTAATCTCTCGGCCTCAAACCGAAACAGCCACGCGCGCGCACCCACTCAGAGAGTCCAATTTAATACTCTCCAAAATCTTCATCTAAATCCTAATCTAATAATATTCCTCTCCTTCTTCTTGTCCTTTCTTTCCAAACTCAGATTCCAAACTAAGCTAACCTTCCCACACTCGATTAAAGAACTTGCTCCCTCTTTCTCTCTCGCTTTCAAGCTCTTTTGGCACACATAATTGAATGCTTTTTGCTCTTCAGCCTGGAATGTACAGTTTTCCTTCAATTCCCAGTCTACTCGGCTAGGGTTTTGCGGTCCGAGATTCATTTTCATCGGATCTCACCCGCTCGCTAGCTCTTGAAAATGTTCTGGTTCAGTTCATTAACCGTGTTTACTCTTTGTCATTGAAAATTAATGTTTATTTTATTGATAATTCATGCTAAATTTTAAGGAAGATGTGGGGATGTTTTTCTTTTGAATTCGTAACCATCGTTTGCGTTATTTGATTATATAATATTATATCGGAGCGGAAAAGTGTTAGGGTTGATCAGGAATGGTGTCCGCCAATGACCCAATGGAATCCTTTTTCAATTCAGTTCAAGTTGTGAAAGAAGCGCTTTCGCCCTTTGAATTGGGCATCCGGAAAGCGGCGAAAGATCTAGAACATTGCTGGGGTGGAGGCCTTAAGAACAAGGGAAACAGTGTTGAGTTGGTTAACCAAGTAAGTGTTGATGATAGGAATTGCAAGGTTCAGATCTCTGGTTTGAAAAAGAAGAATGGCAAATGTGTTGTTGGTGATGATAAAAAGAAGGGCTTGTCTATTAAGGTTCCGATTAAGGCCTTCTTGGGAATATTTTCGCCAAATTTGGAAAATGAGCATCTGGTCGAGGTTCCCGATAGAGGGTTGAAAGGGAGGGATTTGGGTAAGGAGGATGCTGGTTCTTGTATGAATTGCTTGCAGTTTGCGGTCACCTGGTCTGTGTTGCTCAATAGTTTCGTACAGGCGTTTCCCAGCCCATTCAAAACGGGTAAGAAGCGGTTTAAAAAACCCGGGGATGATGAAAACTTGTGTACGTGTATAAAACCTAAGGTTTCATGTGAACTGAAACAAAGGCACACTAAGGGACCACGCTTTGGAACATTTCAGATTAAAGAAAAACATGTATCGCCTGAGTGCTTTATTGGTTTTATTTTGGATCAGTTAACCCAGAACCTTCAGAAGTTTGATCAGGGGGCGCAAGAATATGATCATAATAGTTGTGATACTTCCCTGTCTTCCTCTTCCTCCCATTCTGATCATTTCAGGGCACTCACTAGTATCTTGGAGGGCCGAAAAGCAGATGTAAATGTCTTTTTAGGAAACTTGAGGTTTGCTAGAGTGGGAGGTGTGCCGTCGAGTGTAGTCGGGGTGACTTCTTCGGTAAATGAAGAGGGTGATGATAGTGTTGCGGCAGGGAATGGTGAAGAAACCGGAGGCACCATACCGCAGAAGATGGCCAGTGGCATACTTAGCATTCCTCTATCAAATGTCGAGCGCTTGAGATCCACATTGTCCACTGTTTCATTGACAGAGCTAATTGAGCTTGTACCTCAGTTGGGGCGTACTACTAAAGATTATCCAGATAAGAAGAAACTTTTCTCTGTCCAGGATTTCTTTAGATACACAGAAGCAGAAGGTATGGTATTTTGAGTATCCTAATAACAAAAAATGGAAGTTTCTTCAAATTTGGTTACACATTTGTTTCTGGGGGATATAAATTCGTGACATAAGTTTACTTATAAAAAATACAATAAAATTCATGACCCAAGTCTTTTCATCCTGGTAGATGGGTCTTCTTGTCCTTGTAGTTGTAAAGACCTAATGCTATATTGTTCAAGAGATTGCATATAAAATGCTGGCCGATACTGATGTGTCTGGCCATTCTCGTGGAAGGTGGCATCCTGAAAAAATAAAAAGGACTGCAATTTTGGTTCTATTTGGAACGTTGAATAATTGTTATTTTAATAGCAAGAACGTTTGTGTTTGGGTTGATTGAAATTAAGATCCTGTTGCATAGAGTATTAAATTCCTTGCATGTTTCATTTCTCACATCCCTTATTATTTACAGTGGGTCATTGATCACGACATTATGTTGTTATATAGGTATAGATGAATATTGCAATTTTGAGGTTAACATACCTACATTGTAATTTTGTCTAACATAGAATGGCGGTATAATCAGTGACATCATATCAAGCATTATCGATTTTGGGCTATTCTGGTTGGAAATGGAATCTAAAAGTTCTCTCCATCAACACAATGTTAGAAACATCACATGATCAAAAAATTTACACTCCTAAAATTTTAGCAAGCCTTTACAGAATCCGTGGATCAGCTGACCTTGTCCGATTTAATTGTCATCCTATTCAACATAGGTAGATTTCTCATTACGTTTATGGTGGTGAAATTAGATTTTTGCTACCTCCTTAGTTCTTGTTTCCAAAATTGATCTCTGGCCTTATTTAATTTATGTAAAGTTGTGTGCATTGCTAAATTGATGGAGCTGTGCGGTGAGCACCAAGCGAACCATTCTTTCGCCTTTTACTAAAGAATACCATGTGCTTGCTGTTTACAGTGGCATACACCAATTTTTAAGGGAATTTTCTCTGGATCTCCCCATATGACTTCTTTTTTTCATTTGTAGGCCACAATTTGGCATTTTCTCACTTGTATACCACCTGTGTACTTGGGCTATGCCTAGTTTTGAAGATCAATAAACTTTATTAATTTTCCAAAAAAAAAAATGTTGACTGGTGTTTTGTGTGGACAGCGGACGGTGAAATATAGGAGGTGCTTTATACATAATCACATGGTATACAGAATTATTTACAATAACTTCTCAAAAGTTACTATATTGGAAGTATAAGTAGGATATACAAATTATCCATCACTGTGGGTGGAAGAAGAATCAACCATATTACTTTCTTAATATTATTTAAGGGTGCAATTTGTTTTTCTTTTCAGTGTTGGTTGGGCATGTTGTTTATACACTCTTTTTGGCATTGGTTCATTTTTCTTAATACGATTTGAAGATACACCGCATTTATCTAAGTTTTTGGAGGATAAGATGCTTTGTGTAATGCAAGAAAGCAAATAAACCAAAATTGGTATGGTTTTTAGCTGGCAGTTATTAAAGCATCATTCCTTCCTATTAAGAAGGGATATATACTTTTTTGTTTAGAAATTGATTAACATTTTTAATCCAAGTGTATTGATTTTTATAAAGTTATTATTTCTGCTAATGCAAGTCAGCCAGTAAATAAGTCAGCAGAGAACTATGTTAATTAAAAGGGCAATGCTACGGGGCCCGTTAGTGTGCCCCGCTGCATTGCCCCGTTAGTGTTAATTTAATATTTTTGTATTTTTATTTTTTTTACATCATTTTTTTGAATATGTTTAAATATTTTTAAAAAAAGAAAAAAATTCATAATATTATTAAATAATATTTCTTTAATTATTAAATAAAACAAAAAAATAAAATAAAAACAATGAACGGGGCATAGTAAGTGGCCCAAAAGCATTTTCCTAATTAAAAATAAATGGGGTGTATCATTTTAAAAAAAAATAAGTCAGTAATATCATTTTAAAAATAAGTCAGCCAGTACTATTAATGAAATCCTTTTGATTACCTATAAAAAAAAAAAAGTCGGCCAATACCTAGATAGGTCCTGTCTCTTGTATACCATCTTGTGTACTTGGACTTTGCCTATTCCATCAACAATATCATTTTACTTATAAAAAAAGAAAAGTCAGCAGGGAACTATATTAATTAAAGAACGTGATTGATGCAGTTCAATAGAAATAATAAGATATTGGACTGGAAATAAATAAATAATCTGTATGGGAGAAATTAATATTAGTACAAGCATTAAAAGTTGAACCAAAGCTATTTGTTTTTCCTTTATCATTTTTTTTATGGGTAATCAAGAAGTTTCATTTATTGAAGTAGGCAAAGCCCAAGTACATAGAGAGTATATATGAGAATGACCTGATTAAAGTTTTCAATAGAAAGTAGACGATCATGGACAATAGATGTTTTTCCTTTATTATTATAGCACAAAATCAGAGATGACAACAATAGAGAAGATCCCATGATGATAATGGATAATGTTTTTTTGGAAGTTGAACATGTACTTCATGACTCAGAAAGTTCCTTTATACCATTTTTAGTCTAGTCCCATACCATAGGAAATACTTTTTATTTTTGTTTGGTGGATTTCCTAAATAGCACTTTTGAGTAGTGACTGGCAAATAAATCTTTGGCTGTAGTTTAGTTCTCTGGATTTGAGTGGTAGGACTATGATATCTGGTTTGGCATCTTGAGGACTTCCAAGAGGATTGATTTTATTTTCACCTAGTGGTGACTGCAAAGAGACTTTTGTTCATGCATTGGTTAGCTGGCAAAGATTCATTTCCTTTGATTGCAGAACTAGCTGGTTTTAAATAGTAAGATGCTTGATGTCTGATTCCTGTTAGTATCTTAGAAAATTAGTAACACTTTTGAGTGACAACTAAAAAAGGACGTTTCTATATAAACGAGTAAACTACCTTTTGACTAGAAAACTAATTATGCCCGAGTCATGACAATGAATAACTGTTGTTTGCTGCTACTTTAGTCAACACAACCCTTGATAGATGTGGTTTATTGTAGCTGTTTGTCCTGACCTTAAGGCTGTGTTTGGTTTTTAGGATTAGGCTCAGTAGGATTTACATCTTTTGGAATTAGGTACACTTACTTCAAGGTTTGGCTACCCCAAGAAGACAGAAAATCAGGCGGGTGGGGGCACGGTGGTTATTATCTGATAAAAAGATACAAAATCTGGAATAGATAAAAGTGTTTGCTTTGGATATGAATCATTTCACTTAGGCTGTGCAGAATTTGGTTACTTTATCTGGGGGACTATTCACAGGGGTTGTTTCCAATAGTTCTTGAATGTAACATGGGTCAGGAACAGAAGTGGGGCTGAGAGTTGTGACCTGTTTATTGGATGCAGTACAATTGGGGTGTCTTCTTTACAAAGCTTAACTCGATTGGGGGTTTTGTAAATGTATTTTTAATTGAATTGCTGTGTATACTCTCTCGTTTTAAATTGTTAAGCTTCAAATCTTGTATGGTTTAGGTTCATATAATGTTTTAGAAAAGGCCCAGAAAGGAAGAGATACAGCGAAATCATTTAGGTGGCCAGAAGTGGTGACATGGGAGTTGAGTGAGATCGACCATACTCAATGGATTCTGTGTTAAACGTATTTTGCCAAGTTCCTAATGAATTTTGGTAATACATGGATTTGATGATCACCAAAACAGGCATTATATTAGTTACGAATTACTGTATATGATAAGAGGCACTTTTATACATATTTCCTTTCATAGCCCAACATGATTTACATCTCTAGTTCTGACTTTCGGGTTTCCTAACAGTATTTCCTTTCGATAGTTATTGATGTATATGTCCCAATGTATTATCCTCTATACCCATTAATAACAATCGTATCTTACGTTTTTAAAATTATACATCTATCTTAAGCTGCACAATCTTACAGGAAGGAGGTTTTTTGAGGAGTTGGATAGGGATGGTGATGGCCAAGTAACTTTGGAAGACCTTGAAGTAGCATTTCGAAAGAGAAAATTGCCACGAGGATATGCTCATGAGTTTATGCGCCGCACTAGAAGTCACTTATTTTCAAAGTCAGTTGGTTGGAAACAGTTTTTGTCCTTGATGGAACAGAAGGAACCAACCATTCTTCGTGCATATACTTCTCTCTGTCTGAGCAATTCTGGGACACTGCAGAAGAGTGAAATTTTGGCATCGCTGAAAAATGCAGGTCTTCCGGCAAATGAAGACAATGCTGTTGCTATGATGCGATTTCTGAAAGCAGACACAGAAGGACCTATTTCTTATGGACATTTCCGAAACTTTATGCTTCTTCTTCCTTCTGATCGGCTTCAAGACGATCCTCGGTAAGGTCAAGTTGATTATCTCAAGCGAGTTTTCAGCACCTGAGATAGTTTTCAGAATGTGTTCCTATGAATTTTTCTGTTGATTTGCCCGTGGTTCAAGCAGAATGAGTTGGTTATCAAATCTTTAGTCGGACTCATAATAGTTAAATGACTGATGTTTTGTTCATTTACACATAAAGATTTGTTATATTTGCTCTTTTATATGTTTGGTGTCTCGAAACTGTTACACTTTTATCATTTTTCTTGCTGTTCAATGCATAGTTTATGCAGACTGAAACTATCTAATAAGATTAGAGACGAGGTGGAAACAATTAAACACCCATAGGATATAGAGTATAGCTATTTTATTCCTGATAGGACTATCATTTCAGATATTTCTTAACAAGTAAAGGACTGCTATGTCAGAAATTACTAGGTTCTAACTGATTGTAACACGTACAGGAGTATCTGGTTTGAAGCTGCAACTGTTGTTGCTGTCGCACCCCCTGTACAAATACCAGCTAAAAGTGTTTTAAGATCTGCATTGGCAGGAGGCCTTTCTTGTGCACTTTCTTGTGCTTTAATGCATCCTGTCGATACAATAAAGGCAAATTCTTTTGCTTAATGATTTGTGGTCATGCCTTGGAAGTTGGCACTTCTGGCCAAACTTCAGTAATGTACTGTATATTTAGGCCTTGTTTGTTTTTCCAAACACCCTCATCTCATCTCGTCTCGTCTTATCTCATCTAATCTAATTATTACAACTTTTTCAAATTTCCACACAATAAAATAAACTTACAACCTTTTCAAATCTCAAACAAAAATAATATTAAAAAAATATATGCTAATAATATTTTATTCAATTTTAATCTTTATCTCAAATCATCTCATCTCATCTCATCTTATATTTGAAAACAACAAGGCTTAATTTATTAGTTTTCTACAACTGACATGTTGGTATATGTTCTTTTATTAAAATAATTGGACTCTGGGGTTTTCAGACTCGGGTACAAGCATCGACGCTGACATTTCCTGAAATCATTTCAAAGCTTCCACAGATTGGAGCTCGGGGGGTATATAGGGGTTCAATCCCTGCAATCCTTGGACAATTTTCAAGGTTATCTTGATTTTTTCCCTTTTGTCCGTAATATTCTTGTTCTTTTGGCTGATGTGTTCACTTGACATTGCAGTCATGGTCTGCGAACTGGAATATGTGAAGCAAGTAAACTTGTTTTGATGAATGTTGCTCCAACAGTCCCAGACATTCAGGTAATGGTTGTCTTTGTAACTTTGACTATTACAGAACTCTCTCTCTCTCTCTCTCTCTCTCTCCCCATTACAGTTTTAAAGAAAAAAGATTTGGAGAACTACTTTGTTGTTAATATAAGGGACAAGCAACATTTTATAAATGACAAGAGTTAGGTCTTCTTAAGCGTGATATGCCCATTCTATCCCGTCATTCAGCTCCAAGTTAGTCATTTAGTTACTGGAGGTGGACTTAACTCTTTTAGTGTACAATTGTCATGCATTTGTTGTTTCGTAGATTTTGAAACACCTCGAGATGGACTGTGATTTGACATAGTTCAACTTCTTACAGATCAAAAAGGTCGTTCTACTTCTTAGTGGTCTTTAGAGTGTGTCTTTTACTGAAAGAAAATGCATTATTTGTGGTGTTCCCTATCTATAAGAGCATTCTTGTCCTAGTTTATGCTCTGTTTGGATACAAAGATGGTTTCATCTCATTAATACAACTTTTTTAAATTTCCATACAAAATATAATAAACAATTCATTTTTTTCAAAATTTTAAAACAATAATAATACTAAAAAATAACATTCTAACATTATTTTATTCAACTTTGTTCTAAAACCATCTCATCTCATCTCATCTCATCTCACTACTCAAACGGTGACGATGTTGTTGTATTGCTTGACCCATAAAGCATATGTTCTAGAACCATCTTTATCTTAATAAACTGACTTTTGAAGCAATTGTATTGTTTGGGATTATTGATTACTCAAAGCACGTCTATACATGCATCTTCAACTTATGTGGATGTCATTTATGCTGTCACAATTATAGGCTTATATAAAGTTTTTGTGATGGGTAATAAAAAAAAATTTATGCGTAGAAGTAGGCAAATCCAAGTACACAAGGAGTATACATGAGATTATAGGCTTATATAAAGGTAAGGAGCTCTAGTTTTAAAGCGTAATAAGATTGGATTAAAAATAAATATTTTGTTGAACAAAGGTAGAAGATGTAAAGTGCTACCATAACAATTCCATCCAGTTAGTTTCCACTTCCTGAAAATGTTGATGCACGTTGCAAAATGGTGACCATGCTGTCATCATATGGTGCTTGAACTATTTTGCAACTATTGGAAGCGGGCTCTCTTTTTCTGTGTGTATGCATGCACGCACTTAGAACATAATCAAGACTACGATTACACATGCTATAAGATTTGTCATAGCAAATATTCCTTAGGAGGAGGAATTCTGGTTTATGTGAGAGATGATTGATGTACTTACAAAAATTCTTCGACTCATTTATAATGATATTGTTATAATTGATAAATAAAAAAGTTTTCATGTTCCCTTGTTGTGTAGGTCCAATCTCTTTCATCATTCTGTAGCACAGTTTTGGGAACAGCAATGAGGATCCCCTGCGAGGTATTAAAACAGCGGTTGCAGGCTGGCATTTTTGATAATGTGGGAGAGGCTCTTGTTGGGACTTGGCAACAAGATGGTCTTAAAGGTTTCTTTCGTGGGACTGGTGCCACTCTTTGTCGGGAGGTTCCATTCTATGTTGCTGGCATGGGGCTTTATGCTGAATCCAAAAAGGTGTGGAGTTTAGTCATAGCTGATTTTTTTATTCACCTGCAAACTAATGCTGCTGGTGCAGAGATGCCGGGATTATCTTTTGTTTATAGGGTTTGTTCGTTGTAAACTTCTTACTATATCTGTGGCCGAAGGGATTCCATTGAACCCACCAGGAATTGACCAATTCTTATTTACATTTTTGATTAGTATGATTGGAGGGTTATACAAGAAATGAAGCTACACAAAAACATGACTGATGGAAACTTAAGAAGTAATATTGCTAAATGTGTTTATATAGGATCTCCATTTATACTCCTCCAGGCTTTACTTGACCTAAAAGTATGAAAATTAATTTGCTACGGACACCAGATTTCAACCAAGACGATGAGAAGTCTCTAATGTTGTTCATAAATGGTTGTGCTGTTTATAGTTAATGACGAAGCAGAAAAGCTCTAGAATGCTTTGAGATGATATTTGGTGTGACCAGATTTCTGTTTTATCTGTTGATTTGAATTTGGCATGCTTCTGAGGGTCCATATGAAAGTCAATTGGCTAGCTTAGGAATTTGCCAACTCCTGTTGGACGTGTCCCATTTATAACTGCTATCCTCCTACCATGTAACCGCTATGCCAGATGTTTTCATATAGTGTGTTGTACTTGTATCTCATTTTTGTAAAAGAAAATTTCTGACTAGCATGCTTGAGTGAGGTGTTGAATATTCAATGTATTGACTATTACGTTGGTCTTTGTATGTTGTTTTGAAGGCTGTGCAACAACTCGTGGGGCGGGATCTGGAACCCTGGGAAACAATTGCTGTTGGAGCTTTATCGGGTGGGCTAGCCGCTGTCGTCACTACACCCTTTGATGTGATGAAGACTAGAATGATGACTGCTCCGCAAGGTCGATCTGTATCAATGTCGATGGTATGCTTCTCTATCCTCCGCCATGAGGGACCCCTGGGCTTATTTAAAGGAGCAGTACCCAGGTTCTTCTGGATTGCTCCTTTGGGGGCCATGAACTTTGCAGGCTACGAGCTTGCTAGGAAGGCTATGGACAAAAATGAGGAGCTAGCAGGCGAGCAGCTGTATCAGAAGAAGGTGGCGAGTTCTGGATAAAGTTTTGAAGCAAGAACATTAGTTTTCTTTTGCGTCATGGTAACAAGTTTCATGCTGCAGGGAAGTTTTGAGCTTTTTCCGAGCTGCTTGGTGGGCATGTTCTCCTAAAAAAATTATCATCTGCCGACATCTCTACCCCCTTTTGGGACTTTGTTTCTTAAGTTGTTTCAAATTTTTTGGCCTGCTGCTTGGTGGCGCAAACAGGATTTTATTCTATTCTGTAACTTGTATACAGTTCCTGCAATTATGTACAGTTGTGTAGTTAATCCCTCCCTAACCCCTCTTTTTTTATTTATTTTTCAATTTCAGTTCTCTGTAAGATGAAGTGTACATATCTATCATTTCTGGAGCTTTATAACATGACCATATATGTCACCATTAAATGTACCCATCTTACATTCGTGAAGAACTGGAAATTTTTGGAAGCTGTAATTAACCCATTAATTGTCTCATTTGTTTTCATAACTCTTGTGATTTCATCTCATTTTATTTAATCATTACAAATTTTGTCAAATTTTTACATAAATTAAAAAATAATTCAAATATTTTCAAATTTTAAAACAAAAATAATATTAAAAAAATATATTTTAATAATGTTTTATTCAATTTTAACTTCAATTTGAACTCATCTCATCGTAAATGGTGTTATTCCATACTCGGCCATACACAAGTAATACCAGGAGGAATAGACTACATCTATAACATTTTGTAATCATGGATATGAGTAGAAATCTTGATCCTTTAATCATCTCGCAAATTCAAATCCACCTTTTATACTAATCAAAACGAAGATCTCTGCACCGTAAAAAGAAAACCCTATTTTTGACATGGTTTTTGCCAAAGCTCAAATCCTCAAACCACAAGCAACCAGGTTACAGAGTATACGGTTATGTTTATTACTCAACAAACATGAGATGAGAGAATTTTGACAAATTATGCTGAACTGAAACAAGTTGGTGGAAGAATCAATAACCCCAGTAATCATTACGGATTTCATCATCGAACTTTTTCTTCAGCTCAGGATGCTTCTCAAAGTATTCGTTTGCGGTCATGGTGCTAATCTTTTTCTGTTCACATAAATGGAAAGCAGTGAGAAATACATAAAATTTTGCGAGACTGAAGATGCTAAGAGCAGTTCTTTTTCTATTACCTTCATCTCTTGTACTTCAACAACTTCCTTTTCCAAACGCTCAGATTCCTTCAAGGATTTCTGTTCTGCTTCTTTCAATTCCACCAACTGTATATAAAGTCAACATCCATACATATCAGATGCCAATATTTGTAGAGAGAGGAAGAGGGCGTGAAGCAAATTTGATCTTGTTTAAGTTCTCACCAGTGCATCGAATTTAGGCTTGTACTGAGGAGTTACTGTGTCTACATACTTGGGGATCTCTATGCCTGCAAATTTGAAACAGTTTTGAGTAAATTTGAAACAATTGAAAATTGGAATATGGATTAATAAAAAAACTCAAGAAAAGTTCACCATTTCTATTAAAAGGGGATTTCAAATAGACATGAAGTAAGACAGTATCTAATGGGACGAATCATTAGGTATCTGGTATTTAAGACCAGATAAAAAAATAGATTTAGTTACAAATCAATTCCTGCTGCCTGTATGTTCACAGCTAAACATACTCCAGATTCAGAAAATCTCTCAAGAAAGTCCTGTGTAGGCTATGTCTATATCACTCACCAATAATATTCTTATTTATTGATCAAAAAGAAAATCTCTCAAGAAAATACATGCCTCATGGTAAACCTATAAGTCCCTTTGGAGTTTGATGCAGTAAATAGTTTACTCAACACAGTAAGTGCGGTAATCAACATTACTAATCAATCCCACTAATCAGAATTTAATTGAGTTCAAGAACGGTTATCTGCTAATCTGGCAGTGATAATCAGCATCATAACAGACTTGCCTTGTGAATGAAAGAAAAGGAGCCTCATACATATTCCCTAACACAGCCTATCGATTGACAAGCATAAGCTGTTTACAGCCAATTTGAGTTCCAGTTACAAGGAATCTGATTTACTTTCCTTCCCTTTGCAGAGACGTATGCAAATAGTTAAGCTAAAAGCAAAAATCAATACGTTGTACACCTTCATTGTATAAGAACTCCAAGGATGATGCAACTCTAATAACAGAAAGTAGCCCCATAAAACTGAGATACATGGTGGGTGCATTCACAGGTGAGTTAGAAAACATACTGTCGTAAGCTTCTTTGTACATATCCACCAAGCGAGACCCAATTCCTTTTCTATAATACTCCCAATCTATGGGTTCAGGTTCCTGCATGACCCGAGGATCAATAACTCATAATCAATAGCTAGTAACATAAAAAATACAAGCCAATAAATTACCATTCTCATTGACAACGATCAATCTGAATGAAGCCACTTATATATATATATTATATAATTTAAAGCCACACATAAAACGCTCCTATGAGCTCCTAAATGTCATACTTTTCAAGCATGCTCCTTTGAAACATGGAGCATTAGACGTATAGCACTACTGTCTATTATATATAATTGTAGCTCCCAGTCATTAGGCATTGTCAAGCCAGCATTCTGTTTTCTTTGACACCAAAAGTTGCAAAATTTGCGTTCCATAAATTTTCCAACGTTTTATTTAACTACATTTCTAACCAATCAAACAAAACGCAACAAAAGTCTCAAAGAATAAAAATAAATGAACCTACATTTTTCGTTCTGTTTCCCAGAACTGTATTTCACCAACCTTAACCAATCACAGATTATGCCGCTCTTAATTTCTAACATGAACCACCTGACCCGATGCAACAAAATCAATTAAAGGAACTGAACAGACCCTCAACGAATCAAATTTATCAACCCTAAGTACAGTAAATCAAAGTCTTCCTACAAAACACAACTCAGAGAAATCTCTGATGCATCGATAAAATTAAAAAGGAATCAATCTAGAAATGACAAAGATCTAACGAAAATTACATAGATACCCACAATAGAGATAAATGGAGGTTGATGGTTGTGTTTGGACCTGACTGAATTTGGTCTGGAGGGTGGAGTTGACCTCGTCAAATGCGCGGCGGAGAGTGGCGAACTCTTTGCGAGCCTCATCGGTGACCAGAAGCTTCGCCATCCCGTCCCAGTCTATGGCCCTTGATGCCTTTAGTGCCACATCGGCGACTTTCTTACCCGCTCCGCTCATTTTCTTGCTCACTTTCTCTGAAAATCTTAGAGCTTAACAGACGGTTTGTGCTGCCAGATGCCTATCCCTGATAGTGAGTGATGCCCTTTTGTTGGTGGTGGAGGAATGGCTGTGCTCTATTATGAGTCGGGCTGCAAATGTGGGTCTCGGTCCATTTTAGATTGGGTAGGATGGTCTGGTTGAGTCCAGCCCAACAAATTGTGGGCTACTTATAACCGAAGGAAACAAAAATTATAGAAATAATTCTACTTATCTTCACACACCTCACATTAAATCTATTTTATTTTAGAAATTTATATTCATCATTACACTATACACGATGATTTTTTTTTTTTAATTTCTACTAAATAATTGGTATGTGGATAATGAGTAGAATAATTCAATTAATTTAAAAAGAATAACTCAACAAATATTTTTAAAAAATCTAAAAAATTAAAAAAATAATGTGTGTGGTGTGAGCTAGGAAGATGAGTAGCAAAACTCTTTTATTTTATTTCTTCATATTACCTATAACAAATATACAGTCTATGGATGATAAGTAGAACAAAACTGATCAATTAGTTTTGTTTAGATTGTCACTAGAAGAAAAATGAGCATTTGTGATCAATTATTTACAATAAAAAATATTATTTAATATAAAAATAGACTTTGAACTGCAAATGAGTAATGCTAGGGACAAACGATAGAGACAAGCAGCACACAAACGTCAACTGATATGACATTATAAAAAAAAGTTTCAGATCTATTTTTTTCAGTTTCAGATCCATTTCTTCATTTCTCAACTCATAGATATTATGCACTAGTACACAATAGACACAAAATACTATAGATTATATCAGTTGGCATTTGCCCGTCACTTATCTCTAACATTTGTCCCTAACATTTTTGCACTCATGATACATGGACGTACGATCCTCTCAATCATATGACACATACGATTGAGTTTTTCAACCCTCAACATATGTACATGCACTTGTCAAAATAAGCTAGCACGTACATGTGTGTCACAATTATGACTTCAAGCATGCGTCTATCGAGTATTCTCTTCTTCAATCTCTCCTAACGATCAATATAATCGTTCATCTAATCTCTAGCTAGCTAGAAATATATATTTTGATCATCTTTCGTATGTGGTACTTATGAATCACCACAAATGATTATCACTGACAGGTTTAGATCAGAGTGATCATATTAGATAAGAGTTTTGTGAATATATAGTAGTAAGATAGTTTGTTAATAATAATAAGATAATTTGAGTTGAATATTTTTTGAGTTTTATGAAAGGAGAGAGAAAAAATTGAGTAAAAAATATTATAAAATTAAAATATAGTAAGAATATAATTTTATAATTTTATTTTTTATTTGAAAGTTTGAAAAAATTATAATAGTTAGTTTGTAAATTCTGTATTTAAATTATGTTTAAAAATAAAATAAGATAAAAAAATCAAATATAATAAAATAAGAGTGTTGTATCTCATATTTGATCTCAAACCCTTAATATTCTTAAAACTAGCTAGCCAACAACTTCAAGAACAAAAAAGAAAATAAAAAATCATAAAGTCGACAACCCAAAAGACTCTCAGTATAAACTAAAAACATTATGATAATATTCACATTCATTCATCTTACTTTGAATAGTGTACATGATTGTATTTATAGACCAAGATTTGCCGACAACGATTTAGGCAAAATAACAAACAATGACGTGCACAATTTTGGTGCAATCTACGTGAAACGGTTACAACAGAAAGCATCCCTTTTTACAATAAGAAACACCAAGAATTAAAATGAGAAAATTACAATAAAATATTTCCAAAAGTTTCTTCTTGCTTGGATGATTCGAACTCCACATGTGCTGCTGAGTTGGAGTTTGTTGAAAATGAATTGGAGGTGGAAGCTAAGTTGGCTTGATCACTAACACCTTCCCGCGAGTCCAACAGGGGAATCATGGTGAGACTCGAACGTAGAGCAATGAACCAAGAGGATAACAAAGGCTTGGTAACTATGTCAGCTACTTGATCTTGAGAAGAAATGAAGGCAACTTGTAGGGTTTTATTAGCAACCCTGTTACGACAAAGTGAAAATTTATTTCCATATGTTTTGTGCGAGAATGTAAGACAGGATTGGCTGAGAGATATATGGCTCCCAAATTGTCACACCATAAGGTGGGAGCCTTAGGAAGAAATACACCTAGTTCATGAAGAAGAGATTGAAGTCATAGTAACTCAGCAGTGGTATTGGTAAGAGCCTTGTATTTTGCTTCTGTGCTGGAACGAGCAACAGTTTGTTTATTCTTAGAACCCAGGCTATTAAGTTTGAACCAATAAAAATGCAATGACCCCCTATAGACCTTCGATCATCAGGAGATCCTGCCCAATCAGCGTCAGAAAAAGCCTGAAGATGAAGGGACGTAGATGGTGTAATGAGAAGACCATAGTGAGCTGCGTGTTTAAGATAGTGCAGGATGTGCTTCACGGCTTACCAGTGATTGATGGTGGATGCATGCATGAATTGACAGGATTTATTAACAGCAAAAGCCACATCTAGTTGAGTAAGAGACAGATACTAGAGACTATCAACAATGCTCCGATATAAGGTAGGATCACTGAAGGCAAGACCATTAGTACGAGAGAGCTGAATATTGGAGGCCATGGGGGTTTTAATAGGCTTAGCTAGGTCCACATTGGTCCGTTTGAGCAAATCACAAATGTATTTACTTTGTGAGATATGAAGACCATTTGATAAATTTTGAATTTCGAGTAAAAAAAAAAAAAACCGAAGAGGACCTAAGTCCTTAACAGGGAATGACTCACCTAGTGACTTAAGAACAGAGGCAATAGCCTTTGGACAACATCCAGTAAGAATAATGTCATCGACATACACCAGAAAATATAGAGTGATGGTAGAGTGTTGATAAATGAACAGAAAAGTGTCAGAAACAGATTGGATAAAATCGATTTCAAGAAGATGTGTGCTTAATTTTGAGAACTTGGGTGCTTGTTTAAGACCATAAATGACCTTGTTCAAACGACAAACATGAGACGGATAATCTAGGTTTACAAAGCCCATCGATTGAGTCATGAAGACTTGTTCTTGAAGATCCCCGTGTAAAAAGGCGTTAGAAATATCTAACTAGTGGAGAGACCATTGTGCAGTGACAACAAGTGTAAGAATGGTCCGAATGGTAAGGGGTTTCACCACATGACTAAAAGTTTTGTGAAAATCTATACCTTCTTGCTTGTGAAAACCCTTTGCTACCAGGCATGCTTTGTAACGTGCCACAGTGCCATCAATGTTCCATTTGGTGCGAAACACCCATTTACAGCCAACCAAGTTATCAATACCAGTAGGTGGAACCAGTGTCCAGGTCTGAGTCTCCATGAGTGCTTGAAATTCGTCAGTCATGGCAGTACGCCATTGGTGATGTTTGGCAACTTCGGTGAAGGTTTTGGGGTCATCGAGAATAAGGCTAGAGGTGGTGGTAAGATAGCTCCGTGGCGGTAGCCATAGCATTGTCCCATTAGTGAATTTTTTTGGACGAAATGAGTTTGTTTGAGATCGAGTTACAATGGAAGGAGGTAGGGGAGCAGATTCAGGTGGAGACTAGAGAGAAGAGAACGACGATAAGCTCTGATTTTGGGAATTAGGGTTAGATTGAGGAGAGAATGTGGTAGGTCTTGACGTAAGTGAAGTTGGTGAAATTGGCCGGGATTGGAAGGAGGCAGGTATAGATGCACATGAGGAGTTTGGGCTGGGAGTGTTAGTGGGCTTGGTGGAAGTCGTAGACGGGAGACCAGGAGAAGAGGACATGGGCTGTGAAGAGTTGTGTGGGTTGGATGAAGTAGTTTGGATAGGAAGAGGACCTACGATCAAGGGTAGAGATGAGTAGCTGGATCGTGAAGGAGTAGCAGGTAACGATGCAAGTGGGAAGTAGTTTTCATCAAAGACTACATCACAGGACATATATAGTCTATTAGAGGGAATATAGAGGTATTTGTAACCTTTATGGGAATCACTATAGCCAAAAAAAAGACACTGAACAGAACGCAAATCTAGTTTATGACGGTTGTAAAGTCTCAAATGAGGCCAACAAGCACAACTAAAAACTTTAAGAATAGAATAAACAAGAGCGCGAGAAAATAATTTTTCAAAGAGAGAAGAATGATCAAGAAGAGGCGTAGGTAATCGGTTAATGGAATTAGCCCAAAATTTTTGAGGTAAAGATGCATGAGCCAGTAAGGCTAATCTTATTTCAACAATATGTCTGTGTTTGCATTCCACCGCCCCATTTTGTTGATAGATGTGCGGACAAAAAAGACGATGGTTAATTCCTTGATTTTTAAGGAGGGTGTGGAAATGTCGGTACTCACCACCCCAGTTACTTTGAAGAGATAAGATTCTTGAATTAAAATGCAACTTGTCATTTTTTTTGGAATTGAATAAAAATAGAAAGAACATCCGATTTTTGTATCAAAGAAAACCAGCATGTGAATCCTGTAAAGTCATCTAAAAAGGCAACATAATAGTAGTAGCCTTCACGAGAAGGAATCGGGGCAGGACCCCATACATCATAATAAACAATTTGCAAAGGCTTGGTGGATCGTTGATGGAAATGGCAATTGAGAGCTTTTGGCTAGGCAGCAAGTAAAACAGAGAACTAGCAGATCACGAACATAGACATGTAGAGATTGTTGGGAGATGATCTGATGAACAAGACGCACAGAAGGGTGCCCCAATCGATAATACCACTGAGAGGAAGTGGTCTGCTCACCAACTAAGGCTTGACGTGGAGATGATGCTGAAGGAGTTGATGAGGCTGGAAAAGTGTAGAGGCCATTATGTTCGAGACCACGAAGAAGAGGAGTCCCCATCCTTGAATCCTTTATAAGGAAATGAGAGGCATGAAATTCAAAGAAAACACATTTATCAAAACAGAATTGACGAACATACACTAGATTTTTTTTTAACGTTAGGATCATGAAGTAAATGTTTAAGAAAGAAAGAATCAGAGGAAGAAGTGAACTCAGAGTCACTGATGTTCGCAATTGGTAGTGTTGTGCCATCGCCTATGTGGAATTGATCTGTACCAGAGTAGGATGTGGGGTTGATATTAAGATGGGTGAGGTTGGAGGTAAGATGGTTTATGGCCGCTGTGTCTGGATACCAGGATTGGTCAGTGCTAGAAGCTATAGTGGTGAGATTAGCATTGAATGAGCGAGGCGGGTCACTTTGGACTGCATGATCAAATCTATAATAGCATTTGATTGCAGTGTGACCAACTTTGCCACACACTCGATAGGTAGGTTTGGAATGAGGTAGGGGAGAAGACTAGGTAAGGGAATACGTGGGAGTACAGGTATTTGGGGAGGATGGGCGTTGTGTCGTCCCCTGCCGCAACCTCGATAACCTCCGCAATGATTGCCACGGGTGTTACCTCGGCCACAATTAGAGGTGGTAAGGTTGGCAGATAAATCTGTGGTTGGTGGTAATTGGGATGAGTGAGACAGACGACTCTCATGGGTAAGAAGAAGGCTGTAAAGTTCTTCAGGGGATAAGGGATAAAGGCATCATAGTCACTGCTCAATCCGACAAGAAGGTAGGAGACAAATTATGGTTGGGAAAGTGGTGTACCAGAAGCACTTATGGTATCGAAAATGTGCTTAACCTTCCGAAAATAGTCAGACACTGATAAAGAACATTTGTGGACCGTTGCAAGCTGGTACCGAAGTTGAATGATCCAGGCATGAGACTGAGAAGTAAAAAGCTTATCAATGGCAACCCAGACCTCACGAGCTGTGGATTTACCAACAACTTGTGCAATCAAGTTATCTGAGAGGGAAGAAATAAGGGCACTAAGAATTATTTGGTCTGGTAGTAGCCGAGGAGGAGGGGAGCTAGACCTATCGACATAATAGAACAACCTTTGGCCTTTTAGATAGGGAACCATTTGAGCTTGCCAAATGAGATAGTTGTCGTGGGTAAGCTTGATGGAAATAAGATGATTTAGGTGAGGTAGCAGAGGGGCGGGAGGAGTAAGAGGAAGAGAGTTATCGTCGACCATGAAAGACATTTGTCTATCAATGGCTCTAATACCATATAAACTAAAAACACTATGATAATATTCACATTATCTTTCTTTGAATAGTGTACATGATTGCATTTATAGACCAAGATTTGCAGACAGCAATTTGGGCAAAATAACAAACAATTGACGTGCACAATTTTGGTGCAGTCTGCGTGAAACAGTTACAACAGAAAGTATCCATTTTTACAATCAGAAACACCAAGAATTAAAATGAGAAAATTACAATAAAAGATTTCCAGAAGTTTCTTTTTGCTTGGATGATTCGAACTCCACATGTGCTGCTGAGTTGGAGTTTGTTGAAAATGAATTGGAGGTGGAAGTTGACTTGGCTTGATCACTAACACTTAGAATGCCCTTAATTAGTCAGTCATTACTCATCAGTATAAAATTAAAGGTAAACAATCAGTCATGTACTTATTTGAGTGTATGCATAAATGACATATATATATACACATTCATATATTGTCCGAATAATTTTAAAGTCTCGGCCTAAACTTAAAGCTTACCCACTAAAAGCGTTCTTAATGGAGTAACCAAAATTTTACTTTAAAAATTTTACTTTTTACATAACTTTTCAAAAATTTTGATCATATTTGATCAAAAATTATTAAAAGAATTGTAAGAAAATGTCAAAAAGTATACTTTATTTTAAAAGTGAATAGTAAAGTTAAAATTTTCTTCAATGTAAAGAAAAATTTAATTTTACTATTCACTTTTGAAAATAAAGTGTACTTTTTGACATTTTCTTACAATTCTTTTAATAACTTTTGATCATCAAATTTTTTAGGAAGTTGTGCAAAAAGTATAATTTAAAAAAAAAAAATTTAACTAATCCATTAAGAATTTTCTGAAAGTCTTGTATATTCACGTTTTCACACTAATATATAATATGAAACTTAATTTATAAGTTAACGAGCACAAAACCGGTGGTAGTACCGGAAACTTCCTACAACATGTTTTTCTGCGTTTGGATTGGTATTCATCATGGTGAGAAAGCTGGAAATTATAAAAAGCTACTCCCGCATTGAGATCAAAGAACTCACGCGTGAATGCAGCTAATTAAAGACAAGATCACGAGGCAAACGTCGACTTTTGGAGAATCCACAACGACAATGCATGGCACGGTCGCCAGCACACGACGTCAAAAAACTAAATGTTTGACCGCAGGGACCGGAAGCGCGCGCTCATGAGGAGTCCTCACGCGACGGCGACACGGCATTAGGAAAATGGTAATTACAAGACAAAACTAATTCTTGTATGTCAAAGTACTACATAATAATTTTCGACTCTTAACATATATATATATATATGTGAACAGGTTATTAATGATATGGATATCTTAATAATATTTAATTTAATTTAATTTAATTTTTTTTAAAATCTCAATTTTCAATGCAAACTGGCCTTGCCGACTGCAGTCAAAGTATGAAAACGTGACCGACGGCAAGTACTGATGTTATCTTATAATGTCACCTTTGATGGACCAGACTAATCGGGAAGAAACAAAACAATTGGAGTGATTTACAATTTAGAATTTGACCTTTGAGTTTTCATTGCCACTTTTTGGAGGATGTGACTTATTAAGGCGCGCCACTGTTGATGGGCCAGACGTTCGTTAGAACAGCAGACTGCAGTTCCTTTAGCCGGGAATATAAGTACTCTTTAGATTCGATCGCATGTTCCATAAAATATTTCACATCAACCAGCAGATTATTATGAAATATCGTTCAAGATCCTTGATCGATGGAACTTCTACCTCCGTCAGTTTTTATGAATTTAATCACGTACAAGGGAAAATTTAATGAAAATGTGTCTTGAACCAATATTTTATATGCAGAATGAACATTATAAGAAAAATAGTCTAGTCATACATAATTAATCTAATATATTTAAAAGGATAGAAATAATTAAATGTGGTTATTTCTGTTTTTTTTTTATACATCAGATTGGTTATATTTGACTAATTTTTTTATAATAAAATAATGTCAACATGAATTATGTCATTATTACTACAAAAAACATAAATATTTATAATTAATTAATGACAATTAAAAAGTTTATTTACAATAAAAATAATACCAAAATACATATTAATAACTTGTTTAGTTTTTTATATTTTTTTAACATATATAAGCATCTAGTTTTCAAGCAGATCAGCGTTTGATGATTGTGGAATAATGAGATAACTTCAAATTTTGTCCTTAATCGGCTATTTTCTTGGCTAGTTATAAATAATTGACAAATTATCATGTCATAATTTAGAACCTCATAATACGACTGTAAAACTTTTTCGTACGTTAATGTACATGACATGGTCTAATTATAAACGCTGGAAATCATTCAATATTAATATTGGTGCCGAGCTGGTAAAAACGAAATCGAATAATGCTATAAAAGTTTAAATTTAAATTGAAATAAAATTGGAAACGAAATCGAATAATACTTGAAAGTTTGAACATTAGAATTATTTAAAAGTTGTATGAACATTTTCGCTCATTGATAATTTTTTTAAAATTCAGATTACGTGCAATCTGCATTGTTTAAAAAGGTACGTACGCTTGAATAAAAGTATCAAAATATAACACCCAAACGTACTTTTAGCTTATTAATTAAGATTAATAAATATTTTAACACATAACATTCAAACAATCTAGTTTTCTATCAAATAACTTTTAAGGCTATATAAATCTATTTTAAAACTCCTAACGCAATCTCAAATATGCCCTTTTATATATAATGACTAATTATCAATGAATTGGAACGATATATAGCTATTGATCGAGCTCAATCGGTAGTGGATTATCATAATTTTCTGATGTAGCATTTCCGTTTTAAATTAAGCTCCATGCATGCTTGCATGCGACTAGCAGCTAGCTAGCTGATGATCTTCACGTGATTTCCTCATCATGAAAATTATAAAAAAAATTAGTATATTAGTCCTAATTATTAATATATATAATATATATAGATATATATATATATAATGGGTATTATATAAAACTCAAAAGTTTGGTAGTGGGAAACAAAATAGCTGGAGTGGTTAACAACATATTTGACTTTGAGATTTGAATATGCCAATCTTTTGGCGAATGTGATAAAGGGGATTCGGAGACCTGGCCTAGCTGGGCCACATGCACGTACGTCTGTTAAAACTTATATCAATTTAAAACGCTAAATTATTATTATGAGGATGCACGTGTATTGAAAATTAATTACTGTAAAAAAGTAGTATATATCGGTCAAATTTCATTAGAAAAATCAATCAATTAATTAATTAATTACCAGCTAATTGGTCGTTAAAATCCCATCAACTTCAATATTTCTTATACGACGTGGTTGATTTGATGGATGGTTCTGATCAGTTCATGATGATCAATCTTTATCGATTGAGATTTGTCTCTCAATGCTCCCCCGATCAAAAAATGTGATGTGGTGTCCTGATTAACACATTAAGCCGCGGGGGAATTAACTTGAATTAATGATAACGATAGGAGGAGTAAGCAGCAAAACGATAGATCATCATGATCAGCATAATGAAAACGCGTTTTATGATTGCGATTTATCATTGATCTGGGCATCTATCGATCATGCCCTTCCTTTATGAGCCAAAACGAATGTGTTGCATGCTCGCAAAAGTCATAACATATAAACATTATACACATTAATATATATATATATATATATATGATCTTATATACAATTTTTGGCAGCTATGCATTGAATTTTTTCACTAGTTGTTTTTAGATGTTGAGTTGAGTTGAGTATTTCTTTATCGATAGTAGTGAGTTGAGATAGTATGCTAAATTTTATATAAGGCCTATTTAAGATGAGTCTAGATGTATTTGGATGTTAAAATGAGATTATATATTATGAAAACTTCAAAAAAAATTATGGGTCCCTTGTGGAAAGAAGTCATGTTGAGTCAAAAAAAGTTGTGGATTTCACTTATAAAGAGGTTTTGACTTGAGATACGAGTTTAGTGATTTGAGAGTTAGGTGTTTATATGTAGACTCAACTTATAATTAGATTGAACTAAGATAATTTCAGTGTAGTCCAACAATGAAATCACGAGTCTTAAACTTCAGGACTAATTTAGTGATGCCATAGATACTTTCAACTTTTAAATTCTTAATATTTTTTGGAAGTTCAATTTTAGCTGCGTGACTTTGAAATTTGCATATATATGCTCGTTTAAGTATCATCTCATGTGCGTACATTTTTCTCCAATGTGTAGCTACCTTTAAACTACCATCTCATCCTCAATTAATCATGTCGGTATATACGTACATATATATAATATGGATCCATATATATACCCAGCACTAATCAGTTTATTGCTCACAAAAGTGCAAGTCTCAAATTAATGTATATAAAGAGAAGGACAGGGCGCTAGAAGAAGAAATTGGTCAAGAACTGGTTTGACAAGCAACTCTAGCTGTTAAATATCCATTTGAATCATCAGAAGATAAAAGTAGGTCTTAATTTGACTTGAGAATTAGAAGACTTAATTAAGGCATCAATTTTTTCGTATAGATGAGTTGAAATTAAAATTAAAAATTGAATAAAATATTATTAGAATATATATTTTTAATATTATTTTTTATTTTAAAATTAAAAAAAGCTGAATTGTTTATTTTATTTTGTATGAAATTTGAAAAAAATTGTAATATTTAGATGAAATGAGATAAGAATAATTGTGAAAAGAAAAGAGGAGGATTAATAATTTAGCTAGGAGATGCACACCTTGATATATAAGCGTGTTCCTTCTTAATTTGGTGCGACGTTTCTTTATAAGATTATAAAATATACTAGCTAATGGTAAATGACTAGGAGATACACACCTTGTCACCTTGATATATAAACGTGTTCCTTCTTAATTTGGTGCGACGTTTCTTTTTAAGATTATAAAATATACTAGCTAATGGTAAATGATTTGATCACTTGTCAACGTACAATTATGACTTATACAGAACACGACTCCTAATTTATATGCAGCCATAATAAATTAATTTATTACAAATCTTCTTAATTCGTATATTCCTCATGATCTTATCCCCATAGTACTTGGCAGTCAAATGAAAGTTGATTAATTCTGATGATCTGGCCTGTTGTTCATGTCCAAAGTTGTTCCCAAGCCGAGCCCAAATTGTTGTCGTCCGATGAAAAACAGCTCGTGTCAGCGTAAGGTTGTAATTGCTGAACGCTCGTGTACTCTTCGGCCTGATGAGGTTGTGTCGACATTTCCATGCAAATTAAGGCGACCAAATTGGCTTGCTGGCATTGCATGTTGACGAGCTCAGCTTGCGCCTTGGCCAATTGTGCTTGAAGCTCGCTCACTTGGTTTTGAAGTTGACAAATTGCACCAGCACAACCGTAGACTGGGTCTCGAATCCTGGCATTTGCTTCGTAAACCATGCTGCTTACTGCATCAGCTCTTTGAGATTCCGGAAGTTCCTGATGATCAGTAGTTTTTGCGAATTTAACCAAGGAAGTTAATAATATTTCAAAAAATTTATGCATTATACTACTATCCCACTTGACTCATTTCCCAATCCGAACTGGTGGAACTGATCATGTTTTCTATATGATTGTCTGAAGGGAGCACAAAAAATCATAGCTTTATTACCTAACTTTGACCCCTCTGATGTGCAAGTTATATATTATATATATATATATTATATATTTATATATATATATATATATATATATATATTGTTGCCTCAACTTTTTAAAGCTTGCATATGAGTGGCCATTACCACAGCGCTAATAGTAAAGCGATCACCCAATTCAACTCCACGATTGTTATGATCGATAAAAGCATGTGCTTTAGTTTTGCTTTATTAATTTGGAGATCATTCAAAGAGAATCAGCCATATATACTCAGCTTACCTTACTTTATGTGGGGGAGGGGGCCGGGAGGGTATTATCTAGGCCGTTCCGACTCTATTTTCACAGACCAAATTAATCCATGAGGTATAATATAACGTTAAAACTAAAATAACTCAATTATCTTCAAGATTTGTAATTCATATGTTTAAAAAGAAAAAAACAGATCATCAACATAACCAAAACCTGTAAAAACTTGATGATGTTGCTTGCTCCAAAAACCCTGTGAGCAATGGTGAACTTGAGTGGATGAGTTGGAGGAAAGTACGGAGCTAAAACACATTTCTCCCCGCAGCGGCGGCGAAGGATCTTGCAGGCAGCACATGGGCTAAGAACAACGGCCGGGAGAGAAGAGGGAGGAAGAGTAGGAGGAGAAGACTGAGAAGGCGAAGGAAAACTTGGAGAATATTTAGAAGGTGAAGACATACTTGGAGAGAATTGGGGAGGTGAAATAGAAGAGGATGGAGTGGGAACGGTGATTGGTGGTGTTATGGTTTTTTTGCCCTTGTATTCCATTTTTGCAGGAGAGAGAGAGAGAGAGAGAGAGAGAGAGAGAGTTAGAGAGAGAGAGAGAAATGTGGGGAGAGAGCGAAGAAGAGGGAGAGTAATTTGCTTGAAATATATGGCAGAAAGCAAAGAGATATATAGACAGACGTAGGAAAAGCAAGGGAGGAAAAGTAGCGTCAGTCTGCGGTCTCTTGTGTCTAATGCGATGTCATCATAAGAGTCTGAATTCCTTGTACATATCTGCGGCGACGACTTCCTTAATTTCTTATTATATTTTTATTTGCGTTTTTCTTAGACTATTAAATATTAGTCAAACACAGAAAATAAAAAGCCACCAAGAAGTATATTTTACTGCTTCTATATTAATGGCAGCTTATAACAGAAGTATTATATTATGTCCTAATTAAACGTATGTCATTTCCCATGATCTAAAAAGGTTTTTTTAATATCATTTCCTAATTATAACAGAAGTATTATATTATTATCAGAGCAAGGTTTTTCCCGCTACTACTTATAATTTGCATCAGTATATATTATATATATATAGGTATATGAATTCTCTGACTAAAAACAAAATCTATGAATTTTTCTGGGTTTATATTTTGTTTTGGAACACATGGACACATATCATGTTTAATTCTGTCTTGTAAAATGAAAAACTTGAGCTATTATAAAATAAATTACTTATTCATGATCAATTATTCTCGCCAAAAAGATAGTTTTTGTCAAAATGAGTTATTTTTTATATTAAATAATTATTTTTATCTAAATAATCTGTTATAAACATTAATTTTTCTTATACTGAATATTTGTCAGACAGTTCCTCTTTCAAAACCCAAGCTGGTGCATGCAGGCAAACAATGTTAGGTAGTTTTCTATCTTGATAATCATTCAAACATAAGTAGGTATTTGTCTGCTCAGAAAATAAAATAAGTAATTATTTGTCTCTACTTACCCAACTGTTCGATCTATATCTGCCATTGTCAAAACATATATACATCGATCCCGGGCGGCCATGAGACCTCTTGCACTAGTCTGGTCGTCATATAGATATATATAGCCCTTATGCAGTCACAGTGCTTAATTTGGTTCCGTCCTCAAGTTCTCCATCTCGTTTTAACATGAATTCATCAGAATAATTTCGATGGGCGCCCGCCCATGCATATATGCATGCATCCCTTTCCAGTCTCCAGATTAAATAATGACATAAAATGGTGTAGATTGCTGCAACATCCTGTGGGCTGCGTTCTTCCGTCCTCTAATTTATATGCTACTCTTTTTTTTTATTCTAACAGTAATCACAGATAATTATTTTATTAAAAAGAAATGTGAAATTATAAATGCCACAATTTTAATGATCGGATCTTAACAGTACGTAATATACTAGCTAGTATAATCTCATTCATTACTACTTTTTTTTTATAATCAGTTATATTAATGCAATATTCTCGTCTGCGTAATATTATTTATATTATTATTGTATATTTAAGGTAAAAAAATGTATAATTTTATAAATAAAAATAAGGTATGATCAATTTCCACGTATGTACATGACCTGATAAATCTTATATAGATATCAATTGCAAAAGAATGACACGTGGTAAATTTGGTCATCAGAAAATAACTAATCAATGATAAGATGCAGACCTTCTAGCAAACCGACTAGCTGCTAGCTAGTAGTACGTAGCTAGCAAGCTAGCTAGGAATGACATTATTGTACGCTATGAAAGAATGCAACACATCCAATATTAATCATGCCACCACATTATTTCTTGTAGTTTAGATGAGTTGTAGTACATGCATACATATATGCCACCTCAGTTGAGACAGCTAGGGCCCAATGGAGAGATTCGAATATTATAAGAATATTAAGTATTTATGATAAATTATTTATAATAAAAATGATTATTTTTATAATAAAAATAATTACTATATATATTTTTGTTGTAAATAAATGACCACATTTTTATTTTTATTTTTTGTACTTGACACATTTTCAGTTAGGCAAGAATACTGAGGGCTAAGTTTTCAATTGTAAAAAGTCCTGAAGAATGTGACATTTAAAAAAGACTTTTGTATCATATATACATTGTACGTTGTTTTTACGCTTGACGAAATGCCATGAATTCTTTCCTCGACTTGGAAAATATGGGTCTTTTAACATGGGCTTTGTGGTGGAATTACGAATTAGTACTTGGACTTTTTCTATATATAAGTTCTTGCATTCGGCCACTAATACACACACACACACACACACACACACACATATATATATATATATAAAAGCAAATGCATCCCCTGGCCTCTTAAAGGGGTTAACATACATGCATTATTATCAGTATGCATGCATGTAAAGATATATGCAAGCTCGATACACGTATGTATATATGTATCATCATGATCACGTATACATGATGCGTGCATTTTGGTATATACTAATTATATTGTGCATTTTGGAGGTATGTATATATGTCAGTTAAGCACACGTATCTAGAGTTGAATTTGTCTGTGAGTATATATTCGTAAGCACGTACGTAAGCAACGCAGCATCACAGTTTTCCTCAAAACAAGGCCATGCCATATTATATATATTGTCATGTAACCATGACATTACATTTTAATTCAAACAAGGGCATGCCTAATATTTTAATTTTAATAGTGAGTTGAGATTACAAAATGAGATGAATTGAGATGATTTGTGATCAATATTAATAAAATAATTTGAATTAAAATATTTTATGAAATTTTGAAAAAAGAGAGAAAAAAATTGAATAAAAATATTATAAAGTTAAAATATTTTTATGAAATTTTGTGGTGTTTGGATATTGAAATGAAACGAACGGGATGGAATGAGATAGGATGAGATAAGTTGGAATTAATGACGGCCTCTCGACTATCCAAAGCAAGCCTTAATCTCTAACACATGAACCCAACATATATATATATATATATATATATATAATCTCGTTGATCTTTCTGTTCTTATTAGCATTCTAATAAGTACTACATTATTTGTGCTAATTAACGTTCATCCATACATGACATCCTGTCATTGCTTCAAGAAGTCATGCTAGAGTCTTTTGCGTGTGGACCTAATTAACTTGCTAAAAGACATTGAATTATTAAGCAAGAAATTAAAAGCTACAGACAATGGTACTACTGCATGGGGCCTCCTTTTTACTCCTGAACAACTTTAATATTTATATATATTCAGTACTAAAAAGCTGGGTTAATGGACTAATCTTATGACAACTAATGACAGGTGACATGCAGCATTTCACATTAATTAAAGATATAGTATTCGAGGGTCATTTTCAATAAACCAACAAAAGTTTACTTTGGTTTGTTAAATATAACTACGAATATTGTTTATTCCCTCATGTCCATCTAATTATTCTTCATGGATCAAAAGCTAAACAAATGGTAGAAGTCGTGCTTAATATATAGTCGAATTACGGAGTCATTATTCATGCAAAGAAAATCATGAACCCTAACCCTGATCGTCACGATCTAGTACTTTTTTGCGTAGGAATGATATTTCACATGATGAAGTAATTAAGAACCTTTACGCAGGTTTTAACAAAGGCATTTGGTGAAACTAGCTGTATTTGTTTTCCCAATTAATTTTACTGAATAAAAAAAAAACAAATAATGAATTAGATCTTGCAAGCAAAACGCAAATTGCGTTACGCAATGACCCAGATCAAGAAAAATGATCAAATACAATTAGTACATGCATGTACTAATTATGATAGCCAGCTATAGGCTGGTTGACAATAAAGTACATTGATCTCATCATGTATTTCATCAGGACTGGAAGATTCTAAACGTTCATCTCATGAAGACTATTATGTATTAACTCATAATATTCTAGTAATATCCAGAGACTTTGAGACACAAAGGGCGTAAGAAGAATTAGGCCGTACAACACACAAGACTAGTCTAAGTCATGCGTGCTGTAATTTGTATTTTTAACAAGATTTTTAAAAAAAAAAAATCTGATTTAACTTTATCACGAAATGGTTCTAATCTTTTGGAAATTATTAATTTATTCTAAATTAATTTCGTCTCATATCACGATTTGAAAAATATAATAGTTGTAATATTTAAGATTACAAAGAAAAATCTTGAGTACTTCTTGATGAAAATATAATAACTTGCTAGATTTAATTAATGCAAAAAGTTAATAATCATATTGATACATCCATATATATTCCAAGAACTAGGCCGTGTTCTAACATATTACATATATACCATATGAATGTGCTTCAGAAATAGTACTACTACGGTCAGTAATCAAATAAATTTATAACGCGAGTATATAAAAAAATTATTTATTTGTAATCAATTATTTTCTGTTAAAATAATTATTTTTTGTAAAAATGATTCTATTTTGATCGTAAATTATTATCTAATTTTTCACTAATAATTTATCACCAATATTCATTTTTTTTTATATAATAACGTACAAGATGGATCATTAATTAGCTTAACTCGTGGGATCCAAGTTCTAATCGATTGGGTCGATAAGATCAAGACGACGTCGTGCAATTTTGAAAACTGGCCTCCATTTTAAGAATTAAAACACATGACAGGTCCACGCGTCGTTGCTTAGTTGGAAATGTTTGATAAGGTTTCCCACATGTACGGTTTTCTTTTCAACTTCTAATTGGAAATTCAAGTTATCTTTTTGCAACAACTACTTAATGGCCGGGTGATGCATGCATGGGATGTTTCCCATAAGTAATGCTAGTGGACGGGAATATTGTGGGTTTGTCAAAAGATATATATGTAGTCATAAAGTTTGGCGTAAAGTTTAAACAAGTTAATCATAGCAAAAGTAGTATATATCCCGAATCAAATAAAGACACAAATCATTTACTTATTTTGCAGATATTTCTTATATATGTTCGATATATATATAAGCTAATCAGCTCGTAATTAACTTGATTAGGCTTTCCCCTGGTCATAATCATGTAATTAAGGGTTATTATAAGTCGGATACCATCCAGCAACTTTTGTGACAAAAATAAAAACAGCCTAGGAGGATTAATTATGCTTACAGTAAAAAAATAAAAAAATAAATAAAAATTATACTACTCGTTAATAAATTACTACCGCGGCCATTTATTTTGCATTGGTATATCCCAAAGCACTATAGTATCAAAAGTTACAGTCCTTATAAGTTAATTAGTTGTTAAGAAATTAAATTATGTCATTGTCACCTGGCAAATTTTTCGTTGGTCTCAACATTCATTATTATCTTAATTATTGATTCTATTATAAATTGAAAATATAAATAAATCATTATGTTGCGAAATGAAAATTTTGAAAACATGCATAATTTTGTGTGTGCATGTGAACGTTTGAAAAGCAAACCCATGGCTGCTTCCCAAAATCCAAAAAATCAGACAAGTTTTTTATTTCCCCCTTTTTATGAAAAACGTGAGGAATTTCTTTGTTTTACCAAATCGACCCTTAATGGGTTAGGTTTGTTGGCAGACTCCGATCGATCGAGCTAGTGATTGGGAGGCAATTATGAATTCGATCATGTTTAATAGTCCATGCAATGACGCATATATGATATGACAAGAATGGTGCAGGCTGCAGCTCGAGTACACAGCTTTGACGCAATCATGACACGATGAATTTGAGGCAAAAAAATATTACAAAAAGCATAGGAATGCCGAATCATGAGTTTGACTGAAGTACCCGATCGGTATATATATTAGAACTCATTATAAGAAAATAGGCCATTTTCAAGGCTGGAAATATCCTAATAATCGCTGCAATAGCTCAATTCTGGTGATTTATAGTTTGACATTTCGACACTACAAACAAATCGATTAGCTGGAGCCTGGATGTAGAAGCCAAATTCTGATCAAGATGCACATAATTTCAAATGAATAAAATGATTATTTCTTATATATTAATCTACCTAGACGTTGCTGATTTCTCTCTCTCTCTCTCTCTCTCTTTGAGCACAAGGCCGGGTACTTCTTCAAGATATATACGACTAATTAAGCTTCAAATGATCATGATTTTATTTTCATTTATTTTTTTCCCAAGAATTTTTTTCTAGAAAATGTAAATGATGGGTGCTGTACTGCAGCATGCATGTGCATGTCAATCAAAGGTATAAAGGTTGGATGCCACTTCTCCTACCCCAACTCAAGAAATCAAGATCCAACTTAATTGTGGGGAATGACATCCTCATGTGTGTTATTCATACTGTATGCTAAAGATTCGGTCTTAATTAATTGGTGGGCTTCAAGAAAGCATCTGATTCGAACACCCTTATTGTTTATATCTAACAAAAGCATTGCGTTCCCACTAAGCAAGAAATTGGGGACAAAAGATTTAGAACCAATTAGGGACGTTAAGATTCGATTATCTTGATCATTAATGGACCCAAAAATATTGCTCAGAAGATGAAGCGCATACCCAAGTTAAATTATAAATAAATAGGGAAAGAAAAGGTAGAGATCATGATGATAGAGCATATTGGAGATCATAATGAAATATGTACATATAATAATTGAAATCTTTCTCTGAAAAAGTTTTTAATTAGGTGGTGATATTGGCAACAAAACGGGAAGAAGGTTGGTGTCCTGGCCTACTTCCTTGTCCCCTATTATGCTAGCTATAGATAGTGGCATAATGCTTAATTCATTTCTTCATGGCTACTATTTGCGTCACGAATAATATTTTGATACATGTATAATAGCATTGAATTCTTTCACGAGAGGAAACGTACAGATTATTTACCATTTTTATTTAGGTCTGTTTGAATGTTTAACTGAGTTAAATTTTTAATGAATAATAATCATAAATTAAGATGGTAAAGTGAATTTTATGAAGTCATGCACCTAAGATAATTTTAAATATATTTAAATATTAAAATGAGTTTAGATGAAATCTTAGGAAAATTTAAAAAAATTGTAAATCTCATATATAAAAAAATGTTGAGTTAAAAAAAATTGTGAATATCACGTATAAAGAGATATTGAGTTAAAGTGAATTTAATAATTTGATAATTGCATGTTTGAATATTAGATTCAATTTAAAATCAGATTGAATTGAATTGATCTCAGTTGAACTTAAATTCCAAACCGGCCATGTAATTAATTTAAAGAAGAAAAAGAAGTAATGTATTTCATGCATAGTTGTGAATTTCGTACCGGTACCGGCCTTATCGGCCGAAATGCGCCGTATCGGCCTTTGTCCGATACAAAAAAAATATGTGTTTCATTTCGGAAATTTTTTCGATACCGGCCGATATTCGTGTTTAGGCCGTACCGGATTTCGGTCTCTAACTTTTTTTTTTTTTAACTTTTGCTATTTTTTAACTTCAATTCAGACTAAATTAACTACATATATATATTTATATATATAATTTATTCATATATTAACTATTATTTTTAAATATAATTTATAAATGTATTTATATATTTAAGAGGGAGAGAGGGAGAGAGATAAGGGGTGGAAGATCATCGAAAGCAGCCCTCGTTTGGTGAAACATGTGTTCATTGATCCTGAAGCTCTAGCATGGCTGACTGCCATGGTGAAGGAGGGCATAGCTTCTGTGGGAGCCCTAGATTTTCTCAGGTCGCATAGAAGAGGAACTTCTGTGTTGGTGTTACAGAGGCGGCATAACTCGTTTGGGAGGTTCTTCTCCCTCTTAAAGTTTAGCCCTGAAAGGCGACGGGGCACTATAATGATTCCGGAAGGGAGATTAGGTGTAGGGTGGAGAAATTTCCATGATACCTTAATGGAGATAGTGGCAGACTTTGTTTCGGGAGTTTCACAGATGAGAAACAGAGGAGCAACTTCCCCATTGTTGTAGGTGCAGGGGCCGGAACCGTCGGCGTGGTCATTTAGGTCATACAAGGATGCTTTGAAGCAGGCAAACGTCGCCTGAAGGAAACCTGCACCTTTGGGAGGCTAGGAATAGTATGAAAAGACATGCTCTGTCGTCCTTGGAGAAGAAGAGTTCAGTTTTGTTGGCCTTAATAAGGAAAGAATTATGGGGGTAATCGTCGAGATGGAACTTCAATTGGACGTTGCGAGTCGAAACTTAGTCTGGCTGAAACAGTGCTTTGAGGATTTAATTGTAAAGGAATCAGGCCTGGGTTTGGGCCTAGGGGAGACGAGAGACCATTCGGATAGTTTGGGGAAGGGAAAAAAAGTCGTTTCGGGCCGGGATGGTTATGTTGAGGGCCTTGGGCTTGAGCCCAAATCGAAGGAGATGCAGTGTCCGAATATCGCAGCTGGGCCGAGCTTTGCATTAAAGATTGGGGCTCATAACGATGGGCCCTCGGTGACTCAGCTACCGGACTTAGATACGACGATGGTGGGTCGAAGTTCTTTGGTGGCAGATACTTTGTCAGCGTCGTCGCAGGGGGAGGGGATTGAAGAGATCGATGCGCCGTTAGTGCCGGAAAGAGTAGAGAGTCCAGTAATTGCTGGAATGAGTCGGTTTGACTCACCGGCGATTGAACAAACAACGCCGATGAAGGCAAACGATGACTCTGGTCCCAGGTCACTCGCTTCCAGAAATGCCAGAAATTATTGGTGAGCAGATGGAAGTGCCGACACCTTTTCAGAGTGATTCCTCTTTAACGGTGACGCAGGTGGTCTCTGGAGAGGGCCCTATAACACCTGTAGCCTCTGGGTTTTTCGATAGGCTCCCTGTTTCGACTTCTAGACTGGACAATGAGACCGAATGTGGGGAAGGGACACTGGTTTTATTTGAGTCCAAAAATCCCATTCCTCTTGACTCTTTCAACCTTAAGGAATCTAGTTGGGTTATCCAGGCAGCGTGGAAAATAAAAGATATCATTGGTATTTCCTACACGGGTTTTGAAGCCGAATTCTTGGCTCTCCTCACAGCGGCTGAGGCTGCTCACGATTTGTCCAATTCTGAAAAGTCCATTCACTTGGCAAAGAAGAAGGATCGTGAATTGAAGAGACTCACTTGGGACATGAATGATGATGGGGGAGAAAAGAGCTCTATTCGGGAACGAGTTAAGGGAAGAGGTAAGACAATTGGTCAATGATGCCAAAAAATATTTCATGGAATGTGAGGGGGTTGAATGACGTTAACAAGCGGCTCCAAGTGAGGAATCTACTTAGACAATGGAAGGGAGATGTTATTTGTTTACAAGAAACCAAACTAGAATCTATAAATACCCTACTAGTTCGTAGTCTATGGAGAGGACAACATGTTGGGTGGTCTTACCTCCCAGCAAGAGGCGCCTCTGAGGGCATCTTAATAATGTTTGACACAAGGGTGGTTGAAAGGGTGGAGGAGTGTGTGGGTGATTTTACTGTTGCATGTTCCTTTGTGAACTTGGTAGATGGCTTTAAGTGGGCTTTCGCTGGAATCTATGGACCTAATCTGGATCTAGAAAGACGACTTTTGTGGGATGAGTTGGCTGGTTTTCATACCTGGTGGGAGCTACCCAGTTGTATTGGGGGTGACTTCAATATAACTCGCTTCCCTAATGAAAGGTCGAGTGTCTCTCATATCTCTAGGCCTATGAGAGAGTTTTCTAATTTCATTGCAGAATAAGAGCTTATGGACATTCCGTTGATGGGAGGTACCTTCACGTGGTCTAACAATCATGACTGCCCTTCTTGGTCACGGATTGATAGATTCCTGCTATCCCCTGAGTGGGAATCACACTATCCGGATGTAGTGCAAAGAAGATTACCTCGCTCATGTTCCGATCATTTCCCTATCATTCTAGATAGCAGAGGGATTCAAGGAGGTAGAAGGTATTTTAAATTTGAAAATATGTGGCTTAAATCTGATGATTTTGTTGACAGAGTTAGAGCTTGGTGGACCTCATATAATTTTGAAGGTCATCCTAGCTACGTGATGGCAAAGAAATTGAAAGCTTTAAAGCAAGATTTGGAGCAATGGAACAAACAAGTCTTTAGCAACGTATACCAACAGAAACGCTTTATTATAGAAGAGCTTCAGGCTATGAAGGGTGAAGAGGAAGCTAGAACTCTTTCAGAAACAGAGAGAACTCGCAAGCATCTGGTACTTCCAGAACTTGAAAGAGTTACTCTGTTGGAGGAAATATCATGGCGTCAAAAATCTAGAGCACTTTGGCTTAAAGAAAGGGATAAGTGCTCTAAATTCTTCCATAGAGTGGCTAATTCTCACAAGAGGTACAACACTATAGACACACTGATGGTAGATGGGGTAGTTTCAACGGATCAGCCAGTTATAAAGAATCATCTGGAACAGTATTATCAACAACTTTTTTCTAAAGAGCATAGTTGGCGACCAACGGTGGATGGCTTATCTTTCTTAGTATTAGATCCTCAAACTGCAGGCTAGCTAGACAGGCCGTTCTTGGAAGAGGAGGTATACAAAGTAATAAGAGGTATGACTAGTGACAAAGCCCCTGGACCAGATGGTTTTACTATGGGTTTTTTTCAAACCTGTTGGGAGGTGATCAAGGAAGACCTTATGCAAGTTTTTTATGATTTCCATGCCAATGATAGATTTGAAAAGAGCATTAATTCTACATTTTTAGCTCTCATCCCTAAAAAGATGGGGTCTTTGGAAGCTAAGGACTATCGTCCCATTAGTCTCGTGAATGGGGTGTACAAGATTCTTTCCAAAGTGTTTGCAAACAGATTGAGTATGGTGGTGGAAAAGCTTATATCGAAGTCCCAGAATGCTTTTGTAAAAGGTAGACAAATCCTAAATTCGGTGCTCATTGCCAATGAAATGGTGGACGGTCGCCTCAAATCTAGGGAACCCGGTTTGATTTGCAAATTGGACATGGAAAAAGCCTATGACCATGTTAATTGGCGATTCCTGCTAGATCTTCTTTCAAGATGTGGTTTTAGAAACAAATGGCTGAAATGGGTAGAATTCTGTATCTCTTCAGTTCGGTTATTTATCTTGGTAAATGGTTCGCCAATAGGCTTCTTCAAGTCCTCTCGTGGTTTGAAACAGGGAGACCCTTTATCTCCGCTTCTCTTTCTATTTATTATGGAAGCCTTAAGCAAAATGATTGAGAGATTGGGGGATGTGGGATTTCTTCACGGCTTTCCGGTTGGGAATGGAGCCCTTTCCATCTCCCATCTTTTGTTTGCTGATGACACGCTTATCTTTTGTGGTGCACACCCCGGACACATTCAAGCCTTGAGGGGATTCCTACTTTGTTTCGAAGCCGCATCAGGTTTGAAAGTCAATCTCTCGAAGTCTACTTTAGTGCTAGTGGGGGTCGTTCAGGATGTAGAGTTTTTGGCTACTTTATTGGGTTGTCAGGTATCTTCTTTACCCATCAGTTACCTTGGTCTACCTTTGGGAGCCTCCTTCAAATCCGAAAGGATTTGGAATGGGGTAATTGAAAAGGTAGAGCGTAGATTGGCCACTTGGAAGAGGTTATATTTATCTAAAGGGGGAAAGCTGGCACTAGTTAAAAGCACCCTCTCAAACCTCCCCACCTATTATCTATCTCTCTTCCCACTTCCCACAAAGGTAGCCAATCGTATTGAGAAGCTACAAAGAGACTTCTTGTGGAGTGGATTGGGGGAGGAGTTCAAATATCATTTAGTCAATTGGCCAACTGTATGCACACCAATATCTGGAGGAGGCTTGAGAATTCGTCACTTGGTGAAATTCAATCAAGCTCTCTTAGGTAAATGGTTGTGGAGGTACCAAAATGAAGGGGAGGCACTTTGGAAGTCAGTAATAGATTTAAAATATGGAGTGTCCTGGGGTGGTTGGTGTTCGAACGAGGTCCATGGCATACATCGGGTGGGTTTGTGGAAGTTCATTAGGAAACAATGGGAGTCTTTCAGAGATCAAGAATATCTTGTGGTAGGAGATGGCTCATAGATCAAATTTTGGCATGATATTTGGTGTGGAGGCATTACTAGCCTCAAAGATTCCTTCCCTACTATCTTTGACATTGCAAGAGATAAGGATGCATCGATTGCAGAGCTTGTGGTCCTTTCAAATGGCACCCCTCAATGGAATATTGTGTTTGTGAGGGATGCCCAAAATTGGGAGATGGAAAATATTTTGGAGTTTTTAGCTTCATTATACTCATTCAACATCCCTGGTGGTGCAGGCGATAAGTTGCAATGGAGACACTCCAAGAAAGGTATTTTTTTGGTTAGTTCTTACTATCAAGCCCTTTCTACTCCCGAATTACCAAGATTCTCATGGAAGAGTATTTGGCAGACGAAGGCGCCATCAAGAGCGACTTTTTTTGTGTCGACCGCAACTCTAGACAAGATCCTCACTATAGACAATCTGAGGAAACGACATATTGTTGTGATAGATTGGTGTTGTATGTGCAAAAAACAAGGGGAATCAGTAGATCATTTATTTCTCCACTGCGAGGTGGCCAAGAAGTTGTGGGATGAGTTTTTCACAAGACTTGATTTATCATGAGTCATGCCTCTTCACCTGGGGGATTTTCTAGCGAGTTGGAGAGGTATCTGAGGCAACTCACAAGTGGCGACTATATGGCGTATAGTTCCTATTTGTATGTGTTGGTGCATTTGGAGAGAGAGAAATGCAAGGAACTTTCGAAGATTATGAGAGAACTTTGGAGGAACTAAAACTTTACTTTTATAGGACTTTGCTTTCATGGGCGGGATCTATCGCTTGTAACGGACTTAGTATCCATGAACTTCTCTCTTCTTGTAACACTAGCTAAGTTTTCTCAAGTATACCTCTGGTATACCTGAGCTTAGCCTTTTTATATTAATGAAATCCTTTCGATTACCTATCAAAAAAAAAAATATTTAATTTATTTATGTATAAATTATGCCGAAATGGTACATGAAGCGGTATCAGTACTAAAATATTTCGTTCCAGTAGCCTGACCGGTACGCTCACCGATACGGTATATGGTATTCAAAACATTGATTTCATGTACATACTATTGTCATCGAAAGGAATGCATATTAATGGCCGAGATCAAATTAATTATATAGAGCATTGCATTCTAGACTAGTTCTAGTTCATTGAATTATGGAAAATGACGTGAAACATTATGAAGGATGAAAGATTAGCAAAATTTGTATCCGTAATGCAATATGATAAGCTAATTGATAATCAAGAAAAGAGCAGAATAATGTGGGCCATAAAGACAGCTATATATATATATATAGGGTAGGGGGATCATAGAATGGAATAATATATATGAAATTATTATATTGCCCGAAATAGACGTTACCCTTCCATCAAGTCACAAGACTAACACCTGAAAATGGATTTCCCCACCCCATCTTTTCATATTTCAGCCAAAACAAGACAATACAAAAAAAAAAATTCTTCACCGGACCAAAGTTTGTGTCCCGTACTACTAGCTTCCATTGAACATAATAATTCAAGTCTTTGTTTGGTTATAAGTGCAAAATGTGCCAAAAGGAATATGACTTCCACGAGGGCCAAAATTAAACTGAATATGATCAAACTAATTCTGACTATATGCACAAGCAAAAACAAAGCACAGATCATCAGGAATTTTGATTTAAAAAGGATCCAATTCAAAAGTCAAGACCCATCAAATTGCTTTTCGTCATCAAAAAGTCCACAGCATGTAGAGGAATGCACAATCGGAAGTAGTTTCATCTTTTAATAAAATTATTACGTCCCGTCCTTTTAAAAAAGAAGAAGAGCAAAATCATCTTCAGTACTCAGAATATATCGAAGTTTATTAAAAAAAAAAAGAAAAGGTACTAGAATGTAGCATTGATTGGAGTAATGTATGGCAAATGGGATCCCGCAGTCACGCTGAAGTCCAGCAAATTGCATCGGTACATTGTCTTGAATAACAAAAATATCAATATATGATCTGCAAAGAGAAATAAAGGAGGAGGTTCCTTCTAATATATGAGTAGTGCTAAATGTCCTGATAAGGCTAAATATCTTTTTTTTTTCTTTTTAATTTTTTTCATACATTTTTTTAAATCATTAAATATTCACAAAAATTCACAAAATCATTAAAAAAAATACTTATTTACTTAATCACTAAGTTTAAATAAATAAATAAAATATCAGTAGAAATACTCGCGACCTAAAATTGAACTCCATGCATTTCTCATATATAATATTACACATGTCACGTTTAGAAGGCATATCAACCAATTTTTGTCTTTTCCAATTTCCCGTTTTCTGGACTTGGGAATTCCACAAAAAACGTCAAAATAAATTACATGCGAAATTAAACATAACTTTAACGAAAAGAAGATAATTGATGAGACCAATGTATAGAAAGCACCACAATGCATTTATCTTGATTGCAGTTTGAGTGCTCCATTGTTTTATTGTACCCAAATGCACCCATTGGTATTAAATCCGGTAACCTTCCACCGTGCCTGAGTCGAGGGAATGCCGTTTAAACTTTAAACTCGATCTTATTAACAGCTACATTTTTTTTTTTTATATAACTAAGAACTTTTTCATTAAAATGTAATATGAGAAGCCCATGTATACATGATGTATACAAAAGAAATACCTAATAATTACATTTTATACACTAAAAAAGCGACGACAAAAACTCATTGACAGCCGATTGAGTAGTACAGTCACAAACATTACAAGCACATCAGGAATAGTTAAATTATATAAATTACAATAAAAAACTCGTTGGCCATATCATACCTGAAATTAGTGGATCTCCCCACCTCATCAGGAATAGTTAAATTATATAAAAAACTGAAAATTTTATCATCTCCAATCACAAACCCGTATTACAAGTCAAATATGGCAATGGTCACTACAACATAATAAAGTTTTAAAGACCAATATCTCAACTCAAGACTGACAGTCGTGGCTAATAAGTGCATATAACACGAAGAGTCCCCCTGGCAAATAAAAAAACCTTTTACCACAAATTTTCATGTGTCTGCTATTTTTTGCGGTAATAAAATACCTTGGCGAGTTCTGACCACGGGAAAAAGAATAATCCTATGAAACGCAAAAAATTACCGTTGTTTAATCTTGTGCGCACGTGATTTATGTGAAACGTGGGATCATCTCTAAAATCCCATTCCATCTAATTCTATTCCAGAACCAACCTCCCTGGAAATCCCTAGCTCTGGGTTTTGACTCCAGTGCAGTTATTCTTCTTCGACGATCGAGATCGATACAAACGGCGGCAAGATTTCGGTAATTTGTGGGTTCCTTCAGGCCGCGAAAATCTAACGCGAGACTGATATCGGTAACTTCTCCCCATAATATTTTTATCCATATTTACTTCTCTTGCGATTTGGGATGCATGTCGATTTTTGTGATTTCGATTTCGATTTGTGTTTCTTTTTACCCAGATTTTGATTTTGGTTTTGATGTGTGTCGGTACACGCGATAACAGTGTGTATTTATTTGCCAAGTTTGTGACTTTGGTAAAAATACTTTGTTTTAGCTTTTATTTTTGGGCATCCCCTGCTACAATGCATGTTTACGTTCGAATTGAGCCTCGAATCTACCCAGATTGAGTTAATAGTATTTTTTTTAAAAAAAATTAATAATATTGTTATTAGTAAGCAAAATATTAACTTTTATTTGTCATTGAATGCATTAAACTATCTATTATTTAGTGCTTACATTTATCCACTACATATGCTTCGATGTCACATGTTGATGAGATTCAATATCTCAAGTCGCATTCTTCCTCTAGCACTTAGGACCAATGTTTTTAATTTCGTACCGTACCGTACCGGCCGGTACATACCGTACCGGAGCAGTGGCCGGTACAAAAATGGGGTCTGTTTCGTACCGGCCCAGATTTCGGCCGTATCAGCCTGTACCGGCCGGTATTTCGGCCGTACCGGCCATGTGTACCGGCCGGTACCGGATTTGAGAATTTTTTTTTTTTCATTTCTTCCTATTTTTTTATCTTAATTTAGACTAGATTATTTACATATATATTAATATATATAATTGATTCATATATTGACTATTATTTTGAAATATAATTTATATATATTTATATATATTTAATTTTTTTTTTATGTATAGACTATTCCGAAACGGTACACGAAACGGTACCGGTACCGAAATATTTCGTTCCAGTGCCTTAACCAGTACGCTCACCAGTACGGTATTCAAAACATTGCTTAGGACTTAGAATTGATTTCTTATGCGCATCATGAACTTGTTTTTCCTGAGTCTCCATTTATAAATTGCAATCTAATGGATAACAAGTACAAACCATTGTTAACTTCTAAATTGCAGGATTTGAATACCTTAAAATTTTGTTTAAGCTAGTAGAGCTTAAAGTTATAATATTGTTCTTTGTTTGAAGGGATAAATTATTTCAAGATTAAAAATAAATCAACTACACAGAATATCATGGCATATATTGCCCCTTTATACATGAATAACATGATCAGGACTAGCTAGCTAGCTATTGAATGCACAAAAATTAGTAGAGAGAGGACTAATTTAGACATTAAACTATTTTATTTTTTGTTTTTGCCAAGTTATGTGAGGAAGGAAAGTACAGATGGATGCAACCAACCATGCATTAGCTGGCCAAATCTCAAATTCAATATTTTAATCACAGGATCAAGTACCTAAAGCTAGCTAGTTACCACTTACCTGTACTTTCAAATTTTATTAGGTTCACATGACACAGTCACTCAAGCAAAACTGCGTCATGCATTCATAAAACGCCCTATTTCTCTTGGATAGGTGAGATGCAGTTCTCCATAAACGAAGTGAAGGCTTTGAAAATGCATACAAAATGCAAAAGGCTCTTTTTCCATTCCAACATACCTTGTATGTAACCTAGCTAACTAAATACACTGTGGACAATTAATTACTATGCGCTAGGCAGCTTAGGCAGGGGGAGAAATGGGCCTGCTTTAAATAAGACCTCCTAACTCTCGTAGTTAATTGCATCAAACATGTAGTTATATTATATAACCTATTTTGCAACTATAAAAAGAATGATTTGCAAAATGTTTGTCTCATTCAAGAAGAAAAAATAATAAATGACCTCCTAGCGGGCTTGTTGATACATTGAATACTTTATAGCCCTCTTGTGTATAAAGTTTCAAATCTATGCCTATGATGTTATTTATTTATTTTTATGGCTAAAATGTTGCTGTTAGCCTTTGATCACGAATATATTTTATATCTATAGCTAGAATCTGACCCCATCGGAATACTGAGTTTTGGCTTACTGAAAACTGACTGTAATGCCATTGATGTTGTTCTGTACTTCTAGTTTTTTCAATGTAAAATTCCTTTAACAATAAAACAACGAATGATTTTGGCTTTCCAATTGTAAATTACCCTTTTATTATTTGGTACTAACTTTGATTTAGATTTATAGCTAGCTGAAGCTATGACAAATAAAGTAACCACATTTGATTCTTCCCCATGGTTGCATAAATTCATAAAAATTTACTATCTTTACAGACAGAAATATGTAGATGCATGATTGCCCATCTCAAGGTTCCAACCTGCGAAACTTTTTTTCTTTCACGTAGTGATGGTTAAATTCATAAAGTGTATGTCACTTATAAAAAAAAAGGTCATTAAGTGTATGTTAAATTATGCAAACCCAAAAAACACTAAACTACTTAGTGTGGTTATGTAATTAGTTATTTATTGAATTTGGCTATTCCTATTTTATCATGCAACTCAACTTGTGTTATGAAGTTTTATGAATTTGTAGGTTTTTCTTTAGACAGTTATTAATGCCTCATTGAAACTTTGTGATTGATATTAAGGCTTTTCTTTATTGGTCAGGTTGGAAATGCTCTTAGGTATGAAATAAATATGGGCTGTCCTTTCCTGAAGTTTGTCCTCTTTGCATTTTTTGTGAACACAAACGTTCTTTGTTCTGGATGAGTATTCATTATGATTATCTGTCTAAATAAATATGTTAAATTCAACATTTTTGCATTTGGGATTTCTATTATGATTTGGTTTACTTAATGATGTTGAAAGCAAAGTATTTGGTATCAATAGTTTATCATGTGATATTTACATGGGAGTGAGTTCTGAATGAGTTGGCATTTTACGCTTGTACACTTTACAGAAATCCTATGAGCTTAATGGAAGGCATATACAATCTTCCTTTTGTTACATCATATTTACATTTTGTTTAAAGATTCATCTTTCTCCCTATGTTTGCACCAATTACATGTATGGATTTTTTGTCTGTCTTGATTATGTATAACAAACTATAAATTTGTTTGGTATAGCATTTTCAGGTAACTTCATTTCTAGTTAACTTAATACAATTAGGTGGTAATGTGTAGAGAAGTCAAAGTGCTATAAAAACTGGCAGCAACTATTATTACTGCAATTCTTAGTAACTGAAAATCATTACTAAAGTTATGCAGTAGTACTCAGTGGTCTTTGTTTTGCAAATTACGTTATATAAACTAATGATTGACCACTTTTTTACATGATAGCAACGACACTTGATCCAAGGTGCAATTAAGTCTTTAGAAAAGCAGGGGCTCTGTATTAAGGAGCTCAGACCCTACGGAAAAAGTTCGTTGTTCTCAACGAGGTATACTTTTCACTCCTGCTGCTTGCACTCTTTAACTCCTAGTTAATGCCTCAAGAGATGTAATAGCTTGTTTAATAATTTAGTTTGGCTAAAGTTCAATTCTTTTACATCATTTCCTATGTATTCAATAGGTACTTCTTCCATTTGATTTGAGTTTTTATAGTTTAAAAAGTTCTTGGTCAACCAATATTCATATTATTATAGATGTATTTGATACTGAGAAATTTGATAATGCTACTTGTACTTTTGATTACCTTCTGTACAAATTATGCAGCACAGATAGAACAAGAAAAAGAAAATCCCAAATAAAAATATACTTAGTTAATGCATCATACTTTGTACTAATTTATTTTGTAATATATTAGGCAAACTTGAGTGAACATTGATATACTTAGTTAGCCACTTTCAAATTATATTATAGCTAAGGAATTTCAAATTATACAATATTATATTCATATGCATTTCAGGAGATTTTGGTTGGTTTTTTCCTGAGCTAAGATCTCATAGGACAGCCCCTTTAACCTCCACTAGCATGTTTTTTTCACACTTTGCATATGAAAAACAGGCTTCTAATTCTCTTTTAATGCATCATACTTTGTACTAATTTATTTTGTAATATATTAGGCAAACCTGAGTGAACATTGATATACCTAGTTAGCCACTTTTAAATTATATTATAATCAAGGAATTTCAGATTATATAATATTATATTCATATGCATTTCAGCTATATGTATTTCAGGAGATTTTGGTTGGTTTTTTCTTGAGCTAAGACCTCACAGGAGATTTTGGTTGATTTTGGTTGTCTCAGGGATGCTAAATTCTATTCAAAGTCCCATGCAAAGCAAAAAATAATGCAGATCAGTGGCATCCAACCTGACCAATAAAAAACGCTCCTGGAAATTGAAAAGCATGTGATGTACCTGACTAATAAAAAACGCTCATGCTTTTCATATGCTAAGTGTGAAAAAAACAGGACAGCCTCTTTAACCTCCACTAGCATGTTTTTTTCACACTTTGCATATGAAAAAACAGGCTCCTAATTCTCTTTTAATGTATCATACTTTGTACTAATTTATTTTGTAATATATTAGGCAAACTTGAGTGAACATTGATATACTTAGTTAGCTACTTTCAGATTATATTATAGCCAATGAATTTCAGATTATACAATATTATATTCATATGCATTTCAGCTGTATGCATTTCAGGAGATTTTGATTGATTTTTCCCTGAGCTAAGACCTCGTAGGACAGGCCCTTTAACCTTCACTAACATGTTTTTTTCACACTTAGCATATGAAAAGCATGAGCGTTTTTTATTGGTCAGGTACATCCCATGCTTTTCAATTTCCAGAAGCGTTTTTTATTAGTCAGGTTGGATGCCACTGGTCTGTATTAATTTTTGCTTTGCATGGGGACTTTGAATAGAATTTAGCATCCCTGAGACAACCAATTCATGTCACATGTGCAGCTTATTTCTAGTTCATATATGTTTAATTTGATGTGAATATAATGATCATTATATACAAAAAGTGATGAATTAAAATTGTTGCGCGAGATATTATATATCCCGTGCACATGCAATGATGAATTATAATATTATTTTACATCCTGTGAACAATGATGAATTTGCTAATATGGATTTCATCCAATTCAATGTTAAATTCTGTTTAATACAATGCTTAATTCCTAGGTGGTCAATTTTTATATGCGGCAACATTTATTTGATTGGTTTGTGGGAAAAGTTCATTTGCCACAAACTCTAGTTTATTAAATAGATGTACGTGTATGCAGGATTGGTAGCAGCAATTAAGTTATCTTCGCAAATAATGGTCCACACAAAGGAATATTAGCTTCAAACAAACGCAGGATTAGTTGGTAGATAGTAACTTTACGCCACAACATTGATAGTGAAAAACGTATTTGCTACGAATACATCTTGTGGGGATAAAGTGCTAGCAACAATACCAGATGTAATTAAAAGACTATAAGCCATGACATGCGTAGAGTGTAAAATTTATTTGCCACGAGAAGATTATGTGGGAATAAAGTACTAGCCACAACCATTCCCACAATTCCAAGACTATAGCCCATGATATGGATAGAGTAAAAAAGTTAATTGTCACAAGCAGACATTGTGGTTATGTTGTATTTGCCACAACGATCGGTGCATTTCTAATAGTTTTTTGCCACGGACCCCATCATGTCAATTAATTCATTTTTCCCACAAAATTTTTAACTCGTGGCAAAACTACTATTAGCTGTGAATTTTATGCCACGAGTGTCCCACGAATACTTTTGGTGGAATATTTATGCACACAAATTATGGGTTTTTAGACGTAACAAGCATCCTTGACAAAAAGTGAAAAATGTTGCAGTGGGTATGATATCGTTATCCACAACCAACCATAGATATTCTTAGAATTAGCCGGCCAAACAATTCCAGCACATATTACACTAAGAGAGTGATCGTATTATTTTATTTATGTGTCAAGCCATGCAATTTGCAGTTTGAACAAATAAGTTATAAATACAGCTTTGTCAGTAACAATTTTTGTAATTCAACTAAAGCCGGCAATAGTCTTTTAATATATTAAGTGAAATGTGATTAAATCTCAGAGACATAATAAAAGATAATTTAATGGTGTTACTCATCATCATGCTTTTTCAAGGCTTTGCTCATAGATGGGAAGAAATTCGGATATTTTTTTAAACACTTTTTTATTCTAATTACTTCAAATACTTAATTGTTCTGATGAAGAGTGCAGCTATTAATGACCTAGAGAGGATGATGTTTAAAAAATCATTTGTATACTATTTGACTTCATGTTGGAAGGTGATGTAACTGTAAGAAGAGGTGCGGCATTTATAATGCAGGTTGTCTTCCTGTTAGGTATCTATTTGTGCCACTGATCTCTCCCAGACTCGATGGATTGAACTGCAGCATGCACACTCTAATGGGCCACTGAAATTGATTGGGCAGGAAAGGGCAGAAATCGAGTTACTAGAGTGACTTGTTATTAATTGTTAGAGATGAGGTTGGGGTGGTTGAGAAGATAGATAAGAGGTTGGTGGTGTGGAAAATACTAGTTTATTTATCCAAAGGTACTGTAGAATGACTCTTATAAAGTACTTTTTCAATATCTCAACTTATTTCCTTTATTTTATTCCCTTTACAAGTTGGAGTGGCTAACCGTATTGAAAAGTCGTATAGATCAGTTTTTTTTATGGAGTGGTTAGGGAGAAGAGTCTTAAGACTCTCTTAGTGAGCTGGAAAAAAGGTGCAAAGCTGTAGTATAACAGTACAAGGATAATTTTTTGAATGCTTGCCTAAGTTTTTTTTTTTTGTAAATTTGAATTCTAAAACATTACCTTACCGTGTTCTCTTATTTCTGCAATGCTGATGATTAAACAAAAAACAAAAAAATGGAAGTTTGCTCATTAGGGGTTCTTGGACTTATTGGCGTATGCTTTGTTCTGCGAGTAATGTGCAGAGGATAAGCTATGTATCGGCCTATAAAAAAAAGTGCACATCCATGTCTGCAGATATTAACCGCACATCTTGTGTGATGTATTAAAACTTCCTATGTCAGATATGTTATGTTACATAAGTTTTATTTACTATTATTCTCCAAATTTGTGTCCTCTTTTTCTTGTTTTGCTTAAGTCTAGCATTACGATCTGGGGCATGCAGGCATTTATGGGACAAAACAAGCGTATATTTCCCTTGGTGACTTCCGGGGATTTTAGTAGGCCGTTATATGAAACATTTGATGTTGGATAGCTTTCTGCATAACAAAATGCTAAGTTGGCATATGGGCCTCTAGTTGCATCCGTATATACATTTCTTAGTGTTTCTTCATCTTTTAATTATAAAATATTTAGCATTATTTATAACTGGTAATTAATAGCTTGAATGTTTCTCCTGTATTCAGTTTGCTGCTTCTAAAGGTTAGGGCCACAATCCAAATCTTCCCTGCCAAAAACCGGATACAGGAAGTATACAAAAAATACACCTAGTTACATTTAAACACTTAAAAGCAACGACAAAAACTCATTGACAGCCCGACATCCCCTCCATTGAGTACAATAGCAGAAAATCAACTAAGCAAAGAACTTACAAAAATATTTTGGGGTTCATTTACACTGTGTTTTCTATTATCAAATAAAAATATTATTTGTATACGGTTTGTATACCTTTTATGTACACACAGTATAAAAATTATATTCTTACGCATCCTATAATTTAATTATTCTTGTTTTTTATTTTTATTTCTCTCTTATTACGTTTTTATCTTTTTTTAATTATGTCACGTCACCAATTCTACAAAAGATATATAAGCTTGTGTACATGTAGCATTGCTCATTATCAAAACATCTCTCATTCTTTTCAAAACCAAATGCACCAAATAATACACAAAGGAATCATCTTCCCTCCCTCCCATCCGAGCCTATGACCAAAACAAAGGTTCCACACTATATATAGAGTATTTTGGATTAAAAAACAATGGTAAATCCACATTTAAAAAAAATATATTGGTGCTGGAACTAGACAATTTTCCCACAATAATGATAGCATTACTACTGTTTTACTACTTATTTGCAACTTTTTTGTATTTGTTTTTTTTTTAATTTTTAATTTTACTTAATGATTAAGAAAGTGAATATTAATAAAATTGAATATATTTTTTTAATTTTGTCTTAATGATTAAAAATGTTAAAAAAAACTTAAAAGAAAATGATAAAAAAATAAAAACATTCAAATGCACTAATAAGTTGTAAAATGATAGTAAAATGATAGTACTTCTATCACTACTCATTTTACCAGCCTTATAATCGCAAAGGCAGTTAATGGAAACGCTCCCTACTCATCACAAACAGAAAAAAAATGAATGATCAATATTTTTGAGAAGCATACTACACGTAACTTCATCAGGCTGAAATGAATGATCAATATTTTTGAGAAACTGACGAGCTTTCCCAATGTTACCTTGTGGCAATAACCATGTATAATTGTTTTTATTGTGATTTCATTAGGGACTAAACCACTCACTAGAATCTCACACAACTTGTCTATTGCTTGATCAGTTTTTCCAAATCGATATAGCCCTCTAATCATAATATTATAGGTAAAAATAATGGGAATGATTTTTTTTTTACCAGTGAATTCCAAACCTCCAAGGCTTTGCTCAGTTTTTCATCCTTAAAGTATCTCATCATTAAAGTTCCATAAAATATCTCATCATTTTCCATAGCTGACACATCTTTGAGACCATTTTTCTGTTATGGCGGATGGCCTCCCCTACGTAGTTCACATAGCTCTACTCTCCGCAATTTCTTACATTTTCTTCTTCTCTACATATCCTTTTCTTACACTCTCTTCTTCTCTGCATTTCATCTACACTCTTTTTTTCTGCATTTCATCTACACTTTCTTCTTCCTCTCTGCATTTCACCTACACTCTGCATTTCATTTCATATTACTTATGCCATGCATACCCACTCAACTCCAAAGACTTAACTTCTCAAACTATAACCAAAATCTTCACCTCCTCCAATGCTCCATTCTATATACTGACCCCCTACATTCTCTACCTGACCAAACCCATCCTCATTTCCCTTCTTTCCTTAAAAACTCTAGCCTCATGTCCTTCCACCCTTCTTCAAGTTTCTCCAATGTCACTTTCCCTCGCTCACCTCATCTCCTGATGCACACAAGCACCAATTATCTTCATCATGATTCTTCTAGATACTTTCTTGAGTCGACTTTACATGATTCTTCAGATCAGTACACCTCACTGAGCATGTGGATTCGTGTAAATTCATGAATTAACACATCTTCCTCAGGCATTTGTGAGGGCTGATCATGTGGACTTTATTTCTAAACTATTTTTTACATGAACTCCACTATTTTTTTTATCCCTACCCGCATCCATAAGTCCATTAACGATGGCATTATTTGTATATTCATTAGGCTCTAATTTATTCTCTTTCATTTCCACGAAAAGATCATAAGCATGCTTAAATCTCCCTACTTTACATAAGTTGAATATCAATATATTGTAAGGAACTTCATTGACAGAGTTCCCTGTCGAAATTCACTTGTTGAAAAGCTCAAGAGCCTTTTTCAACATTTCATGTTTACAAAGTGTATTGAGAAGAGTACTGCACATAACTACATTCGGTTGAAATGAATGAGCAACTTTTTTGAAGAACGGACGTACTTTCCCATGTACAATTATAATATTATATATTATATATTAATTATAATATAGTAAAGTGTTTACTGTAACTTCATTGGAGACTAAGTTCTGATTTATTTTTAAATATAAAATAAAATGAGATAAAAAATTTTGAGATGTGTGAATAGTGTTGAGATATGTTGAGTATAGATGAGATAAGATAAGATAATTGTTTGTTTGTTTTGATGGATGAGATTGTATTGACTTTTTTATAGTGTTTAATCTGATGGGTCCCACAAAATGAAGTGACAATTTTATATATATATTTTTTTTGCATATTACCGTTGAACAACAGTGCCTTCCAAAGCACACCGCTCTTTGAATATTATATAATATTATAACATTATAATATATATTTATATATAATATATAATATATTATATAATATTATATAATTTTTTTTTTTTTTTTTTGCATTTGCTCTCCGAATCCAAACTGAGATGGGTGTAGCCAATCTTGCATCTGCTTTTGCAATGTTTAGTCATGTCCATGAACAGTCGAGAAGAGAACTGCCAGGCATAGTGGAAAGATATGTAGAGATCAGTGAGATGAAATAAGGATGTCTAAACTCAAGGGCTGTTTGGATTGGGAAGTGGGTTGAGCTCATCTCAACTCACTTCCATTTCATCATTATATTTTTATAATTTTTTATACAAAACACAAATTTCTATACACCTTTTTCAAATCCCAATACACCTTTTTCAAATTCCAACACACCTTTTTCAAATCCTAAAATAATAATAATATTAAAAAATAAACCAAACTCATCTCAACTCATCTCATTTCCGAATCCAAGCGGGATTTCAGTGTTTGTTTTCATAGATTAGTTGACCGTACGAAAACTAAGAAAAGGTTTAAAATTTTGTGTTTTATCTCCGAAAGCAAACCGAGCCTTAACCATTCACTTGAACCTCACACAACTTGTATACTGCTTGATCAGTTTTTCCAAATCGGCATAGCCCTATAATTATAATATTATGAATAAAAATATTGGAAATGATCCATTTTTTTTTCAGTGAATCCAAAACCTCAAAGGCTTTTCCGATTATTCATCCTTAAAGTATCTCATTATCAAAATCCCTTGAAATACCTCGTTAAGAATATAACGACGTTTAATGACACTAGCAAGCAACTTGTATGCTTGGTTATGTTTCTTCTCCTCATCAAGAGTGTGTAGAATAGAAGTAACGGCAACAACATCCATCTCCAAGCCTTCCCTAACCATTTTATCCATCATTCTAAACGTTTATCTCCATATTCTCTGCTTCACAATACCCATTTATCAAAGTAGTATAGGTAATACAATCGAAAAAAAATCTACTTTCCTCCATCTTCTTAACAACAACACTTGTTTTGTCCATTTTTCCTTCCTTACAAAACCACTTAATCATTATATTGTGAGTAATGTCATTCGGCTTCACTCATTTCTCACTCATTTTCTTAATCAAGTTAAAAGCATTCAAATTGCTCTGCCACTCAAAACACCCATCAATCAACGTGCTATACGTGACCGCATTTGGTAACAACTTCAAATTCTCCATTTCGTCTTTTAACCTTAAAGCTTCTTCAATCTTACAATCTTTACACAATTTCGAGATGAACGTATTATAAGTCCAAACATTCGAAAAGTAGTTGTGCCGCTCCATCAACTCCATAATATTTTTAGCGTTCTTCAACCACCCCACTTTACAATACCCACAAACCAATATGTTATACGTCACCCTATTTGGCAACAATCATCTATTCATCATATCCAACAACAAGTTCCTTGCTTCCTTCAACCTCCCCCTTTTACAAAACGCATCCAAAATTATACCGTAAGTTACATTATCAGGTGAACAACCAAAATCACCCATCTTATTAACTAAGTCTAGAGCTTCTTGTGAATGGTTTAGTCCCTAATGAAGTCACAATAAACATAATTGTACACGGTTGTTGTGAGGAAAATGACTTTGGAAAAGCACGTCAATTCCTCAAAAAGATTGCTCGTTCATTTCAACCGGATTCAGTTATGTGTAGTACTCTTCTCAATGCACTTTGTAAAATGGAATGCTAGAAAAGACTCTTGAGCTTTTCAACAAGTGGATTTCGATGGAAAAACCTATCAATGAAGATCCTTACAACATATTGATATTCAGCTTATGTAAAGTAGGGAGATTTGAGCATGCTTATGATCTTTTCGCTGAAATGAAAGAAAAGAAATTAGAGCCCAATGAATATACATATAATGCCATTGTTAATGGGCTTATGGATGCGGGTAGGGATAAAGAAGTAGTGGAGTTCATTTCAAAAATAGTTAAGAAAGAAAGTCCACATGATCAGCCCTCACAAATGCCTGAGAAAGATGTGCTAATTCATGAATCTACACGAATCCACATGCTCAGTGAGGTGTATACTGATCTGAAGAATCATGTAAAGTCAACTCAAGAAGGTGTCTAGAAGAATCATGATGAAGATAGTTGGTGCTTGTGTGTATCTGGAGAGGCGGTGAGCGAGGGAGAGTGGCATTGGAGTAAAGAAGGTGGAAGGACGGAAGGCTAGAGTTTTTTAGGAAACGATAATGGATTTGGTCACGAGGGGAAGGTAGGGGGTCAGTTAATGGAATGGAGCATTAGAGAAGGTGAATATTTTGGTTATGGTTTGAAGGAGTTGGGCCTTTGGAGTTAAGTGGGTATGCATGGTGCAAGTAATATGGAAAGAAATGAAATGCAGAGTGTAGGTGAAATACAGAGAAGAAGAGAGTGTAGGTGAAATGCAAAGAAGAAGAGAATGTAGGTGAAATGCAGGGAAGAAGAGTGTAAGAAAAGGATATGCAGAGAAGAAAAGAGTTAGATATTGCAGAAAGCAAAGCTACATACTACGTAAGAGAAGCCATCTGCCATAACCCATAACCCATAACAAAAGTGGTCCTGAATACGCTCCTGCTATGGAAAATTCTAAAGGCCACGATTTTGTGTGAGATCCCAGATTTACGTGTATTTTTATACGTTATTTTATTTTCGGTATTTATTATTTTAGTGTATTTTAATAATATTATTAGTCGTGTTTTATTTGTTTAAAATATTTATTTGATCTATTGATTAGTTACTATTAGTTTTATGTTGTTCTTATAATTAAATATTGAGTTACGTTGCTTTTCTTATTAATTCTAATGTGAGGTAATTATTTTAATAATTGGAATTAAATTCCTTTATTTTATTATGTGATTTTATTTGATGTGCTTTCTTAATAATAATTAGTGTTCTATAATTAAATTATTCTTTAAATTAAATTAGCTTATCCTTAGACTTTAAATATCTTATTTTATTGATATTAAATTGTAGTATTATCAGTCAGCTTTTATTTAATTTATTGTGTTTTTCTAGTTTGACTTATTTTTCCTTCTTTTTCCTTTTTCTCTTTTTCCTTTTCTTTTTCTTTTATTTTTCTCCTTTCTTCCTCTGCTTTCGGCCCAGAACCCGCGCGATCCCTTGCCCAGCCGGTCATCCCCCTAACTCAGTTTCCCCAACCGCGGCCCCACCTTCCCGGTACAACCCCAAACCCGAAAATGGGTTTCCACCCTTTTGGAGCCCAATCTGCCACCTTCCGGTGGTTGTGCCGCCACACCACCACCTCCATGAGATTCTCCACCTTCCAAAGAGTATCTCCCTAAATTTTGGTGTCAAACCGAGCACTCTAGCCTAACGTACAAGTGACCACTACGAGCGCTGCAGAGTGACATCTGTTCAAATATTTCGCTTTTACCTGCTGTAAGTATTTTCCAAATAAACTTTAAGATTTAAATATATTTTTGGTATCAACAAATATTGTGTTTGGTCATTGTTGAAATTATGAGTTGTTGGTTATTTGGTGCATGGTCATCTGCATTATGTATTTATGCGCATATTTATGTGTTGGAAATGAAAACTGGGTTTTCATGTGTTTATGGTTTCGGGTGCGTGTGTATCACGACCCCAAGCCGAGATAGGGTTTTATCTCGGTGGAGCTCCTCTGGTCACTCGGGAGCGGATTATACTGAGTGACGTCTCCTAGGTTGTCGCCAGGCGACGACGGGATCCGACGGGATGGTAACGCTCTCGTGCCGACTCCGTGGCTCCTCTGCTGGCGGGAGCTAGGGGATGCCTGGTCATGGTACGTGCTGGGCGCGGTTAGCTAGGCATTGCCTGTTCCGAAGTTACATACGTGGTCGTTACCTTTGGTGTGATGATGAAAGCCAGGGTGTGCAGATGATCCCTATGGGAGATCATGGTGCATACGGTTAATAAAACGGATGTTTAGACCATTTTCTGAGAAAGTGACGGGTTTCAATTATTGGTTTTATGTGGACCATTTTCTGGAAAAATGGTTGGGGTTTTAATAGATTTATGGTCATCATTTACTGGAAAATTGATGGGTGATTTTATTGGAGTTTTAATTTGGGCCAAAATGAGATTTTTGCGTATGTGGTTATTTCATTGATTTTGAAGAAGATGATTTTAAGCCTCATGCATATGGTAATTTGTTCATGGTTGTTGTTGTGGCATTAATGTATTTATTATCTTGGGTTTGTTTGGGTTATACTTATATTCGATGTTTTTTCTGGCGTCGTAATTTTTGGATACAGATTTTGAAGAGGCTGAGCCTAAGGAGACGGCTCTGCCGTTGATGTATTACTGTTATAAATTGTTATCTCGAGAAATTTATTTTTCCCTTTTTATAAATATGTATTTTTATGATTTATCTTTCGAATGACTGTATTAAATCTCCTGTTGGAGAATTTTTATTAAAATGATTTGTAAAATATTTCTAAAAATTCTGGTACTTAATTATTGACATCATATATCCGCTGCGACTTATATTTTATGTATGTCACGTATGCACACACGTTTGACACTTGTTGTTGGGATGTGTGACCTGTGTTGTCATCATCTCGACGCCTCGATTCCCGTATTTTTTTAAGGAAAATTTAGGGGCGTCACATTTTGGTGCACCCTTGCGCATAAAAAATGACCTGGCAAAATAAAAACGTTGAGTTTTGTGTATCTCTGAGTTCCATGCCTTCTCTCCAATTCCCCCATCTCTGAGTTCGGTTGAAGATGGATGTTGCCGTTACTTCTATGCTACACACTCTTAGTAATTTGTCTGAACTTTGCTACTTTTGGGAGGTTAGGGACTCTCGAAGATCCCGTAGCTATCAAGTATTTCCAATACTTCCCATCCATTTCCTGTCATTTTACAGCTTACTTCACATCAAATTCCATAAATAAATACATATATTTCCTTACAATATATCCAACACCCTATCAAGGAACCTACTACTCAGCCACCATGGGATGAGTATTTTACCTACCTTTTACAAAAGGGAAATTGCCGAATCGTATGCAGGCTTCTATGTTTGTCTAGTAGTAGTTCTGCTACTGCTAGACAAACAATCCTATGCCTGCCAATCTTGAGTCAGAGCTATTCCAATGAGATTTCTATGACAGAAATTCTGAAGGAACTCGTCTATGATTTCTAAAGTAATAGCTAGTCTTGAGACAAACATAGAAAACTTGTCAATGTTTTTTTTTTTTTGATAAGTAGAAAACTCGTATATGTTTGTCCCAACCTCTCTTTGCTTTGCTTTTACTTAAATATATAATCTAGATATTATTTTAATCTCAAGCAATCAAGACTTTTCTTGTAACAACCCCACCTTGAAAATGGTGAAATTATTACTTAACGGGGGCTATCAATAAAGGGCTCTACATAATATAACCATTCATTCATTCTTTCTTTTCTTTAGAAAAATATTTACCTTAAGAGAGACATTCTTCATAGAGAGAACATGGTATGTGTGCATGGTCATAGCTACTTACCTTTAGGCTCTTTTACTTCCCTCGCCAACAACGATCTTATTCCAATAAATAGCATACATGTCAATCACCTAAGTCTAACTTTCCTCGCCAACAACGATTTTATTCCAATAAATGGCATACATGTCAATCACCTAAGTCTAACAACTATACTATAACTAACTTGCCCAAACGAATATTAACTAGATTAACTAGCATATCCTAATATAAACTAAACGTAGCATGGTATAGCACAGTAAAGCAAAGAACACCTAATAATTACTAGCTACCCAAAGTCATGCTTTACTCAATTAATACCAACTTTAAAATATGCTATAAAAATTAAAGAGAAACCAAACAAAACTTTAATCTACTTCTAGCATCCAAAACAGGTCACACAACCAAACCCTTACAAATATTATGATTCCAACTTACAAAAGCCATGATACTAAGTTAAAAACACCTAAGACTAACCCAATTAAATCCATGGCATCTTATTTTCACCATACATTTTATAGCATGGTAAAATAGCCACTTGAACAAGGTTTTGGACACTTAAAAAAGGGCATTTCGAATTTATAGCATATAGTAATTTTAACATATCCAAACTCAAGCCAAACAACTCATTTTTGCTTCCAAAACCAAACCAAACCAAAAGGGTAAATTTTAGGTTTTTACCTCAAGCTTCAAATGCTTCCAAAAGTGAAGTGGAAGGCACAAATGGAGAGCTATGGCCGAATATATGTATCACAATAGCTCACTGTTTTGATTAAATCAAAACTGAAACACATATGAGGGAATAACTAAAAATCGAAACCCATAAACAAGGAAGCTAGGAATGAAACCTATATCTCATTATCTTCAAATTTGACCCTTTAGAAAAACGAGAATCGAGCTTGCTTTCAAGCTTGGAGTAGAAATCTCGTAATGGGTCCAAAATGGAGTGAACCCGTGTGTTGGAGAGATGAAATGATCTTTCTTTCTTAAAATTTTCACATGGTTTAGAGAGGTGAGGATGAGGTCTTGATTTCTTGAATATGAAATCAGAGGAGAAGAAGAAAGGGAAAGCGAGATTCGACTATGGGTGCTTGGAGGAGAGAAAATAGGGTTTCACCCTTTTTTTTGCTTCTCCCTCTTTTTAATAAAATGGTATAGAGAGTTGAGATTAATTTAGGGGAAGATATTTTCTCCGGCCACCAATCTAAGGATAAGAGATTAATAAATTATTTCTTAATTAGTAAGAGCTGGAGGGTTTCAAAGACAAAAAAGAAAAAAGAGCTGGACAGCTTAAAAAAATATTATATTTATAAGAATTATTCATTTGATTATTTAATAAGCTTTATTTTAAAATAAAATATACTCATCTTAAAATAAAATAATTATAATTAAATAATTATTAAAAAACATAACAATTTATGTAGTAGAACTCAAGTATTACATTTCTAATTTTCTAATAATAAAAAAAGAAAGGATAATCGGAGGTAACGTGTTTTTTTTTTTTTTTAATAACAGAGGTAAATTTTTTACTTAATTACAGTAGAAAAACTTTATGCTGGAAGGGATGTGTAAAGTATATATAATAAAGTGTTTTACATAGTATAATTTTATTTGAAAAATAATTTTTAAAATATATAAATTTTATAAATTAAATATTATCAATATTTAAGTTATATGGATTGTATATTTTATACATCGATTTGATAATTTTTTATTAGAACTGGATGTATGGAAATAGCAAAATAAAATAACTGGTTACAATAACACCCAAACCGTTGAGAACATAAGAGTAAAAAAATGTTAATCCCCCCTTCCCAAAATGCCCACACTTTGAAAGTGATTTTTGTTTTTTTTTAAAGTGTGCTTTTTGATATTTAAAAAAAAAAAAAAAAAGTCTATTATGCCTTATACTCTATTTAACATATTTTTGACATCTCATATATTTTAATTTTTTTTATTTAATAATTAAGAAAATAATTATTAGTATATTGATTTTTTTTATATTTTTTTAAAATAATAATACAAAAATAAAATAAAAAATTAGCTGGATAATATTGTGGAGCCGGTCAATATCGGACGGCATAGTAGCACGCCCTAAAAAAAAATGCACTAAGGACAAAGTGGAAGGCACTTCTTCTCTTCTTCCAGCTCCCGATCCCTATTAGATCAAATTTTTTTTTCTAGATTCTGACATTTGAGTAGAGGTTCTTGGTTGTTTTTAAATCTCAATATTATTCACAAAATGAATGTTATGTGTAGCTGGGTTCAGAATGTGAAATTTTTAGCTTTCTCACATGTTTTAATGATTATACAGAGGGGAAAGTAGTAGAGGTTTGCATGCATTTTTATAAATGAATTTTGAACTGGGCAAATGTTTTAAGTGATGTAAGGCAGTGGAAAATCATATCCAATCACTGGTTTCACCACTCTGCAAGCTGTCTCAGTTACAATATGCAGGCATTAAATTTCTGTCTTTTTCTCCTTCAAAGGCTTGTTTACGTAAACTTTCTCTAAACATTCAACTTAGAAGAATCGTGAATGGTGTTGCACGTAAGAGGAAATGAAATGATGTATACTTCTTTTCGCATGTCACAGGTTTTGTATTTCAGGCATGAGGGAGTTATATATGGTCACTACATTTATACATTGTTGTACCAAGTTTACATATCAATGTATTTGTCTAACATCTACGTAAGTATAAAATATATTGTTGGATAAGGACTAGGACGTAACAAATGGATCAATACATAGTGGGCAGCCAGTTAGCAAATGTGCTCGTGTTTAGTTGATCAAGAATGAAAAAAGATCGCAACTTTTGTACCTTATGATAGTTGCTTGAACTACAATGAGGATAATATAAGTGATGAAAAGCTTCGGCAGGAAATAACATTTGATTAAGAACACAGCCTTATAAAGCCTTTTCGTTAGAGACCAACTTATTGGAAAACATGAGTACAAAAATAGAATCAACCCATCATTGGGGTGGCTGCAAACCACCTTGTGCACCCCAAAATGTTGATGCCGATTGTATATTAATTCTTTTTAAAATTGCATTAAGAAATGACATGCTGTGATTCCTAATGAATTCCCATCTTATTTTCCTAGGTGTTGGCTCACCAGCTCAAGTGTTAAAGTTCTTGATCTTGGTGGTATGTTTTATCTAAAGTTTAAATTCTCTTGGTTGCAAACAATTGTTAAAACTATAGGATTGAGAGATTTTTCTCTCAAATTATTCAAGATGTGTTTTCTGAAAAATTCTTATCAAGTGATTATACACTCGGAATTAGTCAAAATATTGTTCTCGGACGCTGGTGTCAAATCAAAAAACAATTTTCCTTGGGCATCCTCCTCAAATTGAGAAACTGATTTTTTTTATCTTTTTGTTTATATATTCAACTAGAAGTATAGATGTTTATAGTATGGTGCCACAGATTAGCATGATATAAATCGGACCAATGGGTTGAAGTTTAAAAGCGAATAATCTCATTCTTGTGGACGGAAAAATTATATATGCAATATGCATTAGAGGCCGAGGTATTGACAGCAACTTCTAAACATTAGAGACCAAATGATAAGATGAGTTGAGATGATTTATGAATAATAATGAGATTATTAATTGAAATAAATTGAGATAAATTGGGATGATTTCATCTCATCTTTATATCCAAATAAGAGTGAGATCCCTCTTCTCTCATAGCTCTACCACCATCTCACTATTGAGATCGAAGGCTCCAATACGTCTAGCTAGACTATCGACCTGTTTTTTGACACCATAAAAATTTTCCTTCTTGTCTGCAACGACTGCATGCAACTTCGTTTCAGGAGATTGTACGTTGGAATCTTCACGCTTTCTTGTAGATTGCTGCTCGGCCTTTAGGGAGCCTTGATCCTCACACTCAGAGCCCATTTTGCTCAAACTCCTAGCTTTCAAGCAATGTTTGCTACCCATTTGCCGGGTAATTTATTCTGAGCTCTGGAAGTTGTGGCAAAACTATCTTTCATGGAGGCAGATGATTGCGGGAAACCTTTTTCTGCTTCCCCGAACTGTGAAGGATGTGAAGGCCTGTTGATTACTTTGTGCGCCCGTATTTTCTGAGAACCGGTCTTCGGATCCCTAGCCCCTCTTAATTTTCTTGTAGGCTGAAGCTTGCCAGATTCTGCTTTGTTGCCAGCTCCATTATGGTTATTACTGATTCCACTTTTAGATGATGTATTTAGTACACCCGAATGAAACTGTGGACCTCGATGTAATATCGGCGTCGTCGAACTTTCCTGGAAATTAATAACAAAATAAAAAGAAGAAACGCTGTTTCTTAAACGTAACAAGTTGATGATAGATAACAACCATAGCCAGGACAAAAATAAACACTAACCGCATCAAAAAATCCAATCTTTGGCGATGGCCTTTTAAGACATGAAGGTTTTCTATTTCTAAAAACATCTGAAGGACCAGGGCTACTTTCTGCTAATATTTTCTTTGAGACTTGAAACGGAGAACTTTGTTCCCGGCATTCACAGCCAACGTGGTATTCATCATGCTGATGGGTATCCATTGTATCAGACCATGCTGTAGACTTTTTTGATCCCTGGTTCGTGGAAGTTGAAGATGATTCCAATGAGCATCCATCAATGGTGCTAACCGGTGATGTACAGGAGGGAGAAACCAAATTGGCACGCTCAGTACCAACTCCTCTCAAATAGCTTAAAGGAGATTTGATATCAGTTGCAGAGCAATAGAACCTGCTGTGTGGGGAACTGGAAACTGCAGATTCAGTTATGGCAGTGGGAGAACTCAACAAAGATGACTGAAGAGAACTACGGATCCCACTTGAGAACCCCAGATAAGGTTTCTTTGAAACAGTCAAACAGGCCCCTGTAACAAGTATGTGAACACATCAAATTCCAGATCAAAGCTAATTGAAGAGGCATTCCTGTTTTGAGCAATCAATCTGATACTGCTGTTAATTCATACCAGATGTGGCTTTCAGAGTTGGAGTTTCCAATTTGACATAGTTTGGACCCAAAGAAGCCCTTTTGGCAAGAGCTTTCAAAGGTTGCCCAGTTCGGCCTGATATCTTTGGGGGCTTGAGGGATGATGAAATACGGGGTTCTACATTTTTCGCTGCATGCTTTAGATTGGATTCCCCACTTCCAGCGGCACATTTTGGATTGCGTACTCCAGTGCCAGCACCATGCTTTAATTAATAAAATAGTCAGTTGGATCACATTTCAAGAGACATGATCTCCTTCAATCAAAACTAAAGTTAGGTGGATCGTATTTTTTAAAAAAATACGCTCCATTTATACCAGCTGTGTTCACCCAGACATCACCCAAGGTAATGGATTGTCGCCTGCGGAACGGCCCTTGAATGAGTGGCTGCAGCTAAAACTTTCCATCAACTTGGGTTATGCCAAGTGCCAACTTCCATAAACAGCGGCTCCCGCAATGAGGCGGGTAATATATGCAACGGCATGAAAATAAATAGCCAATTCAATCTACTCAATTCATACATGCCTGAGATTGAGCCGAAACAGAGGACTCATATGCGACCCTCCCTAAGCCACGCCTGGCGAAACTATTCCCTCTGGAAGTCCGCATGTGTTTCATCTGAAATATTAAATACAATAACTCCATTAAAAACAGTGATTACCATCGTCGAAAGAATAATGGTACAACATCAAAATCATGCAAGAAATTACCCGAACTTGAGAGGAATGATCATCTTTCTTTGACGCTGTGAAGAATCAGTAGTCCAAGCAAATGTTTACCATAACGAATGTATAAAATTTAAAAAAAAAATTAAGAAAAACAACAACAACAAAAAACAAAGTATCTTCTAAACAGAGCACCCGTGTCAGTATGGGTCTCTCGCATGAGGTACATATACAAAGAGAGGAGTGACTATTTATGCACACATGCCGTAGTTCAAGTACAGATGGGCGGGCAGCATTGCTTCTTTTGAGACACTCGATGAAAACATATATGAAAACGGCAGTTTACTTACAGTGGACATTTTTCATGTGTCCTCCTCTATGCAAATTGGAGCTAGGAGTTGTTGCATTGGATGCTTGAGTTAATTTATGTGCAGATGCTCTTATTTCTTCAAACAGATCCATCTCAAGGCTTGCTAAAGGGGAGCCATCAGTTTCTACAGTAGAGTTTGATTCAGCAGACCTCCATAGCTCTTCCTCAATCCCAGGAAGTGGATGTGATTCAAAATTCTTGAATCCTTCATTTATTATAGACAATTCCTCGGGCTCCAGAACTCCTGAGCATGTAGAAATAAGATTGTTGACCAAATGTCGGTAATAAACCAGATATATACAAACGCATGAAGACAATAATACAATGGTTTCTTAGCCAAAAAATCTACCTGCACTAGTGAAAAAGGCACTATCCCAAGCTAAACTTTTGCGAAGATTGGATTTGCAAATTCCATTTGTCCTTTCTGCTTCCAGTGACTCAAACGGCACAACCTTCTGTTCCTCGTTCCCAAATAAGTCAAGTGAATTTCCTGTATTCCCGAATTTAACGGTCTGGAACAACTCTTCCGGGTCCAGAACTCCTGAGAAATGTACAGAACCAACTTCAAAACTACTAATTTGACCAGAATCAATGTACTGGGAAATTCTCATAATCATCAATTATAATCCGTCTTGTTTTTCTTTCTTTCCAGCATAATAAGCATACCTGGACTTGTGAAAAAGGCACTATCCCAAGCCAAACTCTTGCGTATATTATACTTTGGCTTTGTTTGTAAACATTCACCGTCCATTTTCCCACCTATGTTTGCCCAGTTCTCGATAGTTTGCGGACTCCCGTCCTCAAACACAGAAAAACCATCAACCTTCTGTCTAGTATCCGGAACTGCAGCCAGTTTTGAGTTCAAGCACCATTAGTAATAAAGAAACAAGGGTCATGGAAAGAAGGTACAAACAATAATCACGGACAAATTGACAACTATTTTTCCTTCCAGCAAACCAATCACAATGATCCGAGACACTCAGAATTCAGAAAGAACGATATATATATATATATATGAAGGAAAAAGCTGCAGATTGTCAGTATGAATTGATTTTCCTTCCTACTGAGTAAATTAAATTAGCTATAAGGTTAAAACAATTAACGGAAACAAAGAAAGATGCTGATAACATATATAATTAATTACCGAACCGTAGGTTTACACGGATTTTCTTTTGCGAATCTTGGTGATTTTCATTCGAAAGTCCAAAGCTGGTTCGATAAATGTTTAAACCACATGATCATTCTTAAATTCATTGGAAGCGGATTAGGCCGCATATGAACCATGTTTTTTCAAAAAAGCAACCACAATTCTGACTAATGATCGGTTGCTGTCTGCAGAGAAAGACGTAGGGAAAGAAAACAAAAAAAGAAGAAAAATAAGAACTATACACACGGCAGTTCGTTTCATTGATCGGACTCAATAGATACACGCTCATCAAATTAATCGATGCTGGAAGTACCGCGTTCTTTAAAGAAAGAGTAAGACCTGAGAATTGAAGTTCTTGAAAATCTTTTTCTGACGCCATGGCAAATTACCGGAGCTCTTCTTGCACTTCGGGATTCTTCTATTCGTGATTGAGAGAGTGAGATAGAGGGAAATTGGTGTAGATTGGAGGGAAAATTTTGAAATTTCAACGAAAAGCAGAATTGGAAAGATATTAGGGGAGAGAGATGAAAACGACCATTTGTCCTTCCTGAGGGAGCGGAAAATCGGAAGTGATTTCATCACCGTTGTGGAAAGATTCGTGGGACACGAGCAAATTAAAAGAGAGAATGAACGTAGAGAATGTGGTGAAACGATTCGTTTCAAACGCTTGTGAAACAGTGCGATTACTCAGATAAAGTTAGGGTGAGCAATTCGAAGGGACCACCCCGGGTGAAGAAATTGTTCCTACGTAAATGTAACGTCTAGCGCGGGAGCTGAAGTTATTTGGAGCTTTTAATCCTGGTTCTGATTTTAATCCGAATAAGAAAAAAAAAAAAATCTCATCGTTGACTTTGAGTACTAAATACTGGATAGGAAAAGAAAAAACGCCTTAAATCTTGAAATCTTTCAAATTACGGCCCCTCAAAAAGTGTATTCGATTTATTGTTGTATGGATATATGTGGGCTACCAGTAATGTTTTAATGTATACCGGCAAACGGGTCATTGGTAGATATTGGGCCTAACATCCCAACCCACTTGTCAAAAGCTTAGAAATCTTAATGCAATCCAAGACGATGGGTTTTTCATGGGCTCGAGGACTATTTAGGACACACTTTTAATTATTAACAATATCTATGAACAACAAATTATTAACAATTTGGCAAAATGGAAGATGTGGAATCTCCCTTTTGTCCTCTGTGTGAAACCAGATCAGTATTTACTTCTCATATCCTCCAGTTGTGTAATTCTACTCAAGATGTGTGGGGGAACAGCCTCAAGAAATTATACAAAGTAGCCATCATGGAATCTCCTTTTAGGGAGTTGTTTGATCACAAGTACAACCTACTTAATGAAATAGAGTTGGCAATTTTTGCTATTACTGCTTACCTGATCTGAAAAAGAATGAACTTGTTTGTATTTGAGGAGAAATTTATGGACCCAAACAAACTGATGAATGAAGTAAAAAAGATGGCTACAAATTTCGTAACTGCTAACCAAACTGAGACAACAAGATTAAGGTTTGGAAGACTGGATGTAGTTCAGTGGCAGGTACCCTCTCACCATGTTTATAAAGCAAACTGGAATGCGGCTATTGATAGAGTCCGTTGTAGAGTGGGGATTGGGGTGATTGTTCGTGACTGAAATTGTAGAGTTGTGGCTACACTGAGATCTCAAAAACAAATGTTCCTTAATGCATATATGGCAGTGGCAAGTGCAGCTCTTAAGGCGTTAACATGGTAAAACAACTTGGGCTCTCTAGAATTATGTTGGAAGGAGATGCTCAACAAGTAGTGAAAGATATAAATGGCCAAGATGAACAATGGAATCCTAGAGGAATGATTGTGTCTAATATCAAGAAAACGTTGCCCACTTTCCATTTTCCAATATTGCTGAGTTTCTTATATTCCCAAAAATGTAAATTGTATTGCTAATACTCTTGTAAATGACCCACTAAAACTCTCTGAGGGGAGCAATGTAGTGGAGGGAGTCCCTCCTTGTGTTCAACATATGTTGCAATCTTTATGAACGAGAGTTATCTTTCTTCTAAAAACACAAAACAAATTATTGATAATGTAATTATCTTTTAAAAAAACATCAATTTTATATATATTAATAATCCCTTTTTTTATACCTCTTATAGATGGAGGTGTAGGAAGGTAAAGTAGTCCTGCAAGTGTAATATACAAGTTTATGCAAAATAAATAGAAGTGGTGGCTTTGAGGTTAGGAATTTGATTCAAGATATAAGTTAAAACTATTTGTAATAGTAAAGTTTAATCATTAGGCTAGAGGACGAGTTTTAGACCAGTTGATATCTTGGTATAAGTGGTATAGTGATGGACTCGTCTATTAGACATTAATAATTATGATTCAAATTGAATATTTTACAATAGGGAGGGACATCACGCAAGGGAGGCTAGCTGTGCTGGTGACCCCACTTTCCTTTTTTTAAGGAAAAAAAAAGGAAGTTAGTGGTTGTGACAGTTAAAACTAGACAACTAGATTCCTAATGATAAAATAAATAGTGAACCAGCTAGCGACATTTTGCCGTATCCTCTGAAGTAATAGGTGTCTGTCAGGGAAACAGACTGACTAGCTGTATTCTTATTTCTTTCACACCCATTGTGTACGTAGTAACGTAAATATACAAAACTGCTATATAGATAATTTATCATCCTAACTACATCACCGACAGATCCTAACTAAATCATCTCCGTCTGTAGAAGGAAGACTCAAGAGGGAGAGATCGATAAGCTTGCTACGTGCAATCGTGCATGCAAAATGAAATGAATCGGATCGAGAACACCAAATACGAGCTTATCGATTCTACAGCTTACTGTAATTTTAGTTGTTTTTTTCCCTTGGAAACAGGTAAATAGGAGGCTAGGAGTTGTAATTTTGCGTGGAAATTTCACACAGAGAGAGAGACAGAGCAATATTCTATATATAAAATATTTGAAATGCAGGCTTTTTATGTGGCAAAGTAGACTGAAGCTCTGAAAAAGCAACCCAAAACATATGGGGGTGATTACATATACGCATGGACTTCAGTTGCATTTGTTTAGTGGTTTACAGCTCAAGATGAGATGTTAGATAGAGAATGAGAAATGAAAGAATCTTATCAAGCGCCTAAGAATTAAGAATTAAATTTAAAAAAGATTTAAAAAAAAAAAACTAAAAATTGGAAAGAAAGAAGAGCCACAACAGATCAGATAATAATTTTGTTCTGAGCAGCCACCACCACCTCCTCTTTTGTTATTCCCAACCGAGTCCCAACCTTTTTAAAGCTCTCACCTTCGCCAACTGTACCTATTCCACAGCCAAGCAAACTGTCTTTGTAATATCAGTTTTCCATGGATCTTCCATTAAAAATTAACAAATAAGAAAGAAAGACAAAAAGATGTATAATTAATCAAGGAAGGGCAGTTTGGTCCTTTAGGCCACGTGGGTTGATGAAATTGACGGGCCAGTTGGCAGTCGCTAAAACTCAATCACAGATTCACGTGACACTATGATATATACATCTGTTCTTCTCGATCGAAAGACAATATTTGACCATCTTTCGGGGGTGAGGGAACATGTTACCATGTGAGGCAAAGACAACGTATACATATATATATATATACATATAAATATATAAAATGAGTGTCGTGTCTACCTGTGTTGGGAGCAATTGGTGGTGGTTTTGACATGATTGCCGGGACTGCGTTCATGGGTCTCGCTGCTGAAGGCGAGAAGAAATGAGCTGGCAGTCCCACTGTTTGTGATTGGTGGTAATTATGGTAATAAGGGTACATTGGCATCAGCGTGTTTCCACCCACAATAGGCTGCCCCGCTGGATACACTTGGGAGTAATGCCCATTCATGTACGCCCCGCCGGCACTGTAGCTTAGCTTCTGCATTAAGCAGCACGTAATTAATACATATAAAGGAAAAACGACCCCTGCAGCCTTTAATATTTAAGATAAGAGAGATCATGTTAAACCATGCAGCTCATGTATATGCCAAAATTACTTACGACCAAAACATTTGTGTAGATCTCCTGATCTGTTAATATATTATCAATCCCCGAACACCAGATCTTGAACTTTCTTGCTTATAAAAACTTTCTTGTTTTAATGTGAGATTAAAGCGCACACACACACATATAGTGATTTAAGAACTAATTAAGTCATATATATGACGAGATCCACTTACATGATTGTAACTGATATGATCTGTAGCAATGTAGGTGGCGGGAGAGTACCTGATCAAAATAAGATATTTAACTTGGCAAATTTATGAGTTATGTACAGCATGATACGAGCCGGTCAATATAGCAAAAGCTTTATATATATATATATATATATATATATTCCTAAAACGTGCATGTAGATTTACGTACGTACCCATAGAAAGGAAGGGGCTGGTGATGAAAGGGCGATGGGGGTGTCCCCGCCGGATAGTACCATTGGACTTGATTTGCAGGTGCACCTGTCCCGGGCCTTGCTCCACCGTTGGATCCTTCATTATGTACATCACAGAAAGTTAATATCACCCCCCATGCATTCTTTATAAAATTACCCTAAAAATCGATTTTTGGAGCATCGATCAGTTTCTACTCAACGCACAGATCATACCTTGTTGAGGACTAGGGGTGGTGGAAGCCGACCTTGGGCGCCGAGCTCCGAGTGAAGCCAGGTTGCAGTTGGCTCGGCGTCCGTTGATGATGGGCGTAGCATCCTCGCAAGCCTTCTTAGCTGCTTCAACCTCCTTGAACGTCACCTACAAACCACCACAACACTCACATTTTAGCTATACATAAAAGTTAACATACAAGATCCAGCATATTGGAATATGAATGGGTAATTTCCAATTAGTCCAACACTTACGAATCCGTAGCCCTTGGATCTGCCAGTGACCTTATCAGAGATGATCACGGCCTCCAATATCTCACCGTACTTGTCAAAATGCTCTCTCATGGCCTCCTTCGGCGTCTCCCATGCCAGCCCTCCGACAAACACCTTGGTTAGTGTCGTGTCCCCAAACACCCCCATATTATTGTTGCTCATGCTCATCGTCTTAGAGTTTAATCTTAAGTATCTGTGCCCGCTATCTTTGGCTCTGTTGGGTCTAAATATCAGGAGAGAGAGAGAGAGAGAGAGAGAGAGAGAGAGAGTGGCGAGGGGGATTGTGAGAAGAGAAGAGGGAATGGCATATAATAAAGGGGAAGGAGGGGGGGGGGGGGGGGGAGGAAGATAACATGATAACACAGGGTGTATGGAGTTAATAAAAATAAATGAAAATGAGAGAAAACATAGGGACAGAGGAGCAGACAGATGGACATGGCTTAAGGACATGAGTATCACCAACGTGATATCACACGCAAACGCACACCCCGCTCGTCTCTTTTTTAGCGTTTTGTCTCAGTACTCGAATCTGAACTATTCCACGCGCTTCCATTAATTTTTTAAACAGGCTTTATTGCCTTCCATCGGCAGTATGACTATGAGACGAACCTTTTTTTTTTGGTCAGTTTCATGAAAATGACCTTATTTTTGGTTTCCACTTGCCATGTTATCTGGATCATCAACTATATACTGGTACTTTTCCCTCCTTTACATACTAGGTGGAAAACGAGATTTTATTCGATCACAGACTCACAGATGATCTTCTGTGAACTTGTATTTTTCTTTGAGAAAATCATTGTGTTTAATTTTGTTTGATTGGACAGTCCTGTTAAAAGGTCATTTTCCTTGAGCATGGTGAGATGCACCCGATGGATATTCAAATTGTAAAATTATATTTGCAAGATAGCATAGAAAGTACGTCTGTCGACCCTCGATGCTTATATATAATATGGCATAATTTGATTAATAATTGAAATTTAATTTATTTTTTTTTTAATATAAATCAAAGTAAATAAACAACTTGCCATTTTTTTTCCGTGCGTGTTGTACATGTACTGATGTTCTTACTTAACCAAGGTCTTAAAACCGTTTAAACATTGGTTAATTTGAAATGTAACGTTCCCAGCTATATATCTGAAATTTATGGATAATGGATAATTGAATATACTATTTAAAAGAAAATAATTAAGATGTTCGAACAGCAGAGTCATAATTTTGAGCGTGTGCTTCTTCTTCTACTGTACTAGAAAAATAAATAAAATCTCTAAAGCAACCTCTAATCGGCAGAGGAAAATAGAACGCATTTAAAACACCCGGCCTTATTTGCATCCTTTCGTGGTCCATTCATCTGCGCGCCGATCAGTCGAGTAAACTATTACATTTACGTTTTACTGACTTATAAATAGGGAAAAAAACACTGCTTTCCTTATACTTTTGGCTAAAGCATTTCTTAAAGAGTAACAAAAATAACAAATTTATTTAGGGCCTTAGGCCTATTTGAAATTTAAATGGATCTTAATTCAATTTTAATTTAATATTCAATCATCTAACTTTCGAATTACTAAATTTATTTTAATTCAAAAATTTTTTATGTATGAAATTCACAATTTTTTTTAACTGAACAACTATTTATAATGTGAAATTTATAACTTTTTTGATTTTTTATAAATATATATAAACTTGTCTTAATATTTAAACTAATTTTAAATAGATTTTATAGATCATTAACTCACTTTATTAATTTAATTTACTATTATTTATAAAATATTTTAATCATTTTAATTAGGAACACAATAGATAATGATATTTAAAGTGAAGTTCAGTTATGACGTGGCAAATGATGATTGGCAAATATGGAGGTCAAATACAAACCGTTGGCAAGTGTGTGTAGTTACTTTCCATGTTCTGCAACATCATTGTAGGCAGCAGCGAAACGGTCAAAGTCAGTACCGTCTGACGTGCCACCTACCTCTCTGCTCGATCATCCCGACGCCTCAGGGGCTCTATTCTGGCCCACTTTGAACGCAAATAATTTTAATCTCCTTTAAATATTATTTTTTCAATAATTTAATTTTCATAAAAAAATACAAAATGGAGCAATTTCTACGCTGTTACAAGGATTTTGCACATATCATAGATTCATACAGATCAGATGTTTTTATTTATTTATTATTTATCCTATGGCTATGGCTATGGACCATGGTGACCAAAAGTGAGTTTTGAGTGAAGATTACAGAGGAAGTACAGTGAAAGATAATTGATTTAGGTGGAGAATCTATTTGGAATTATTAGACGCACATCACTCTATATAGAATATTATAGGTGTGCATTGTCTTTGTTCACTCACTGGCCACTCTTTTATTCCACACTTGCGTGATTATTGGGCGGTTTCAAATTTCATTTACAAATTTAGGCGCAGGTTAAGGAGATCGGACTAAACTTTTTAGAAACTTTTTAGAAACATTTACAGATTTTTCAAGACTTTTTATCTGAAAAACGTAAAGTAAAAATAAAATATTAAGACAAAATGATATCTTACATCAACGTTTTTGGCTTTCGATCTTATATACATTCGATTTTTTTTTATATAATATATATATATATATATACACACAAACATGACACATTGCGTTCTGGCTATCGCAAAAGACTGGTTACATTCTTAAGCAACCCAAAGTCCTAGAGAGAGTTGATCTAGAAAGATTTGCCCAATAACTATATGTGATCCGTGTAAGGGTAAAATATCTTAAATAGGGTCCAAACCAACTATTAATTGCACTAAGAGATAAAAGGGGACCAGAGTACATAGGGAGAGTTGACAAATAATGGGACTAAAAGGGAGACTAGTCAAATGATGCACACAACTAAAGTGTAGTATAAAAAAGCTTTGGATAGATGAAACAAAGAGAATGATTCTCTGGCTGGACAACAATTCCTCTCTTCTTTCGAATCGCTTGTTTCGTCTTTTCAGATGAACTCAATAGTTCATACCAGTAAAATTATGTATATTATTTATGTACTGTGAGAACTCTGAGAGACTGTAAAAATATTTATTATAGTAGATCTCCTTCCAAAACCTACGTAGACGTAAGCCTTACGCCGAACCACGTAAAAACTATGTCTTTCTATTGATTTATCTACTATCCGCGTATGTATGGCCGTACCACAGTCTCACCGGGGGCCCCAGTGGACACCCAACAAAGCCCAACTCGCTCCAGTGGACCGAGAATGACTCATTTTCTTGCCCTGACCTGTTGACCAATTTTTATGACATCAACAATTCGATTCTTGGATTCTTTTTAAACAACAAGAAAAAAGATCATAAACGGCCAAAATTTTCTCTTTTTCTGTGGCCGAAAAATGAGAAGGTTGGGATTTATCCTGATCATATATCCCTTTATATGATCAGTGTGAAAACTAGAACTTCAATATTCATATATGTAAGACCGGTTGAAACAACTGGGCATAATATATAATTACTAAAGACTAGAACTACAGGCCGCAGGGGGAGTCTAGTAAATGTTAAAATATCACGTAGGACATCTTTTTATAAGCCAATTTTGTAAATTGAAGTGAAAAACCATTGAGAATCGGTCTCGGCCATACGCACCATATCAAAATGTTAAATCAGTAATTACGTTTCTAATAGCAATTACGACTATATATAGTAACCACTCATGATCAGCGTGATAGCTTAGTGGTCCATGAGTTTGTTTGTAGATACTAGATTCTGGACTCGAATCATAAACGAGAAGCGCTTAGAATTATTGGTGATCTATTGACTTGGGTCAAGCTATGGCTCAAGTGATCCATCTTGTAGAGTGTGCCTGCGGTTCTCGCCATCTAAACCCTTTTCTGTCTAGCTCTCCAAGTTAGATGTTACTATAATCACGTCTAGCTCTCCGACGAGTTAGATGTTATTATAATCATGTTTTGGTAGGAAACTTATCTCTAATCACCTCGCCAACCCTTTTTGATTAAATATAATTAGCTGGCACAGTCAAAAGGGTAGGGACATGAGCGTGAGTTGGGGGCCCTTTTAGAAGCAATAAGAATAAAAAGAGCATGGAGCCGGTGCCTGATGCCTGATGCCTGATGCCTCTCTCTCTCTCTCTCACCGAATTGCGCACTTCCATTTCGAGTTCAACGAACATATGGATAACCCCACGTGAGCACTTAGTGACTTGCCAGATAGTACTGAATCTCTCTCTCTCAACCCAAACATCTTCTCTTTTATCTGGGTTTCTAACGTGGCCAGCTGTATACCAACAGGGCCACTTTTGGTTACTACTGAAAAAAATGATCTATGTATCAGAAGTCAGAAGCCGTTGGTTTTCATGGAAACTGCAGTTTTGACCGAGATCAAAACAGTGAGTGTGGCATTCGTGGGGGTTTAAAACGCGCGAAGAGGTCTCGTCTGCTCCGAATTAGAATATTTATTTTTTAGAAATATTAAAAACACAAAAAATCTCACCCAAAAATTTAAAAAAAAAAATTCACAAACTAACATTATATTATGCCACGTAAACTTTTTTTTTCTTTCTTTTTCCCTTTACTTCCCCTCCCTTCCATCCCCTTCCTTATCTTCCCGTCTTGATCTCCCACCAGTGCAAAACTCCATTTACAAGCAAGAAAACTCCATATCCTTCATCGTATACAAACAACTCATCCCTTCTAACAAGCGCCTCCTCTCTCTCTCTCTCTCTCTCTCTCTCTCTCTCTCATATCCCAGAAAACAGAAATAAATATATTTATTTGCATGAATTCTGATCAGGCGGTTTCGACAGAGACGAACTCTCTCTCCAAGACTACAAGGAAAATTTTGAACAGAAAACAGTACAAGGAATAGGAAGATGAAACTCAAACGATGGACTGGGTTGATTTGGGGGACCGCAGCGGGAAGAGGACGGAACAAATAAGTTTAAAAAAAAAAAAAAGTGACTAGTCTTGAAAATGAAACGTCAGTTTGTAGGATTTTTGTGTAGAATTAGTGTGAATGTAGCAGGACTCTTTATTTTTAAGTGTATATATTAATTATATTTAAGTTGAGGCATCAGGAAGGGGTGCTAGTGATGTGAGCTGGACTCCCTCATGGGTGTGAGTTGGCCAAAGCAAAATACATGTTGCCTTGCCCCTCCTAGCTAACGTGATCGATAATACCCAAATGATTTGACATACGTGAATATGCAGAATAAAATCACGTTCTTTATAGTCTTATCTGCTGGATATGCTGTCTTTGTCTTAAAAAGCTGTACTTACTACCCAACCAAAATGTGTTGTGGATGGCAACTTTGTAGGGCCTGCGCACATCGGATATGGCAGCTTTGAGTTGCATCTGGTTCCCAATAACACAACTGCACAACTGGGCAATGACCTAAGAAAATTACTATCCTCTAACTCGACACTAACATAAGACCTTACGAAAAAAGGCCTCAGGAGATTGGACCACCAACGCTGTGGACCTGTACTAGTTTTTAAGCGATCGATCTTTCGTCTATTGACAGAAGCCTCTTGACTCATGCGTACGTTGAAATCAGTTGACTGAAATTCGTACACCTGCATTAATTTCTACAAAATTTACACCCGCTTAAAACATTTCCACATATCAGTAACACTGACAGGTAATGACCATGTTGTGTAAATCGCAACATCTGTCCGGTTTAGAAAATAGGGTAAAGGATTCGAGCTTTGTATTAGCCAAGTTAAGCTGTTTGTTTGAGCATGGTGGTGTTTTGAGATACAAAAATGGACACACTTTATCAACTTGGAGGAGGGAGGGGGGATGATGGGGCTGGGGCTGGGGCTGGCCGGCTAGAGCTAGGCGGCAAGAAATGATGGTCATGTCGTGCGTGGGTGGGAGGGAGACATTAGATAATCACCAAAATTCTTTCCAAATCTTAGGGGCAGAAAAGAGACCCCGCAATATGGGGATGTGACCACGCCTTGCATTATCACAGGTCACGTGCGTTTAACGTGATGGCTTACTCGGTGACGAAAGTCACGAAAAGAAATTGGATTTTACCTGGTTACTGCGCATGCCCGTGAACGATAAAGAAAGATTACTGTTGACCCAAATGTTATGCCTGAGCCCTCCCCCGTTTGAAGATTGCTCACAATCCACAAGTGCCTTCATCATCCAGCGTTTGGGCTGGACCAATCTAATAGACTCCAACGTATAATTATTATTATTATTATTATTTTATTTAAATTGTGATGATCTTCCAACTGATCATGCAGCAGATTTCATTGACGATCAATTATCCAAAGCCAAACATAAGGGCAGGTCCTATTACCAACCCTCCCACATATTCCAGCATTTTTTTACATCGTCCGGCAAACTAAATTGAATAGAGCCAAATTTACAGACCTCCTCAGACTCAAAATCTGTTCTGGTAATGAGACCAATCCTATGACCAAAACATATGTTCCAGACAGTATATGGAGTATTTTGGATTAAAAAATAATTATAAATCCACATAAAAAAGCTATTGGTGCTGGAACTAGACAATTTTACCAGCCTCATAATCGGCGAAGGCAGTTAACGGAAACGCTCCCTATTTGTCTCAAACAGAATGAATCACCACACGCCCACGCACCTGCAAGATCCAAAAAACTAGCATTATTAGAACCCAACCATATACTAGACCCCCTTGTCCTTCTTAACCTCCAAAACCAAAAAGGATCATAGTAAGTTACCACTTACAAAAGAAGAAATGGAGTCATTGCAGATATTTACGATGCTACAAATAGACATCATGCTGTTACTAAACAAAACCAAAAATAAAAATGGAATAATGACACTGCTATCATATATGGGATAAATTCCATGAAAATAAAGTCACAGTAAGAATGCTTACTCTAGGAGATACTACAGAAGCAGTCAATAATATAAGGATAGCTTTCCTATAGTCTTAACATCATACCTCCCATCCTGAAGCAGCCTCAGCTACTCTAACACCATCTAAACTTTCTAATGGCCACACGATGGTAATAGAAATGAAAGCACATTTCTAGTACAAGCTAATTTAGCAGCATGATGCATGTTCAGATTCTAGCATTAATGCAACTAATAAGCAACCCAATAGTTTGTCCACAAAATCAGCTTAGATGACTAAATAATACAAGAATTAGCTTCGCAAAGAACAAAATAGGAGACTATGTTCTCAAACTCTGTTTAGGTTGCCTTTGGATTTACAGCAGCAATCATCAGGAAGCCCTAGGTGATGATCTACCAATCTTCAAACAACTACAAAGGCATTGAAGAATCTCAATCCAATAAACAATATTGGTTGACAAGTCAAATATGGCAATGGTATGATACTGTTATCCACAACCAATCATAAAGCCGGCCAAACACTTCCAGAATATATTACACTAAGAGAGTGACTGTATTAATTTTATTTGTGTCAAGGTATGCAATTTGCAATTTGAACAAATGAGTTATAAATGCAGCTTTGTCATTAACAATTTATGCAATTCAACTAAAGCCGGCAATGGTCTTCCAACATATTAAGTGAATTGTGGTCAAAATTCAGAGACAGAATCCAAGACAAAAAACTTATGATTCAAAATCAATGAGTCCATTACCCATTATTGCTCCTGCCAAAGCAGGATTCTGGCAGGGAAGATTTGGATTGTGGTCCTAACCTTCAGAATCAGCAAACTGAATACAAGAGAAGCATTCAAACTATTAATTACCAGTTATAAATTATGGCAAATTTTTCATAATTAAAAGATGAAGAAACACTAAGAAATCTATGCACGGATGCAACTAGAGGCCCATATGCAAATTTAGCAAGTTGTTATGCAGAAAGCTATCAATTACCGATTCCAAGCTCAAATTATTTAATTGATGCAACATCTAATGTTTTGTATAACCTACTAAATCCCAGAAGTCACAAAGGAAAATATACACCTGTTTTGTACCATAAATGCTTACATGATGCCATGCACCAGTTCGTAATACTAGACTTAGCAATGCCAGGCTTGGCAAATGATAAGAAAAGAACATTTGAATCAAAACAAGAGAGAGAGGCCACACATTTGGAGATTAATAGGAAATAGAAATTTATGTTTTTTTCTTTATTGGCACCAGGTGTTTGGAATAGTGTCTCAACTAATCTCGAGTGCGCAGACCCTCGGCAAAGAGTTTTCCGCAAGTGCACCTCGGTTATTCAAAGGAAAAATCCCCCAGTCCGGTAGCCCCTAGAGATTGTTTAGACCCAAGGGGATTTGAATCTTCGACTTAGGGAGAGCATACCCCTAAGCCAAGGCTTTTACCACTTGAGCCAACCCCTAGGGGTTAGGAACTAGAAATTATGCAACATATCTGACATAGGAAGTTTTAATACATCACACAAGATGCAGGTAATATTTGCAAACATGGATAGCATTCTTTTTTTGGGATAAGTAAAAAGAGACATTTTATTCCAAATAAATAGGCATAACCCAAGTACAGAGTATACAATTGAATTACACCTATTTACAAGATAAATCTGGAAAATTAAACAAAACAGAACATTTCTCCCCATCCCTTACAAGGTTTGTAACCCAAAAACTGAAAGTATTATTAAAAATTTCCTTAATTCCTTTAAAGAACATTCACAATTATCAAAATATCTTTCGTTTCTTTCGGCCCACAAGCAGCATAATAAGCATAAGGGAATGATTCTCGTGACAAAAAAGCCTATCCTCTGCACATTACTTGCAGAACAGAGCATACACCAATAAGTCCAAGGACCATTGGTGAGGTTGTGCATTTTAGCCATCGAACAAAACTAACATAAAATGTTAAGCAGAATTTAGTTGATTCCTCCAGTCAAAGTGGACAACAAATTAAACATCTTCAAAGATAGAATGATGAGATACAAAAATATTATTATTTAAACTAATTCACAAATTGAAATATTATAGGACTAAGAGGCCCACAGGTTCTCAGTAACTCAACAACAAAGGACTAGAATACTGGAAGGGAAGAAGGGTGCACATACACTAAAATGCATTGTTATATACTCGTTTATATCCATTTAAGGATTCAATGAAAAGTCTTCATCAGAAAAGAACAAGTTCTATGGATGGGAAATGATGAAGGTAAAGATTTAGGCAAAGAGGGTCCCAAACTAGTCACCATGTGTGAACATGGCCACATTGGGAACAATTGAACAATGTGCGATGTGAACTGGTGCATCTTCTCTGGCCATGTTAAGCAATTGATAAGAAAAATGAAGTTGATATGACTTTCCAACCGAGATTGTTTGTCTTAAAAAGAAAGAGAAGTTGAGCAGGAAATATGTACTCATATTCCCCCCCCCCCCCCCCCCCCCAAAAAAAAAAGGAAATGAAGCATTATCCAGAAATGCTATTCTCACCTTTTTTGTCCTGTCATTTGCTATTTTACTACCTATGTACCTGGGCTTTGTCTATTTCTATTTCATAAAATTTCTATGATTACCCATTAAAAAGAACACGTGTTTTTGCTGAAGCATTATTAAAAAATTAGGAAATGAAGCATTATCACATGTAAGTATTTATTTCCCCCGGAAGAGAGTGAGAGAGAGTTACTTGGGAGTTTATGTAGCTCAATGACCCCTGATGAGCAAACTTCCATTTTTTTATCATCAGCAATGCAGAAAGAAGAGAACACGGTAAGACAAAGTTTTAGAATTCAAATTTACAAAACAAATAACATATGCAAGCATTCAAAAAATTATCCTTGTACAGTTATACTACAGGTTTGCACCTGTGGATTTTGCACGGCAAGACCACCAACCACATCCCTTTTAATAGATGCATCTCCACCCCTAGCAGATCCTTTGGAATCACCCTAATAAAATTCATGGTTCACCAACAATGTAATTCCTAATCTTACAAGAGACACGTACACTAAGGGAAAACTAAGGGCCCGTTTTGGGTATCTTTCAAGAACCAAAAAATTGATTAATATTTTAAAGGAAAAAAAAACAAAACTTACAAATATGATGTTTTCAATGGGGTTTTTTTTTTCTAAAAAATACAGTTTCGAACAACAGCCTCTTCATGCTCCCAAACAGCATGATTTTAATTTATCACTGCTGTCTGTTTTTAAAGGCACAATTTATCTCTGCCGTCTGTTTTTAGAGGCACGATTTATCTCTGCTGTCTATTTTTGTGTATTCCAAATAATCAAAACGAAGACTGCTTCAAAAAAATATGAACCAAACGGGCCCTAGTTGACTCAAAGTGAACTAAATCGAGTGAATTTACATTAGGGAAAAAAAGTAAATTCACTTACCTCTAACTGTGAAAGCAGGAACATCCCAATGTAATCAAGAAAAAACAAATGAAAGTGTTAGAGCAGATTAACAGGAATAGGACCTATACCAAGAGGTAATATGAAAAATTAATGATTTATACTAATTACTCCATTTCCCCCCTAAGCTACTAATATTCATACATGGAAACAACAAAGAACGAGATTTTAGACTGCGGGTTTCAACAATCTGGACACAGAACAGATAATTCCTCCAGGACATAGAGCTCAATGAAAATCAGTTGGCCTAAATAAATTTTCTTTTTATAAGTAAGAATAATTTATTAATCCAGATAATTAGACAAGGCTCCAGGAAGTATACAGGAGATGAACAGTTGGCCTACATAATTCGTGCGCCCGATTTAAAAGTGGTATCCTATTCACATTTCTTACCAAACGAGTATGTCGATGGTAACTAGAGAAAAATAATAATCAATGCGGAAAGCTAATTACCTCTCTGTACCTAGCTAGGTACACCTTAAGTGGCTCGATATAGTCCTCAAACCCTAACGTTGCCATTGCCCACAACAAATCATCGCCATTAATGGTCTTCCTCTTCTCCTTTTGGCACTTATCGCTCGCCCTACACAAAACCCCCCTCAAACATTAATTGCATCTCACAAGTCCAAAACCCTAACAAATACCAGTCGCAATCAGTTTCAGAAATTCATTTTTAACTAAACCGTGGTTTTGTAAAAGCGAATTTGGCACGATACGGACTCGCTGGTGATAAAGCTGATGAATTCGGAGACGCATTCCTGCATGGTGTCCTTGGCGTCCTTCGCGATCTTGCCGTTGGCTGGCAACGCTTTCTTCATGATTCTACTGATGTTCGCGATCGGTAAATAGCGGTCCTGCTCACGCACCCCCCTGAGCGAGGGCTCTGATCGCCGCCGCTCTCGTGGCTCCCACCAGCTGGACTTGTCGGAGCCTCCGCCATCCCCACCCCCAAGAAAAAACCCTAGATCACTGCATTCACAAGGTTACACAGGTTTATATTTACCGATCTATAAAGACTATGTCACACACATACACACAAATGCATTTATACATATACAGTTAGTAGGAGATAATGAATGGTGGAAATTGGAACCCTATGTCCGCCATGGAAGAAAATTCACAGAATGAGAGAGTAACCTGTGAAGAGACAGTGGAGGCTGTGGTTTCGTTAGTTTTGTATTTGGCGCGCGTTGAGGAGAGAGAGGGAGAAGGAGACAGGGGATTGGTGGAATTGTTTTTGTAGAAGAGAGTGATCGGACGCTGGAGAAGAATGAGAGAGAGAGAGATGAGAGGAAAGAGAAGAGAGTTGGATCTCAGAGGGAGAGCTTTTTGGCGTAAAGCTTATCACCACCGTTGGTTGCGGTTTGCGTTTTTATTTTGGTTTATATACTATATAGTGCTAGTCCCCGTTTTCTCTCTCTCTCCTTCCCAATTTTCCGACTTTTTTTTTTTCTTTTTTCCCTAACCCCGCAGATCCGACTTATTTTACTTGAAACGAGGAACTGCTCGGCAGTTTTCTCTGCGCTTTCTTTTTTTTTTTTTTTTTTTTCATTTAGGATTTGCTTGATAACAGATGCTATCTCTGGATCAATTTTTTTTATTTTTATTTTTTAAATATAAATGTTTTTTTTAATTTTAAAATCTATTTTATTTTACAAATCATTTCATTCTATTTCCTCTCATTTAATTATTATAATTTTTTCAAACTCTTAAAAAAATTTAAAAAATAATTTGATATTTTAAAATATAATGATATTAAAAAATTATATTCTAATATTATTTTATTTAATTTTTAACTTTTATTTCATCTTATATCATCTATATAATCAAACAAATCTAAATCTTTAACTTTTTCCATTTAAACATTAATTAATCATTGTAATTTTTCCAAACAGTTCACAAAAGATAATATTATTTTTTCAAAAATTCAAAATAAAATTAATATTTCAATTGTATCAGATTTTTATTCAATTTTTCTTTCACCCTTCTCAAAATTTAATAAAATATTTTAATTCAAAAAATTTCACCATTATTTATAAAATTATCATCTTATCTCTCACTTTCTAACCAAACCCCTCACAAATTTTAATATTCAGATAACAGTAAATTAGACTAGCATGGATTAATGTGATATATTTAAGTAATTATTTAATTTTTAGTTTATAGATTAACTTCAAGTATAAGCTTGATATATATATATATGCACTATTTCTTACTGGCTTGTAACTTTTTTTATTTTTAGCTACTGACTTATGACAAATCACAATATGGATATTGCTCCCTGCATTTTGATCTAATTTTCTTTATAATCTGAAGCAGAGATTCTTGCGTGCACAGCACATGCTTCTACTTTCCATGGACACTGCTCGATTGTTTTTAAAACAAACTCTAACATGTTATAAAATTAAAGAAAAAAACTATTATTACAAGAAAGAAATATAAAAAAAACTCTTTGGAACTCTTAAGAACTAAAATTTTATTCTCTCTATATTTTCTTATGAATTTCATTACAATTGAAACCCATATTTATAGGCATTGAAATTACTATACAAGTCACTATATAAGTCACTATACAAGATTTAAAATAATAGTGATAGGGTCATTCACATAATTTTAGTAGTGGGACAGGGGGCGATAGCCGTCCCACCAATCATTCGTTCGTTTTATTACACTCCCCCTTGAATGACCACCCATAAAAAATCTGTCTCGTTAAAACCTTGTTAAGAAAAAACCCAGTGGGAAGAAAAATCAATGGCAAAGGAAAAATAATACAGTCTTCTTATGTATCCACAAATGTTTTAAGATCATCTCATTAAAACCTTGCAGAGGAAAACGCAGTGGGACAAAATCTCAACGAAGTAAAAAGAGTACAATCAACACAAGTTTTCATGACATTTACTTCCCCTAAAAAGTGCATGACAATAGATCTTTGAGTTTTCGCATTCCAATGTTATACACAATCTTCTTGAATGTTGCAGTTGGTAATACCTTTGTGAATAAATCTACTAGATTATCACTAGATCGTATTTGCTTGATATCAATTTCACATTTCTCTTGAAATTCACAAGTATAAAAGAATTTAGGTGAGATATGTTTGATTTTGTCGCCTTTGATATATCCTCTTCTGATTTGAGTGATGCAAGTAGTATTATCTTCATATAAAATTGTTGGGCTATTATTGATCATAGGAAGTCCACATTTTTCCTGGATATGTTGAATTACTGATCTCAGCCAAATAGATTATCGACTTGCTTCATGAATAACAATGATCTCTGAGTGATTTGAAGAAGTAGCAGATAGTGTTTACTTAACAGATCTCCATGATATGACAGTATCTCCATAAGTAAATAAATATCCAGTTTGAGATCTACTTTTGTGTGAGTCTGAAAGATAACATGCATCTGCATACCCAATTAATTGTAGACTTGATCCACGTTGATAAAATAATCTTTTATCAACCGTATCATGAAGGTAACGAAGGACATGCTTAATGTCATTCCAATGCCTTCGAGTTGGTTCAGAACTATATCTTGCAAGCAGATTAACTGAGAATGTAATATCTGGTCGAGTGCAATTTGCAAGATACATCAAAGCTCCAATTGCACTAAGATATGGTACTTCAGGACCAATAATTTCTTATCGTCATCACAAGGACGAAATAGATCATTCTTCACATCAAGTGTTCGAACAATCATTGGAGTACTCAGGGGATGAGATTTGTCCATATAAAAATGTTTCAGGACTTTCTCAGTATACATGAGCTGATGAATAAAAATTCTATTTGGCAAGTGCTCGAGCTGCAGGCCGAGACAAAGTTTTGTTTTGCCAAGATCTTTCATTTCAAGTTCATTCTTTAAATATATAGTGGTTTTTTAGATCTTTTCAGGAGTTCCCATAATATTTAAATCATCAACATAAATCGTAATAATGACAAATCTGGATTCTGATTTCTTAATAAAAACACATGGGCATATAGGAGGATTATTCTCAAATCCTTCTTTCAATAGATATTTGCTTAAGCGATTATAGCACATGCGTCCGGATTGCTTCAACCCATATAAAAATCTTTGTAGTCTGATTGAGTATATATTTCTAAATGTACTTGTAGATGTTTCAGGAATTTTATATCTTTCAGGGATTTTCATATATCATGGTCTAAGGATTTATATAAATATGCAGTGACCATATCTATCAATCGCATTTTTAATTCTTTTGTAACAACCAGACTAATCAAAAATCTAAATGTGATTGCATCCATAATGGGAGAATATGTTTCTTCATAATCAATCTCGACTTTCTGCAGAAAATCTTGTGCGACAAACCGTGTTTTGTACCGCACAATTTCATTTTTCTCATTACGTTTTCGTACAAATACTCACTTATATCCAACAAGCATTACACCCTTTGGTGTTTAGACAACAGGTCCAAATACTTATCGCTTTGCTAGCAAATTTAATTCAACTTCAATAGTTGCTTTCCATTTTGGCAAATCATTTCTACGTCGATATTTTTCGATAGTTTTTTTATCACTTTCTTCATTACTTCTGGTAATGTTAAGGGCCATTTTATATGAAAATATGTTGTCGACAACAGTTTTATTTCTATCCAGAATTTCTCCAGTATTCATGAAATGTATTGAGATCTCATTATTTTCAGGTATCTGTTCCTCTTCAGGGGAAAACATTTCATGAAAGACCTCTTCAGGAGGTCCATTTTCAGCAGATTTATACTTTTCAGGAGTTTCCTCTTCAGGAGGTTCTGGAATAGAAGATTTGAGCTATTTAGGAGCACCAATTATATTTGTAGCCTGTATTGTAGGTACGTGTTTTTCAGGAACACCAAATTCATTTTGTATTTTTTTCCTTCTGAAAATTTTGTCTTTTGCACCAATAGGTCTTCCACGCTTCAGGCGTGCCTTAGACTCACATATTGCTGTTTTGATAATTTGTCTTTCAGGGACTTCAATCCTTACTGGAGTATTAACAACAAAAATATAAGATTTTACTACACCTTTAATGTCAGTAAATACATCCAGTAATTGATTTGCAACATTTTATAAATGAATAATCCTCTGAACTTCCAGTTTACATTCATTTGTAAGATGATCAAATTGAGACAGGACCTTATTATCTCAAATAATATCTTGTCGTGCTTCAGACACCAACTTTTCTTTTCCCATTAATGGAAATGTGGATTCATCAAAGTGACAATTGTCAAAACGTACTTTAAACATATCCCATGTAAGGGTTCAATGTATCTAATAATAGATGGAGAATCAAAACCAACATATATCCCAAGTCTACGTTGAGGGCCCATTTTTGTACGTTGTAGAGGTGCAATTGGGATATATACAGCACATCCAAAAGTACAAAGATGAGAAATATTTGGTTATTGACCAAATGCAAACTGTAATGGAAAATATTTATGATATGAAAATTATCTAATGCGAATTAAAGATGCTGCATGAAGTATAGCATGTCTCCAAGTAGAAACAGGTAGTCTTGATTTCATAAATAAAGGTCTAGCGATTAGTTGAAGCCTTTTGATCAAAAATTCAGTTAAACCTTTTTGTGTGTGTATATGGGCAACAAGATATTCAACATCTATTCCTATTGACATGCAATAATCATCAAAAGTTTGAGATGAAAATTCACCTGCATTATCCAATCAAATGGTCTTAATTGGATACTCAGGAAATTGTGCTCGTAGTTTGATTAGCTGAGTAAAAAGTCTAGCAAATGCAACATTTCTAGTGGAAAGCAGACAAATATGTGACCATCGACTAGATGCATCAATCAAAACCATAAAATATATTTGGTCCACTTGATGGATAAATAGACCCACATATATCTCCGTGAATCATTTGTAAAAATGATGAAGATTCAACAATGACTTTTGAGGGAGATGGTCTAATAATCAACTTACCTTGAGAACATGCAAAGCACGGAGATTATTGGGTAGAAATATCTTTTGATTCTTTAAGGGATGCCCATGCGAATTTTCAATAATTCGTCTCATCATTATAGATCCCGGATGTCCAAGGCGATCATGCCAAGTCATAAATATTTTGGAGTCAATGCACTTTTGATGCATTACCACATATAATTCAATTGTTCTCATCTTTGTATAATACAATCCAGAATATAGAGCAGACAGTTTTTCTAATACGAGCTTCTGGCCCGATATTATTTTAGTAATAAGAAGATGCTCTTTACTGCCTTCATTGGTCGTGTCAATATGATAATCATTACGACTTATATCTTTGAAACTTAATAAATTTTTTCTGGATTGTGAAGAGAATAGAGCATCATCAATACAAAATTTGGTGCCATTAGGCAACACAATATAAGTTCTTTCGGAGCCTCAATTAAATCTGATGAACTTAATATGGTATGGACATAGGCTTTAGTTAGTGTTAGATTTTGAAAATATTTCTTTTCTTTGAGAATTGTGTGAGTTGTAGCATTGTCAGCTAGACATATATCTTTATCATTCAACTCAGAGATAAAAAAAACTCATCAATGTGATCCATAATTCTACAAAAATATACAAAACTTTTATTACAGATAATATAAAGAAAATACATTAATTGAGTGGAACACTTCCATCTCCAATTAAGTGGTCAATTATACTGTCAAGATGATTAAAGAAATCAGAGACATCAAGATGAGTAATATCTACATCTACTGAATCTAATAAACCATCTGATAGTTCTACTAAATTTGTTTCATGTATTTTATTTTTTCCTTTAATAGATGTTTGATATAAATCAGCTAAGTGCATGGCCATACGACAGGTACGTGACCAATGTCTAGTCATTCTACATCTATGGCACACCTCTTCACTTTTCTTTGAAAAATTATTCTGAAAATTTTTACCCTTTTATGAATTGTACCACTTCTGGTGATACGGTATATTATTATCTTTTTTAATGTTGTCATTTCTGAAACCAGCATTTCTATAATTTCTCTTACTATGTCTACGCCATCGATTTCTTCTAAATGATGCACCATTCACTTCTAGGAATGATGCAAATCTATTACCATTCATTTTAGAGAATGATATTGAGCCAATAAGGCGTAACTGGTGATTTGTTAATAAGAGCTCATTGTTTTGCTCAGCTATTAGAAGACATGATATAAGTTCAGAATATTTCTTGAACTTTCTCTTTCGATACTGCTGCTGCAGGAGCACATTCGAGGCATGAAATGTAGTATAAGTCTTCTCTAGCATATCATCATTGGTGATTTTCTCACCGCATAATTTTAATACTGAGCTTATTTTAAAAAGTTCAGAATTATATTCACTAACACTTTTATAATCTTGCAACCTCAGGTGCAACTAATCAAAACGAACTCTTGGGAGGATGACAGTCTTCTGGTGTTCATACATCTCTCTTAAACTGTTCCACAAAATATATGGATCTTTTATTATAAGATATTCAGTTTTTAATTCTTCGTGAAAATGATGGCGAAAGAAAGTCATTGCTTTAGCACGGTCCTGCATGGACGTTTGATTTCCTTCTTTAATTGTTTCACCCAGGTTCATCGCATCAAAATGCATTTCAGCATCAAGTATCCAGGATAAATAATTTTTCCCAGATATGTCAAGAGCAACAAATTCCAATTTTGTAAGATTTGTTATTTTCTACGTATATAACTAATGAAATAAATATATGTATCTCAGAAAATATATTTATAAATTCACACGGATAATAATTATCATCAATAAAATTATCAAAGACTGCAAATAATATATTGAAAAATTTATAGAGGAATAAGACCACTAGCTTCAGAATTGGTAGAACTCTCATACTGATAACGTGTTATAAAACTAAAGAAAGAAACTACTATTGTAAGAGAGAAATATATAAGAAACTCTTTGGAACTCTTAAGAACTGAAATTTTATTTTCTCTCTATATTTTCTTATGAATTTCATTACAATTTAAATCCCTATTTATAGGCCTTGAAATTATTATGTAAGTCACTATGCAAGATTTAAAATAATAGTGGTGGAATCATTCACATAATTTTAGTGGTATGACAGGAGGCGACAACTGTCCCACCAATTCTTTATTCGTTTCATTACATAACCTCGTTTGTTTTAATAAATGAGATTGATTAAAATAAAATTTTAAATTTAAATAAAATATTTTTAAAATATTTTTTTAATATTATATTTATTTTTAAATTTAAAAATATCAAATTATTTATTTTATTTTATATAAAAATTTTGAAAAATATATAATAATTATATAAGATGACCGAGATGAGATAAGAATAATTATAAAAACAAACATAGTTGCAGTCTACAAAGGTTTTATTGATTGAGAAGATGTTGGCAAGCGTGAACGACAGAACATATATGGCTAAAGAATGTAATGTATGGTGAGTTTCCTATATTGGGCAAGGAGACATCAGACATGCCTAATGCCTCCCAAACCTGCCATGAAAATAGATTCGACAGATTATAATTTTCAAAAGGAAAATGTTTGGTTGTCGTCCAAATATGCCTCTCAAAAGTGTCACATGGTGTATTTTTATTTGAAAACATAACATAAATCTCCACATTAATTTACTTTATTTTTCCTCAAATTTTCGAGAAACTAACGACCTCACCAAATCCAATTACTTGGCATTTGCGGCATCTCTTCCGTGTCCCGCCACGACCACACCACCATTTTCATTAAATTTCTTATTTAGATCTGAAGTTTTAGGTAATTAGAAAATTATACTTGCAAGAGATTTGATGCAAAAATTGTATAGAAAATGGATTACAGTTTGTTTTTAATTGTGTTTTGGGTTGTAGTTCGTCTTTAGTTGTGTTGAACAAATAATCATTTCTATTTTTTTCTTTTTTAATTTCTTTAATTATAATTAACATAGAATTAAAAAAATTATTTCTATATAATTCTTGCATGAAATCCCCTGCATATAACAGTAATCTTTATGTAATTACTGACCTACATTTATGGTAAATTATATAAAGAATTAGAATATGAAATTTGCATTTGTTAGTCCTTACTCGACGAAAACATCTGGAGGATCGCATGCCCTCTTTTCATCCGTGAATAAATTTATTTTTATTTTATTTTTATTTTTTTTTATTATCTTATGATATGATATTAGATAATAAATTAATAAATAAAATATTATAAATAATCTTTAATTATTTAATAACCCATCATAAAATAACGAAATAATGAAGATGAGAACCATTAGATCGAGAGGCATTTGACCGTTGCCTTTGAATCTCAACACGCGTGAAGTCCAGCGCACATACATGCACATGCATATGTATATATATTCTTTCCATTTCTGCAACAATGGCATCCATTCGAAGTGGCGCTTCGTCTCCAACATTTACTTCCCAAAGGCCACCAATGGAACCTATTCATCCTTATAAAAGCAAATCCAATTCCGACACAAACGACAAAGCCATATTCTCAACCATTCCAGTCCAGTCGACGTTCAACAACAATGGCAGGTTCATGTTTACCCCCTTCCGGATCCTCTTCTTTGGCTAATATAACTTCAGTCTCGCAAGAGGAATTCAACATATTCCACGCCATTGACCGCAAACTCTTCAGCCGCTTGGTCTTTAACCTTGGCCGTGACCCCGCGCAGGCCACCCAAATCATGGCGCTCTGGCTCTGGCTCGAGATGGTCGGCAAAGAAATCGACATGGTGTATTCCAAACTGTTGTCTTTGCCCGACACTTTATTAAACGAACTTGTTGAAGAGTCGGTCGTGGTCTTAGCTTGCATAGAGAGTAACATATTCCCTTTCGTTTCCGAGAGTCTTGATAGTATCCCTCTGATAAAGAACTTAACAAAAACAGGGGTCTCTCTCCGTTTCTTCCATGAAAATCGCATCGGAATTATTCAAGAAATCACCAAGATTACCAACGAGGTCTGCCTAAGAGCGTTCGAGGACATAGTCAAACTCGCACAGGGAATAAGTGAAACCAATACCGGGATTGGAGGCGAGTTGGGTCATTTTGGAAAGGGAGCACAAAACTTTAAGCCCTTTAACTTTTACGGTTCAACCATTAACCCTTGCTTGCCCGTTTGGAATTACAATTCTAGTTCTGGGATTCGTCCTCCGCGCATGGGGACTTCACAGGATTTTGACCCTTACGATCTTTCGGTGCAGAGGAAGTTTTTAAATAGCGAGATGATTAGTGAAGTTTTGAGCCAAATAAAGTTGAGCAGTGATGAAGAAGAGAAAGAGAAAGAAGTCCCAGCAGATGATAGGACTATTTTCTTGACATTCTCCAAAGGTTACCCCATTTCAGAAAACGAAATCAGAGAGTTCTTCACCAGGTACGTACTTTTTCTTTTATTATTTTCATTAGGCAGGATTGAGAACATGCAGTACTAATTAATTTTCGAAATTGATTTTTTGTTTTATTATTGAAAAATAAAAATAATAAAAAAGGAAATTTGGAGATTTTATAGAAGTAATCCATATGCAAGAAGTCGTTCCAGTGGAGCAACCGCTCTATGCTCGCCTTGTAGTACGTTTAGCTTCCTCCATTGCAGAGGTCCTTGACAGCAAGAACAAAGCCAATTTCTCCATCAACGGGAAGCATGTGCGTGCACGTAAGTATTTGCGTAAAAACCCTAAGTCACCTCAAAAATCATCTCCACCGTCGACGTCTCGACCTACTTCACCAGAAAGCAAAGCTTAGCTTATGAGTTGAAATGTTGTTGTCATTTGATTTTATTTATTTTTTTTAATGTGGATTTTATATTTATTTATTTTTATCAAAATGAATACACTTAAATATTCTATATATGACTACAGATATAATTTCTAACCTTATTATTGAGCCAGCCGGCCCGAAGTTCCGTCATCAAGGTCTTCAGTACGATCTTCAACATTCTGGTACTTGAAAAACTTGGCACAAATTAAGAAGTATCCAAAATTGACAGTTGCTATAACCACCAACGTCCAGAACACACAATCCAATCGCCCGTCGTTAATATTATCTGGTAACCATGTTGTCGTTCTATCTATCAAGTCTGTAACTATCGTGCTTAGATAGAGCCCAATTCCGATCAGTAACGATACCATAGCCGTTGACGTACTTTTTAGTGCCTTTGGAAATTCTTGATAATACAATGCAACTGTTCCTGGGAAATGGAAACCCTCGCTAATGCCCAAGACGACCAATGGCAGCACGAGCCATGAGGCTGACATGGCCACAATCGAGCCCTCCAGTTCATGGGTCTGGGCCACGTGGAGTCTTCTAGTTTCGATTAGGGCTGACCCCACCAATGCAATGATATTGATGAAGTGGCCAATTCCAATACGTCGGAGAGGTGTGATAGGTGTGCGAGTTAGATTTTGCCATGTGGGGAGGATTAAACAATCTACGACGAAGATGGATATTGCTGTAGCTAAGAGGTTGAACACTAGGAATGATGCGGCTGGGATTTTGAAATTGGGCCCAAGGTGTCGGTCCATGTTTAGGGCCTGGAGGATTGTAAGGCTATTAGAAACACCTATAGAGGTACTTAGGAAAATGCCAGTAGACCAGAGTGGGATGATAGTCATTAGGTTTTTGAGGTCTTCCACTTCTTCCATGGTGCATAGCCTCCATGATCTTGCATACGAGCCGTCTGGTTGCCTGTCACTTTCGGTCTTTAGAGCTGCACGATTCAAGAATCTGCATGCATAATATTTCAAGAATCTACATGATCAAAACCATATATTTAGTTAACCAAGAAATTAAAGAAAACCATATATATATATATATACACACACACACATACATGCAGTATGGTTGATCTGGATTATTTAATAACGTCCAGCCATCTATTCTTGGATATAGAATTGTTTCTTGTATCACGTTCTAAACATATAATGTATAATATGCTTCGTGAGTATTCATTTCTTATTGAAGCATTGATGGTTGGTGAGCAACTGCTATTATATGGGGAATATTGCAATAATCACAAAAAGATTATATAAAAACAATTCTATAAATTGACATCATTCTAGATGATCTATTAGATCTAATTTATAATAAAAATAACTTTATAATATGACGAACTACATGAAGTTACATCAATTTATATATATATATTTATATATATATATATATGTTAATCTATTTGCGATTAAAGTATTTCTCCTAGTGTATTTATCTATAATTTTTGTTCTATTTTCTGGAGGCTAGCTCTTGAAATATCTCTTCGAGATCATAAGCATGAATATATAAGCACAAATGCAAAACATGATTAACATGATATAAATATTTAAGTAATGCTAGTAACAAATTTCAAATAAAAAATTGCAGATCCTTTAAAAATAAGTGAGTTATACTAAAAAAGAATAATTTTTCTTTTTTACACTTTTCTTATAAAATACATGCACGAGACTTATCTATTTGACACTTGTACAAATAATTTATCTAAATTAAAATCATACCTGAAGGATCTTTTAGTTGGTACCCTGTCAGCTTCCAAATATCTTAACATATAATTCCCGGTGGTTCCAAAATAATAATCTTCATGCAGGCTTCCAAAAGTTGCAGATGTTTTCCTTTTCCTAATTGCTGCAACCACCACACGAGCTATGCTCTTGAAAGGACTTCCTTTAGGCTTAACGCGGCGATAGAAGCACTTTCCCAGTACAAGAGCAGCCAAACCAATGGCATTTGAAATGGCACATAAACCAAACCCTAATCCCCAGCCAACGTTATCCTGAACATAGATAATGGCAGTGAAGCTGATTACATTTGCAACGTACAAGGTGAGATAATAGTAGCTAAAGAAAGTGGCTTCATCTTTGGGCTTGTCAAACTGTTCGGCTCCCATGGTCGCAATTGTGAAGCGTGTGCCTCCAGACCCCATTGAAGCCAGTGTTAAGGTCATATACAGCACTGCATATTGAAGATATGATGGGCTTTCACACGTAGATGAGCCGATTGCACATCGTGCTGGGGTGAAGGACTGTATTGTTGCGATTAGGGTGAACATCATCGTACCCTGCATTATTATTCTCAATAATGGAGACAAATTATTAATGAATTAAGAGGGATTAAATATTTCAATTTCTTTTATATACAATATTATATAGGCCAATAAATTATTTATTAGCTCTTTATATAATTAATTATTATCTATAGACTATGTCTAAAAAGTCAATTGATAATATCATGTACAATAGACGTTGTGACGTACTACTCAATTATTTATAAATTATAAATCTTAGATCTGGAACTATAAATCAATTTGGCAATTACTATAGCATTAATCACGTTTGCCTCATTGTTTGTCAAAGTAAGTTTTAGGATAATGTACATTTTTATTTTTATTTTTCACTACTCAGTTTTTAAAAACTTCTTGCGTCCTATTCTATATTAACTTATTTCTATTCTATTAAAATAATATTTATTTCTTATTATTTTAACTCATTGGCACTAATATTCAACTTTTTTTCAAACAAGATCAGTTATTAATTTTTAAATAATGCTAATTAAAATGTAACAATAATATTTATGATAAAAACCTAAATAACAGTAGATAAGTTAAGTTATTATATAATTTAAGAAAAGACAAAACAACTATGATCACATTTGTAGGAAATTAAAGACATTTAAAAGAAAAAAATAAATAAAATCTATCACGTATTTCTTATCCAAATTTTGGCTAAAAAGTCTTTAAAGCTAGGCCCCCACGGCCGGGGGGAGGGGGGGTTTTCTTAATTAATTAGGGGTTTGAATCTTATTTTCAGCTTCTTTTTTCTTTTTGATCACTAACCGATCAGAGTTCCAAAAAAAAAAAAAAAAAAAAATTGTTGAAGATCGAAATCATCAATAAATTAATGAAGAATTGTAGTGGCCAGAAAGAACAAACTCATTAAAACAATATTACGTACAAAATCATGTACGTCGAGTACCCTTAATTCTCATAATTAATAAATACCAGTAAGGAAACGAAGGCGAAGATGCTGACGACAGGGAAAGAGCCGAAGAAAGAATCGGCAATAATGGCAGCGGCAATGGGGAAGAGACTGCTGCAAGCGAGGACAAGGTTGCTTATTTTTGTAGCGGATATGCTCTTCACATGAAACTCTGTTATTAGAAACACTATCAGATTCGACCCCCATCCACCGACTGCTATCGAGAGACCCATCATACTTCCTGCACCTCAAATTAATCATCAGTGCAATTTGCTACTTAATTAGATCCCCATGCATGAAACTAAAGGGATCAGACCTATTAGCGCTTAACGAGCTTTAAATAACCCTAGCTAAAATAAGGAACAGTACTATATATACGCACCTTGGTTACAAAACAAAAGGAAAATAAAGTAAAGAAATTAAACAACAAGTACCAAACAAAACAGATAAGAACGACAGATTCAGACGATCAGAGATCAAAAGTGAGACCTATGATGAAGGGAAAGGTAGTCCACCCTCCTCGTTTAGATGCTCGTCCACCTTCAAAGTGCTGCTGCTGCATTTCCGAGGCAGCTTCCATTTTAATTTTCTGGCTCTCTATCTCTGAAGTACTGGACTAGGTTTGAGCTCTCAGAGTCTGACCATCAGATCATGCTTTGAGATAGAATTATAAGGTGTCCAAATTATGTAGGATAATCCAAACAGCCAACAGGAAAATGAATTTTTAATGAAGAAAATGAAAACATAAATTTACACGAGAGAAATGCGCATAAATAAACCATCTATCTACCAAGTAGTGCTCGGAGGAAATTGAAAAGGCAAGACAAGGTGGTATGACATTGGTGACAGTTGACAGACACTTCCCAGCCCCTTTTAGTCATAAAAAATCAGGTCGAATCGGTTTAAACCGGTATAGTCGGTTCGATTTTAGGTTGGTATTGGTTCAAGATTGATTTTTATGATGTAAAAATTGATGGGTATCGGTTCGATTTCAGTTTTAAGCTTTTTACAATCGGACTGGATCAGTTCATAATAATATATATTTTAAACTACTTTTTTTAATATTATATCTAATATAAAATAATATTTTATATTATATATTATATATAATATTTTATATATTAGTATATAATGTAAATTAGCTACAATTTACATTTTATAGACTAATAATAATAGTTTAATACTATATTATTATTAGTAATATTAGGTCCATCACTAATTTATTTAAAGCTTCACTCTCCAAAACTCAACTTTCCTTGTAGGTCCATCCATCCCATGCAAGGCCTTATCAATGAATGTTGCTCCAGGCTTGTATGCAAAACAAACATAAAATATAACACTTGGTGATTCATCAAGAGCCGTTTGAAATATTGCTCTGTTATCTTAGACAGTCTGTTTTATATATTCTGTATTCTAGTGGTTAGGTACGTTAATGGACCCTACCGAATATTGGATAGGCTAATATATGGTAGATGGCAGCTAATTGAAAGTGATAGTTTCAATGCAAATTAACAAAAATTAATACGGTTAGGTTACATAATGTCCAATGAACACATTCAATGTCCATATAGCAATTATTAATAATTAAGAAATAATTAAGAAATCAAGGTAGAGGACACTTCAAACAAATTGCTGGTTGAATTGGTCTCTGCCAACACCCTCTCGATCATACTTTTTATTAAACTAATTAATTTCTTTAACGTATGCGTCTTTCAACTGACAGTAGTCCACCCTCCTCGTTTAGATGCTCGTCCACCTTCAAACTGCTGCTGCTGCATTTCCGAGGCAGCTTCCATTCTAATTTTCTGGCTCTCTATCTCTGAAGTACTGGACTAGGTTTGAGCTCTCAGAGTCTGACCGTCAGATCATGCTTTGAAAGTGACAGGACAGTTGTCGTCCCCTGTTCTATCGTTAATATTATAAATGATTTTATCACAATTATTTTAAATCTTACATAATAATTTCCATAGTGATTTATATAGTTCATATTTATAAGAAAATATAAAGAGGAGAAAATTTCAGAGAGTTTTAAAAGAGTTTCTTATATATTTCTCTCTTACAATAGTAATTTCTTTTTTTAATTTTTATAACATGTTATCAGCACGACAGTTCTACCAATTCTGAATCTAGTGGTCTTATTTTCTTGTAAATTTTTCAATATATTATTTATAGTCTTTGCTATATTTTATTGATAATTATTATTTAAAATCTGTGTGAATTTATAAATATATTTTCTGAAATACACATATTTATTTCATTATTTATATGTGTAGAAAATAACAAATCTTACAAAATTAAAATTTGTTGCTCTTGACATATCTGGAAAAAATTATGTATCCTGGATACTTGATACTGAAATTCATCTTGATGCGATGAACCTGGGTGAAACAATTAAAGAAAGAAATCAAACGTCACTACAGGACCGTGCTAAAATAATGGTTTTCTTTCGCCACCATCTTCACGAAGAATTAAAAACTGAATATCTTACAATAAAATATCCATATATTTTGTGGAACAGTTTAAAGAAAATGTATGAATACCAGAAAACTGTCATCCTCCCAAGAGCTCGTTTTGAATGATTGCACCTGAGGTTGCAAGATTATAAAAGTATTAGTGAGTATAATTCCGCACTTTTTAAAATAAGCTCAGTGCTAAAATTATGCGGTGAGAAAATCACCGATAATGATATGCTAGAGAAGACTTATACTACATTTCATGCCTCAAATGTGCTCCTGTAGCAGCAGTATCGAGAGAGAAAGTTCAACAAATATTCTGAACTTATATCATGTCTTCTAATAACTGAGCAGAACAATGAGCTTTTATTAAAAAATCATCAGTTACGCCCTACTGGCTCAATACAATTCTCTGAAGTGAATGGTAATAAGTTTGCATCATTCCCATAAGTGAATGGTGCATCCTTTGGAAGAAATTGGTGGCATGGACATGGTAAAAGAAATTATAGAAATGTTAGTCCCAGAAGTGACAACATTAAAAGGGATAATAAGATACTGTATCACCAGAAGTGGTACAACTCTGAAAGGGGTAAAAGCTCACAGAATAATTCTTCAAAGAGAAGTGAAGATGTGTGCCATAGATATGAAATGACTGGACATTAGTCACGTACATGTCGTACGGCCAAGCACTTAGCTGATTTATATCAAGCATCTATTAAAGGAAAGAATAAAATGCATGAAACAAATTTAATAGAACCATCAGATGATTTATTTGATTCAGTAGATGTAGATGTTACTCATCTTGATGTCTCTGATTTCTTTAATCATCCTGAAGCTAGAATTGACCACTTAATTGGAGATGGAAGTGTTCCACTCAATTAATGTATTTTCTTTCTATTATCTGTAATAAAAATTTTGTATATTTTGTAGAGTTATGGATCACATTGATGAACTTTTTATCTCTGAGTTGAATGATAAAGATATATGTCTAGCTGACAGTGCTACAACTCACATAATCTTTAAAGAAAAGAAATATTTTCAAAATCTAATACTAATCAAAGCCTATATCCATACCATATCAGGTTCATTAGATTTAATTGAGGGCTCCGGAAGAGCTTATATTGTGTTACCTAATGGCGCCAAATTTTGTATTGATGATGCTCTATTATCTTCACAATCCAGAAGAAATTTATTGAGTTTCAAAGATATACGTCGTAATGATTACCATATTGAAACGACCAATGAAGGCAGTAAAGAGTATCTTCTTATTACTAAAACAATATCGGGCCAGAAGCTCGTATTAGAAAACTTGTTTGTTCTATATTCTGGATTGTATTATACAAAAATGAGAACAATTGAATCATATGTGGTAATACACCAGAAGTGCATTGATTCCAAAATATTTATGACTTGGCATGATCGCCTTGGACATCCGGGATCTATAATGATGGGACGAATTATTGAAAATTCGCATGGGCATCCCTTAAAGAATCAAAAGATATTTCTACCCAATGAATCTCCGTGCTCTGCATGTTCTCAAGGTAAGTTGATTATCAGACTATCTCCCTCAAAAGTCATTATTGAATCTCCATCCTTTTTACAAAGGATTCGCGAAGATATATATAGGTCTATTCATCCATCAAGTGGACCATTTAGATACTTTATGGTTTTGATTGATGCATCTAGTCGATGGTCACATGTTTGTCTACTTTCCACTAGAAATATTGCATTTGCTAGACTTCTTGCTCAGATAATCAAACTACGAGCACAATTTCATGAGTATCCAATTAAGACCATTCAATTGAATAATGCAGGTGAATTTTCATCTCAAGCTTTTGATAATTATTGTATGTCAATAGGAATAAATATTGAACATCCTGTTGCCCACACACACATACAAAACGGTTTAGCTGAATTTTTGATCAAAAGGCTTCATTCAATCGCTAGACCTTTATTTATAAAATCAAAACTACATATTTCTGTTTGGGGACATGCTATACTTCATGCAGCATCTTTAATTCGCATTAGATCATCTGCATATCATAAATATTCTTCATTACAGCTTGCATTTAGTCAACAACCAAATATTTCTCATTTTCGTACTTTTGGATGTGACGTATATGTTCCAATTGCACCTCCATAACGTACAAAAATGGGCACTCAACGTAGACTTGGGATATATGTTGGTTTTATTTCTCCATCTATTATTAGATACCTTGAACCCTTTACAGGGGATATGTTTAAAGCACGTTTTGAAAATTGTCACTTTGACGAATCTACTTTTCCATTAATGGGTAAAGAAAAGTCAGTACCTGAAGTACGACAATATATTACTTGGGATAATAAGACACTGTCTGAATTTGATCCTCCTACAAATGAATGTAAACTGGAATTTCAAATGATTATTCATTTACAAAATGTTGCAAATCAATTATCGGATGTATTTACTGATACTAAAGGTGTAGTAAAATCTTATATTCCTGCTGTTAATACTCCAGCAAGGATTGAAATCCCTGAAGGACAAATTGTTAAAACAGCAATAGGTGAGTCTAAGACACGCCTGAAGCGTGGAAGACCTATTGGTGCAAAAGACAAAATTTTCAGAAGGAAAAGAATACAAAATGAATTTGGTGTTCCTGAAGAAGACGTACCCACATTACAAGCTACAAATATAATTGATGTTCCTAAAGAGTTCAAATCTTCTATTCCAAAACCTTATGAAGAGGAAACTCCTGAAGAGTATAAATTTCCTGAAAATGGACTTCTTGAAGAGGTGTTTTATGAAATGTTTTCCCCTGAAGAGGAACAGGTACTTGAAAATGATGAGATCTCAATACATTTCATGAATTCTGTATAAATTTTGGATAGAAATAAAACTGTTGTCGACAAACATATTTTCATATAAAATGACCCTTGACATTACCAGAATTAATAAAAAAAGTGAGTCAAAAACCGTCGAAGAATGTCAACGTAAAAATGATTGGCCAAAATGGAAAGCAGCTATTGAAATTGAATTAAATTCGCTAGCAAAACAAGAAGTATTGGGACCTGTTGTCCAAACACCAAAGAGTGTAATGCCTGTTGGATATAAGTGGGTATTTGTATGAAAACGTAATGAGAAAAATGAAATTGTGCGGTACAAAACACAGCTTGTCGCACAAAGTTTCTTGCAGAAACCCGGGATCGATTATGAAGAAACATATTCTCCCGTTATGGATGCAATCACATTTAGATTTTTGATTAGTCTGGTTGTTACAAAAGGATTATAAATGCGGTTGATGGATGTGGTCACTACATATTTATATAAATCCTTAAACCATGACATATATATGAAAATCCCTGAAAGATATAAAATGTCTGAAGCATCTACAAGTACATCTAGAAATATGTACTCTATCAGACTACAAAGATTTTTATATGGGTTAAAGCAATCAGGACACATGTGGTATAATCGCTTAAGCGAATATCTATTGAAAGAAGGATTTGAGAATAATCCTATATGCCCATGTGTTTTTATTAAGAAATCAGAATCCGAATTTGTCATTATTGTGGTTTATGTTAATAATTTAAATATTGTGAGAACTCCTGAAGAGATCTCAAGAACCGCTACATATTTAAAGAATGAATTTGAAATGAAAGATCTTGGCAAAACAAAACTTTGTCTCGGCCTGCAGCTCGAGCACTTACCAAATAGAATTTTTATTCATCAGTCCATGTATATTGAGAAAGTCCTGAAGCATTTTTATATGGACAAATCCCATCCCCTAAGTACTCCAATGATTGTTTGAACACTTGATGTGAAGAATGATCAATTCCATCCTTGTGATGACGATGAAGAAATTCTTAGTCCTGAAGTACAATATCTCAGTGAAATTGGAGCGTTGATGTATCTTGCAAATTGCACTCGACCAGATATTACATTCACAATTAATCTGCTTGCAATATATAGTTCTGCACCAACTCGAATGCATTGGAATGACATTAAACATGTTCTTCGTTACCTTCATGGTACATTTGATATGCGATTATTTTATCAACGTGGATCAAGTTCACAATTTATTGAGTATGCAGATACATATTATCTTTGAAACCCACACAGAGGTAGATCTCCAACTGGATATTTATTTACTTATGGAGATACTGCCATATCATGGAGATCTGTTAAGCAGACACTATCTGCTACTTCTTCAAATCACTCAGAGATCATTGCTATTCATGAAACAAGTCGAGAGTGTATTTGGCTGAGATCAGTAATTTAACATATCCAGGAAAAGTGTGGACTTCCCATGATCAATAATAGTCCAACAATTTTATATGAAGATAATACTGTTTGTATCACTCAAATCAGATGAGGATATATCAAAGGTGACAGAACCAAACATATTTCACCTAAATTCTTTTATACTCATGAACTTCAAGAGAAATGTGAAATTGATGTCAAGCAGATACGATCTAGTGATAATCTGGCAGATTTATTCATAAAAACATTATCAACTGCGACATTCAAGAAGATTGTACATAACATTGGAATGCGAAAACTCAAAGATCTATCGTCATGCACTTTTCAGGGGGAGTAAATGTCATGAAGACTTGTGTTGATTGTACTCTTTTTTCTTCGCTGAGGTTTTATTCCACTGGATTTTCCTCTGCAAGGTTTTAATGAGGTAATCTTAAAGCATTTGTGGATATATAAGAAGACTGTACTCTTTTTATTTTGCCATTGATTTTTCTTTCCACTGGATTTTTTCTTTGCAAAATTTTAACGAGGCAGATTCTTTATGGGTGATCATTCAATGGGGAGTGTAATGAAACAAACGAATAGTGGAGGGACGGCTGCCGCCACTTGTCCCACCACTAAAATTATGTGAATGACACCACTACTATTATTTTAAATCTTGCATAGTGATTTGCATAGTAATTTGTATAGTAATTTCAAGGCCTTTAAATATGAGTTTCAGTTGTTATGAAATTCATAAAAAAATATAAAGAGAGAAGAAAGTTTTAGAGAGTTTCAAAATAGTTTCTTATATATTTCTCTCTTGCAATAGTAATTTCTTTCTTTAGTTTTTATAACAGTGTCCAAATTATGTAAGATAATCCAAACAGGATAATGAATTTTTAATGAAGAAAATGAAAACATAAATTTACATGAGAGAAACGCGCATAAATAAACTATCTATCTACCAAGTAGTGCTCGGAGGAAATTGAAAAGGCAAGACAAGGTGGGATGACATTGATGACAATTGACAGACACTTCCCGGCCCCTTTTAGTCATGAAAGAAAAAATTGAAAAATCAGGCCAAATCGGTTTAAACCTGTATAGTCTGTTCGATTTTAGGTTTGTACTAGTTCGATTTTTATAATATAAAAATTGGTGGGTACCGGATCAATTCAAGTTCTAAGCTTTTTACAATCAGACCAGATCAGTTCAATATAATATATATTTTAAACTACTTTTTTTAATATTATACGTAATATAAAATAATATTTTATATTATATATAATATTTTATACATTAGTATATAATATAAATTAGCTACAATTTACATTTTATAGCCTAATAATAATAGTTTAATACTATATTATTATTAGTAATATAAGTCTATATATAAATTATGATAAAAAATATTTATATACAAAATAATGATATAGTAATAGTATATTAATACTATCACTATCAATTATATAATTATAAAAAAGTAAACTTATTATAACAAATACTAATATGTAATTATTCTAATCACTATAACTAATATTAATATATATATTAATACCCTAATAAACTAATTTAAAATCGAAAAAGGGGATCGAACTAGACCGAAACCGGTAAAATTGATCCTGGGAATAATCGGTGCGTAATCGATTTTAAAAAATTGAAAACCGGTGTTACACGTTCGATTTTAGATTTTGTCCAAAACAAGACCGATTATATTCCTAGTCTCTTCGATTATTGTAATCTGGCTTATAATTTAGGACCTAATCTGCTTTAATACTATGAGAAACTAATATCATTTGTCTCCAAAAGCTTAAGCAGATTTAATTATTTGTATTAAAATATTAATTAACAGTAATAAATAATTAGTCAGGTATTCTAAACCATTCAACTATCAGCGAGGAGAAAGTTTCAACAATCCCATTATAAAAGTCAAGAGAAGTGATAAATGATTCTCTTAATAGATTTGTCAATTGTTAATCCTTTTTCATGGGACAAGAGCCAGCCCATTTTTATAGCATCTAAGGAAAGAAAAATATGCATGGCAGCTCTTAAAAAGATAGGAGAGGAGTGTGAAGTTGATGACAAAGGAGTAAACCATGTTTCACTGCTGAGATTTCATAAACAATATTAAAGGAAAATATATTATCAATTTCAAATCAAACGTAGAGGATGCCATTCAGTATTCACCGACAAACATCCATGATTTTGTTAAATTTTTGTTTGATTGGGAAAATAAAAATACACTTCGACCAAGGTTCGGTAGCCAATAGCCGAACTGTAAAAAGTGAATACTTCAATCGAACCAAAGAAAAAGCGGGCGAACTATTTGACCAATAAAAGGAAAAAAAAGAAGGTCGAAAACGTGGGTGGTATGCACCATCACATTGACGTCGGTGTAGATGTCATCGTCTGTACAGAATTGGGATGCACTAGAAATGAACAAATAAAGTGGAGTACTCTGTTACGCGTGTACTCTGATTGCGATGCACTAGTTTTTAGTTGTTTTTTTTTTTTTTTTTTTTTATGCACTAGTTTTCAGTTGAATCACACTGGGACAGGACATCAAAAGTGTAGTACTCTGTTACGCGTGTTAAGAGAAAAATAACGTTGGCATGTGCATGTTGTTGCCCATATTCATACTCCCTTTCGCACTATCTCTCTATGCAACATGTAAATACGTACGGATTACATAAGTCTCCTCTTTGGGGCATATTCATGATTTGGTACTTGATTTTTATTGCTTTTAAACAGAGACTTTTTTAGATTTTGTTTACTATTATTCTTGTTTTGCGGCGGACACCTTGAGAGAGTTTAGATGGAGTCAAATCTTGTTAGACCGTTGGTTAGGTAATTATGAGAAATGACCAAGTTCAAACTTCAATCCTATTCGAATACAAAAGTTATTTCATCTTATCACTATAATTAAGGGAGACGACAACTTCAATAGTGGAGACAAATTAGGTTGAAACATAAAAGTTTGGATGGAGTCGAATCTTGTTGGACCGTTGGCTAGGTAATTATGAGAAGTGATCAAGTTCAAACTTCAATTTCGTTTGAATACAAAAATTATTCCATCTCATCTCATCATTATAATTGGAGAGAGGAGACGACAACTTCAATAATGGGGAAAAATTAGATTGAAACATAAAAATTTGGGTGGAGTCGAATCTTGTTGGACCATTGGGGATTGAGAGGGGGGGGCAACAACTTCAATAGCGGGAGAAATTAGGTTGAAACAAAAAGTTTGGGTAGAGTCGAATATTGTTGGACCGTTGGCTAGGTAATTATGAGAAGTGGCCAAGTTCAGATTTCAATCCCGTTCAAATACAAAAATTATTTCATCTCATCTCATCACTATAATTAGAGGAGACGACAACTTCAATAATGGGAGGAAATTAGGTTAAAACATAAAAGTTTAGGTGAAGTCGAATCTTGTTAGACCGCAGGCTAAGTAGTTATGAGAGTAACTAAGTTCAGACTTCAATCCCGTTCGAATACAAAAATTATTTCATCTCATTTCATCACTATAATTAGGGAGTGGAGGGGAGGACGACAACTTCAATAATAGGAGAAAATTAGGTTGAAACATAAAAATCTGGGTGGAGTTGAATCTTGTTGGACCATTGACTAGGTAATTATGAGTAGTGACCAAATTCAAACTTCAATCCCGTTTGAATATAAAAATTATTTCATTTCATGTCATCACTATAACTTTTTTTAATTTCCATATAAAATATTATAAATAATTCAACTTTTTAAAATTATAAAATAATAATAATATTAAAAAAATAATATTTTAATAATATTTATTTTTATTTTTGTCTAAAATCCTCTCGTCTCGTCTCATTATTAGAAAATACTAAAACACACAAAATAACCAGGAAAACCTAGGACAAGATGTCAAGTACATGGGAAATGGGGCGCATTTAAGTGGAGAGTTAATATAAATCATGGGTAAAAACTAGGGGAAGAGGGCACAACTCAAAACTACTTACATATGATTCGATAGAATGATTTGATCATCAACGAAACTAATTGAAATAGTTAACTAGAAAAAATGGGCTGGTATGAAACGTCACAATGTACAATGTATGAGCTCTGTAACTTATGCATAACTGGAAATTAGTGCTAATGACCAATTGCTGACCGGTGGACTATGTCATAAACAGATACAAGTATTTCAGCACCTATCAGTGCAATGATGAGCCATTCTAGAAAATCTGATTTTCTATTTTGGAGAATTTCTTGAAAGAAGCGGATATTGTGCTGCAAAAAGAAAACAAGAAATCAGTACAACTTGCACATTGCTTAAAACACCAGATTCATTAACGTGTTGTTAGCTCAATAAGCTAGGATGTAAGGAAAACTCCCACCTCCACAAACTTCAGCTTAAAATCAAGATTTGCAAATCTCTGAGTCAATTCGAATTCATCTCTAAGGTATTCCCATATTTGAGCATATTTTGCATCCTTCCAGGCAATATCAGATCTTTATAAAAAAAAGTCAAGTTTTCATTAGTTGTATCAAACATACAGAGTAATAAGCTAAATTTTGAGATAAATATATCATATGAGGTCAGCAAGCGAAGATGGATCATTCATGATAGAAACTAACAATCCTGAAATAGGAACCCCCCACAGTGAACAGAGCACTTAAAATTATCATCATCCTGATTCCTAGCACTATTCAATACGGCCAAATGTTACTAACAGCAACATCCAGGGGAAAGAACAAACCGCTATTAGTGCTTGCCCACTCAATACTCTGAGCAGCGACCAGGATGGTGTTAGTCAAAGAAGACTGAAAATTCAAAGAACTTCTAAAGAAAATTAGAATGGCTTTATTGGTACTTACACATCACTGTGGACATTTTACAATCTATATTTTACTCAAAAAATAAATCTATAATGTTTTTTGTTATTTCCTTTTGGTTCAATGATTAGTCTAATCCAAATTCATTTTTGTTAATCTTAATGTACTCACTTACAAATCACGTTTGCTTAAATCTTTATTATTTGTCATACATCATCAATTAAAAATACATTAAAAACTTGACAAAACCTAACATTTCAATTTCGTTAACTTTTCTTCTCACTCATCCGTTTGGATAGCCAGATTAGACGAGATTGTTTTAAAATTTGAAAATGTTGAATTGTTTATTATATATTTTTTTGATAAGTAAAAGGTATTATTAATATATTAGAAGGCATAAATGCCAATTACAAACACGCTCATGCCCCTATTAAAATGTTTATTATATTTTATATGAGAAATTGAAAAGTACTAGTTATGAGATGAGATGAGATGAGATGAGATGAGATGAGATTAAACAATTTCTATATCCAAATGGAGTCTTAAAAGTCTCCCATTTTCTTCAGACTCCATAAAGTCAAATCCAGCAGCTTTGAGAAAAAGTATTGAGAGAATCATGTATTTATTAGGCTTTACATGTTTTCACCATCGCCAACCATTCAATTAATGCAGGACATTGAACTTTTACCTCTCAAAAAGCCCAAGCTTAAGAATGACATCACCAAGATTAGAATTTGCCTTTCCCACTAACTGAAACAGTTTTTTCCTCTTCATTTCGAACTTTCCAGTAGTTTGCATCTCACGATTTATATCAGTAAATTCTGCAACCATTCCATCAATCTAAGAGCAGAAAAAAGATTTGTGAGCACAAATTATAAAGAATACACCCTCAGCATAAAAACTTTCCATAATGATACAAAACTGACCTGGCGTCCGTAGTAATCAAGGGCAATGCTTTGACCAAGAACACTCCCGATCGTCCGGATCCCATCAATATTCAGGTACTGCAACATAATGTAATCTAATCCACCTTGCATCCATGTGTCCAAAGTTGGATTCTCTGTCACCTCATACTCTACACTTACAAAACACATTCAAATCGAGATAAAGTTAGAACATCAAAGATACAAGATCTTAAGAATTTCTCATCCATTGGAGTATAACAGTTCTTAAGCAAAAAATGGATAATAGCAAAAGAGTTAAAAAAATTTCTTACTTGAAAGTTCAACAATTTGAAGTTCCCTTAAAGAACAAATGAAAAGGTTTCACCGGGCTGTAAAATGATGCTTCAAGACATCTACTCACTGAGAAATTCATGCTATTTCTAAGGGAGACCCCATTGACATATCAATGACAAGACACAAGAACCTTAGTTATTCCGTATTTTATTTCCAATCAAACGAACACCTTGTGTCAAATATTTTATTTTATTTTATTTTATAATGACAGGGTACCATACAAAGGAGGGCACTTCAAACCCACCCTTGGGACATAAATCTTGAATGCAAAACCCGCTCTCCAAAATCATGTATCAACTAATGCAGGAAAAGTCAGGGTTAAATCAACCCAGGATGTCTGAGTCTACAGCACATCTCAAACCTGCTCTTTGACCACAATGCTACACCCTAAAAAAATTAATAGAGACAAATACAAAGGTAAGTGTCTAAAGAAATAAATAGGATAAACTATACTTCTATGGCATCAAGACAGTCATAATTTTAGCCCTGACCATTGCTACTACCCTTGCGTGCTGGTCCGCTGGATAAACATTTTTCCAAAAAAGTTGCATTACACAACGATTTAAAGATATTTACAAACATGAACCCAATAACCTTATGTGCAATAAAAACATTCAGATTAAAAGCTTACCATCCCTTCTCATTTCAGGTAGCAATCCTGATGCATGTTTTTGTACAAGTTTCAAAAATCCATCTACATCCTCCTCACGGACATTAAATAGGACAATCGAGCCATACTGAAAAACTACCATGTAACAGCAGTTACTTCCACTCAAGGAAGCACCCAAACCCTGAAACAAAGAACTGTCCAAATTAACTGGGTCAACTTAATCACAAAAAACAAGAGCATATACGAAACTTTGCGGTTAAGATGCAGAAAACAAGTACATTCACGTCACATAGACCAAGAAGAAAAACTGACATTGATCTCAGAAAGATTGCCAAACTTAAGAACGACATAATTGGTCATTCGCGATGTTGGTGGGATAAGGTTAGGTTTGTTCTGCTCCACTAAGCTTCGCAAATCCACACTACATCGGAACAAAAGAATCAGCAGAAATTTAGTTATGCAAATGTGCGTGCGTAATATGGGGGGAGGGTCTCGCTTCAGACTTAGGCAGAATCCCAACAAACCGACTTGAATGTTCCAAAAAGCTATGGTTACACAATAAGTTTACAATCAAAAGAGAACCCAAACGGCCATAAATTTATAAAAACTTTCTGAAAGTTTGAAAACAGAAGTAAAAAAGAAGCAAACCTAGTAGAGAAGAAAAAGGCTCTGACGGGAATAGAGGGCTTAGCACACTCCTCCACGTTGCCATTATTGCCGTCGCCGACCTCGGAGCACGACACCGGCTCCTTCCACTCCAACGTGGGCGCTGAAGAGACCGAGGAAACGCACCGCACGACAATGAAACCGAATTCGGAACCGAACCCGCGGGCGCCTAGGCCGGGAGTGATCGAGGAGATGGCGGGGCTGAAGATGGTACGAGAGATTAGGTTTTGGGGGACGGATAGAGCATGAGGCCTTGGGTTGACAGTGAGGATTGAACGGATGGGTTTGAGCAAGAAGGAGGATTGTGTGGAGGAGGGGATGAGACGCAAAGCTCTCAGGTGGACGTCTATGCTCCGCCACATTTTCCTGCGGCTCCCGAGTCCAGACTCCAGACTCGAGAGAGTATGCACTTCACTTTTCGGAGGGTTTATGTGTTGGTCATATTCTTCGTCGTGTTTTTTAAGCACTCAAAGCCGAATTGAAGCGGCCCTGCTTTCAATTGGGCCTAACTGTATCAAAACGGCACATTAAGTTATTGGGCCCCATCCCAGCTTCTCTGGGCCCGTGATCTATCAATAAAGAACTTGCACTCATTTGAACATCAGCCACACTCTCCTTTTTGGCAGCCCATTTTTTTTTTTCAGATCAAAGAACAACTTTCCTTGACCTGATAGGCATGTATACATTTCTGCAAAAGAATCGACTTGAGTACAAAGTGAAAGATATTCTATAGAGTTTTGGTATTTAAAACACTTAGAATGGAACTCAATATCATTATAAAAAGTTAAAAAAAAAATTACATTCAATTTATGTAAACTAATATGACAAATTATAGCTCATTAATGTGCTGATTGGTAAAAATAAATAAGTGAACTTCCAAATAAATTTGTTCTTTTCATTGTCCACAATGACATGCTCCAAGAGCAATGCTTCCTTAGCTAAAAGAAGTGCAGTTCTTGTACTGTTTTGGTCGGAATAAGTCATTAAGAAATCTTTTACTATATTTAGGTGTCCATTTCAGGATGAAGATGAGCCAGAGGTAGCATGAGTTTTTTCCGAGAAAGAACAATTGTATTTTCTTTTTTTAATATCGAAAGATTTTGTAGAGTGATTTAGCATTTCAAAGATTGGGTCGTGTGGCCAGCAATGATTGTAGTCTTTTAGCAGAACAGTAACTGTTCTGAAGATGGTGATTGCAAATATTGATACGAGGAGGTCACCGACAGCCGACAGGTAAAAGATTATAAATGCAGTCACTATAAAACCAGTCTCTTCCAAAAGTCATTATGGGAGCAAAACTAGGTGACTAAAAAGACAGGCCATGATGTATATATATTAATCACCATGATTGGATCAGAGCAGAAAATACAACCAAGTTGATTAAAGGTCTGTGATGAAAACTCTCGTGATCGTAAGTCGGCATGCATCTAACTCTATATATTGTTTTGTAGGGACACAGTTTTATGCATTAATTAATGTCGTAGAGATAAGAGAGAACTCGCCAGAAAGAGCTGTCGTGTGTATGCTTGCAAATTGCCGTATATATGCGGAAGTTGACTGGAGCAAAATCAAGTGCAAGCCGGGACACAAGTTTTCAGACCTGGGGCCCCCCATTTTTGTCTGAAAATCCTGACTGGACGGTTGATTTCCGCATATGCAAGTTGCAACGAAGGTTGGGGCGGCACAAAAACGTTGCCTCGGTATTCCCCAGTTATAATCTTGCAACTTGGGGTAGGTTTACGTGGATGCATACGGCCACCTAGCATGCATTTTAGCCACAAGATTGGATATGGGTAATGATTTTGTTTTTCTATTTGATCTTGCATCATATGATGTTTAAGTGCACATGTTTTTTATGGTTGGCCCCCAATGCCCCCCATCAACATCTATTGAAGCGGACAAAGAAACAGCAACGATGGTTATAACTTATAAGGTGAAAAATACGTTCTTTCTCTGCACTTCAACAAACGTTCTTTCTCTGCACTTCAACAAACATATGTTAGACATATTATGGTTTTAAATTGTTAAAATAGTAATGCATGTTAATAACGATAAGAGAATAAACAAAACAAAACAAAACAAAACAAAAGTAAAATCGGTGAAGCTCTCCACACTAATCCGATTCATCTTAACAAAAAAAAAAAAATTGGGTGAGAACTTTTGGAAATGAAATGGATTATTATTATTATTATTATAAATGTAATTTAGGGTCTAAAACGACTACAATTAGAGATGTGAACTGTGTTTTTTCCTTAAATTTTCAAATGGCCCTATAATGAATTATTTGACTGTAGAGAAGTCGTGTAAAGAACTGAAGGAAAAAAGACAAGTTGAGGAAAAAAGATAACGAATTACGTGTACATTTTTTGCTTGCGAATGAAATATGCTCTAATGGAGCTAGATAAGACGTGTGGCTTTCAGACGTTGTATACTTATTATATACAGCGAGAATGTTACACTACATATAATACTGAACGTGATAGGCGATCGCGAGAGCACACATTATTCGCAGGCTTATATCTTCTGCAACTATTTACATAATCATTCACAAACTCAATGGGCTGGTTTATTAATAAGGATCATATAATAATCAAAGGATAAACTTACTTAACGACAAAACAAGAGGCCTTATTTTTATTGGTACCGAGTGTCCAGAACAACGTCGAGACTAATCTCAAGAGTGTACAGATCACACTCGGCAAGGACCTTTTTAAAGACAGATAGGGCATGCAAAAGGATAAAAAGTGTTTGGAGCTGTAGCATAGCAACATATGCTTCATGATATAATAATGATAATATTATTATTATTAGTATGTGACACAAGTACATCTCTGCACAATGCAAGACTGATTTATATATATGATTGGCAAAGTTGTCTTGCTTACCCAACCTTCTAAAGGCAATCATTGCATCTTGGGTTTGAGCTCCTAGAGCCGATATATAGAGTTAGAAATGTGGGTAGTGGATGTAGTGGGTAGATGGAGTAGGCCGAGATTGTGGACAGAATTGTTGTGAGGCTGAGGGTTGTTGAATGGGAAGATTGCTGATGATGGAGCAATAGTACTACTAGTGGCAGAAGAGAATCCTGATGATGCTGCACTCGACAACACTGGCGTTGGGCGTACTATTCCATTTCCCTGCATTTGCCATGCCCATTTCGCATATCTTGCCGAAGAAACAGTTTCTACTGTCTTCCCTCCTGCCCTTCCCTGCGAGTTAACAGATTAATATAGTTTAGTACTTTTGCTTTATATAAAATATGAAGTGTAAATTTCCTTAACTATAAATATAAAGATATGGAAAATCAAACTATTGATGCTGTTCAATTAAAAACATTTGAGGCCAAATGTGTGTATGTGTGTGTGTGTGATTAGTTAAAGTATAAACCAAAATATTAATGATTTAATTCTTCTTAATCAACATGGGACGAGTGACATGATCCTGTCAAATTTTTTTCAACCCAGGTTTGGATTTTCTGCAACAACGCAAGGACATGCAAACATGAAAATCCACGGCCAATCGTTTAACTTGTTAAGATATAAAATAAATAATAAAATCTACTTATTCCCACCACCTTAAGCTTTTGAGACGAGTAATGACTTCACATAATATCAGAGTCTAATTAAGTAAGGGAAGTTGATGGCAAGAGATAGAGTTTATTATTTATTTTATATCTTAACATAACCAAGAGGCAGATAGTAACAGAAGAAAGGTTTTTGATGGCCAATAATTTGGGGGTTTTTGTAACTACTGCTAAATTATTTGTGCCAACTACAAGTAAAGAAAAAATGACTGCAACATATACTCCATACATGGATATAGACACACAAGCATATGGAACAATCATGAAATGGCTGACAACACGTGCTATTGCAGATATCACTAGTCGTATTCATGCTACTTCATTTCTATATGCTTCCACGAGAGAGTAAATGCGTCTAAGTATTGTAAAAAGACTGAGAATGTGAGTAAAGTACCGTTAATCTCTCTCTGTTGAAATGGAAATGAGATTCAATCCCACTGTCCTTCCCCTTAAAACCATTCGAAATCCCAAGACTTAGATCAAGATTATGGCCTCCTCCTGAATTCATGGCAATAGAGAATTCATCTACATATTCATTAACCGGGAACTCATCTTTCACTTTTAAAATACAATAAAGAAATTACCTTCGAAACAACATTAAATAAAAAGATTGAAATCTATTATGATATTACTTACCTTGACCAATGTTATCCACAATTATCTCCCCTTCATAGGTGCTTGGCCCAAAGTTGGATTCAGCTTCCCTTTCATTCCATTTGATGGCTGCCATATCATAGGGCCTGAATTCGAAAAAGAAAGAAAAAAGATTTGTGTTAAGACTAATTAATCCCAACTAAATCTTGATCAGAAGTACTACAATTTCAGCTAAGGAAAATGTTTATTACTTCTTCCCAAGAAATTGTCCCATTCGAGGTTCCCAACGACCACCTCTGTATTTCGAGTTCCCTCGTGTAAATCCAGTGCTTTGGCGTCGAAGAACTTGAACAAATTCTTCTTTGTTCATATTCATCGTCTGCACATCAATCAAATTATATAATTAGGACACATTAATAGGAAATTTACAGAATTGCAGCAATCATCCAATGAATGAACATATCCCACTCCCACCTGCTTCATATCTTCCTCATACTCGTTTAACTCAAAATTGATATCTGCATCAACTCCCCGGAACTTGATCGCAGCCCGATCATATGCTCTGAAATCACGGATTCAAGAGGCCCATGATTAGGATAGTTTAACAAAGCATAAAGTAATATTCTTTATTCAAGAAAATAAACAAATAAACTCACCTAGCAGCGGCATGGGCAGTGTCAAATCCACCTGATAAAATCAAAACATCCCAATTCATCAACATATCCAATAACCCTTTTGAATTTTTAATTGAAACAGCTTTTTTCCCCAATAATGAAGTTAAATTGCATAAAAGATCGTCCACTTACCTAAATATACTTGCTTCCCACAATCCCTATAAATCAAAAAGAGAACGAGTTAAGACCATCAAAGAAGATAAAATCATTGAGATCACATAAAACGTCTTATTATGATCAAACAAACATATATTCATTAGACGTATAATCAATACCATATATGTGATTCCCATCGGCCGGTTCTCCGGTAGAATGTAACTCCCCGGTACTGCGAACTCCGAGACCTCGGCCCCCGCCTACTTTTCCTCACCTGCGGTTGCTTCTGTTGCAAAATTCTCAGCTCTGCCTGACCACCCGTGTCGTGAGCAAACGACAAGTTCAACCATTGAGGCCTCGATGACAAACCCGACCCGAACTCTGACTCCCCGCCTCCCGTTTCTCCTGTTACGGGGAAAAGCGACCTCGTAACGAGTTCCGGTGCCGGAGTTTCGTCTTTGAACTCCTTGCCGGAACGGATACCATGATTTTCTTTTCTCAAGATGTCGAAGATGAACTCGGGGGAGTTGTTGGAAGAGTCTTCGTCTCGGACGTTATTGGGACCTTCTTCGGCGTTGACGACGGAGGAGGTGGAAGTCCCCGAGTCTTCCATTTGGTTTCCCGAGCCCTTTATAAGCTTCTCCACCTCCACTAACGCGTCCTCCTTCTCATCACAAAGCGAATAACCGGAGAGAATATCAACATTGAGATCCAACATCTTATCTTGCTCTGATCTTTCAATTAAATTCGATTTTACACAACACATGAGTACTCTTGACATGAAAAACCCATGTTCACAGCAGAACTTTCTTCAGGAAATACTGAACAAAAGCAGCTAAGATATAAATAAATATATATATATATACACACACGACTACGAGAGATACAGAAGGTATAGCTTCCTCTCTGCAACGTTATTGGGTAGAGAGAAAGAGAGAGGCTTTCGTAAGTTACTGGGGGAAGAAAACAGGCCGTCTCGAGGCTCTATGGCCACAAATGGATCGAAGAGAAAAGGGCGCTGCAAACTGCAAAGCGACAGCCCAAAGAGAGAGACAGAGAGAGAGAGAGAACTAGCTAGTGGAGAGGAAGGGATGAGAAGAAGGTATTGAGAGAGAGAGAGAGAGAGAGAGAGGCAATAATAGAAGATGATCAGAGGCTTGTGAAGCACAAGAAACTGGCAGAGGAACTCTAGGGGCTTAAAAGAAAGAGATGGGAACGTGTTAAGTTATTAACTGTGAAGGTAGAAACAGAGCTAGAGCTAGCGTGGTTACGGTACTTCAAAAGTTATACCCGTTATATAACTTGCTAAAATATCTGATATCAATCGATTATACATATTTATATGCATAAGTAGCTGCTACAGTTCTCGTTATTTGGATTCGTTCTAAATCCTGTTAGATATATTTTTTTTAATCAACTTTTAAACATTTTTAATATACATATAATATTATTAAATAATATTTTCTAAATTATTAAATCAAAAGAAAAAAGAAAAAAGAAAAAAGAAAAAAGAAAAAAGAAAAAAGAAACGAAATCAATTATTAGTGTCTTTATCATGTTCCTATACATAAATATAATTGTTCAAAAAATCAAATTTTTATTAAAATAATATGAATTTAAATTTTAGACATGAAACATTGGTATGCAAATTATTTTACAAATTATTTTATATGTAGCAAAATTCTAACTTACTACTCTCTGCGCTATATTTTTACCTACGTTATTGGACTTTCTCATATATATATATATATATATATATATATATTAAAATGTAATCATATCTATTCATACACATATAGAAGGAAAGATTTTTTTATTGATTCAAACGTTGTACCTGCGATATATGGACTGCGAAAGAGTAAAAAATTAAAAATTTCATATAATATTTGTGATCTAAAAATCAATCTCAGTTCCCATTTCAAAAAAAAAAAATCAATCTCAATAATTTCGTATTTTACGCTCAATAAAAAAATAGTCAAATTCTACAAGATTCAAACCTCTAAAACTTAAAGAATGATAGAAGGGAATAAAAAAATAAAAGAGGAAAGAGAAAAAATAATTAAAAAATAAGTAAATAAAATTAAAATTGAAGAATTTGAATTACAAATGAATGAAAAGAATTGATTCTAGTTACTTTTCGTGATGGGATGGAAGAAGAGACTGTCAATAAAAGTGATTTATCTATCAATTTTTTCATAATAAATTAAGATCGATTGAGTTCTTTCGTGAATAACAGTAATTTGAGATTGTTAAGTAAATTTTATGAAGTCCAACTAAAATGAATATAAATGTATTTAGATATTAATATAAGATTAGATGTATTTATAAAAAATTTTAAAAAGTTGAATGGTATAAAACTATATATAAAAATTGAGTCATATGACTCCGATATTGCATCCTACCCATAAAAATAGGCTATTATTTGTAATAATTAGAATAATAAATGAAATTTTGAAGTGTTATATTTATAAATCGGTGATCATTTTAAAAGCAATATTACCATATATAAAAGTTGAGTCATATGATTTTGACGTGACATTCTACTCATAAAAGTATATTATTATTAGCATTAATTGAAAATAAAATAAAATAAAATCTTGAAGCGTTATATTTATGGAGTGATAATCCATTTAAAAATAATGTTTTATTATGAATCGTTATGACTTTTAAGTTTCATTTATTTTCTTATGTATAAAGATGTAACCGATTAAAGATTTTATCTAAAAATATTATTTCAACTTTTACACTGTTTCATCAAAATAAATCGTTTTATTAATCATTTCGAATTTCATCACCATAAAATCATGTCTTTCTCCCTCGAATACAATATTCTGTACATTACGCGAGTTATAAACTTGTGTTTAGTAATTTAGGAGTTGTGTTTGTATGTTGTGATTGGTCTAAAACGGAACTTAACCCTTATATGGATATAAAAATAGTTTCATGTCATTTAATCTTATATCATCTCATTATTACAATTTTATCAAATTTTAATATAAAATATAATAAACAATTCAATTTTTTCAACTTTTAAATAATAATATCAAAAAATAATATTCTAATTATATTTTATTCAAATTTTAATTTTTATAAAAAATTATCCTATCTCATCTCGTTATCAAAATAAGATATTGAAAAACCCACTAATTAAATGAAAAAAAAAGATTAATTTGAAGATGCGAGAAAAAGATCGCCAAGTAGATATTGGCATCAGGCATGGATTGACCACGTGACAATTGGCATCAATATGGATTGCTAAATGACGGTTTTAGCCGATGTAATTTTGTTTTTAATTTTTGGACATTCCATTCACATAATTTTTTATATTAAAATAATTATTTTTTTATTATATAATAATAATATAATATAATAATAATTTGATTTTGATTATTTACATCAAATTTTTATATTATATTATTTATTTATGAAGAAATATAGTAATGAATAATTAATAACTAAAAAATATTTATTATTTGTAATTATTAATTTATTTTATTTTATCATTTTTTACCATTCAACCTAATGTATGTTAATTGATAATCATATTTTAATTAAATTATGAGCTTAAAAAATCAATTAGTAATTATATTTTATATGATAAATAAGAAAAAAGAAAAACTAATAAGATAAGTGTTTGATAATTAGTTTAGAACTTTTAAATTTAGAGTTTTATTTGGCTTTACTGTAGTGATAAGTCCAAATTTTTGGCATTTGGATATTTCCATGTGAGCTTATTTAAGCCCTTAAGAGTATTAGCATTGGATCTATCAAAATTTCCTTCAAGATTTAATAGAAAGTACAATTTTGATGGATTCATCAAGATCTAGTTTGAATTCGGAAATGAGATGAGTTAATATGAGTTTAGTTTATTTTTTAATATTATTATTATTTTTAATAAGAATATATTTAAATGTTTGTTTATATTTTGTAATTACATTAACCATATATATATTAATATTTTAATGAAACTATACTGCATGATTGTTGCAATCTTCCCGTATGTTTTCAATGAAATTGTTGTTACAATCTGTTGGGTTAATGTTGCATTAACAAGTCCTTCTTATCTAAACGTCGCACCGCATAAATTGATAAACTAAGTTAATGAAGAAAAAAATGTCGCACCGCATTAACAATTCCTTTGTTAAAAAAAAAGCTTTCCAGGATTGTATTAATAAAACGTCGCCATCTAAAATATCAGGATTGAAATAAAATATATTAAAATAAGTGTTTAGCATATGAATAATAATTCTGTAAATATGAATTATGAAAAAGATTTACTATAATTCAAAGTTAAATACTAGAAAATTTGATAGATTTAATGTAGAATTTTTTTAATAAAAATCATTAAATTTGTATTTGATGGACCATTTGATAGTTATAATATTAATGTTCTAATAGCTAAAAATATATTGGATTTGACATAAAGTCAATTCAATAAAAATCCTCTAAGATGCGACAATTGGCATAAATATCGAAGGCTAAACTCATTCCAATGGGACCAAATGGTAGAGTCTGCTAAACTAATTCATATATATATATATTATATACACACATGTGGGACTAAATTATGAGCTATATATAGTCTACATGATACTTTTTTTTTTTAATAAAAAAAAAAAGAAAGATCTAATCAATTGAGGTAACTAGATTGGTCACAAAAATAGTAGACTTTTTACCAAAAAATAAGACTTTTTAACACGATTAATAAATGGACGAGTTGATCTACGCCAAGTGGAAAAAGCAAGTAATACGGTAGAAGGGGATTTCTGACCTAAATCCAACACGTACTTGGGGACTTAAATGGTCTACATTTTCGATCATTTTTATGCTAATAAATTGATTACAATCTATAACTAAATTGGTCCCGATAAGCCGGCTATATCTTTTTAGGGGCTGCTTAATTGCGTGTATGTAGCTAGAAGTCTCCCTAACATATATGGTAATTTTAAGAATCCAACACCGTACTTGCAATTAAAATAGTCTAATAAGTACTTGTTAATATTTTTATGCTAATAAATCGATGGTTAGTTAAACTGGTCCCAAAATCTTTTTTCTTTTTAACAAGCTTGCTTAAATGTGTAATTTATCTTTGGAAAAATCTTAGAACCGGTGTCACCTTTAAATAGAGGTTAACAAAAGCCAATCACATCGTGCCACGTTAGATTAGTGAAGAGAAAATAAGAATGAATCCGTTGGCTGCAATGCAGGTAATCTCATTCCTACCTCACACGTCCGAAATTTTTTCCCCCTTCCCGCCTCTCCCATCTGGTCCTCCCCCAAACTCCAACCTCTCTCATGTTTATCTCTCTTCTCTCTCTCTCTCTCTTATCTCTCTCTTCAATGTCAAATAAGAGTGAATTCGAAGCACTTTTTTTTTCCTAGTTTTTCAAAGAACTTGGCTTAAGCGTGATGAAGGCAGAATTTCTTTCATTTTTGCGATTTCGCGATTACGTTTTGGCAAAATCGTTTTCACGATTTCGTTTTTGCTTTGTACCTCTTTTCATAGCAGTTTTTAATGGAGGTCCCGGCCTTGGTTCTCTCTCGATGCAGCCACCATCGTCGTCTCCTTCATCCCGCAAAGAGTGGCGCGCCGTTTCGAAACATCACAATGCTGAGGATGGGGTACCGGTCTCATTAAAGAAGATTGTGGCATTGGGACTTGTTTGATTTTTGAGAAATTTTGAGAAAAGGAAAAAGAAACTTAAATTCGAATCTAGTCATTCAGGACGTTATGGTTATGGATTAGAGGACCTGATACATTTGCTTGCTATACTTGAAACAAATTAATTCTTCAATAGCTAACCTATTCTAATTTTTTTTTAAAATCCACATTTCAACTTCCACAGCTTTAAGCAGCCAAACACACACAAAAAAAAAAAAAAAAAAAAAAAACTAAGCAGCCGAATACCATGGCCATTTCAAGTGGTTCAGCGTGATGAAGAGAGATTTTACTTCCTGACGTGTTGCATCTGAATTGGCTTCCGATAGATAACATAAAATGGTGATACCGGTTCAAAGCGCCACTCTTTTTATTTTTTGAGGATGATACAAACTCCATGACTGAATTTTAAGCATATTATATATATATATATATATTAAATTCTCAAATAATTATATGGATATTAGTTTGGACCCCATCTCAACCTCTCCAGATTAAATTCTCTATAATTTTTTGATAGCCGATAACTTGATAATAATACCATTACTTATGATCTGGTACTGTATAATCACTATAAAAAATTATTTATTTGTGATCAGTTATTTTTTATCAAATGATTATTTTTTATCAAAATAAATTTATTTTTATCGTAAATAATCATAATTTATTATAAATATTCATTTTTTTTTAATGTAAATATATATTGACAACGATGCATAAAAATCTATTCATTATAATTACAAACATGATCCTGCGAAGCACGTACTGCTCAGGAAAGTTCTTTATGGAAGCCTCAATTGCATTTTAAGTTTGTACCAATTTTGATACGTACTCGGTAGTCGGTACTACGTAGGAATGCCGTTTCCCAATCGGTAAAGTCGTAGGTTTGATCACAAATACCCAATGGGAATAGCGGCCGCATTTAACGACTTGGAAGGTCGGCCACCAACAAACGCGTGACTGACTGAATTAGGTATCGAATTGAAATAAAAGTTAAATAACATATTTTTTAATTATTATTATTTTAATAATATTATTATTTTACAAATTAAAAAAATAAATAAATTATTTCTTATTTCTGATATAAAAATTAAAAAAATTATAATAATAAAATGAAATGAAAATATATCTAAACGGTAACTTACTTTCCCACAGTCAATTTTTTTTTTTTAAGTAAAAGACAGGATAAATACTTATGCCACATATTTATGTTTAATTAATATGTGATTTATTATTATGTTCATCATCTCTATATCACACACTATACATAATTTATTTATTTGTTATTAAATATAAATGTGGTTTGTGGATAGTGATTTGTGTGGTGACTATTGGTAGGAAAAACCTTCCATAAGTGAACGGAGATATATCACAACGAGCAATACTACATGTACACAGCTTTGTGTATCTTCTGTAGCATTTAGATATAATGCATATGCCAAAGATATCAAGTCATATATAAATAGTATTTTTGTATCATAGCTACGCATGGTGATCTAAAAAGTATGCTACTCATTATCTTATACAATACACTTTACATATTTTCATATTTTATTTTATTCTTGTTAAATTGATTGACTTGTTCTACTTATTAATTATCTATATGCCACATATTTATAATAGAAAAAATAAAATAAAATAAATAAAATAGATATAGTGTAGAATGTGCGGAGATGATAAGAGAATAACTCAAATATATAATATATAAATAAGAAGTAGAACAATTCAATTAATTTAACAAAAATAAAATGAAGAGAATATCTTATAAGAGTATTGGCATTGAATTGGCTAAAAGTTTTGTTTAAAAAAATATAAATTTGCACACATAAAAAAATTTAGTCATATTTGATCAATAGTACAATAAAAAAAATAGAAAAAATTAATAAAAGTACTATTATTTTTTAAAAGTAAATAGTAAATTCAAAATTTTCTTCAAATTTTCTATTTTTTTCTTCCCATTATTGTTTAAATATGACTAAAACTTTTTTATATGTGTGTAAATTTGTCCTTTTTTAAATAAAACTTTTAATCAATTCAATATTAATACTCTAATCAGTAAACAACCAGATCGCTCTAGAGCGGTTTCATAAAACAAAAAATAAAATAATAATAATATTAAATAATATCAAAATATATAAAGTATATTGTATAAAATGATGAATAAATTTAAAATAAAAGATCTTTCTGGACGTTGAGTGTACCGAACATGTGGACCTCTTATAAAGGACCACCACCTTGTATTTATTCATTAGATTTTATGTGCGATCATGCGATGGTCCCTCTCCACAGCGATTCAATAAATCCAACAGTTGGGCTGGGGCATCTCCCATCCAAAACTACCAGTCGTACCAGACTTTTATATTTTCAATAATGTTTTAAAACAATAATATTTAGAAGTTTTTTAATTATCATTTTATTTTTATGCAAGATCAAATGATTTATATATATATTTTTTACTTATTTAAATTCATATTAAAAAAATAAATAATAATAATAATAAAACAAGATAGTATTATTGATCCATTACCATATTAGTTGTAGGACTTTTAAGTTCACATGATAAATGATATTTACAGTTATATAATCTGTAAACATCATGCATTTGATCTTCTAAAAAAATTAATAAATATGATACTTAATTCTATGAAAAATTAATTATTATTTTTTTAATGATAAAGAACGCTTATATAATTTTTAAATATATTTAGTATTATTTCTACAAGTTGGGCAGCTGCTTGAAAAAGACGAAGAAACGGACGAGGAAAGATAATTCATACGGATTTGTCCTTTCCTTAAAAAAATTGTGACTTGAGTTGTTCTTGGCGTTTACAAAAAGGGCGACCTCGTTTGTACGTTCTCAGACCAGAGTTTGCATTTGTCGGGGATTTAAAATTCTAAAATTAACACTCAAATATCCATCCGTGAGATCACTTCAAGTTCAAATCCACCCAATCCGAATGACCACAATAACCAGGATCTTATATTTTGCAAATGAAATAACCAGGATCTTCCTTTCAACTTTATTTTATTAATTAAAATATTATTAAAAAATATTATTTTAATATTATTTTTTTTTATTAAAATTAAAATTATTTATTTTATTTTATAAGAAAGTAAAAAACTCATAATAATTAAATGAGATCAAATCATGAAGTGAGATGAATTCAAATTTTTTGGGAAAACAAACATGCATGCAAGACCTTTATGTTATTCAATTTCATTATATCTGAACATTTGTATGGTATGCTTTTCACTACAAGAGATTAGATCTAGTATCAGTCATGTACTGTTGTATTTGTAAGTTTTCTATATATATATATATATATATAGACAATTAAAACTCGAACCAATGAGCTAGAGCCCAACTTTTCAATTTTTCTTATTTATCATAAGTTGATAAGAGAACTACTATAAACATAAAAAAAAAATACAAAAAATATATATATAAATTAATATAACTTTATTACATTTATTAAATTTATTTTATAATAAAATTAATTTTATAATCTAATATATTATATTAAATTAATTAATTTATAAATTTATTTTTATATAATCTCTTGATCGTTAAAACATTTTCCTTATCATAATTGGGAGTAAAGTGCATGTGTCCCATTCACAAGAGAAAATACAATGAGATATCGGAAGAACATGGAAGTCGGAAACTTGGAAGGGTCAAAGAAGACAATCACGTGTTTGACGGTGGCAGTAACGTGTCTCTTCCAATGTATGGAGGGCCAGAAGTTTTTGTCCTCCGTGGGCCCACAATTATACAACTGTCCAATGACGTGTTTGCTGCCTTTCACGTTGAAATTACATTTTGACCCATTAGAAGATATTGTCAATTTCATGCTTGATTAATAATTCAAGTCAAAAAATACTTTTTTATTATTTTCTATATTTTTTTTTCTCATTTTTGATTAACTATGATGGATTTTTTTATAAGTATACAAATTTATATTTTTTATTAAATTTTAATAATTTATTTTGATAAGACTAATAAAATGAATAATAATAACACTGAAGTCTCCAAAATAGAGGTCCAATTCGACTCCCCTATACCAATATTTAAAAAATGGTATTTAATTATATTATTTAGTTATTTAAAAAGTCATGAGAATGCAACGGGACGCTCAAGAAAATGAATAATGATAAGTTTACTACTTATTTACTACCATTCTATTATTTATTATTATTATTTTTATTTTAAAAAAATACTTAATGACTAAAATAGTAACTATTAATAAAATTGTATGTTTTTAAAATGTTTTTCTTAATGATTAAAGATGTCAAAGAAAATTATAAAAAAATAAATATACTTAAAATGATAAATAAGTTATAAATAAATAATAAGTATATCATCATCTTAAAAAAATATCAAACAGCTTGAGCTAGCTGAACAATATAATCTTTTAGACATGGAGTAATTAAGATGTCTTTTTGGATGATGAGATAAAATAATTTTAAATAAAATTTAAAAGTTAAATAAATTATTATTATAATGCTATTAAAAAAGTCCAATTGTTCATATATTTTATATAAAAATTTGAAAAAAATAATAAGATAAAATTATATAAGATTGGATGAAACAACTTCTGTATCCAAATAGAATATTTCTGGTTCTCTTTAAATTATATTTATTTCTTTATAGTTCATATTTTAAATATTGCTTAAATAATATATTCTAATAACGATAAATTCTGGGGGATTCACTTTATGTATTTAATTAACTTTTGCTTTACTTGGGCTCAATTTGCTTATGGGAATGAAATTAAAAATTAAAAATATATTTTAAATTTATTATTATATATTTTTTAAAATTTTTATATAAAATATAATAAAAAATACAACTTTTTCAAATTTTAAAATATCTTTTTCAAATCTCAAAACAAAACTAATATTAAAAAAATATATTACAAAAATATATATATATATTTTTAACTTTTATCTTATATCTTTTCATCACATCTTTGAAAACAAACCAGGCCAACTTCATATAGGAATTTAAGATATTAAAATCACACATTCAAGTATCTCACATTCGACGATTAATTGAACCCAATTTTTATCTATATCAAAGTATATATATTAGATGTGCAGATATCGTTTAATATGTCTAGCAGGCATCTCATTTTTCATGCACCATACACAATGTGAATATTCTATATATATTGTTAACATTGTATCAGTATTATATACCGTACGTACCCTTAAAAATTAAGTTCGTGGACCAAGTTGTAAAAGAAATCATGTGATTTATGTTGGACAATAAATTATATATATGGAAGCTAGCGGCATGTATCAAACCGTCCCATGTCACGATGGTAAAGAAATCATTGATCTTTTAAGGGAATAGAATAATGTTTGCGTTATTCTTGTCATAGTTGGATACTGAACTTTGACATTTAAGTTTTCTTAATATAGTTATAATTATATATATATATTAAAAAATACAATCTCAATAAGACGACATTTCTTCTTTCTCTCTTGGCGATAAACTCTCTCAAGCTCCTTGAAAACAACCATCATTGTCTACTGCTCTGGGGGAGGTTGGCGGAGTTTTGGCTTCGTTCTCCTCTCTGTTTCCCTATTTATTTTATTTTTCATGTTTTCCGGCCACCAGGTTGTATTTATTTTTACGATGATTTTCGAGGGTTGTGTTTTGTATCGGCGTGATGCAGGTCAAGGCAATTTCGGCGGTTAAAGGCCACCACGCGCTCCATCTCCATTCTCCCAGTTCGCTAATTATCCAGTCGATTGAAGATTTTGTCGAACGGAACGGCGCGCGCCCCAAACACACAGGGCTGCTTTGACACTCCTCATTTTTTTGGTGAAATCTCTTCTGCCATGAGTGGTTGTTCGTGGATCTAACGACTTCGAACTTTTCAAATCTGTTGATTTTCATTCTTAACGTGACGCATGTGATCCACGCGCCACCACAATCGAATTCTGTTAGGGTTGTTTTTGTGCTCTGTTGTTTAATTATTTAGTTGTTTTTGCATATATTATTTGTATAGAGAAAATTTTATATTTGAAAAATACTCTCTTGGGTTTTTTAGCCTGTAAAGTTATAATTTTTTATTCTTTTGGAGGAAAAATTTTAGTAAATATCTCATTTGGAGGTATTTCTTAATCTCTCAATTTTTGTCTGAGAAAATTAAAATTTTGTGCAATTAACAATTGCTAGTTGACTTGTAAATTGAATTCTCTCAGTTCATATGAGTCACATTGTAAATTTCAAAATTTCTGATTGAATGAAAATAGACATATTTCTCAATATATATATATATATATATATATATTTAAAAGGACGTGTATGGTTTTGAGTTTTGTCTTGAGGTGGGCGCCAAGTGGTAAAGAATAAATCAAATTAGGGATATATAAATATAAAAGAAAAAAAATTTATACAACCTCCATACATTACATTTTTCTTAATTTTTATTATTTTTTTCTTTTATCAAATATTTGATGTATGAATTGTATAGAAAAATCTAATTAGTTTAAGAAGAATAAAGTAAAAAAAAATAGTGTGTGAAGGTTAGAGAGATTGTATAGCATGACTCAATATAAAATATTTCATTTTTTTTTACAAAATTAACGAAGGATCCATGATATATGTATATATAAATTAACTTTCTCAAGTCTAACTTGTTATATGTAATCGAGGACTATAGACCCATTGATTTATTTCATTAAATGAAAATTATTATAATTTGAGAAGAATATTTTTGTAATTTTAAAAAGATTTTAAAAACAAGATTATCTAGACTTACATGAGACATCCCCAAATGAGAACTATATAATGTAGCATTACTCATAATTTTAAAAAAAATCTAATTGTATAATCTAATCAAAAAGTTGACTCATTATTTAATAACTTAAGATCCAAAGCAATTATTTTAATTATGAAGTTTAAGATCAATATTATAGGGATCCAAAGATGGAGAAGATTAAGTTGAATAAAATATATTTAGAAATGAAATGAGATTAAATGAGTTTTGAAAGTTGAATAAAATATTATTTTTTAATATTATTAACATTATTTTAAGATTTTTAAAAAATAAATTATTTATTTTATTTTATATATAAAATTTTAAAAAAATATTATAATAAAAATAAAATAAATTAAAATGAATTGAGCTCCGGCAAATCTAAACTATGGCTAAAACAAGTAATTTGAGACATTATTAAGAAAAAATAACGAAAAGAAAGAATATTTGTTGAACAAGGACATTTCCGGAATGTAAGGACAAAGAACGAACCACCCAACCCAACACCATTGAGTGGAGATAAGACTGATCAAGAGAAGAGAGGAGGAAAAAACAAAAAGAAAGGGAAATATTAATTTGAGAGAGAGAGAAAAGAGAGAGAAACCTTAATGGAGACAAGAGGTCGCATCACTTGCCAGTTGCCACTGACATAATCCAACTACACCGATCAATTCCACGCAAAACAGTGCTAATATTGAACGCCAAATCTGGACCGTCAAATTGTCTCAATTTGGAAAGATAAAAAGGAAAGTACAAACGTTTGATTGGTGGGAGAAAAGATAACGAGGAGAGGAGCATCTTTCATACGGTAGCTCCCATGTAGGAGCCTTTCCTCTTATGGCAATCCTTTAACGTTAAAAATCTTTTTTTTTTTTTAGGGTAATATATTCCTCCTCCTCTACTTGATGATCCGGTCCCCACTTGATTTGGCCGATCGTGCCGTCGTTACTTTTAAAAGTCTAAATTCTCCCTTCTCTCAACATAATTTAATTCATTTCATTAATAGGCACGACGCTGGAATCCAAGTGTAACACCGAAGCATGTCAATGACTTTAATCAGCTTAAAATTTATGTTAAACTATCTATTTCATATTTAAATTAATATTAATATTTACAAATATATATCTTATTTTTAAATAAATTAAATAATTTTGAATTTAATATATGTAATATCAGCACTAGCAATAGGGTGGCTATAGCCTACTACAAATACAAATTTTAGACTTACGCTTAAAATAACGTCAATAATGATCTAGCAATCTCACTTCTATTTTAGATTTCTACTACAGTAAAAGCTCAAGGCCCGCTATATTTGGCGTGTCACTATTCATGCTTCTAACGTTTATTTTATTCTATCTTATTAAAAATAAACCACGCAAAACTACCTCGTTCTTTCCCTCGAAATCGTCTCGTTTCTCTTCACTGTGTTGCTACTCTTCTCACAAGGAGCCGGTCTTCATCGTCTTCTTTGATTCCAGCAAGAGTAAGTCATTTTCCTTGCTCTTCGCTCTCTTTCTCGTCTTCATGCTTTTTCGTTGTTGCTATTCACCCTTTATTCTTTTTGTATTTTCTCCGACCTCAAGCTCCCATCTTCTCTCATTTTCTCTTCACGAAGTGATTAGAGGTTAGAGATTATAGTAGATTCCTCTTCCTGTAGCAAAATTGTAAGAAATTTGGTGAGTAAAATTTATGGCAACTTGGTGAGTTGAGGTTAGGGATTGTAACAAATTAGGGTTTCTTACCTTCGTATCCCATCTGTTTTTATTTGAGGAGTTTTTTTCCCTGTTATTCGCTTTGGAAAAATTCTGCGTAGATCAATCTTCTTATAGACTAGCAAACATGTTCTATGAAAATAGTTACCATGTTTTTGAAGAACAAACTTCATGACCCTTTTGGGTTGTATAAATTACTTAAAACTGTATTTTTTTCATTTATTGCTTCAACCATAATAGAGCTTCAACCATAATAGAGCTGAGAATCATTCGACTTTTCCTTAAACTTGGTGTATGGCTGAATGTCTTGATGACTGCATCATAATTCTGGCTGAGATTTTTTAGGTGTATAGCTTCGTTCTAAAACCTCATGTGGATATGTTTTGGTGTATAGCTTCATTCTGAAACTTTTATTTTTTCATTGAACTATTAGAAAAAGGCTGAATGTTCTAACAGACATCCTTGGTGTTATTTCATAACTAAAACTTGTGATTAATTTTGCTTATGTTAAAGTTGCATGTTCTGTTTTTATGGTAAGTTTGTGTTATTTCATAACTAAAATTAGACTTTGGATGCATACTCTGGATGCTATACTCTGGATGCTATACTTTAATATATTCTGGACAAACAGAGGCCATAAATATATTCTAGATGCCATACTCATGCTGCTATTTATCAAGGAATGAAAATATTTCATTTTAGATGTTGTGCAGTTGTAGCACTTTGGGCAGCAAGCTATACACTGCATGCATGTTTAAGCTCCTGTATTTGAGCTTAAACAATGTTCGTAGCCTTTATTTGTATTTGTATTTGTATTTGACATCTACTGTAACATATATTTGTATTTGTATTTGATATCTAGACATGTATTTGTATTTGAGATCTCATGATCAAGATTGAATGGTTCCGGGTTTGTTGGTTTGGTGCACGTTCACTTAAATGAGTTGTGAACATAGAATTTAGATAGTTTCTTTCTTTCTTTGGAATGTTTCTTCTCATTTATAACACTTTATTTATTTATTTGCGTTTTATGTTAAATCATACAGATTTCAGACATAGAGAAGAGATTATTATTGTTTACTAAAATTAATATTTGATATATTACATGTATTTGCAAATTTTTTTAATTTTTTTTTATATTAAAATATATAATATTATATTATTATTTAGATTTTGAAATAATTAGACCAATGTGAACCATTTAACTAAATCATATACATTATAGCCAAGGAAGTAAATTTAAACTTTATTTTAAACTTAACAATAATTAGACTATTACTAGTATTCTAACCTGATTGAATCTTAACTGTTCATTATGAAAATGTCTATCTATATACGTTGGAGGTAGGGGGATGTGACCGTACGTTTTAGGCGTGGACCGCACACGAGCGGCATTAAGTTATAGATGCGTCATTGCTTAAATCATACCAATCTCATCTCATGATCCCATTAAAATATAATGATTTATTATTATTATTATTATATATATATATACATATAGGAAACAGTATTAGGCCAGATGAGAATATATGATTTTTTTCAGAACTCTATTATTATAGAAATATAGAATTTAATACTATTCGAAATAATAGTATAATATATAATACTATTCGAAGGTGTTATTATTTCAAGTTCTGACAATGGAAGGAATGAAATAATACATTTATTTTATTTTTTTGTTCGCACGAAAAAAGTAATACTTTGGTCACTTTTCTTAGTGGTGCTATCAATTAATTATCGTCGTTGCTATAATTAAATGCAGGTCGGTAAAATAATGTGATAAGTGCCAATTAATTCAATTACTTAAGAATAAAGGCAGTAAAACAAGTCAATTATTACTTCGATTAAGAATATAAAATTGATGCCAAACGTGAGTCAAATGAATAAGGTCTCGTTTCTATTCGTAATTCAGTTCAACTTATCTTAATTTATATTCATTTTATTATTATATTTTTATAATTTTTTATATAAAACATAAATTCTTATATTTTTTTTCAAATTTTAATATATATTTTTAAAATTTTAAAATAATAATAATATTAAAAAATAAATTAAATTCATCTCAACTCATCTTATCTTTAAATTTAAACTGCGCTTAAAAATGACCGTTGATATTAAATATATATATATATAATCTTAAAGAGGGTATTAAAAAACTTGATAAATTTATTGTGCATTATTATATTCTACACGTAATCTTTTGGGGTCGGTTGAGCATAGGATTCATGATAGGCAGTTGGTACTTGTAAATTTTATAATATTTAAGGGTAATATAATACAAAGGGGGGCAATAATTGGATTAGATGTCACAAAAGGTTGGCGTGTGCAAGTGGGAACATAAATTTATTGCAAATTGGGAAAGCTGATAAGATTTTTTTAATGTTTCTTATGTACTTGTCGGCAGAATACGAGGTTTTAAACTTCCTTGGCTGACGTGGCCTCTTCCTCTCCTTTCAAATTTCAGTATTGCCTTATCTCTCTTATGTTCCTCCTCACAATTACTAAACTGTCCTCTACTCTTCTTCTCCATCTGCACGTGCTATTGGAATCCCAGAAGTCCTCCTTTCGTACTGGGTAAGCATTGAAATTTCGGGGTCCTATTATTATGTCCTTTCAGCAGTGCTGTTTATCGTAAGGATAGTTTGGATTTAGAAATGGATAAAATGAATTATAAATAATCATAAAATAAATGATTGAAATAAATTAAAATTTAAAAGGAGTGATTGAGATAAATTGAAAATATAAAATGAATTATAAATAATAAAATTCAGTTTATAAAATAAATTGGGCTAATTTTGTTATAAGTTCTTGTGTAATATATTTTTGATAATTATATATATATATTATTTATAATGTGTCAAATTGAGATGATAAAATTAAAAAAATAAATAAATAAATCTCTTTTTGTCCCTTTTTGACCAGCATAATCAACCTTTCCCTTTTCGGTATTTTATACCAAAGAGGTACACGTTACATGCAGCCCGAAGGACGCATGTTCGATAAATAATTCATCTAAAAACTCGAAAGTTCAATGTCAAATCTTTGACTTTTTTTTTTTATTTTTTATTTTTAAATTTTTATAAGCAATCTTGCTACAATGTACCAAATATTACAACTTCGGCAATGGAAAAAGAAAATGGAGCCAGAACTCTTCATTAATTACTTGTGCAGGTCGTCCGCATGTTCAGGCTTTTGTTATATATATTGATGGGATATTGGATGAAAAACGATTGTATTGTCTTCGTTTACGTGAATTAATTAATTATTACCTTCTGATTATTGGAAAATAACACGTGAAAATTTACTTCAGAACAGCGTGATTCACGAGATGCAAAAGATTACAATGGTAAGTTTAAAAAGCATTGCAATCGATTGCTGGTTTCTAATATTATGGCATAAATGGAAATGCCGGTCCCATGTGTTCCATCTGTAGCACACAATCCTTAGCTGTAATTAGAATAATTTGCTGCAAATATATTATGTAGGAATATTTAAATTTTTATGGAGAACCGAATTCCCAGCAATAATAAATTAGATCATGTTTGTTGCATTATCTTTTTGAAGGAAAAGTTGTTCCTCGGTAAGTAAGGAGTAACACCTCCAAGTCCAACGTATTACGTATAGCTAGGCCGGTCCTCGTGATCATCAACCACCAAAGATCAAAGCCATCTGTCTGCCAGAGAAAAGGAAAAATCAAAGCCATATCATTAAGGTGGATATGGTCAAATATTTCTATCTTCTATGATCTATCGTTATCAAAGATTCAATCAAACAACATGATGAAAAAAGGCTATACTACACACACACACACACAGAGCATTTCCAAGCTTTTGTTTTGGGTCGGTTGTGAAGTTTGTATCATAGACCTACCTCTAAAATTAGATTTTAAACTTCTTTTTAGGATAAGGGCAATACCATTAATTAGCATTGGGCATTATGTTAAAAAAGATACAAAAGTTGAAACTGTTTTTTTTTATTATTATTTTGGCATACGAGTGAACATACAAGAATTGGTTTTACATTTAATAATTTTTGTAACAGAGAAAAAACTAAAAAGCAAGGCATGGAAGTTTTGCAACAAAGTAAAGAATAATGGTGGAATATGTAAAAATGATCGAGGAGTGAATCCATCAACAATGAAAGAAAGGAACAAAAGTGGGGTCTATCCATTATTTCCTACTCTTTAATTTTAGGCTTTTCGAGTTGATATTCGAGCTAAAAGAAAAGTGATATATTATATCTTAACTTTACGTTTTAACTTGAATTAATCCTGGTCAGGATCAGCAAAGATTCAGAATTGCACTATGAACCAAATCATTTAGGAAATTTGGCATAGTCGTAGCCATATTTATGATTGAGTGGATGCGGATTAGACCCATCTCAAACTCCAGAAAAGCAAGAAAACAATATTGAAACAAAAACAAAAACAAACAAACAGGCCTTTCAGCAAGAATTTTCCTCAAAACACGACTAATGATTCTTAAATTGGCCTTAACCGCTAATTTTCTTCAAATCGTTAAAAGGCTTCGATTTTGAGTTACCAATTCCAAAGGTAATTTATACAGGCCTCGCTTACAGGCAGCATGCGCTCCCTGATATTCTACATTCTCAGTTTCAAAATGTTTACGTTGTGCTCAGATTCAAAACTAAGACATTAGGGATAACATAGTTTGGCACACCGTATTTTATTGTCCGGCAACTCATGCCGACCTGATCGTTGTTCACACTTTGGATCCCTGATAGTCTCAAAAACAAGAAAGGCAACTAAGCGTACAGCAAGCATACATCCATATATATAATATAATAGTATTACTACTCTCAGAATAATAGCACAGCAAATTAGTCATCGAGTGCCTTACATATTCACAAATATACAAACGCGGAGTTCTTGGTCAAAGCTGCTTCAGATGTAATTACAGAACAATTCCAAAGGGGCATTTTCAAATCGCTACACTTCACATTCATACCTGCAACTTCATATCCCAGCTTTCTTAAGTCCGGCATTTCTTTCATGTGTGTATATCTTCACTCCCCACAAACACTACCTTCTGATAAGAAGTCTGATTTAATCCTTGCCATATATATATATATATATATCGAGAAAAAAAGGCAGAGGATAGCACAAATATGCATGGGATCTTCACCATTGCATAGGAGCATCGAATGATGCTTGTGATCGATGAACCACATTTGCAGAATTCTTGAAGCTCATGAAAAGAGTGCCAATTTTGTAGCACTGTGACACAAAATTCTCACTTTTTTCTGCTGTAATAGAGTCCACTGCCTGAGTAATTATGATGCCGATGTCGTGATCCACTAGCCCTAGTACCACTTCCATCCCAAGTGTTGCCACGGCTGGAACCTCTATTGCCCGCTCCATGTGACCAGTTCATTGTTTGGGTACCCAATCCATTAAGCTCTTCTTCTTCTCTGTCATTATACTCCAATACCAGCCTTTTGATGTCTTGCTTCTCTTCAAGCTCAGCTGCTTCTTTCTGTTTTGTGCTCTGCACGAGTGAACTATCTCGAGGGATGTACATCTGCTTTGTTTGTTGCTTGTTACCACGCTTCACAAGAACTTTCACCTGAACCTCCTTGCTTCCTCCGGCCTCCTCATCCAATGCCTCATCGCCACTCTCCCCGACAACACCCCCCCTTCCATGATGATCCTTTGTGGACCCCTCAAACACATTCATTGGTATCATCATATTCAGTGCAGGTCGACCTCGCAGCTCTTGACGCCGCTGTTCCATGCTCTCCTGCATCCAGGTTTAAGATAAAAGAAATAAAAAATTAAACAATTAGAACCCTTCTCCCTTATGCCAATTTATACATAAAACTACTACCAATTTGACAAATCTTGAAATGCCCAGCGTCAGCATAAGAAGCGGAGTTTTAGTGATTATAGTGTTCACAATTCCATTCCATGTGAATCAAGTGCTGATGTCATTACCCACCCTCTGCCTTGTTTCAAACTATAGGTTAGTGATAGAGCATCATCCAACCATTTAGTGATAGAGCATCATCCCATCCACACAGGTATGAGTGTGATTCGTGATAGAGCATCATCCAACTGTTGTTTCAAAATATCATACTGGAGTCTTCACAGAAAATTGGGCCTCTACCACAAAACAAATTTACGAATATCGCCCAAAAATGATAGCATTCCAATTAAGTTCCAAACAATATCTTCCAAGAAATAATATAGAATCTAATACAAGTTGAGAAGTATAACTATATTGCATGGACGAGGCACCAGCAAGTATGAATAAGAAAGGGTCTAAATCATACCTGCATTACAGCCTTAAGCTCCAGCATAAAACTGGCTTCTTCCTGTGGGTCCACCTCTGTGACTTTCTGCCTAACGTGAACTTCATCTTCATCAGAAGCAGGTCCAGCCCCGTCATCATCATCCTCATCTTCACTATCAGAGCCATCATCAGGATGCTCCTCGTCCAACTCTTCCTCTTCATGTCCTTCAGGATCTATACTGCCACTCCCCGAATCGCTATCACTGTCCCCAATGTCTTCATGCACTCTACCATTTTCCTCCATGCCATTCCCAATGCTCTTTCCATTCACTGAGTTGGCATTGGAAGTAGTCCTTCTTGAAGGATTTTCTGAGTCAGAGTACTTCTCGTTATTGGCCTTGTCAGCTGAAACACTATGTTCATGCTCCTCAAGTTCTATTACAGCTGCATTCGCTTCTTCAACGGAAGAGTATCTAGCCATGTTCGGCCTTAGGTCAGCAAATAAGTCCTGCCAATGCTACAATTTTAGGACCTTGCCGTGATATAAATGGAGCTTGATATAATCTGATAAGCATGTGCAAAGAACATATAACAGATCTTTTTATTTTTATTTTTTATAGATAGTTGAATATTTTATTTTATTTTTTGATAAGTAAGAAGATCTTTATTAATTAGCGAATAATTAAAGATTTTATTAATACGCAAAGAGTGCAGCCTGAATACAGAGGTATGCAAGAGGAACATCTAACTAGAAATATAAAAAGAGACAAGAAAACTATGAAGCTCCGTCCATTAAAATCTATACAAGAAGCCCAAAAGAAGCGAGTATGGAAAAAGAAAGTTGTAAATTCTTCCATTGTCCACTTGCAATCCTCAAAAACTCCTATCATTCTTTTTCATCCAAACACATCATAATGGAGAAATAGAAACCATCTTGCATGCTTGCTATAATTTATGGGTTGCCAACTTGCCGTATAACCCTCTCCAACTGGCAAAGTGGTCTATTAACCTTCCAATTAGACCCAAACCAACCCAACTTGACTGAAAAATTTGTTCCACTGGACAATGAGAATCTCACAACAGAGAGAAGGAGATCTAGAGATTTCAAGACGCAACCTTCAAATTTTCCCATTCTCTAATTTGATAGTTGCTCAACATAAACACTATAATCTCAAGTCGACAAAATTGAGCAAGGCAACTCCCTCACACATACACAAAAGGCATAAACTTCCACATCCCAGCCAAAACAGAGTGAAATTTCGTTAACCTAAGGGGAAGTGGGCTTTCAACCAATCAGCACAAGAATTGCTTACCTATGGAGACAAAGTTAGCAGATCCAGTCTTATACCCACTGCCATTCTTACTCTATCAATAAGAAGAAAAGGTTGGCAGATCCAATCTTGTTGCAGCAGCTCTTGGTAGGTTTCAATGATCCCTCAGCCTCAAGCAAGGCACAACTTTGTCCTAATCTACTTCATTGAGCCTCTAGAATCATCATCCCAGAGGAACATCCCTTCCCACCAACCCCCAAACAAGCTTTACAGCAAATGGGCAGAGTTCGGCTGTGGTTTTCCTACTACATATAAAAGCGTGGAACTTCAGACTTTTCATCCTGTTCCGTGCTAACCATTGGTCACTTCCAATTTACATAAAATTAAAACCATTCCCGCCCCTTCTCAGCCTTTTGCACAATCTTTCAAACTGACTGCTTAGAAAGCTTACTGAAATAACAATTAATATAGATTCTGATTGGCTAATACCCCATAATATTCAAGAACTACAGAAGTAGGGGGAATAAATAAAAAACTGTATGACTGACCTGTAAGTCAAATTCAATATCCAGAGGCAGTGCACCTTTGCTGAGAATATACCTCTGGAAATGTACTAAGAATCTATCAAGTTTCCTCTTGGAAGAGCCTCTGTCAAAGTAGTGCCCACAGGTTTCAAGAAGCGTAGTAACCATCCTGATGCGGAAACAATCTTCTGGTGGATCTAGTGAATCTTGCTGATAACATTAAAAATAATCAATTAATATGTTATCCATGTCTGGCAAAGGTAATCAGAAACATTTATATGCTATGCACAATATACCAGCCTTTTATCCATGAGTTACACAGTCAAGGGCGTGCAAAGACATGATCAGGTTTAAGTTTAGTGAGCAGCTTCTCCGATGCAACTAATCCATAAGCAACTTTTTGGATGCATAAATATTGATATATTTATGATTAGGTCACTCACCCACTGGAAAGGAATGTCAGACTCATGGGAGGAATCGCATGTCGTATTCAGACATGCAAGGAGCTGGCACCTCTAGTCACCTATGTCTGACTTGTGTTTGGAGAAATATAAAAGCATTTAACTTCATTCACTCTCCAGAACTTTACAGCAAGCAAAGAAAGATAATTTGAGTGACACTAATTCAAAGAAGCATTCCCTTAGTATGGGTGTGTTACAGGGGACTGGGGTTTAACCAAGTATACAAAATGTTGCGTTTACTTGATATCTGGAGTTCCTAGTTAAAAGGGAAAAATAAAAAATAAATCAAAAGTAAGTATAAACCATGTTCTTGGGTTTGGGTTCTTGGGAGTTGCATGATCAAAGACTCATTTTCATGTCTACAGACAATGGGATTATGTATAATTGCTCATTCTTAAAGCATGCCATTCACCAAAGATTTGTCAAATCCATATAAGAAAGATACCCATTTACAAACACTTGTGCACTTAGTGATACAACTGGAAGATGAGTCTTGTGATTCTGTGGATGTGTAGAAGTTAGATAAAAATGTGTGTACAACCATAAGTCTTGTGAATGCATGTTTGCATAAATATTGATGAAAATAGTGTTAAAGGAAGCCACGCCCATTTTCACAACCATTGCACTAAAAAACTCGCATATTGTACAGAAAAAAGGAAGCTTTGGATGAATGTTCACAGAAATAAATAAAAAAATAATTCCATACCTCTGGAGTGCCATGGCCGAATACAAGAATCAAATTAAGTGTGTCGAAAATAACAGATGAATCTACATGCTCATAATTGTATAGCTCCCCTAAAAATCGCATGTGGGCAATGCGTCTTTGTTGCATCCCATAGTCATTTAATTCTAGCCCCATCCTAATCTCCTCCAAAACCTGAAGTAAAGTAATCATCATTGAATTATCAATAGAAAGTGAACTACAGAGGAATGCCTGCAAAACACATACACAACATGCATGTAAGAGAATTTGTGCTAATCGTGGGGGCCCTGTGGGGAGGGGCTGTTAAAGAAGACTGCTTTGATTTTGCAGTAATAGGCCTCGACTCAAATAGTCAGCAAGGGAAACCTTCATTTGCCCAACAGAGAGCTCAATAGTAGATCACAAATCAGTCATTTTGAGAAAATTTTTGAGTTTTGAGTTTTGGGAATGATGAGAGAAACTTTTGAATAAAACTTTAATTTGAAAATAAATTTTGTATTGGAGGCTGGAGCTTGTGAAAGTAGACAGGTAGAGTTGAAAAGTTGTCTTAATATAAAATTTTAAGAGTACTTTTTTATTTGGAGTTTGTAAAAGTTGTATTTATTTTTATGTTTGGTCATTTGAGTAACGATTGGATGAGAAGTTAAAACTAGAAATAGAAAAAAAAAATTGAGATTTACATATGTTTGGATTGATTTGAATTTTTATGAGATTTTGAAAAAATCTGTATAACCAAACATGGCCTTATATTTTAGTTCATCTTCTCAAGAATCAAATAGATCTTGAACGGGGAATAAAAAGCCTTTCTAATATTGTCATGCTGAGTTTCCCAAATAACCAACAGCACTTTTCAGGTTTTATGCATGGGTCTCACCACAGCAAGGATAAAAAGCAAAAGCTCTTCAAGTTTTTTTTTTCTTTTAAATGTTAGTCAACTAAAACTTCTAATTATTTTAACTGTTTTTTACCCTTGTATTTATCCTGACTTAAAATTGTACATACCAGTTGAGAGCTTATTGTTTCTTTTTTACTTCCAGAATATAAAGAGTGCGTCCCAATGGGCCTAATCTTCCCTAAACAAGCATTTTCTACAACTAAAGCATTCTACATGATGTACGTTGAAAGAACAACCTTGTAAGCAAAACAGACATATAATAGAAGAAATGCTTGTCAAGAGCAATCTTAAGTGAGTTAACGAACCTCATCAACAACAGCCACAGCAAATTCATCATGATAGCGACTCAAACCAGCAGTGAGAGAAGCAATTAAGTGAATCTGACCATACTTCCCTTTGTAAACTTTCATAAAGCATTTTAAAAGGTATGGCTCACAATCACTCCATGGCAATTTGCGAAGTTGCCTCAGGACATGCTCAATGGTGGTCTTATCAAGATCTGAAAATAGTAATTTCCTAATATACTGGCAAAAATATCAACCAAAATATTGATTCAGCTTTTGAATATATATAAAAAAAAAGATTGGAGAGAGAGAGAGAGGTTGGGGGTGTCACACCTGATGTAATGGAGGACGGACTTTTGCAACTCGTGCAGATCTTTCAGGTGGTTTGCAAAGGTAGTAAGCATTTTCTACAAGAGTGCTATGGCGAGGATCCAGATTTTTGACATTTTTCAAGCGCATCAATATTTCCAACATGTTAGCCATCCGTATTGTAGTTTCAGGTGACCGATAGAGAAAACGGCCACATGTCTCAAGAAGATTGCAAGCAACATCAATGTTGTGGTGAGTGAAATCATCTAGACAAGCCTGGTGAGAACAGAGGGCACAATGCAAGCAATTGAAATCTTTTGATGAGCAATCATATTATGGGCCAGGTAAGAAGAGAAAGCACCAATTGATAATCAGTCACATGAACCAAGGTCTCAACCTCAAAAGAAGATATTTATCTCAAATCTCAACATACAACATAAACTACTAAATTCCTCTTTCAACTGACCAGAAAGAGAAAATCCATTTCAATTAAATTTCAATCAACCAGTAGAAGTTAAATGAAACGTTTTTTTTTTTTTATAAGTAGAAGTTACATGAAACGTGCAAAATATATCTCCATAGTTGACTTCATGGTAAATATCTCCATAGTTTCTTGTACCTTTTTGCACTAAAAGATATATAGGACCCACGAAATACATCAATCATTACAGGTAAAGCAATTTTTGAGCATAACAGACTTTCCCACACTAGTCTTAAATACCTTTTTTCCTCAATAACAATCAAAGTTGCTAACAAATACATAAATATTAACTAGCAACCACTCACATACCTTCAAACAGCTAAAAACAAGGCCAGCTGGTGCAATTTTAAACTTGCAGAGTTCTCCAATAAACCTAATATTCCTTATTTTTGTTTCAATGTTCATTTGATCCTGCAGGAAATTTAAAAATCATGAATAATTAATGAAATGTAAACGAATACATAAGCAACAAAACATACGAGATAACTAGCCTCTTCTATTTATAAAAGGAAACACATATCGATATGTGAGATTTTACCTTTTTATTAATTAAGAAGTTAAATTCCTCCTCCAACATCTGTAAAAGCATGGAAGAGACATCCTTCATACAAGTTGACAGTGTGGCGACCATGCGTGAGTAGTATGGTAGAAGTTCCAGAGATGTCCGTGGGACATTAAACAACCCCCTTACAAGTTTTTTCCGATTTGACTTTGAATTTAAATAACAAAATTCCACCTGAAAATATACAACGAGACGTTCATTGCAAAGGCTCCAATACAAAACTACAAGACTCGAAACTAGCGCAAGAAAGATTTAAGAAACAGAGATATGATTACAGTCAGTTGATCGATAAGATCACGGCTCACGCAACCTGGGAGCCTCTGTAATAAAGCCTCCAAATTTGTGCCTTCAAGACCTTTTAGTTTCTCCTTTTCATTTTCTCCCTTTTTATCTGCATCCTTTTCTTTTCCTTTCTCTTTGTCTGAATCTTTACTCTTTTCTTTATCTTTTTCCTCCTTGTCCTTTCCTTTATCTATGCTTTTTCCCTCCTGCAAAGCACCATAGTCTGAAGAAACTTCTGCTGCATCTTGGGTGGCTTGTTGATCTTGGTCTGATTCAGGTATCGGTTCCTTATAAAAGAACCAAACTTTTATGTAAGATAGCGTTTCCACGAAAAGATTCAACTGACCCCCTAAAGCTTAATTTTAATCAATTATATATGATAATCAATAACTTAAACAAATGAGGGTGGGGGGGGTGGCCTAGTGTTCAAAGGTCTCCCCTCACCACCCCCCCAACCCCGCGCACGCGCGTGCGGCAGTGTTGGGGGGAATTTAATCATTTAAAAAATAAAAAAGGAATAAAAAAATAGCAGCTTCGAAAAAATCATGTCACAAACTGCTAAGAATTTCCCCAAATGTTCTCTGATATATATATTTTTTTTGTAAGTAAACAAGTTTTATTAATCAAAGAATAAGCATAGCCAAAATACCCAAATGTTCTCTGATCATTGGATAGAAGAAAGATCAATTTTAAGAATACTATAGCTGACTCAGAAAATAACAAGCGCCTTCAATAATAATTCAAAGCAATGGTTTCTTACAGTATGTTGCTCCTGCGTCTTCATGGATGGCTCGTTCGCTTTGGGATCTGCTTCTCCCAATAACACTGCTGGTACAAATGCTCTGAAAGAGATTTCACGTCTTAGAAACTTTTCAAATAAGAAAATTTTGCTTTGAAGTAACTACCATCAATTTGACAAATAATACACACACACAGCACATACACATAGAACCAAGTGGAAAAATTAATATAATAGTTTAAAAAGTGACTATTAATCCACATAAATTATCAGACCAAGACGAACCTAAGATCAGGTAAACATTCATAGAAAGCCCTGGTATCTTCATCATCCCATATAGCTTCTAGAACAGAAGAATCTTTCCCAGAAGCAGGAGGTGAAGCACCCTCCCCAGTAGTAACCCTAGTTGTGTGACCATCCTCTGGCATTGCTGGAGGCTGCATGTCAAGTGCTTCTGCTAAACTGCAAAAGGAATAATTCAGACACTAACTGGAGATAAAAGAAACAAGTCGTTAGGTTGACATGATGCAAGTGGAGAGAGCACGCAACCAAGAACATTTAACCAAGTATTTATGATGAAGGGGTATAGCAAAATAGTAGATGTCCATAGACATGCTGCACAAGGCTTTGCTCTAGTGCTGCAGCATTGTTTTATCCATACTACTAAATCATTCAATAGCCACCTATTTTGAGCTCTAATCACCAGCTGCAGAAATTTTGGCTATCACACCATTTCAGAAGCAGTAAGAATATAACATGATCCCAGGCAGCAAATATTCTAATCTCAAGAACCACCTGAAACCTTCTTGACCTACATACGCTCAAATGAGTCTGACTTGGATAAAAGTGAAGAATAACTAAAGCAATAATGCAAACTAGAAATTGCATCAGCAAGAGAATTACCATCAACTTGAATTGTTGCATCTTGTCCCATGTTTAAACAAAGTATTCGGTCAATATCTACAGAATACACCTCAACAGCCATTCATATTTTGTATCAAATGATCCTACTCTACAAGCAGGTATGAACAGTACAGTTTTACACATCAACAGCATTCATATTATTAGGTGTCGATAGATCAAGGGGTTTCAAAACTTCCAGTCAAGGTACTGTTGATACAAACAATGTCAAAAAAAGTCCGTAAGTGCATTTTTTCAACTAATAATTCTAGAACTATCCCACCACCACTGCACTAGCATCCATGTTATAAATGTCTAAAAATGTTGAGTGGCTATTGATGGCATACACAAAACTAGAAACAAAAAACAACAAAAAATTAAAGAAGAAAGTGAATAACAAACATTTTCGGTAGGTAAAGAACAACAGAAAATTAAAAAACAAGAAAAAATTATGGAATCTTGAGCCCAAATCCTTGGGCACCAGCAGAATGGATGCGACAGAGACTACATAGTCATAAATTAACTTACGATGAGACGTTGCGGTACAAATGATCATAAGATTTTCGTAGCTTTTCATATGAAGAGGCGTTTTCATCATTGAGCTCTCCTCTAGCACTGAGGATCTTAGCATTTTCATGCTCCATTTGATGAAGGGACTGTAAAAAATAAAGCAGGACAATTTGTAAAAAAAAAAAAAATGATGAAAAGCCATGTCATTTGGGTGACTTGAATAATATCGAGTCTTACAGCATGCTCAGACTGAAGTAGTTCAGCTGCAGCATCATAATATGTATGGAATGCCTTCCTGAAGAACTTCTTTTGATCTGCTGTGACGTTAAGGCCCTTGAAAAACTGCAGCACAGTGTCAGTAGACTAACTACAGAACAAAATGACACTCGAAAAGTAACCTTTAACACAAAAGAAAATGCCAAAAAATGAACACAAATAAGACAGGCAAGTTAACAATTATCACTGATATTAACCTCTGAGATAAGAACCAATTTAAATAATAATTACGAATAGTAAATATACTGTCACTTCTAATTTGACAGCAATAAAACAATTACAAAGATTGATGACAAACCAAAAACACCACTGGAATGGTGATACTGATAGAGTGATAAGAAGCACCAAGTTATGTAAAGGACGGGCGATAAGCATTACCTCTTCATGAATCTCTTGTCCAGAGAGTGGAAGTCCCAAGAAAATTCTTCCTTGTCGAGCAAAACTAGCAAGAAGGGTCAAATTCGTCTGAGTGGTATCCCTGTCCTTTAAATGTTCTAAGCTAGTGAGATCCTTAATGATATTCATGAAAATGCCACTGTCTTCTATAACTCCAACAAAGTAAAGTTCCGAAAGAAGTTTCAGTGCGCTGCGCTTTTTCATGGCCTTCAAGTTCCTGTCTGCATCTAAATCATCCCCAGACTTTCCAGGAAAGAATACCTTCAAGAGCCCTTGAATCAGGCTTGGTGAGAAATCTTTGTACCTTTGATGAAGCAAAGAGCAGATCTTTGAAAAATAGACACGGGTCAGATCGAGTGCAGAAGAACAGGTAAAACACGTAATTTATTGCTAAGCATCAGTGCAATGAGATCAGAAAAACAGGAAATAATTTTAATAAAGTTTTCCCACATGGATATACAGGGTTCAGACCTGCTCAAACAAGAAACCCACTATAATATGTAGGAATATAAAATTAAAAAAGCACCGAGATAATTAGTACAATAGTACCTGCACCGCTGCTTGTATGTCTGATGTTCTAAGCTTGGCATCACAAATAGCTGTAACAGCTTCGCTGACAAATTTGCTTAGGTTGACACTCCGTAACTCTTCCATCAGACCTTCACGCTGCTCTTCATTTATCTGCTTTAGCTTTTTTATAACTGCCGTATTACGTTTAATGCTAGAGTCCAATGTCCTAAGAAATCCTGAATCTAAAAGCATAATAATTTAAAAGCATTAGTGATGTCATGCATATCAGTAGTTTAAAAGCATAATAATTTAGAAGCGCTATAGATTCTCTCCAGCAGTTCTTGACTAAAAATCCAAAAACTCACTCCATCAAACAAAAACACCCAAGTTCTTGACTGCTTCAAAATCTCACTTAAGATCATGGTATTATCAGAAGTATTTATTGGCCATGTTTCTTCCATTCTTGCTGTGTTGTTATGCATGTATTACGTAAGATATTATCAAATGTTTTGCTTTTCCTCGATGATTTAAAACTGATTGATTCATTTCTTCCTTCGCACAAGCGCTTGGTTCACCCCCTGTTGTGTTGCATTTTGTGATCCTCCGCTTCAAAATGGAGACAGGGAGGAGAGGCAAAAGAGAGATTTTCGAGCCTGCACGCAGCAAACGGCTGAAAAGCTGTTGCACGCTAGCTTGTAGTTGAGGGGTATAGTAGGGGTGCTCCTTTCTAAAACTTATAGTTAATATAAGGTAAGCCTTTTAGAACCCTAGTTTTGGAGTTTTCCCCAACCTATACCAACCTAATAAAAAGGGGCTTACATTTTCCAGCTGCATCGCACTGCCGCATAAACAATGGATCTGTTGGGCTAGATAAGCCACCTTCTTTGGAAAGGAATAGTGAAAAGCCATGCCACTTGGGTGGGGTTGCTTATTTCCTTTTAGTAAGGCCAGTGAGGGCGGCAGTTTGATGTTCTTCTTGAAGAGTCTTTGCGACATTTCATTAATGCCAACCAGGTGCAACTACTTGATGTAGCAAAATTATGCTCCTAGGAGAGCTCTTCAACTAACAAAAGTCCCTTTGAGCTTGTTATAGGTCAACTTGTTACCAAATACCGTTGACAAGTATGAAAGAAATAGTCCTCAGGCCTTCAATTTTACCAAGGAGTGGAGACAAAATGCAAACATTGCTCGAGCTTATCTTGAGAAAGCCTCAAAGCACATAAAGAAGTGGGTAGGCATGGCCTCCAGAATTTAAGGTTGGCGACATGGTATTGGTGAAGCTATCTCCAAAATAACTCAGATTCCTTGAAAATCAAGACAAAAGACTTGTCCACAAGTATGAAGGGCCAGTTCCAATCATAGAGTAGGCAAAGCTTCATACAAGATTGATCCACCAGATTGGTGGAAAGTCCACCCAGTGTTTCATGTCAGTTTTCTCAAACCATATCATGTTGATTTAGAAGATGCAGAGCGCAATCGACCAGCCATCAACAGCAAGCGACAACCAAGCAAAGAAGCAGAAGAGAGACTAGGGGAGAGAGTCATCACAGTGTCACAGAGGCCACGCCGCAAGTTTCTAGTCAAGTGGAGGAATCCTGGAAACGAGGACATCAACCATTTGAGTGGGGGAGAGTGTCATATGCCAATTCTTTTACATGTAGTATAGTTGTGGGGAGCATGGGAGTGGAAATATTGTACTTGACAAATGCATTTATTTTGTAATTTCAAGGAAGAGTAACGACTAGTGAGTTGGAAGACTTTTGTACTAGTTCAGTTCTTCTTATTCAACAAAGTACTCGTACTCATTTGGTAGAGTTGTTGACCATAGATAAGGAATGGTACGTACGCATGTATAACATCATATCATGCTACCTTTTCCTTTCTCATTACCAAAGCAAACATCTTTGCCCACTTACTGGCCTCATTCGTAGGCCTAGCCCAATACCCCACCCGACTGATTTGTCTCAGAGGGTACTGTTTCAAGTTGTAAAACCACTCCGTTACCAAAGGGAAAAGATGAAAGCACATCCATACGAGGAGGTTCATAACGCCAGTGAGGGTGAGTGAAAGGACTCAAGCAAGACCCATACCATCCGGTCATGTCTCTTGGTCCAAGGGGGGCCTAGAAAAGGGGGATAAAAGAAGCACTGCGAGAGGGAAGGGAATGATGTGTCTGGTGGACAAGTACCTTAAGTGACATAATCCTAATAAATAAAGGAAATTGTTTTGTGTCCATATAAGGAAGAAGGCTTGTCTCAAAGAAAATTTGGATTCTAGGTCCAGATGTGGTAGAAAGAAGGGCTTAAGATATATAAGGAATAGTAAGAGTTAATAGACTGTCTCACTAATAATCTTCCTTATCATACTAGTGTACACAACTAGAAAAAGGGCAACAACTCTTGAGTGAAAAGCAATATCTCAGCATCTATGATTCGTACTTTGTATTCAACCTCGATGAAACAATACATCAATGAGAAGTTCGTTCGATAAATTTAGTCAATTACTTTTCTATTTTTTTATAGGAAAACATTAGAGCCACAAACAAATCCTACAAATAAATCCCACATAATACGTGTCATGTTTTAATTTGATCCTCTTTCCAACTCTCTCTTTCTTCCCCCTCTCTCCCCTCTCTCTCTCTCCTTTGACAGTTTCTTTTATTTTTATTTTCTTCTTCCCCTGCTCTCCCTCTTCCCCTCCTGTGGAATTGGCCCATCCAAATTATCTGTTGAAGCATCTAGAAACTCCATTCTCTCACTACAGGTTTGTCAAGTCAGGTTTCTCCCCAACAAACCCATTACGAGATATGTTAAATAAAGAAATATTTTTTGATCAGAGAATGCCAAATGGTGCCAACCCAAAAAACATTGCAACCAAGATCCAATACTGTCAAGTTTTGGCATGTCTTAAACGGCAAAATTTGATCTTCGGCATTACTCGAAAACACAATGCATCTTAAAATCATGTATCTCCCCAAGAAAATCATTCCTCGACAAATCTAGAAATCGAATGCCTAGTAGATCACCAAAAAACTCCGGTATTGACCAAGATAATGCTTTGGAACTAAAATTGATCTTCCAGACGTTCTTGAGGGAGGTAGCTGACTAAACATTGTTGAAGAAATTTGGTGAGGGACGTTCAGTTGGCCAAGAAAGAAAACATTGAGATGGGATGAAAACAAATCCTAGATGCAAAGGTGGGGGCCATAGAAATTAAGGACTTTCGGCCTATTAGCCTTGTGAGCGGGTATATAAGATTATCGCAAAGGTGCTTGCTAATAGGTTAAGCGAGGTTATGGGAAAGATTATCACGAAGCCACAGAATGTTTTTGTCAAAGGAAGACAAATCCTAGATGCAGTGCTTATTGCTAATGAGTGCATTGAAATTAAACTGAAAGTAGGCAATTCTAGGATTCTTTGTAAAATGGATATGGAAAAGGCCTATAATCATGTTAACTGGGATTTTTTCATGCATTTGCTTGGTAGGTGTGGATTTGGAAAGAAGTGGAGGTCTTGGATAAGATGGTGTATATCTACAGTGAGATTATCGGTGTTAATTAATGGAAGCCCCGAAGGTTTCTTTTCGAGTTCTCGTGGATTGAGACAAGGTGATCCGTTATCTCCATTACTATTTGTGATTGTTATGGAAGCACTAAGCAGGATGGTTGTGGCCTTGGTGGATAATGGTTTGGTAAGAGGGTTTCCAATCGGATCTTTTGCACGAGGCTTTACTAATATATCTCATTTGTTGTTTGCAGATGACACGTTGGTGCTGTGTGAGGCTAACCGTGATCAGGTGTGAGTTCTGAAGGCTTTGTTCCTTTGTTTTGAAGCAGTGTCAAGATTGAAGGTGAATTATGGTGAGTCAGAGTTGGTGCTGATTGGTGAGGTCCATCATGTGTGAGAGATGGCCGAACATCTTGGTTGCAAAATTTCTTCTCTACCCATCACCTATTTGGGACTTCCATTGGGGTCAGCTTCAAGGGCGGCGGCGATCTGGGATACGGTGATTGAAAGAACAGAGAGGAAACTAGTAGGGTGGAAGAGGATGTATCTGTCCAAAGGGGGTCATGTTACTTTGATCAAAAGTACCCTCTCCAATATTCCCACGTCCTTCTTATCACTTTATCCCATTCCAACTAGTGTAGCTAGGCGTTTGGACAAGCTACAGCGAGACTTCTTGTGGGGTGGCTTGGGTGAGCAGTTCAAGTATCATTTGGTAAAGTGGGATACAGTTTGTCGACCCATTTCAAATGGTGGGTTAGGTATCCGGAATTTAAGGATGTTCAATCAAGCATTGCTTGGCAAGTGGTTGTGTAGGTATCACAAAAAACCAGAGGCCCTTTGGAAAGCAGTGATTGAGTATAAATACGGGGGTGATTGGGGAGGGTGGAGCACTCCAGAAGTTAGAGGGGCAAGTGGGACAGGTATATGGAAAAACATAAGAAGTGCGTGGGGGATTTTTCATCGTTACACTAGGCTCCGTCTGGGCGCCGATACTAGAATTCGATTCTGGAAGGATATTTGGTGTGGAGAGAGGGCTCTATGTGATATGTTTCCTTCCTTTTTTCAGATCACAAATGACAAAGATATCATGGTGGTGGAAGTCATTGGTGTAGCTGGGGGACAAATACATTGGAACATAACCTTCAACCGGGTGGTGCAGGATTGGGAATTAACCAGTTTTGGAGAGTTTTATAGCCTCCTATACTCACAAAAACCAAACTTGCAGTCGGAAAATAGCCTGTGGTGGATCCAACTGTGAGAGGAGTTTTCACAGTTCGTTCCTTCTATGAGTTTCTTGCTAAAGGACCTAATACCCAGTTTCCTTGGAGATAGCTTTGGCGTCACAAGGCACCTCCGAAAGCAACGTTTTTTGTGTGGATAGCCTCCCTAGGCAAAATTCTCACTACAGACAACTTGAGAAGAAAAAAGGTTATTATATTAGATTGGTGTTGCATGTGCAGAAGTGGAGGTGAGTCGGTGAATCATCTCCTTTTTCACTGTCAGACGGCCAAGTTTCTTTGGGACGAGGTGTTTAGCAGACTGAATTTAGCATGAGTCATGCCAGATGATGTGTTGGATTTCTATCTGGGGAGTTCGTCAGATCAAAGCTGTCTGGAAGATGATACCCATATGTAATATGTGGTGTTTATGGCAAGAACGCAACGATCAGACATTTGAAGACAAAGAAATATCTCAAGAAGAGCTATTAGCTTTTTTTCTTAGAACTTTATGTACATGGACCATGGCAGTGGATTTTAATGGCATGGATCTTCATGAGTTTCTTGTTTCTAATATGCCTAACTGATAGGCCATACACCCTTTGTAATTGGCTTTGCCACCCTTTTGATTTATAATACATTTTTACTTAAAAAAAAAAAAAACAAGAAGAGGAGAGAGGTGACTGTTCATATTCTGAAAAACAAAAAAAAAAAACTGACGTGGCACTTGTGCCACATAAGTATGTGGAATTTTTTTGTGGGATCATTGTGTGTCTGTAGCAGCCCCTTTTTTTATATTTATAGGTAAAGTAAACAGACCAAAACGAATCTTTCTTGAAAAATAAAAATGGAATCAAAAAAGTCCTTTGTTAGAAGGAATCCAAAAGAATGCGGGCTGTAATCTACACATTGATTCTTTTTTTCGCGATTTTTGATAACCTGTATGCATCAAAAGGTGCGCGTATGGTTCCTAAAGATACAATTTTATCCTAATCAACCGACTTTATCGAGAAAGATTACTTTTTTTAGGCCAAGAGGTTGATAGCGAGATCTCGAATCAACTTATTGGTCTTATGGTATATCTTAGTATAGAGGATGATACCAAAGATTTGTATTTGTTTATAAACTCTCCCGGAGGGTGGGTAATACCCGGAGTAGCTATTTATGATACTATGCAATTTGTAGGACCAGATGTACAGACAATATGCATGGGATTAGCCGCTTCAATGGGATCTTTTATTCTGGTCGGAGGAGAAATTACCAAACGTCTAGCATTTCCTCATGCTCGGCGCCAATGAGTTTTGTATTTGAGAGAAAAAAGAAGACTATGGTGAAGAGTTGTTGCCCATTTTCTAGTTGTGTATTTATTACTTAAATAATCATTGCCTACAAGGAAACAAGCCATTGGCTGCAAGTGGATTTACAAGATCAAGCATAAAGCAGATGGCTCGGTAGAGAGATACAAAGCCAGATTAGTACTAAAGGATTCCTTCAAGAATATTGAGTTGGACCCCTTTAAAGATGGGGAAAACATTTGCCACAAGTTGCTAAAATGACCACGAGAAATCAAACAAGGCCCGTCCCAACAATGGGGTGGGGAAAGAAAAAGTGGGATGTGAGTTCCTTTCATTCGCTTTATTTTTTGTTTAGGAAAGATCTTTCGGGTGCTGAAAATGGCAAATATAGTGATAGTGAAAGGGGAAATCAAAGGGAAATTTCGTTTTTTGATATGTTCTACCTTTGTATCAGCTTACTTTTGAGATTGAGAACGTGTTTAGAGCATTTAGGGAAAAATATCCAAGAAGAGGAAGTGCTAAAATCGGGTAATCTTGTTAGGCAGCACTACGAGCTTTAAAGGAGAAAACACATACAATCCCGCTTAAACATCTATACAAAAAGAAAATAAATAATTTGCATGGTGAACTTCGAAATTCTTTCAAAATCTACTAACCAGGCCTTTCAGGATTCAAATTGCTTTGACGAAGAGCAATTTTTGCCTCCATTGATTTCTTAATTTCCTCAAGATGGGCAACAGCTTCCTGCAACCAAAAGGAAAATCTTATCCTTGAGAATTCATGTTTATTAGAAGTGGACAATAGAGTGGTTGTACCAGAAATGCCTATCCAATGTGTACAAAGGAAATGAAAATAAGCATGCACCAGATTTTTGTGACTCTGACAGTAATCTGACATTGGAAGAGTAGAAACTGACTCAGAAAAACTAGAATGAAGTTCATCATGCGCACCAGGTTTTTGTGACTGACAGGTGAATGCTTGGTCTATGGAGACTTCGCTATTTCAAATTAATTTTGTGCCTAGATAGCCAAGCCAATGAATTGCTTTCAGTAACATATACACCAATCTCACCTCATCATCTTGCTTACTGTGATTTTCAGCTCCAGCACGGCATTCATCCTCATGGTGATCCATCTTCTTATTGGTATCAATGACTATATCCCTAAAAAACAAGGAATCAAAAAATTAAGCAGCATAGCTTCAGGATAACCACAAGATAAAAACCAAGTAATACTGTGCCACAAAATTACATAATCATTACTTAAAAAAAAAAAAAGCAAACAAACAAACAAATTACATAATAAAAAAAAGTACCAACTGCGCATAGTAATCTCACATCAAAATATTCTCTTTAAGCAGTTCCATCTACCAGACCATGACCACATAATAAACCAATAATCGATAAATAAAAAGAGTTTCACAGCCGCATATTTGAACTTAATAATGCACACAAGACATTAACATCAAGGAACAAAGAATAAAATATAAAAACTATCGGAATACGTAGAATAACCGTACGAGAAATTGAAGTCTTAAAAAAAACACGAAAGAGAAAGAGTTTTATCCCTTTAAGATAAGGCTGGTTGAGCTCATTTTTCATTATTATATACCTTTAGGAAAAAAGTTCTATAATTCAGAACATAATGCGTAGCATTGTTATTTCAACATGAATCGCATGATGCACGGTTAAATTAGAACCAATTCGACCAAACAAAAGATTATTCATCAAATTTGACTCATGGTTACGAAATTCCCGATACTGTAATCGAGCATGAACACGATTGTAATGGCATTAACTTAGTAAGAAACTACAAAATTACATCAATTTGACATAAATAAGAAGAAGAACAAGAAGAAACCTATGTACGGGTATGACATTCGCAACCGGATCTGGCCCGAATATAATGAGAATAGGCGTATGTGTGAGCGCCCGTGTCGTTCTGCGTGCCTATGCTCGCAGGTGGTGAAGTTAGGGTTTTAACTGATGCGGGATTTCAAAGAAGTAGCGCACGATGGGTAACGAAGGCACTACACAGTGAATTAACACAGCAGAGAGAGAGAGAGAATGAGTCGATGACCGAGCCCAAGAGTTGAGATTGTGTTGGGACGAAATAGAATTGTGGAACCCAAATCAAAGCTCGAGTCGCAAAACGGTTGGGGCACTGGTTAATAAGCCCAGAAGAATGGAGATTGGGCTAGGTACATACTTCTGTATAAAAAGATTCAAGGGCTCGTATTTCTATTAGATCAGAATCCACCGGACCACCACAAATAGTGAAATGTCATGTAGAATATTAAAAGTTTGATCCAATTACAAAAAAAATAATGAAACTTTTACATCTTCTTTATTGTTGTATATATATATATATTTTTTTTTTTTTGCTCTTTAATCCTGAATTACAAATCTCAGAACATGATGTTGTTGCATAATCTAGAAAAAATAAATTCAATTAACTGACGCAATATGTAATTTAATTACGAATAAGTTTAATTTTATAAAACTTGACATTCTTTTATTCTTTGAGTCGATTTTTATAAAATTAAATTTATTTTAAATTAATTTACATAATTACTTTGATTGATTAAATTTGATTTTTTCTAAACTGTGCAAGAAGGTCATAAACTGATATTTTTAATTCATATTCAAACTGCAAAAAATAATAATAATAATAATAATAATAATTTGGTAGTAAATATATAATTAAATATTTAAAATATATACAGTAAGCCACACTAAGTTATAACGTAGTTTTTTAAGCGCCGGCTCAAGGATAAGGCCGATGTAATCCCATCCTATACAAGAATAAGATCCCTAAATACAAAAAGTGCAATGTTTTATTTTTTATTTTTTATTTTTAGAAAAAAGCATAAAAACAATTGCATTAACAAAACATTTAAGTAAAATCTCATTTTTAAGTATTTTCTCGTGTGTGGACCCGTGATACTAAATTCTATATTCGATATAATGAACAATTGAATAACTTTTTGAGATTTTGCTAAGTTGAGGTATAGAATTTACAATGAATCTCATTTTAAATTATTGTATTAGATATAATTGTATTAGATCATCTTTGAGTTTCTTATAATTTTTTCTATAGACTTGATATGTCTAAAAAATCTGTTTAGATATTAAGTTGTTTATTTTTCTTCCGATGAATTTGTAATCAGATGATATTTATCTCTTCATATTCTTTGATGTTAAATTTAATTTTGTCTTTAGAATTTTTATAGTTCTTATTATTATTAGCATAGTTCAATATTTAAGCAAAAAGTCCAAAATAATAGTCAATATAGTACAATTTCTAGTGTACGTTATCTATTGTGAGAACACGACTGAATTTTCAGAGAGCTCGAACGAATGCTCTTGGAGCTCGCTCTCTCTATTGCTTTGAGAGAAAACCGGACAATGAACTAGGGGATGTGAGCGGCACCTCCATCCCCCCCTCCCTCTGCCCTTTCTTCCCTCCACCTCATCTTTGTCTCTTTCTCCGCCCCCTTCCTCTCTTTTCTTCACCTCCCTCTTCGTTATGTTTCTCCCCCGTCCTTTCTTTCCCTGTCTCTCTTTTTTTTCTTTCCTTTAGTTTTCTCGTGTCCCCCTTCCCATCGTCTCCTCTGCTTCTTCTCCCTCCGCTGTTGGTATGTTGGTTTTCTTTTGTTTGCAGGTATCGCAGTGGATAACAAGTTTTGAGATGTTTTTTAGGCCAACAGAGGCAGAGCTTATCGCTTCGCTTGGTCTACACACGCCTCACAGTAAAGACCCTTAGCCGCCGATCCTCTTGTCTGCCGAAGTTCTCACCCGGGAGAGACGGTGTTTCACCGCACGCGCAGGCAGCCAATCTTGCGCGACTCAGCTTAATGTCGCACATGGAAGAGTTTACGTCAGCCACACGCGGTGGTGCTAGACTTAGGGACCCCAGTAGTGCACGGATCGGGTCGGCTGGACTTCTCTAGGTGGCGCGTGTCTGCCACGCACCTCCAGCCGCCGTGGCGCAGTGTCTGCTTTTATCGAGTCATTTTTATGTTTTTGGGCTTCGATTTTGTGTTTACATTGCTTTTTTTTTTTTTTTATGTTTGGCTAGTTTATTTGTAGAATAATCAGAGATAGGTATATCCTTTTTTGTGCCCCGTTTCTCCTTTGGAGAATGAGATCTGATTTTCCTCCTATTCTTTCGGAGTATGGAGGTAGTGATCTCCTCCTCTCTTCGAAGATGGAGGATTAGTTACCCTTACATCCTTTCAGTCATACCATACTTAGTGTTAGTTGCTGAGAGACTAGAAATTAAGACAAAATCCGTCATTTGGTGTGTAGGGACACTATAGATATGTGTCTAGTTAAACTTATAACACGAATTTATTCTATTTATTAATCTTGATTGTAAACTTTGCATTATGAAATAAAATATTATCCCCCTTAAAAGAAGAAAAAAATAGTACAATTTCTATCGAGGTGATTCTGCCATTCTAAGACCAACCTGACTAAATGGACAAACTCCAACCGTATTGAAACCAAATGACCAAAAATATCGCATTCACAACATACTCTACACCATCAAATTTGAATAAGTAAACGATTATCATTGCCTGGTTGCAAATTGATACAACAAACATAACATCAAAGTATGGGCTATATTTAGAACATCGCAAAAAAAAAAAAAAAAAACTCTATTATTATAAAATCTCTCTCCAGCACTTTTGAATTATTTATTCGTCAAAAAAAATTATTAAAACATTCATCGAAACAATCTTAAGATGGCAGCTTTGATCAAGAAACTCTCAATTGGGTTCCTTGTTATGTTGCTGGTGACTTTAATTGCAAAATGTGGCTTCGCAGATTCAGACGAGGCTTTAGATGTTGGAAGTATTTTTGAGGCTGAGCTTCGAGGGACAGAATTTGAAGATTTTAAGGTTGGAATGCCACTTTATAGGGTTAAAGGCAAGCCTGGCATATTAATACCCGCCTCTAAGCTTGAATCATCATCGGATGACATTGATTCGCCATGAAATTGTACATACATAGTATGAGTCATGGTGCATTTCTATCTAACCATGTAAGCCGTGTTTCTAATATTTGAAATGAGTTTGAGAGTTGTAGACATTTTGAAAAATTATAATGGCAATATATAATTGGTATTGATTTTGCTTATGATTGATGCTTTTTGTCGTATAAAGGTTGTGGAAAAACATGAAATGAAAATACATCACGCAGGGACAATATTCTGCTTCTGGAAAGCAATGTTATCCTTAATCTAACGCGTTTGGAAAGCAAAATGTCAGATTTCGAATCGCAGGGAAAGGTTAGATCGAATTGCAGCAAAATTGTGATTGAATTTCCATGAAATATATAGAGTTGTCGGTAAGAAAACTCCCCCCCAAAAAAAAACACGCGAGGAATTAGTTCACTCAGGATCAGCTCAAAATTCTTGCGCAAGAACTACTTCTGCCGGTGTATGAAAGATTTGTTCTTTCGATTCTATTGGTCACTGAACATGCACCGAAGGACACCAAATTCCACAAAAGTCTAAGATAACATAAAGCCATCTTGGTTTTACGTGAGGTCGATGTTCAAGAGCAATACTAGTCTTTCTGTGACCTCCAACTAATCTCCGAAATTGACGTGTTTTATCACTTAATCACAAGGTATAGAAAAGAAAAAAAAAAAATCTCGGTAGAATTGCTCGGACCCAATATGGGACCCCAAGCATTTCTCTTTTATATTAATGCCTAACTGCTCCCCGTTCTGTCCACAATTCTCTACATGAATTGGCACGAAGATTAGTGTTCTTTCTTGGCAACTCAGAGAAGTGTTGGCTGGAACTTGTGCGACGAGGGAATGGGTTGTCAATGTATTGGTATCACGACAACTGTCCTCTAGAACAAGACACAAGGGAACAAGACCCTTTAAATTAGCAGAATCGCATCTCAAATCAGATGGGTCCGAGTCCTGGGGTTTCTAGAAGGGTGGCACCTCAGGCCGGATGGCTGTGAAATCATCTTTCACACCGGCTAATAAACAAATACCACATAGGTATTTCAAAAAGTGTGAAGCTACACCCGCATATACTCAAAATCTCTCCCTCACCTTTTTTCTCTTTCTTTCTCTCTCCATCTGCACACTGAAGCCCTGTATTTTTACATCTATTCTCGCAAACTGTCATTTGGCCATGAAAGTTCATGTGAACGGCAACGAAAGTGGGAATTCAACTAGGAGTAGGTTTGATTTGCAGAATAATTTTCACTTTAATCTTTTATCCACTACTCATCAAGAGCGGCCAAAGAGGTTGATTGAGGTCCCGCTTGGATTCGGAGATGAGATGGGTTGAGATGAATTTAGTTTATTTTTTAATATTATTATTATTTTGGGATTTGAAAAATGTGTATTGGGATTTGAAAAAAATGTATTGAGAATTGAAAAATGTGTATTTGGAATTGAAAAATGTGTATAGGAATTTGTGTTTTATATAAAAAATTATAAAAATATAATGATGAAATGAAGATGAGTTGAGATGAGTTGAACTCACATTCGAATACAAATAGGACCTGAATTTCGATGAGCAACTTTATTCTTTTTTTCCTGTGAATGTTGATTTCATGTTTGTGGTTTGTGTGGATTATTTTCACAACTATTTAGTGCTAGCTAGCTGTTCAATAATTTTGACTTTAACCTGTAGAGGTGGTGGGATTAATGGTGATTCTTTGGTAATTGTATTGAAATCTCAAAATTTTTTTATTTTTTTTGGTTCATATGAATATGTATTATTTTGTTTTGCTGAGAGGATTTGTTTAATTTGGGGGTTACTGATTTTTCACAATGGTATCTCTGACCAATTGCGTCCTTTTATAAGGAGAGAGAGAGAGAGATTGATATGGAGAAATTTATAGGACTTCAGCGACACTGCTGCAAATGAGGGAGGGAAGAGCAGGGAAGGAAGAAGAGAAATTTTAGAGTGCATGCGGCTTCAGCTTTTCTCCTTTTAGAACTCCTACGTGGCTTTTGTTTATTGGCAGGTGTAAAAAGTTATTTTACACTCATTCTGTTTAAAGCTTTTCCCTTTCTAGAAATGTTAAATGAGGAGGCATCATTCAGACTTAGGCTGCATAGACAATCAACATCTAGGGGTCCATATAATGAATGCTAACCATTTCTGGGGCTTGGAAGTTGGAGGATAAGACAATCAACATCTAGGGTTCCATATAACGAATGCTAACCATTTCTGGGGCTTGGAGGATAAGACTTTTTAGGTGCTGTTACTATTACTATTGTAAGCCCAAATTTTACTTCATTCATTCATATACCATAAAAGATTTTTTCAATAAATTAGGCAAGTCCGTTTAAAAAAGGAAAAGCTCAGAATTTGTTTGTTTATGAGGAGAACGGAATCGCAGTGAGAGTCAGGGGTGGTTGGTCCAATTTGTCTCTATTTGAAGTTGGAATTTTCTTCGATCTCACACGTCGGTAATAGATGGCTAAGATCCTCGAGCCTTTGTTTACAGCTCATGCAAGTCTTTTCGAAACTTTTTTTTTTTTTTTTTTATACTCGACTACGATTTGGGATGTTAAGTAGACTGTGCTAAATGGTTATCCCATATCTGTCAAGGGACTAATAGCATTCACATTCTTTATTTGCTAAGGCTCAGTGGATCTGCAGATGGAGTGGTTGGGCTTAGTTTATGCACGAATCCGGTAATTCTAATGAAAGGGATGCCTTTTTTACTCTCATGTGGAATCCACGAAGCAGCAGACCTTGTCTTTTAGATACATCTTTATAAACATTCCTCTTTTATGTGCTTTGTAGCCTGTAGGTTAATGATTAAGCGAATCCCCTGCTTTTGATGCAAGGGGGTGACGCTCAGGCCTTGACTCAATCAATTTTTACCAAAATGAAAACGACCCCCTTCGTTGCATGGTCCGTGCCCTATAAGTGAGTGCCTTCTTTCGTAAACAGAAATTGCCTTTTTGAGTTTTGGGTGGGGTAGTAATTGTAACCCTTTAATTATACGATGTTTCCTGAATAGTATAAATTAATGTGAATGGTATATACATGCTGAATGTAGATTTTATTTTTTATTTTTTAAATTGGAAAATAATACAAAGAAGGAACCGGAATAGAATAGAAATTCAAGGGATCAAAAAAGAGAAACCCAAAATAATTGTGTCGTTGGATCAGGATGCAACCCATTCTGGATCCGTTGTGTTCATAAAAAACGGCACAGTTCTATTGGTGCTGTTGCTGAAAGAAAAAAAAAAAGGATTTGTTGGTGATTTTTGACGCTATAAATGTTGGCATGAAATGACGTTCTTGTTTTTGCTTTGTTTTTATTTTAATCAAAACTATTGACATCCATAAGAATTCCAAATGTCTGAAGTAATAAACAAATAATAATAAAAAAAAAAAATGAAAGAATGAAAGAACAGCTGTATGATGGATTAGTCACTTCAATCCACATTAGATTTTCCTTTGTAACTTCAGTTGCTATTTTTTATTTTAATCAAAACTATTGACATCCATAAGAATTCCAAATGTCTGAAGTAATAAACAAATAATAATAAAAAAAAAAAGAATGAAAGAATGAAAGAACAGCTGTATGATGGATTAGTCACTTCAATCCACATTAGATTTTCCTTTGTAACTTCAGTTGCTATTTTTTATTTTAATCAAAACTATTGACATCCATAAGAATTCCAAATGTCTGAAGTAATAAACAAATAATAATAAAAAAAAAGAATGAAAGAATGAAAGAACAGCTGTATGATGGATTAGTCACTTCAATCCACATTAGATTTTCCTTTGTAACTTCAGTTGCTATTGTGTGTTCACACTGTGAGCCGCTCGTCAACTCGTTGCCACGATCTGAAAACTTTTGACTCGCGAACTCCCACAGGCCTTCGGATTATGCATATAAAATACCCCACCACAGACACTTCCCCCACCAATTTCTTTCTAACTGATCTTGAAAATTTTCGTTTCATTTCCTTTCTCTCCTTTTTGTCAGAATCAAAGTCTGCACTCCTCTGTTTTTCTTTTCAATGGAAAGTGGAGAGAAGAATACCGCAGAGAAATCACAAGTAAGAATCCCTCCAAAGAGAGGTCAGGTTAAGGTTCGGATGGGCAAAATCTTGGTGAAGGGAGTGAAGACTGCGGCATCAATGGCTGCAAAAAAAGTAGGCTGCGGCGAAAGCTCGGCATCGACTGCGCCACTGCCGAGCTCCCACACTTCAAAACAGGATTCAGATACCTGACCCAGATGGCAGCTTCATCTATTGGCATGTCGTTTTGCAGAATTTCCTTTATTATGTTTCGATACGTTCACCCTCTTCCTCTCCCCTGGTATTAGTCTAGAGTAAAGTGATTTGTTTGCTTTCTTAGGAATGTGTTTGGCAGTTGAAGTTTAACGTATGATGGTGTTTATTAGATGAGATATGACAGGGCCTTCAAGAGAAGGGGGGTACTACTTTTATTACGTACGAGCCATGTCATGTGATTTTTATAAATTACACAGGTTGTATTGCTGGGTTTCTTTGCACATGTAAATTAAAAACATCTTGCAACTACAGTTCTCCATTTTTAGAGGTTCTAGAACATGGGCTGCGTTAGGGGTAGTTGGGGTTAGACAGCTGTTGCAGAGCCCCTGCTTTTCCTTGTAAAGTCCAATGTAGTTGCAACTGATTATAATAAGAAAATAACCATCTATTGTTATCTTCGACTTGGAGTTCAAAATTACTCTTTTCCTAGTTTTGTCTTTTTATTCTGGTTTTGGGTGTTGATGATGTGCATGTATGAGAGAGAGAGAGAGAGAGAGAGAGAGAGATTCCAATGCAGATCCTGGTAAGATTCTGTTTCGTCACTAGATATGCTAACTGGGAGTTAAAGCACTTTTAATATTTGTGTTTTTGCTTGCCAACATTGGAGACTCGTCGTCGGTGAATGGATTCCTTTGTTAAGATGACCAGAGAACGTAGTAGAATCAGCAAATATAGGATCTCCTTAACAGTATTTTAAACCCAATTAACAAGTTGTTGTCAAAAACAACATTAGTGACTTTGAAGTTAGAGGGAAGAAGCAGATTAAGAACAAAACCGCCTTAAATTTGTCATGCAGTTGTACCGAATGCTCCCTAATGCTACGAATAATGGACATTTTTAGGTTTACAAAAAAAAAAAAAGCTATGCCTTTCAGGATCAACAAGCCTGGTTTCCATAATAAATTTAAAAGGACCACGTGTCAACTTTACTGAAAACCTAAAAAATGAGAGAGGGTCTTGGTTTTAGAAAGAGGAAAATGCCATCTCGGATTTGTCTGATGGCAGCCTTTTTTATTAGAGAAATCCTGGGACAGACGGTCTCCCTCCACACAGAGCAGCCCCCGCTGTCCCTGGTGGCTATGGGCGACACCGCCTCCGCCATTGGGACCGGCGGACTCAGGCGACCTCACCCGTACGAGTCTGAAACGGGTTTAAGACTGCCGGGGCACACCGAAGCTCGACGGAGCTCGCCATCACGGGTCCGAAACCGGTTTAAGGCTGCCGGGGGCACACCGGAGCTCGCCAGAGCTCGCCGTCGTAGGGATGAGGTCGTCTGAGTCTGCCGGTCCCGATGGCGTGGGCGGTGTCGCCCACCGCCACCGGCGGCGGCTTCGTTCGCTCCATGGTCGAATTCCCTTAAATTCATCTTCATTTTATTTTTTTATTGTGTTTTTTATTATATTTTTATTTTTTTATTGTGTTTTTTATTATGTTTTGTTCATTTTATTTTTTATTGTATTTTTAATCTTCATTTTTTTATTTAATCATATTTTTTATTTTATTTTAATGTGTTTTTCATCATAAAGTAGTTGGGCTGCTTTAGACGCTGGGGACAGCCGGAGACAGCCGGACCGATCCCCAACATCTCCCTTTTTATTAAATTAAAGAGGAAATGGTCCACCACATGGCACATACGATATTCATTCCTATTTTCTGACTATTATAAGCTTTGCTTTCACACGCACACACTATGTAACTTCGTGAAAAATGTGGCTCATCACTCGTCTCGCATGGTTCAGTCTGGAGGCACACCCAAATCCTCCGTTTTTTAACGTTGAAATTTTATAGTTTGGTTTGTTTTCACAAAATATTTTATTTTATATCATCTAATTATAATAATTTGTTTAATTAATCAATAAAATGTTAAAAAAATCAACTTTTATATTTTAAAATAAAAATTATATATAATATTTTATTCAATTTTTAATTTTTAATTTATTTCATCTATATAACTAAACAAGGCCTAAATAATCCAAGACCTGCGAACAGACGTCGAGTATTGAATTCGCTATTGGGAATTTGGGAGGCATCCCTCTAAAATCCTACCATAATCACTTTGATCATTATTTTGTAACATACGTTGATTTCAACGTTGACGGATTTGAAGAAAAGAAGAGTTTAATCATTCAAATTTATATAAACTTAACCCACAAGAAAATTGTACTTTCTTAATTGGAAGCTGCTACTCGTCTATGTAAGGATCATCCTCTTTGCTTCCCGTTTTGTTTTGGTTTTTTTTTTAGTTTTTTTATTTTTTTTATATGATTTTTTTAACATTTTAAAATATTTTTTAAAAATATAAAAAAATTAGAATATTATTTTCAAACACTTATATAAAAATTATATAAAAAAAATTTTAAAAAAGGAAGCAAACGGGATGAAATCTAAAATGATAAATAGCATTTTCCTTCTTAATTTCTTTAGTGGACGACGGGCAACAAATGACGATTGTCCCAGCAAAAAAACTTTTTCTTTTTATTTTGTTCGATGGTTTTTCTATTTTCATAATTCCATGGTAGACAGAACTTATAATGGGGTCAAGACTCAAAACCATAGGAGATCCTTTATAATTGTCTGAAAAGAGAACACTTCTGAGAATTCAGTATTATGATGGTAATCATTAAAATGTAAAGAAAAGTCGAACGTCTTGTGTCCACAAGTTAGTTAATGGGATTTTTAATGAAATATTTAATTCCAATCAATCAGAGCTGTGTTTTCAATTTTACATAGAAAAGAAAGAGAAACTATTTACCAATTTCAGAGATCTCTTGTATATCTGCCGGCTGGCGGACAGGACAAAGACTATTCTCAGCCATGGCGATGAAGTAATCCAATTGTAATAAATATAAGAAAAATGTTAGGATTACTTTTAAATTTCTATTTTTGTTTCCTACCAACGTCAATATTCACGTTTCACATTTGGCATCTAGATTCCAAATAATCTCCCCCTCGGGTAAAAAATCTGAACGTATTTCTTTCATTTTTTAGAAGTGTAATCAGTCCGATTTAATCGGATTTTAGATAAAATTTAGAATTAAAAAAGTACTATTAATTTTCTATTTTTTAAAATCAATTACGCATCAGTTATTCTCCAAAATCGATAGCATCAGTTTTATCAATTTTGGTCCGATTTAATCTGATTTTAAATTAGTCTATATTAATTTATTAGACTATTAATATATATATATATATATTAGTATTATTTATAATGATTAAAAGAATTATATATTAATATTTGTTAATTTAATATTTTATAATTATATCATTGATTGTTATAACTAATATTATTAGTATTAGTTCAAAAAAGAATTGTATTAGTATTACTATATTATTATTTCATATGTAGTTATTTAGTATAATAATTTATATATAGACTTAAAGTATATTATTAATAGTAATATAGTATTATACTATTAGTATTAGGCCATAAAATATAAATTGTAACTAATTTATATTATATACTAATGTATAACATATTATATATAATTAAAAAAATATTTTATATTATATATCATATTAAAAATAGTTAATTTAATATATATATTATATTGAACCGATCCGATCCAGTTTTAAATTATATACTAAATAGTTTAGAATCGGAACTGAACCAGTATCTACCAATTTTGATATTATGAAAACCGATTCCGAACCGATACCTACCTAAAATTGAACCGATTCCATCGATTCGGTCCGATCTGGTCTACCAGTTCACCGATTTTTTCTTATGCCCCTACAACTTTCTTTGTTGACTCGATTGCCCCCAGCATCCATTTCTGGCAACTCGACCAATCTCTGGCGATGACCTCGAGTTCCCACGACGAAAATAACTCCAGCAAGCCAACCCAACCTCCAACGATGATCCCAAGCCGGAGCAGCACCCTAAACAATTCGAATTCACAGCATGAATCGCACGAGGTTGGGTTTCGTGCAGTGCACTTCTCGCACGACCCATTTCACGAATTCAGGCGAATCGCACGACCCATCCTCTGTTCGCATCGTTTCCCTTCGACCGACAACTCTCCCCTCCAACTTCCATCTCCGGCCGACTACAATACTTCCTCCAACTTCCCTTTCTGACTGGCTTCACGCACGCGCGCGCACACACACACACACATATATTCATGTAAATGTTCTTTTTTTTCCATTCCTTCGTGAAATGTTATTTTTGAACTATGCAAACAAAGGATCTTGAATTGCAACATTATTTCTTCTTCTTCCTTATTAAGTTGTTGGATTTGTTGGTTGTATTGTTCAAGTGACTGAGTGATTTATGTGGTGTTATGAAAATTGCATTCCACTTTTGTTAAGTACCAAGTGCTCGACAGAATGCCCAAATGATTTCTTTTGTACTGGGACAAATTTTATTCCTTTTCTACTACCATGTTCAATCTCATTATTTAATGATAGAAAATAAAATTGAGGCAGATGTCATGACCCTTATTTCATTCATTGTGATAACTTGGTTCTTGAACATTTCTCTGAATATTACGACAAAACAGGCTACTAATTGGAACATGGGCATGCTTTTTGTCATTTATCTGTCTAATTAAAAATCATAATTCTAAAAACAATGGAATTGGCTCGTTTAAGCACAAAAAAAACCTCTATGTTATGATTGCACTTGCCTTCAAATAGGTTTTATGATGATGGTTTCATTAAGTTTCCATACTGCCTTGAAAGGTAATTTGCAGATTACCTTGTACATAACTTGGGAGGTAGGATATATAAAATTAGAAATTGCAATAGGAATGTTCACTTTAAGTGATGTAGTTTGCATCGATTTATTTGTTGATCTTAAAATGCTTTACTTGTATGGTTAGTTTCAAATACTCATTGCCACTTGATCTATGTTTTAGCCAGTCTATTGATTTATATAGCAGTGTACCATCTCCAAGCATTGAGATTTTGGGCACTCCCACATTGTCAAGATTAGGCAGTTCATTTCTGTCCTCATCACTAACAAAAAGACACACTCCTAAAACGTTGCTAACTGTGATAAAACCTTTGTTAGATGAGCAACAACAGCAACAAAGACTTAGTCTGCATTCTCTGCTTCCACCTATTCAATCATGGATATTTGGATATAGAACTATTAGTTTTAGTAAAAATACTTCACGAGTTGTAAAAGATATTTATGGGTTCATTTTAATAGATGTAGGTTTGATTTTATATTAGTATCGATTTGATAGATGTGGATGTGCTTTTGTATTTGATAGCTTCTAATTGTGAAGTCCTATCAAGTTAATAGATGCAAGATGTCGGTTTGTAAAGATTATGAACTTGGAATGAGATGGTCATTTATTTTTCATCTCCTGGACATTTATTTGGTATATCTTTTCCATTTAGCAGATAAAAAATTTTCACGGAGTGCAATATGCTATGTGATTTAGTGCTAAAAAGCAAAAAGACCCCATGCTCCATCACAACAATATGACGCAACAAAAAATTTTCTATGCATCACACATGGAGTGAAACACAACCGAATGATGTTGAATAAATCAAATAAATCAAATATGGAGTGGGCGGTTGCTACTGAGTTGTTTGTTTGGTATTGATACAATGCTCTTGGTGTACCCTATTAAAAATGACATAAAAATAAAATTATAGAAATTAATTATAGAAACACCATTAAAATGTCATTGTTACTCAATTTGCTTAAATGGAGTATAGCAGCAGAGATGACACAAAGAAAGCTTTAATGATCTAAAACATAATTAATGATCTAAACATGTCATTGTAACCAAGATTACAAAATTATCTCATGGCGTTTCTCAATCACAAAAGAAAGTGGCCCCGCTTAGAACTAGCATGGTGTCTACCAAGCACTAAAGTCTTGATAAAGATCCGAACTGATTCCAAGATCAGTTTTGTCCTAATGAGATCCGTAGTGTGTTTAATATCAATTTTGTCGTGTAGGAGCATAAAAAATGTTAAAAGTGGCATCGCAATTCATTAAAAATGTTAAAAGTGACATTAGCTTTGTTTTACATTACCTGTGAGTGGTGATAAGCAATCGAAGGAGTTCCAAAAAAATTTGGTGCATATGAGTTAGGACACGAAGAGCGTGCCTGCACAAAATACCCCTAAACTCAAATAACCTATAACTGCATTTCACATTAAAAGGATCACTATCAACTTCAACACTAAATGTTAGACGTTTTAATAAATCATCACCCACTTAAACCTCATCAATAACAACGAATGTATATCTACCACCCTCATACCCCATTTCCTTAGCAGCTAAATATATAAATCCTCTCAATTCTTGTATTTTTTTGAATTTAGTAAAAATATATGCAATTTGAAATTGTTTCTCAAGAGGATAGTGAGTGATGCAAGGAACATTCGTGTTAAATGACTTGAAATTGGCAATTGCTTCATTCTCAACCTTCCTCCTAATGGCTGAATCATACTAGTCAACAAATTGCTTTAGAGTAGTTCTTAAGTGCACGTAGTCGTCAAAAAATGCATTCATTTCTTCACTACGCTGTGTAGTTGACATTTCTGCCCAAAATGTGTCTCTAACATACACCAGCACCCAAAAATGGCGATCGCTATACAATGATTCCAACCATCCCATATTGACAATGTGATCCATTATATGTCATGAGCAGAATTGATGCTTAGAAGTTGGAAATACCCTTGAAATTGCAATTCTCATAACTTTGTCTTGGTCTGTGATGATTGCATTTGTTGGTTGATTATTCATATATTGTAACCACGACTCAAATAACCATCGAATGTATCTACGTCTTCACTGGATATCAAACCACACCTGAATAAGATTGATTGTCCACGGTAGTTCACACCCACAAATAGTGCAAAATGCATTTTATACGCATTAGTCAGATATGTTGTATCAAATATAATCACATCCCTGAATGATTCATGCACAACTCTACTCCAGGCGTCTGCCCAAAACATATTCTTTAACCGCATGTCTTTCTCAACGTCTATCATATAATAAAATGCCAGATTTTTTTTTTGCATATATTCAAAATAGTTACATAGAGTTACAACACCTCCAACCCCAAGGCAAAGTCGTCATGCTTTGTCAATATAGTTTCAATACTCCTTCTCCCTGCATGTTACATTCTCATAACTCTCTGCCTTAACAATCACGTACTTGAAATTTTTGGTTGTCTTTATTCCTGCTTCGGTGTTTATTTCAAGCCTCTTAGCGACATGAGGATCAATCATCTTAAAATATCTAAAATGTCTTGCTTTTTTCGAACTACAAGCATGTGTGTGATCCAATATCGCCTTAGATATAGTATATCCACCTTCATTATTAAATACTGCATTAAGTTTAACCTTATACCCCATCTTTACTATTTGTCTTAGTTTCATAACATTGGCAAACCTACTTTTTAATGTGCCTCCTCGTGTGCATGCCAAACAAAACCATCTAACAATCACATCGTCATCCTATTTAATATTCATTTTGGTTACTCAAAAGCCTTTTTTCTTATCATATTTCATATAGCAAGCATGCATTTCTTCTACAGATAAAAGGTGTATTCCAATTATATGTTCTTCAATAGTTTCATCGCATCCAATCTCCTTATCTATCTCTACCTTATCAGACTCATCAAACTCATCATTTGAATATTCTGTATCAACATCCATTGCAACATTTGAAGTATCTACAAAGAAATCCAAAACTTAATTAGAATAAGGGAAATGGCATTGTATATGAAAGAACAAACAAGGAAAAAGAAAAATAACATGATAAGAGTATGAGTTTAACTTATTAATTTAATATAATGAATTAGTTTTGCCAACAAATTAAAATGGTTTTTTTTAGAATTATATCATTACAAATAAAAAACAAATATTGCTGCAGATCCAAAAAATAAAAACAAAGCATTCAGAAACGTGTCCAAAAAATGAAGAATGTCCAAGATAAGTTTTGTTTACACCAGTAAACCAACTCATAATGCTGTAGATCTGGATCTTTTTAAGTTTTGTTTATTTATTATTTTAGATAATCAAGTCATAAACCAAAGATACGGCTCAGGAATTTCTCACTTTCTAGTATGGATGCCCGGTTTTTAATGTGGATTCCGTGTGAAACAATATAAGAAGAACCTCAAAAGCTTTTTTTTTTTTTTTTTTATAATTAAAGACTGGTCAAGACCCACCTTTTTTTTAACTGTATTGAGGAATCCTTTTCCAATAGAATGTTCGTCTAAATCTTCTAGCGTAATAATGTAAACCAAGCACATGTCTTAAGTTAAAAGAATCCAGAACCAACCACCAGAGCAGTTACCCTTTTGTAAGTTTATGCCTGTTGCTCTTGTATCGCCCATGCAAATTAAGCAAAGGAAATGAAGTGCGAACAACCTTGTCAAGTTTTGAAACTGTACATTACAAGATAAATTTCACTGTAGCATTTTGTCAAGCATGTGGTGCGCTGCAAATCAACTTGAATAGAGAGTTGAACCCAAGTCAGATGAAATTAAAAAAATTACAATACTCTTTTGTAAGCCATGAAAATACAATGACAGCCCAAACAATCACTTAAAAGTGTCCAAAAAATGAAGAATGTCCAAGAATATCAACCCGCGGGTTGGGGGGTATGGAGATCGGCATCCTCACTGGAGGGAAACATTGTAGCCGGTCAGAGTGGAGGTCGAGGGGCAGAGTTGCCGGTCGGAGGTGATGGGTCGTGCAGGAAGTGCATTGCGCAAAACCCAACCTCGTGCGATTCGTGCCGTGAATTCGAGTCATTTAGGGTGTTTCTCCGGCTTGGGGTTGTCACCGGAGGTTGGCTTGGCTTGCCGGAGTTATTTCTGTCGCTGGAACTCAAGGTCATCGCCGAAGATTGCTCAAGTTGTTGGAGATGAGTGTTAGGGGCAATCAGGTCAACAAAGAAAGTGGAGAAATACGTTTGGGTCTTTCACGTGGGTGGATGATTGATTATTTGGATGCCAAATGTGAAACGTGGATGTCCACGTTAGTAGGAAATGAAAATAGGGATCCCAAAGTATGACCCCGAGCATTTTCCTAAATATAATAGATTTGTGGGGCCAGTCTTGCTATCAGTCATCTTATTTGATCAGCTATAAGTAACGAATTTTGAAAATCCACCCCATTCATTGACATGTCATTTTTCAATCCTATTCTGCTTTTCTGACAAGAAACTTATTATTAAAATTTCATTTGTATTGAGAGATATAAAAAAATTTAAATAAATTTTAAAATTTTAAATAAATTATTATTAAATTATTATTTTTTAATAATATTATTATTTTAAAATTAAAAAATTAAATTAAAAATTAAAAAAATTAAATTATTTATTATATTTTATATAAAAATTTAAGAAAGTGTAAAATGAGTTAAAGATAAGTTAAATAAACTTATCTTAGTTTCGAATTCAAACTGGATGTAAATGTGAAATATAAACGTGTATCTTTTTTTTTTTTTTTTTTTAAGATTACCTACTAATTATATTCGGATCAACACCATTTAGAAATTGAGTTCGATTTTGTTACTTCAAAAAAAAGAGTGAGAGAGAGAGAGTGAAAGAGATCAGTTTTCATGATTCAAGACATGTTCTCTGATTCTCTACGTCGTATGGCATCCATGTCAACATTAACAATGAAGTAAAAAATTTATGAATAGTAATAAAGTTATTGGAGTTGAGATTTTTATAAAATTTTTAAAAATAAGAGAAAAAGAGTGGAATACAAAAATTATAAAGTTAAAAGAGAGTTAAAATATAATTTTTTAATATTATTATTATTTTAAAATCTGATATAATTGAATTATAGTCTGTGTTTTGTTTGAAAGTTTGGTAAAATTATAATAATTAGATAAAAAAAATTGAAAAATATTTGTATTAAAATAGTACTGCATGTTTGGATGTAGAGATATATGAAGGGATACAATAAAATGTAATGATATAGTTTGAATAGTTTTTGAAATCAAATAAGGCCTAAGATCAAATTCGTGGTGTGCTTCAGCTTGTACTTCATTTCCATCGAACCAGTAGAAGTCATTAATTATTATGAAAACAAAGATAAAGTATATAACTATTAATTATATTTTACCCTTTTATTTTAACCTAAGCTTATTTATCCTGTTCTATGTTCTAATTCTTTCCCACTCTCTCTCTCTCTCTCTCTATGATTTTTATGCTGAAAAAATTCATCATCTTTTTAAAAGCTATAAAACATTCATCATCTTTATAAAAGTTATAAAAGTACTGAGTATATTAATCGATTTCTTAAGATTGTGTCATCACACAACAAAAGGAACCTTGTTTGGTACCTGTATGCAGTCCAAACGCGCGGGAAAATGTTGCTGCTTTTCTCTGCAAGTGGTCAAATTCAGCATTCTAATATATGGGATTGGGAACTAATTAATGAAGCGTTCACACTATGAATAAAGACGCAATGCAGGCCATAGACAGTGAGAGAAGTAGTAAAGCGAAACCCATAGAAAAACATATGGTTTATAGACGTTTCTTTGACTATTGAACATTGACCGGTAAGCGTCGATAAAAAGCTTCTGATCTGTGAAGATGTTAACACAAAAAAAACAAGCTTGCATTATTTGCCTGTTTGATCCTTTCTAGAATCCAGACTCTAGGTTCTAGAAAGCAAAGCAAGTCACGTTTGTTTTCACCGATAATGAGGTAAAATATTATGAGATAAATTGATATTAAATTTAAAAATTAAATAAAATATTATAAAAATATTTTTTAATCTTATTTTTATTTTAAAATTTGAAAATTTTGCATCGTTTATTTTATTTTATGTAATAATTTAAAATATATATATATAATGATGAGATGAGACGAGATGAAATGAGTTGAGAAAAGTGAAAACAAATGAGTCCCATTTGGATTGCAAATTTATTTCATCTCAATTCATATCAAACTCATCATTACACTTTTTCAAATTCTCATATAAAATATAAATCTTAATACAATTTTTTCAAATTTCAATTTAATTTTTTTAAATCTTAAAATAATAATAATATTTTATTCAACTTTCAAAATTTATCTTATTTCATCTCAACTCCAAATTCAAACACTGTACTTCTCAGTCTAGGCCAAGGTTCCTCCGGAGAGATTTTATTATCATTGATCGAAGTTTTTATTCCGCATCATTCATGATCAATGACTATTCTAATAAACCTGAAATCATTAATATTTTTTTCTTTTTTCTTTTTTTGAGAAGGCGATCATTAATATTAATTGAACATCTTTATTGGAATCACAATGGTATATATCGGTCCAAAGTTGTTTTTACGTCGAGCTTTGAATGCATGCACATTTTGAAAGTCTAGAATTTTCAATGTGAAACTATCGAGTCAAAAATATTGTAGGATAAGATATGTATTTTCATCATTGTGACTATGTCCTAGGCAAATGACCCACGTGACAGCCAATGGGTTACCCTCAAATTCATTATCGCGAAGGAAGTCGTAAGCAAGTAAGGGCCACCTAATGTGCTGTCAATTGGTATCTCATTGACCACAGACCCTGCCATTGATTTCTTTCTGGCTCCAGGCAGGCCGAGGGCATGTTCGTCAGCACAGGGTCACAATGTTAGCATCATAGACTGCTTCTTCAACTTGTCCGGTTTTGATTTAGAGATCTGATAGAGATAATTTTAGATAAAAAATAAAAGATAAATAAAATATTATTAAAATATTAATTTTTAATATTAATATTATTTTAAAATTTGAAAAAATTAAATATTTTATTTTATTTTATTTTATATAAAAATTTTAAAAAATTATAATAATAAATCATATGAGATAAGTTTTGAATCTAAACGAGATAGACCCATTTCAAGTTTTATGGACTTTGATGAAAAAGAAAATGTTCCAACTAATAAACTGTTAATCAATGTTATTAGTAGTCGTTACACCTATCTAATAGGTATTGAGAAATAATAAATGTAGTCATAGAGTTGTAAGCGACGTACATTCGTTTTAGAAAAAAATTAATATATATAAAATTCACGTTAAAAAAGTTAACTTTTTTCGCTATTTACAACTCCACGACTGTATGTAACATTGCCCATAGTTATTTGAACAATTTTATGATTACCGCCAAATGCAGGGCACCAGGTATTAATCATTTATGGTTATTTGGGCACTAGATGTAGCCCTTTGACTTCATACGGTATTAATCATCGTAACTGGGTAGTCCTAGCTTAGGCTTTGGCTTTGCCAACAGACATTTTGATAAACATACATCATGCATAAACATCAGCTTCTTTCCCCGTGCGTGTTTGAGCTCCAGTGGGCAATGGGCATGTGCTTGTGTTTTTCGAAGGGCAAGGGAAAGAAATCTAAAATGTTGCGGAACCCGATCTTGATTCTTGATCAAGACTCAAGAGGCATAAAACTGAACCAAAATTTGAATTCGACCGACCCACACCAGTGATACCACTGCCCATTCCAAGCAATACAAGTAGGACATAATGTGCATTATCCCTGGTTATAATTTATAAATATAAATTATTTCCCCAAACAGGTTAATTCAGATACTCCATACAAAATCCCTCATTATAGCAATGGCAGGTCGCCAACATCTCTCTCTCTCTCTCTCAAGATGATGCCTCAACACCTGGCTCACGAATTTGAATAGACGTTCTAGACAAACTTGCTTCAAGCTCATTCAACTCATCCATGTCCAGCTCATCATCATCATCAATAGGGTCCTCTTCATGATCAGCAACGGCATTAGCTGAGGTGCTTGGTTGCCCCGCTGCTGAGCTATCTTTGACCTGAAATTAAACAACTGATTCATGCAAATGTTCTATGTGCACCACACCAGAACAAGCTCATTTTCCATATTTAGTGCTCTTCCACATCAAATCTAATGCGAAGTGTCTCGGTCAGACTCTTGCAAATAGACTTGTCAAAAGGTCTTAATACTCTACAAACAAAAAATGTCCATAATTGACGTTTTTGAAAAGTTACAGAAGCTCAAGAACACATTGCAAAGAAGGATGCTTTTTTTTTTTATAGGTAACATTGCAAAGAAGGATGCGAGTTATCATGATATGATTGGTTCTGACTTAATTCTAGCAAACATCAGGAATAATATTTTTTTATCGGTAAACAAATTTTTATTGATAAAAGAAATCATTACCTAATCAAACAAGTAACTTTTTTATTTTTTTGATAAGTACCTAATCAAACGAGTAACTAATGCAGCTTTTATGCATCCCCCCCTATTGCAAGTCTTTCTTGTCACAGAATGCAAACTATTCCATGCTGTGACTGTCCGTATTTGAACCAGACAACTCACTTTTAGGGCACTTGCTCCCCATTTTTAACCACACAAGACTGAAACAAAGACCCATCTCAAGCCCCATCCTCTTCATGTTAATTGTTCTAAGATGGTGACTTAAAGTATCTGCTTGGGGAGGCATAAGTCTGATATAAGAGCAGCCATATGAATGTCCCGAAAGTTAGATTGTTCCAGTGTTGCTTATAGCACAACACAAAAGGCTAGTACGACTAGATTTATACCATGATTCAAACAACATACATATAGTAGTTTATACAGTTATAATTAACAGTAATTTTATTGAATTCTCTACATTTCTACCCAGAGAATGCATCCAAACATCATAATGGGCATTTTTCCTAAGAAGGCAAGAGACTTTATTTACAAGTCTAAAATGGTAAGACGCTTATCAGCATCTTGTAGCATATATTCATGGGCTCCAATTAATATGCAAAAGATAGATTTCGTGCAAATCAGCTGTTACATAGTGTTTAAGTCATGCACGATAAAATGTCTATGGAGTTTTCCACTTTCAGGAAGTTTGAAAAATGTCTCAATGCAACGTTTATGGCCCTCATACCTTAGAAACCAGGGGCGTCAAAAATTGAGAACTTCTGCCCTATAAGCCTGGTAAGCGGGATTTACAAGATTATTTCAAAGGTACTCGCTAATTGGCTAAGCATGATTATGGGGAAAATCACCTCCAAACCTCATAATGCCTTTGTTCGGGGGAGACAAATACTTGATTTAGTGCTCATTGTGAATGAGTGTCTGGACCATAGGCTAAACGAGGGCAGATTGGGTATTCTTTGTAAGCTTGACATGGAGAAGGATTAAGACTATGTAAGCTGGAATTTTCTTTTTTACATGCTTGGGCAATGCGGCTTTGGTACTAGGTGGATTGCATGGATTCGACCTTGTGTCACAACGGCCCATTTCTCAGTGTTGGTTAATGGTACCCCTGCGGGTTTCTTTAACAGTTCTTGAGGATTGCATCAAGGGAACCCTTTGTCTTCCTTTCTTTTTGTCATTGTTATGGAAGCTTTTGATTGGATGGTGAAAGCAATTGTTTATGGAGGTTAGTTAGCTGGATTCTCAGTGGGCAATAGTACTAATGGCTCAGTTATGATTTTATATCTTTTCTTCGCAAATGATATTCTTATTTTCTGTGAAGCGGAACAATGTCAAATCCAAACTATCTGAGCACTTTTGTTATGTTTTGGAGTCGTTTCGGGCTCCAAGTAAACCTTAGTAAATCTGAAATGGTGGCGTTGGTGAGGTGCCTAGTGTCAATAGTCTTGCAGATCTCTTGGGTTGCAAGGTGTCTTCTCTGCCTATGAAATACTTAGGACTTCCATTGGGGGCACCTTTTAAAGCTAGAGCTATATGGGATGGGGTCAATGAGAAAGTAGATAAAAAGGTTGGCGGGGTGTAAAATGTTGTATTTACCAAAGAGAGGGTGGCTCACCTCGATCAAGAGTATGGGTGGGCTCCGACTCTGAAATGGAGTCGGAGTTCAACTCCGATCTCCTATCGGAACTCCGAACTCCGATCGGAGTTCGTCGGAATTTGCTGTTTAAAATATAAATCCTAGCAAATAACGCCAAGTTCTAAGTACTTGAAGTCGAACCTTCATGGCTCAGCTGAAAATCGAATAGCTCCAACCCAAAAGACTACTAGATCTTCATTTATCCATGTCGATGAAGATCGACTCGGATCAGAGTGAGAAAACTTCCGAAACGAAGGCAACGGCACAATTCTTCTTCTTAGATAACTATGCAACGACTCCAGTTTCTGATAAGATAGGAGATGGAGAACTAGGTGAAGGGAAAAGAGAGGAAAGACTCGAAGTCGAAGTTAGGGTTTTCAGAAAAGAAAAGATATATATATATATATAATCTATAAAACGGCGCCGTTTAAGGCGTTTAAAAAAAAAACATGTTGCAAATGGAGAGAGGCTACGCGAAGATTCGAACCCAAGACGTAAGAGAAGGATAAAACACTTTTAAACCATTAGGTCATTCGGACCTATCCTAATTTTTATACAATATATAATATATAAGCCTTATAGTTGAACTTCGGAGTCGGAAGTCGGAACCCCACTGGGCTCCAACTCCGACTCTGACCTTCGACTTCCAGAGTCGAAGTGACTCCGACTCCGGCTCCAACTCTGACTCCGATTGGAGTCGGAATCGGAACGGAAGGCTGTCGGAAATCGGAGGTCGGAATTTTGCCCACCCCTAATCAAGAGCACTTTATCTCACATTCCGATTTTTTTTTTTTTTTTTTTTTATCTCTATTCTCATTGCCTACAAGGGTGGCGAATAAACTTGAGAAAATTTTTAGGGCGTTCTTATGGGGTGGCATAGGGGAGAAAACTAAGTTCCATTTTGTAAATTGAAATAAAGTTTATTCTCCAATATCAAGCGGAGGATTGGGGGTGCACATGTGCTACTAGGAAAATGGTTATAAAGATACCACATGGAGGGGGAAGCGTTGTGGAAGGAAGTTATGTCTCTAAATATGGAAGCGCATAGGGGGGTTGGTGCACTAAAGCAATGAGGGGGAGGTATGGCGTGGGTTTGTAGAAATACATTGGGGGTTTGGCAATGCCTTGAAAACAATGTTCACTTTGTAATTGGTGTGGCACCAGAATTAGATTTTGGCACAATGCTGGGTGTGGAGTTTGCTCCTTGGAGAGGGTTTTTCCGGTTCTTTATAGAATTGCAGTTAACAAGGAGGCTTAAGTAGCGGATATGTTATCTTTTGATCATGGTGCCCCCCAGTGGAACATCTTATTCACTAGGGATAACCACGACTGGGAATTGCCTATTATTTCAGAGTTCTTCAACTTGTTATACTCAATTGGAAATATAGCGGCTCATGATGACAGGCTTCAGTGGCAGTCTCTAGTTAGCAAGAAGTTCACCGTTAAGGATTATTATTAAACTTTAGCTTCACAAGGTAATCTAGCTTTCCTGTGGAAGAGTATTTGGCGGTCACGAGCACCTTCCAAAGTGACTTTTTGTGTGGACAGTTGCCCTTGGGAAAATCCTAACTACGGATAACTTAAGGAAGAGGGGACTCATTGTGATGGATTGGTGTTGTTTGTGCAAAGCTCACGGTAAATCAGTGGATAATCTATTATTGCATTGTGAGGTGTCATGAGTTTTTTGAAATGGAATCTTCAACCGAGTGGAAGTTGCTTGGGTTATGCCGTATAAGGTAGTTGATTTGCTTACTTGTTAAGAGGGAATTAAAGGTTTCTCACAAGTGGTAACAGTATGGAAGATGATCCCATTGTGCATTATGTGGTGCATTTGGTCGGAAAGGAACGCGCAATGTTTTGAGGATAGAGAACAAACAATGGCGGAACTCCAGAAATTTTTTATGCACACCTTATTACTATGGTTCTAAGCTATTGTACCTCAGGAGAGCAATGTGCATGATTTCTTGTCTTTAATCTATAACTCTTAGAATGTATTTAGGCGTTTTCTTTCGTGTACCCCCGTGTACTTGGGCTATGCCTATTTAAATTTTCATTAATAAAGATGTTTCTTATATATAAAAAAATTCATGCACGATAAAGATGTTGGGACCAATACAGAGGAAGGGGTATAAAATAGGGTGAGACAGAGTTCATCAACCCTGGAACTTCAGTGCCACATGTTTCAGACCACTACTTATCTTATAAACGAACAGAAGAAACAGGATTACCTTTTGTTGAGCACCCTCAGGTTCTTCTCTTTGGTATTTTTCGTATGCCTCGGCATCATCCACAAACAAGCTAGCATCCGAAAGAAATAACTCCCGACCACTGAAACATGCAGAAACTTAAGTTAATAGCACAAACAAACTGAGACCATTTAACTTAATGCAGCATACATGAATCAAAATACCTCATGCGGTCATTCTTAGCCCTATCTGCTTGTTGTGCAGCCAAGCCAGCATCTCTTTCTTCCATCTTTTTCTTCTTCCATTCAAAGAATAGCTCAGTGGTCATTGGAGTTGAGCCTGTTACTTTAGCACGCTGAAGAAAGAGCAGACTAATATTTATTTATAAGAACCAAGAAGAAAGTGGAACAAACAAAACAACAAATAATATGGGTTGAAATATATGAAGCTAAATTAGAACAAAAAATATCCTCACTGCAACAAGAACTTGGGAAGAAAACAAATCTATAGTAAATGAATACAAATATCATTATAACCTGATTTTCTATCTCTTCTTCAATTGTAATTTTCTCTGTCTCTTCCTCTAGGAGTGCCTTCATTTGAGATTTTAAAATATATCCAGAAGGTAGAGCATGTCTGTAGTGACAGTCTTTGCCACCATTTGGGCAAACCCAGAACCAACCGTACTGTTTCTTTTCCACTGCTTCCAAAAAGTATTTGCAAACCTGTATATAAATTTATAAGAAAAATAAAAGAAAAGGCTCATTCCTGTACAGAAAGATCCTGTGTACTAACAACTTTAAAAAGAGTAAGCTCGCTCCTTGATGAGGAACAACATTAGACCAAACAATTTTGTTTCATATGCAATAAGATCTGTTTTTAAATGAAAAAATAAGATCAAATATAATATAACATGTAGAACTCCAACAAGACTGGGTCAATCGAGAATGATGAATGGAAGGAACCTCATGCTGGCCTGCATTACCTAAACTGCAGCCATCGACTCTTACCCACAGGGAGTCATTTTCACTCACTTCAAAGCTTCATATTTTCAACTCTTGAAAGGCATAGAGAGATAATCCACCTCTAAACAAGAGCCAATGTATTGCCTCCAAATGGTAGTGCACCAAAAACCCACATAAATACAAGAAAGATTATTCTCTATCTATTTGTCACTTTTGAATCCTTGCCTATTATTAAACATGCTTCGAGCATTCACAAGACTCCCAACATTATCAATCAACTAACATACTTTGGAATTTATTGCCACTTCAAAAATATTTCCCTTCCTGGAACAAGATTTTTGCAAGGGTTGCATTGCTTGGGTGATGCCTTTGCAATGGGAATATTTGTAATGTTTTGCCTTATTTCTATTTTGCTATAGCTTGTATTTAGGTGCACTCACTTGTATACATTTTGTATACTTAGGCTATGCCCATTTACTTGAAATAATTTCTATTATTAAATATCAAAAATATTTCCCATCTTGGAGCACAGAAGATTTTCTAAAATTTATTTCATAACCCTGCATGTAGTTGAGTATTAGCATACTGTAGTGACTTAGGTGATGTATGGCAACAGGATGTTTATGAAATTTTTCTTAACTTCAATCCAAGCAATTTTACACTAAAAAAATAAGACAAAAAGTCATCAAAACATGTACCTCGATTTCTGTAGCAAAAAATAACATCCAATAAAAAAGCATGTTAGCTCTTACAAAATTTTCTTGTGAAACATATTTTCAATGAGCCCCCACCAATTTGTTAACCTCCAATAAAAACCTCTAAAAAAATTTCTCAATCTAAACCTGTTTTTAATGAGTCCCGCCACTTTCACAAAGCTCCGCAAAAAGCCATCTTCAAAAGTTCTCAAGAGTTTCAGAAATCTTCATGAAAACCTTACGTGCAAACATCCCCTTAATATCCACCCTAAATTAGGGATCTTGCCACAGCTACATCTATGAATGTAACCACCAGATTATTCTAGCTTCATTTTTTTTTATAGGTAATAATGACCTTTATTAATCAAAGAATGAATTACAGAAGAAATGCCCTATCCGGCTAGGGGCATTTGAAGTAGCTTCAATATACACTTACACATATGCTTATATCAGAAGTTAATAGCATTTAATTGATATTTGGGGAGCAATCAAGAGAGCACAGCACTTTCCAATAGCATTTAAAAAAAAAAAAAAAAAGCAACCGCTAATATCATACAGAAGAAAGAATCCTAGAGTTAATATGAACCTACAATATCAGTTGGTTTGTTCTGGTTATACTCCATCTTCTTTGACTCCACCACCTTCTCCAGTGTCTCTTGATCCCATTCCTCCATCGTTTCTGAAAAATACATGCACAAACAAACACCAACAAGTCAAAATCATATTTAGGCAGTCATTAAGGGGGGAAAAGGCAGAGAGAAAATAAGAAATGCATAACTTTGTAACAAAAACAAGGTTTACTCAATTACCTTGATCACGCTTATCACTGTAAATATCAATCTTCTCACCCTTCCTTTGGATATTGAGATCATGCGAGAACTTGCATTTGAAACCCTTGGTACACTGCCCCACCTTGAAAAATTCGCATAATATAGACTTTGGATCAACACCTAACCAAATTACCCATTTCTATCACAAACATACCATTACATTCAAAAACAAAACCATGAACAACGACCATAGCAACAGACAACAATTCATTAAGAAAAATAGTAAAAAGCACGTACCAACTGGAACTTTGGGCTGACTGACTGCAATCTTGAACAGATCATTCAGCTCTTTCTCTTTAGCTTTCTCTTCCTCCTTCTTTTGCTGCTCGGCAAAAAGAAAAAAAAAAATACTCAGTCTACACTCATTTCGCCATATTGTCCTACCGGAAAAAGGCTTTTATGGGGAAAACATGTATTTCTACAAACACTATTGCACCAATTAAAAATGATGATTTCTTGAGAAAAAAGATTAATCGAAGGGCTTTACCCAGCCAAAAAATAAGAAATCAAACCTAAATCTTACTTAATAAATCTTCCCTGGTCTCATTAACTCTAAAGCAATCTCCACGGTTTGCTCCAGAGATAGATTTCTCTATGATAACAAAATCCAATTTTCTCTAAACAGAATTATAATAAGAGATTGTAATGGTGATTACAATAACAAAGGGGAGGTGAAAGAAACGCGGACCTTGGCAGTCACTTTCGGGTCGGCTTTGGGCTGGACCGATTGCTTGAGGTTTTGGACATACTTCTGGACATTCTTACTCTTGTTCTTGTTCTTGAGCCCGAAGGTCTTGTCCTCCACGATTTTCTGCTTCTTCGCCAAGTCCGTCTTCGATTGCTGCTTCGGCGGCATGCTTCAACCTTACCCAAATTCTTATATAAAAAGAAAACCCGTTACCTTTCTTCGGAATTAAGAATCCCCAAGAAGATAACGAAAGCAGATTTAAAACCAGAAAAGATAGGAGGGAGATTAGTTTTAATCGGAGAGCGTGATTAGGGTTTTGAGCGGATTTTTCAGAGATGTCTGCTATCTGAGGATGAGGGGACTGTGCGGCCCGCAGGTGAGAAAAAGAGCAGGAGGATTGTGTTTTGTTTGGGTAATCTGGCCAATCACGTATCAGTCCCCTCTGGGATTTGTAACATTTGTTAATCTCTACTGGTGAAAGAAGAGTCCAGACTCCAGACTCCATAGTTTGCGATCGGTGAAATGGGAAATTAAGTGAGTTCCTAGGGGTAATAGAGTAAACTAATGTCTTCGCTTCTAGCTACATCAGCCGATGCACAAGATATACTCATCTTAATAGTGATATTGGATTAACTAAAATTATTTTTTTTAAAAGAATATAAATTTATATATATATTAAAAAGTTTTGATCATGTTTGATCAATAATAAAAAAATAAAAATAAAAAAATAGAATAAAACTATTTTTATTAAACAATAGATGACTAAGAATATTAACATTAGATTGTTAAAATTTTCTTTAAAAAAATATAAATTTGTATATATATAAAAAAAAATTGTGGTCATATTTAATCAAAATTTGAAGAAAATTTTAGATTTATTATTATTTTTAAAAAATAAGAATACTTTTATTCTATTTTTTTATTTTTATTTTTTTTTACGATTAATTAAAGAGGCCGACAACAGAAAAGCCCTGTTTTAGCACGAAAACGCACGAAAGTTAATTAAAACGGTATGTAGCGATTTATTTTCCTTCCCTGCGTCTATATCCCTCGATCAGTGGGCCGGGTGCTATTTCGGAAAACAATATGGATAGCTATTGAACAATGTTGATACATAATTTAATTATATAACATATTTTTTAATAAATATTAAATAAAGAATAATTCTATAAAATATTTTATATACAACAACATATGAAAGAATTACTTATTATTTCATACTTTATTATAAAATATATTATATAATTATATTATGTATATATCATTTTCCATGCTATTATCTTTACGGAATCTTGAAAAGGCATCAATATATCTAATGTAACTTTTATTTGATATTTAAAAAATATTATTTATCATCTTTAATCATTATTTTAAAAATAATATGGTGCTAAATGATCAAAAGATAAATGAAATGACAGTTTTAAAATGAAAAATAAAAAAAGTTTTCAAATCATTGATATAATATTAATAAATATAAGAGAATAATGATTAAAAGAATGATAAATAAATATACTTGTATGACTTCTTCTTGGAGTCTCGGCTCTTGATCAAAATAAGAGGCTTTTGTGTTTTTTTTTTGTTTTTCTCTTTTACCTTAGAACTAATATTATTGTATGTTGCAATTATCTATTGTAATCTATTGATTACATAATTTAAATAATTTTTTTTTCTAGTAGCAGATGATTCTAGTGCTAAGAAAGTGATATTAAAAAATGTCTTGCAAATAGCAATTATTGTAATATGCTGTTTTCATTTCACTATAGGGAAAAACATAAACCGAATACTAATATTAATAAACATTGCACTGCACAATAGAGGAGCAATTATTGTACAAGAAAATATTCAAAATTAAGCAATTAATACTTGAATAATAGGAACAAACGAGCAAATCCTGTATCCAATTCCCCTTTTTGTGCTGTGCAAATTAGGTCTCACTTGGATTCGGAGATGAGATGAGTTGAGATGAGTTTAATTTATTTTTTAATATTATTATTATTTTGATATTTGAAAAAAGTGTGTTGGAATTTAAAAAAAGTATATTGGAACTTGAAAAAAGTGTATAGAAATTTGTATTTTATATAAAAAATTATAAAAATATAATGATGAAATAAAGATGATTTGAGATGAGTTGAGATGAGTTGAGCTTATCTTCAAATACAAACGAGATCTTAATGGCTTGAAATTTACGGACATGAAAAGAATAAAAAGATTAGGTGCACCTGCGTGTTAACAAGTAATTGGGTTAACATGTATAAAAGAGAGATGAGTTTTTAAAAGAGGATAAAAATGTAATTTTATATTTTTAAGTGAGTGTGTAGTGTGTGTACAATAAATGGGGCTTCCTTTTAGATTTTCTCTTAATTAAATATGACTAAAATTTTTTAATATATGTACAAATTTATATTTTTTTTAAAAAAAAATTTAACCAATTCAATACCAATATTCTTAATTATCTGTTATTTTTTCTTACCCTTCCTATTGGAAAATTGTGAATGTAGTCCGCTTTTTGGGACTCCCCGTGAAACGGTGCGTTTTATTAATAGTTATAACGTTGTTATTCCATCAAGTACAGTAAAACCTATGAAAGAATTGGACTCAATATCAGATTTTTACAAATTTTTGCTTAAGATTAGAGAGATCTCCAGTCATCCCAAAGTAATCAAGATCGTCGTTGCTTTTAAATTGGAACATTCGTCAGTACAATATTGTCGTTCGCTTCATTTGCTTGAATCCTTCATCTCCTTCGTCAGCCATGCCGACCCCTTTCTCAACAAATTAAAATTTTCAGTAGAAAAATACACTTCATCAAAATTCTAGAATCATAAACTTTTTAATGGAAGCTTAATTTTTTTATCTTTTTGTTCTTGATAATTTTTTGGGATTCTGACTAGTTGCTTGGAAAATGAAATGAGGGAAACGAATGAACGTGTAACTTTTTGTCCACCAAATGTTCTCAAGATCTGTTTCAATTAACCCATTTTCCAAATTGCTTACTTCTTTTATTCGAAACAACCAGCGACAACGATTTGCCTAGTTGGAAAAACATACCAATCGACACAGCAATTTTATGCTCATGTTACAAGGCATAGATAGTGAGAGAATGGTCGAAGTCAATACCAAGAATGGTGGAGGAGAAACTCAAGCCAACGACATCGAAGTAGATGGATTTCGAGAATACTCAAGGCGAAACTCTAAGACCCATCAGAGATGTTTACGAGGAAGCCAACAGTGGTGTAGGAGTCTACTATTGCTATAGCGCTACTCCATTACACACGAATGAAGAGAGGAGGGTGGGAAGATTTTTACTCAATTTTAGAGAATATAAATGTGCATTTTGACGGAAAACACTAATAGGTGGCATTATTGTAATCCAAGAAAACTTTTAGAGATCAAAATGTTCAGGATTGCGTGGACAGTTCTCATTTGGGGATTATACCTAGCAATATCCTTTATATTTTGGACAATGTTACATACAGTCAAAAAAATTAAACTCATTTGCAGTTCACGTAATAAACAAATAGAAAAATCTCTATTTTAGAATAAGATTGATTAAAATACCTTTATTTACAAATAAAAATTTTTAAAAACTTGAAAAATTCATTTCATTTAGTCATAAAATATGAACGTTTCTATGTGGATTGTAATGCAGTCCATCAAATATGGATTGCAAGAAGAATTATTCTTGTTTTTTTAGGTAGAGTTGTGATACACGATTATTTTATAACTATTTTATAATTTTAAATAAAATAATATTTTTTTTTTAAATCTATAAAACATCAAATCAAAGTAAAAAACAATTTTATATTTAAAAAATATATTACTCTACTCAAATTTTTTTTTTAAATCTACAAAAATATCAAATCAAAGTAAAAGTTAAATTTAAATTTAAAAAATATATTATTTAAATTTATAATTATAAACAAATTGTAAAATAGTGGTACGTTTATCATTTTTGTTTTAGGTAATACTCATCCATTGTTAAAACTTGTTCGTGATTTAAAAAAAAACAAACAAAACAAAAAAACACGATTCTTAAATCGTACGAATCTCTATAAAAATTGTCCGACGTGATTGATGTTCGTTCTTAAATTTATATAAATTCGAGGCGCTGTCTGTATTAAAATGGTTTGAAAACTATAATAAATAATTTAATTTTTTAAAATTATAAAATGTAATAATATTAATAAATATATTTTAATAATATTTTATTTAATTTTTATTTCAACTAAATTTATTTTATCTAAGCCTTATTTGTTTTAGAAAATTAGGCTAAAAATTTAAAATATATCTCAAATTCATCATTATATTTTTTTTAAATTTTTATATAAAATATAATAAAAATTCAAAATTTTCAAATTTTCATACTATTTTTTAAATTCTTATACAAAATTAATATTAAAAAATATCTTATAATAAAATTTTATTTTTATTTTATTTTTATCTTAATTCATCTCATATTATTTTTAGAAATAAACAGGATCTAAATTTATCATCCAAACGACATCTTAAACTCGTTAGCTTGCTCGTATATATACTCGTAAAGAAACTACGTGCAGAAGTATCAGATTGGAAGAAAAAACAAATGCATACCAGAAAGTAAAATATTTTCATAAAAGTGTATTACATTAGCAATTCTGCCCATTCATCTAAATAGTGCGAAAATTAATAAAAGATAAATGATATTTTAGACGTAAGTATTATACAATCATTTAAAAAAATAATAAATTCATAACTAACATGAAAATAGTAGTTTTTTAATAATGGACCTCCTTCATTTTCAAAAAAATTATGTAAAATTTGTACACTTTACAATTATATCTGATATTACTCTTAAATAAAATTTTCTAAATAAAAAAATAATATTATCTCATAGTAATGTATATTCAAAAAGCATCAAAAATGCTTTTCAAATATAGATTATGAATTAGTATTTTTAATATCATATTGTACTGGCCGATCATTCGATACAATTTAAGAGACTATTTTGTATCAACTGATATTTTGGCTATATCAAAATTTTTTGATACATTAAACCTTAAATTCAAACAACGTTATTTGGTATATTAAACCAAATGGCCCATTTCGAGATTATTTTATTTTTCCAAATCTCAAGTGTAAAACGACATTATTTAACTTACTTAAGTTAAACATAGTAATATCTTTCCATATATAAAAAGCCTATCTAACGAAAATTATTGGTTTAACAGAAAATATTGTTTTTTCGTTTATGAACAGTATTTTTTGACGTTTTCCGTCTATACACTTCGGTACATTTATTATAGCATTTGTTTTCATTTATTATGTTGGTTGAACGTCTGGGCAGTTGAATAGTTTCAATTTCTATTGTTTTCCACTCTGGGTTAAATTGTATAAACCTCAAAAAAGTGTCGAAGCCAAGTCGTGCATCTTTTTGGGCCACTCTGTGTTAAATTATACAATAAATTTTGAATTATTTATTTAAAAAATTATAAAAAATTATAATAATTTTAATAAAAAACAAATTTTTAGAGATGTTAATTTAAATGATACAGATGGTTTAATTTCATTCATAAAAATTTATTTTTACTACATGATTAATTTAATTATTTAAAAATTATTTAAATGAATGTGATGTAGACTCTCTATACTTTTCAAAAGAAGAAACAACAAACATTTTTTTGAGAAATAAGAAACATTTTTGTATTTTTTATTATATTTTTTATTATTTTTTATTGTGTTTTTATAATAATTATAGGGGTTTAGGGATAGGGAAGGGCCGTCCTTCAAAGACGCTGGGGTGCAGCCCGACCGCAACCCAGCTTGTCCCTTTATATTATTGATCGAAATTTATTTTTTCTAAAAATCATATTATTTTTTAAAAATAATCTCATATCTAAACTTGGCATTCGTGCTTTGCACGTTACATTTAACTAGTATATATATATATATATATATATATTGCTATTGGTTAGTTCGATAGTTTGACATTGGTTCAAGTCGAGATTGAACTGGCCAACATTGATTTTATCAAAGGGAGACGTTAGGGGCCGGTCGAGTTGCCCCCATCCAAAAACAGCCCCTATTAAAACACAATAAAAAAAATTAAAAAGTACAATAAAAAATATAATAAAATAAAAAATACAATAAAAAATAAAAATATAATAAAAAACACGATAAAAAAATAAAATGAAGATAAATTTAAGAGAGAATTCGGCCTCAATCCATACAGCGTCGACGCCACTGGCACTTGGCGGTACGGGTTCGAAACGGGTTTAAGATTGCGTGGGGCACACCGAAGGTCGTCGGGAGTCGCTATTGTAGGGGTAGGATTCCTGGACGTGGGCGGTCATGATGGGGTGGGCGATGTCGCCTACTGCCGGCGAAGACGGTGATGTCCATTTTTCAAGGGGATTAGACGAACTGATCCCCAGATATTCCCTTTATCAAATTCTTACTGCCAATCGATCGGTTTTCTGCAAGTTTCTGGCTCTGACAACCCATTCCCATATGTTCCTATACACCCCTAAGCACTATGACAATGAAAGAAGGCTACATCAACAGACCAAATTGTAGAAATACAGGGAGATAAAATTGAAAAGTAAAATATTAAATAAAAAATGATTTTGCTTTTCATACGGCCACTTATATATATAAAAAGACATAAAATTGATATCGGACTAGACCAAACTCAATACGAATCTAAATCTACCAATTTTATCTAATTTATCAATTCAACATTTATTTTCACCTTTAGTTTGAAGATAGGAATGTCTTGTTTGAGTTGAGTTTAGACAACTAACAATTGATTCTATTTCAAATAATGCATCACTATTCATTTGAATAATCACTTTGATTTTGATCAATACATCTTATCTTATTTTGTTATTATAGTTTTTTAAAAAATTTATATACAAAATTAAATAAATAACCTAATTTTATTAAACATTAAATTAATAATAATATCAAAAATATATATACTTTAATAATATTTATTTAATTTCAATTGTTATCTCGTCTAACTAACTAAAACAAACGAGATGCGTTGTATCACTTCGAATTATAATATGAAGAAATATTGGCTCTAGCCCTTATGTGCCGCAGTGCTGATGTGGCACACAAGGATTACACCCTAATTTTTTTTTTTAATATAAAAAAATTACTGTAAGTGTGTGTCGTTGTCGCGTGCTCCAGCACACAGGTGAGCATTGCTCTTATGATATTCATTCATTCCAGTTTCCGCACCGTTAGTTGGGGGCGCCACTGAAAGTAACCGTTGTATTATGGCCACGAGCTCAAACAAAATAGAACCACCAGAGGGAGATCAGAGACAGGTGGAGCAAGAGAGGGGCGAGAGAGAAAAATGAGATGTCGAGCGCTTTTTAGGGTTTCTCAGAGCAGGAACAGAGCGCCACTGCTGCTCCAGCCTCAAGCTTCGCGTTTGTATTCTCAGGTTCAATCCAAGCACAAACGGTTCGTCAATTATCATTCCTAGTTTCATTACCATAATCGTGAAGTAACTTTGTCACTACGCTTGGCTGCCAAGAAATTGTAGGAAAAAGAAAGATATCGTAATCATGGACCAAATTTTGATTCTGTTCAGAATAAAAGCATCGGAATGACGCAAGAAGTTGACTGCTACGAGTCACAACTACTTTTTTTTTTTTTTAAAGTAGTCATGGCTGCTGTTAGTATTATTGTTTTATATGTTTCATTGGTAGTGAATTTTGTCTTAGGTCTTCTTTTGGAATTGCCTTTGATATTGATGGCGTCGTTCTTCGAGGACGCGTTCCCATTGGAGGCTCTCCGCAAGCTTTGAGAAGACTGTATGGAGAATCTGGTACTCTACAAACCTATGCATCTCTCTCTCTCTCTCTCTCTCTCTACAAATACCTTTATCTGATTGCTGAGAAATTGGAGGAAGAGTAAAGGGAATAAGAATTAATGATTCCGTGTTTATCGTTGGCTCTGACTCAGAATATCAGAAATTCATTTCAGTATGTCAAAATTGTAGTAAATTGAGTACTGTTTTTATATACGACTGGACGGGTCAGTGTGTTTAAATTACTGAAAGTTGGAAGGTGGTGATAAAAGGAATATTTACTTTTCTGCTTTGTTATTTTTAAGCAATAATTTTATTAATGGCAATAAAGGCAAAGCCCAAGTACATAAGAATTTTTCTGCTGTGTCATTGAACGTGACTTGGCTAATTTTTCCTGCAGGTGCTCTGAAGGTGCCTTTTATTTTCTTGACGAATGGTGAGTCATCAAGTGATTCCATTTGCAGTTCACGAGTAGAAACATGAAGAGCTAATAAGAAGGAGAGTGGCCTCAAATATATTTGTTAACATCCATTTGCTAATTAGGCTTAGTGAAGTAGATGTGCACAAACATGTGATGGCATGCATCGACCATCGAATGTTCAGGATGCATTTGTTTTGGATTTTTTTTATAAGTTTTGGATACTTACTCTTTGGGAAAATTATTTTGACAAACACACACACATCTAGGGGAAGATATTTCTCAAATTCCCTTATTTTATCATGATTTCAGTGCATTGTTACGTTGTATTTTTTTAATTATTTATACTTATCTCGAGTGATATGTACACGACAGCAATAAAATGAAATACACAATTATTTGGTTTGAATAGGAGGTGGCATCCCCGAATCCAGGCGTGCCATTGAGCTAAGTGATCTTTTGGGAGTATACATTTTACCTTCTCAGGTAGTGTTTCATTTTTCTGGTAGTTTATATTTTCTTTCAGTAGAAATAGGAGATTGAAATATATTTGTCAGTGATGTCATGACTGGCATTTGATTGATGAAATATTGGGCAATTGCTATTCTTTTTGTGTTATCCTAATGCAGGTTGTACAGGGCCACTCATCTTTTAAAACACTGTTGAAGAGGTATATATATATATATATCACTTTGATGCAAACCTTCTCTACATTAAAGCATTGCATTGTTTTGCATCATCGCTGTCGTCAAGCCAGGTCTTTTTTTTTTTCTTTCCATGACTGATTGGTGAAAGCTAAGCTTTGATAGGTCCGACGGTAGTTTGTCTATAATGATGGGAATAAACCGTATCGAATGATAAATTTGAAGTATTGCAACGGAAACAAACACAAAAGAAAATAACGACAATCACACAAAAAACACCAATATTTAAGTGGTTCGGCTCAATGTAAGTTTACGTCCACTGTTGGGTCGGTCGGAATGAATTCACTATCAACGGAGATGGAATACAAGAGATTAATCACACAATTCTCACAATTCAAAACCTCAATACACCCAATGAACTCTCAGTATTGTTAACAAAATGATTCTATTTCTCTCAGCAAAGTCTGGCTGCTCTTACTATTGTCGCACACGAAAATTATAAGAAAAACCCATGTATTTATAGTGAAACGGTGCGGAACCCTAAAAACAGGACAAATTCACTCAAGCGAAGTTAAATTTCGCTCAAGTGACAATCAGGGTTTACATCTCGCTTGAGCAGGATGTCGAGCGAGTATCGAACGAAACTCTCTGCCTGAATCTTGCTCGACAGTCAAGCTAGAGCTACAGTGTCGAGCCACAACCAAGCTAAGGTCAAACAACATCAAGCCACGCCTTAGAGAACACACATTTTTACCAGGAAGTCAAACTAAACTCAACAAATCTCCACGTTGACTTGAATTCTGTCAAGTCTGAACAAATCCATTCTTCACAAAAGACCGATTAAATTCCCTCCACCAAATCAAAAAAGGGAATCACCAACCCGAACACACCGTCTATACTTGAAGAACTTAATTTCCGTACAAAAGTTTTCAATACCATAGACAACTTAACTAAATCACAAACTTGGTCCTAATGAAGAATCAACATTTTCACACAAACGGCAATACACCTCTATACAAACTGCTTACTTAAACAACGGTTTCTAAATACACACGAAGACTACCAACAAATATTCTTTGTCAAAGTAAGAACGCCACAAAGCCTGCACGAACATATCTCAAAGGTGGCCAAACTGTCCCCTCTATCTACCTGATGAAATTGTAGACTTGTTCTCTCTGTGCACCAATATCAAAATCAGAATTAGAATCAAATCATGCTTGATCTCAATAGCATGATTTAGAGTACCACATGCACTCGATTGTGAAACTCTCCCTACAACTCCACCTTCTTTTTTTAACTCTGCTCTCATTTTTTGTGGAAACAACAATTGAAAAACATATTGTAAAAGAAGAAGATTCACCCAATAGCAAATTGTGTTGACCACTTCACTCAAATTTGTAGACAAGCCCGACAAACCCAAAGCATATTACGGGCTCTCACACACGAGTTCACCTCATTCTATTTAGCTACTCCATTTTTGTGGAGTAGATCCAATTGTATGGTTTGAACAACGCTCTACCTTCTTGTCTGTAAATCATTAGTCTTCTCAGTATTTGAACACATCAAACACATTACAAAACAGATAAACAAATCCAGAATTTTTCTCAAATGATCATCAACAAATGTGAGTACAAACAAGGTACAACATCACACATGATGTACCCCAAAAAATAGAAAGATATAACTGTAGAAAACTTGATTCTGCACTGCTTCATAAGAACACAATGCAAACAAAAAATAAATTTTTCTATCTTATGATCACACAAAGCAGAAGAAATGCTTACTCATGAATGACCACACTCATTCGGCACAATCGTATGTGCTATAAACAGTAATGCCTGAATCTGGAATATTTGAAAATGCTCCACCAATCATTGTACTGCTCTGAAGGAAGTAAAGACCATCTATCTTCTTCCCTGTCATTACCACCAAAGAGCCCTTATAGACTCGAATGACACTACCTGCAGCTGAATACTCATAACTAAAAGAATAAAAAATATCTAAAAATATGAGATTTTTCTTCAAAGACGGAATATGTTGAACGTTAGATAAAGTTCTAACGGTTCCCTCATACATTAATCTTGACTAAATTGATCCCAACAATATCACAGGCCATATCATTCTCAACCAAAACAGAATCATTGTTGATTGATTCATAGGCAGTGAACCAATCTATCCTGGAACACATATGGAACGTACAAGTTGAATCTATGGTCCATTTGTCCCTAAAACAACTGTTAGAGCTGCTAACTGCTAGGACAATATTAGAGTTATTAGACTGTTATTCAACGCTAACAACATTGGAGGAATTTTCATCTTCTTATTTTTCAATCTGAGACACTCATTCTTGTAATGATCAAATTTGTGACAATAGTGATATTTAAGTTTTTAACATTTTCTTGTTAAATTTAGAGCTACCACTAGAATTACCCCTATTCTTTTATGAAATTTTCTCCCAAAATCTATTACCAAAATAACCTTTCACAAACAAGCCATTGACTTAATTATCTATGCCTTGTACATCTACCATACAACATTGAGTTCACAAAATTATCAAAGGAAATCGACAACGAACACAACAAAATTAAGGCTTGATCCTCATCATCAAGTTTAATATCAACATTTCCGAAATCTAAAATGATTTTATTAAATTTATCTAGATGATCAGAAATAAGAGTACTTCTCTCATCTTGAGTATGTATAATCGTTGCTTCAGATACATATGGTTAGTGAGCGACTTCTTCATATACAAGTTCTCAAGTTTATTCCAAAGACTGACGACAATCTCCTCATTAGTAACCTCTCTCAAAATTCCATCAGATAGCAACAAAAAAATAGCACTATGTGCCTTATCTTCTTTTTCCTTCTTTGGTGCAGAGGAAGAATTTGACGCATTCTTTTCCAACGCCTTAGACAACTCTTGTTGTCGTAGTATCGCTTTTATCTTGATACGTCATAGACTGAAATTGTTCTGATCGTCAAATTTCTCCACTTCAAATTTTGTCATGACAATCTCTCAAGATCTAGCACAGAGCCTGATGCTCTGATACTAGTTTGTTGGGAATAAACCCTATCGAATGATAAATTTAAAGTATCGCAGCGGAAACAAACACAAAAGAAAATAATGAAAATCACACAAAGAACACCAAGATTTAAGCGGTTCGGCTCAATGTGAGCTTACATCCACTGTTGGGTTAGTCAGAATGAATTCACTATCAACGAAAATAGAATACAAGAGATCAATCACATGATCCTCACAATTCCAAAGCCCCAATACACCCAATGAACTCTCATGATTGTTAACAAAATGATTCTCTCTCTCTCAACAAAGTCTGGCTGCTCTCACTAGTGTCTTACACGAAAATTACAATAAAAACCCATGTATTTATAGTGAAACGGCACGAAACCCTAAAAACAAGACGAATTCGCTCGAGTGAAGTTAAATTTTGCTCAAGCAACAACTAGGGTTTACATCTCGCTCAAACTGGATGTCGAGCGAGTATCGAGCAAATATCTCTGTGCAAATCTCGTTCGAGCCAAGTGTCGAGTGAGTGTCAAGTCAGAGCTACAGTGTCGAGCCACAATCAAACTAGGGTCAAGCAACATCAAGTTATGCCTCATGAAACACATTTTCACCAAGAAATTAAGCCAAACTCAACATATAATCTTCTCATTACAGGAAACAGTCTCTATTTTAAATAAATTTCTTTCAAGTCTAGACTATCAATACCAAAGACAGAAATTTTGAATGCATTTGTATTTTCTTGTCATTGAAATACCCTCCAATAGTTATTTGGTTTATCATATTGGATCGTTCCATCATTCCATGATTATTGCCAATATATTTTCAATATTTTATGAGTTATGTCTTTCGCATTGTAATAACATACTATATTATCATCATCTTATGTAAATTGATTGATTTCCTCTTTAGATACGAGAATGAACTCATCATTGCCACCGGGAAAGGGGAACCTGCTCTTGTAATGTCTGAATATGGTTTCAAGTATATTTCCCTATACCTCAGTCATAATATTTCCTGATCTGAAGCCCATAGCTTCCTGTATTTTGTCGGAATTATGTGTGACTTTGTTTTTGGTGACAGAAAGGTCCTTTCATTAGATGAATATGCTTCCTACTTTGAGAATATTGATCCTGTTTCTCAATATAAGATATGGACAACTAATTACGAGTCGAGTAAGAGTAGTTGCCCCAAGAACTTGGTTCCAAGTTTCAACATCACCTCTGACAGAGTTAAGGCAGCTTTTGTAGTCAGCGATCCAGTAGATTGGGGCAGGGACATTCAGGTGATTGTTTTCCTATTTAATCATTCAGGTGATCGTTTTCCTATTTAATCATTTAGGAAATTACAACGAGCCAGGTGATGCATTGTACTTAATTGGTAAATGTTAGTTAAATACCTATAAAAATGTTACTTAAATTGTATCATATGCAAAATAAATCTAGGAATTCAGGATAAGGAGAACATCTTTAAAAGGTTTCCAATATTGGTGCAATGGAAGGTGAAAATTTTGAAGCAATCAATTTTTGCATATATTTTGCTTTTGTTATCTGTAGCGGCCTTGGTTTCCCTATGGATTCTTAGGAATATTATGTACCTTTGATGTTCTATGGTGGTTGATCTTCTTTGTTTTGATGCACTAACTTGCATTTTATCATCTTATCCCTGATAGTATTTATTGTAGCCTTGCAAGTGCTGAACTTATCGATGGATTGCATTAGGTTCTGTGTGACATTTTAAGCTCTGGAGGCCTTCCTGGAGATGAGAATGGACAGCAACCACCTTTGTATTTTGCTGCTGATGATCTTGAATATCAGGTTGGTCATTAAGCTAATTCAGAAATGTAGTGGGCGTAGTCTATAAATGATTTTTATATGTACTTTAAATAGGATCCCCAAATTTGGTTTTAGAAAATGATCAATCCAAATTTGTTGATTCATAAATGGTGTAACATTTTCTACCCAAAACTTGTGAATACTTACATTGGTTACCTAGTTGATGGATTCAAAGAGGAAATTTCTTACCTTTGTGAAGTTCAGCAGAAAAATCATAGATGCTGCTCAGCTTGAATGGTTTGGAAGGATTATAAAAACCAAGAACCAACACTCAACAGGCATGACTCATGCAGCCTTGGTGTCATGCCCATAAGTCAACACTCAAAGTGGACTTCACTCATTTTAAACCATCAAATTGTTCGCTCATGTTATAAATATTTCCATAAGACTCCAGTAATTTGTTTGTTTGTTTACTTGCTCATTTTAACTCAGTTTCTGAAGTAAACTTGATAATTACTTATACAAAAAAAAGTAAACTTGAGAATATTACTTACAGTTGACCTACTTAATGCAGGCAGCCTTTCCATCTGAACGCCTTGGAATGGGTGCTTTCAGAATTGCACTAGAAAGTGTCTTCAACAGGTAAGGTTAGTGTCTCATGCCTAAAAGTGTTTTAAATCCTCACTTCCATCAGATGAGAGAAGGTGGGGGGGAGGGTTCATCAGATAGAATTTTTAGTCAATGAGCAACCTCTTGGTTTACATACATACTCTTAAGAATCCAAGAGAGGATTTTCCTCTTCCTTAATAATTGTTTGCATATAGAACCCATTTGGAGGAAGCAACACCTTGATTCTATGGTAAAATTATCATATGTTCTAAATAACTATTTCACTCACCTATATATGAATTTATGCATATTGGATCACCCTTCCCTCACATGCTAGCCTTTCTCGTAATGTTGGTGGTTGTATACTCGTGTTCAAGCACAAAGTTGAGTAGATAGGAGAAGAGACAAAGAGCCACCCTTCAAGAGCAGCATACTGAAAAACATGAGTTGTAATTGTCATCAGCTCCCAAAGGTAGAAGAATTCTTATATTTGATTTTGGTTTCCAGAATTCACTGTAATGCTCTGGACTGCATTATATTTGGGAAACCAAATCCGTTTGTTTTCAAGAACGCAGAAGCCATACTGAGACATCTTCGCTCATCATGTGATTTTAATTACATAAATGATGGAAACAATGTATCACACCCTTTCAAGACGATTTATATGATTGGCGACAACCCGCTAGTTGATATCAAGGGTGCACAACAGGTTTGCCTGTCTACTTTTTAAGCTCTTGAAATTTCAACAGAATATAAAAGAGGTTTTATTTACTGTCTAGATACCTCAAAGAACTCAGGTGAACATTCATCCGAGGACAGTCTCTCAAATACATCTCAAATACACATTAAGACGACCCCCCCCCCCCCTTCTCTTACTGATTTCGTAGTCATTTGGCCTGAATGTTATATGAAGAACACCTTGTCAAAATCAAATGTAGTAGACCGAATGCTACATGGATAACTCATAATCAAATGTAATCAATTGTTATATTACTGATGGGACACCTATAAATACTCAGGCAGGACAGCCGTGGTTTTCAATTTTGACGAGGACAGGTGTTTTCAGGGGAAAAGGTAATCATGCAGAATTTCCAGCTGATCTGGTGAGTTCATTGTTGATGTCATTTCTTTTATAATTCCTATGGTAAACATATAGAAGAGATGGGAAAGTTTGGGAATGTGAAAAATATGTACTAATAGTTGCTGTTATGTTTTGCTATGTTTCTTTCTTTGGTACCTTGTGAAGGTCGTTGATACTGTTGAAGAGGCGGTTGACTATATTTTGCACAAGGAGAGTACGTCTTAGGACGTACGGCATTTCTAGAATGGAATCCATTTTTGGTGCTCTCTTGACCAAAACCATTATATGGCACAGGTAAAAAGAAAATTAAAGCCAGAAAATGAAGGCTTCTCTCTTTAGTAAGTTAATTTTTTAAATCCCTCATACGTTTTTGTTAGACAGAGGATGGAAAGTACAATTTTGTTTCTCGTAATTCAGTTTTTTACCATTCAAAAGGCTTCGTCCAATTCTCAATTGCTTGCTGGACCATCGCATTGCCATTTAGGAGATGCTTGGGAATTGACGAGATGAGATAAAAAAAATTTATGGATAGTAATAAAATAATTTGTGAATAATAGTAGAATGATTTGAGTTATAATGTTTTATAGAATTAAGAAATGAGAAAAAGGTTCAAGAAATAATATAAAATAACATATTGTTAAAATATAATTTTTCAATATTACATTTATTTTAAGATTTATAAAGGTTGAATTGTCTTTTTGTATTTTGTTTTAAAGTTTGGAAAAATTATAATTATTAGTTTAAAAAGGTTATAATGATTAATTTAAAAGTATTTGTATTTGAGTTATGTTTGGATTTGAGATGAGATAAAAAAAAAAAAAAATAGCAACTTTCATTTTCAGATAGTAAAAATAAATTGAAAGATTATATTTATTTGATCAAATTTCTCTTTATGGAAATTTGATCGTTAACGTTAAACTATCAAATTTTATCATTTATTAGATCTTGACTATTTAAGGTATCCCAATTCGAATTTTTCAATTTGAAATATAAATTACAATTTACTTTCCTTGTTAAGAATCAAGATCGGAGGGTAGATAGGCAATAGATTTTATACATAAAATCTTATGTGAAGTAGCAATTTGTTGGAGTAAAATACTTGATTTTTTTAATTATATTTAATAAAAATAAGAATAATATTACGTGTACGTCCTCGTCCTATAGTAAAATGAGAAATGCTTCGTTCTAATTTTGGATCCGAGCATTTTTGTTGATACTTTTTTTTATTTAATGTTTTAAGTATTTTTAGTGATGTAATTTTTTTTAAATGTTTAAAGAATAAAAAAAAAAAAAGCATTTAACCAGCATGACTAGTAAATTTATGAATTTTCCTAAAATTAAATAGAAGAGGCAGTATGATTTCTTGGAAGGAAATGATAAGTTTACAATTGTTTTACCATCATTTTATCACTCATAGAATATTTATTTATTTTTAAAATTTTTTAACATCTTTAATTATTAAAAAAAAAAAAAAATTTAATTTTAATAATAATTACTTTCTTAATCATTAAAATAAAAGAGTGGTAAAAGTATAATAAAAAAATTGATAAGATTATCATAAATAAAAAACCATGCCGTTAAATAGGTTCTCTTATACCATGTCTTTCTCTTATCTGTCGGAAAGTGGTAACTACTAGCTGAATCTTGAAACTGAAAAGACAAGTTCGATGTCCGGGTCCTTTATTGTATTTTTTTTTGTTATATTTTTTTATTATATTTTTTAATTTATATTTTTTAAAATTTTTTATTATATTTTTATTAGGAGACTGTTTTTGAGACTGGAAGCAGCCGGGTCCTCGTCACCCAAAATATAAAAAATAAAAGATGAAAGGTACCACAGAAAGTTTTTTTTTTTTATAAACTAAAAAGGATTTTTTTTTTCTACTACCATTTTTCATTAGTCTATTTTTTCTAGAGACTTAACACAGAATTTGTCTATTTAACACTCGAACAAATCAACTCTCTATTGTAATTTATAATATTATATTATCAAACAGTGAAAAAGAATCAACCTATGAATGCAAGTAATTTTTTAGTAAAACAGAAAACATTCATGAAAAACAATTTTCACACCTCTAAAGACACTATAAAAACTATAAAAAACTTCAAGAAATGTACACAGGGTTCGCCTACCGCAATTCAAAATCCAAAGACACTAGATTGGCTATAGATCATTTCAGTTAACCAATATAACATCATTCCAAGATGCATGATATATTCAACAGTCCGTACATATAGTATCAGCCTACAAACTTTGGAAGATCAAAGAAGTAATTTAAGGAATTCTGTTCAAAATAGATTATTGTTATATATACTACTCTAGAGGTGCTTGGCAAAGATTGATGCAACAACACCTTTAGCTATGGGGTGATAAAAGTCACAAGCCTCTGCAAACACCCTCTCAGCCAAAATCTTCTCCTCTTCCTTTCCAGTGCCCTGTACAAGAGCAGTGTAAAGTGGGCGAAGGTACTTCATCCTTCCAACTTCCTTCAATGTTTTTTCCACCTCACCATATTTATCTCTGCACTTAGATGAAATGGCCATTTGGAGAAAGGCAACCTTCACCTCATAATCCTTTGATTCCGATAGCCTGTAGCGTTCATCCAAGGCCAAGACCTGCCCATCCAGCCAAACATTATGATCGGACAAGTGTAACAAAACATTTTTGGGTCCATGAGATTAAAAAGTATAAAAGAAAGTATATCACAGAGTTCTCAGTTTATGTGAATGACTTGAACTGAAGAACTATGCAATAGTTAGCTTTTATGGATCTTTGGTTCTTGTTTTTTGATAGTGTCTTGAAGGAAAACACCTAAAACCCTAAAACTTCCTTTTTCAATACTTTCTCCAATGGTCAATTGTAAATAGAATTCAATGGATTGCGAATCCATAACTTTCTCCGATCAATTGTCATTCATACTTAGGTGTTTCTCTTGTATACGACCCAGGTACATGGGCAATGCCAATTGCCATCAATAAAAGTTCTAGCTTACCTATAAAATAAAAAAGATCATTGGTTCTTAAGGAAACAGAGAATGCATTCAGAGGTTCAATACCAGATCTAGAATGTGCGTTCTGCGGAACTTAGCCTATGCAAAGGAATGTATAGAAAAGTTCATGCAAGAGAAAGCATGCATCGCTTGCATTGTGACCCAGCACATCGACCTATCTTTATGTTGGTAGTTTCAATGCATCAAGTCTTTGCATAACCCACTAACGAATTCTAGTTGTGGGGTAGGTGCCTAGACTGTGGGCTAAGTCCTATAAGAAACTAATAAAAAAGAAAAAACATTTCATCTTCAAAGATTATTTTTGGTCAAATAAACTTTTTTTTTTTTCCTCAGGAAAAAATATAAGATGGTATTTTTCTATTAGCACCGGGTGTCCTAGAATAGCGTCCCGACAAATTCTGAGAGCGCACATGCTCTTGATAAGGAGTTCTCCCGCAAGTGCATCTCGGGTAATTTAAGGAGAAAATCTTCTAGTCCGATGGTCCCTAGAGATTGTTTGTACTCAAGAAGATATAAACCTTAGACTTGAGAGGAGCATACCTTCAAGCCCAAAGCTTTTACCACTTGAGCCAACCTCTAAAGATTAAAAATATATAGGACAGCATTCAGCCAGTTCTGTCTGAGATTTCTATTAAACACATCTAAAGCAGAATGTTCAACCTGCATATAAAAATTATCTCATCATGTAAACCCATTTATTCAAGTAAAAAACATCCTCACACCAGTTCAGATGTTTTAGACCACGACGTATTAGACAGGAAATCTAATATATTTAAGGCGGAGAGGGTTAAACACACAACCACCATGAAAATAACAAAAGAATATATAAATCGAAACAAAAACAACTGGGAAATTCTAACATGATGAGAAACCACTACCTGTGATATTTCAACGGATTTGGGCAGGTTCTCCAAGTAGAGTTCCCATTCCTGCCCTTGCCAGTCTGCAACTTCATCCTCTCTTGGCATCCTCCCTAACTTGAACTCATTGGCAAGCGATACAATCTTGGTATATATATTAGAAACTGGTTCGTATGCATCTGGAGGGATACCAGTACCCTCAGTCCATAATTCTAAGTCAATGTCTTTCTCTATTCCAGGGATGTTTGCTTTCAGGAAGTCCAGAAATGTCTGGGTATCAATGGATTGGAACTTAAAGGTGGCAATGTATTTCTTCAGAAATTCATCAAACAGAGGCCTTTCAATCTATGCATTTGAGAGGAAAAACACAATTGGTCAGAATTTTCGTCATACAATAATGTCCAATTATGGTTGTAAAAAAAATGTCAAAAAAAAAAAGTCCAGTTACACCAATCAATATTATATGCATAAGAGAGGATCAAATACTCCTATAACTACTGCAAGAGGCAGAAGACACCGTCACTTTCATAAACACATTTATCAGACTTAAAATGACACATTTTATGTATTTTCAGGAGGCGATAAGGAAACATACAGAATAAATCTTTGCCAAGAAACAGTAGGCATACCTGACGTTCAATACGCCAAAGAAACTGAAAACCTTTCTCATATGGGACTTGAGAATAGACATCATCTGGGTCTATACCTTCCTGATTGGTTTTGAGCTTTGTGAACTCCATCCTGTCCTTGAATCGCTCCATCTCCTCATTTAAACCCTTCCAACCAATTCCAATATTCAGTGTAGCTCTGTCCTCCCCTTGTACAGCTTCGACAATCCTTCTCTCCGCATAAGTAGTAAACCCCTAGTACAAGAAACAAGAAAACTAAACCCAGTTCCAGAGAACAAAACTCGCTCTTGCCACTACAATACATGAGATTAATGCATATAAACTTCTTCAACAAATCAGTAATTCATTATTCTTCTACGATTTTCTGATGCATTCAAAGTTTATATATATTTATATATTAGTAATTACCAAAAAATCTCGATATCTTATATTTTAACCTTAGAACTTCGTGAATATCACATAAGAACACTAAACCAACCGCTAAATCCCAGTTCGGCTATCAAAAAATACGAGGCTAAGGAAAGAAGAAACTCAAGCAGCTTGTTTTCTAAGCATTTTGAACATCTGCAAGAGTTTCCTTTTACGGCCTCATATTCTCCAACAGAAAATAATTAGTTAAAAAATGCAAATAATGAGACGCATCATCCTCGGAAAATATGCCTGCACAGATGGATGAATTAAGAAGACCACAACAATGTTAAAGGAAAAAACAGCAAAAAAGGGATAAGAAGAAAAACACAAAAAGGGGACCAAAAAAACGAAACAGCAAGAACAAACCAAACAAATTTAATGTACACAGGCTATACCTCGTTCAACCAAAAATGGTCATTGGTCTTGTTAGTGATCAAATTCCCGGTCCAACTATGCGCAAGCTCGTGGGCCACCACCTGGGCCCCGCTGGCATCACCCTTAATAACAGTGGGCGTCAAGAACACCATCCTTGGGTTCTCCATGCCCCCGTACGGGAAGCTCGGTGGCAAAACCAACAAATCGAACCTCTCCCACTCGTACGGCCCGAACAACCGCTCCCCTTGCCTGATCATATCCTCCGTTCCCGCGAACTCCCTCGCGGCGTCGTCCAACAAGCCCGGCACCGCCTCGGCATACACCCTAGTCCTTGGCCCCACCTCCCGGAACCCTAGCTCCCCCACCGCGAAGGCGAACAGGTACGGCGGTATCGGCTGCTCCATCTCGAACTCCTCGACGACCCTCTCCTCCGAACACCACAGCGAGGAGTCACAGACCAACGCCGCAGTCTCCTGGCTCAACGGGGCGCGCCGCTCAACGTGGCGCGCGGACATCACCGCTGAGAGCTGTCGCGGAATGTTGATCCGGCAGCTGTAGCGCACGCGCGCGGCGGGGGTGTCCTGGCAGGGGAAGACCGATCGAGCGTGGATGGCCTGGCATTGGGTGTAGACAAAGGGGCACTTCTTGTTGAATGTTTGCCAGGGTAAGAGCCATTGGAGGGCCGAGGAGGACGGGGAGGTGGAGTAGAGGACGAGGAAGGAGGAGTGGTTGGAGAGAGAGACGGTAACGTTACAGCCCTTGATTGGGTCAGGATGGGAGAGGGAATAAGGGATGGAGGAAAGGGAAATGGGGTCGCGAATGGAGTGGATGGTGAGAGAGCGAGTGTCGAGAGAGAGAGGGCCAGAGTGAGGGTTCGGAAGGGAGATGAGGGCCGAGCCATGGATGGTGGAGGTCGAGAAGTCTACGTAGAGGGTGAGCGAGACGTGGGTGGCGAGTGGGTGGGTGGAGTCTGTGAACGAGTGGGGGTCGATGGGTGCCATTTCTTTAGGGTTTTGTAACGTTGAAGGAGGGGGAACTGGGAACTGAATAAGAGAGGAGAAGCATCAGTGGGAAAGACGGAGTGGGAAGGTTGCATAATATTATACAATACAATAAAATAACATTAATATATCAGGTATGAACTCTTTTTTTTTTTTTGGAGAAAAGGTATGAACTGAATATGTTTAGTTTTGGTGGAGAAATTGGGGAATATATCATATATGAATGAATTCCATTTTGGGTGAGAAATTGGAATGTGGAGGGAAGAGGGAGGGGTGCTTTTTACTTGAGTATCTGTATTTTTGGTGGTACAGTTTTAAATATGGAGGGATTAATAACAAAAGAAAAGAACAATATAATACTATTACTGCTGCTACGAAAACGAATCCAATCCCTAGGCCCTAAACCAACGTTTCATTAATGCGGGAATCTATATCCCTGCGCGTGCTTTGTTTTCATCTTCTTTTTTTTTTTTTTTCTTTTTTTAAGGTGACGCTAGAGTAGTTTGGCTGTATTCAATAAAAAAAATAGTCTTATAAAAATATAATAAAATACATAATAAAAAAATAAAAAGAAGAAAACACAATAAAATAAATAAAATAAAGATGATTTGATAGAAAGACTTTAGATCTCAACCCAGCTCCTGTTGCTGTCAACCACTGTGGGCAACATTGCCCATACAATTAGAACCTAACGGACCAATTTCGAATTTAAAGTTATCGGGAGAAGGTGGAAGGTTGCTAAGGGTCGTCGTCGTAAGAATGAAGTCACCGTAGAGAGGTGATGTCACCCATAGTGATCGACGTCGACAATGGCTGCTTTTATTAAGACCACTGACCCCTAGGATATTCCTTTTTATTATTTAGTTTAGCTTTCTGTAATTACATAAGAATGTTCGCAAGAACTCACCTTGCACTTGTAAAACTTAAACAAGTCATGCCCGAACCGTAATAATACTGGTGACGACAATGCATTCATTAATCATTATAAAGAAAACCTATTCAGACTTCAGAGTTTAAAAAAAATTAATTTGACTAAATATTTTAATTTATTACATATGGTGTATAAAAAACTCGACCTACTTAAGATAAAGATATTTGAGTTCTAGGCTTCTAGTAAACTATCTTCCTCTCTCCCCCCTCCCAAACTGCCCAACTTATGCCTTATATTGTAATTAGAATAATTAACAATAATAATAACAATGTTAGATTTTATTATTAGATAATAGATATATCCATTGATGTGGCGTAATATAATGACTTGTTAATATCCATGATTTTAAATGTAATAATGATGGGTCAATCATACGAGTTGGCACAAGCCCGCATTAAACAGACAAGTCAGTTTGGGCTCTGGCTGGTCAAAGGTTCGAAAGTCCCGAAGAACTTTCAGAGTTTGGGCCTCCATGAATATGTAGGCCTATCTGAAGATGTTCAGATGGGCCCACATTCTGAACGAGTCGGCCTGTAACCAACTCACGTAGAGCCCACATTTACCAAAGTAAAGTAAACCCATCATTATACCCACCACCACTACTGTTCATTTACCTCTCTCTCCTGTTTCCTGAAGCAAAGCACAGCGCGCCTGCAAGTCGAGTGAGCAGAAAAAACGAAATTGGGTTCCAACAGGAATGGACGACTACACGAGGCAGATGATGGACCTCAAGACCCTCGTCACCCGCACCCTTGAGAAGAAGGGCGTACTCGCCAAGATCCGGGTAAAATCCCCCGCATTACCCTTCCCATGTTTTTCACTTTCACTTTTTGTTTGTTTGTTTGTTTTCTCTTATTCTATTGAGTCCTTTCGCCTTTTAGATGGTCTAATGTTTATCTCTGTTTTTCTAATTTCTAAATTTCACGTCCCCCGAGCTAATTGAGTGATAATGCCAACACTTTGTTGGTTAGCTTTAGGTTGGCAAGCCCATCCGTTATCTGCGTTCACAGAAACGTGATCGTTTTCTTCTAAACTAATGAAGGTTTCGTGCTGTGAGTCTGGAGCTCCATTTTACCGAACCACAAGCTAGATTGGAATTAGGTTTTGAGAATGATTTTTAGCAGGTTCACGTAGACGGTCAGTGTGGATTAGTTGGGGAAGGTGATCGATCCAGAGTAGTATGCTCTTCTATGCGAAGAACATGTATTAGTCTGCTGCCATTAGGAACTTTTCGGTTTTTCTTTTTTTGCTTTTCAAACTCGGAGCCTGTGTGCAATTAACATTTTTTTTTAATAAGAGATTAAATATTTTTTTGATTAAGTAATAATCTTTATTGAATAGATGCAACTAGGCAAAGTCCATGTACACAGGGATATACAAAGGAGACACTTAGTTAACACTAGCAAAAACTCATAGACATTCCCTCCATTTAATACAATAGCAGAAAATCATTGAACCAAAGAAAATAAGAAAGAGTTTCGAATTTTCCCCACGGTCATTTCTTTGTTGTTGAAGAGAAAACATCCATATAGGGAGGAGAAGATCAGAAATTCAGAAATTCTAACTATTAGATAAGCGGGAACTGTTCTAAGCAGACATGCAAACATAACGATTTTATTTTTCATGGTAGCTGTAAATAATATAATTGTTAGATTCACTTGTTGAGGTGTGAATGGAACAGGGAGGTGAAGATTATGGCCTTAGATGGTGGTTAGATTTACTGACAAATTATAAATGTAGCTGATTGCAATAGTTGATAGTATGGCTTAGTTGGGTAGAATTGAATGATATTGCCAAAAGAAACTAAATGCTTCTGTCAATGTTATATATACCTTTGCTAGTTGATTGATCTTGTTGGGTTTTTGCTAGGCTGAACTCAGAGCAAGTGTGTTTGAGGCAATTGAAGAGGAGGATCAGGTAATTGAACAAGAAGAAGGTTTGCCTCCTGCATTACTTGGTAGCTGCAATGATCGTGCAAAACAACTTCATTCGTCTCCATCTGGTTCCAGCCCTGATCCATTTTATCTCCTATATATTTGATTTATTTTATCGCCTATATATATATTTACTTTTTTATTTTACTCAGTCTAGCTTTTTTCTTTTGTTTTCTTTTTGGGAATTATTCAATCAAGCTATTCAGTCTAGCTTGGTAGGTCAGGTGTAACACTACTAATAATAAATCTAATATCTGAATTCAAAAGATGACATTACGATCATAATAGATACAATAAAAGACTGTTTGATCTGGTAATATCCTTTGATTTATTACGATTGAGATGCAAAATTGTGTAGAATGCTTGTCTTTTAGGCTAACACCACACACGCAAGTTAACTGCTAATTTCCATTTTTTAGCAAATTAAGGGCAAGATAGTTAACAAGTTGGAAAAATTATGAAATTTGGTTTTCTTTCTAATCTGCCAGCATTTTATTCCAAGAAAACGAGTTCCTTTCAGGCTTTTTCTCAAACCCTCCTTGTGCGGCCCTTGTACCAACCCTTTTACATTACATATGTCCCAATTCAAAGACCCACTTGCAGCTCCCCCAACTTTCATATCCTGAATATCTTACAGAAATTTGTGAGGTCTCCATTGTTTGCTATTTCACCTATGGCTCGAAGGGTGTGAAAATACCACCTTCATGATGCTTGTTGTTATGCTTTACTTCTTCTTCTTCTTCTTTTTCTTAAAAAAAAAAAAAAAAAAGCCCACAATAGATCAAATTTCATGGCAAGAGAGGGTAAAGATGTAGGGTTTAAAATGTTAATGTCACTGCACAACTTGGCTTCTGTTCCACCTTACAATGTTGGATGTGGACAAGATAAGGATTTCAATAATTTATTGTATTTTGCTGGTTTTTCTGATCTTGCGACTTCTTTTTGTCACTATATGTGCAATAAATTTGGACATGTCATTTGAATTGCATTACAAAATGGATATGGAATATGCACGGATGGTCAAGTTTTGTGGCAGAGCATGATGCATCTGCAAGTTGTTCTGTAGAGTCTTATACATGATTACCTTTCTAACTTATTTATCTTTCATTGTGCTCTTTTAAATGCAGGAAGGCTACTTACTGCTCTTATATGTGAATACTTAGACTGGGCGCAACTAAATCACACACTAAAAGTTTATTTGCCAGAGTGTAATTTGGTAATCATGTAATTATTTTCTCCTTCTGGTTCATAGGATTGTTATTTTTTTCCAACTTGTTAAATTATCTTCTAACTTATATGTGGATTATCGTGCAGCAAAAGGATTCTTGGAAAACTGATTTGCAAGAATTTAGTAGCAAGAATGGATATGATCTCAACAGAAATGTTGATAGTGGTCCGTTGCTTTTGGATGTGCTTGAAGGATTCTTGAAGTTTGAGGTATGATATTAGATCTCATTAGACATCAATATGAAAACTCTGTTTTGATGCGATTGCAATAACTTTCAGTGTCAAGATTAGAACATCAGAGTACTTTGTATGTTTGATGCATCTATGTATCCATGCATGTACATCCGTTCATTCCAATGGTGCTTAAATTTGAAGGACTAAGAATTAGATATCTATGATCTGAAACAACCTAGATGTACGCATTTTAAAACGTGCTTTGCCCATATCACCCTGTGTGACCTCGACAATTGTATTTCTTAATGTCTATGATGGCAGTCTACAGTAAACCTTTAATTATTATATGGAATAACTGGTGATTGCTATTATATGAACATGTTCAAACTTTAAGATATAATGTTCAAGAGGCATTTGGATTGCGAGGAATGATAGATGAATGGTCAATGGATGAGTTTTTTATTTATTTTATTTTTTATAAATAAACAATTTTATTGATCAAAGAATGGCAAGGCCAATTATGGTCAATGGATGAGCTTAGAAGTTTCTTTTTGTAATACTTTATTCCATTGGACTTGTGTAATACATTTTAGTGGTATGAACTTACATGAATTTATTTTACCACAAAATCAGCAAGCATAGGTGATGCTCTTGTACATGTCATGTACTTGAGTTGTTGCCTATCCTTAGCATCAATAAAATTTTGTTTACCGATAAAAAAAAAAAGATATAATCTTCAAGAGGAACCCCTTCTCATTCTACTTTTTTTAATTGAGTCATTTATTTTTTGATCATGCTTTGACAGAATCTATCTCAAGCAAGGGGTACTGGAAGAAGAATAACTACGCCAGAAGCCGAGTCCTTATCCAATTTAGAGTCCAGGAACAATCGGAGGCCTTCTTCATCATCTGTTGCTGGGGGCCTACCTCCACTAGGAAGGTTCTGCACTGACCTCACCGTTTCATTAACCTGTACAATTGATCTCTTTTCCCTTGTCCTATTCTTCACTCCAATTGACACATTAGCTTGTTGGCATGTTATTGTAGGCCTATTCCTGCTTCCCAGGCATCCGGTGAGTAATAAAGCATTTTATTCTGTCCTTCCACTATCTGTTTCTTATTATTTCTCTATCTGATATTGTCAAGCCTTCAGATCAGAGAGGAGGTTCCTTGATGTCTGGCTACAGGAAGGATGACTATAATTGGAGATATGACAGTGACGAGCTCCCAGAGGATGTAATTCGAGCTTCAGCTGCCTTGGAGAACCTTCAGTTGGATAGAAAGGCTCGAAATCTTGCTACATCTTGGCGGTTTGTTCTGATATCTTAATAAATCTGCAAAATGTTCTCCTGTTTTTCATTTGTTACTATTGAATAACTCAAGGTAGGGGTTCTAGAAACATCCAACATGGTGATGTAGTGTTCCCTTTGGACTGCTAGAAACCTACTCCCTGTGGCAGATGAAGGTTTCTTATTACTATCATCACCGTCATTATGAGGGTCCTTTCTTTTTTATAACCGAAATCTAGTACAAGTTCACTGGTGCCCATTCTTGCATACCACGTCTTACTGCCAGAGTATTAATGTTGCAGCAGTAACAAATTTTTGACTGTTACCTCGTGAAGAAAATTTAAATTTGGAAAAGATAATTAGTACTGTTTTTCTATGATAGGGTGTTGGATTTTAGTAGGATTTGTTGATGTTGATGTTGATCGGTTTGGCTAGTTGACCTATTTTATTTGCTGATCATGCATTATTCTTTCAATGGTCGCGCTATGTGGAAAATAATTCCCCTCTGCATTATGTGGTGTTTGTTGATGGAGAGAAATAAGAGATGTTTTGAAGACTGGGAGAGCATTCCTTGGATGAGCTGAAGAGATTTTTCTATAGTACTTTATTTTCTTGGGCTTTGGTCATTAGTTGTAATGAGGAATGTTTTCATGATCTTACTTATAAAAAAAAAGAATGTTTTCATGATCCGTTTGTATCCTCACTAGTGTTTAATGGTACTTAGGCGTTTTCTGTTTATACTTCCTGTGTACTCGGGATATGCCTATTACTATCAATAAAGTTTTACTTATAAAAAACAAAAAATCTACAGCTCAAATAGCACATTCGTTCTTGTAAGATCAGGTTGAGAGTGATGTTGTGGGTCTAAGATCCAGTGAGTGTATGTTTAAACTTTAACCTACCCATAAAAAAAAAATCATATAGTTGTGGATTGAAAGGGATTCTAGTTTACCTACAAATTCAAAAAAGAAATAAATAAAAAAAAGAAAAGAAAAGGAAAGAAACTAAGTTCAGAATTGTACTAACAAGGACGGAACCTTAGGACATTTTTCAAGCAAAGGTTGCTTGAAACGTTGTTCAAGCAAAGATACTTATAAAAAAAGAACATTGTTCAAGCAAAGATGCATACAACTATCATTAGGAAATGTTTATTCATTCTTGGTTGATATTTAATTTGTAACCTAGTTGTACTTGAGTATAGGACTGAATAACGATGCTGCATATATGTATAGAAATGCAAAATGTGTCTAGCCATGTTGATCGACACTATTTTGTCCTTTTCTATTGGTGTAGAAATCTTTTTTTTTCTTTTCTGATAAGTAAGATGTAAATTTTATTGATACAAATGATGTAGGTAAAGCCTGTGTATACAGGAACTATTCAAAAGAACACCTAAATACATTTTAGGATCCAGAAACTGAGAACAGAAAAATCATGAACTCTGTTTCCATTAAGCACAATGTTTGAGAACCAAAGCAATAAAGTGTGTGCAAAAAAGTTGTGAAGTTCCTCCATTGTATGCTCCCTATCTTCAAAGCACCGAGCATTCTTTTCCATCCAAATACTCTACATAATGCACAAAGGAATCATTCTCCACGCCACTTGAAGACAACCTTGAATCTTTTTCCAACAAACTATTAAATCCACCAGCCTCAAAGGCATTACCCAAGCCACACCAATTCTTCTAAAGATCTCATCTCACAACACTCTTGTCACCTCACAACATAATCCTATTGTAGAAATAGTTATGAAGATACCACTTAGAGGAGGATTCACTTTGGAAGGAGGTTGTTGATTTTAGACACGGGAGGGCTTGGGGGGGTTGGTGGTATTATGAAGTGAAAAGAAGGGGGGGAGTATGGTGTGGACTTATGGAAATTTATTAGGAGGGGTTGGAAGAGTTTTTGACTTTTGAGACACATATTCTTTTGGTGGCTGGTGTAGTGAGGACTCTAGAATTAGATTTTGGCATGATGTTTGGTGTGGAGATCGCACTCCCCTGACAGGGTCTTTCCAGCTCTCTATCATGTTGCTGTTAATAGGGATGCTTCTGTGCCGGATCTAGTGGCATTTTCCCATGGCTCTAACTAGTGGGGATGTTCTATTTAATAGGGATATTCATGATTGGAAATTCGTATGCCCTTTCTTTACGAGAAACAACAATCATACTAACACTAGGCATCAAATTAACCAATCCAATGGATTATTATTATTATTAGTATAGTTACTATAAGATTTATTGCTATAAATAGGTATAGCCTAGGTACACAAGGAGTATACGTGAGAAAATACGAACAACAACGTCAAAAGAGAAAGAAAGAAAACTAGAAAAACTCCCACATATCATCACCAGTCATTACAATGGCTTTAATCAGTCCAATGGAAATTCTCTAAAGTGAATCATGTAGAAATCTTATGATTAGGTAGAATATGTACAGTCAATATTTGGCAGTCTGGGCTTGTTCTCTCTCTCTCTCTCTCTCTCTCTAATATATATATAGTTTTTTGTTTTGTTTGGTTTTCTTTTGCTGGTGCCAGCTGCAGCTTCTACTGTGTGATCTTTAAACAAACCTTCTAAGCTCAGAGATGTGTATTTTTTTTCCATGGCTTATTTGATGGATTTGGTTTCAGGCATGCTGGGGATGGAATCAGTGAGGATGATGGCCGGGCAGACCATATGTAGCTGAGTGACACGCTTCATATGACTTTATCTGTATCTTACTGTATTCTTATATTTCAACCTTCAATTAATACCATCGAATGAGGATAGTGGCGTCATGTAAGATTATTTGTTTTGTGAAGTGATCTAGGGCTTTGATCGAGCTTTTTGTCTTGTGAAACTCATGTTAGTAACTTTGCCTTGTGTAGAATCTTAGATTTTGAAGGATCTTAGGTGGTGTCATGTGCAAATGCAAAAGATTTAGTGGGGAATTATCCAAACTAGAATATCTACTGACTTGTAGTCAGCTGAGACGACTGACCTGAAGACCTTTTACTTTTTGGTTAGAACATGCATCTCAATGTTCGGCCTCGTTTCATTATAAGTTCATCTTGTTTCGGCCTTGTCATCACGGTGGCAGCGAAGTAATAGATTGGCTTGGGATGAAAGTCGCTGTACTTTTTTCATGAGGAATGTTTGTCACACTTGCTGTCCAAGTTTCTTTCCTTCGAAAGCACGGCAGACCCGAGTGGAAGCAAGAATAATGCTTAGTCCACCGATGTTTTATTATTATTATTATTATTATTAATGATTAAAGAATTATTTTTAATGATGTTGTGAATTTTTTTAAATGTTGAAGGGTATAAAAAATCACTAAAGGAAAGGAAAACAAAGAAAAAAGTCATTTGGCCCCGTCGGTAAGTGGACTCCACCAGTGGCAGTAGGGTTATTTTGGATTTACCTATAGAAATACAGGTTATTATCTCAAGTTTAATAAATCTATTTATCATTTTTTTTATTTCATCATTGTAGTATTAGATGCTAGGTTTTATAAGAAATTTAAGAAATAATTTTTGATTACTTAATATTATATTAAGATAATAAGAATATGTTAAAAATTAAGATGGTAAATAACATTTCTAGACGTTGTAAATTTGAGGATACCATTCGGTTAGGGAGATCTGTAAAGGGTGGGGGATTAGTTTTTAATTATTTAATATTATATTAAATGTTAAATGTAAAGGGTGGGAGATAATATGTTAAATGTTAAAAATTAAAATGATAAATAACATTTCTAGACGTAAAATCGAGAATAACATTTGGTTAGAGAGATATGTAAAGGGTGGGATTAAGGTTGCGTTGGGTAGTAAGTTGATTTTAAATATTTTGTTAGTAATAAAAAAAATAATAAATAATGTCCAAACTAACCCTAACTGTTCAATCAATGTGTTTGCTGAACTTGCAATCTCCTGAAATTATCCAATCCAAGTACCTACGAATCTGTATATAACCTAACGGTTCGGTGGAAGCACGTGTGAAAGTATCACGTGCGAGGAAGAGAAGGACTCCCAAGTCCCATCCCCACGTCCCCACGTATCCTCCGATGAGCAAAAATTATTCTTAAAATATCTTATATATATATAAAGCACCTATATATATAAAATTATTGGTTTAACAGAATAATTTATTATTTTCCGTCTAAGTCCATTTGTAAACAGTAAATTTTTTAATGTTTTCCGTTTATTCATGTTTCGTTATTGGAAATGCAATTTATCTTATGAGTAATGAAGACATCATAGCATAATTATAGCATTTGTTTTTCGTTTAGCATCGTAGCATTTATTATAATTTATAATATTTGCGCCAGTACATCTTTGCGCCGGTTATTGGGAATGAAATCATCATGGTACATCATTGCGCCAGTATAAATGCAATTTATCGCTTGATGAAGACATTAATGCACATAACATTTGTATTGAGAATGCACGCCCTGAAGTCATCATGGTATTTCTCTGTGCACAATAAAATTAAATTTAATCAATATCTCATTGGTAGTTGTAAAATAATTAATATTCGAAACCTTTTCTGAAAAAGACTAATAAATCCGACAGCAAACTACCATGAAACTGTAACCATCATGCCTCTTCCTATTCACATTTCTCAATTAAAACTTCTACTGCCAGCACCTCTTCATATTCACTATTGTCAAAGTAAAACTCAATTGAAAAAAGGGCAGAAAGACGTGCAAGGCATGATCATATTTTTTGGGAATGATTGTGGGAAGGCCATCCTCGTTCCTCTTCTCCCTCACTCTAAATTTAAAGTACTGCAAATAGTATCTTTTTTTCATTCTTATTTTTCTTATTCTGTTTATAAAAAAAATATTCTTAATAATAATAAAAAAACTCGTATATCTGATTTGGTTTGTTTTGTTCTCTCTCCAGGACAGTATACTTAAAAAGGATGTCCTCGTGCATTATTATTTAGTAATTCTTTTCAAATCTTCATTCTTGATTTTTATGTTTGTAAGTATATTTTATTATTTGGTTGGTGGTGTATTATTTTATACTTGCTGGTTATATATTGTTTTGTGGGTTTCACTCCCTCTTTTTCGATAACACATATATCTGATTTCTTTTCCAGTTCATCCATAATTATGTGGGGTTCAAAATAATTGAAATAAGATAGCAAGAGATTTTATTTTGCATGGAAAATGATGATGGAAAATGATGATCTAAAAATATTGAAGATTAAAATTGATAGTATAAAGGGGTTTTATTTTCAAGTCTTGTTCGTTGGGGGCTTTCCGAGTTGTACATTTGTGGTTTTTATCTTTGTAAGTGAATGATGTAATTTATTGTTATCTTCATCTCTTCGATTTCTTCAATTTGTTTTTGTTCAGATTTTATTGTTTTCCTGATTGCTTTATGTTGTATTAAACTTAATGGTATTACACATTTCAAATACTTAATAAACCAATAACTCCAGAAATTAAATAAATATTTATATAATTCCTATAGCCAAACAGTAAGAAGAAGCAAAACATAGGAAAATTAACAAAAAAAAGCCAATGACAAAAAAACCATCATACAACCTCATATTTACAAAAAGACGCTATGTAAGAAATAAAAAATCCAAATTAAAAAAAAATATTTGGTAAACGTTATATATAAATATTACATATAAGCTTTAATAAAATATAAAAACACTGTAAGATTAAACTAAAGGAAATGGGAACAAATTTAGTATTGAAAACTTAAAACCGTATCTTTTATATACGTTTATGGTTAAATAAAAGAAAATTAATATAATATAAATTCTTTTTTGTTAAAATAATAAAATAGATCCATAACTAGACATATAGTCCATACAGGTTGGGCTTTATTTTTGACGTCTGAACTTTATATTTAAAATAAGACATTCTTGAAGATTAACTTATTTAAAACAAATTTTATAACATTAGATCATCATAAACTTTTTATGAAAAAATAATTTCTAACATGTTGTATAACAGTTTAGATTATAGATTTAATATATAAATAATTATAACATTTTCATATTTTAAACTTATTAGTTAAATTTGTATCAAACTTATCTTAAACAAATTTGTTAAAATTATAGATACCTATTTATAAGACTATTTTATTATTTAAATTAATATTTTTGTATTATAATCTATGAAAGTATATAATTATTATCTTTTACTTAATTATGGTTATCTAATAAATATTTGTTACAATTTATATTTTTTTTATGCATAATATTATAATTAATCTAAATTTATATCTTAAATCATTTTTTAAAAATAATTATTTCTTAAAACTAAGTAAACGTGCCTTCTACGTTTCTTCTTCCTAGTATCATTTCAAACGTCAAAACCTTCCTTGCTTCCACGCTTTCCGGCTGAACCTCCTCCCTCTTCCCATGGCGGTCTTTTACCGGTTACCAAGGGCGAGAGGCTCAACGCAGATCTACTCCACGACCTCCACAGTCCGAGCGTTTTCTTCGCGCTCTATATCGAATTCCGGAAATGATCTCAAATCGCCGTCCCTGCTCGCCCAGAAGCACCTCCCCCTGCGACACGAACCCAGGGACAGAAACTTCCAGTGGGTTTTCCTCGGCTGCCCCGGCGTCGGAAAAGGCACCTACGCGTCTCGACTCTCCAACCTGCTTGGTGTCCCTCACATCGCCACGGGTGATCTCGTCCGTGAAGAGCTCTCTTCCTCTGGTCCCCTCGCTTCCCGGGTACGCTTGGGTTTCATTCTCAATCTCAATTTCAACCGCATTTTTTTCTAATGTTTTTCATTTGTTTATACTCTGGATTTTCGTTCTAGATTTTAAGTTATTGAAATGCGTTTCTGATTATTCAGTGAACTTTGAATTCTCGTCTCCAAATGCGATTTAAGTGGGAGTATATAGCAGTGGGTTGTGTGAGGGTGAAATATCTCAAGTAGGGGCCCAGACTTATTATGTAGTACATTAGAAGACAAGAACATGTGAGAGACAAGCATAAAAAATATAGACTGACACACGCAACCCAAATGGTTTATAAAAGGATCCTGATCAAATAATAACAACAGAGCTCTCTGGTTGGATAATAATTTCTCTCTAAATTGAACTAGCCAACTCTCTCCGGAACAATTCCTCTTTTCTCCAGGATCGTATGCTCCGTTTTTTCAGATGAACCCAAGTGCTCATATTAGTAGATTTATGTAAATTATTCATGTACAGTGTAAATCCTGAGAGACTATAAAAATATTCATTATAATGAATCCCCTTTCCCAAATCCCGTGGACGTAGGCTTTACGTCGAACCACGTAAATACTGTGTTTCCCTATTTATTTATCTACTATCCGCATACATATGACTGTACCAGAGTCTCACCGGGAGCCCCAAACGATATCCAAAGAAGCCTAACTCGTCTCAGTGGACTGGGAATGATTCTTTTTCTTGTCCTGGCCTATTGGCCGATTTTTATAACGCCAACAGTTGGCACCGTCTATGGGATTATTATGACCAAAGGTAGGAAACGGATGATTTTATGGGACACTGGGTGACTTACTGGACACCCCCCAGATGAGTATCCTTATTTGCTTATTTTTCCTTTCTTTTACAAGGACTCGCCAAATTACTCATTTGTCAGCCATGTCACTATCATGACTTTTATCTAGTGAAGTATGCACGTAGCACCTACAAACATATACACGGACACAAAATAGCTATAAGGAGAGAAATGTGGTTGAGCTAGCACTGTGCCGCCAATGGTGCCCTCGCCCACACAACGTACACAGTGCACATCTTCAGCTTACACTAGTACAGAAATAAAGTACACGATATTAACATGCACATTATGCATAAGGCAGGCACTGTGCACTTAAGTGCACAGTGCCGTGTTTGCACAATGCACACATGCACGTACTTGCATGCATGCACAGTACGTGCATGCACGGTTTCACAAAGGAGGCTCACGCTGTGGCTCACGATGCCACGCCGTGAGCCCCGTGGCCCTTCTGGAAGTCCCCACCTGGACTGCCAGAGATTTCTGTTTCTGGCGGGAGAATGACCGGCCGGTCATTCTGCTGGAAACATCCTCGCCGGCGCACACGTGTATGCATGCATACATGTAAGTATTGGGAAAAGGGGGTCCACCGTGGCTTACGGTCCCACGCCGTGAGCCCGTGGCCCTGCCGGCGGTCCTTGTATCGACGGAAGTTTTTGTTTCTGGCGGGAGAATGACCCTTCTCCCGGCGGGATCATTTTGCTGGAAACTTCCTCGTCGGTGCCCTCGGGAAATTCTCCCAATGTGGTGCCCGCCTCGTCATGGAGCGTCCCGCCGGCGAGGACCGAGTGACCAAGGCATGAGCACGGCCTTGCCGTGCCCAGTGAAACGCGGCGGGCGCCCAAGAATTTGTGGCGCCCCGCCGCGTTTTCCACCACCTTGTCGGCAGTCCCCTTGGGACTGCCAACACTTTCTGGCCCCACCACCATAGCGGGCCCATGAATAGCTGCACAGGCATACTCTCGTGTCCATCTCGGAAGCACGCCGGACACAGCACACAAGCTCACGGCTTCCAGTCGTGAGTTCAGTAGGATTGCCGGCGGTCATAGCCATGACCGCTGGACCAGCTCTAACTGTTGCCGCGTCCTCCCACACAGCAAGGTGACGAGCCTAGAGCCACCACGGCTCGACTAAACTGCCGGCAACTACCATTGAAACCGCGGCGAGGCTACCGCCCGCCTAGCAGAGTGCCCTGTCGACGGTGAGCTCCCCCGCACGGACCTCCACTCACAGCCTGCCACCTCTCATATACGGACCTCAACTCACGGGCCTCGCCAACCTCACTGTGGCTCGCCGGCGAGCTCACCACTCACCTCACTCCTCTCCTTCACAGCTTGCCACCTTTCCACTCAACCATCGCCATGCACAGGCTCGCCTGGACTGCCAAGGACTTACGGCCTACTAGGACCACCATGCTCGCCCAGAGAACTAGCCATCTCGCCAACCTCACGGTTCGCCTAGACCATCATCAACAACCCGCCTTCTCACTAGCTCGCACAACGGCTTCGCCATCCTTACTGGCTCGCACACGGGCCTCACCACACTCACTCGATGGACTCGCACGGCTCGCCAACCTCATGGCCCGCCAACCCGCCTACTCAAGGCCTTTCTACGCCCACGGCAGCGTGGGCTTGCCCAGCTCGCCCACGGATCACCCGACCCACAGCTCGCCAAACACCGTACATGCTCGCCTAAACTGCATCTCACACGACTCATATTTCAGCAAGCCCACGCTGCCGTGGGCTTGCCCAGCTCGCCCACGGATCACCCCACCCACAGCTCGCCAAACACCGTACATACTCGCCTAAACTGCATCTTACACGACTCATATTTCATTAACATTGGAACCTTCCGCCACTTATTGGGCGCTCGCCCACTCCTCGTCAATTCGCCCACAGCTCACCCGAATCACCATGCTCGCCCAAGTCACTTGCCATCTCGCCAGCCTACCAGCTCGCCACATCTCCTTCACAGCTCACCATACACTCTTGCCTATTCACTCAGCACGGAATTCCACCTTCGGATCACTAGCTCGCCTCTCAACACTCAGACCACCCATTTCACAAACAAGGCACCAAGCTCGCCTCCCAGCTTGCCCGACCACCTCTCCTGCTCACTCCCGCTAGCTCGCCAAGCACGCTCGCCTAAAAACAATAAGTTACTCACCAACTCATCTTGCCCAGCTCCCTCGCGACAATAGGGACTCGCCATGCATGTTCGCCTAACACATATGGGCTGTGTTCCCAGCTCACATAACTCGCCTCATCTGTTTATAAATTCAGGGATTTACATACAGCAAGTCTCCCATGTGGGACTCGCCTATTTTCTCTTTTATTTTGTCTCGACAAGTTACTCACTACCTCAGATCACGAAACCTCCAACTCGGATGCTCAAATCAATATTGGAATCAATTTTGACAAATTTTATACTTCGACTGTTCACATGCAAATTCGGACTCAGCATTCGGATTCAGTGGCAATGAAAATCATATTTCTACTAACAAATTGTTTTGCAGCGCAAAGTCGAAGCACATCACTCGTTATACGGGAACATGTTTAGTTGCAGGGTCGTCCGGCCACCCATGACCAGCCCAATGATTCGTTCGTCAAGGGCTCGAGGCTTGAGGTCCCGTACCTGAGCGCACTCGTCAAGTCCTCACATCCATGATAGGCTCGAGGCTTGCGATCCGCCTATCAAGCACACTTGACAAGCCTCATCTTGGATGCTTGCGAATCGTGGGGTTGAGTCACGGGTTTAGGCTTACGCGTAAACCCTCACACGCCTAGTTTTCCGCCAATGACCGCTTGTGGATCGCAGGATCAGAAATCCCTGCACGCGTTATGACATTTTCTTAATAAAATATATATTGCATGTTCTTATGTCTTTCTTACCTCAGGCTCGGAAGACAAACCACCACCATTCCAGTTTTTGGATACTTTAGAGTTCTCACCAAAGTACCTTTAGTAAGAATTCGCGGGGTTGTGTGAGGGTGAAATATCCCAAGTAGGATCCATACCTATTATGTAGTGCACTAGAAGACAAGAACGTGTGGGGGACAAGCATAAAAAATGTAGACTGACACATGCAACCCAAATGGTCTATAAAAGGACCCTGATCAGATAATAACAAGAGGGCTCTCTGGTTGGACAATAATTTCTCTCTAAATTGAACTAGCCAACTCTCTCAGGAACAATTCCTCTCTTCTCCAGGATCGCCTGCTCCGTTTTCTCAGATGAACCCAAGAGCTTATACCAGTAAATTTATGTATATTATGCATGTACAGTGTAAGCCCTGAGAGATTGTAAAAGTATTCATTATAATGAATCCCCTTTATCAAATCCCGTAGATGTGGGCCTTACGCCAAAGCACGTAAATACTGTGTTTCTCTATTTATTTATCTGCTATCCGTGTACGTATGGCTGTACCGAAGTCTTACCGGGGGTCCCAAACGACATCCAATGAAGCCCAACTCGTCCCAGCAAACTGTGAATGATTCTTTTTCTTGCCCTGGCCTAGCCTATTGGCCGATTTTTATGGCGCCAACAGGTTGCTGTGCCCCGGGGGGAAGGGCTCTAACGTGGGCGGTTGCCGTCATCAAAAGAATAAAAATTATCGTCGGCATATTAATCGGTTAATCTGTATGGATTTTAGAAAATTTTCTGTCAGAAGAAAAGTGGTGAAGTCTGGGCGTAAAGAGAAGGGGCACAGTCTGAATACGCTCACGCTTTTGCAGAAACAATTAAATACAGCTCAAGGCAGCTAAATGAGCATATGGTATTCAGCCTCAAATAGAAACTAAAGGAGACTTCTTTGGAAGTTATTGTGGGTATAATATGCTAGTAACCATCAGTCTTACACTTCTATTTCCCTGACTGGAGAACTTTACAGTAGATAAAACCATATTGGGGTTTCTAGTTTGCCGAGAGCTCACTAAAGGGACAGTTTATTGTACAGCCTCTATAAGGTGTTCATGAGCCAAATGCTTTGTGCCTTGTGAACAGACAACCGGCCACATATTTGTCCTAAGAGGGAAAAACTGACAATATGTGCGAGGTGTCGGGCTGGCTTAATTTGTCTCCTGGCTACTGTTTGGATTTAGCAGTTGCAAACATGCCTTCTAGGCATAAATACATAGAGATTTTCTAGAAGGGAACAATAATTTTAGGATTTGATAACCTAAAGACCATTTGCCTTTAGTTATTCCAACATTTGGATAAAACTCAAAATTTTCTCTGAGTTTGTGCTGCTTAAAGTGTGTCAACTTTTTGGGTGAGCAATAACTTTTGGTCAACCTATCTTAGGCCTGGTCTAGAAGAACCAAAAAATTAAACTTGATGTTTAAGTTTATATGTGTTTAATTTATTTTGCAGCTTGCGGAGATTGTTAACCAAGGAAAACTGGTTTCGGATGAAATTATAATAAATCTGTTGTCAAAGCATCTTGAAGCTGGTGAAGCTAAGGGAAAAAGTGGCTTCATTCTTGATGGTTTCCCTCGAACCATAACACAGGCGGTTAGCTTTTGAAACACCAATCTAGCAACTTATGATTTCTTGTTTGATAATGTATGAAAGTAACATTAATAACTGATGTAAAATAAGGTGAAAAGGAGATCTGGTCTGCAATGACACTAATACTGACACCGGTGAAAATAAGTGGCCTTTTTCTGGTTGGGTTTTATATTGTCCGTATGCTCCTTGACTGAAGTTAATTACTTATTTAAAAAAAAAATGATGTGTATATGTTATATATGTTCTTTAAGTACCTTCTACACTTAATTGTTTTTTGGTTAAAGAATTTTGATGTAACCTTAACTACTTGTCAAAAAAACAAAAAAAGAACTTTGATGTAACCTTACTAATTGTGTATGTGCATGTTAAAAAAACGTGTACCTTTTCATGGTACAGTGATGGTTCCTAAGATGAAAATTTAACAATGATAAGGAGATTTTAAAGATTAAAATGGATACTGATTAAAAAAAAAACAGAAGATTTAATTGGAATTCTCTGTCCTTTCTTTCCCAGCTTATTCATATCATTCTTAGGGTTTGTTTGGGGTTGTGGTAGTCTTAAAAAGTGCTTAAATATCCTTAAAAGCTCTTTATAAAAGAATTAGCTTGTTTGGGTGTTACATATTAAAGCACTTTTAATCTCAAATAGGCTAAAAAGTGCTTTAGAGGAAAATCATCACTTTGATGTTTTTCCTCAAATGTGCTTTTTCAGATAATGCAGAATGTAATTTGAATTTCAAAAAGACTATCAGTGGATGAAAACACCTGTACAACTTTAAGATAATTACAACTTTCAAGAATATGGTCATAATCTTTAAAAATTCAAATAAGCGCTATTTCTACCTTAGAAAGCACCTTTTTAATTTGTTTCCGAACAAATGTAACATGTTTGAAAGTGTTTTAAACATATGGTCAGTAAATAATTTTTTAATAGTAAAACTTATTACTTAAGCTATAAGCTATAAGTTATATTTTCCACCACAATCCCAAACATGCACTTAATATTCTCTGTGTCCAGTGCTCTGACTTTTACCCTTCAGTTTACGTTATGTTTTGGCTGTTGTCCAGGAAATTCTGGAGGGGGTAACAAATATCGACTTGGTGGTCAACCTGAAGCTTCGGGAAGATGCATTGTTTGCAAAGTGCCTTGGAAGAAGAATATGTAGTGAGTGCGGAGGAAACTACAATATTGCATGTATCAATATTAAGGGTGAGAATGGAAGCCCTGGATTGTATATGGCTCCACTTCTCCCCCCTCCACATTGTGCATCAAAGCTTTTCACTCGATCTGATGACACTGAAGAAGTTGTTAAGGAACGGCTTCGTGTATATGAGGAAATGGTATTACTTTCTAGTCTTTTTTTTTCAGAATTTTGAATAGACACTTTGACAAAAAAAATTTTGTAATATTTTTATTTCAAGATTCTGTAAGAAGAAAGTCGTACAACTATAATGTGCATAACACTTTTCCCTGTTGAGGATTAATGTGTTGTATGCCTAGCTGCAATAGAACAGGCTTGATACCGTTTCCCCACTTCTCCCTTAAACCTCAAAATTGTCTGGTTTCATTATAAATCGGTTGGGAATTGTTTTGGCACTGTTCATTTTCATCTTTCCCACTCGTCTACCAACATAATTTATGGAGCCTCTTTATGCGAATGCAATATGATCAACCACTAAAGATAATAATGTGATTTCTTATCAAGATGTATAAATCTGTGTGCATATTCTTGCAGACTCAACCTGTGGAAGAGTTCTATCGCAGCCGTGGGAAGTTGTTGGAGTTTGATCTACCAGGAGGAATCCCAGAATCCTGGCCAAAGCTGCTTCATGCTCTGAATCTTGAACATGATGACAAACAGTCTGCAGCAGCATGAGTTACATTGATATTTTGTATACCCACCAGAAGGTAAGTTAGATCATTCTTTGCATGTTGAAGATATGTACGTGGATATCAATTTCAAAATGGGGATGTCCAACAAGAACTGGAAACATGCTTATACATCTTCAAGGAAACTTCCCATTCAGATTTTGGAGATAAGTGCAATTGTAATGTTGTGTAAAGGGCAAGGAGGAATTGAGTTGTTTTTGGCAGTGTTATTTGGTTGAGATATATGTTTAGCTGACAGTGATAATATTGTAGGCAGTAAGTTAATGGAAATACAAAGTTGCTAATTTGCTAAATGTTTATGCTTCTAAAATTTCAGTTTAGAGGTCACTAAGCTCGGGATTAAGGGGAGAAAAGGTTATTCGGTCTATTAGATTCCTTGGACCTGGAGCATTGCTTTGGCAATGAGATTGTGAGATCTTGCACCTGCTATCAGATTCGGCCGTATGGATCAGTTGTGTAGGAGGATCTTGGTTCAACACCTTGTCTTCGACAGCCATATCGATCCCTATCGGAATGGGGGGTTTTTGCTACCAACTACTGCCTGATCAAATAAAAAATAAAGATTGGTAGTTTCGGGTTGGTGCCTATTGGAGATTTTGGGTTGAATATGCGGGTTAAAGATATTTCTCACCCCTACTGAAAACAATTCTTCTTGTCGGATGGCCTGCTTTTCCTCACTATCCAATTGGATGCTGATGCATGTAATAGGTAACTTTCAATGGGGTCGCCACGTTTATTTTGCAAGCTGCTTCTCCGCTTTCCATTCCTTCGGCCATAGATGGAGTAATGAAGCGGCATTATATTGTTTCTTGTGTAAATGCAGATCGGATTCAGTGGGAGATCGCGCTTCTTCTCATGATATCATTTCTTTGTGTAAATACAACGCAAATGTGTAACTAGAAAAGGGTGTAGCTCAATTATTTAATCCTCCATCTGCATCAGCATTTTTGTACAAGTGATCGGAATTGCATGTGATCTTTTGTAAAATAGCAATGTTTTTATACGGTATTAAATCCTACTTTTCCCTAAGCTGATGTAACATTGTACAAAAATGTTACAAGGATTATGGATGGCTTTACATCGACACGTGATAGGAGTGGAATGATCAATTATATGGGGCCTCGTGATTGAGGCTCTTCTGTGTTTCCGCAGGTTTATTTTATTTTGCACTTTTTTACTGTTTTTTTTTTTTTTTTTTCATTTCTAAAAGGAGTGGAGATACCGCCACAAAAGGTGGGATCCCGCCTACGCCAAATTTTTTTATTTTTATTTTTTGGTTTTTTTTCTTCAATTTTTTTGACATTTTTAAATATTTCGAAAAAAATAAAATTAAAAAATTATTTTAAAATACATTCTCAACCATTTTGTCAAAAAAAAAATTAACCACATTCAGGATTTTCCGACTGAAATCCCTAACGTGGCTATAACATTACTGTTTTAAAAAATGAGGTGTGTAGGTAAAATATATTTTGTTTTTATTTTCTGATAAAATAAGTCTACAAATCCTCAAAGGGATTCCAACCACAAGGTCTCATATAATTTCTTAAGTGGAATATGGTATTTTTCTTTATAAAATATATAATATCTTAATTATGTTAAAGTTTTGGGATATCGATCGTTGTAATGTGCTAGTTTAATTCACATCAAAATTATTCTATCCGGAAGTTATTTTTGATTCTTGGGAAACCTATCCCCATCTGGATAAAAAACCCACCGTTCTTTTCGACTCTGAAAGCATTCGACTTTGTGAATAGTCATATCATAAAGTTAGAGTTACAACCATGGCTCTTCTAATCCCAACTTTTTCCAACCTCAAAAGAGGAAGCCCCACATAGGAAATCCACGGTAAACCACAAAAAAAAAAAAAAAGAAAAAAGAAGTGGACGAAGCTTGGCTGGTTCCAAAGAAAAAGAGCAAAGGAATCGCACTTTTTTCCCCCCCGGATGTGTATCTGAAAAGATAAGGAGTAGATGAAAGAAAACTCGGAACAAGGCCACAGAGAAGGCATGAGATGCAAAGGTTAATGGGAAAAGTTGACCGCAAAAACACTAGTGTATCGCAGCCTCACATGTGGCATTCTATACCCGGGACTACATCTTTTTGTGAGAATCGGCTAAGGTGAACCTTGAGAAAATGGCCCCCCAAAATATCTTCAAATTTGTGGCTTTAAATTAACCGAAACAATATAGAATTTCGATGCAATGGATATGGATAGTACGGTTTATACTTTAAAACAATATCACTTTCTTTATATGGCCCTTTATAAAATATCTTGCCAATCCAACTATCAAAGAATTATAATATCAACCACTATAATATCTAATTATCGAGATTGAATTGCTTTACTTATTATTATTATTATTTTATACAACAGTAGAGGGATTCGATCCTTAGTTCGGAAACTAAGATATTGCCAATTGATCCAAAAGATTTTGGCACATTGCTTATTATTATTATAAAAAAATTTGTTCATCATTCATTTTTATATCATCTCTTCATTATTCTATAATTAGATAATAGCTTTACAAGTGATATATAATAAGTAATCTCTAATCATCTAGAACTACATCATGAAATGATAAAAAAAAATAAAAATAAAAATAATAAGTAATATTATTCTATTGTTATTTATCTCTATTAGTACTTGAGATGAAATAATATACCATTTATTAAAAAAAAATGTAAAAGGAGGTTCCTTGATTTCACAAGTCATATTCTTTGCAACAACATTTTCTCCTGTTTTATTGGATTGTATTGAAATTAATTTAGTTCAATCTAATTTTAAACTAGGTTTAACATCTAAATACCTAATTCTCAAACCACCGAACTTATCTCTACTTAAAACTTATTTATACGAGGGGTTCAGAACCTTTTTCAATCAACACTTGAAATTCATAATCTTATTCAAATTATTATAAATATATTTAATATTATTTTAATATTTAAACACATCTAAACCCATTTTAAATGAATCTCATAAAACTTATTCTATTATTTTTACTCTTATTTATAAAGAATTCAACTTAGCATCAAAACAGAGTCTTAATGTGCAACCATCCATAATACTAGAACGATCCAAATATGATTGAATATTTTAATTAGTTTAAGTTTTTTTATTATTAGTTAAGTTTTTTGTTTTAATATTAGTTAATGATATTGCAGTAGAGGCTTCAATTTCATACTTTACCCCATTTTTATTCAAGTATTTCATATGTTATCTATTTTCAATGTGTATGTTATAAAAGTTTAGTAGTAGTGTTAAAAAATCATATTATAATATCATAAGAATTTTAGCATTGTAAATATGGAATATCTATTAGTTATATAGTTCAAGATCCACATCCTTACGATCACTATTAGAATTAAATAATATTAATTGAAAATATCTTTAAAAATATATTTATAAGTCTTTTAATTATTATTAAGATCACAAGTGAAATATAAAACTATTATTTCAATAATTTATTTTACATTAAAAAATATAAAATAATTATAATTAAAAATTTATGACTAATATTTTATAGCATATTTGATACACAGAAATCCAGTCAGCACCTATAGGAACAATTTCGTCACTGAAGATAACCAGCGTTACTTGGGCCTCTGCGCCGTTAGTTTCCAAAGTGCAAGATTGGGGTGTACCTGGCGTCAAACGTAAACGACACCGTCAACGGCGTAATCTAAAGGAAGCATCTTTAACTCTGCGCATAATGCGCCAGCTGTTTTTACACGATCTGGTGGATCGCCTCAGATCCTTCGCAAACCCATTTCTGAGCCCAGCTTAGTCCACCTCATCACTCTTGCATCCGACGTGGCATCATACGTGTCAGGCGGCTCGGGATCCTCCCCTCTCGCATTATCTATATTTTCCCCCAAAACTTTAATCTTCGCGTATGTCTCCCTAGCGGGTCAAGCTGTTCATTTGACAATCGTTTTTCTCTACTTTTATAAACCCTAAACTGCTTTAGGTAGATTTTGGAATTTGAATTTGCTCCGATTGAAGTTTCGAATTATTGATCGTTGGCCTTTGAACCCACCTCCAATGTGAATTATAAGGTACTTTTGTCGTTTGAATCGTCGATGTGCCTAGATTTGAGTTTTTTGGGTTCTGAGCTTAAATTTTCGATCGTTGGTGATTAGATCCCTGTCCAACCGACTCACTGCTTTATCGTCGTTTAATATTTCCTTGAATTTTCCTGCAAATGCATGATATACATCTTGTAAAATCTTTTTTTTTTTATAATTTTATTTTATTAAGCTGATAGAGTTTTATATAATTTCTCTGATTCTTTCTGGAAGTAATATATCCCTTTTATAAAATTTGAGAATTTGGTTTCTGGCAAAAGTACGTTTGGTTGCTGACAAACAGCAGGTTACAAACCTAACTTATGTTCGGTCTTGAATTGTTATCTGTTCCTTGGTATATGTTTGTATTTGAAGATCGAGTTCTCCATTACCATCTGTTTCGTTAATGCTTCTGACCAATCAAAGCACATGTTATTTCTGATTTATTTCACTTGTCCAGCAATCTTTTAAGCGATTAAGGAAGCATTTGTTTCACAGAGCACTCAGGCAGCTTCAAACAGGATAACAACAGCAGCATGAAGATTTGTAGTTTTTATTTGAAGCGGGACCTTAATTTTTTCGAAGTCCCTATGTTCTTTATCTCCATTTCTTCCCGTATTGTTCCTTTGAATTTTGTATACGATAGTTCCCTGTACTCATGTATGGCTCAAACTTATATGTCAGCGGTTGTAACGTACATTTGTAATACGTGCCTATATACGTAAATCAGATTACACTGCTCTGGTACTCCAGGAGCACCTAATAATTTTTTCTACAACAGTTTTTCATCAGTTTAGCTGCTTTTTTTTTTTTTTCTTTTTCCCCCTTTTGCTATTACATAGATCAGTTTGGGTTTGAGGGTTCATGTTATTTCAGATCATTGTTAAAGCAGTGTAATGATTTGCGTTAAAATGGTTGTTCATTCTTTCTTTCTTTTTTCCTTTTCTTTTTTAATTTTTTGTAGAGGCTTGTATCTTTAAGACAACAGGATGTGCACTCTATCTTCGGTTTTAAAGGAGGATTTTGTGCCGACTCAATCCATCACCTTTCTCATTATTGGCATTTTTGAATCTGGTTGATCGGAGTAATGCATATGAATTATAATGGCCCGGTAACCAAAGAGTTGGCAGAACTAAATCACCAAATGCAAGATGAGCGCAAGGAAATGAGGGTTGGGGTTACCGGTGAGGGCCAAGGGCTCTCGGAAGAAGATGAGTGTCAGATTAATAAGGATGCAGAAGACGTTGATGTTGGGCAGTCAGAAGCAGTCCAAGACAAAGCACATGCCCCAGATGTCTTTCAGAGCTCGCAGCAACAGCCTCAAGGGTCTGTGGTTCGCTGGGATAGGTTTCTACCTCTTAGGTCTCTCAAGGTTCTACTGGTGGAAAATGATGATTCAACTCGTCAGGTTGTCAGTGCATTACTTCGAAATTGTGGCTACGAAGGTAAATTCTCTCAATTTCTACATCCTGGAAAAATTTTGATGTTGACTTTGAAATTTCCATATAATATCAAACTTCTTGCTGAAAATTTCACGTCCTTCTTATGCTAACATGCTTTCTTGGTCCATTGAGGTGTTTTTTTAATTATTTTTTATTTATATTTGGAGATGATATATCTTGAAGTTGGCATTCGTAAGACAATTTCTTCTGTACTGTCGTTTTGGAGACTGAAATCCTTTTAAGTAACATTCCATCTATTTTAAATGCCACATGCTTGGTGAGTGATTGGTATCTGAATGTTGTCATTAATCATATTTTAATTTCATATTCAATGTAGCACCACAGTTTGTCATTTTTATCGTCTCTTCTCAAGCAAACCTAACTGTTAATCACTCTTGGCAGTTACAGCAGTAGAAAATGGTCTAAAAGCTTGGAAAATCTTAGAAGATGTTACTACTCATATTGATCTTGTTTTGACTGAGGTAGTTTTGCCGTGTTTATCGGGCATTGGCCTTCTATGCAAGATAATGAGCCACAAAACTTGCAAGGATATTCCTGTTATTAGTGAGTATATTGCTATCACTATTTCTCCCATGTAAAAGTAATATGATATTATCCTCTTATATTTAACCAATTGATTCTTTAACTGCTACACCTGGTGAGTTTTATGTGCAGTGATGTCATCTTATGATTCTATGAACATAGTCTTTAAGTGTTTGTCAAAGGGTGCAGTCGACTTTTTAGCAAAGCCTATTCGAAAGAATGAGCTTAAGAATCTCTGGCAGCATGTTTGGAGGAAATGCCACAGCGTGAGTTGCTATGGTTATCCCATATTCTCCAAGAAACTATATTTTGGTCTGATTATTCTCTTTAAACTTCATGCTTGTTCTTATATATGCATTTATTGACCCTGAACGCCAATTAAAACAATACCAACTATAAAGAAGCCGCTTATTTTGCTGGAGTCGTGCAATTTGACCTAGGAGATATTTTTCTATTCTTTCATCAGTCTTGTGATAGTGGAAGTGAAAGTGGTATACACACACAAAAATCAACAAAGTTGAAAAGTGGTGAAGGGTCAGACAACAACACTGGAAGCAATGATGAAGATGATATTGGAAGCATTGATTTGAATGTTAGGGGTGGAAGTGATACTGGAAGTGGCACTCAGGTATTAAACTCTTTTTTCACGTAGTGGTTTATGAAATCTTTGTGAATGATCTTCAAACTCGTCTTTTAAGTTTTAACCTCTGCCTTTACTATACTTCAATATTTCTTTGCACTAATTTTCTTGAGTTAATAATCACAATTGTTTTCCCTTTATAGCTCGTATCGCCTTATCCCACAATGAAGTTCTAGCATCGTGACCATTTCTTTTGTTTTTACGGAATGTAGGATATAGCAACAATTGCTTATCTTTTCAATCTTAGCATCAACAATTGAAAATCACCAGACATTTTCAATCTTTCATTGATTAAGGATGTCAATCTGAGGGTCTGTTTGGGAACACACTGTTCTCAGATATTCTCAAATATTTTTTACTACAATTTACAGATATTATGAGATATTCTTAGTATCCAAATGAGCTCTAAGGGTCATTTAGGCCATGCTGGAGAATGTGCAGTGCCTTTACTGGTTCCAGCATAATTATCAAAATTTTAAAGCATTCATGATGTTGACAGACAAACACAAATCATCCCAAACTTCTAACATGGTTGTAGCAAGTGTTTCCTCTATGTGCTTAATTTCCCATTTGGTCTAACATAAGGATTACTCATGGTGTCTATCAGTTTGCATTTGGTTCATATTAATGTTATATGCTTTGTGAACTCCATATACAGTCATATATAATGTTCCTCAGTCTCTATGGCTCGAGTATTTTTTTTTTTTTTTTGGAATTGATGGTTCTCTAAATTGTTTCATTTAAGAAAGACTGTTAATATCAAGGTTTGAAAAAATCTTAGCAAACCCCATTGAGTTAATTTCAAATACTTCACATGCAGACTGTCTTTTTTATTTAATATTTTTGGTTTAATTTGTTGGGATTAATATGTTTTTGTGCATGATATACTTGCCCTACTTTCTAATTGATTAAATTGTTGTGACTGATAGTTATCTTAACAGTTTACTCTGAAAAAAAATCTCATTTTTGGTCTACCTTACTATCTAAGTCTAATCATTATTGTAGTTTTGCTGACCATAATGTGATAAATAACTAGATAACATCTTGCAAGGGAAGGGAATTCTTGTAATGCCTTGTCTTTTCCTTTTCTAGCTTGTAACTAGGCATTTTCTCTTGTATTATACTTATAAAAAAAAAATATCTTGTACATTTTCTGTGTACTTGGTTTTGCCTATTTACATGAATAAAATTCTTATTACCTGTCAAAAAAAAAAAATTATGTGCAGATGTAAATTGAGAAATATAATAGAAGCAAATCATACTTTCCCTAGTGCAGCGCAATTTTTTTGTTTTGGGACACCCCTATATGAGATATAATGCATTTGACAATGTAAAAAGATTAGAATGTTTGGAGTTGAATGACCATAAATAGGTGTCCCCTTTTATGATCGACACGTGTATGTATCTAAACAGAGATGGATAATTGAATGTGTCAATTAGAGAGATTGCACAGGTTGGATGTAATACAGGAGAGATGGATAATGCCAATGTGTGCGGTAGTAAGTAGTATTATGCTTCAAATTAAGGGTACTGCCAGGATGGTGAGATGTCAGACTGGAACATGGACCGAGACTGTGTCAGTATAATAGAACATAAAATAACTTATTATTTGAATTTCGAGGTGATGAAAACCCTAGACTCAGCAGAATTACTAAAAGGATTCCCTTACCCAGGGATTCGTTTAACCAGGTATGATTGGATGAGTTACTATTGAGTATCAACAAATGACATATTTATTTGTGGTGGCTAAATATTATGTTCTTAATCTTTCTGGTTTTAGGCCCCATAATCCAAACCCAAGCCTACTTGAAGTTTTGTATGCATATATGCAGACATCTTGGACAAAAAGGGCAGCAGAGGTTGACAGTCCCCAACCTATGTCACCATGGGAAGAGTTAGATGATCCTCCTGATAGCACTTGTGCCCAGGTTATCCCTTCAAGGACTGAAGCCGTTGGCAACAACTGGGTGCCGGTGACGGCAACAAGGGAGCATGAAGGGCAAGATCATGAGTTTGGTATGATCCATTTGACACCTCACTCTGATATATCTTTACTTTTTTCTACTATCTGCTGCTTTTCTGTTTTTAATTTTAATATTTAGGCAATGTTTCCATGGGCAAAGACTTGGAGATAGGAATATCTAGAATTCCAAAGTTGCAGCTTGAAAACCCAACTGCAAAGGGATTGACCAACTTAGCTGGCACTAGTGAAGAAAAGATCTCTGGAATAAACTCAAAGAAAGATGATGAGAAGTTGCAGAAAGGACGAGCGGAGCTCAACAGTGAGAAACCAAATGGTGAAACGAGGAACCAAGCTGCTGATCTAGTGGGTCTGATATCTAACGATACTGATCCTCAGATAGAAACTGTTGTCTTTGACATCCCAAATGGTTTCTCCAAGGTATCCAACTTGAAAGATAAGACTATCTTTGACAATAAGGAAATACCTTCCCTTGAACTCAGTTTAAAGAGGCTGAGAGATGCTGGAGATACTGGGACAAGTGCCCATGACCGAAATGTTTTGAGACATTCAGACCTTTCAGCCTTCTCAAGGTAATAATGATATGTTAAATTCAGATTACATCTATATATCCTGAGCTAGCTGTCCACAAATTTGATGTTCACATCTATTTTATTACTAGCAGGTATAATTTTGCATCAAATGCTAATCAGGCTCCAACAGGGAATGTTGGTAGCTGTTCTCCTCATAACAGCTCAGAGGCAGAAAAGACTGAATCACCACAAAAATTTCGATCTAACTCTAATAGCACCCATCCCAATCAGTGTTCCAATGGTAGTAGTAATAATAATGACATGGGCTCAACTACCAACAATGTTTATACCAAACAAGTGGCATTTAGTGACAAGTCAGCACCCAATTCTGCATTCAAATATCTTCGTCCGTCCTCTGCCTTTCACCCAGTGCAAAATGGCCATACTTCTCCCATTCAGCCCATAATACAAGGTAAGACAGATGCAGCAATAGCTAGCACGGTTTCGGCACAAACAAGGGACATTGAACAGCCGCCAGTCCACGTGCAGCACCATCATCATTATTACCACCATCATCACCACCATGTGCATAACATGCCCCAGCAGAAGCTAGCCAACCAAGATGATTTATCTACAAAAAACATTTTGGTGGAAGCTCCACAGTGTGGGTCATCAAATATGTTGAGTGCATCTCTTGAGGGCAAGGCTGGCAATCAAAGTATGAATGGAAATGGCTCGGGAAGTAACCACGGGAGCAATGGGCAGAATGGAAGCATCACAGATTTAAATGCTAGAGGTACGAACATGGAAAGTGATAACGGGGTAACTGGAAAAGGGGAAGTGAGTGGCGTAACAGGATTTGCAACCAGAAGCGGAATTGATACAAACCATTCTGCACAAAGAGAGGCTGCTTTAAATAAATTCCGTCAGAAGAGAAAAGAGAGATGCTTTGAGAAGAAGGTAAGTATAATTTTAACAAGGTGGCACCAAAATTTCATTGGATCATCCCTTAACATGCAATTAGTGGCATATTTCCCCATCAAGAAATCTATCTTGGAAAACTTCAACATTTTCCAGACAAATTTGGCATATGACACCGTACAATTCTAGTTACAAGCCTTTACACCACATACTATCAATCTGCCATAATTTAATTTGAAAGATAAATTTTAAAAGTTAAATTTTATTAATCAAATCATATCATGAGGATGGTATGTGGTGTAAAGTCCTTCAAATAACACTACTACTTGTTCTTGCATTTCAAAGGAAAGAAATCTCTCTTATATAATCTTCTCCAGGTCCGATACCAGAGCAGGAAGAAACTGGCAGAACAGAGACCACGAATTCGAGGACAATTTGTTCGACAGGCGGTGCACAAGAAGGAAAGCAAGGACACACATTGCTAACCTGACTTGTCCCTAATGATGATACTCTGGAATTTTCTACATGATATTGACACCAGCTGTGTACATGAGGAGGGGATGGAGCATTTCCATTTCATATACGAGCATGGGATGGCAATTAAAAGCTACGTAACCACTGTGATCGAGGACTGAATAGTATAAGCTATTCGACAGAAACACCTTGGACTATGTATAAGCTACTACTATAATTAGAGCTGCTGCTGCTACTTCTACTGCTCAAAAGGGGGTAACCCTTGAAAAGGGCAGTCTTCTCTAATAAAACTCTTCAGATCGGTGTGCCGTTGTATTTCAAGACTTCTTTAATGAATGGATGCTTGAAGAACCTTTATTTTTCTTTAACCTACATTCTGTCTGATGTAGTGTGTTTGAACTAATCCTGTTCTGGTTTTTTCTTGGATTAAGTGGCATTACATAAGATGTACATCCAACCAAATGTGTGAATTATCGTAACAGACCTGTCTCTTGGAGTTTGGAAAGAGGTGACGTCGAGGAAGGCAGCTTTGGTCATTCCTCGGGACCTAAACAGGTAGCGTTGAGTTCGCAGAAACATTGACCAACAATTCCATACAATAGCCATTCACATCCTGGAATCATACCTGAAAGTGTTTATAGCCAACAATAAGGTACGTGATCCATATATGTAGGCTATAGCCATGGAAGGAGATGTAGGGAACAGTTTCACCCCTGAGATACAAGCCATGAGTGAGCTAGATTATATTCTGTATCATTAAAAATGACAAACAAAAGTATTTTCATACGTACAGGGCACTATTGCCCGGTAATATTCATACATTAACGAGAGAGAGAGAGAGAGAGAGAGAGAGAGAGAGCCACCGCTGTGAAGCTCCAGCTTCTGTGCTTATAGATTGGGTTTTGATCGGATCCTAGTTTTCAAATGCTATAAATAGGATATTGTGATGTTAGTATTGTTTATTTTCTTAAATTAATTGATATTCATTTGTGAAAAATTCATTATCAAAGGCTGTGGATTTTCGAGATTAGTACCAATAAAAAAAATATTGTTTTATCATTTTATCGGTCGAGTAGATTACAGAATAATGCAAAGCGAGGATAAATTAGTAATTACCTATTCGAGCGGTTAATGCAAATGACGTGATCAAGAGTCAAATATCCAAACTGTTAGGTCCTTTTGCAAGTTATAATTAGCTGCACATGCAAATTTAGACAGAAAGAAATAACGATCATGTCATTACGACATCGGCATGGCAATGCCAGATGAGTAGTGTTACATTTATTTTTTATTTATTATTTTAAGTGTATTTATTTATTTATAATTATTTTTTTCATGTCTTTAATTATTAAAAAAAAAATTAAATTATATAATTTTATTAATAATTACTTTTTTAATTATTAAATAATTTTTTTTAAATTTAAAAAAAAAAATAAAAGAATGATAGATAAAGAATAAAGTTATCATTATTCATGTCAGATTTGTACTGTCCAAAGATTAGGTCTCGATCCTTATCCAAACAATCCGTACAATAACGTTCCCTATTGCTAGCAATGCTAGGTGGCCAGAGTTTCACGCGTCACCATCCACTTCAAAAGTGCCCGTGCGGGTCCTTCCTCCACTTCTTCGATCGGGAAAAAATAAAATAAAAAATCACCGTTCCACTTCCATCCCCTGATTTCCTGTCTGAATCATTCTTTACATTCTAAACTGATTTAGTTTAGTTGATTTTTTAAGATAAAATGGGATAATATAATGAGTTGAAATAAAAGTAAAATATTAAATAAAATATTATTTATATATATTTTTAATATTATTTTTATTTTAAGGTTTAAAATTTTTAAATTATATAAATTATTTTATATTAAAAATTTTAAAAAATAATTATTATATAAGATAAAATAAGTTGAAAAATCTTAATCAAATAAGATCGTTTTAATTATCTAATGTTATTTAGTACTTTATCATCAAATATTGCAAAATCAACGTATTAACATGTTCTATCAGCTAAAATTAGACAGAAGACATGTCTCTATTTGTTTTATATGATATATTTATTCGTATGGAATCGTATGTTCCTGGTCAAAGATAAAGGTAGTGATAGGATTATTTACCTTCTTACTACATATTTAGTAATTACAATGCATTTGAAGATTTTTATTTTCTTATCATTTTAAATATTTTTTAACATATTCAATTATTGAGAAAGAATTTTAAAAATATATACAATTTTATTAATAGTCACTTTCTTAATCATTATATAAAATTAAAAATTTTAAAAATCAAATATAAAAGAGTAGTAAATTGATAGTAAAAAAATAATAAGCCTATCACTATCCTTTGATGATGCATTCAAAACCCATTGCGAGTAAACCATGTCCTTCTCAAACTTTGTAGCCTAACTATTTGTAAGCAATTGTCATCGTCCTAAATAGCTCACAGATTTATCAAAGAGTAATATTATTTATTATCTTAATTTTTATTATTTTTTTACTATCTTATGATATGGTATTAGATGATGGAAGACAATTTATTATATTTTATTTGTGAATTTATTATCTAATTACATATAATGAGATGGTGAATGGGTGATAAAAATAAATGAATGATGCATAATTTTTTTCTTATCGAAATTATTATAATCTTAGAACTTTTTAGATTAATGGCTGAGGCTTTAACTATAATAGAGCGTGGAAAGCAAACCATTCTGTCGAAAATTGTCACCTGCAACAAAGAAATATAATGACTGAGGTCTTATTTAGATAGTGAGATAAAATAAGATGATTTTAAATAAAAGTTAAAAGTTGAATAAAATATTATTAGAATATTATTATTATTATTATTTTGATATTTGAAAAGATTAAATTATTTATTATAATTTATATATAAATTAAAAAAAATTATAATAATAAGATGAAATGATATCACCTTTACATCCAAACGGGGCTTAATATATATTGAGGCAAATATCCATCACACAAGCTAGCAAACATGGAAATGACATGGAACTTGGTCTATCTGCTTCGGTATACTTGCTGTTTCAAGAAGTCCAGAAGCCCGTAAGAACATAAAAGACTCAAGTATCTCCATAATATTACTTAATTGGCGAGTAGGGCCGCCCAATCGTAAGATCATTTAAGTTATTGTCTAAGATTTTCATCCTAGGCAAGGTTTCAAAAGAAAGTTAGGTATTTTTTTTAATAAAAAAATAAAAGTCATTTCATTAAATAAAATGTTAAATAATTTTTATATTTTTCAATATGTGCAATACTCCATGATACTAAATTTAATATTTAATATAATGAATTCTTTATATTTTTAAATAATTTTTTAAGATCTCACTAAATTGAGGTACAAAATTTACATTGAATTTGAGGCCTCATTTTAAGTTTTTTTATTAAATATAAATTCAAAAAAATTAATTTGTATATTTTACATAAAAACTCATTTGATTGAAAATTTTGAAAATATTTTATATAATAATTAATAATTTATTATCTTATAATTATCGATTCATTTAAATTTTACTTCCAGCCTCAATGCGTATTGAGCCGCCCTTGCTAACGTGTACTCTTCCTGAATGTTAATCAGTTGAAGACAGCAGAGCTACTGCTACGATAGATATCGTTTAAAGATAATCAACCAATATTCACAAGTAGGCTAATGTGTTTTTTAAGAGAATCTAAGCATGCAAAAGAAGAGGCAGGACAATGATAACATCGTATGATTTATTGTGGCAAAACACACATGTCATTGATGGCAAATAAAAGTGAAAGTAAACATAATCAATCATAAGACACAATATTCACATGGTTTGGCAAATTGCATACATTTACAAAGCTGCAGAAATCGTATTAATCAGAAGAGATTACAATCACTCACTCTCTCTAGGATTTCTTACTCTCTCATACAATATACACTAATTAGGTAATTGTTCTCTTTCAGAAGCTGAAAATTATGTTTAAGCAATCAAACCTAATATATTTATAGCAAAAATGATGTTAAAAACTCTAATTCCAAAATTCCTGCGAATCTCGCTCAAACGGAATGTCGAGCTAGTGTCGAGCAAAACTCTCTATCCGAATCTCACATGAACGAAGTGTCGAGCGAGAATCTCGCTCAAACCAAGTGTCAAGTCAAGGTCGAATAAGATTCCTGACACTCGATTTTCAACTCCAAACCTAATCTCCACATGCAATCCAACGTGAGTGGTAATTGACAACAACCAGAATCTAATCTAAAGTAATTCATGAATATCAAAAAAATTATACAAACAAGAATAAGGCAAATGCCAATGATCTTAAAGAAGACATTGACATGAGATTTTTGTTTTCTATGTAAATGTTGTATATGAGTCATGGGAAATCAATGTAACAAGTATGCGTCTTTGACCATGGCAGCCGAGAAAAAATAGAAAAATATCAGTTTTATTTTGTATCACTTTAAATCACTTGCTTATACAGTACCAATGACAGGTAAAACAATATATATATATATTTTTTTTCCAAAAGAGAAATATTAGAGTGCTTTTTTAATCTCTCTCTACCAAAGATCCAGCCATCCTAGCTTCTCCGCCAGACTCTTCCCACCCTCCCCTTATCTGGCCAATACTAGAAATGTACATCGAATTTATTTTTTTTAGTTTTGTCTTAGTTTTCCGTCGATAGCACTAAGATGCATCGATTTATTGCTTATTGACCTCTTAAGACCGCCATCTACCCCATCACCAGATTCTTTACCCATCGATTTGTCAAACAATAAAAGAAAATTGGCTAGATGAGCTGCATGTGCATCTCACATGTGGCTCACAATGTGTGCGAGCCTTACATGTCGTTGAGCCACAAGGAGTCTGTTGCCACAATACGTGGCACTATCAGAGTCAATGCCTTCGAATATCTTATATCTGGGTTTTACCTTCTTTTTAAGAGTGGCGCCTCTACCATCAATGATGGTTTTATGCCGACGTATCAATCCATCTTTCAGTTATTACTTTTTTATATTTTCACTTTCACAACCAACAATTAAGATAAAATGATCGTGAAAGTCTCGTTCATCCAATCTAGAACAATAAAATGCAGCACATAACAATTCACTATGACTTTAATCATAACTTTAGAGTCTATATATTAGATTATGCAAAAATCACTTCAACCAACTTCTTCTTTGGGAGAAATGGGTGGAAACTAATTTTTTTCCTCCAAGTCTTTTTTTTTTACTTGTATTGCATTTGTTTAATTTGAAATGATTGTCGAGAACTCTCATCCTATCAAATATAATATTTTATAACCACTTAATTTATCTATAAAATGCTTTCTTATAAAAAAAAAATGTAGTTTTGAATGAAGTTGCGCATGCACTATATATTATTAAGCAATTTTACTTTTCAAAGGGTTTTTTTTATTTTTTTGTTAAAGAGATTAAGGGACTCATACTTCATAATTTATAAAGAGACAGGGAGATACTAGGATAGAATCATTGAAATACTATCTTTCAAACTTATGTATAATCAATGCTTAATACTTTTAATCAATGCTTAATACTTTTATTATGCTCCTACTATAATAGTTACATAATATTCACTTCTAATGATTCATCTTCGACAACCTCCAGAAACTAAAATCACATATAATTTCGGCATCAAAAGTAGAGGCAGAGGACATCACATGGGTTTTCTTTTGTAACAAAAAATAAAGGAGATGAGGAGAACTAAATAACAATATTGCTATGGACAAATGGGAAAGACAGATGCCATGTAAACGACTGACGTAATATTATGCCACATCACTTGTTATTTTAATTTTTTTTAAAAGAGAGAAAACAAGAAATCAAAAGGAACGAGGTTTCATCTAGACCCAGCATTTTTGTTTCCCTCTTGAACTGGTCTGCATTTTGGAGCTCCGCGTCGTCGTGCATTTCATTGGATTTTGGTCTTTTTTTGGGTCACAAAAGCTGGTCTTCGTTTGGGTCATAGAAGCTGATTTCCATGGGTCTTCGTGCAAGAAGCTGGTTTCGTCGTCGTGGTGCAAAAAATCAACATATTTTATCAATCTGCATAAAATTAACATGACAAATGGTAGCATCCAGGCCTTACAATTCCATGCAAATGGCTCCAAAACACTAGCAAAAAAAGAGCTTCTGAGATTTAAAACCACGTTCCTGTTTCTCACTAAAAAGGGAGATGAAGAGGGCTTATATTCTGCTGGGTTGAAGTGGAAGCCTAAGAGAAAGGATAATCAAGTCGTGGTGTGATGCGAGGTTGCAGTGACCGAGAAAGAGGCTTCTGAGTCTTCAGGTGAAAAGTTTGAGTACCAAGCAAAGGTGGGCCTCTTTAGACTACAACGATTTCAGGCCTTTTGGGCTTTGGTTGAAGTGTTATTTCGCTTATACTACAACGATTGGGGATTAGATTTTGAGAAAATATGAGAGATGAAAGTTAAAGTTGGAATTTTGGCGGCTTCGAGGGGAGGACCTAGCTTTGGAAAGGGTTGGGTGGGTTAAGGTTAGGGTTTTGCAGCTTCGAGAGGAGGACCTAGCTTCGATAGAGGGCTGCTCTGGTTCGAGGGGAGGGAAGCTCTGGTTCTCCACAGAGGCTTCACTCACTCACACAAAACCATGGTAAACAAATGCCGCATTTGGTTCTAGTATGCCACATGAACGACATTTGAGTGACGTCTATTCGCAGCAGTTGTTCCTAGCATTTTTGAATAAATAAATTACATATTAATATAAGTTGAAGTCTAGTTCAAGGCTTGGGGCCTGGGCTGTGGGAGTTGTATCCAAATTGCTTCTAATTTCCTCCTTGAATTGGAGACAAAATTATATAAATTTAGATCTCTTGGAATTATGACATCAACATTAAATAATTTTATTGTTGACCCAATAATTTTAAGATCAGAATATTAATAATTTTTATTTGACATAAATTATATTCAATAGGCCATATTGGATAAGCTCACGAGTGACAAATTATAAAAGTACATTAGTAGTTTTAATTAAGCTAAATAACTAAGTTAAATCTCATTTATTATTTATTAAATGAATTAGATTCTTTTTAGAATTTAAAGATTGACTATTAAAAATTTATTTCAATCTAAAATCATTACTGAATGAAGTTCCATACATAGTCTCACTCACAATCCTATATTAAATGAATTATACTACAAAAAAACTATTTATTTATAGCTAATTAATTATAGTCATCAATTATTTATAACTAAAATTGGCTACAAATAGTTATTTGGTTATAATTAAAAGACCATAAAAACTCATTTTTCTTATAATGCTACTAAAACATGTCTTTAATTTCAAACACACTAGAATTACAATTCTATAATCCTCTTCACCTTAAATTCATAAATCCAACCCATACCATCATTTGAATAGTCTTATGCACTATACATGGACCTACCTCTTTAAGCCTAAACTTTTTTGTTTTTTTGTTTTTAGATCTCTTTTTACTTTTAGCATGTCGTAGCCTCATCTCCCTCACCATAAAACATGGGAAAGCTACCATCGTTTCTTATCCCTCCTAATCACAACTACCATTGTCCATCCATTGTACCATGAACGATTTTGTGTCGATAAACCTTTATAAAATTAAGTGTAAGATAAACTATGACAATTAATTAGATGTTCATTCGGATGCATGGTATTAATATAATTTCAAGCTGGATGTACAGGCCACATATTCATGCATGGTCCACCTTAATATGTCAGAATACTATCAACAGCTATTCTTGCAGTCACGAGATGTGGGATAAGTGTATAATCTTACACACAGAATTAAATGTGTTGGCTAGTCAAATCAGTGAGATAAATCAAATCAATTGGTTAGTTTAGATAAATCAGTCATGTATAGCATAAATACCAGTATGACTAGTTATGATTTTAAATTCAACTTGAGATATTTTATGAAAATCTTATATTAAGTATGTTTACATTATTATGAGTTTTTTATTGAGTCATCGGCTTATTCTAATTTATTTTATGTTTTAAATCACCTTAAGTCAAAATATTTATTAAGGAAAAAATGCATGACAGAACTTAGTCAAGAGAGGCGTGATAGTGGCCTAAATAATATTAGAGATTTAAAATTTGATTTTTCTAGTACAAATTTTGAAATCTTTAAATACTTTTGTGTACTTTCTTATTTACGATTTAAGTATTTTACCATAAAACGACTCTAATTAATATAAGAAATCTTTGTATTTTGCACTTCCTTCAAAATAAAATAAAATGATACGGTCAATAACAACTCCTCAACTCTTGAGAATTTATAAAAGAAAAATGATTGGAAGCCGTCATTGTTTGAGATCAGCCCAAAACACACCATTAATGATGAGTGTGCAATGACCAAAATGCCCCTCTTCTACCCATAAAGTCTAAAAGTAGTAACACGACAATGATCAAAATGCTCCCTAGTGTGCAACTACTATAGGGGATGATTCCTAGCATTTCTCTTTATTATTTATCTTGAAGAGCATGGTGTTACATTTATTCTTGAATAAACCTTCCCAATAATCCGGATTATAGAAGAAGTCATGAATATATTCGTCCTTGGGGGCTGATTAATACATATAATGATAGTGAATCAAATTTTAATAAGGTATTTTTTTTTTAATCTTTTGTTACTCCTGCAAATGTAAAACAGATATTATAATCACATGAATCTCATACGCTGGACCTAGCAAAAGAGAGAGGCCATTTTGGATGCTTAGGTTTTTAGTTAGTAGCTAGGCGACTCTGCAATGCAATTGTGGCCATCCCAAAGGATTATGTGCCTGCGAACTGAGTGATTGTTTTATAACGCTAAGGCAGAAATGTTGAACACGTCCTGTCCTTAATTTCAAAGGAATTATATATATATGAGAAAATATTTATGATTGGAAAACCGTCATGTAATTATTTTAAAAAAAATTAAATAAAATGTGAGACCCTTATGAACAAAATTCACACACTAACTCAGATTGTGCTGGATTCTCGAAGAGGGTACTGACTTTTCCAAGTAGGCCATTGCATATTTGACATTGACATGGGGTCTACAGAAATGTCCTCATAATTTGCAGTCCATTCTGGATACAGCTTTGCTAGTAAATAATTTCTGAATAATAATAAATAATAGTCAAATTACTTTACTTACCAAACACAATTCATTCTATTCTATGTAATTGGTGCATGTTTGTTTTTGGTTTTTAGAACATTGGTGCACGTTTTAGGAACACAGAAGGACAACAAAAGAGAGAAGACCATCAATATTATTTGTTACAACCTTGTTTAAATGGGCATTGCAAACTTGCCCAAAACTAAAAGATTCTACTACTTTTGGAGGGGGGGCATTGGGACCCAAAATCCAGCTATAAAATTACTTGCACAAAGTAGTTGGAGGCCATAAACCTGCACTAAAATCCTACAAAAATAGAGCTGCATCCACTCGGCACCAGCTGGCACTTTTAAGTATCCATTTGTCTTCTCGAAAGGGCAAGGTGGACGCACATAAATGCCCCAAAACAAGACACAGATCTCACAAAAATTATGCCTCACTCATTCATATAAAACAAAGCATACCACCATATACTTATTAAAGACCTCGCATCTTGTGGTTTAAGAATTCAAAATCTTACTTGCACACAATTTCTTTGAAATTTCTTCAAATGAATAATCATGTGATTTGATGATGAAACTTGTGTTTGTGTATCCTTGCCATTAAAATAAAACTACTCCAATGGGCCAAAATTTTATCAAAATATTTAGGTGGGGTTTGGATAGTGATTTAAAATAAGATAAGTTGATATGAAAGTTGTAAGTTAAATAAAATAATATTAAAATAATATTTTTAATATTATTATTATGTTAAAATTTGAAAATTTTATTATATTTTATATAAAATTTAAAGAAATTATAATATTGAAATAAAATGAGAAGAAACATTTTCGAGAGATTGCAATAAACACGTATCCATCGATCTATGGGACGATCCCATTCATAATGTAAGTAAACTATTTGTTGGTATTGCCGAAAGTACCCAAGATTCGCTCCCAAAAGCTACGCAACCCGAACGACTATTAAACGATATATTGTAGTGGCTTTTACATTTTTACAAACACTTGCAATAAATTAGTATATATTAGATATGAGTTTTGGAAAAAATTATTCATTATTTTTTTATTATCTTATAATATGATATTAAATGATAAATTCACAAATAAAATATAATAAATAATCTATAATCTTCTAATGCCATATCATAAAATAATAAAAAATTAATAAAAATGGATAATAAATAACATTACGTTTTATTCACTTATTTATTTTGTGGCTTGACAAATAAACAAAAATAAATCGTTTTAAGTTAAAATCCGGAAAACGCGGTTTGACAAAGGGGAATTTGCTCTTTTGTTCAAAGCTTCGATTGTTGTACCGCCAAAGCCAAAGGCAAAGGGATAAAAGGAGATTTTTAAAAATAATTTATCGGTAATTTAAGTAACCTTTCTCAAAAGAAAAGAAATTCCGGATTTATAGATAGAAAAATTACGTTATGTTGCTGATCACGTGCTTCTCGTTTCTTATTATAATGTTAAAATGTTGACAATGCTACTGGTATCTATAAAAGATCGATAAAATTAACCTATGCAGTGTAATTTTTTTTTTTAATTTTTTTCTTCTTTTATTTTAATAATTTTTTTATATAGTTTAAATATTTCTAAAAAATAATAAAAAATATCAATTCACTTATATTCGATTTTTTAATCATAAAATAAAATTAAAAAATAAAAATAAAATAAAGAAATACAATCGGTCAAATCTATTGGTTCAATTAACATTTTTCTTAAAATATATTAAAATTGATTTGTGAAAAAAATTAAATTATTTTGAGAACAATATTTTCATTTGTAACCCTCCTCAATGTCTCATTCACTTTTTAAAATGCGCCGCTGTAGAAGTCAGCATGGCGCTTTTGAATTTCTTATCTTATGAATATATAGCGGTAAAATGATAGATAGTGGACTGAACGGACTAGTGTTGACAACAGCCTCACAATATGGTACGAGTATATTTATAATTTTTTTTTTTTAAATATGTCTGTATATTTAGAGTTAATATAAATATCTATGAAGTAATCTTATTTTTGATAATAGTAAAATTTTATTACTCATTCCCTTAAAGGAAAATGCTATTTACCCCGTTCCCAAAGGTCTTGATCCCATCTCGTTTTCAAATTTTCTTTTTCAATTTTTTTACATGAGTTTTAAATAAATATTTTAAAATAATATTATAATTTTTTTTTATATCTTTAAAAAAGATTTTAAGATGTTAAAAAAATCATATAAAAAAATATAAAAAAAAAACTGAAAAAAAAATTAAAAACGGGATAGGATCGGGACGTTTTAGAACGGGATAAATAACATTGTTATTCTCGTAAATGTAGGCATACCGCCAAATCACGTAAAATCTCGATGTAATTTTTTTCTTATTTTTTCTTTTGATTAATTTTATATTATTCATTGTAATTATCGCATGATCACAACAAATTTTATTACTAGTGTTGATAATTATTCATCATTTTATATTATACCAATATTAATTATATTTATGTCATCACTCGATATATATATAAATATAATTCAACTTACAGCTTTCAAAATAAAACTACAAAAGTAGTATTGATTATCTGCTTGAAGGAATACTCAGCACCCAATCACACAACCGCTAAATTATCAGAAGTCAGAACTCGTCTTAAACCATTACAAAATTTGAAGTTTTTAGAAGGTTTTCTACAACTATATGCTCGTATGATTCGTGGGGTTTGACATGATGTTCACCCAGTGTTCATCATAATAAGAGAATATTACTTATGGTGGTGAGACTGGTTTCCTCTGCCAAAGAATGTGCGAGCATTTTTATTGAAGTGTTTAAAATTATTTTTTAAAAATTAAAAATTTATATATTTATCAAAAAATTTTGATTATATTTAATTAAAAATAATAATTAAAAATAAAAGATAAAAATGAGAAAATAAAATAAAAATACTTTTTATGAATAATAAAATTAAAATTTGTCTAATAAAAATTATTTTAATAAATATATAAATTTATACTTTTTCAATAATAATTTTAAACAATTAGAATGCTCTGACATCTAACAAAATCTGGCGTAAAAGTATTTCAAATTTCATCAGTTGATTTTGGCGAAGATAGTCTGGTTCAATTTGAAAATATTATCGGGTCAGCGTGATTAAATTGAAACTTGGGACTTTTTGAGGGCTGGCATACAAATTAGAAAGACACAAGGACATATATGTAATAAGGTAGCTAAACGAAAAGATATATACTGGACGCGCACACACATGTTCGCTCTCTCTCTGATACTCTTACCCAAGAGAGAATAAACCATGGGTTGGTTCCTCTGTCCCAGAAAATCGAGCAAAAAATCGAAGAAGCAGAACCAGAAGCACAACGATCCAATCTCATCAGCCTCAGGTACTTCCGTGAGAACAAAGAAAAAGAACTGACTAATTTCATCTACTCTACTTAGAGCTCAATTTTTACTCAACCCAGTGACATACTCTTTTAATGTGCATTTGCACCCATTGATAGTTGCCTAAGATTGATGGTACGCGCCCTTTGACTTATCGTCTGGATCAGTATTGTGGGTCTTTCATGTTTTCGTGATTTGCTTTGGTTCCATTGGTGATTTTTTTTTTTAGAAAATGTTTCAGCTGATGAAAATGCATGTTCTTTTGGCTTAGTCTGAAATGGATTCGTGTGAACTTAATTTTCTTCCAATGAGATTACGGTTTCGTGTTCGTGGGCACTCTTTCTTATCGTGGGGACTTAGGGCTGGTTTGCGAGTGTTCCATAACTTTGTGAATAATAGTGAAATTATTTGAGTTACAATATTTTATTGGGTTTTGAGAATGATTGAGAAAAAGTTGAATAAAAACATTAAAAATTAAAAAATTGTTTGTATATAATTTTTTAACATTATATTTATTTTAAAATTTGAAAAAGTTGTACTGAGTTTTGTGTTTTATTTGAAGTTTGTAAAAGTTGTAATAATTAGGTATGATTAGATGAAAAAATTGGAGATTTAAAACTGAAAAGTGTTGTTGTTTGAATGTTGTTTGAGAAGGAAATTGTGAGAAATTTCGGGATGAACATCTCATTTTATTAGTTATTTCCCAAACAAGGCCTTAGTTTGGGTTTCTGGGATTCTTTATCTCTTTTGATTGTCAGAATTGGATTCTCTCCAATAATCGCTTATGAGACCTAAATCATTTTTCATTGGCAGCGTGAGTTATTTTGTTTGTTCTGGGTTTTTGTCTTTGAGAAAATTTTCCAAACAAGCTGCATTATGATTTTTTAATGTTAGATTAGGTGAAAAATCGTTGGTCAATCATTGCAATGGAGTTGACCAAATTTTAGTTCTTATAAGGGCTGGGTGGAGGGCATGCTATTTTTTGAGGTTGCCTTGAAGTAGAGCAGAAATTCATAATTTTTACACACTATACAAATTATTTTTATTTACGTATGAATGTTGTGATGTAATCGTTACAATACATTAACTATGCAGATATTTCCCCCATTTTCCTTTTGAGTTTGAAATATCCAAGATTGGATCCTCCTTCAGATGTTTTTTTGTAATCTTTTTGGATCCTTGTGTTCTTTATAAACTCTTATTGATATGATTATATTTCTCCAGCACCCAAAATTGAAATCTACCGATAACTTTTGTTGGCATTGTACTAGTCGTTTGTAATGGTGTATGTTGTGAGAGCCACGACATTAGCCAATATTCACTTGAGGAGAAATTGAGAGTAAGGCTGGACTAAACGATTTTAGGCTAGCAAAATGTTGGCAGGAAAAGCATGAGGTGAGCAATGCTTTGGGCGAGCAAGTAATAGGCGAGAAAAGCGGGCAAAGCATGAGGTGAGCAACACTTTGGGTGAGCAAGTAACATGCGAGAAAGGCCTGTCAAAGCACAAGGCAAGCTAGAATCGGGCAAGTAAAGTATTGGCAAGCATAATATGAGATGAGCAATTACCAAACAGGTAAGGTTATTGGGTAGGCAAAGAAAGCGAGGCAAGCAAGGTGTTATAACTTCGACATGAGTTCTACTACATATAATCACTTTTGCATACTCTTTGTGTACTCTATTGATGTGATTGACTAAAATAGTTATTTTATATTAAAAAAAGTGATGTAAGCAATTACATTAGAGCATTGGCATTGGATTGGCTAAAAGTTTTTTTAATTTGAAGAAAACTTTGAATTTACTATTCACTTTTGAAAAGTAAGAGTACTTTTATTCCATTTTTCTACTTTTTTGTCCTCACTATTAATCAAATATGACCAAATTTTTTTGATATGTGTGCAAATTTGTACTTTTTAAAGAAATTTTTTAGCCAATCCAATATCAATGCTCTTAGTGGAGTGCGCAAATAGTATGCAAAAGTGATTGCACATAGAGTTTTTCCTTCGACATAGTGCTTGGAAATGTGTTCCCCTGAGGCTTCTGACCTAGTTCTTAGAGAGACTTGTGCTTTAGTGTAATTCCATCCTATTGCTGGGAATGGGTTTTCCCGTGACTTATGTTTGCTCGATCCGATTGTCACAGATTTAGAATTTCTTCACACGTCCCATGCGGCTTTAGGAGGTTTTTTCCCCGACAAAACTCCCAAGTAAGCCTTTTAAGTGACTCAAGACAAGAGAGAACAAATCTAGAGTGAGAAAGTAGAGAGAAAAGTTCTAGAGAACTTATTTGCTCTTATTGCTTGGTGTCTTACACAAATGAGGACTCCCTCTATTTATAGGGACCCCTTAGTACAAAGAATGGCTAGAATTGTGACAAGTGTCAACAATTCAAGGGTAAAGATCATTCTAGATTACTATTGTAGAATTATCTATGAGGTTCTATACAACTCTAGAGTACTTCATACAATTTTATGACATTCTACAAGACTCTAGAATAATCTACAAAGGACTAGGAGACTCTAGAGGGTTGTGGAATTCTTTAAAAAAATCCGGGTGGTGACACAATGCTCGGAATGTTTTCCCTATGTTTTACATTAATTTGGTCCAACGCTTGGAATGTTTTCCCCATGCTTTATGTGAGTTCGGTCCAAGTGGTCGGAGATTAATTACTTGGAAATACCCTTAATGTAATCCTGGAAGAGTGCTAAAAAATATTCTTTTAGTTTAGAATGATCGAAAAATGTCCTTGAGTGACCGGAAACTCTTAAGACAACACATGGCTACCACATTACACATTACAATACACGACACCTCAAGACTTTATTGACAATGCTATGTGCACCCTGTCACTGTTGCTGGAGCTTATAAATAGGAAGGCCAGCTTCGCTTGCTTCCCTTTCAGTTGGTCGACACCCTCTATCTTAGTTTAACTTTACGTCCGAGCTTCCTTAAGCCTCGCTGTTTCCTTCATCTTCTCCAGAGAGTCGAGCAAGCTAGCTACTGTTTTCCTTCAAGATAGACCTTCCTGCACCCGAGAACTCAAAAGAGTCGAGCAACTGCTCCTTTTCCGATTATGGTTTTATGCTGCTCGGTATTGGAATGTCGCTGTGGATGAGTATGATGCAATAAAATCTGCAATTTCTTGGAGAGTAAAACCTGGAATGATGTTTGTATACATATGGTTGTTGCATTTAAGATAAAAACTGAAGTCTGTAACTTGAGGTTTGCGAGCAGTAAGGGAATGTCGAAGTCAGGTTGTATTACTTAGTGGTAATCCTCCATGGTGCATTGTTTTTGTATGTTTTGATTATAACTTAAGTTTGTTGATTCTTGAGTGCAAGTGGATGTATACTTGAGGAAAGAAACTCTTTAGAAGCCTATAACCCTTGCAATGTGTTGGTTCAATACAATGCAAGGTGAAACCCCATCTCGGGTGAACCTCAGGAATTTTTTGCACAAACTTTTAGCTTTACTATTCACTTTTGAAGACAAAAAGTACTTTTATTCAATTTTTCCATTTTTTTATCCTCATTCTTGATTAAATATGACCAAATTTTTTTTATATATGTATAAACTTGTACTTTTTGAAGTTTAGCTTTGGATAATCCAATAAGAATGCTCGTAGACTTGGAAAGGATGTTCGATATCTCTAGTTGCACAGAGGATCAAAAAGTGTAGTATGTAGGGTATCTGTTGCAAGGAGAGGCTGGTTTCTGGTGGGAGACCAAAAGACAATTATTAGCAATGGATTTGGGCAATCTGGCAACTCTAACTTGGGAAAGATTTAAGCAAGAATTTGATAACTGATTCTTTCCTAAATCGGTGAGAAAACAAAAGGCACGGGAGTTTGAAGATCTTGTTCAAGGAGAGATGACTATCGAACAATATGCAGCAAGGTTTATGGAGTTGGGAAGGTTTGCTCTACACTTGATTTCTACTGAGGAGATGAGGGCTTTGAAGTTTTTTTTTTTGATAAGTAATGAGGGCTTTGAAGTTTTAGGAAGGACTCCAACCCAAATTTCGAAGCCAAGTGGCATGCTTAATGATTTCAAATTTGCAGGAGTTGGTAGATGCCACCTCTATTGCGGAGGCAGAGCAGAGGAATCCGGTGGCTCATGCTGTCAGTAAGAAAAAGAGAGCCTGTCCTTTTGGTTCTATGGGAGAAGGTTCGGCTAGGAAAGTGGTTACGAGCACCGGTGATAGAAGAAATAATATGGTCATCAGTAGACCAACTGTTGGGCAACTTCAACTTTGTTGTCGGTGTCGAAGGAATCATATCGGAGAGTGTAGGTTCAACTCTCCAGTTTGTTTCAAATGTGGCCAACCAGGTCACCTAGCCAGATAGCGTCTAAAGTTGGGCCAAGGAAGTGCCACACCGCAAAATCCTAATTGTAGACTTGGAAAACAACCACAAGCATTGGCCAGGGTGTATGTAATGATGCCCGGTGATATAGACAATGAAGCTTCAGAGGTGGAAGAAGCTAGAGTAATGGCTGGCATTGTACTAACTTTACTAATTTTTAAAGGAACTTAGAACTTTATCTTAATTATAGATGGTATGCTGATTTACAAGCAATATTAGATTATACAATCATTACGCATGTACACTTTGATTCGGGTGTATCGTTTGTGTCTGCTACTTTTGCTTGATTGTGTAATTTACAACCTAAATTATTACAACAGAAGGTGGTTGTATTTACCTTGGGATATAATCTTATATGGTACAAGCTTTTGTTTTTTGGCTGCGATTATTTCATATTGCTAGTTTCATGCATCTTAATTGGCATGAACATAAGGGGTGTGTAACTGGTGTTACATATCTTGATGTCTCAGTTCCCATTAAATCGCAAGCGGGGATTGAGGGTGTCACATATGTTTATTGTTTAATATCATTATCATCATCATTATTATTGTTATTGTTATTATTATTATTATTATTTTATTTATATTTTTTTATTTAGAAAAACTGAAGTTGAATTCATCGCTGGATGTAAATGAGAACTCTAATGGAGGATCTGGCCGCATTGCTGCACAAACATTTACATTTCGTGAATTGGCCGCTGCAACAAAGAATTTCAGGGCTGATTGTCTTTTGGGTGAAGGCGGTTTCGGCCATGTATATAAAGGGCGCTTGGAGAGTAGCAATCAGGTTTGTTGAGTTTGTCAGATTTAACTGTTACAACATATGGAGATGTATTAATAAATATTGTTGTTTTGTCATGCTTATATTTGTTATACCTCATATATCTTGCTGGTTTGGTTGCCTTACAATAGGATCCTTTTCCATGGGCAATCAAACCAGACATTCTGGCTTGGGATGAGCTGTAAATTCAGGCATCTTTTTATTATTATTATTATTATTGTTTTTTAATGTAAACTCAAATATCCTCGGTTTGAGTATGCTCTAGATGTTAAAATAATTGGCCGAAGTACCTCAATTGAGGTGTTTACTTCTCATTAAATAATTCTAGGGTTACAAAGATAAAGTTGAGATTCAACTTGAATCTCCCGCAAACTCTTGACTCTATCCTATCTAAACAGTTATAATTTAATTCAAATATAAGACAACATATTTTTTTAGGAGATTTCTAAAAAGAAAACCCTAGTTTTCCTTTGATAGCCTCCCTCAAATTGATGCTAGTGAGTCGACTAGCAGCAATTTGCTAAGTAAGTATTGATGTCGTTGTTGAGTCAAAAATCAGGAGAGACCCACAATTGAGCAGGGACCCAAAATTGAACCCAAAAAGCCGAACTTGAACCAGAAACCCACGATTGCACCCAAAGTCTAGGAGACTAACTCGCACCTAATTGAAGAAAATACCCAGGCAGTGCTGAAAAATCTAAACCAAGAAGAGAGGTGCATAGATGGCATCGAAACAAAGCATAGATGACAAAAGAATTTGCCCAGACCGCAACGAATTGAACCTGCAGCAACAAATGAAGCCAATTGCCGAAATCAGGTAGCCGAAAACACCAAGAACCTGCACAGAGGGCGCCAAAGATGCCAAACACATTTGACCCAAGAATAGAAACCTGCAGCAACAAATGAAGCCAATTGCCGAAATCAGGTTGCCGAAAACACCAAGAACCTGCACAGATGGCGCCAAAGATGCCAAACACATTTGACCCAAGAATAGAAACCACTAAGAATTTTTCCAAGAAGCACCTCTAGGAAAAACAGAAGATGCCGATTAACCTAGGGGACACTGACCCATGACAAAGAACACTGAAAAATTGGTAAAAACGTGTGGACTAGACAGAAACTGCCGAACTGCTAGAAACAACCAAGAACAAAGTATATCGAAAAGTGAAAACTTTAGGAACACGATCCCAATGAGCTTTGATGCCGAGAACAGTGACCAAAACCCTTGCAACTATAGCATTGTATAGTGCTATAATCTCGACCCTTGAATTTTTCTCACAAAAGGCGCCGATAGAAACTCAAGAACCACCCTAAGAAAAAAAATTCCAAGAAACTGAAGAGATGGCCAGAAACTCCCTTGGTGGTCTGTACTGAGAATTTGAAGGAGACTTGAGAAGTCAAGTGCCAGAAAACCGAAACCCAAGTGCCAAAAAAGGCTTGCGAGAAGCCAAAAAACAAGCTTTGAAGGTATCGAGAAGAAGAACCCAGGAAATCTCGAAACCTACTTTGATACCATGTCAAAATAATTGGCCAAAGTACCTCAATTGAGGTGTTTACTTCTCATTAAATAATTTTAGGGTTACAAAGATAAGGTTGAGATTCAATTTGAATCTCCCACAAACTCCGGACTCTATCCTATTTAAACAGTTATAATTTAATTCAAATATAAGACAACATATTCTATTAGGAGACTGCTAAAAAGAAAACCCTAGTTTTCCTTTGATACTAGAAGTCTCCATTAATTATCTTATACATGATTCTGGCCAGTGGGATCTTGTATCTGGGGTTTGTGAGTCAGCCTTTTTTTTTTATTGACTCAAACATAAATTAGATAACCAAATACTAGTTGTAATACTTTAAATTTCTCTGATTAGAATAGTCAGACAGAAGACCCAAGCATAAATGGACCAATTAAATAGGTACTGACCTTCCAGTTCAAACATTTGTAATCAAACAGGCAACAAAAATGGTCATCTGTTCGAGGCTTTGTATTATTTCTTACTTATAAAAAAAAAATTAAAAAAATTATTTCTTTCCTTTTCTTTCTTGTAGATAATTTCATAAGCTAAGAGTAATAATCTACAAATATTTAATGCTATTAATTCCAATGCCCAGGATGAGCTGTGTGCTCCTTGTATTAAAAAATATTGAAAAGAGAACTCATGCGTATAAGATGCTTTTTTTTTTTTTATATATTTAGATGTATTTTTAGATGATCTCGTTGTCTGAATGTAAGGGATGTGAGCCACGACTCACCTCTCAACTTCTTTTTATTTTGGATTGCTAAATTACATATGCATCTGACCATTCTCGAACCTTGTAACCTCATCATACCCCTAATTTGTTTTTTTTTTTTTTTTCTGTTTTATTTATTTTTTGGTTATTTTTGTTTGGTGTAGGTTGTAGCTATCAAGCAACTTGATCGTAATGGGCTGCAAGGGAACAGGGAATTCCTTGTTGAAGTTCTGATGCTAAGCCTACTTCACCATCCGAATCTTGTTAACTTAATTGGTTATTGTGCTGATGGAGATCAGAGACTTCTGGTTTATGAATACATGCCATTAGGATCTTTGGAAGACCATCTGCATGGTATGTACAGCACTAATACTGTTTCTTTTCTTCATTGAATGTTTAAATAATTTTCTCTAGTATTAGCAACTAGGCATCTGTTATGCCCTTTCCCCCAGGAGAATTTGGTTTTTCAGATAAGGAGACATAAGAAGTAATGAGTCCCTGTAAAGAGATTTTCAAGATTATAGGAATCACAAAGTTTAGTGGTTTTGGGTGCTGTATTTTTCTTCACGTTTCAAAAAGTTATAAGGTTTTTGAAGAAAGATTATCAAGAATCATGTTATCACGATCTTTTCTGTCTCAATTATCCCAAGCAGTAAAACAGCTTATGTTTTTTATTTGTGGATCAAGTGCTCGACTCAATTAGCTTATTTTGATCTTTATGGTGGGGTCATCAACCTTATATGTGCAATGTTTATCCTTCAACATTGTTGAATTATCCAAAAACTAAATACAAATGACTAGATAAAGGTTATTAAGTTATTGATTGTTCGCCTTAATTGCTTATCCGTGCTAGACCTGCCACCTGACAAAAAAAGACTTGACTGGAATACAAGAATGAAGATAGCTGCAGGTGCCGCAAAGGGTTTGGAGTATTTGCATGACAAAGCTAACCCCCCCGTGATTTATCGTGATTTGAAGTGCTCAAACATTTTACTTGGTGAAGATCATCATCCCAAGTTATCTGACTTTGGCTTGGCCAAATTAGGTCCTGTTGGAGATAAGACCCACGTCTCCACCAGAGTGATGGGAACCTATGGATATTGTGCACCTGAATATGCAATGACTGGTCAGCTTACATTGAAATCAGATGTTTATAGCTTTGGGGTGGTTCTTCTGGAAATTATCACTGGCAGAAAAGCGATTGACAACTCAAGAGCTGCTGGGGAACACAATCTGGTTGCATGGGTAAGAGACCCTCGTCTTCTCTGCTATGATAAATCTTTGTTTGCAAAATATAAACCTTCTGGTATTGGGCTTACAATATAGACCTCGTAGACATGTTTTATTCTGACGTAGGTGATTATATTTTCATATAACTAGTCTAAATTTCCTTGTTTCTTATGCGAGGCAGACGACAGAATCTTAACTTGTTATCCATGCTCTGATAATTCCACTCCTAGAAGTTCCATTATATTTAACTTTGAATTAAACCTTTGGCACATTGGCAAAAGTATTGCATAATTTTTAATAGTAATTTTTTACTGTTAAATTTATGATTAAAGATGAGTCAAATAGAAAAAGAAAGAAAATATTTATTTCTGATCATTTGGAGTTTCATGTGATCAAGCAGAGGAAATTTCTCCAGTTCCTCTATGTTCTGTTTTCCCAGATATTGAGTGGACTTCAAAATCTTTAGATTGGGTGTTGAGAAAGGTGGATGAGATTAAGGAGTGTGTGGGTGTCTTGTGATGGTTTTAAGGACCAGTTTAGAGCTTTATTGATTGCCATTGAGGCTGGTCAGCCTTTGTTGACCAGATCTGTCTTAAGGAAGGAGAGGGAATTGAAAAGGTTGTGGTGCTCGGTAAACTATGAAGCATAGTTAGGAATAAGGGAAAGGAAAGGGCTATGATAGATTTTAGATGAAGCCAAGCATGATTTCTTGGAATGTAAGGGGTCTTAATGACCTTTGAAAGCATCTTTGGGTGAAAATTTGGTTTAGAAAATGGAGGGTGGATGTGACTTGCCTTAAAGAAACTAAATTGAAAGTTGTGAATCCAAGCTATTGTTTAGATTTGTGGAATTGTTTTTTTTTTTTAATAAGTAAATGATTTTATTGATATGAATAGGCATAGTCCAAGTACACAAGATGGTATTTAAAAGGTGAGGAAATAGAAACTAGAAAATCATGAAAAATTTGAGGCCACAAAAACCCACAATTGTGGCTCGTAGAAAGAGTGTTGAAAGAAAATAATCTAAGTTTTTCCAATGAAAGCTCATTGTCTTCAAATGTTTGGTCATTTCGCTCCTTTCGTAGGCACCATACAATACATATCGGAACCATTTTCCACACTGCTGAGATCTATGGGAAACCTCGTAGATTGGTCTAGCTGGTCGTGAGCTCCAATACTGTGACAGGCATCACCCAAGCAAGATCTAACTTGTTGAACACTTCATTCCATAACATTCTAGCAACTTCCCAATGCTAAAAGAAGTCGTTTTCATTTTCACCATTTTTCCTACACATGCAACACCACTCTACCATGATCACCCTTCGTCTTCGTAAGTTGTCCAAAGTCAAGATCCTTACCAAAGTTGCTACCCATACAAGAAATGTTGCTTTACAATGCGCCTTATTTCGCCAAATCCCTCTCCATGGGAACTCACTGTTTTGCGGTTGTGTGAGGGTCTTATATAAAGAGTGAACTGAGAATATACCTCTACCGGTGGGTATCCACCATATCGTATCAACATCTTGTATTCTCGATAGTGCAAACAATATCCACTGGTACCAACTCTAATTTATCATAATTCACTTTCAATCTTGATACCATTTCAAAACAAAGTAATAATTCAATAAATCCACTATTCACCAAGGCTAAAATCATTTTGCTAAGCGCCTCCATAACAATGAAAAATAGAAGTGAGGATCATCTCCTTGTCTTAAATCTCGGGAGCTGTTAAAGAAACCATTTGGGACCATTCACCAAGATTGAAAACTTTGTCGTTGAGATACACCATCTAATCTACGAGCACCATTTCTCCCCAAATCCTAACAAATAAAGTAGGAACTCCCAATTAACATGATTGTATGTCTTCTCCATATCTAATTTGCATAGAATTCCTGACTATTCAGATTTCAATCTACGGTCTAGACATTTATTGGCAATGAGAACTGAGTCTAGAATTTGTCTACCTTTCACAAATGCATTTTGGGGTTAATGATTCTCCCTAGGGCCTTTCCTAGGCGATTTGTTAGCACCTTTGAATGATTTTATACACCCTATTCATGAGGCTAATGGGCTGGTAATCGTTCACCTTTGATACCCCAAGCTTCATGGGAATAAGTGCGATAAATGTGGTATTGAGGCTTTTCTCAAACTTTCGAAGCGAAAAGAATTCATGGAACACTCATTAAATCTTCCCTCACCACATCCCAACATGTTTGAAAAAATTCCATGGAAAACCATCTGGGTCAGTTTTTAAACCGTCCTTGCCATCTATATTCAACATCTCAATGTTGTTAGTTCTCTTATAAGAGTTGGCCACTCTATGGAAGAACTTTGTATTTCGTTTTCTTTCTTTCAACCACAATGCTCTTGATTTTTGGCACCAAGAGATCTTTTCCAATAACATAACTCTATCTCCTCCAAGAGATCTCCACCATCCCACCTCCTTGATTTTTTGGAATTGTAATAGTGTGGGTTGGGTAAATTTGGTGTCTAGCAAGGCTTCAGATGGAATTTTAATAATGTGGAATAGGAGTATAAACTAAAGTTTTGAATACTGTACCGGTGAGTATACCAGTTAAGGCATTGGAATGAAATATTTCGGTACCGGTACCGTTTCATGTACATTTTCGGAATAGTCTATATATAAAAATTCCATAAAATAAATATATATATAAATTATATTTCAAAAAAATAGTCAATATATGAATAGATTATATATATAAATACATATATGTAAATAATCTAGTCTAAATTGAGGTAAAAAAAAAACAAAAAATAAAATAACATAAAATAAAAAAATAAAATCCGGTACAATCGGTATAGGCCGGTATTTGGGCCGGTACGGTACAGGCAGTGTACCTATACCGCCCAAGTGACCGGTACAGTACCAAAAACAATGGTATAAACAGATGGGGTTAAAAAATATGTAATGAAATATGTTGAGAAAAATAGGATGGATTATGTACGCTGGTTATACACATCATGTAGGATGATCTCACAGTTTGCCATCAATAGTTGAGGAGGTTTTGAAGTTACGAAGAAAGTAAAAATATTTAGTCAAGTAACCTAATCTGTAAATCTGGACTATTCGAACAAGTGGGTGATGAAAAGTAAACAATGTAAACAACTTGATTTTTGGAAATTAAAAACTAAAAATAGAATTATCAGAGAAGGAAACACTAGGACTGCAAGGTTAGGGTTTCTTCACTCCTTCAAGTAACAAACATTCATTCTCAGTTCAAAACACCACAGGAAATGAAACCGCTGACTATATTAGCATCCATCTTTATTTTAAGACTCTAGGGCTGGAAGATCCTTGATTATTTCAAGGTCCTGTTGTGCCCTGAGTCTACAACAGGTCAAGAGCAAGAAATCTTACCAAAACCAACAGTGATTAGAGAAAGCTAACATAGAAATGGAAATAAAAGTTTTGCAGCAACCAACAACATGCAAAGAAGATGAATAAAACCCAAATCCCTGCAACACTAGTTGCGAAAATTAGCCTGATTCTGAAACTCAAATAAAACCCTAACAAAGTGAAGTTCTATGCAAAAATACTGAGTAATCAGAAACCCAAAGACTGAAAAAAAAGATGCCTTTCTCCTCCAGGCTCAACCCCTTTTGTCCCTTCTCTCCTTCACCTCTCTTTCTCTCCTCTAACCGTCGTCTTTGCCTTATCTCCATTCTACCCTCTTTGAGATTTCTTGAGCCTTCCTAATGTTTTTTCTTAGATTTCTTCTTTTGTCGGGTATAAAGCAGCAGATCATATTGGATCTTGTCTCTTGGGTTGGGCCTCAGGCCTTGTATTGGGCTTCACTTCCTGCGATTACACACACATTCATTTAGCCCGTAAGCAGATAGCTAAATTCCCATCTTACCCTCTAATCCTACAATATATGGGACAAGGCCTTTTTTTCCTCTTGAGTATAATAGTTTCACCTTATTTGTGGATTTAACAGCCTCAATTATGCACCTTATAAACCAGCAATTTAGACAAAAAGCATTAACAATCAATTACCTTGGTGTTTTGGTGGGGATTTTAATCTCACTTGTTTCCCCAGTAAAAGATCGGGGGAATCATATTTTCACATGCAATGTCTACTTTTTCAGGTTTAGTTTTTGAATTAAATATGATTGATTTACCTTTGGTGGGAGGAGATAATACTTGGTCTAATGGTAGGTCATTTTCAAGGCTGGATAGGTTTTTGGTTTCGCCTTTTTGGGATTCTCATTTTTGTGGCTTGATTCAAATTATTGTCGAGATTGTGTTTTGATCATTATACTATCATGTTGGATTCTGGTGGAAATTGGAATTGAGGGTGGGACAAGGTATTTTAAATTTGAAAATGTGTAGCTGCAGGATGAGGGATTCGGGGATAGGGTGAGAAGTTGGTGGAATTCCTATAATTTTTCTAGCACTCCTATTTTTTTCTTGGATGGAAAATTGAAATCTCTTATGAAAGATATAAAGAGATGGAATAAAGATGAGTTTGGGAATTTGGATGGCAAGAAGGAGCTTCTTTTGGAAGATATGAGGAGGAAGTGCAAGGGGGTGATATCAGGGAGGACAGAATAAGAAAAATAGAGTTGATTTCTAAACTAGAAAATATAGCGTTAATGGAGGAAATTTTGTGAAGGCAAAAATCTAGGGTGCTGTGGTTGAAGGAAGGAGATAGGTGAACTAATTTCTTTCATCAAATGGTGAACTCTCATAGAAGAAATAATGTGATTGAGGTTCTTCGAGGTGGGGACAGGCTTATCACAGATCAAAAAACATTAAGGCTTACATAGTGAATTTTTATGAGCCAGCTGTTTTCAGAAGTTTTTTCTTAGAGACCAAAACTGGACAGACTTGGTTTCAACTCTATAGATCAGGTCAAAGCTGATTGATTGGAGTGAGAGTTTGAAGAAGAATAAGAGTACTTAATGTGGTTAAGGTATGGATGGGGATAGGGCTCTGGGTCTGGATGGGTTCTCTTTGGCCTTTTTTCAAGCATGCTGGGACATAGTTAGAGAAGATAGTTTGAAGGTGTTTGCTGAGTTTCATATGTATATGAGGTTTGAGATTTGAGAAGAGTTTTAATGTGACTTTCACTGCACTTATTCCGAAAAAGGTAGGGGCTGGAGAGGTGATATTTACGGTCAATTAGTTTGGTGAATGGAGTGTATAAAATCATTTCTAAGGTGCTGGCCAACCATTTGGGCACTCAGGGTGATGGAGAGGATAATTTTAAATTCACAAAATGCCTTTGTGAGGGGAAGACATATTTTAGACTCTGTTTTAATTGCAAATGAATGCTTGGAGAGTAGAATTAAAATGGAAAGGCTGGTATTTTAATCAACTTAGACATGGAAAAGACTTATAACCATGTGTGCTGGGATTTTCTTGATTATTTGCTGAGGTGATATGGTTTTGGTCATAAATGGTGTTCAAGGATGAAGCGTTGTGTTGACTTTGAAATTTTCTATTTTGGTGAATGGAGAACCTGCTGATTTCTTTAGTAGCTCACGTGGTTTGAGGCAATGTGATCCCATCTCTCCCTTTCTTTTTGTTATGATTATGGATGCCTTGAGTAGAATGATTGAGAAGGTCGTGGATGGTAATTTTCTGTCCAGCTTTGTGGTGGTTAATGAGGTACAGAGTAGTTTAAAGGTCTGAAGTTGTTCCTGTGGGTTTTGATCAGAATATTTCAAACTTGGCAAATATTTTGGGGTTCTGAATTTCTTCACTCCCTATGAGGTATCTTGGGCTTCCTTTTGGGGGGCTTCTTTTAAATCTGTTAATATTTGGGATGGGGTAATTGAGAAAATGAAAAGGAGGTTAGCTGGTTGGAAAATGGTCTACTTTGTTTCTGATAAAAAGTGCTTTATCTAATCTTTCCACTTATTTCTCATCTTTTTTTTTCTGTTGCCGGCAAGGGTTGAAAGAAGAATTGAGAGTTTATTTCGATTTTTTTTTTTTATGGGGTGGTAAAGGAGTAGTTAAAAAAAAAGTTTTATTTGTTTAGTAGGAAGAAGGTTTGTAAACCGATTGATTGTGGTTTGGGAATAAAAAATTTAAGATTGTTTAATAAAGTTTTACTTGGGAAATGGTTTTAGAGATACCACTTGGAAAGTAATGCCTTTTGGAAAAATGTTATTGATGTAAAATATTGTAGTTTGTGGGGGAGATTCATGTTCTAAAGATTCTAGTGGTGTGTATGGGGTGAGTTTGTGGAAGTTCATTAGAAAAGAATTGGGTTTTTTTCAAATCATATTAGATTGAAGGTGTGAGATGGGAAGATGATACTTTTCTGGCATGACTTTTGGTGTGAGGATTCTTCACTTAAGCTGGACTTTCCCTCTCTTTCAGAATTGCAAGGGATCAAAATGCAGTTGTAGGAAAGTCTTTCTGTTGCATTGATGATAATATTCAGTGGAATGTTATCTTTATTAGGGATGTTAATGACTAGGAAGTGGATGATGTTAAGGCTTTTCTGGAAGGACTCTAGAGTTCAAAGTTGATGCTAACTAGCGAGGATGGCATGCAGTGGATTCCTGCAGGAAATTCTAAGTTCTCAGTTTCCTCTATTATGGAATATTATCAGTCACAGGAGTTGTTAATTTCCCTGAAAAAGCATATGGAAAGTGGAAGTTCCTTCCAATGCTGCTTTTTTTCGTTGGGTGGGTATCCTTGGGCAAAGTGTTGACAACTAAAAATCTTAGAAGGAAAGGTATGTACATTGCTGATTGGTGTGTCACGTGCAAGAAGGATGGAGAATCTGTTAATCACCTCTTTCTTCATTGTAAAGTGGTCAGGTTCTTGTGGAACGAGGTTTTGAATCGGACTGGTTTATTTTGGGTAATGCTCAATGAAGTGGTGGTAGGGTGGAAGGGTAGCAAGAATGATGCTCAAGTTTGGAAGATGATTCATTCTTGTTTCATGTGGTGCCCTATGGTTTGAAAGAAATGGGAGATGCTTCGAAGATAAAGAATGTTCATTGAGAGAACTTAAGGATGTTTTTCTTTAGTACTATGAGTTTGTGGGCTAACGCTTTTGTAATGGAAGATAATTTCCAGAATCTGTTTTAATTTTCTTTCGTTTTTGGCAAGTAGTAGGTATTTCTTTTATATACGTCCTGCGTACTTGTGCTTATGCCTATTTCTTGGGAATAAAATCTTTTATTACTTATAAAAATAAGGAAAACTTAGATAAGAAATATTACTTAAATCACAAATGTGGTTTTTTGTTTCCTTGATATTTTACACAAATGTGGCTACTTTGTTGAACCCAATGTAAATGTAAACTCTGCTGCAGGCCCGACCCTTGTTTAAAGAACGAAAAAAGTTTGCACAGATGGCTGATCCAATGCTCCAAGGCCAATATCCGGTGAGGGGTTTGTATCAAGCTCTTGCTGTTGCAGCAATGTGTGTTCAGGAAGAACCAAATATGCGACCCCTCATTGCTGATGTAGTCACAGCGCTTACTTATCTTGCTTCTCAAAAGTACGATTCTGAATTGCAGCCAGTCCAGGGCTCCCGCCTCGACTTGTACACTCCTAGAACCAGAAGGGAGCGATGAAGCAGATGAGAGATTGATCAGGGCAGATGACTTATCCAAGTTCCATCGTCAGACGTCCAAGAGGCCCAGAGGCGGCTGCTGCCTCCGGATAGCTGTGGTGCTGCATGGGGATGTTTTTGAAATAGGTTTGCAGTTATGATACAGAGGTCGGTGTATTGAAGTTTAGTAGTTTGGTATTGGTGGCTCAGAAGCTGAGTGTCCGTTTCTCAAATTTTGCATCAATCCAGATAAGAAGGTGCGTTTGCTAGTCCCACTGTCTTGTAACAGCGGATGCATATATATTCCTTTTTCCCCTTTTCCGCTCTCTTCCACTCTTATGAGATTCGTTTATGTACGATTGAGCTTGGGGTTTTTGTATCTGTATAGAAACTGCTGCCCTTGTAGGGTATATTCACCTCTCCTTTTCAGTTTTCGAGAGTTACGTATATAGTTCACCTCATCACGTTCAATTGATCTTGCTCTACGAGTGGGCAGATGTGAATTTGCTTTTGTATCTGTCACATCCCTGGCAAACTTCCGACGAACTTGTTAACCTGGCAGAATAAATGCTCCTGTCGTTACCATATCGGTTCCTTTTGTGTGTTTATGCATGCATTTGCCCAAGAAGGGAAAAAGGTGAGAAGTTACCAAAGTGGTAATTGGTAAACCATCAAGATGTTTATAATTAAATGAAAAGATCCACGCGTCCTAATGTCATTTGTACAGACAATTTCACTAGCTATTCCCAGACCCACGCTCATCGTTGATTTGAAAAGCACGCACAGATTTCAGAGTTTAAAACTTTAATGTGAGAAGAGGGCGGCGATCTGAGAGTTTTGTGAAAACTGCAATTCATTTGTGGGCAGACCATTTATTTTATTTCACTTTGTTTCATATTTATGCACATCAGGAGGCCTTGACTAGATGAAAACATCAAATTAATAGAAGCTATGGCAATGTACATAGGAGTAAAGGAAGCAAAGGAAAGAAAAATCAAAAGGCTTTTAATTGCTGGTGATTCATTGGTGACACTACAGGCAGTGGCAGTGAATGAACCAAATAGTAGTAAAGACTCGACTGTACAGACTAAAACTCAAGATATCAGGAACGCATTGCAGTCATTTCGAAATTGGCAAACCAGAAAAATTCATTGAGACCTTAATTGATACGAGCATTCCATTGTGCAATGGACAGCTTCCAATAGTTTCTATGGAAGCATACCCCTCATCTCAATTTCCCCTTGGCTTTTAGATTTTCAATGGTGATCAAGTGCCACCCTCTTGTTTGTAATATTTGAGCAGTACTGTACTGGTGCTTGTAAGAGAGTGTGAACGAAGTTTAAAACAAATGAAAAAAGAAAACATCAAATTAATATTTCCTTGTACCTCAATTAATATTTCCTTGAACCATTCCAGTTTCTCACTTCACATATTTATTTATTTTTTGGTGTATTTTTTATTAGCCTTGCAGATAAATAGGACTGAGTAAGGAAAATAACGCACTAACAATATACATATATATACATATATATATATATATATAACATGCCATTGGACCAACTGGGCAAGGGTGCATTGGAGAGAGATGAGCAGCAGCTGTCACGAATTCTTCTGATAATTAAATATTTAAGAAAAGACGAAACAAAGAAATACACCGATTATAAATATTACAGTTGCGACAAATATGCAGCAAGTGCCAAAAAAAAAAAAAAAAAATTACTGAAAACTACGAGTTTAGACAGAGCAATACAAGGCACTATAATGCAAAGATTATACAGTTGCGTAACCATCGATCTCATGTTTTTCTTCTTACATTCTACCCTCCACAATACTATTATTACTACCGATTCACCGAACAAAGAAATAATGAATGAATATGCACTCTATTGCGGTTGTGTCTAATTAAGTTTAAAATTTGATTTGCTTCCCGGGGCTGACATCGATGCATAAAATATCCAGTATCCACCACGCCAAAAAGCATATTGGAATTGAAGCAGTGACTGCGAGAATATCCGTTTTGAGTACTTAACCTTTTTATTCTCTACTCTTTTTCTTGAACACCATTGCCATTGATAGCTTTCTGTTGCGGGGTAGGACTCTCTCCCTCATCTGTAGATTTGATGCCATCAACTGGCTCCCCGGTGTCAGATTGTTTCCCCTGTTGAATGCAGTAAAAAATTGATTTTGAAAATCTTAAATATATTAAGCACAGTAAAATCATATTTTTTTCAGCAAAATGATGCCTACCATGCCATTATACTAAATACATATACAGGGATTTTGAAGTGTGTGTGCTCATATACAATCAGCCTTCACTTTCTGAGAAGAGTGCAAGTAAAAGCAAACCTTGTTCCGGTCTCGCCAGGAAAGTCCAAATGGACGAGCTAGCAAACTAATCTTTCTTGCAGGTAGATCTTGCAGAGACTCTTGATTGCTTTGTGCTGTTGAAGAATCTGGATGTGGAGATCTATAAAGCAAATTTGCACTTGAATTAGACATGAATCTCATTCATGGGGGGCTTGATAGGCAAGAAATGTAGATAATGTTCCTATCTGAGGGAGGGGGGTTGAAAATAAGCAGCTGATGCAGAAAATAAAGATGAAGAGATGAGAAATCATTAGAAAATAAAGAAACAACCAAAGACAAAAACATATTAGAAGCAAAGAGTCAAAAAAAAAAAAAAAAAACTGTACAAAGAAGTAATGATGAACTTTTATCAACAAGTGAATTGAGACTGCACCAAAAGAATTACTACAATTTGAATACACACCGCGGAGAGGGTTGTGCTTTAAGTTGGCCAGATTGGTACTGTAAGGTAGCCTCCAACATTGATTCTGCCATAACCACTCTCTTCTCCATTTCAGCAATTGAAGCAGTCGCCTCTTCATACTTTTCCTGCATACATATAGTTGTTGTGGTAGAAGGCTTTATATGAACAGCAAAATAAGATCGTTATCCAGATCTGAATATTCAACATTGAAAAGACAAAGCCCAGAAAAGCTAGAAGATAAAGTGTAGCAAACCATCTTGTCTAGTTATCTCAGACTGATAGAGACTTTAACCCCCATATATACAAATGCATGGAACCAATGGATGCAAAAAGACATAGGTTAAGGAATTGCAAATTGATGGTTTTGTGGCTAGACTACACCGATCAACTACAGATTGATGTCCACGGCTTTGATGTGCTACAAAAAGCTGTAATGAATAAAGTGATATGGACAGCCAAGCTTCAAATGCATGGGCTACAGCTCTAATTAGTAATATAATGGTTAAAGAGGACCATTTTGCTGATTCCAGATAGTTTGCAAAGATCAATACTTAGAAAATGTTCCCGTATAATTCCATAAGAATGGTGCATGATTGAATAAATCAAACCAAATTCCAAAAACAACAAAAATCATAAGTTAAACCTGAAGCATTTGAGCAGCATATCTTTGTGCAGCTGCGTCTTGCTCGGCAAACCTGCGAGCATCTTCTGTTACCCTTTGCTCTTGCTCTACCCGCATTAAGACCTATAAGATTATTAAATAGCAATTATGAGTTATGTGGTACGGTTAAAGTAGGCAGTTAAAGAACATTGACGAGAGATGAAACCTGAAGCATAGCACTTTCTTGTTCCTGCTTATCAGCAAGGACCCTGCGAAGTTCAGAAACCTCTTGCTCTAACTGCTCAACCTGCAAATTGAATATGGAATTAACTGAAGTTTTCAAAGAATGATAGAAATTCAGTTGCACAACACCACAATTTCAGAACATGTGGGCTGTTACTGCCTCTAATTTAGGCTGAGAAACCAATGTTCGGAAAGCTTTACCCAAAATCTGATTTCAGTGCACAGGGCTTGGTGTGGTGTAAAAATATTTTACTAGGAAATGCATGATATCGAAGTTGCCAATAATAGAAAAACTCAAGCCTTGCACAAGAATAAAGTAAAGAAGATTATAGGCTCTTCTTTATTTATTTATTTCTAGTAAATACAACGCACACTGATATGGGAATGAATCTGGGACTTCATCATGCCACTCCTTGTGGGGAAAGGGGATGCCACTTGGTCAAAAGACCATTGGCTGTAGGAGATTAGTCTTAGTCATGACCCTAGACTTAAACCAAAACTAGCCTTACACATCAGGTATACAAGCACAAATGATACTAAAATATGCCTACAATGCTCATAAAAGTACCATCACTATGATATCCATGAACACCTCTATAGTGAAAGTATTGCAAATTTTGACTCCCCCCAGATCTAGTCCTGTGCCATCTTTCTAGAGAAACCAAAAACTTCCAGTAAATCCAACAGAAAAGCCACACATTGAACCAGCTTTCACTACCAAATCTAATAGACATGGAACCAACTCACTGTGAATCCTCCAACAACATTATGCTTATCATATTTCCCATGGTTAAGAAATTTTTGCAACTATACTCAGATTTCCATAGAGATAAAGAGTAACTTGAAAACAAAAGGGACTATACCGCCAGTTGCCAATCACCATAGAACACAATACTGCATGTTTTCTTTCTGAGTAATTATACATACAACCGTGAGGTACGTAACCGTCTCGTAATCATTTTGAAAAATAGTGGGATCCACTATTAAAAATTTAATTTTTTCATGTCGGTCCCATGTTTTATTTACTTTTTTCAAAGCGATTACACGGCAGTTGCGCAATTCACAATTGCAAATATCTCCTCTTTCTTTTTTATTTGAATATTATCATTTTTTTAATTCTGTGATATGGCTTTGCAATATTCAATAATTACATCTATCCCAACCCCACATAGATCCCTAGAGCCAAGGCCCTCATGGGAGCATTGTCTCTCCTTTAGACAGTTGCCCTTTGAAAGGATTGTAGTTTGTAACTTATCCCAGTAAGTTAGATATATTATATCCCTACAATATGGGAATTTTATGCACAATAGGATTGAATGTGGACTGAATTTGAGTTTTTCACAAACATGCATTCAGTAAGCTCGGCATGGTAACTAATTAAAGGACACAAACGCATTGGTGGTTAATGGAAGTGCTATGTGTAAAGGCATCCCAGATATACCCTGGCACTCAATTGCCGCCGATTATCCAGCTTGACCATTTCCATCAACGCTGTCTCCAATTCCTCAGCTCTGAAAAAAGTCAGACAAAGCCAGAATATCAGTTATGCACTAATGAAAAGAAGTACATATGACTCGCTTAAAAACAACAGTATTGCATGGCTGAATTTGTGGTAGCTACTAAATCATACTTTGCAGAGTAGATTGTATCAAGGAACTTCAAAAGTTTTATAACTGCTACTGGGTGGAACCCGGAGAATAAAGGGGAAAGTAAAATTAAAAGAAAAATATCAAGAAGGCGATGCCAGCAAAGGTTGTGGCCTTGAAACAGTAGATTAAGTTTCAGATAAACAGGAATCCTCCACTCAAGCTCTACCAACCACTAGGAGTAACATGGTGCTTAAGAGGCTGTCAATGGGACAGAATAAGAACTCGGAGGAAGAGACCATTATAGAAGACTGTTATTATTATTTTTTTTTTTGGGGGGGGGGGGGGGGGTGGGGAAGGGGGGTAGGTACATAAAAAAGAACAGGTATAGCAAAGGGAGGATATCTCCTATCAAGAGGGTGCGAAAAAAATATAGCATAGTGGGAGACAATCAAATAAACAAGCAAAAGCCAAGCAATAACTTACATAAACAATAGAGGAAAAGCATTATTAGTAAAATGCCCAAACCTAGAAGCTCCATTTTTTGGCTAAAGAAAATTTTCCTAATACTATCATCTAAGAGAGGGAGCAAAAATTACATAATAAAGAGTTCTAGGCATAGGAAAAATAGTGCTGAGCAATTTACAGCAGAAACTCTGATCAGTACCATCTCGAAGTTTCCCTTGACAACAATGCAGCGTACATCGACCAATTTCCAGCCCCCCCTCCCTCCAGAAAAAATAAAATAAAATAAAATAAAAGCAAAAAAAGGGACACCATTAACATTTAATGTGGATGACCATTAGGTGGGGAATTCAAAGGAGAATATGCAATACCAGAGCCTCAAATCAATGACTGAATAATAAATATTCAAAGATTTTCCTAGTAACCTTGACTTTTCAACATGGGTACATGTTATCTTACAGGTGATCAAGTCACTATCATCATATAGCAGTTACACTTGAGAATGCAGACATGATGTTGGCAACCAAGAAATTTGAAAAAAAAAAATAAAAAAACTATTTCAAGTTACAAACTGTAGTGCAGAGAAAAACAGACCTGAGTACTGCTGATCTTTTCTCCTCCAGCAAATTGCACAATTCAACCTTCAACCACACTACCTGCATAAGTTCATATACTGAACTCAATTATATTGTGAGAAAAATGCTCAAAGGTATTTTTTTTATAAGTAAAAATAGTATATATCAATAAGAATAACCAAGTTCAATGGATTAATACAAGAAAACACATAGCCTATACTAGAGAGCTCCTAATGATCCAAAAAGCCCGTGAAAAACTATCCAAAATACATCAAACCCGAGTTGGAATAAAACACACCTCCCCAACCCCAACCCATTATTTCCTGTAGACTAATAATCCACCTGAAACACCCTCTATGAAAACGTCTTCAATGCCCTCCCTTTAGTCTTCCCTCAACTTGAGCTATCGCCCCTAGCATCGTAGTTGATTGCCCAAGAAAGACACTTCAACTCCCTGCTTTTCTTAAAACGTGATTTGGTATCACGCAAGTGAAAAATGCTCGAATATATCATCTACTAATAATTCAAAAGGGTTGATCAATGACTCTTTGTACAATAAAATAAAAGGGGTAAACTTGTATTTCACTAAGAAACATAACGATTACATCACCCATACATGGGTCTATTCTATTAGCTAAACATATGAAATCACCACTTATTCCAGAAGCTTAAGTTGATGGAAAGAGATAAATTTAATTATTTGTATTTTATTTTTAATACTCCTCCTCACATGTGGGCCAAGTTCTCCTTCAATGAGTGGGCCCAATACGTAGAATATTTAATAATTGGGATAGAATATAGAGTCAGAGTCCAAACTCAAGACCCTTGGTTTGATATTATGTGAAATCACCACTTGTCACATTAAGCTGATGGGAATAGGTAGATTTAATTAATTGTATTATATTCCTAACATAACAACCAAACAAGCTTTTACAGGTACAAAATTATTATTTAACTCAACTGTTTCTAACGTTAACAGAATGATTATGCAAAATGAAGACTTAAATGACCTGCTCTTGAAGATCTTTGACAGAATCAATCTCCACAGCTCCAGTCAGGCTAATGACAATTTCATCTGAATTAGTGGACCCAGAATCTGACTGAGATAAATTACCATTTGTTGGTGTATCATTCAATTGTTCCATTTTATTGGCTTCCATTATCATTGATTTAGGATCATGTTTAAAACCATACAGTTTAGATGCCAAACCCTTAGAATCCCTCCAAACTTGAAGCCCCTTGGTTCTTTCCTCGAATGTAGATATTACTGCTGGTCGGTGTTTACTTCTCAAGTCTTGTAACCGGGTTTCATTTACATTTTGGTAACCCATGCAAGCAGTCAGTACAAGTTGACTGCTATCAAATGTTGAGCCAGCCAGTGATTGGAGTAAAGTAACTGCATCTCCAGCATCCTTGGTTGTAACTAAAGCAGGGCCTACATGAAACTGAGCTAATTAAGTTCATAAAATAAAACTGTGTACTTGGTACCATTTGTTTCAATAACACAATACAGAATTCAAAAAACCAAACTTCTTTGTTATCCAGTACCATATAACTCCATCAAAGCAAGTGCTGTCCTAAATAGCATGACGCGATTTCCTTCAAAAAGAAGCACATCCCAGACTCGAAGAACTGGAGTAAGAAGAAATCCATCAGATTATAAGCAAGCTTTAACAAGAAGCTGTCCAATGCCAATTACGAGGATGAGAATGTGTTGGTAAGATACCAGAGTATTAGACAATATGTAGATTGATTTAAGATGCACTCAAACACAAATAAGCTTTAAAATTTTAAAAATACAAAATAAAAAATTACCAGTTTCCCATGGAAGCATGTTCATAAAAATGGAAAGGAACCACGGTCCAGTAACCCAAGCCACCTGCACTCCCAGGTAATCCAGATGATTGACTGCAACAGACATGGTGACTTTTAAAAAAAAAAATTAAAAAAAAAAAAAAAAAACTAGCTGTGTACAAAATGGAAAACTGCAAAACTAATAACATAAGGCAATGATATACAAACCCAATTTTGGAAATCTCTCCCTCACCAACTCCTCGAAAACAAGTTGGTCAACCTGAAAAGGCACAACAGCCTATCAGAACAAAAGCACTACCCATATACAACAGTTATGAAGCCTCCCAACTTCATTACTACAGCTCATTCAAGAACAGCAAAAACACAAATTAATCGAAGGAGTATGTAGGAAATACCTGAGATTCTATCATTTCCTCTGAGTAATAGCCATCAAAATAGTCATCAATGATGCCCATCAAGGCCCTAATTGTTTTAAACCTCTATTAATCAGGGCATAGAAACCAACACAATAAACAAAATAACGCTAAGATGCTGCAGCAATATTAAACATCTAGTTTATGTATATCCTTTCAGGAAAGAGTGCCACTTGAACTTAGCGAAAAAACGAATGCCACTTGAATACAGATACTTTTTTCCCATGCACGATTGTATCAAAAATGTCAGGCCTACCAAAAAGCATTTTCTTCAGGCATCAAGAGTAGTAATAAGCCAGCAAAGAAATTCATGGCCTGCATGCAGATTGAATCAAATAAGCTAAAAGTCCGACAGAAAGTTATCTTCAGTTCCATGCTAAAAAGAATGAACTTAAAAGTAGAACCAAAACAGAATTCCTTTTAAGGAGCAGCATGCAAAAAAAGCCTCTTTTCACATTGTAGTCCACCCAAAATCTTTGCAATTTTTGGGAGAAATTCAGCAATATGTCCATCTCCATTTGCTATGCAATCTAGCATGCAGAGAACAAGAATTTCTCTAGATTTAATATACGAATCTACCCTCTCACTAATGTTTTCCTTCTTTGAAATTTTCCAAGAACTGATCAGAAATTGAGGCTTTAGAGGTCTTGGGAGCTTCCATCTTCCATGTTTGGAAAGTAGATTTCTTTTGTAAAGAGCTTGCTCTTCTTTTTTGTGTTTCTTATTGTATTTACTCTGGGAGTAGCACATTTTTTGGGGTCCCCCCCACCCTTGCTCTTGTACTTTTTCTCTGTTTTCTCTTCTAATGAATTCTCATTTACCCAAAAAATAAGTTTCCCAGGACAGTGCTCATGCAAGCTTTTTATCGATAAAATCACAACTTAAGTAACCATATTTTACTTGAGAAACAGTCACGTGAAGAACCAAGGGTCTAAGGCCACAGACAGTTTAGTGATCCTTTCATACAGAACTGCAAAAAATCATGGGTAATGATACACTTACTGTCCTATCACTACTTGTATACTATTTTTAGTGTATTTTTTTTTATCATTTTCTTTTAAGTATTTTTTAACATCCTTAATTATTAAGAAAAAAATTAAAAATATACAACTTGGCTAATAATTACTTCCTTAATCATTAAATAAAAGAAAATTTTTTTAAAATTAAAAAAATAAAAAGAGTATTGGGTGCTTAAGTAAAAACCATGTCGTAGATGGGCAATAAAGTTTTGCAACATCAATTGTGAGGTCATTCTGAGATTTCTGTGATTGTCATAATATTCTTAAAGCAGTGCAACCTCAATAAAAAGAAGAATATAATTTTTTTTCCCTGGAAACAGATACCTGACAGTACCCAACAGAGGGATTATGTCTAGCATATGCTGTAAGCAAACGCCTCAAAGCATTTCTACCATCCACATCCAGAGCAGGATGGCCTGGAAATGTTCGAGGCAAATCCTACACATAAAACCAATATCAGCAAGTCAAGAAACTTGTATTAATCATGCACAACAAGAATTAGCACCACAAAATGAATCTATTGAACACCAAAGTTGAGTTACCAAGGGACTTACTGACCTTCTCAATCTGCCCTTTCCATTTCTCTGAACAACATACAGAATCTGTAGTTAATCCCTCACTGTTGCTGTCTATCTGCTTGCTATAGTTTTCTGTGTAATTGCCAGAATTACTTTCTGGAGCTAGAAGATCCTGGTAATACTGCTTGACACGACGTGACTTCACACCCACAAAAGCTTGCCAAAGCTGAAATTTTGAGTATATAATTACTGAGCTCGTTCCCCAAGAAATAAACTTAATTATCAAAATACAACTAAATAGAGTTGTTGTACCTCTCCCCTGAGAGCCATAGGCACTCCACCCCGAACAAGGACTTCTAATTCTTCTTTGCAAGGAAACAAAGATTCTGGAGGGATCACATTAGTAGCACCAGTAGCAGGAGCACTGACAGTATCACTTGGGGGCACATCTTGAGTGGGATCAGACCTCTCTGCATCATAAAACACATCCTCAGAATCTTCCTCACATGCTCCTTTAGAGGATCTAGTCTCTTCATTAGTAGAAGAAAGCAGCTTTCCTGTTCCACCCCCTCGCTCATCTTTTGATACATTGCTTTTCCCCTTTATACGAGTGCTCATCATGTCTTCAATGGCATGAAGGGATGGTCTAATCTCAGTCCAAATATGGACCTTATGAGTTTTTGTCTCCTTAGCTGAAGGTACATCCTCCTTCCAGGCACCATTTTCGGCCAAATAATCGGAGCCAAGCTTCTGGCCATCTAATGTATCTCCTTCAACAATGTTCTCTGAGCTGGAATCTGCTTCTGGCTCTAAAGCTCCTGCACAAATGGTCTTCTTATCTTCTTCTTCTATTAATCCATTTACAGGTAGTTTACCTGACTCTGCTTGCCTTTCCAGGAAAGACTTCCATCTATCTGATCTTTCCTCCTCTTCTTCCTGAAACAATTAATTAGCACCACCTTTTTAAACATTGTCTCTCTTCAAACATTGTTTGGTTGCTGAAGGATGTGAGAGGAAGAACGAAAAATGAGATCTCAACTTTTTCATTACCTTAGACCAGGAAAAAGTTCAAACTTGACTAAGAGCCCCAAGCCTTTTAAAAAGGAAAAAACCCTGAATTTTGGAATCCTTCTCACCTTTTCTTTCTTTTTATTCAATCACCTTTTCTCAGCAACCAAACAAAGTGTTGATATTTAAGACAAGAGGCAGAACCAAAAGTAGAATTAAACCTTGTAGATGTTAGCATATTCACGGTATCTTTGTACATGCTGAGGTCTCACAGCAAACCCATATGCATCCCTGTTCACACCAATCCTATTAATTTCAGAAATTCAATAGTTTTTCAATGGTTACACTCCACAATCAAACACCAAGCAGGTTCTAGATCACAAACGAATCAAAACAGCCTGAAACCAAGTACATTGCAGTATACTAAGTCCCGAACAATGAACAACGAAATTCCAAGCATGACCAAAATTCAAATTACCTGCAATCAACCTCAAAAGATTTCCGGCTCACACTAGAGATCAACATATTCAACTTGAAAAGTCGATTCTACTTCCCATAGCGCTTGGCATTGCCTCAGCGCAAACGCATCTAACTTAAGAGCAACGCATTTCACAGTCCATCTAACACTCATTGCGGAACGCAAACTACAAAGCACTAAATTAAATTTGTGCAAATTTAAGTACAATGGAAAGCAATATCACTGTTAGACCCACTGATCTATAACGAACTCACCATATTTAAGTACACACATACATACAAACAAATCGGAGTACACAAATAGAAAATGTAATTGTCAATTGTCAGAATCCAAGACAATCGGATGTATTTTCAGCGAAATTCAAACTAATAGATGAAGTGTCCAAATATAAAGCGGAACCATCTGGATCAGTGTGGGAGATAGAGATAAGAGCGGGGAAACTTAAAGTGAGAGTTTATACGAGCAGGGGCGCGTGGAGAGAGGAGAGAAGAGGAGAAATAAAGAATCGCACCTCTTGTGGTCGAAGGTGATGACATGAGGATTGAGGGCTTGGGTGGCCTTCATTGATTAGCAGTGGATCGGTTTTGACTGGTGAAGCGGAGATTCAGTTCTTACTTTGATTTCGGGGGAGATCTCGGCTCTGCTCCTTGATTTTCTGCAACTGAAATCTCAATGAGAGAGAGAGAGAGAGAGAGAGAGAGAGAGAGAGTGTGTGAGCACCAAGCAGGCGAGTACCGAGTGTCTTTCTCTGTACTTGAGTTGTAAACTTGCAAGCTGAGAGAGAGAGAGAGAGAGAGAGAGAGAGGGCACATCACATGCAAAAGACCAAATGGGCGATATTACCGCTCACGTTATTATTACATGTGCTGATTTCTTAACGCATAATCCGAACACTTCCTAGGGAGGGAGCGCCCGCTTTGCATGAAGTTATTTATTAGAGAATTTGACCGATTGGGATTTGGGTTGTTTTTTTTAGTTCCCGTTGGAGATGCAATTTTCGTACTTTATGAAAATCTTGTTGAAGTTAATTATCCTTTTAATTTTTTTTTTCTTTTGATACATGAATGGGAGAATTTGAACTTGATTATCCCATTTGAAAATCTGTTTTTATGCCCTTTGATCTAGGATCTTGGCCCTTTTAATTTAATTTTATAGATTCACACCGACTCCTTTTTCTTGTTATACGTTACAATACTTAAAAAAAAAAAAAAAAACTTTTCAATCATTGGTATCGTTACACATGTCCATACACTCTAACCTTGTTCTAGCTCCATGGGACCAATGACTAATTTGAAATATATGCATCATTACCTAATTCCTACTACTTCAATGTCTAATTTAAGCCTTACTAACGACCTTAGCCCTTTATCAATTAGGGACATAGACGAATTAATTTTAAATGAATAATGAAAACTTAAGTTTTATTCATTTAGTTTTTATTCAAGTTTTATAAGTATATTTCATTTTATATTCATGGTCATCTCATTTATTTTTTTGTTCCCAAATCATTTTATATGATTTATTTTGAAATCTATATATAGGCCTATTCACCCTGGTCTGATTTTATTCGATTCGGTTTTGATTTTTTATTTTAAATAATTTTAGCATTTTTATTTAAAGAAATTTAAAGAAAGTTATTTAATTTGAATTCCAATTCTTGGATTCAAAGCTGGGATAATCATATCTATCTATATACAGAAAAGTTTTCTATGATGTGAAATTTGTGATCGTATAATTTAGGCATCGTTAAGTTTCATACCCATATCACCAATTTTATTTTAGCTTCAAGGGAAAGTTTTTCATCAATCAGCATACTTTTATGCGTACTTGGTCATGAGAACGAGTGGGCCTCAAGAATAGCATGGTGGCCCACCCTTATTCTTTTAATGAGATATATATTTTTTTTTTTGTAATCTTAAATAGGTGACTACAGTTCTATTAATAAATGAGATTTAAAAAAATATTATTTAAAAAAAACATTATTGTAATTTTAATTTTTTTTTAAATTAGACTTGCATTATAATCAGACTGTATATAATTTTTTTTTTTTAAATAGTGTGTAAACTAACTCTTTAACTCTTTGTTAATAGTACATATTTTTATCAGCAACAATTCGACCACGGCCGAGTAAATATTAATGGGATCCATTTGTAATCCCATTCATTCTTTTGCATGATGCAGCTATCAAACATGGACACCCATCACTTTTGGCATTCTTTTTTCTCTCCTCCTACGGTCCTACCCATTGTGTGTCTTTTTTTTTTTTTAATTTTTTGAAGGATTATTTTGTCGGTCGAAGGATCATCCCAAACTACACCGACAAAGTAAAAAATAGAAAAATAATTTTATCTCTTAAGAGTAATGTAAGAGTTTGTTCCGATAAAAAATAATTTATTTTTTTGTATATTCTTAAAAAATTTTTAATAATAAAATTGTAACATTATTAAAAAATAATTTTTATATCATTAAGTAAAAAGAATTAGAAAAAAATTTTGTATCAAAAGATTTTAATGGAGGGATTTTAGATGATTTAGCATTTCTGATTCCCTAAGGGTGATAAAGCCAACAGAAAATCACTAATATGCTATCACGGCGACCCTTTTCAAATTAACACGTCGAAGTCTCGCCCCTGGGGCACACGGAATGAAAGCTCGAAAGAATAAAATCGTACAGGAAGAGATTACCCAAAGGATCAGAGAGAATCCCTGAACTAAAATCGTACCCACAAAACGCAATTCAACGACCTCGTTATGAATTAATTTTTAAAGCCCCACACCCATGTCATGCCTGAAACTGCCCATGGCGGCAGCTTCTATTTACACCCACAAGCCCTTCGGCTGCCACCACAATTTCAACAAATGGGCCCGCAGCACCACCGCCACGGCCACCAGCTCCCTACCCAGACACTTCGAAGCACTGTATGTTGACTGCAACTGGGAGCGAATACCCAGTGCTACTGTCTATAAACATGGGTGGAGTATAGCCCCGTGCGCACTCCTCACACCCTCCGCGCACGATAATCGTGCCCCTAAAACGCTACGGATTCGTGGCGTCCACCACAAGAGCTGCCCCCCTGCTTTATCTTCACGCAGTTTTAGCTCCGAAGAGAAAGGAGAATTTTCTGCCTCTAAATCTGGCTCCGGTATCGTGGCAGATATGGGTGCGGAAAGCAAGGACCCCAATGATTTGTTCCAATCGCCCTCGTCAATGCAAAACCAGCGGCCACAACAACAACAGTCGTCGAAACTGCTCACATTACCCACAATTTTAACGCTCGGTCGCGTCGCCGCTGTGCCGCTTTTCATAAGCAGTATGTGAATATAATTTTTTTCCGTTTTCAAATATGAGCTGTTTCAAGGAATGGGATCGTTTTGTTTTGATGATCCGATCGGAATGGATGGAAAAGTTTGGAATTTTGTATATGGATGCCCAGGTTTGAGGTTTTCTATTGGAATGAATGTGATACGTATGGGAAATTGGTTGCAGAGTAGCATCAATTGTGGATTAAACTTTGTTTTTTGTAATGCTTGATGTTCATCTCAATGTTTTATTCGTATTATCGTTCTTTATCAATAAATTTTTTGTTTACCTATAAAAAAAAATAAACATACGAGTTATGATGGACATTTAAGTTTAGCAGTGAGATCAATTAGGTATTGTTTACTGCTAAGCCTTGGTTAATATTTTTTTTTTTTGGGTGAAATTGATCTCTATTAGGCTCTTAATGATGTTGGGATTTCAGGTTTTTGTTCTTCATATTTCTGCGTTTGAGCTTATGTCACCTTTGTTAGATTGCGGATTGAGTTTTCTTTAATCCAGGAAACCTTTGAATTCAGTTTTTGTGTGCCTCATTCATGCATGCAAAATATGAAGGAGGTTTTCTCGACTGAAAATCTGAAATATGTTTATGGCAGTATGATTTCCTGATTTTATAATGTAGACTCCATGGTACTCTGAGCTGCTTTGTGAGGCTACAAAGGTTGCCCTTGTCATTTATTGAATGTGGAATTGCACATGGTTATCAAATTGAGTATACATTTTAGTGGTCATTGAATGAAAGACTTGCATTTCATTACACTAATATTATCATATCTCACATCAGCCTTCTACGTTGATAGTTGGTGGGGACCAACTGCTACGACAAGTATTTTCATATCTGCTGCTGTTACAGATTGGCTTGATGGCTATCTTGCTCGGAAGGTATAACAGCACTTAGTATTTCATGCTGTATAGGAGCAGATCTTGTGGCAAATTCATTGATCTGAAAATTTAAGTATGTTTGTGACATCTTATAAAGGCTAATTCTTAAAAAATTCAGATGATGCTAGGATCTGCATTTGGTGCATTTCTAGATCCAGTAGCTGACAAGGTATGGTAAGATGATTAGAACTTCATATTCGTCTGCTTTAAGCTAGTTATACTATACAGGTGTTTCAATTTAACTGTTGAGAATAATTTTTAAGTTCATTTTTTTCTTGTCTTTATCATCCCTGCTGAATGCAGCTTATGGTTGCTGCCACATTGGTCTTGTTGTGTACCAGACCCGTTGAAGTACCAATGTTTGGGCAAGTGCCATGGCTATTGGCTGTACCTGCAATTGCCATAATTGGTAGGGAGGTAATATTTTTTACTAATGGTTGTTTTAATCTTGTCAGCCACATGGATGATCTGGATTCAATACACTAGAAGTTGCAAATAGCTCCTGATAGGATTTAATTTTTTTTTTAATAAGTAATCAAGAAGTTTTATTCATAGAAGTAGCCAATAGGATTTAATTTGAATGTTGGCAACAAGCTCAGGACAGGATTTATATATTCTACATGAACAGCTCTACCACCTTCAGGGCTTTATGGTCCAGCATTATGGCCCACTTTGCTACCTTACTGGTGTTTTTTCAGAGGGAGAAAGGAAGAGAGGAGAGGGGGGGTGTGCTGTTCTGGCATTCACTATCTTAACCATTGATTGTATTTGACCACAGGTGGAGCCCAATCGTGGTGAACCAAGTAATCTTGTGTTTCGCATCTCTTCTGTCTTGGTCTTTATCATCCTCGATATTTTTCCTTCTCCCCATTGGTCATATTGTACTGCCAAAACTGCTTCCTTGGAGCAATGCTTGAGGATAATTCAACTGAATACTTGTTACTTAAGTTGACATGATCTTTTGCTCGTGCTGTGTGCACACATTTCCTTCATTATTTTCTTTCGCTCTTTCCCTCAAGCGATCACGCATATATAACCTACTTACAAAGAAGAGTTATGCATATATCTTGTTTGATGATATCAGTTCATGTTCTAGTTGACATTTTCTTACAAAAATATGCTGAAACTTTTATGTAGATAACCATGTCTGCAGTGAGAGAATGGGCTGCTTCTCAAAATAGTAAGCTTTTAGAGGTTTGTTTTCTCTTCTGTACACTTTGACTGACTCCACTTTTGTTTTCTAAATTGCTGGTGTTTTAGCCGGAAATATGCTATAATAATGGAGTTTTTTAGGCTGTTGCTGTAAATAACTTGGGAAAGTGGAAAACAGCCACACAGATGACTGCACTAACCATCCTATTGGCTACCAGAGATAGCAGGTTCATTCTAATTTATGTAGCTTATTGTGTCATTTCTCTTCTGGCTTAAATCAGGATGAAATAGAGATTTCCTTGAAAAATGTCTGATTGTGCCCTTCGTATTTTTGTATTATCCCATCATTGTGCAGTCTGGGAGGACCAGGGATTCTCGTAGCTTTTGGAGTTGTTTTGCTTTACATCTCAGCTGGTCTTGCTGTATGGTCACTGTTTGTGTACATGAGGAAGATTTGGGGAGTATTGCTGAAGTAATATGCTAGCTTTGTTGCATGGTTGCACTTTATTCGCACATGAACCCTTTTGATGATGACCTCCATGCATTGGAGATGTGTTCTTTAGATAGATGGATAGCAAAGATGTTCGTAAAAAGTTCCAAACTTTTTCGAGTTTAATTTCAGTTGAAATCGTCCCGTGCCCTTTTCTACTTTGGAAATAGTTGGATGTAAATGAACGAGGCTATGTCTGTTTGGAACACCAACTTGGAAGGAGCCGGATCTTGAGACTATCCTTGGACGATTTATGAGTAATAGTTTTTATTGGGGTCTTGGAGTTCATAACAGTTTACTTTACTCGTTTCTATTCTTTTAGTTATATCGGAAAATCGTTTGCCAGAACAAAAATATACAGACCAACATATTCTTCACAATTTTTCTAAAATATTTTTTTATTAAGATTGTAAATCGGCTGTGAAGGCAGAAATAGCACGGTCGATTCTTGAAAAATGGAGAGTGAATGCGAAATTAATCCAAATTGGATCTTAACCATTCGTAGCCGAATTACAAGTTTTATCGCCCTTGACACTTGTTTGGATTGAGAGGATATTTTAACTCATTTCATTAATTATTATAATTTTTTTAAAATTTTTACATAAAATATAATAAATAATTTAATTTTTTTCAAATATTAATAAAAAATAATATTAAAATCTCATATTTTAACAATATTTTATTCAACTTTTATCTCATTTTATTTCATCTTTACTCACTATCTAAATCTTCTCCGCCTTAAAATCTTGGAAAGCAATATCAGTTTTCTTCAAATTTTAAGACAAAGATGAATTGAATCTCAAAATGATTTCACCACTATGTATGACACTTAAGAGTATTAAAATTAAAAATACAAAAATATATTAAAATAAAAAGGCCTCTAAAGATTCAAAAAATGAAAAATATTGAAACTCTAATTTTTCTTTATCCTTCTATATTTGTGTTTTAAATTTTTTTGATAAATCACGTAATATCACATAATGGTACCACGTCACAAAAGCCATTTAAGGGATAAGTTTCAAATGACATTATTCTTTATACAAACGTGCTCTTGCAGACTTTCCGTCTGTTCCCTCTCATTTCTTCAGCTACTTATATTTTAATTTTTTTTCCCACAATATCATGAAAATACATTGAAAATTAAGTTTTGGTAATACGTACGGACAGGCAAAAGTTTGGCCCTTCGAATAATCTATTTGAGTTTTTTTTTTTTTTCTTTTTTTTTCCCCGACGGCCATATAGGTAAATGAAACTGTAGTTTTACTTGTAAGAGGAGCATAGTACCTCGACCTTTGCCTTTTAGCATGCAGGGTCTCAAATCTCAATAGGTTAGGAGCCGTTAAAATTTTGATTAAAGTTCTTTTTTAAAAAATATAATAAAATATTTTTATTTTTATTTTTATTTTATTTTTCTATTAGACTTTTATTTTAAAATAATTCCTATCATTTGTCAAGTAAATTACTACTTAAAATTTTAATTAATATTTTTAACTAATAATAACATATATAATATCTATTTAATATTTTTAATGTTCTCTTCTTATTCATGAGTTAATTAATATTTTTAATTAAATATTTTTTATTTTTTTAAAAAAATTATATTTTAGATTATTTTTTTTTTTAGGCCTTCTTCCATGAAGAAAGTTTAAGTAATTGCCAAATTGGCCTAACAGAAGAACCGGCCTGTTAGCACGTCGAAATGGCCACCACAAAACAAGTTCTGGTAATGCCAACCGCGTTTTCGTTACCATACTTATTTCAAGTGCAGAAACATAGATAATCATAATGGACAATCCACGTAGGTTTTCGAAGTCAATTTTCATGGCTTCAAGACTCGAAACCTAAGCATGCCCGCTAAAGCCATCACAACAGGCACAAAACGGAAAAGAGAGTTTTTAATCTGACGGACTGATTTTTCAGAGTTACTCCTGCAGAAGAATGGTTCAGGAGAAGCAATAAGAAGACTGTCATCACGTCAATATCACAGGCATCAAACCACTTGTACAGAACAAAAAGAGGGAATTACCAAGAACCTTTTCCTTAAAATTCCAATATACTCCTTTGGGTCACGCCGAGTTTGTTTGTAAGGCTCCATTTTGTACACCTCCTACACATTATTCACAAAAAGTGAATTAGAAGTAAGAACCCTAGAAATTTCATTCCCTGTCCATTACTCTATTTTTTTTTTAACTATTCATGAGATATTTTTGTGTCCTTTTAACTTTATGGATGAATATGTCAAACTATATCAGCTTTTAACTCCATTTAAATGCAATACACACGTAATGGGACTGTTTCAAGCTATATGCGCATAGACATATTTTGTTTGATCTCTTTTTTTTATGTTTTTGGCCTATTTTCAACATATACACTCTGAAGCGTTCCAATTTGTGAAACCATGTGAGTTTTTCTTTCAGGCAAGGGATGGCAATGTTAGTTGTAGTTGACACGCAGAGGAGTGTGCACCCACTTCCATCCAATTTCAGAAGCTGCGTTACACAAGCAATTAGTTTAATCATCCCAAAGTTCTGAATCTTTTCCTTTTTGTTTGGCTACTCTTTTTTACTTTTGGCCTGATAAACAGAATTTTCAATCCTTATTTGTCAACATGATAGAATTAATCATTTTAAAATCTTAGGAAAAAATAAAACTTTTATTCTATGGATATAAGAATTTTAAATCTCAACTTGGGTTTTTCTTCCGTCACAATGGAAGTGACACTAACTTGTGAACTTCATTTGATGCTGTAAATTGTAAGTAACCGTTAACCCCAATATCAACTTTGGTTTTAGCTCAACTGAGATAGAAGGACAAATGACTTATTGGAGTTTATGACAACAAAGAGACATGAAGATAAAAATTACAGAAAATATAAGACATCCAACGGAATAAGAAATAGAATCAAATAGACATCGACCATTTAATTTTATTGTACCTCAATAAAAGCTGCCAGTTTAGGCCTTCCTGCTGTGAGGTCATAATTCTTGACATCCAATAAGAAGTATTGAAATCTTTCAAGAAATGGAGCATAGGTTATATCCACCTGAAGATTACCAAAAATGATTTTAACTTAGTACCTTACCATAATATGCAATAGGACGTTTTCTACATTGGGAAACTCTGATAGCTTTATGTGTAGAAAGCCCTACAACTTGCCAGTATTAGAGAAACAGAAACACTGCAGATCATCTACCATCCATCTCTTCACAAAAGCATGACTGAAAACTACTAAACAGCAGAAAGTGGATATAATTGCGATCACACCAGCATTTTCACTTACCAGACTGAACTGATGACCAAGGAAAAAGGGGCCATCTTCAAACTTGGAAAGAGCCGTTTCGACAAAATCAAATGCAGCATCTGATGCAGTTCACCATTAGTGTTATATGTGTTATTTATAGATGACATAAGCTGCAGATATTCAACTCACATGCTTTATTCTCGTCTCCTCTAAATGATGAAAACACAGCTGAGTTGAACGAGTCAGACGAGGACATCAACTCTTCTGCAAACTCTTTCTTGGCAGGATCCTACAATTCAAAGTATAGTGTCTTTACAAGATGTGGTGCTGATTAACGAGCGCTAGAGAATTTTCATGTCTTACGTGAGGGAAAAGTGAAGGCCCATCAAAGTGACTGTCTATATATTTGATCAGATTAAGGCTCTCTCCATGGACTTCATTATTGTGTTCCAATGATGGCACCTGCACAGAAATTTCGGGTAAAAAACTTATGGGAAAAAAAAGAAGAACTAAATTGTGCATAGCACCCACAGCCACAAGTTTCTTCTTTGGCTGTACGGTTTCTCAGTTTGTCTTACTACAGAACTTGTACACCGTTTAGTTCTTTATTTTTTATGGACACTGTTTAGTTCTTTTTAGTTTTAGCATTAACAACGCATCATATTTACTGGCCCAGTATCATCTGGAGGAAGCATATTGGCATTTCCATGAAATGGAATCATTCTATTGTTTTACAGGGCAATAAAAAATTGTCTACATCTATTTCATGTCACAAGACTACTTTGTATTATGGTTTGATTATCTAAAGAAAAATTACCAATTACTAACCATTCTTCTTTCATTTCCCACTCCATTGTGGTTTTTGAATGTGTTGTAATTGATAGGGGAAGATTGGATGGAAATTTATACCTTCATATAAAAACCGAATATCTGAAAAATTAATTTGCATTTTATAAAAACTACCTTATTGGGTGGGTAAAGTTTCTCCTTATACCAATCAGGCCTGTTTTGCAGATCAATAGGAACCAATTGTATCGTGTCCTGCAATCCCTGCTCCCGCGCATTATTTGGACACAACAATGAAACAGGAGTAAGTTTTGCTATAAGATTGAAAAAACAAATACCAAAAATGGCAGATTGATTAGCATGGATAAGACATTTTGCAGCATAATTCTCCCTAAGATAAGAAAAGGAACCGAAAAAGGATTCCAAGTATGACTTTCCTCATGATCTATTTTGAGTACCTGAGGAAACAAAGGCAATCACCCAAATATACCTGGGTCGCTTCATTGAGGTTAGGTTTCCCAGTTCAAAAAGCAAAACTAAATCCTGAAATCAGATCTACTTCACTAAGCCTAGTTTGGATACTAAGAATTCCTCATAATATCTGTACATAGTGGTGAAATAGTTTGTGAATAATAGTGAAATAATTCGTTGGGTTTTGAAAAGAAGAGAGAAAACGTAGAATAAAAATATTATAAAGTTAAAGATTGGTTTGAATATAATAATTTATATTAATTTTGTTTTAAAACAAAATTTGAAAAAGTAGTATTACTTTTTGTGTTATGTTTGAAAGTTTGGAAAAATTGTAATGATTAGGTAATAAGATAAGAAAAAGAAAAATATTTGAAATTGAAAGGTGTTTTGTATTTGAGTGATGTTTGGAAAGGAAATATTGGAAAATATTTGAGAGTGTTTCCCAAACAGACCCTAAATCCCCCTAGGCCCTACTTATCCCCATGACCCATATCTCCCCCAAAATAAACAAATTGTTGCATGGAGTTTGGTTTTGACCCATTTTTTCTCCTTACCATTTAGAAATCTTACTTCAGCAACCAAATTGTACCATGCATTCTTGTCCCCCGCGTTCGCACACAACATACATAAAGAGATCATGATAAAGAAGAAATGAAATGAAATCATGAAAGGATTTTAAAGACAACCTTAATATTCCTGGTGGCCCACACACGCTGAGCATACGGGCATGTGTATGATATATACAACCTTCAATGTAAGAAAATGCAGCACTTATCAAACTCAAATCCACAAAGAATAATCTCTTAGAAAAGAAAAGCTCTCGATTAGGTTTACATGATAATAAGGGCATCGAAATAAATCTATTTCAACTGAACGAAGGTGTAAAATATCATTATTATGCTTAAAGTTAAACAAGTGCCAAAAAGTGGATCGAAGCAGATTAGAATCCAACCTTGTAGTGCCATCAAAAAGCGGAGGTGGTTCTGCAGTAGAATCAAGCACTGGTGGAAGGACCTCGTTCACAAGTCTGCGTAGGGAATGAAAGCTCCAAAAGTAAAAACCAAGTTTCTTTTTAGTTTTTTGGTTTTTCTTGCAAAAAATAAAAAAGATAAGGAAAAGCTGCAATGATCTGCTTGTTGACTCTTGAAGTCCTGGGCGGGACACAAATATTTTCAGGTATTTTGACTGAACAGTGTCCTTATACTTTATTTATCATTATTTTACGATCTAGTTTTTTTTTTTTCCTTCTTTTTAACTATTTGAATCTAGATTATAATTGTAAAATACGATCTTTTTACTTAATCTAAAAATAAATAAATTCAATCATAATCACGTAATTAATTTAAAATAAATTCAATTTTATAAAAAAAAAAAAAATCTTTTATTTTAAGATACAATTATAAAAGGAAAATCAGGAATTCAGTCAGACCAAACACCCTCAAATGAAGCCCCCATGCCATTGGAATCGGAAACAATCGGCGACCTCATCTCGACGATCTCCGATGTGCCCCTGGCAGTCTTAAACCCGAAAATGGGTCCGTAAGTCGCCGGCTCCCTTCGATCCCAATAGGATGAGCGGTATCACCCACACCACAGGTGGCGGTAGGGGCTAGGCTGAGGCCGATGTCTCTTAAAAATTTATCTTCATTTTATTTTATTGTATTTTTTATTATGTTTTATTCATTTTATTATTTTATTGTGTTTTCTAAATTTTATTTTTTTATTATCTTTTTTATTATTTTTTATTATATTTTTATAATAATTATAGGGGTTTAGGGAGTGGGCTGCAATATGCTAAAGTGTAGTCCGACCGCACCCCAGCGTCATCCATAATAAAAATGATTATAGTTTTGATATTCTCTTTATAATTTACAATATATATCACACTTAATTAATACGAAAAAAGGCCCCTTCTTTTGACAATATTTTTGAAATTCAAAATGTAAAAGAATATCAATTTTTATAAAATTGAGTTTTTTACGGTCCTTCTTATAAAATATAAATACACTTTCTATATATTATATAAGTATAAAATATTTTCGATTCTAAACTTTTAATATTTTCATCTAATCATTACAAATTTCTAAAATTACTAAACAAAATATAAAATACTATACAACTTTTCCAAATATAAACAAAGGTTATATTAAAAAATTATATTTAAATATTTTTTTTAATATCTTCACTAACTCTTTATCTAATAACTCAATAAATATCTTAATTCAAATTTAATAATTACTATTTACAAAATATCTCACTATTATTAATAAATATTCTTAATATTACCCCTAAATTTCGCTATATATATGCATGGATCCATGAAAACCAGGAAAACCAACTTATCATAATCATACCATACGCGAGTGTAAAGTCTGTGTATCGAACTAAAACACCAAAAAAAAAAAAGGTACGCCTAAGAGTTCTAACTTCTTGGAGTTGACGTCGTAGGAACTGTGTCGATATGTTCTGGTTTCTTTTACACTATTTTATCTAATCGAAAATATTAATACGAGTAATGTTAGAGAACATCCATATTTATCATATTCATTTTCACACATAAATAATATATATGTATTATTTATATAAAAATAAATATGATGAATGTACATATTCTCAATCGTTTTTATACCAACACTTACAACATTAGGACTTACCCGGATGCCATTGTAGCGGAGGATAATATTGTCTAGTTCTGGTTTCTCCGGGTGCTTGGAGCTCTGTACGCAGAGGAATTACGTACGTTGGTGTTTGGTTATATATAGCTGTCTGCGTCTTTCATGTCACCTTTTTCGAAACAGTACCGAAAATGGTTAGATGGAGAAAGGGAGTCGGGACCGAAGGAGTCGAGCGTGGCGAAGGGTAGCTCAGTATCGAACTGGTCATTTTTTTGTTGGGCTTTGTTTGACGGTTAGTTAGTGACCTAGGGTCCTCGATATCAAAATCTCCGGGCCTTAAAGTCTAAAGATGCTTGTTTCTCTAAGGTCAACCTGCGGAAAGAGTCGGGCGCGGTGAAGGGCAGCTGATCAGTTTCGAAGCATTTCGTTTTTGGGCTTTGTTTGACGGTTGGTTAGGCTCCTCGAGATGCTTGTTTCTTTGAGCAAAATCTCCGGTTATTAGATCTTGTTTTTTCTTTTTTCTTTTTTTAAGATATTAAGATCAATGTGCGGATCAATAAAAAAGATTTCGTACAACTTCTGTGGCTGATTAGATTTATTGAGTACCCATACAATATTTGACATTCGTTAATTTCGTTTAATTAAAAAAGTAAAATGTTATTATGCAATCTCATTTTATTATTTATTTTAATAGTTGATTTGTTTATATGTTTTTTATTAATTTTTTAATTTAATAGTTAAGAAAGTTATTATAAATATACTGATATTTTTTATAATTTTTAAAAATATTAAAATATGTTTAAAAAATATTTAAAACAAAAAATATAAAAGTACAAAATACATTTAAGAATATGAGTGGTTCTAATCGGGATCTCGTTAAGACAATTTTTTTTAAAAAATTTTTCATACATTAATTTTAATATTTTTAAAAAATATCATAATATTATTAAAAATATTTAATTAATAATTAAATTTAAAAAAAAAACAAGAAATTTTTTAATAAAATATAATTTTTATTTATGACTTTTGTTTGTAGGTTTTAACATTCCTATTAAGAATATATCGAACGAAGAAATTGAAAAAATACAGTATCACAAACCGTGGCGTAATATTTTATTTTGAGCAATACTGGGAAGTAGCCACACTCAAGACACTTCTCCTCACATAAACAGTGTCATATACTGTTCATATGAGGAGAGTGCACTGAATGTCACTTCTCCCCCATTTTTCTTTTATTTTTGGGGATGCTGCACAAAGTTTGTGCAAAACTTGCTAATTGTGATTGATCAATAATTGCCTGACAGACCCGTTGAAAACGTACTATCGTATCAGGTAACAACTAACACCACCTCCCATTCCTACCAAGTAGCCGACCGTCAGTTGACCAGTTGTTGTACATCTACGAATCTCCATCGCCATTTTTAGGATAATTCTAGGTGGATTCGAAAATTATGCCATGTCAACCGACTTAATTAAAAACGAAAAAAAAAACCTGAAAATCGAATTCGGATAAATGAGAGAGAAATGCCATTTAAAAAATTGAATTTGTGTGCAAAGAAAAAAAATGCAATTTCGTCTGCTTGCCTTTTCGTTTTGGCCATCTTCTCCGATCACGATCTAGTCCAAATTTTCGCCATATTCAACAGTCCTGCATAGGGTTACAGACAATTCGATTAAAAACGAGTTTGAGTCGAATTGAGTCGAGTTGAATTCAAATAATTCGAATTTGAGTTCGAGTCAAGTTGAGAATCTATCGAATCGAGTCGAATTCGAGTCGATCAAAAACGAGTTTGAGTCGAATTGAGTTATTTATCGATCTTTATTTTTACTCTCTAATGGTCTGTACGAATCGAGCCGAATTTAGTAGAGTAATTATTCGAATTTTTTACTCTTTATAAATATTTGACTCAATAATTTTTTTGTGAACTTAATACATTATTATTATAAAGAAACAAAATGTTATTTCTACATAAAGTAACAAAATATATTACTTATACAAAGTATTAAAAATAATATATATAACACATAAAATATATATAATAAAAGAATATATGCAAGATTATATATATGTATATAGAAATATTACGAGTATTGTTACGAGCCCAAAATGAGTCGAATCAAGTTTATACGAATCTCGTTTACGAACACAAATCGAGTCGAATCGAGATTATACAAATTTAGCTCGTTTAATATTCGAACCAATATTAGTATTTACGAACAACTCATTTATTAAACGAATCGAGTTCGAATCGAATTTATAAGAGTCAAGCTTAAATTGTTCACGAGCAGCTTTGTTCATTTACAGTCCTAGATCACTCCTGCATGTAAGAGAGAAACCCAAGGTGATCTATTTGTTGAATCTGTACGTAAAGAGAAAAAAATGTCCTTAGATTGAAGGTTTTAACATTAGGGTTTAGAGAGAGAACACCGTTCCCGTATTCTAGCTACGGTTGCGGTAGCAACTGTGGAGAGTAACTTTGTCTCTCTATCTCTATCGCATCTGACATATATCTTTTTTAAGGCTTGTTAAGGATAATCTGATCTTCTCTGAAAAAGTTGCTGCTTATTTTCTTGTGTTTGAAAATCAGTTACTTTTCGTGCTAAAGAGCGTATATTTCTCAAGATTTTTTCAGATAAAATCTCAGTTGAAAGATGTATTTAAGAATTTCTTGGTTTGATCTTTTGGACCTGAGCTTAGACGGTTTTGGTTTTTTGCTTTTATCCTGGACCAAAAGATGTCCTAAAGTAATCTGATGGGTACTTGCATGGAGTATTCACGAGGAACTAAACCATGATTTTGATTTTTTTTAGTTCTTTTCCTATTTTCTTCATTTTGCCAAAGTTTTTACCATTTGAGTAAGTTGTTGTGAGAACAAATCTAGATTTTTTGTAAACATTTCGTTCTTGGAAATCTTCGAATTTATGGATTTATGGGTTTCTTTTTTCCTTAGATAATTATCGGGTAGATGCAAGATGTACCCTGACATAAGCTACACAGAGACCACAACCACTGAGACTCTTATCGTTGGTGTTGCTCCCAGAAGACGTATGTTCTATATGTCATATTCTTCCTCTTGTTTCAACTGATAATTCTATCATTTGTATAACAAAGTAATGTTCTTTATCTCGTCATTTTGGAATACGCAAACACTTTGAGGGATCTGAGATGGGCGTTGGAGCTGAGAGTGGCTGCAAATGCGGATCCAACTGCACATGTGATCCTTGCAATTATAAATGAGAGAGATCTCAGCCTTTGAAGCAGAGATGGCCTTGCCTTTAATTTATCGAACTAAATAATTAGTAGCATTTAGTCGTCATATCTATGTATGCGTGTGTGTTCTCTGTGTTTCGTTTCCTTGTAAGACTGATATTGATCAAAATAAAGTTGAGTGGCTCGTTCTCTTTCGACAACTTAGTTAAGGTTTGTCGTGGGTTTTTGCAGCCTTGGCTGCTTGCTTGGTGTTTGTTAGCTTTTTTTTAAGAGAAATCATGGGGCCAGATGGTCTGCCCCCCACACAAAGCAGCTCCGCCGCCCTCGGTGGCGGTGTCACCCACCGCCACGGGCGGCAGCTCCATTCGCTCCATGATCAAATTCCCTTAAATTTATCTTTATTTTATTTTTTTATTATGTTTTGTATTATATTTTTATTTTTGTATTGTGTTTTTTATTGTGTTTTTTTATTATATTTTGTTCATTTTATTTTTTTATTATATTTTTAATCTTCATTTTTTTATTTAATCATATTTTTTATTTTATTTTAATATATTTTTCATCATAAAACAGCCCAACTGCTTTAGACGCTAGGGACAACCGGACCAGTCCCCAGCGTCTCCCTTTTTTTTAAATGTGAGCCAATCAAAATTCAGAATAATTCTTAAACAATTCCGTATCCCGGACGGCACTTAAAACTTGCGTTATCTCGTATTCTTAAACATGAGCCCATAAGTATCTCTGATGGAACTTTTATCCTATTACAAGGCTAGAGTGGGTTTTGATCTCTTGCATAATAGATAGATTGATGCTAGTCACTTGACAACACATGCACACAGACATATAAGTCATGCATCAAATCTGTGTCCACCTAAGTAAAATTCAAATATGTGTCCACTTGAGTTATACCATATATGTTCACATCAACAATCAGACGTGCATAAAATGTTAATCCAAAAAACTCTATATTATAGAAAAGGTAGGTGCTTTTGATCGGAGCCCTCCTATATCTATTAGTTATCGGAGGTCATTGGTAGGATGACACGTAGGTGAAATCGAAAAATGGACGTGGAACGCGTCGCATAAGAACATCCCTCACATCTCCCTCCCTCGCTCGAATCGAACTCCCCCTTCTCTGCAATCGAAAACTCTCACATCTCCCTCGCTCAAGATCAAACTTCCCCCCTCCCTTGCATTCGAAACCTCCATCATCTCCCTCGATAGAACTAAACTCTCCCCCTCCCCTACAATCGGTGTGCAAACAGTGGGAGAACAAAAAAACCCCCTAGAAGAAAAATAAGAAAAATTAGTTTTCTATAAATACGCGATTTTTTAAAAGAAAATTAAGAGCAGAAAATAGAGACAGAAAAAACATGCCCCTGTGAGAATTAACAAAACTAAACGGAAAAAAAAAAAAAGTTACTGGACATGGAATAAAGAAGCAATCTGGGATTAACTATTGGATATAAAATCACAAAACTAACAAAACAAAATGGCACAAGAATCAAAAAACTAACAAAACGAAAAAGATACCCCTGCATTAACAAAACAAAACGAAAAACAAATACGGGAGCAAGAATATATGGCTGGAAGCAGGAGCGGAAAAAAAAAAAAACTGAACTCCCCCCTCCCTCGAAATCAAGAGTGAATTCTAAGCAATAGAGTTTCTTTGTTCTTTTTTTTTGCATTTTTTTAGTAAATTCTCAGCAAATGAAAAATTTGTAACAATGGAATTTTTGAGCAAATTCATTAAAAATTTAGGGGATGGGAGAGAGATAGACCTAAGAGATGTTGGGTTTTGAATGAGAGGGAAGAAATGGTTTCAGTGGGTGCGGGGGGAGGTGGGATTCGGAACTCATCCTGTGCGAAAAATGCATACTGTATGGCCGTTGGTCTCCCTAATTAATGTGACGTGGCATTCGGTGATTGGCCTCTGATAACTTCATTTTATAGGAGGGCTCCGTTCCAAAGATTTTTTCTATAGAAAATGCACTGATGTGCACGGTGCGGAGGGGGAAAGAGAGACAAAGAGAAGCATCACTCCACAAGTTCTTTAATATGATCAACTTGAATAGATTTGCACCCTTTAATTTACAATCACGCAAATGCAATACAATGAACCCCTAGGATACATGATAACTTCAGCACAAAACAATAATGGAACGATAAAAATGGATGGAGAAAATAGAACCTCCTGACAACCCTCAAATTAAATAGAACATCAAATAATTCATCTACAGAACAAAACAACATGGTCAGGACACTTTTAATAAAATCCAACAACTTTCAATCTCATTTTACTCTAACCCACATTTATCATGACACGTGCCTGCAAATTAACAAGTAAAAAAGTGTCACATGGAGACCAAACTAACTGCGAGGTTCATAAAATATCATTGAACATAATGTAAAAAAGTGTCACATAAAGTATCATATTCATCTAAAGACATCTAATACAATCCATAAATCCATAAATGGGAGGTGATCCATCCACCCTCGAATCATAAGAAGTTATCTAATTCCTTTCAAAGCCATCAAAAGTCTTGGACTCACCCAGTCTACTACACAAGTTCTTGCTTTACTACTACAAATTTAGGAAATTAAGAAGTTCTCTAATTCTTTTCAAATTTGATATACATTTTAACAGTGCATAGTATACAAAACCATGCTCTTCAAAAATTAAATCATTGTTATTGAAGATCAAAACAACCCAATTTGAACATGAATCTGCCATGAAAATGGACTGGAAAAGTTCCAGGTCGAGTTTTGTTGGCTTTGGGAATTGAATATGAACATGAATTTGCCTAGAGAATGGATTCTTGAAACTGAACTTGAATCCATCCAACCCATTGATAAGAATCTAATAAACAAGTGCAACAATCTGAACTTCTAATAAGCTAAACTAATACATTACTAAATGAACAAGTGCCAACGATTGGGTTTCTAATAAACTAAATTAATACATTACTAAATGAAAAGCTGGGTTTCTAATAAACTAATCTAATACATTACTAAATGAACAAGTGTGAAAAACTGGGCGAGTGCTAAACTAAATTAATACATTACTAAATGAAAAACTGGATTTCTAATAAACTAAACTAATACATTTCTAAATGAACAAGTGCCAAAAATTGGGTTTCTAATAAACTGGGTTTTTAAAATTCATAAAATTTTTGGTGAGTTGTCTTAAGGTGTTTAATAGGTCACAACAGTTAATATTATTGCCATAATGCAACTTTCCATTCTGAAATGATTCCCTTCTTTTTTCAAAAAATAGAATTTTAAATTTTGTAACAAGAAATTTATTGAAGTATCGAGAAGAGATTCTTCTAATTAAGAGAAACAATAAATAAAACCGGCATGAACAATATAGACATAAATGTAAGCATCAATGTTGGCAACAACTAAGACACAACTAGCTTGGAACTGCACTAAATCATTTGACAAACAAACGAACAAACCATAAGTATTAAATCATAAAAATAAAAAACTCAAAAAGAAAATACAATAAATATAATAAATGTAGTAGAATCCGATATGTAACTTTAACCTGATTGATTTTAGTATATATAAAAAAAAAAAAAAAAAACACTTGCTTCAAACTTAAAAATGGAACCATGTTCATCACTTTGAAGCAAGTATACCCAATTTGTGACTTGAGATGAAGGGGTTTTGGTTTGGGAACAAACCTTTGTCTGGGTTTAGGAAATTGAAGCTCAAAACACTGAATCGAAGTGAGCTGCCGACTTTCAGTTAAAGATGAGGTGGAGAAATTAGGAGTTCCTCTTCGGTCCCAAAATCCTACTCTAAAAATGGAGAAATTAATGTAAGAAATTAAACGATGGAGTAAATAGACAGGAGAGAAATGACGATGGTTATCTATCAAATTGAAGTGTGGGAGTCAGATTTGACGATGGTCGAGATATGAGAGTGCAATTTATGTTCCTCTCTCTTCGGGTCGAAGGTTGAAAATGATAACAAAATGGGTTTTTCTCGAGTCTCGACACTATTTCGTTGACGATGGATGAAGAAAATGGCTAGAGGGAGTGGCCGAAAATCGTGGTGAGGGAGTCGATGAAGGGCTTGGCTATGAAATTCTCTCTTCAATCATATGCGGGAGAAAATCGAAGAAAGAGTCTCTCTTCATTTCAACCCATTTCAAATTTCAGCTTTTTTTTTTTTTATCAAGGGTGATGTGGCATGTGGCCACGCCACGCAACTCCCATTCGACTCCAGATTTCAGACTACGTGTAGAATTATCCTCAATTTTATGAGCTAATTGAGCTTTTTAACTTAGGCCCTGCTTGGATTGTGAAGTGAGTTGAGTTCATCTCAACTCACTTTCATTTCATCATTATATTTTTATAATTTTTTATACAAAACACAAATTCCTATACACCTTTTTCAAATCCCAATACACCTTTTTCAAATTCCAACACACCTTTTTCAAATCCCAACACACCTTTTTCAAATCCCAAAATAATAATAATATTAAAAAATAAACCAAACTCATCTCAACTCATCTCATCTCTGAATCCAAGCGGGGCCTTAGTATTCGTTGTCCTGCTATTCTCAACTTAGGCCCCATTTATTTTTAAAACATATCTCATCTTATATTAAGTTATTTTATTTAATTATTACACATTTTTTAAATTTTAATATAAAATAATATAAAAAATTTAACTTTTTCAAATCTCAATATAAAAATCATATTAAAAAAATATTTTATAATAATATTTTATTTAACTTTTCACTTTAATCTTAACTCATAATCTCATCTTAATCTTATCTTTAAAAACAAATCAGGCTTTATATTATTATTATTTGTTCATTTTTTTCTCTCAACGTACCACGTGATTTATCATAAAACTTAAAAAATATATATTCAAAATCAAACAATATCTAAAAGATAAATAATTTTTATAGCTATAAAGAGGACAAGAATCGCATATTCTTTTTTAAAAAGTTAAATAAATATGAGATTTATATAAAATAAAAAAAAATGAACCTCCATTTTTTTTTCAAAAATAATGCATGTCACATGCTCAACATATAATTTTATCTAATATTACTTTATTAAACACATAAAAAGATCATGACTAATATTTTAATTATGGTCAAATTTATAAGATTTTTAAATTTTCCATCTGCTGTTATCGAAATGGTATCGATATAGCCCAATAAAAAAATTAAAAACAAAATAACGATAGAAAAAAACTCATTCATCCTATGTTTTTGTGAATTTTTAATCCTTTTATTATGTTCTGCAAAATTTTTAACATGAAAATATTTGTTGTTCTCTAATAAAATTGTAACCTTTTCATGGTTTATAGATAAAAGTGCAAATGGAGGAAATATAAAGAAAGAGTAAAAAAATGAAAAATACATAAATACATAAATACATAAATAGTACATATTATATGTATAATTCGATAATATATCAATATATATATATATATATATATATTACATATTATTAGTCATTTTACGTAAAACAAAATAGAAAAGCATTGAGAGTGCTTACAACGTCCCACAAAGCTTTTAGGTACAAGTTTTGAGTTTTTGACAGATGTAACAATAAAAGCATTCGCATTAGATTTATTATTATTATTATTTTTTTTAAATTTGATTAAAAGTATAAGTTTGATAAAAAAATCAATATCTCTATATTTATAACTCTACATTGGATATTAATTCATCAACATAATAATATTTTTTTAATAAAGTAAAGAGAAAAGAATGAGGAAAATAAAATGAGGAGAATAAAACTCATTAAATAATTAGTTTGAAGTATAAATAGTAATTAACCCTTTAAATTTGAAGGATGGACTTAAATTACTTTAGCTCAAAGTTTGAGATGCTGATATTTGATGGATCTAGTGTGAGATTATTTTAGGTAAAACTATCAAATTTACATTTGTTAGATCCTTTGATAGGTCTAATGTCAATGCTCTAAAAGACATCTAAAAATACACTCTGTGGTACTTATCAGCTACTGAACAGTGAATGCTATTATTAAGATTTTTCAGCCAGCTCGCTATTTTACTTTTTTAATAGTAAATTAAAAGTGATTATTAATAAATTTATATATATATATATATATTACAAATGTTTAAAGATGTTTAAAAAAATCTTAAAAAACAATGTAAATACATTATTGATTATATAGGACACACTTAACGGTACATACCGAGTGACATAGTAGCAGCGTCCATACAATTAACTCTTATATGCTGTTTCATAAAGGTATAAAATGCATGATTGAGTAGTGAAATTGTGAATACTTATATAATTGACATTTGCAAAGTGGTGGCTTGGAATTTGGAGTTCTTACATAACACAAAGCTACAAAGCTATTGCCTGGCATGTGAAGAAGTAATGCAAGTTGCAAACAAACCGCGAACACATCTTGATTACTTGATCTGAAAAGTCTAGACTACCTCAAAAATTGCTATTGTTCTTGTTGAGTTGCCTTCAGTTTCAATATTCCTAATAACCTGCTAACAGCTCCCAAATAAACTCAACTAAACAAAGTGAAACTGAACATTATCAACATGCTTGAGTCTCGTGTTCCTGTTATAATGGAAAACTGTAGCTATTGTTAAGTGGTAGCTTTCTTACATCAGTCAATCACCAGATATAATTCCTACAGAACATTATGGGAAAAAGGTTTCCAAGAAGGATCACTACACATTGGCGAAAAAAATAAAAATAAAAACACATTTCTTCGACTTCTCTCTTTAAAGGATAAAGAAAAAAAATGTTTCTCATACAATTGTAGAAAATAGGGTTCAAGGATAGATATTCAGAACCTCTTTAAACTAGGTGTTGGCAAAGTTATCGCCGCCTCCTCTGATTGAAAGTAGGGGTCCGTGCCAGGAGCTGCGACTGATCAGATGGGAATCAAGAAACAAAACTATAACTGTGATATCATCATGAAAATGTCTCCGCACCCCTCGATCGATCTTTTTCAAGTCTGAGTATCTCATTTCTCTTTTTTTGGCTGCATCACAAAGTGCAGTTTTAACAAGTTTTCTTGCTATGCCCTGCAAAAACATAGGAGATATTTGAATTCGTCCTGAAGAAAATTCAACAATTAATGACCAACAAGAAACTAATTACACCATAAAATTAAAAAAAAAAACATAGTAAAAAAGAAAATGAATAAAAGAAATTTCACGATTTTTCAGCCTTAGAAAAAGTCAGTTCACAGAACAACTAATCTTATTGCACATTGGCACATTGCTAGAAGATCTCTACTTATCCATAATTTTCTGACGATGTCTTCAGATTATTGTCAAATCTTTTTTAAAAGGGAAGAAAGAAGGAAAGAGGCCACAATCTCCTACGAGCCAATGGAAAAAATTAAGGTACCAGTACCACATAGTCAGTTAGAAAAAAAACATATGGCAACAATGTTTACCATAAATACAAAGGAAATTCAAATGTAGTAACAGGAATCCTACATTACGTGGACAGCTCTGGACAATGTCAACTGCCTCCTGATTGCTTAGGTGCTCCCATAAGCCATCTGATGCAAATATAAGAAATTGATCTTCAGAACAGAGTTTCTGCACAGATATTGTTGGCTCGGCTTTAAGGATTGGCTTGTGGAAGGGTTGTGGCAGTCTAAACTTTGACAATAAAGGTTCTCTATTGAACTCTGCCTTCTTCAAATAAGCATCGCCTATTGATCTTGAAACCTGCAAGAGCAACAAATTTTATCAAAAGAGCTATCTTTCCAGTCATGTCATCGTTGTGTATGAACCATGCTGATTTCCTGAGGAAATATCTTCTAGGAATTATGGATCATACTCAACTTTCTAATTTTGGATTCATAGACTGCTCATATTGCATGTCATTTAAGAACCCAGAAACTGTGAAGTATGCCAAACTGATACAACAAATATCTTATACCTTTCAAATTCAATACTTACACATTCAGAGAATGATGGAGACAAACTTAAATTATGATTACAAAAAAAAAAAACTGAGCAAACAGTGGGGAAGCATCTACTAGTTCAGCAGCAATTGATAGTAATTGAAAAGAAGGGGGGAAATTGATGGAGTTGAGAGTATGGATGGACCAGGTTCAAGGTTGACCTGACCCCAGTACTGAACCTGGCATAGCTTTCAGTAAATCCTCTTGAACATATCACAAACCAAGATAAGTCTATATGAAAATATGTTCACAGCATGTGCATTCAAAACCTAAGTAGAATAGCATGAACTAATATTTCGAATATAAGATGGAACTCAGCCAAAGCCCAACATGGCTCCAATCTTAAACCCAAACCTGCTTGTCCCTGATAATCTAATTCCCAAAAAGATCTCATGGGTTCAGATGGCTCTTTAGCCTTTAATGCATTTGACTTAAAAAGGATATAAAATAAAAGGGTTACTTAGTAATAGACAAGGAAGAAAACTGGAAGAAACAATTTATAGGAAAAAAATTCACTTGAGAAGTCACCTGTATCAGACCCTTCACACGCCACACTTTGTGTCTTAAAACAACAATCTGTGGATCATCGGGATGCAGCAATCGCAATTCCTCCCTCACAGATTCCACACTTGCATTGTGTTCATATGATAACTGAACAGCTTTAATAACTTTAAGAGCCTTCTCCTGTCTTCCTAACACCACCCGAGAATCTCCTGCGTTTGCAATGTAAAGCAGTCCGCTACATATTATGCCTACCAAACAACATGAACCAACAGAAGCAATTTGTGGCTTACTCAGCCACTGCCTCTTTACTAGAGTGAGGAACTCCTCTTCAGTTGCCAAGAATGCTTTGTTGATAACATCAGCTGACATTCCCTGATTCTCTGATGTGAACTCTGCAGCACGAATAGCTGTCAAGTCAGTAACATATGCATCAGCATTAATTAAAAATTGGGGTCAAAGCAAAAACATGTTCTCATAGTGAGACCAAGAGGGAGAAAGAGAGAGCAGGGAATGTAAACTAAACCACTGCCTTTATCTTGTTCTGGTTGATATCATCCATGAAAACCTACTCACAAGAGTCACTTGCATTACCACCCAATAATAAGAAAACTTCGCCTCATTCTGAATTCTTACAATTGCAAGCTATAATCATAGAACGAGATTCCAAAGTGGAGACAAATTCTCGTATCAAGAAATTGATACATCCATTGCCATATCTCTTGTTTCTTTGAAGCTATAATCAACTCTTGATTAAGCTAATATCACCCAATTTCATAACATAACTTACGCCTGTTTTGGTGGGAAAGATCAAAAGATAATAGAACTAATAATTAGACACGTTTGCAACACGGGAACTGCCCACAAATGAAATAGCCATCACCCCAACATACTAACAAGTCTCACAAACTCACACAAATTGAAAACTGAATTAATAAAGTGATTGGTGGAAGAAAAACTTACTCTTGATATTGTCAAAAAGGCGATCATATATAAAACGGGCAGCTTCAGGGCCTCCATGCCCATCATAAATCCCAACGAATGTTCCGAGAGGACCGGATTCAAGCGAACTCATTGACCCTGATTCAAGTTGGCTATGATCTTCCAGCAGATTGTTTGCTTGAATTACTGCCATTGAAAAATCTCCAGTCACATGCCGTCCTGAATCCTTGTACCACAACAAACCATCAACCCGACCACTCACATCACCGCGCTCACTGGAATTTTCACCCTCAACAGAAGGTCTCCAACAGGGTGACACAATCCTCATCAATGCAGTTGATACCATACCTTACATGTTCTCAGCCAAATGACCCGAAAATCAAATTCTTCGTCAAATGGTTATCAAGAACAAGATAGAACCCTAGTTTCTGCTCTAATTTCTCCTCAAGGACAAAAGGTAAGTCGTATGCTCCAGAAATCAAATATTTGTTGATGAATACAGGCACCATTAATCTGTAAAGGTGAGAAATATAAAATAAGTTAATAGTTATGTGCAGGGATAGCAAACGAACTTGAGACAACAAACAGACATTAGACAAAAATTATACCATGCGGGTATTGAGATGACAAGTTCTATGGCTCCAAAATACGATAATGAGACAAAAATCAAATTGCGGATATCACCAGCCTGCAAAATTATTAAAGGTCATAATTAGGAAGAAAAAAGGTGCAGGAATCATGAATATGTACATTTACTGAAATATTTGAAGAAAAAGGATTAGCAAGGATAGAAAATGCATAACATAAATTTGCAAGAAAAACAACCAAATGTAACTAACATAAGCATGGCAGCTATTGTAAATCAAACGAAGAAACGGGTATTCAGATAAATTGTTCGATCTTTAACACAACAATCAAAACGTAAACACCATTAATCTGGCAGCAATTCAAGATCAAACAAATTTACGGGATGTGCTATAATTAAATACCAGGAATCATGATTGTCGACGAGGGAGATTTGGAACGCTATGACCAAAAAGAGAAGATTTTTCAAAACTTTTGAGGGTAGATCTAGCAACATATTGAGGGAGGAAGAGACCATGTAGTTGTCATTGGTTCTTGTTTCTCTTTTTCCCTTTTTCCTTCCTTCTAAAGAAAGAGGTTATACAACATATTCCCTCGGTTTGAAATCCAACGATGCTGCCTTTTCCTATGGGCTTTCGGCTTTTGGGTTGGATTTCCAGTTTTGGTTTTCTAATTTTCTGCTTGGGGTTTTGACTTTTGACTTTGACCGCAACAAACCACCATTTTAGGCAACCTTTGCTCATCTTTCCTTCCCCTTTAAATAGTAAAAAAGTAATCTTTAAGGAAGTTTTAGGCCCGCTTGGATTCAGAGGTGAGCTCAGCTCATCTCGATTCATCTCAACTCATTTTTATTTTATTATTATATTTTTATAATTTTTTATATAAAACACAAATTCCTATACACCTTTTTCAATTCCCAATACACCTTTTTCAATTTCCAATACACCTTTTTCAATTCCCAATATACCTTTTTCAAATCCTAAAATAATAATAATATTAAAAAATAAACTAAACTCATCTCAACTCATCTCAACTCATCTCATCTCTGAATCCAAGCGGGAAGACTCTTCTCCCCTGTTCGTTCTTTTTTCTTTTAGAGAAAAACGAACCCAGATTTCATTTATAGCAGATTTGTTAGATTTCAACCATCAAAAAATAAATAAAAAATTTGTTAGATTTCTTAAACGGTAAACCGATCAAGAATAAAAAATATATTTGACAACTTTTATCAACATTTCTGCTTCAAGATTTTTTTATCTGTTCCTATTGTTTTGAATAATTGAAAAAGAAAAATTTTATTTGTAATATTGAATAAAAGATTACATTGCAATTTTTTTGATAAATAAGAATTAAAAAAAAAACATATTTTTTAAAAATAATTTTATTATAATATAATTTTTTTAAAAAACTAGACTTATATTACCATTTCAATCGAAAATTGTATATGGATTAACCCATTGAAAAATGATATCCTTCACATTGTCATTTATCTTTCAAGTACTTTATGTCACGTCCAATTTTTTTTTTTCAAAAAAAAAAATGATGAATAAGAAATTATATATAGTATTCAGATGCATAATCATCCGGACGTGGCAACTTGACCGTTATCTTATTTTAGCTTATAAATGCTATTAGAGCATTAGTATTTGATTTATCAAAATTTTTCTTATTAAATAAAATTTTAAATTTATTATTTAATTTTAAAAATAAAATATATTTTTATTCTATTTTTTCACTTTTTTCTCTTTACTATAGATTAAATATGACCAAATTTTTTTAATATATGTACAAATTTTTATAGTTTCAATAATAATGCTCTTATGTAGCATTCAGAAGAACAAATGAGTCTTTTTTTTCTCGCCATATTAGAACAATTTGGCATGCAATCTAGTCAACATTTACATTAGAAAGTATTTGGAATTTCACAACATTAGAACACTCTCAATAAACTAGTTAAACCATCATCTACTTTAAAAAATAAAGCAAATAGGTCCAAAAACTACTCCAATAGAATAGCTAAAATGAAAATATTTTAAATGAATGAACAGTAATTGTACTACATGTAGCGCAACATTGTTCATACTTCAAATCATATTTTATTATATGTTATTCTCTGCTATAGTGTCATCTCCCACGGTTGCCTTCGTCGTTTTCAAAGTTCAACCCATTGCGGCCACCAATAGCTACACCTCCAGCATCACTGGCATTCCCTTACACTGACGACCAACCCCCGACGATCTCAACTTCGGTGATGGACTAGTCGTCGCTCATGCGCAGATCAAAATGTGAACATGGGTTTCGAACTCCATGGGCTTCATTTGACCCACCGCCAGCTGCCATTAGCTACACGTCAGCATCTTCAACATCACCTCATGCCAACGACCAACCCTTGACGATCCTATCTCTGGCAACTCGTCCGTCATCTCCCACGCACAATCTCCATTCTCGACAACTACAGTTTCAGACTTGTTGAACCCAAAATTTCAAGTTTCGTATCTACATATAGATTTTGATAATAACAAATAAATTTAAAACTCAAGTTCAAGTTGTCTACGTATGAATTGAGCTAAACACATCAAGAAATCAAGCATGAGTAAGAAAGAGAACAAGTCTACAAATGAAACTCATAAAGTAATTTTGTACATCTCTTGATAAAATTCGAAATTGAATCAAGACTCAAAATTAATATTTTATCATAAAGCATCAAATTACATTTTTTACATTTGCATAACATTATTAAAATGTTTAATTTCAAAAATTATTTTTTTCCACATATGCATAAAAATTTGAATTTGTAAGATGATTAATTGTCATATTTGACATGTGCATGTTTTGTTTGAAAATCTTGAATGGTGGTTATGCTTCTTTTGACAAATACAAAAGATAGATGATTTTGTTTGAAAATCTTGAAAGGTAATTGTGTATTTTTTTGACATATGCAAAAAAAAAATGATTTAGTTTGAAAATTAAATTATACTCATTTTGTCATGTATAAAAAGTAAAAAATTTGATTTGATTTTTTTGAAAAATGAATGAAATTGTCTTTGACAAATGTAAAAATGAGATGTTTTTAATTGAATTTTTTAAAAAGTGAATAGTGCTCTTATTTGACATGTGAACCTTTTCAAATTTGAATATGAAAACTCATTTGCCTATAAATAGCTCACTTGAGTTTTGAAAAAATAACAACAAAAGCTTACACATGAATTGCTAAGTTTTGCATCATTCTTTCAAAGTCCTCATTCTCTATTTTCTAAGTTTTGTGTTTTAATTTTTATTCATTTTAAGAGAGATATAGATTATGTTGTATTGTTTTTATTTCACTCCTTAAGAAGTGTGATCTGATAATCTACCCACTATCAGTTCTTATAATTGTAAGAGAGTGCGTATAACCCTTATGTATGTAAAAAGTGTTCTACACAGGAAATAGTTGAATCACCAATTTTGAGGTGATTGTAAGTGTAGATGGTGTTCTACACAGATTATTTGTAGCGGTGTTTCTCAAAGGTATAATAGGATTCTATCTCCACTTGAACGAGATTGAATAGTGAATTTGGAATTCTCAAGGGATAACTTGAGGCGAATACGTAGGCAGTGAGATTGAACATCGTTAAAATACTGAGTTTGTTTATTCTTACCCCTACTCTTTATATTTCCTGCTGTTTCATATTCTATTTATATTTTATATTGTATAGTTTGTTTATAAGTGTTAATTTTATAATATAACTCAATTCACCCCCCTCTTGTGTTAGTCATCTGGGCAACAGAACTTCATACTTTTTCTGTTTCAAACTTTTTTTTTTAAATTTATAAAATAAAATATAAACATTTTAAAAGATATAGAGAAAAAATAGAGATGTTAGAGCACTCACAATGGAGTAGCTAAATACACTTTTATTGTAAAATTTAGCCAAAAAATACAAAAAAAAAAAATGCAAAAAAAAAAGACTCTAATGAACTCTTTAAAAATAAAAAAAATTTTGAATATGAACAATGTTTGCGCTACACTGTTCATCCTTCAAATATTATTTTAATATATTTCTATATGAACAGTGGGCTTCGGACTGCTTGATGCTTCGTTCGGCAGTAGGCTTCGGACATCACGATGTCAATGTTGGCCACCACCAGAGACACCGCCGGCTTCACTGGTATCGCCTCACGCCGACGATCATTCCATAGCGATTCCAACTCCGATGATCGACCATTCGTCCCCCACGCATCGATCAAATGTCGAAAATGGGTTTCAGCATCACCAGTGTCGTTGGACCCACCTCCAGCCACTACGTGCTACACCGTCGGTACCACCGTCATCATCTCACTTCGGTGACCATATTTTTAAAATAAAATATAAATATTTTAAAAGATGTAGAGAAAAAATAAAGATACTTATGGATGGTAAAATGTAAAAGTGAATAACTAAAATTAAAAAAGTAGATTTTTGACTCTTTAAAATAAATGAAAACTAGCTACTCTATTGTGAGTGCTCTTAATAGATGATGAAATGTAAAAGTGAATAGGTAAAATAGAAAATAGATTTTTAGTAGTGTATTTTAAAATAAATATAGCTACTCCATTAGGAGTGCTAAAAACACTCCTTTTAGCACTCTTTTTAACACTCCCAATAGAGAAGTTAAAAAATATTTTATTTCAAAATATAGCTCAAATTATCAAAAAATTTACTCTATTGAATACTTCAAAATGAAGAAATTATGAAAGTGTGAATAATGTTTGTATTACATGTAGTGCAACACTGTTCATTTTCAAATAATTTTTTTTCCTGCTACAGTGTCATCTTCCCAGCTTGCCTCCGTCGCCTTTAAGGTTCGATCTACCGCCGGCCACCACTAGCCACACCACGGACATCATCGACATCCTCTCACACCGACGACCGACCCCTAATGATTCCAGCTCCGGTGTCTCCCACGCGCAGCTTCAACGTCGAAAATAGGTTTCACCAACAATAGCAAAAAGTGACCTACCGCCATCCATCACTAGCCACACTGCTTCTTCACCGGCATCCTCTCACACTGGTGATCAACTCCCGATGATCCTAGCTCTGACAAGCCCTCCGTTGTCTCCTACGCGCAACTTCAACGCCAGCAACAATGAGTTTTTGCATTTTGTCGAAAGTGTAATTTAGATTAATTTTTTAAAATTGTGAAATAAATATTTTTAGAATAAAATATGAATATTTTAAAAGATATAGAAAAATAATAGAGAGGTTAATGGATGGTAAAATAAAAAAAAATTAATAGATAAAATAAAAAAATTAATAATTTATTGAAAATAATAATAATAATAATTATTCAATTAAGAGTGCCCCTGTTGAAGAGCTAACGTTAGTCAAAAACTTGAGTAACACATGCTGTAGAGCATGTCGGATCAGACAATCCAAACATTTGTAATAAAAATCAGATCTCATCATTTTCTACTCATTTAGTCATTTTATCTCGGATTTTGTAATAAAATATTAAAAAAACACACAAAATAATTCAAAATAATTTTCACCAGTGGAGAGAAAACAGGAAAAATATTTTAAAAAGAACAACATAAAATACATCTATTTTTATTTATCTAAATCACTTTTCATTGCATCCGTAAACTTTCATAAAATTCATTGTACCTCGATGTCAAGAAATTAAAAAATATATATTTATAGGATTTTTTCACCTGCCAAAAGATCCTAAGATATAATGTAAAAGAAAAAAGTTGGGGTTGGTTGGATTGACCTCTCATTAAAAGCAGTCTATTATCTCCGGTGGCTATAGGCGATACTATCGGTGCCATTGGGACTGGCGGGCTCCGGCGACCCACGGCAATCTTGACGAAATCCCGACAACCTTAAATCTGGAATGGACTCGTCGGCGGCAAGGGCTGGACTGTGCCGAATACTCCTATAAATTTATCTTCATTTTAATTTTTTATTATGTTTTTTATTATATTTTGTTTTATTCATTTTATTTTTTATTGTATTTTTTTCATTTTATTATATTTTTTAATATTTTTTTTATTATGTTTATGAAAAAAGTAGTCCAAAAAGTAGATGGATTGTTTTTGATGTTGAAGACAATCCGACCGATTCCCAGCATCACTCGATATAGGAGTAAATGCAAGAACCTTGTAACAAAGGAATTGGGCAAAAATATAATAAATCTAAACGATAGATTACCTTACAAATTTTGTAAAATGCAGAAAAGACCATGATTGGATCAAGGAAAGTGGAGAGAGGGTTGATTGAATATATAGAAAAACAAAGAATCGTATAGCAAAAATATCAAAGAATTTAAGAGCATTCTTATTGGATTGATTAAAAATCATTTATCAAAAAGTATATTTTTATACAAATATCAAAAAATATACGTTATAATTGATTAAATATGATAATAAAATATGTAAAAAAATATTTAAAAAATATTTGAAGTAAATAATAAAATTAAAATAATTTTTAAAAATTTAATTGTGATATTTATTTGATTATACAATTTATTGTCATATTTAATTAATTATAATATTTATTTTTTAATATTTGTATAAACATATATTTTTTGATGGATGACATTTAGCCAATCCGCCCTAAGAAGGCCGGCCGTTGATCGAAATCCTGAATCCATGTAGGCATTTGATAGGGCCCTTTTTTCTCTACCTCCGTTAAAAAACAGCGATGCCATTTTGTCTTCGCCTTACTCCTCGTAGTTTCACTCTAGCTGGTCCAATCACCGTGAGTCGCCTACCCATCACTCCCCGGCACTTCCGCTTTACACGTGCGATCGCCGCCGGTTCAGACATGGCCGCCAGCACAGTGCGAGTTGCCGCCGCTCAGATGACCTCCGTTAACGATCTCGCTGCCAATTTCGCTACATGCTCTCGCCTTGTCAAAGTAACTACTACTTTCGCTCTGAATATTCTTTTCCATATTTTTTTCCCTCTTTTAATCGCGACTCTAAATTTCTTGTTTGAATCTCATATTTGATTCTTCCGACGTCTCTCTCTCTCTCTCTCTGACTTATTCGCTGTATTATTCTCTTAAGCTGATGAGCTTGAATTCTAACCTGGTTTTACGAAGTTTGACATGCTGATTCTGTATTGAAGATAATTAAATTTCAAGCCTTCTTCTTCCTTTTTTTTTTTTTAAACGTCAATTGCTAATTGTAAATTTGAAGAAAATAAAATTTATAACTGTCCGTTGGGCCTGAGCGTTGTGAATCTGTGTATTACTTTGGCAATGAATATCACTATATTCGGGAATTAATGGGGAAAGATGTCGGGAATATTTTGTATGGGGGAGAGAGAGGGAGAGGGCGGAGGAGATAACAAAGGAAGTGGGGAAAGAGGCTGGTGGAATCGGCCGTTCGTTACTGTTGACTGGAAATATAACAGCAGCACTTTTATCCGTACAACGGGTTGTTTGTAACACTTCGAAATTCAGTGGCTCCGTGATTCACGGGCAGACCATAGGCTTTTCATTTTCCTAGGTGTAATTGTAGACTTGTAGTGGCACGTGCACCTGGCTTCGTGTAAAGTAACAAATTTTCTTCAATACATTTTTTTTTTTTTTTTTGGTATCGCGTTGTGTTATTTTGTGTGCTATATTGTTTCTGATGTATAAAAGCCAACATTTTGCATTCAAGTAGATATCAACACTCTGGTTTTCAAGTATAACACCAACTGCTACTTTGTTGCTAACTGCGTGTGATTTGTGAAGATTTTATACAGGATTTTAAAACCTGAAGTTAAATGTCTGTAGCTTTTCTCAGTTTAATTTAAGAGTTTCTATCTATCTGCAAAGGAAGCAGCGTTGGCTGGGGCAAAATTGCTTTGCTTTCCTGAAAGCTTCTCTTATGTGGGTGCCAAGGATGGGGACAGTGTCAAGATCGCAGAACCCTTAGATGGACCAATTATGCAAAAGTATTGCTCTCTAGCAAGGTGGTAAACCAACTTCCTATCGTCTACCCCAGTCCTCCTTTCTCAGTTTACTAAAATCTTGCATACTTTCCCAGCTAGAATCATTTTGATTTCCTGTCTTTCATTTACATTAACATGCAATTGATTTTTTTAGAGGTCTGCTTCACTGCTTCACTGCTTCACTGCTTAACTCTTCATTCTTGTTTAGCCTTTGCATTCTTGAAACAGTATCATAGTTGCCATTGTGTTACTCAGTTTTTCTTTTCTTTTTTCTTTCCTTAATGTTTCTCTACTAGGAAGCAGTTGGCACCTTAGAAAATTTTTGTTCCTGCAATTGACATATTTTCTGCCATGCACCACAGAGAGTCCAGCATTTGGCTGTCACTTGGAGGCTTCCAGGAAAAAGGATCTGATGATGAACACCTATGTAACACGCATGTTGTGATTGATGATGCTGGGAACATCAGAAGCACTTATCGGAAAATACACTTGTAAGATGATTCGTTCTGTGTTTCAGTGGGATTTTTATTATAGTCTATGGAGCTTTCATCATTTGTATTTGTGTTGTGTAAGAGAGCTATAAATTTCTATTTAGTAAAATACCCTGATATCTTTCTTCAATTTGGAGAAATGTCAGATTTTCCTGTATCAATGCTACAGACTTCATAATGCACACATGTTTGGTTTGACAAAGTTTTCCGGACAGTGGTTTGAGTTTTTGTTTTGTAGGATTACATAGTGCTGTTAGCTCTCTCTCTCTCTCTCTCTCTCTCTCTCTCTCTCTATGTGGGGTAATTGCTGAGATTTCTTTTATGAATAAATAATTGCTGCGAATAGGAACCACTTTATTGAGTCAATAGAATTAATCCCTGGTCTTGAATGGGAACTTTAAGAACTGTTCTTTTTTCAAGTGGCAGCATTGAGACTCTGCCTGTCAATAAAGGCAATATCGAGATGAAACCCCTTCTTTGTCCAGGATGCATCAGGATATATACTTAGTGTGCATGTGCGTCTGTGTGTGTGTGTGTTGTGTTTGTTTGCATGTCGAACATGTGTGTGTACACACATGTGAACGCATAGAGAGGCGGCAGGATCATTACATCATGTTGGAACAATATAATCCGTGTTCACAACTTTCCTCAAGTTGAAATGCAAATATTCTACTGTAGCCGTGCTACTTGAGTTTATGATGAAATGGTTTTATCAACATGATACATCTATTGAAAAAAAGATTCTCAAATGTGCTAAGGTTTGATGTGAATGTTCCTGGCGGAAGAGTATACAAGGAAAGTAGCTTTACAGAAGCAGGTACCTTTTTTCAACCCATGCGTACCTTATCCAAGTTAAATAAGTGATTTCCTTGTGTTATCTCTTCTTTTCATTCATTTGTTTCTATAAAATGGATGTTGCTAAGTAAGCATGTGTTTATTTTCCTGTCCTTTTTATTTTGTATAGTTGGTTAACTCCATATGTGATGGTATCCTTTAGCCATAACTAACTTTGTGGGCCATGATTACTAGAAGTCTAGTGGTTATTACCATTATTTTTAATGTGGTTTGCAGGGGAAGGTTAATTGTTCTTATTCGCATTTTGTCCGTATTTAGCACGTGTGAGCTTGATATATATTGTTAGGCTTATTTCATAACAGCCTTAGCTTTAAGGCACTTGCCCATTCTATTCTACTTTAGTTGTTAGTGACGTCTTTGTTCAAGTTTTGGTATCTCCTCATTCTGGGAACTATTTCGTTAGTATTTTTCCCTTTATCTTTTGGGATTGTTGTGCAGTTTGCTACATGTATTTTTAAGCTGGGGGTGTTGTTGTGTTTGCTTGATATACATTGTTCGACTAATTGTGAAGAGCATGAGTTTTTGTCCAAATGGACACTAGATGATCTTTACACTTCCATAAACAATTATTTTTTTCACATCTAAGCAACTAAAGCTACAATGTTTTTAGGAAAGGATATTGTTGCTGTAGACAGCCCCATTGGACGTTTGGGCCTAACAGTTTGCTACGATTTGAGATTCCCAGAGCTTTACCAGCAGCTTAGATTCCAACATGATGCGCAGGCATGATGGATTTCTTAACTTTGTATTTGAATGGGTTGTGTTGTATCTAACACTTGCAAGTCTGCAGGTCCTATTGGTTCCCTCAGCTTTCACTAAAGTGACTGGTCAGGCACACTGGGAGATTCTTCTTCGTGCCCGTGCAATTGAGACTCAATGTTATGTAGGTTCCATTTTCACCTCTGTTAGAAAGATTTGGGATGAAAATTCATAGTACAATCGAGTTCATTGACTAGTTTTTCTCCAGTGTCATATCATCTCCTACTGCATCATATGGAGAATTATTTGTTGAATGCATTATCAGGTTGTAGCTGCTACACAAGCTGGAATGAACAATGATACAAGAGAAAGCTATGGTGACACATTAATAATTGATCCATGGGGAACTGTAGTTGGTAGACTGCCTGGTAAGAACCATTTTCCTTTGTTCATTCTGAAGCTTCACCTGTGATTGATCCACTACTTAAATAAGTAAAATTGGAGGTATAACTACTAAATGAGTGTGTGATTAGCTCGTTAGTAAACTCGCCCTGTGGTTCTGGAAACATGATGAGTTTGGCTCGTAGTTGACTAGAATCTTGTTCAAATTTTCATGTTTGATTTGCTCATGGGTGTGTTCAAGATCACTATATTCATCCTCCAAAACAAAAGATGATTTTTTAAGTCTCTTAATGCTTATTTCTTGGAGCAACTGTCTCTTTTCCCCAAGGCTCAGACTTTTATCGGGGAACTTAATTTTATAGAAATACTGCCTTCTGTTACTTTCAGTGCCTCTAGTACGCATGCTAGCAGCTGCGGCTGGCTGAATTTTCACATCCGGTTCTGTTTCTCTGTTTTCAGATCGATTGTCAACAGGAATTGCTGTAGCTGAAATTGATTTCTCACTAATTGATTCAATAAGAGCGAAGATGCCAATTGCCATGGTAAATTCTAAAAACCTCTCTCAGGAAAAAAATATATTTTTAATTAAACAGAGCCTCAAATCATTTTAAACTGACTAGATGATAGGCATGTTCGACTCTTTTCTTTACCTTTTAAAACATCCTCATGCTCTGCATGTACCTTCATTTTGAGAAGGCAACGGGTTAGATTTATGCACCACATGCATAGTTTTGCTTTCTCTTAAATAAAAATTTAGTTTATAAAGATGCTTTTTTTTTTTTTTCCTTGTGTTTCTAATTGAATGTCCTTATTCAGCAACGGAAGCCTATTGACTTCTGGAAATCAGCATCTCTATAAATTGTGGAACTGGCATATATATCATGCATCTGCTGCCATCCAGGTGATATGCCAGAGTCATTTCAAGCCTTCGTGAACTTTTATGTAAGAAGAAAGAGAAACTTGCTGCTTGGTTTATGGGAGATAATGTTAGCGATATGAATTGGATTAATAAACTTATGAATTCCTTTGTCAGCGACTCGACAATCTATTAAATATGTATTCTCTCTACAAATGCATTTGTCTATACATAAATTTCTGGATTATTATTTCATTTCGGGACGAGATTTCCTTCCTCGTCAACCAGTCGATAAGCGTGTTTCTTTTGCATGTTAATTGTTACATTCTTGTGTTTTCAAATTGGGAGGTGTAGCAGTAATGATAACACTTTTGTTTTTGTTGTCTTTACTTTGACTTCTTTCAAAGTATGTGCGTGCTTAGTTCAAGTAACCGATCTTTGTGCTTTTCAAGTTTCAATAGCCATGCAAACCATATAGATCTATTTCATATGCCTTGAAATGAGGGAAAATCTCCATCTAATTCCAATCCCTGCTTTCCTTGCACAATCTCTAAAAATTAAGACCGCTTCCTGCAATATCCATCCCTTGTTCCAAGCCAATCTCTTGAGAAAATTAGCTCTGGTTCTGACGGCCTTTGTATTAGCCGAAAAAGGAGCTTCCCAATGATCAATTTCAATGTACCCGAAACGTGACTCGTTCCTTCGACGAGATCAGCATAAGTCATAACTATATAAATCTTTATTTTTATTCTTACCTACAGGGAAAAGAGTTTTTTTATTTTTTTTGTTCTTTAACAAAAAAATTATATTTTCAAGCCAGTGTATAGAGCACATTAGAATGCTTACGTAGCATAATTTAATTTGAAAGATAAATTTTATATTTTACAAATAAAATCTTACTATTTAAACTATGTAAATGGCGTACTTTACATACAAACTTAGAAATAGAATAATTCTTTCCGAACACTCAAAATGGTGTACAGTATGTATGGTGGACAATCCTTTTTCTTTTTTACTTGTATAATGTATTATTGAAATTTTATAGGGGAAAAAAAACAGGTTGGTATCGGAATAAATAAAAGCTATAGGACCATTTAGTAAGAAACCCTCGTAGAAAACTGAAAGATGGGCCTGTCTATGGAAGTAAGAATTTAACCAACACAAGGGGGAAAAGCATTCTTCCAATAGAGATTCCATTGGATTCAAAAGCTACATCAGAAAGAGTTGCAAAGACATTCCTCTGGTATTGCTAAGCTCCAAAACAAACTACATACAATTATGTGAACTGGCCAATCACAAAAGAATCACAGTATGTTTCTTTTACTCATTATCATAACCTCCACTAAAAGTAAAAGGAAAAGAAAAGAAAAGGTACAAAAGAGCAGCCTCAAAGCACAAAGTATAGGAATATGAACAGTGTAGTTTTTCACCTTAAAGAATAATCCAGCATAGCTTTCTCGCAATCATTCCAGCAGAAAACCTTGCAAAGAGTCAGGGCTGGCAAGAAGGTCAAAAGGTTTTTTCCCTATGGTGTCCTTCAGGATTGTGATCTGACCTTCCTTCAGAAGTACGTCTTCATCAAGTGCCTCAATCTTCTTCTTCAATGCACTAATTTCAGAGTTCAATAGCATGTTCTTCTCGCTGTATTGCTTCACTTCCTCCCAAATCAAATCTCTCTCTTCTGAAACTTTCGGCAATATCCCTCTCATAATCGTTAATTCCTTAAGAGATTCTTGGAGGTTATTTTCAAGCTGGTTTATGTTTTCATCCTTCTTCAGCATCTGTTATAAAGAAAGAAACTTCACTCTCTTTTTTTTTTTTTTTTTCAAGTCTGACAACGCAATACTTGTAACATAAAGTATTATCCGCATAAATTCATTGATCATGGTCATTCTTGGGATGCCTTTCTTAACTGCCCAGCAGTTGACACTATAAAGCATGTCACATGTCACATGACTCATCACTATCCCTAATATCGTCACTATGATCAATAATTGATGGAACTCATCCCAAATCAATAATTGATGGGACCCACTACTTTTTCAATTTCCCATAAAAAAGTTAAACTCATCTAACATACTTCACACATTTCAACCTAAAAAGTTAAACTCATCTCAACATAAAAAATTAAACTTATTTCAATGGAACCCACAAGTAGGGGTATCAAAACGTGTTAACGGGTCGTGTTCATGTCGTGTCAGGGCGTGTACATAATGCTTAAAGAGTCAATACGAACACAACCCGTTAAGGGTTTGGTGTAAAAAACTTCAACCCTAACACGACCCGTTAAGATAACGGGTTGATACGACACGACCCGTTAAGACCTGTTAAGACTTTTGATACTATATGACACGACACGACACTACACGACACTACACGACACTATACGACACGACACGACACGACACGACACGACACGACACGATTTGACACGTTTCAACCTAATTGATTTTATATAAATATTAAAACTTAAATAATAGTTATAAAACATAAAAAATTAATTTTAAATTACAATTTTAAAATTACAATTCAATAAGTAGTACACTATAAAATATGATAAATACACAAATATGATCCATACATTGTAAAATATTAAAATTATAACTCAAACATTATAAATAACAATGAATTAATTTGTTAATGATTTTTTAATAAGTACTTAAATGGGATAGTTAAGTGTCTAAGAGTATAAAACTAATTTTAAATTAAGATTTTTTAAAGTTTAAGTCAAGGGTATAAAAGTAAATTCAAATTTCTTAACGTGTCTTAACGGGTTGACACGATTTGACCCGAAACCCGTTAAAGCTAAACACTAACCCGTTTTTATAGTGTCGTGTTCGTTTCGTGTTAACGTGTCGTGTCACATATTGCCACCCCTACCCACAAGATGCTACTATTCACAACTCAAATCGACTCATCCCAACATCGAAGCGCATGTTATCCAGGAACTTGTTCAGAAATACTACGTATACTTTTCTCTCGGTTTAAAGGTACTTACAATTCAGCACTTCAAAAGTTCACTAATTCAAATCCTACAACTACTAAGATTAAATTTGATATCCAGAAGAATCCAGCTTATTCCAATGCTTCTCTATTCTGTGGCATCTGTTAGCTTTTCAAACTAACATCATATAATATTCTAGGCCTATTTTGGAACTCAGTCTAACCAAACAAAATCATAATACTCTATGAAGTTTACATCAAATAAGCTTATCTTAAACACACGTGGATACAAACTCACATAGTAAAATAACAAGTTACATGTATAACCAATCACATATATATTACTGGGATTGAACATAAACTTTCCAAAACCGAGATGAAAGTGAGAATTACCTGAAGTTCAAGATCCTTCAACTTATGAGTGACAAAGGAAAGGTTATCTATTGCATTTTGAACTTCAAACCTAAGGATATCATTGCCCCTTACTGCTGTTGCTAGTTCAGCTTGCAACTGCTCAACTTCCAGCTCTTTAGAATAAAGCTTCTCTCTTAACAGACTGGTCAGCAAAGCTTCTGCTTTAAGCTCAGATCTTATAGCATCCTACATAAGAAAAAACAGCAACAATATCATCAATGGGAAAAAGGGATTTACCACTTCCAGATCAATTCAAGTGAACATATAAACAAGAGTATTAAAATGCATTAATAGGTACAAACAATTAAAAACTTTGTATTAGGTGTGCTTGCTCAGAAATTTAACAACTTGCAGCAGCGAATTACCTCTGAAGTTTGATCATTAGGTGTCACTGATCCATCAGCATCGACACACTGTGGCAGTAATTTGGAAGCAGGCGGAATGGACTTCTCATGCAACAAATTAGACATCATCTGCAAACTCCTTGCTAGGTTCTCAGTTCCCCGCTTAAATCCCTGAACTTTCACCCCAATTTCAAGTACAAATTGTGAATCCAAACCGTTCTTGATAGCTTCCACACACTGCTTATCATCTGGTAGAGGTTGGACTGCTTTCCCTTTAATGAATTCCAACATCTTTGAACATAACTGGGTGCTCTCATTTAGCATTGATAGCCCTTGATTCCGTAAACAACAGATGCAGGTCCACAACTCCTTATCTAGCCTGAAAGTTAAAGCAATACTTTCTTTCCCATTACCTTTTAAGCGGTTTAATAAGTTCATATTCTCGTGTCGAAGAGAATCAACTTCAAGTCTACAAGATTCTAATTCCCTTCTCAAAGCAAGTTCTACCCCTGTCAACCTCATTTGTTCTGTCTGTAATTTAGCCACGTGCTTATCAGACTGCTCCACTGTTTGATTCCCCCCAAGATTTTCGCTGAAGCCTTCTCGCAAGCCATCAATTGTCTTCTCTTGTTCACAGCAAGTCCTTAGTAATCTTGTAACAGATCTATGCAACCCTTTGCATTCTTTCTCCTTCTCTTCAAAATTGTTTTGGATGAAGACCCAATCTTCTTCTGCTGCTCTATACTTCTCTTGAAATTCAGAGAGCTTCTGTCGTAAAACTTGGTTTTCCTTTTTTATTTCCTTCACCTCTGTACTCAGGTCCTTAAGTTGCTGCTCTGAATTTTTCACTGTGATCCTGCTCTCTCTTTCTCTCTCGTTAAAAGAAGAAACTTCCCTTTGAAGTGAAACATTATGCTCTGCAAGCTCTCTAACTCGCTCACGAAGCCTCTGCTCTTCCGACTGAAATTTCTCAAGCTTGAATGACCAGTCACTCGACCTTCTATCCAACTCCTTTTCCAGTCCAGACTGCAACTCATTCTTCTCCTTCTCGAGTCTTCGGGTTTGAGACTCCAATTCTGCATTTGCACATCTGAGTTCTTCCCTTGCGGCAGCCCTCTCAGCCATTTGTGACTGTAAAAGGCTCGAAACCTCAAGTGCTAAGTTTATCCTCTGCTCTGTTAGGTTTCTAATTGTTTGAATCAACATTGATGCATCAAACTCACCATCTTGAATAAAGCTTTCTTGCTCAAGCTCTCCAGAAAGAAGCATGACCCTCTCCTCTGCTTCTGTGGATCTTCTTTGTAGTTCTGCATCAATTTCATCTTCGATTTCATCAGAATTCACATCCTCACTTGTTCCACCATGAAAATGGTTCCATCTTTGGAATCCTGAGTTATCCTCTACGTGATACCTGTTAACTGTTTCATGCAGTTCATCCAACAGAGAACTTTTTTGGGCAGCCACATCCAAGTTTGAACCGAAGCAGCCATCCAAGGATCTACCATAAATATCCTCAATTGTAATTGGAGTATCAAACTCCTTTGAAACTGTTTTGGGGAAACCATTAGACTGGGAGAGTCTCTCAATAACATTCTTCGCAAGTCTCCGTGGAGATTCATGCCCAAATCCCTTTTCTGCCCAATCTTTATGGGAGAACCGAAGACAGGAACTTTTACATTCTCTAAATGAACAAGACCTCAGTTTGTCTTTGATGCTATCTGCTGGTGAAGTCGGTGCTGCATAATGAACCCGTGGGGAAAGCCTCCCATTATGTCCCACATAATTTTTTTGAGAACTGTTATTGGTCCTTCTTCTTTCCTGCTGCTGCTCTCCATCAATGTAGCGGTCCACAATCTTTCCTGAAATATTACTAGAGCTAATAGATGATGACGAGTCATTACAGGTTCTAGAAGAACCAGAAGAACCAGGCCTCTCTGATCTGAGTGCATTTTGAAAAGCTGGCTCTTCAAATCGTTTTGCCTTGTGTTGCCTCTCAGGAGTAGAAGTCCGACCACTATCACATAAAGGAACCCCAGTAAAGTTAGTTTCCCGAAGCAAATTCTAAACAGGTTTTTCATGTGACATTTTTTTAATAATGTCTTCAAAAAAATAAGCTTCAGGCAACAAGTTCAGGTTGATATAATTTAACTGACCTAGCAGACTCACCGAGATAAATTATCACATTGCTGATGTAGAGCGCTGCTGGTATTACTAGAAGGAGATCTATTTCGATTATTCAAGCAAGAAAAATCAGTTTGTCCTGGCCCATCACCAAAGGCAGCTGATGACAATGAGCGGGTCCTTCTAAGACCTGAACCGGTATTGGAGCTCAGGCAATCAGATGCTTGCTTTCGAGATTTGGGAAACAATGGCCTATGACTCCTAAAACCATTCTCCGCTTTGTCATTATTTTGACTTCTCACACCACTTTCCAATGGTTTCTCCCAATAAACTTGCTTATCTGTTGATGCTGGAGGAAACCCATTGTTGTTTCCATTGCAAGATGCAGATGATTTGAAAAAGAATAACTTTTTCATGAGTAAATCTTCAGCAGGAATCGAAAGCTAGAGCTCATGAAAGTTTCCAGTATTTTGATGTGATCTTTTAGGCCAAGCGTTAAAAATGATGAGAGCTTACTAAACCTGGAATAAACAGAAGAAAAATACAGATCCACACAACCATCACTGAAACCGCTAGAAATAAGGTTTAAAAAAAAAGTGAACCAGAAGAGAAATTATTTCGGATTTTTCACTTGTAAAAAAATCAAACACATCTCATGCAAGCTCATCAATTTGGATTTCTTTTCCCAAAGAAGTATTCTAAATAAGAGAATTTAAGCATGTAGTACGAGAATAATCATTATAAGAGGAACCCAAAAGACTGGTAACAAAATCAACAACAGAGTCTGGTACATTAACGTCTATATACTTGTTAAAATAGTAAAAAAAAAAAATTGGGAACGAGAGTGTATCCTGAGAAACTGTCTTCATATTAACATATCCCCTCAAATAGAATACATTAAATGCCCAAAAAGCAATGTTACTCTTCATCTTTAATTTTATCATCCTCAGTCACACGAAATGATGCAACACATTAAGTGACTTCAAAGATCAAAAATTAAATGAAAAGCTGCTTGACATATGATACATTAGCTGTGTGATTGGGGGAAAAAAATCAGGATTAAAAACAACATTTTCCATACCCGAATAATATAAAAAAAAAAAATGAACATCCTACATATTCCAAGTCGCTAAACAGTAAGCATATTTACACAGAAATTTAACAGACTAACAGATTAATTTGAAAAGACAAATAATATATCAAACCAACTCGAAATCCATTGGTAAAGAAGCAAAAAAATGGCACATATTAAGAAGAAAAGTCTATAAGTTCAACCCGTAGCAATTTTCAGCCTTTTCATCATTTCATGGTTCACCACACATTTGAATGCCAAAAGAACCTCAGTCATGCTTCCAATAGTAAAGTAGAAACACCATACAGAAAATAAAAAGAAAAGAGGAATTCAAAAAAAGAAAAAAAAATATTCAGGAAGTTCTTTATAACCCTTTCTTGATGGTTTATTCCCATGAGATACTCTAAGAAAAAAATACTGAATATTAGATGAACTTCAACAAGAGATCAGGAGCTTGATATACAGTTGCAAACGACTAGTTTGACATACCAATTAAACATGCAATTGAAAAAAAAAAAAAAACCACAAAAATCGAAACAAGATTACATAGTAACAGAAGAAGAAGAAGGAACAGAAAGAATCTGGATAGTTTACATTTTAGAAAATAAATGTATCACAACTAAGCTAGCGACTAAGATGACCCATTACCCCATAAACTCATCCCCCCTAAAACCCTCAAAGCCTTTATCCTAACTCTGACACTAGAATGGATCATATGATTGAAGGTTTTTCAATTCCACAAGATCGAGGCATTTCCATTCTAATCCTTCTAGAAGACTGAACTCTATAATTTTTGCAATTACAACTACAAAAGAATTTCAAGAAAGGTTGACGGCGAAAGTATCCAACCTCTGTTTGATAACTTTGGTGGTTCGGAAAGTAATTAGAACAAATAACTTTAAAAAAAAATAATTTCGAGTTTCTTTTCCCTCGAAGATTTATAAAAACAAAAGGCAAAAATAAAACAAAACAAACTGGGTTGCATAAAGCAGGACTTACAAGTTCTACACCGAGTTTCTCTTCAAACGGTCGAAAATTTTGAATCTGAAGACTTATCTTGTAGACGAAAGAATAAAACAATAAAGCAATGTCAGAATTTTTTATTTTAAAAAAATCATAATTTACTATCGTAATAATTCGCATCCTCGGAGTTACTAACCTACCATTACTGGACGAATGCTTCTCTTTAACGGAATTTAAATTTAAAAAAGGAGCCCAACTCAGACATCCGAATTATCAGGGATACGAATTTTGCGCTCAACGGCAGTGGGGAAGCAAAACACGTTACCGAGGCCGGCAGTTAAACCAGGGAGATTTGAAGGCGGCAGAGATTTATGAAATTATAGTAATATATAGAGGTTAACGAATTACAAAAGAGAAGAGAAATGCTACTACCACGGTACCACCTCTGGGTTATAACTTAGCCCGACTCAGCCCCGAGCCCCGGCCCCCGCCTGATGTGGCATGCCCACGTGGCAGCCACTTCGAATTTTTTTTTGAAAAAAAAAAAAAGAGGCTTCCCTTCCCTCATCTCTTTCAAAATCAGATCATAAACCCTTCTTTGTCAGTCTCCCAAATATCAAAATCCTAAGGCACCGTCTTCCAAAATCGTCTCCTCCACACCTTCAAACTAAACAATGAAAATACCATTCGGTGATAGATAATAAACCTTAAAAATTCTAACATTCTGTAGATCGAACACATAAAAAAATAAAAATAAAAATGATCCACAATTTGTAGATCAAAAACCCTAAGAGCAAAAGATGGAATGTGAATGGAAAATATACCCAGGAGCCTCGGATTTGTGATAGCAGACGCCGGAAATGGAGCTGCGTTGCCGTAAGATGGCGCCGAAAATGCTGTATGCCGGCGCCGGACCGTCGCGAAACGTCAGGATGAGGCAGAAGCCACCGCTGTCGACGAAGGTGAATGGACTGCTCGTTTTTTAATTTTTTTAATTCCTTTTCTGTGTTTTATTTTGGTTTTTTTACTTTTTTTTTATTCCTTTTATGTTTTTTGTTCATGACACATCAGGAAGATCGGGAGCAGCCGTTTGTGACGGTAGAGAACTCTTTATTAGAATCGATGATTGTAATGATGAAGGAGAGAGAAATTCAAATAAAGGATAAGGACAAAAGCACAAGGAAAGTTGAAAGAGAGTTCAAACTTCAAACATAAATCCGCTCCTCTGATCTGAGAGGGACTCATATGAGATGACCATTAGGGGTTTTTTCGCCCGAAAATAAATGTTTACTCTGAAAACAATAATAATAATTTTGATTCCGCGGATAAAGCGGAAGAGGAGCGGGGTCTGGTGAAGAAGTTATCCGGTGTACTCGAATACAGATGAAGCTAAGCCCCGAGCGGAAAATTTAATGAACGGTCCCGTAAGAGTTTGACACGTACGGTGAGATTGGCCAGATTTATTTTTTAAATTATTTTTTAAAATTATCTCATCTCATCTAATTTTAAATTTATTATTATATATTTTAAATTTTATATATAAAATAAAAAAAAAATTAATTTTTTCAAATCTTAAAATAACTTTTTAAAATATCAAAATAAAATTAATATTAATAAAATATTTTTTAATTATATATATTTTTTAATTTTTATTTCATCTTCATTCATCTCTTAAATCAAATCAGGCCTAAACTTGGCTAGTAAGCCGGCGCCTATAGGCTATAACTGTAAGGTTAATTAATAAAAGAATAAATATAATTGCAAGCCAGGCTTGTACGTAGCAGTCCTCTTAATTAATACATCAGATTAATTCATTTAAAAGAATAATATTATTCATTATCTTATTTTTTATCATTTTCTTATTATTTTATAATATAATATTAGATAATTAAAAATTATCTATTATATTTTATTTATTTATTAATTTATCATTTTATACTACATTATAAAATAATAAGAAAATAATAAATAAATTTATTCTATTAAAAAAAGTTAGCAAGGACCTTCCTGAATCTGTTTTTTTTTTTTTAATGCAAATTCTCTCTTCTTTTAATTTTTTGTGTGGTGCTTCTACTTTACTATTGGAACTTATGTTGTTTTTTTTTTTTGTTTTTGGGCATTCAAATGTGTGGTGAACCATGAAATGGCTAAAAGTTGTATTTATTTATAAATTTATAAATTTCTGTATTAATGGTTTTTATAATCAGTTTATCAACTAATTTAATTCGTAGTGCCGATTATTAACAATTATTATTTAACTAACTTCTAATTACATATTATTTTAATATAATATTACATATTATTAGATAATAACTTAGTATACTATTTTATACTAGTGTTTTACTTATTCTTATTATAAACTTATACTATAATTTTAATTATATGTTAATATATTAGTTTCTAACTTATTCCTAATTTAATTATATATTATATATTAGTATTGCATGTTATTACTTAGTAGTTTAGTGCTTTTTCTTTTCTTTTTTTTTTTTTGTTTTTTGAAAATAGTAGTTTAGTCCTTATACATTGGTATTAGGGGTTCCAGATTCCCAAATCTGAAACTCAAATTCAAAATTTTCTTAAACTTTTTTAAAAAATATTAAAAAATAAATAAAATTTCAAACCGGACCAGGTATAACCCGGCTCAGATTAACAAGCCTAATTGGTATTACATGTTATTAAAGATTGATTTATATATTAGTAATACGTGTTATTATAAATTTATACATTTACGTTTATACATGATACATTAGCATTAAATGTTATTATCATATTATACTTTGATCATATTATAGTGTCTAATTATATGTTATTGACTTATCATTTTATTTACGGGTTTTATAATGTTTTCTATCACTCAATTTAATTGTTAGTATTGATTAATGAAAATTATTATTTAAATTGAGTGTACCATATTGTCTAAAATCTAAATAAAGTTGTTATACTAGTGTTATTATACATTGGTATTACATATACTATAAGTCTATACATTGGTATTACATGTTTATTATATTAGTTTGAGTTTCTAAATTATTTCAAACTTAATCATATATTAGACTTCGGCTCAGATTGTGTACCAAAGTATTTTGAGAAAACTCAACTACTATCCATTATTCATTATTACTTTTCATTTATTTTTCTCTATTTTTTATTGCTATTTAATATTTTATCATTATTTTTTTACTACTATTTATAGAATATTTGAGATCATCTCACTATTTAAACACGATATTAATATTATGTATTATTATACTAGTGCTATTATACATTAGCATTACACATTAATATACATTGGTTATTATACATTATTATTACGTGTTATTATGCTCTAGTTATTGGAATAGATTGTAATATATATTTGAAAGTTGAAGGAAAAAAGTTTATGAAAAATGATTGAGAATTGTGTGCAGGCCGAGGTCTCGCTCGACTGTCGCTTGACACGTCGCTCGAGCAAAGTCAAGGCCGAGATCTCGCTTGACTCTCACTTGACGAGTCACTCTAGCGAGATACAGGCAGTGATCTCGCTCGACTCTCGTTTGACGTGTCACTCGAGCGAGATACAGGTAGTGATCTCACTCAAATTTCGCTCAACGCATTGCTTAAGTGTGATACTGTTGGGATCCAAAATTGTATAACGCCTGAAAAAGAGACTTGTCTCAATCGAAGTGTTGTGTAATAATCGTTACTTGTTTGAGCAAGATTATTGCTTGCTCGAGCAAGATACTAAGCAGTAATTTTGCTCGACACATCGCTCAAGCGAAAAACGGTTAAATTTTTAATAACGTAATTTTTTACAAATACATTTTCAAACTTTATAAATAATGTTGTGACAGACTTTTTTAGTCACGAAAATTTCTTAATCTCTCATGTTTCTGTCATTCTCAATAGAAATTTAATGAATTTTCCAAAATTGCTATTTGTAGAGTTTAAAGATTTTATTGTATCCTGAAAGTGATTTGTTAGAAACTTAATAACAAACTTTTAGTGAATGAAGGCAAATATCGTCTTAAAGATAATATCTTTATACGCCTCAAAATCTTATCATTTTTAGATTTTATTTATCATCTCTAAAATTCTCCAACACTAGTTACTATACTTAAGATATTATATATTAGTATTACATTTTATTATAAATTTATACATTTGTCTTTATGGTATTATACATTAGTATAATAGTATTACATGTTATTATACTATAATTGTTATATTAGTATTACTATTTATATTATAGTATTTAATATATAATCTTATAATAATATTCATTTTCATGCTATTATTGAATTTAACATATGCAAATCATCAAAAGTAGACTCGAAGGGTAAAGTCAGATTTGGATTCGGAGTTGGTGTGCAGTCAGAGTTGGTCTGACTCCAACTATGCCTTGACTTCCACTGTGATTTGTTGAAACTGAGTTAGAGTTGGATTTTTGAAAATTTTGAAACTGAGTTAGGGTTGGATTTTTGAAATTTTGCTCAACCTTAATGATACCAAGTCGAATTAGGCATAAAAGGGAATGGGAAAAATTCACGACACGTATTACATCATTCATACTCATTACGGCCATCATTCATACTTTTTGGACCTTCTTTATGGTACATAATGATGCATAGTATTAATCCTATATCACTTAGTTTTTCTCATCATTTCATTTCAAGAACAACCATCTTAACACTCATGACCGTTTGTCCTTGTTGATGTTGTCCCGGGAAAAAAACCAATCAAAAAATGATTAGCCTTGTAAAATTTTATTAGTTTTGTATCATATTTTTAATAGCATGTTTTCCCTTTCATATTTGTCATCTTATTTTATTATTTTTGTATCATATTTTTATTAGAATTTTCTCCCTTTCATATATATTTGTTATTTTATTTTCTTTTATCCAAATTACGATATTAACATTGTCAAAGTTAGACACGATCGGGAAGAAAATTCCAACAATTATTCATATTTGGTTATTATGGAGCAAGCAAATAAAAAAAGCTCGATACCATAATTTTGGTTAGTTAGACTTGTGGAATTTGATCCAATTCTCTAAATTAAAAACCTGGGTTTGGAACTCTCCACTCCCTTGTATTAAAAAAAGAAGTCGAGTTTGATCTCTCAATAAACCACATGCATGGGTGATCATCGTGGATAAAATTTGGGTAGATCAACTTCTCAATCCCCTACATAAATACAAAGAAGAAATGTATGGGCAAATTTCATAATAATCACAAAATGGAAAATTTAGATCAAACCCTCTAAGTGGATGTTTGAGAAATTGCATAAGATGCGTTTTGCGAATGATAATAAAATAATGAGAAAATCCTACAAACGTTTCGGCCAACAACTCTTAAACAGCAGCCCACCAATAATCATTTGACACATAAGTATTCCACTATACTTGTGGTGGCACTTTATCAAAACATAGACATTTCATAAGTTAGATCTAGCTACTGAGGATGAGGACAACGGGGAAGATGAAGATTATCAAGAAAATCACTTGGGCTTTGAGGGAGGTGATAGCAATGAGGATTCAAGAACTGCATTCTCCAAATGGTTTGTGGTTTTACAGGAAAACCATAATAATATGTTGTGCGGAGAAGAATGTATTGTTGTTCCTCCACCAAATGCTTTGTTGCTTATGCGCTGTAGATCTGCTCCTGCAAAAGGTTGGTTGGAAGTTGAGAAAGAAGAAGAGAGGCATGAGGAAGACGAAGACGATGATGAAAAAGGTACAGGAAAATGAGAGAGAAAGTAAAGAATTTTATATTGACATCAATGGAGGGAGAGAAAATAATGAAAAAATATAACATGGTTGTGATGAAATACGAGACTAATTTCTACAAAATCTCGTCTGATACAGCAAAGGAGACATGGATTGCTAGTGAAATGAGATATCCAATTTCAATGCTCTTGGGCATCGGAGGCGGTGCAAGAATTTATAACGAATTGCGTCGGATTGAGATAGTGGGCTGAAACAAATCATGACCTAGTGATTTTCGGATTGAGACATCGAAAATAGAGAGGAAGAGATAAAAGAATTTTAGTTGTTCTTATGTAGCCGAGTCTACTTTTGTGAAAGTGAAATTTCTGACGTGGCATTCTGTGAGTGGTGAGCTACTATAATGGGCTTGCTAGCCCGACGAGCCCGCAACATCTCACTAAGATAATTTATGAATATTAGTGACATATATTGAGTCAAGTATTTGTTGAATTTTGAAAAATGAAAGAAAAAAAAGTAGAATAAGAAATATCAATAGATCAAAATAACGTTATAATATTATTTCTTAATATTATTTTTATTTTAAAATTTAAAAAAATTGAATTATTTTTTTATTTAAAATTTAAAATTTAAAATTTTGATAAAATTGTAATAATTAATTTGAAAGTATTTATATTTAAATAGTGCTCTTGAAGAAAGTAAGGTGGATGAGATAAAAATTGTTTAAAAAATCTCCTATGTGTAAAAAAGGGGAACACAATTGATGAGTTATGGCATCTTTTGATTTAATAAATTGCGAGACATTGAAATATCAAGTAGGTTAGGTGAGAGGGGAGGCTTGTGCTTTTGATTTTGTTTTATTAAAGGTAGAAAAATTGCAAAATGCATTTAGGCAATACATACAAATTCTTTTTATCATGTGAAGAGGCATATATGAATCTATTTGTATGGTAAACAGGGGGGGAAAATTGTAAAGAGCTTTTCGAACGTGTGTGAATGTAACATCAAGTCATATTTATATCCCATGAGGACTAATCTATTAGAATATAATAAAGATACTTAAGAATCTCATATACTACATACTATTATCAATTATTAAAATAGGTTGTCATAATCTCTTCTCTTATATACCTAATAAGGGCGATCGGTGATTTCGTCGCATGTGGTATGGTTAAAGTCCCATATCTATAGTTGAGATAAACTTTAGTACCATTCGTGATGTCTCAATAGAATAAACAAACCACATAGTCTAAATTTTAAAATATCTAGTTAATGATACAATTAAAACATCATTATAATATTATAAAAAGTAAAAAATAGTTAGCATAAAAAAAAAAATTATTATTATTCTCAAGTAATATAATATCTCATACACCACTTATTATGATCATTTATTAAAATGGAATATATAACAAATGACTAGTAAAATTCAAGAGAGACCCTTTTAAGTTTGTTGATTAAACTAGTTAGTGGTAAAAATACAAAATTACGGCAAATAAAAAGTTAGGTCTCACTTGGTTACATAGATGAGATGAAATGAAAGTTAAAAATAAAATAAAATATTATTAAAATATAATTTTATTTAAAAATTTGAAAATTTTAAATTATTTATTATATTTTATACAAAAATTTAAAATTATATGAGTCTCATCTAAGCTTAGTAACCAAACCAGGCCTTAAATGCATGTGCAGAGTTTTTAATGTCTACAAATAAGGAGTCAATCTCAACTCTTTGAAAGCTCTCTCGCCCTCGCCCTTGTAAAACCCTAGTCTTCCGTGGGGGGCGGGGAGCTACGCCGCCGCCCTTCCTTCCTCCTATTCCTTCCCCTTCCCCCTCTTTTTTCCCTTTGTTTTTCTGTGCCCAGCACTAAGAGAGGTCCCGTTGATGGCTGGTCACCAACACATGCCCTACAGGGAGGTTTTGGAGCCGCCGATCCACCTCTCTACTAATGTCTCACCTGAAAGAGACGGTGCTTTCCCTGCATGCGCGAGTTGCTGATCTCGTGTATCACGCCACACATGGCAAAGTCTACGTCTGTCACACGCGGTAGCACTAGGTTAGGGACCTCGGTGGTACACAGATCGTCCGGCCAAACAACCTAAGTGACGCATGGCTGTCAAGTACCTCTCGCCATTGTGTTGTTGTGTCTGCTTTTATCGAGTCATCTTCTACATTTTTGGGCTTTGGTTTTGTTTTATGTTGTAATTTATTTCCTATTTTTTTGGTTTATTTTGTTAAAATAATAAGAATTGGATTTTCCTTACTTGGTTTCCCCATCTTCTTTGAAGGATGGGGTTGACTATCATCTTTCTTCTTTAAAGATTGGAGATGATGATCTCTTATTCCTCATTGGAGAGTGGAGATTTGATTACCTATGCACTCTTTCAGACATACCACATTCAATGTTGGTTTGTCGCTTGAAAGATTAAAATTTAAGATAAAACTCATCATGCGGGGATATTATAGATTAGTAATGAGTTAGATTTGTAATACGGGTTATTCAGTTTTTAGTGATTTCAGTTGTAAATTTCATTTAATAGAATGAAATGTGATCCTTTTCTTAAAAATTAAAAATTTACAAATAACATTAAACATCCTAATATACTCATACGTGTCTATATCTTTTTAGAATTAATATTATCAAATACTTGGAGAAGATTTCAAAATGGAAAAATAAACACTACTTAAGATATTCGAATGGTATTAATTACTGTATCAATTGTAATCGCTAGTTTATTAGTAAATATTCTATTTTGTCGAGAAAAAAGAATTGCGAGAAAATGGAATAGAAATTTTCTTGAACCATTTTACTATATTAATGATTCAATTAGAAAGAGATATGATCATATAGAGTACGTGATTATGTTGCTCTAAATATTTAGGTTTTGTTTGTTTTTATAAATAAGAGTATTCTCAACGAATTGGCTAAAAACTATATTTTAAAAAGTATAATTTTGCATAAATATTAAAAATATTTGATCATATTTGATCAAATATGATAATAAAATTTGTGAAAAAGAAAATAAAAATACTTTTTATGAATAATAAAGCTAAAATTTTGTCTAATAATGTCAATTTGCCAATTTTTTTAATATGAGATTAATTGAGTTCAGGGTTGTAAAAAGACCGAACCGGACCGATGGACCGGACCGGGCCGGTTGTCTCAGACCGGGACCGGAGAAATTCAGTCCGGTCCGGTTCAAATTTTACATGGACCGATTAATTCTGGTCCGGTCCCGATCCAAAGGATTTATGTCCTTGGACCGGACCGGACCGGGCCGAACCCCACATATATGTATTTATATATATATATATAAATAGTATATAAATTATAATATTAATATTAATATAAAATAATATATTAATATATACTCTTATAATATTAACATATTATAATTTATTGGTTGACTAGTTGTAGTATAAAAATATAAATTATAATATATTTATATAGAATATTAGTAATAACTTATAAGTAATAAGTGTATTATTATAATTTAATATATTATTATTAATTTATCACTATTTACTAACATATAAATATATAATATATTAATGTAATAGTATTATTAGTTATAATTTTACTAACATATTTAATATATAATATATAATAACATATATATAATATATACTCTTATAATATTAACATATTATAATTTATAGTAGTTAAATTTGGGCTAAAAAAATATTTGATCATTGTAGAATTTTAAATTAAATTTAGCTCATTAAATCATATGGGACACCCCTGGACCGGACCAGACCACTCCTAGACCGAATTGGACCGGACTGGTATGGACCGAACTTCTGTTCGGTCCGGTCCAAAGTGAGAGAATTTTTGGACCGAATAGAATCGGTCCACAAATTTCCTGGACCGGACCATTTACATCCCTAATTGAGTTGAAACTAAAATTAAAAGTTGAATAAAATATAATTCTTATTTTAAAACTTAAAAATGTTAAATTTTTTATTTTATTTTGTATAAAATTATAAAATTATAATAATGAAATGAAATAAAATTAGATGAATTAAAATAAATTGTAAAACAAACAAGGTTGTAGGGTAGCATCGGTACCGGTCGACATGTACAATCGCGGGGAGCAGCTGATCTGGGTGTAAGCCGGCATCTTACGATTGGCCCATGTCAATGTGTCACAGCAGTTCACGAAGCTTGGGCCTGTTGTAACTGTTTTCTATTTGTAAGGATTGGGTACCTGACTAGACTGTGACAGCTAGTTTGTTAGCCTGTCGCTGTTGTACAAATAGCCCAATTGCTCGTAGTTTAATGCAAAATGGGCCGGCTAGGTAGCATGAGCCCAGTTTCCCTCGACATTCTCTCTCAATTTTCTTTCATTTTCTTGCGACCCAAACATACACATTTCATCACAAATTACAAAACCAAAATAATTATAACCATTTTCAATCTCCCCCTCCTCTCTCTCTCTCTCTCTCTGTGTGCAGAAATGGATTCTCTTTCGAACGGGGCGGCAGCCGCAACCATCGCCACTCCGACCACTACAATCAACATGACCCCTGCCCCACCGTCCTCAAAGCTGGCCCATCTGACGGAGTCCCTGAAGCTGGAGCACCAGTTCCTGCGGGTCCCGTTCGAGCACTACAAGAAGTCGATCCGAGCCGACCACCGCGTATTCGAAAAGGAGATGTCTGCCGTTATCTCCGGCGTCACTGAAGCCGCCGATGCCGATGTTTCTAAAGACGACGCCGTTCATCATCTCAGCTCGCTCGTGTCCAAACTTCAAGGGCTCAAAAGGAAGGTCCGGGATTGAGAGCCCTTATTTATTTATTTATTTATGATATCGCTTTGCTTGTTTAACAAGTGGTTAGGAGTTCAAATTCTGGGTCTACCGAGGGAGATTTAATTAATTGAATCTTTGTAAGTTGGTTTCCCCAGTTTCGCACATCAAAATTCTTGAATTTCATAGCTGGGAAGTTTATTTTAAAATATTTCCAAGCTGACGAGACAATGAATTTGGACCAAATTGGCGACTATGATCCTTTGATTCGTTCAAGGACCCAGTCAAATTGCTCAAGCAGTATTTTTTTCAAGGAGCAAATTGTAAAAATCATCGATTTGATTATTATAAAGAGGCTACCATTGGTTCAGGAAATTAAGAACTTATATTATCCAAATCTTTAACTGGTATCAAATCTAAGATTGTTGTTTTACCTTCTTTTGTTTTTGAAGATTTAAAAAACTCAAGTGTATGCTATGTATGATAATTATGAAGTTGTCATTTACTTCTTTGCATTATTGGGTACTCAGATTTAGCAATTTTGTGGAAGATTTTATTTCTTATTTTTCAAAGGCTCCTATGTGCTGATCATTCTCACATATCTGGTTGTTAAGTTGGAAGAGGGAAGTCGTATCGAGAACTTGCAAGCACAGAGGTGCCGTGCTCGCCTTGATCATTTGGAGTCAGCAGATGCTGAGAATTTGCCGGATTGGAATAATACACGCTTGAAGCGGATTCTTGTGGACTACATGTTGCGAATGTCCTATTACGACACTGCAGCGAAGCTGGCAGAAAGCAACAATATTCAGGTATTTTGCTTGCTTGTCTCAAATAATTGGGGTTTTCTGTGGTGTATTCTTATGCATTATTTATTGAAAGAGCAGGGATTACTTCTCAATGCCTATTTATGGTTGTTTGTATGATTGGGCTTGAAGATATTGGAAAAAATCTATATTTCAAAAACAAATAAAGTTTGCATGCCCCCAGGCACCCTTGTATTTCCTTCTCACATTCTTCTGAAGGCCTACAAGGTCCATGCAGATGCGATTAGTTTTTCCTAGATTATTTGAAGTAACTAGCAATTTTCAGTTTTCTACCTACATGTTGGCATTTCTGTGGTATATTGAATATTCACACCTTTGCCACCTTTAAAAATTCACCTAACATGATTAATTTTGATGTATCAGGATCTTGTTGATATTGATGTATTCCAAGAAGCAAAAAAGGTTATCGATGCTCTTCAGAATAAGGAGGTAGCTCCTGCCCTAGCCTGGTGTGCTGATAACAAGTCAAGGTTGAAGAAGTCTAAGGTATTTCCTATTCTATTAGTCTTCTTTGATAGCTGGTGGACATGTGAGTTTGCTAAGACTGTTGCCTGCTCTGCTTGCTTAGAAAATGCTTCTCATGCTAGATAGATTGCTAAAATGAAAGTTTATTGGTTAGGAAATATATAAATTCTATGTCTCACCGTATAAACTCATGTTTTAAGCTTCTTACTGTTGGTCACTATAGCAAAAAATTTCCAATGGTAGTCTGCTTGGTTTCCACACTTTTCCCCCAGTTATGATCTGTTTAACATGTTGAAAGCTACTTTTTTTTTTTTAATTTTATTTTATAAATTTTTAGAAGCAAGAAGATATTTTATTAATATTGAAATGGGCATAGCCCAAGTGTGCAGGAAGTATACATGAGATTCCACTGAGTTAGGACCTAGAAATGGTTACAAGAAATCATGAAAGTTGAGACCATTTAAGTCTATAACACTGGCCCACATAAATAAAGTCATCTAGAAAAAACTCTTAAATTCTTCCTAAGAGTGCTCTCGATCCTCAAAATTTCTGTCATTCCTTTCCCTCCAAATGCACCAAATTAGAGAAATGGGAGCCATCTTCCACACAGCTGCAATCTGGGTTGAAAGCTACTTTTATAAGTGTTATAATTGTAATATGCCAGTAATTTCTTTTTCTTCGGATGGAGCTATTTTAATATCTGAGTTTGTTACACTGGTATTAGAGTTGGTTTCTATTAAAAGAAAGGGAGTTGGTGTTGTGAGCCACTTTCTCAGAGTCTTGGTAAAATTGGAACTTCTGTCATCATTTCATTTTTCCTTAATAAAGATTCTGTTACCGCAGGCAAGATTTTGTGTCAGCTTGTCTGTTGATAAATTGTTTTAATGGTGGCAGAGCAAATTTGAGTTCCAGTTGCGACTTCAAGAATTTATAGAGTTGGTGCGAGCTGAAAATAATATGCGAGCTATAACATATGCTCGGAAGTATCTTTCACCATGGGGTGCCACACATACAAAAGAGTTGCAGAGGGTCATGGCAACTCTGGCTTTTAAAAGTAATACCGAATGTGCTAGATATAAGGTGAACCTTTTCTCTTTTGTCTGAACAATGTTTTTTACCCTTAATTGTAATGGATTAACTTCTTTGATACTTCAACAGGTTGGAAGCGCCATCATTTTGTTATACATTTCTTTTCTGTGTCCATCTTGTCCTCCATCTCCATGCCATTCTCTCGCATTTTGTGTTTTATCATAATCCCTGAGTATCAATGTTACAATTTGACTGGAACGTGACGGAAATATAACCTTCATTACTAAAATGATGAGTGAGACAGTGATCATTTTTTAGGGATCACAATTTCGAAAAATGTAATTTACTTATGCCTATTTACTTGGCCTATGCCTCTGCCTCCGCCTCTTTATCTATATATATATATATATATATATATAAAAGATGTTCTCTCTTCCTTATGATTGGTGGATAGAGGTTGTCCTGACATGGTTATTGTGTTATGAATGGTAACATAGAATTTTTAACAAACCAAGCTTGAGTGCTTAGAATGGGTTTTTTTTTTTTTTTATAAGTAAAGGGAGAGTAATATTAAAGTGCTTAAAATGGGTTCTGCTACATGTAGTTTATTTAATAAGAAACTTACTAATAAAAAAAAGTTTATTTAATAAGAATCTTTTTCTGAGAGTAGAACTGACCAGCTTGTTTCCCAATATATCATGAGTAATATCAAAATTTGAACTTATTGTATTGCTTTAATATTCATTCAGATTCTTTGTTTGTTGGATCATTTAGGCCTACAAGTTTTTGTTTTTGGCGTCTTCCAAGTTGTCTACAACCCTATTACAAACAGACGTGCTTCATTTTAAAATATTGATACAAATTTGTTTAGTTATGTGCCAAGATTAACCTGATATGCCCATAAAAACTGCCCGTTAATATTTGGTACCGCTGGTTCCAATTAGATTCTCATGTTTGGCCTAGACCTGTGTTAGCTTCTTTGATGGCTGTTTGAGTAGTCTTGTTTTGATTTTGGGAGCTGATATGGGTTACCTTCTTCTTTTGCAGGTTTTATTTGAGCCCATACAATGGGATTTCTTGGTGGACCAGTTCAAACAAGAATTCTGCAGATTATATGGCATGACACTTGAACCTTTGCTTAATATTTATCTGCAAGCAGGCTTGTCTGCTCTAAAAACTCCGTATCCACATTCAATGCCCCATCTGATATATGTTAGCTATTTCATCTGCTTCTATCTACCAAGCTTCCTCATTCAATGCTGCATTTAACAGTTGTTTACTTTTTTAATCTGCATCTACCAAGCACTAGTAATTTCAGGATCACAATATATTGAGGACAAGTCTGAGGGTTCATAGTTCATACTCATATGGTCAGAAATGTACAGCACACCATAGTAGACATCAAAACTTAGGACTAAACAGCAAGCACATTTCACCTGACATTTGTTTGTATCGAAAGATGATATAGGACATTTCCACCCTATCAAACTCAATTCTGTGCTGGAATGTATATGAAATGGTCATTGGTTCAGTATCCATATTTCTGAGTTTATTACAAATAGAACTGAGAAATGAGTTGTAGACTTCTCACGTAAACTTCAGGCACATATAATTTCATCTTAAGAAAAGATCTGATTAACCGACAATGACTATGAAGCCTTTTTACGATCTGGCATTTGGTTACTGTGTTTTGACCCTGCAGGTGTGTGAGGGATGCCACCACTAGTTTTATTAGATAATGTTTGGTTGCCTTGACCTGATTTAGATACTGTTATGAAGATGATTGCACCAAGGAAGACCCTTTATCACAGGATAATTTTCGGAAACTAGCATTGCCATTACCATACTCTAAGCAGCATCATTCAAAGTTAGTTTGCTACATAACTAAAGAGCTGATGGACACAGAGAACCCTCCCCAAGTTTTGCCTAATGGCTATGTTTACAGCACTAAGGTTTGCATTGCTCCTGTTATAAACAAGTATGTGTTCAGTTTATTATTTTAACTTCTTATTCTTTGGTTTGGCAGGCTCTCGAAGAAATGGCCAAAAAGAATAATGGTAAAATCACCTGTCCAAGGACAGGTTTTGTCTGCAACTACTTGGATCTGGTTAAGGCCTACATATCATAGGTCCTTATATTCAGGCCCGTTTGCTGAATCAAATTGTTTGAGAAAAAGGGGAAAAAAAAAGAGAGAAGGGGAAGGAGGAGGGGGGGGGGGGGGGGGGGGGGGGGGGGGGGGGGGGGGGGGGGTAAAGAGAAATCTAGCAATGATCTCTGTCTATGTTACAGATTATTTCGTCTGCTGTAGATAATTCCTTTCAGCAAGAACACGACAGACTTGTTTAAAAAATTCCTGATGCCTTCACTTGGTTCCTGTGGTGGAGACTTGTATATATAATTTCTCATAACATTTGGTGAACTTTGCCTTTGAACTAATGCTCTAATCTAAATCGAGAAAGGTGATAGCCATTAGTTTCAATGAGGCAAGATTATTCTCCTCCAAAATGTTCCGAACCGATCTTTTTTGCACGAGCAAAAAATGGGGATAAAAATCACAAGGACGGATAGCGTGCTGTATACTTAAGAAATCCAGTATTATCCATTCAAAGTGTGAAGTTTTGGTAATTTAACTGATTACATCTAACTAGTAGTGCCGTCTCATGAGTTCTACTAGAAGTGGTTTCATATTCAGTGTTCGGTAGTAGCTCAGTTAACAACGGTCCCTTTTGAGAACCTTCTTGAGTCACTAGCATATTGCCAGTACGCGAACAATAATTATTTACTGGCATGGAACCCTGCTATCCTCTGAAAACGTTATCCATATAGATGGTTTAAAGACAATGGAATTAGTTAAGTATTTACATAAATTCAGAAAGTATCCTGCAATGAATAGAACTAGCACAGCCACGGGACATGCGTGACCATCGCCATCCTGCATTAAAAGTAAACGAAAGTCGACGTCAAGGGAATCGAAAGTCTCAACTCAGGAAGCCAAATTGTGGTGACATGATACAGTTAAGATAACTGGAACCGTTCCAAATAGTACAGAAAATCTCATACACGTTTGAAAATATTCGATACAAGTGCTATCCGTACAAAGCAGAAAGAAATCTTTCGCAAACATAGGTTTATGTTGACTTTCGTCACATAAAAAACCTTTTAGTTTGACTCACTGCCCCTCGGAGAACCATGATTATCATCATCATCATCAGGGCTCCTGTCGTCCCTATGGATAGGACTAGGGCTGCGACTGCGGCCATTTTCTTCAGCAGGGCTCCTATAGCTCCGCTCTCGGGGGGCCTCTTCATCAGCATCGTTGATAGGGCTTCTGCTCTTTCCCCTGGGACTGCCACTGTAATCAGACCCATTGGCCTGCTTGCCATCCCTTTGGGATGGGCTACCTCGTTCTTCTGGGCTCCTCTCGTCAGGTGTAGGACTATGCTTCCTCCCTTTAGATGGTCGTGGCGAACTCCTATGCCGCTTAGGGCTTAGGCTGTCACGAGGGCTCCTTGAGTTTCTTTCAACTCGCTCAATGCTTCTCTCTCTCTTCAGAGGTGATCTAGATCGACTGTGAGAAATGAAATCTATTACACACCAGTGGATAACTAAAATACGTGGGGGCATTTTGTAATGAGCAAAACATTTTATGGTTTTGTATCATGCCTCCTACTCATGCAGCCAATCATAAAAAATCTTCATCTATCACGAAAATAGATAAATTAATCCCAATAGCTTAACCTTATGCTGGGCCCAAAAGTTCCTATGAAGGATAATGATAGAACATACCTATAACTACGGTCCCTACTGTAACTACGACTTTTGCCACGTCGAGGACTCGGTGACCTTGAGTAACTCCGCCCACGTCTGCACCAGAAATATATTGCTGAATGAACTCCAGAAATATAAAAGTGGCAGAAGGAAGAAAGATTCTGTGAGAGAAAGAGTACCTAAGTTTCTTAGGACTATTCTTACAATTCCTTTCTATGTGGCCTCTTTCTCCGCAGCGATAACACTTATTCTTCCAGTCCCCAGCCTTGCAATCTCGAGCCCAATGGCCATCAATTCCACAATTAAAGCAGCGCCCTGATCCGGGAGGAGGACCTCTCCCAAGATACTCACGAGATCCACTAGGACCACGGGGCCCCTAAACACAAGCCAAATAACCATATGAGCATAGCTTAAGTTTCTACCTCAAACAAGCTCCTACAACACTGAAAAAAAAAAAAATGGTAGCAGCATGCAAACACCATAAAAACAAAGGATAATTTTTTTTAATAAAAAAAAAAATCCAGAACCCTAGGTTAGATAATAAAAGTGAAAACATGACCTTGTTCTGGCTAATTCAACCATCAGTTTAAAGAAAAAATAGAATATTATAGTTTCTTCTAAAACATCACTTATTCATAACAAAGTTTGGTAATGGTTCTTTAAATTCTGTAACCTAGACAAGGTGACAGGCCAATAAGTTTGAACCAAAATAGTACCATGCACATGCTTCCAAAAATAAAAATATTAAAAGTGTTACCAAGAGTACGCTGCTTGGTAAAATAAATTCCATTAATTTACCCCCTTTGCAAACTCTACAATGAGGCGGCTTCCATCAACATCCCGTCCATTCAGACCATATACTGCATCTTCAGCATCTCGTGGGTCACTAAATTCCTGGGATCAGTAGCAATTGAAAGGAAGAACATAGAGAAGATCATAATAGCAAAAGGTGTGATGTGAATGGACCACATGCATGAGAAAAAAAAAAAAAGAGTGAGAGAATAGGACAAAGAACCGAAATACATACAACAAAGGCGAAGTCTCGCTTCATATCCACATCGCGTACTCTGCGTAAACGGGTGCCAGAAACAGTAAGGCCATCAAGACACAAGTATCGAAGGTGGACACTTCGCCCTCACAGATGAACTAAACACCACTTTGAGATGTTGCCATTTCCATTAAAACACGCAATAACATTATAGAAAGACTTGCCAAATCCACCAAGGTTCACCCTCTCACCATAGACCTCCAGGTTAGGCAAAAGCCAAGAAACCTTCAAGAAGATCATTCGAGTTAAACCACACGAGACCCGTGTAGGGGTGCAACGTTCTCACACAGATATAAAATGAATATTTAAATGTCAAGCACAAAATGGCTTGGCAAAGTCCTCATTTTCTCCCACACAACTAGCCTTTCACGGCCTATGTCCATGACCACCAATAACCCAGAAGAATTTTAAAGATAGAACTTCATAACCACAACAGATATGGATTTCGTTCATATCAATTGTAGAGACTAATGCAAAAAAATTAAAGGTGCACTCAAAGATTTCATAATAGTTCATAATGTGTAAACTTCGAACAATTTTAGAAGCAAAGTAGTTCATTACCACAATAGATATGGATTTCGTTCATATCAATTGTGGAGACTAATGCAAAAAAATTAAAGGTGCACTCAAAGATTTCATAATAGTTCATAACGTGTAAACTTCGAACAATTTTAGAAGCAAGGTAGTTCATTAGCAGGCTGACAGTTCGTACGGCTTAAAGGACCGTCACAATTCGGTGTTAAATACAAACTAGATCAATGCAGGCGCTATAAGTTGTTACTCTTCAGGCAAACGCAAAGAATTCATACGAAAACAAAAATCAAGTCTTTGATACCTTCCATATCTGCTAAAGAGGTCGTCAAGATCACGCGACCTCGTCCTCGAGGACAAGCGTCCCACATAGAGGCGAGTTCCACCATAGCGGTCATCAAACCGAGGCATCTTTAAAACCTACAGCATATGAATTAGCTCATCAAGAACCGACACCAGCCGAAACATCATGAATGCATACACACGTACGAATATAAACATCGATAACAAACATAATAGGACGGCGACTTACTTCATTCACCCTTGCCTGTTCAGCAAAACGTGAAATATCACAACAACTTAGGAGGGCAAGAAAAAAGACTGAAGATTTATTTTCCATATAATTGCAACATTTTCCGGGAAAGAGAAAACCAGATCCAAAAACTTCATCACTTTTGCATTTCATTGACAGAATAATTCAATGATGAAACTCAAATTCAATCGATAAAAATAAAGAAAAGGTGAAGAGACGAAAAATCCCCAGGGAATGAACCCTAACTTACAGAAAGAAGGAAGGCAAGCTACTTACCTGAAGAGAGAACGAATCCTCAGAACCCTAGATTTGTTTCGAAGACGCACAGAAAATAAATAGGGAGCTGTTCAATTTCTCTCTCCATATTTATAGAGAAAGGAACGGTGTGGATAAGTCTGGTTGAGTGAAGTTAAAGCCCCTTCTTTTCCTTGAAACTATAAGGAAAAGTCTCGGCTAGCAAAGTATTCGTAGACCAATTGACCTGGGTTATTGATTGCGATACGAAATATTATTTTTAGTTTAAGGTTTATAGTTTGAATTTTAATATATAAATTTTATTATTAAAAAATTATTTATTAATTAAAATTTATATATTTAAAGTATTTTTTAGAGTTAATTAAATAATTTTTTAAAATATATAGTTATTTGTATAAATTTTTTGATAAAAATTTTAATTTAATATTTTTTAATATTTTTAACTACTTAAAAATATTTTTTAAATTTCGAAATACAATCCTAAACAGGTTCTATGTTCGGTGACTCGGTCCCACTTTTTGGCCTGTATTGCCTATGAATCTATGATAAACTTGTATGGCAAATTCAAAGATAGGATTAATCCTCCTTATGGCTTGTATTGCCTATGATAAACTTGTTTCTGATCATTAATTAATGCAATGTTTTGTTTCTTCTAAAAAAATATATTATTATTATTATTATAAACTCTCACTATTTCAATACCAACTTTTATTTATACCTCTATAACATCATTTCATTTAGTTCATTAATCGAAGAATATCTCCTGTCGATTAAAATAGCATTTACTGGAAAAAGGACCAGCAAATCAAGCTAATAAATTGAATTATCATTTAAACAATTTATTCTACGATTCGTCGGGTAACGCAGGACTCCGACCCAGTGCAGTTTTTTACTTTAGTTATTATGGGCCAAAATTCAAGAATCAAGATCGCGGGATTGTCATAATATATTGGGTATCTGACAGCTGTCCAAGTTCGTCCGGGAATAATTCTCTAATCACTTATATTCTCGCAATTGCAGGTGATTGTATAGTCAAGGTGGCACAGTAGTTCTTCAGCCAAGCGGAAGCAGATTTGAGAATCCGAAGCTCGCCACTGAGGAGATCTCGAGCCATTTGCCTCCTGAGAGCAAGTGTTTCACACATGGGAGGGAAGCTGATAGTCACCAATGACTGCACAAATGAAAGAACCCCCAAAATAAAGGAAACTCTTCTATTAACATAAGCAATGATGGTACAACGAAAATCAAGGCTAAGAACTTAACTTTACGGCCAGATTCAAAAGTACACCAAACGTACGAATCAAAGTGTGAAATAAATCTCATTCAAGTCTTTACCTTAATAGCCGCATTATATTCCTCAATTATTTGAGTGATTCGTGAAAACAACATCTGATGTGCCTGGATCTCTTTGCTTATGTCACTTAAAGGACGTCTAGCCAGCCTGCCATCATTTTGTGCAGCCTCCTTGCCCAAATCACCAAGTTCTAAATATTCAATTATAACCAAGGAAACAATTTTTTTAGTAAGCAAAAAATTTATTTATAATGAAAAATACGCATAACCCAAGTACAAAAGTAACAATTGCAGAAGTCTGCAAATACTAAGGTAACACTAGTCTATACAAGAACAATGGAATTTATTTAACACACCTTCATAAGTGGTGCAAGCTAAAACTCGAGCAAAAGCACGGAGCGACTGAGGGAGACCTTTTCCTTTTCCTTTAGCAGACCTCACTTCCCTATGTGATTTTGAAGTCATTAAAAAGAAAAACGTACTTAAAAGAAAGAAATCATTGGAAATAAATCAAGATGGACAACATAATTTCTGAGGGTGTTCAGTGCCTACAGGCATTGGTAATTTTAGAGCTATTGGCTTGGATGATCATTGAGGGGTGGAACCATTCTATAATTCATACTCTTTTAAACAAAAGCACTACCAATTTTCGGTACACTTGACTTTGTTGGTACTACACCTGCATCAGACAGACAACATAATTTCTGAGGTGGACACATCCACCTGCCTATTATATCGGCCAGGCCAGCTTCGTCCTAGGAGCTACTCCTTTCACTTCTCTTGTCTCTAGCTTTCCACTAATCTGTTTATTTTTAATTCTATTAAATTGGGACTTAAAAAGCCCATGAAATTACACTATCTTTCAACATCAAGTGGCATTTGATCTTGAAGAAACAAGTATCAGAACCAACTTGATTGTGAAAGATTCCACAGATGAGTTGAAACCATTGACATCTTTAGCGATTGGGATGCAATGTCTTTGCAAAAGTTCAATCTTCTTCTCATGCAGAAGATCATGATGAGGTACATTAAACTGGATCTGAACCTGACAACAATAAACAGGTATAGCACTTAAAAAGCAGAACTCCACTGTATGGAAATCATCCCACGTAAAACAGTACTCCAAAAGACTTTTGAAATTCCAAATTAGACTTACCTGGTCCTGTTTGTTGTATAGAAGTGAAAAGCCAAAGTCCAACATCAGCGTAGCATTTGGAAATTCTCCGTATCTGATTAAAACCTATACAAATGTATTGAAGTAAAACAGTGTAACTAGGGAAATCCATTGTGCAACACTATCTATGTAGCACAAGCACGCAGCTTGACAGTACATAAGTATATAAGCTTGAAAAAAGCTCTAATTCTATTCTCTCTTTCTCTCTTTCTCTCTCTCTCTCTCAAATCGTGGGCCGTGGCTCACATAAGCTGGTTATAGCCAAGAGACCCACAACCATAGTTGTGGGTTTCTTCTGCTGGTTGTAGCTGAGAGACCCACAACTATGGCCATTGGTCTCTCACAATCCACAGTCATGGCTTGGTCGTGTGTGTGCACAGAGACCCACAACCTAGCCATGACAGTGGTTTTCTTGCAACCAACAGCCATGACTTGGTCGTGGGTCTGCACAGAGACCCACGTCCAAGACATGGCTGACGACCATGGGTAAGTTGTTTTCACTATTTTTTTTTTATAAATTTCTGATTGGATCTACGTGTGAGACATGACAAGAGCAGCACAAGGCTGTCAAGTTTCAACTCTAGATGATACACACCAACTGCTTGTATAGAACAACAGAAGGCTAAAATTTTGAACCCATACAACAGTGATTTTAAAAGGATTTTTTTTTTTAATAATTGGCACCAGGTGTCCAGAAACAGGATCCCGACTAATTCTGGAGGTGCACCGACCCTCAGTAAGGAGTTTTCCGCAAGTACACCTCGGGTAATTCAAGAAGAAAATCCCTCAGTCCAATGGTCTCTAGAAATTGTTTGCACCCAAGGGGATTTGAACCTTAGACCTGTGGGGGTAAGCATACCCCCAAACCCAAGGCCTTTACCACTTGAGTCAACCTCTAGAGGTTCATTTCAAGAGAAAAATTATAAGCACCCAACTCTCCAAATTCAGGAAAAGAAATCCCTATATGTAGATTCTGACCTGTTCACCAGCATGATAATTACGATCAGCAATGACCTGCACAAACAAGTGAAAATTGACAAAACCATACCTAACATGCAGGTACAACACAAACACAGAGAGAGAGAGAGAGAGTACTTCTGAGACTTGTTTGTCATCATCATTAAATACAATTGATTCTGAGGCGCCATCATGATTTAAAAAGTCAGCAAATGGAATCTACAAAATATATTATATTGGAAAGAGAAATTATGTAAAGCGTACAAAAGTATTGCTCATAATCCTCCAGAAAAAGTGCACGACATCATCATAAAATCAATACCAGGGATAATCCCTTTGAGGTTCCCCATGCTCGAGAACCAACTGTCAAATCAGGAATAAACTTTCAGATTAAATTATTAGAATACAATCCCACGTTACGCTTATATAAACATAAAACTAGGTAGTACTTTGCACCAGCATCGAATAACAAAATGCTACAGCCTCTAATGAGCAGCAAGACCATAACTTTCAAGAAGAGTAACTGAGTCTCGAATGGGCAATTCATAATCTGAGAAATGAGTAATGAATTATTCAAAATGACCCACTGGCTGAATCTACACAAAATTGCATTGCATTTGATTAAAGAAACTTCGAGGTTTGATTATAGAACAATATCACAATATCTACCAAGTAAAATGAAACTTAAAAATTTTTAAGTCATGTTTGATGGTAGAAAGTTTTCTAGTCGTGTTTGATGGTAGAAAGATGAAGGTGTCTGCACAAATAACAAATAAATATGAAACCAAATATGTGCAGAAAGGAGCATTCAGAGGTCTATTAACACCAGAATCACTTGATAGACTCTTGTCAATGTGTCAATTTTATGCTGATCAGAATTCTGGTCACTAACTATATAACTTTATAATTAATAAGAGACTAAACCATGACATTCAGATGGTTAGATTTTTTTTTTGTTCAGAAGCAGGAATTGAATGTTAAGCATGTGTTCCAACTGAATATACGTACCCAAGGCACATGCGTGCTCGAAATCCTTATGTGTGATATCTCCAAAAAGTTCAGGGAAACATTGAAGAGCCTGTAATCATCATAAAGCATGTCTTACCATAATCAGAAAGAGACTGTCTCTGTATATCACTACAAAAAAAACACCGCGAAGAATCAATATGCAAAAAGGCATGATATGAATACATTAAACAAATTTTCAGAGAAGATAGGCCTCCCATAAATATGTACATTGCACTACTTGATATTCCAATGTTTTGAATTCATTGATTGGTAGTTCTGATTAGTTAATTCTGCTGAACAAAAAACAACCCAATATATATTAATTTTTTGGACAAGTACATTAAATTGCATTCAATGATAACATATTCCTCAAGCTTTGGATCACATAGTAAGCAGTGGAATGCATTTGGGATAGATCTTGACTTCAAATCTTACAAAAAGGGGAAAAATATTTTTTTTAAAAGATGATTTCTCTGAGTAGTCACACTTCTAGGACATTGATGGCAGTGAAGCATATTTATTTCCATTGTTCTGTCCTCATTCCTGTTTAGTTCAGAAGTTATTAATCATAAAAATAAAATAAAAAATTAATTAATTAATAATAATAATAATAATAATAATAATAAACAGTAGTTAGGCAGAATGAAGGGTGACATTGCCACAATTGATGTTAATTTTTATGCACTGGTGTCCCCAATTTTCACCAACAATTGCATAAGGCTGTAAATCTGGACGCTGAAACATTTGAAGCTGACGAATGTTCTCAAGAACATAGAATGTATTTCAGGCGAAATAGAATGTGTTTGTTACAGCATATACGAATGAGACGAGTAATTGGCTCATTGTATGGCCATTATTCTTTAAGTCACCCCATGATGGATCACTCACCCTATGCTTTATCAGTTAATATTAATCAGTGCAAAAGTTAATAAAAGCCAGAAAGGTGTTGGAAATAAGATTGCTGAATTCCCTAGCCATAAAAATCAGAAAACGTTAAGCATACATGTAATCAAACATACACAAGCATATTGATTCACACATAGACAGAACCATGGATAAATGAAATCAATAGGACGAAATAAAAGGGAAAAAACACATTGAACCCGTTACCGGCCTGATTGCCAAAAAGTCCTTTTCAATTTGAGATTTGTGATTGATTGTTTCTTGATAAACCGAGCTTTGACAAATCATCTCCAACTCAGCTTCACTCCAAAATATCTCCAAAGATTAAAACCGTATACATCAGATATATGGAAGCTAATTATATAAAGGCTATGTTGCTAACTAATAAAAAAGAGTTCTTTTTCACTTCTTATAATATTACATGAGGGGAAACATCCCCCTCCCAAAATCTCTTTTTCGATAGATGAAACTTGAGACCTCTCCCTCCCAATTCAACAGAGCAAAATGGTTGTCATGAAATAGAGTAAATTAGAGATAATGACATGGCAGCAAATATCTACTTAAGAAAAGCCATTATAAAATGGAGGTCGCCACATGGCTGAGCTCAATACATGTAGACATCAAGAAAGTCATATTTAGCAGTATTATAGCCTGCACTTCCCCTACTGTTCAGAGACTGCACATTTCCATGTAAAACGACATTCCAGTGAACGCTTGACTGCAGGCTTTATCTATAGAAAATATTTATGATGCAACATGAACAAAGGAAACACTTACCATATTATGCATCTCCCCAGGCTGAGGAAGATGGCTTACATAAGGGGCCCATTCAGATTTCTGTAATGAAAGAAATGGGTACAGAATAAATCATTCAGTTCTTATTTCCTCAAATATTGACAAATAAAGGAAAGAGGCAACACAACAAGATATACAAACAAAAATAATAATAACATTCTCAAGCGTACAAGAACACAAAAATAAGAACTCTATTAATGAGAAAGTAGGCATAGCCCAAGTACACAGGAAACTATGCACAATCTTTTTTTTTTTTTTTTTATCAGTAAAAGATGAATAGTATTGATATAAATGCAATAGACATAGCCCTAATACACAGGAAGTATACAAGAGCCCCTAAGCACATTCTAAGAGTTGAAAATTAAAGACAAAAAATCATGCACATTGTTCCCATTTAATACAATGGCTGAAAACCACAACAATAAGGTTTGAATAAAAAAATTATGTGGCTCCGCCATTGTGCGCTCTTTATTTTCAAAACAGCGGTTGTTCTTTTTCAATCAAATGCACCACATAATACACAACAAAACCATCTTCCACACTGCTGCTACTTAAGGATAGCCTTGGATTTTCCTCCAACATCCCGACAAATTCACCACCCTTGTTGGTATAACCCAAGCAACATCAACCCTTCAAAAGATCTCATCCCACAACATCCTTGCAACCTCACAATGCAATAGGAGATGATCCACCGATTCCCTATACTTTTTGCACTATGCACAATCTATATTGGTATAAACATTCATATGAGCTTACAAGAAGAAATATAACATTACCTGGCCGAATTTCTGCTCAACAAGAATAACAATAGCAAGCTTTGCGATATTCCCAATTTCATTACCTAATAAGGATTTGATTTCCGGAAGAAGATGAGCTGGTGTTACTTGCTGCAAATCAATTAGGGAAATTATGAAGTACATTTGGTTTCTACTACAGCAAGATGTGCCTTAAAAGACTACAATAGTGCTTATCAATTAATACCACACTGTAAGGAACCTTCAAAATGCAGTCTCCAGTTTGTATGGTTTTAGAAGCAAACAAAGACCTGCATGCGGGAAACAGATGTAACTCAAACTAATTTTGAAAAAACAAACAATTCAATATTTTATAAGCAAAAACCTAATATAACTCCCATTAAAGACAATTTCAGAGTAGGCTAACAAAACACTATTTTCCATGCCTAACCTATGACACCGTTATGAAAGCAGGATGAGATAGGAGCTAAGGAATGGACACTAGGTCATACTCAATACCATCAAAAAAGCTTACCAGCACAAAAAACTGATAAATCAAAGGTTTGTAGTGTTAAAATTATCAATAAACCTGGTGATCAAAATGATTGCTCCAAGTTTTCAAAGTTTTCTAAGAATTTGAAAGGGTAGTCGGCAACAAACCTAAGCCCAAAAGAAAAGTTGGGCCCGAGACCCGTGATCTGAACCCAGACGACACGGTGTTCGAATTCAACTAGAAATACTGGAATCAGAGACAATCTGAGTCACTGGTTATCCCGAATAGAGAATAAGAGAATAAACCGGCTTCGAGGATACGCTAATGTCAGGAACGACGGCTCATTTATTGGCATATCTCCTGGATCCACCTCACATCATGATCATTCCCGCATTTATGAGCAACCAGACAATTGCCGGTCTACGGATTTCCCCTCTTAAATGCGGAGATACTATAAACGCGCATCATTAATTGCTAGATTGAATGAGAATAGAGCAGCATGTAATATCTCTCTCCAAAAAGGTCTAATTGAGCATTAATTAAAGAGATATCCAATTAATGCGATGAGACAGACATGATCAGATCAGGTTTTTCCCTTCTCAAGGATGACGATCGAGTGATGTCCCGATTAAGAGATCTTTTATCATAAAACCACCCTTCAGGAGAAACACTTATAAATAAGACTGAACCAAAGTCGAAAATGGGTACATTCTGACAATTCTCTCAAACAAATTTATTTGTTCATTTTCTCTTTAACTAACTTGATCGTCGGAGCGGTCCCGGACCTCAATCATCCTTGTTCTTATTTTGCAGGCTCCGGTCAATCGAAATTTGATAAATCAGACTGCAGAATACGTCCTTAACAGAATTAAATATCCTTTTTCAATAGGAACAAGATGCTAGTAGTGTTTCAATTAAAGTTTCTTTCAAATTTTTAAATAAATAAGCAACAATATCTAGTAAGAAAAAGAAAGAAAAGAACCTGCCGTAAGCAGATTTGCCAATCGAAAGCACCGATGATATCTGGGAGCCAGCTTTTTGCTCCAACCACCGCAGAAAATCGTCAGATTCCTCGTCCAAAGGGCGGGAATCCTACCACACAACAACGCGGCAGCATGTAAAAGTAATTAGACCCTAATTAGTTTAGTTAACACAGACTTGGCATTAAATGAACCTATATCGGCACCACCGTTTGGTTGCTGGGAAAAACAACGACAATAAAGGGAATCATACGCATACATTGACACAAATAATTGGATTTAGGACTCTAAATTTGATAGCATTTGCTATTGATACAAATTTTTCAGGGAACCAACCGGAGAGTGAAAGGGAGAGATGTTAAATTCGAAACCTGGGGTTCGGATAACGATGTGAACTTGAGCTTAATACGGAGATTGGGAGGGACGGTGAAGAGTGGACGTTGATACGGCCTGAGGTTCAGGACTCGAGTTCCCCTGAGCATTGCAGTGTTCAAACTTCAAATCCAAAAACGTTTTCGTCTTCAGAGTTCAAGAACTGGGGCAACTGCTATTCAGAGCATGGGATTGCCTTTCGAGGTTTTAAGAATATTTTTAAGTAATTAAAAGTATTTTTAAATAAAATTGACATATTTAGATAATTTTATTAAGAGAGAAGTTGGGATTCGACCGAACATTACTTATTTTGCAGCCTTTGCCGCCGTCGATGATGGTGGGTTACACTGCTCACCCTATCGGGACCGGCGGATAATGAGTCCGAAACGAGTTTAAAGTTGCGGCGGGCACATTGGAGATGATTGGGGGTTGCCGGAATTCGCCGGTCCCGATGGGGTGGGCGATATCGCCCACCACCACCGACGGCGGCGGGGCTGGGTGAGGTTGAAATTTCTTATTAAATCATCTTCATTTTATTTTTTTATTGTATTTTTTATTATATTTTTTCATATTATTATTTTATTGTGTTTTCTAAATTTTATTTTTTTATTGTGTTTTTTATTTTATTTTTTATTATATTTTTATAACAATTATAGGAGTTTAGGGGGTGGGCTGCAAAACGCTGGGGTGTAGCCTGACTGCACCACAGCGTCTCCCTTTTATTAAAAGTGATTTAATCGATTAAAAAAATAAAAATAAGATTTTTTAATAAGCATTAAATTAGAGTTTTTATCAAAAAATTCTTATAGATAATTATATATTTTTTAAAAATTGTCATAACTAACTCTAAAAGTACTTTACACATATGAATTCCAAATAATAAATAATTTTTTAGTATTAGAGTTTATTACATTAAACTTTAAGCTAAAAATAATATTTCTCACCACAATTTCAAACTTGCACTCAGACTACGTGAAATATTATTTCATCTTTTTTTATTTGCTTTAGAAAAATAAATAAATTTGATAAAGATATTATTTCATCACATCTTATTATTATAATTTTAAAAAATATTAATACTCCCGTTTTAGGATCTCTTTAATTTGTCCTGCTTTACGTGGAATGCCCACGTTTCATCTTTTTATTTTGTTTATTTTTTTCCTTTAGCCAATCAACTTCTTCTTTTTCTCTCGTGTTTCATCTTTTTATTTCTTTTAACACTCAATGTTTCCTCCAACTTCAAAGAATCCAAATAAGGAAAAATGTCGGATCCATTTCTATAGCTCGTGTGTGTCACCGAACACAACCTGATCTCCGCTAGCCCTCCCCTCCCCTCACATAACTCATTTCATGTCGAACCCAAACTCCGTCTCCGACTGTTGAAGCCTCCCCTCCCCTCCATTCCACTCACCTAGTTCAGCCTCTCTCCCTCTGGTTGGAAAAGATTTTTTTGCAGGTATATCTAGAAATTTTTTTTTAATCATTTAGAAAGGGTTCATTACAAATTCTAAGATTATTTATGGTGTAGAACCGTAGATGTAAATTTTGTAGGTGTTCTCTTTGGTGTAGAACTTGCAGCAGATATTGATTGTTGGACACATTTTTCACATCCCTATCAAACATGGTAGTTGAAAATATTCCAAGTAGAAAATAAAAGCATGGTATAGTGATAAATAAGATGTATCAAGTGTTAATGCTCATGTAAACCTATAAAAAATACTCGTATTTATATAAGAAATATTCAATTAATTATGTTTATATTGGAACAGATGGTTGTTTATAATGGTCGCTTGTGATTCTTCAATTCATATTGCATTATGCAATTGAGTGTAGATGTGTAGGGTTAAATTATGTTCATATTGTATACTAAATTTACAATTCACTTACTATAGATGTGTAGGGTTAAATTATAATGGTTATTCTAATTTACAGTGGAGCAATCACAATACTCCATATTAATGCATTGTGAGCAGTACATAACATGCGACTTCTCAAACATTGGTAAGTTTGTTGGCACACTACTTGGTTTGAATGCTTTGTTGTTTCTTATTTAATTTATTTTTAAATTATAATTTTATCATTAGGATCAACAAAGTTAAGTTTGAACACATACGCCAAATTTTTTTATAACTCCTTCAACTATTCATCACCACTCACAGGTATTTTAGAACTAGATTTTTTTTATAATTTTTTTAGTGAATTGCGTTGCCACTTTTAATATTTTTTTGTCCTTATAGGCATAACTGATATTGGACACAATAGTAATTTTCATCCAAACTTCAATGTTTGTAGATGCTATATTGGACACACTACAGATCTTCATCAATACCATATTCTTTTGTGATTGATAAACACCGTGAGACAATTTTGTAATATTGATCACAATAATGTGTTTAGCTCATTACTTATACATTTTTAGTGATCTTTGAGTTGTTCTTTTTGTTAATTAAACACCGTGGTGTTTTTTTAATTTGTGGATGTGTTCTGTTAAGGACGTATCTCATGGCCCACCCAACACGGTCGTCTAAACAGCTTTAACCTACAGTTCAAATGAGGAAATAAGGTTGGCATCTAAGACATCTCCGATGCCAAAGTTAGATCTTGAAAGAGGGTTGAAATAATGATCTTCGGAACTATTAAGTGCTCTAATTATGTTACCTGTTTCAAGATATGTGGGGCGTTGTTTATGGATGTTCTTTCGTTGAATTTGTGGTTGAGGAAAGATGATGACGTTCAGTGACTCCCCTCGATCGTCAGCCAGCCAATGATAGTCTGATTTTTTCCATCCCATTTCAGCCGTATTAATTTTCTCATTAATGACCTGTAAAGCTAGATCCATGATCACAATTGGGACGGTTTGGATTGGAAGATGAAATGAGTTAAGATGAATTTAGTTTATTTTTTAATATTATTATTATTTTGGGATTTAAAATGTTGAATTAAGATCTGAAAAATGTGTATTGAAATTTGAAAAAACTGCATTGGAATTTGTGTTTTGAATGAAATTTTGAAAAAACGTAATGATGAATTTGAGATGAGTTGAGACGAGCTCATCTCATTACTTTAATGTGGCGTGCCTAGCCCGACTTTGCATTTAATGAGGCACTTGACTCAGTGGAATCACGTCTAGTTGCATTAAATGAGGAGGTAGGTACAAAGGAGTCATAGTTGGACATCCTTGATATTTTCCCGACATAGGACACATTGAGTCGGGAAACCCCGAGGAAGAAACTTGTCCAACAATCCGATCCAATGTGCTCTAATTATGTTACCTTTTTCAAGGTCTAACTTTGGCATCGAAGAGGTCGTGGACCCCGACCCTATTTCCTCATTTGAATTACATGTTAAAGTTGTCTAGACGACCGTGTTGGGTTGGGCTGTGAGATGCGTCTTCTTAGAGAATGTGATTAGAGATGCCATTACCTACACAGAGCACACTTGTTGCAAGATTGTGACTGTTATGGACATGGTTTACGCGCTTACGAGACAAGGCAAGACTTTGTGTGGGTTTGGTGGTTAAGGTTTAAGGATAAAGTTTGGCTGCCAAGAATGGGAAATTTTACAAGTTTTCGTGGTCGATATGGTAATTAGAATCCCGTTGCTTAACTCTATTGCAAAACGAAGTATTGTGCCATAATATATAGCTCTAGATTTGATCTTGTACTGCATTGAAATGGTTTATTAGGACTTGGTTTGAATTTAGAAATCAGATGAGATGGTTTCAAATAAAAGATGAAAATTGAATAAAATATTATTTTTTAATATTATTATTGTTTTGAGATTTTAAAATGTTATATTGTTTATTATATTTTGTGTGAGAATTTGAAAAAATTTGTAATTATTAAATGAAATAAAATGATATGAGGTAAGGTAAGGTGAGTTTTGAATCTTGAGGATTGGGTATGTGATAACGACTTGAAAATTACAAAAAATATTACCTTTTTCCAAAACTATTTTGTGGAAGCATTTTTTTTTTTTTTCTCTCCCTAGCTTAAGTTTTTTTTGGAGTGGAAATGCCTTAATAAGAAAGAGGTTTGAATAGTAAATTTAGTTGAGATAAAATTTAAAAATTAAATTAAAAATTATTTTTTTAATTTTATTTGCGATTTGAAAGAAGTGTAATTATTTATTATATTTTATTTATAAGTTCGTAAAAATTCTAATAATTATATAAAATGTGATGAATTGAGAGTTTTTTCAATCCAAATAATTCTTAAGGTGTGATTCGAATAGTGAGTGAGATAAAAGTTGAATAATATATTATTAAATTTTTTTTTTAGATTTATAGATTTTAAAAAATTAAAAAAATTCTTTTATTTAAATTTTTTAAAAGAAAATTAATTTTTTTTATTAAATTTTATTTTTTAAAAGGTAATGCTACATAAAATCGTGGAATTGCGTGCAGTCGCTTTAACTTTTTTAACAGTGGACCCCACTTTTTCTAAAGTGATTGCACGCCGTTTGCAATTCAACGACTGCATCTATCATTTCTCATAATAAAAAGGCCTAAGACATTAGAGTTTTACTATGGATCTGCCCTTGTTCATCGCACACAACACACGTTTCAATTTATTTATTTATTTTTCAAAACGTGCTTTGAAATCCAGTCATTTCATTTTCTTCTTTCTTCATTTGATTCCATCATCTCTCATTTATAAGAGTTTTATTTAAATTCTATGTCCCGTACACCTATCTTATCAGTTTAAAATAATTTAATTTTTATCGGTTAATATTTAAATTATGGAGGGATAAAAATTATAATTTTAAATTTCGTACGGTATCGACCGGTACGTACCATACTGGAACAGTGGCTGATACAAAAATTAGGTCTGTTTCGTACCGGTCCAAATTTCGGTCGTACCAGCCGTACTGATTGGTATTTCGGCCTTACCGGCTTGTGCTGAATTTCAGGATTTCATTTTTTTTTTCATTTATTGCTATTTTTTTATCCTAATTTAGACTAAATTATTTATATATATATAATTTATTCATATATTGAATATTATTTTGAAATATAATTTATATATATTTATATACTAGGTGGAAGCAACGTGCAAAGCACGTTTACTTAATTTTTATTTTTTTTTAAGAATTTACCTTTTTTTATTAAGAACTACTTTTTTGATTAATAATGACTTTTTTTTTATTAATAACAACGTAATACTTTTGAGTAAGTATTACTCAAATCTTTATCACGTTGAACATCAGATTAATTTTCCTCAGAGAAGTAACAGTTGTTGGGTTAACAATAATCATTTACAAATATGGAATAGCATTAAATATCAGATCCTTATTCCAATATGAAAACCTGAATATGACATTAACATTATATTGATTATCAGATTTGTATTTCTCAGAGAAGCACAGCTTTTTTAACCTAGTTAAAGAAGAGAGTTAAAACAGATCAATGTAAAGAATAAATCAACAACCCGAAACCATATCGTTGATTATGTAGTCCCGTATACATAGGTCTTGACTAAAACTACTGGTTTCTTAACAATCATGAGGTTCAATGCTAGTATTGACCTAATAATTGTTAAGAAGAAAAAACCTCACCTTGGAAAAACTCTATATATTAAAAAAAAATCCATTTAACTTCTTCTTCTTCTTCTTATACTCATTATCATTATTATAACGTTATTATAAGTAAATTTACCTTCCATTATCAAAGGGCCTTTATAAGATCTTGCCCTAAAATAACAGCCGAAGATAATAAATACATGGCTCATTAGAACCATGGGCTAACAAGTCATAATTTAGGCCTATTAGATCAACAATAAACATGCCATACATTAAATTAGATCCAAATTCCCAATCTCAACTAACTACTGTAGGAATTAAGACATCAAATATCATATTTTTTGAGGGGAATAGGGAGAAGATGAAGTATCAGAGACAGAGACAGAGACAGACACATGCATAATATCCAAAAACATACAATATTGAATTCGACCAAGTCATATGACAACAATGTAGGAGCTCCGAGACAGACTAATATATGTGCTGACAGGCCTACCTCAAGCACTGCGCGAGCAAGGTCATGATCCCCATTTGAAAGACCAATTGAGTTGCTTGGATTTTGAGAGAAATGAACTTCCTCCTCTGTATATACAAACATGTCATAAGATATATATTTCATACGGTTACATAGGCATCTATAAGTATAATTTTAAAAAAATGATCAACTTACAACTATTTTACAACTATTTTCCAATTTTATATAAACTGAAGGCTAGTTTTGTAAAATTAACATTCAATTTTAATGAAGTGGTATGATTGCATAGGTTAATTGTAAAATGAGTTGTAAAAGTGTCATAAAAAGATTTATAGGTGTATAATTTTAATGATCCTATACCTACTGCCTCATCTTCCAACTAATCAGCACTAAAAACCCAATTGAGCTATTCTTCTTGAAACGTATTCCTAAGCTTAATGCGCGAAAACAATGAGGGATTAGCTCAAGGAGTATTGTTCTAAAGAAAACATACACAAATATTGAAAATGGCAAGCAACTGATGAAGAAATCCTACAACTTAAAAAATAGAATCTAATAAAGTGTTGAAGAAGGGTGCCCACCATCAATTGGTTCAGGATTAAGCTCAGCACATTCACAGAAGATGTCAAACAAAGCATTTACTATCACGGAAGTAAAAAAATTAGTCATGTTTCACCAATATAAGGAGGGTACAACCAGAACTTGTAAAACACCAGTATGAGAATTATTTTAAGATTGAACTGCAAAACAAGCAAATGAAAAAGAGAAGGATTTGAAAAACACGAAGAAAGATAGAAAATACATTGGCTTGGATCTGATGGAATAAGCCTCATCTCTCTGATCTTGGATAAATCCAAGACTGAAGACAGCACTACTTTCTGAATCTGAGCCCCCAGAATCATCTTCATCAGCTTCTGTTTCAATCTTCAAACAAAATAATATTAAACAGCAATGTAAAAATAAGATGAGAAGAGAGATCATTTAAAGGCCACTAATTTTATAAGGGGCATACATGCAAAAAATAAAATGGACTCTGATGTACCATCTTTAGTGAAAGACACTTGCAACAAAAGAAAATAATAAAAAAATGATGAAGATTAGGATACCTTGATATAGGAAGAAAAAAAATTCAAATATAAAGTTATTCTGTGAATTAACATAATTTATAAATTCCATACTTGATTCATTAAAAAAAAATAATTATTTGAAGGTTCTATCATAAATCCTCTGTTTTAAGAGTGTGTATACAAAATGAACCGACTTAAAATGCTGGTTCCATGATTTAATATCATTACCTCCAAAATGGTGTCTATTCCGAATCGTTTTCTCCAATTAATTACTTCTTCCCACATCTGGATTGTTTTTTCAATGTAAAAATCTCTAACTTTCAAAATTTTGCACAAAATTAGAAACATAAAAATGGGATGATTATCGGGTTTAATTAATTTTGGAGAGGAGCTTCTCGAGGCCTTTTGAAGAAAGCAAAGTCCAAAAAATTAGAAAAATCCAAAGCCAAAAGTTTTCAGTGAACGGTGTACATACATTGTGACCGAACTCCCAAATGAAAAGAAAAATTAGCCACAATTTGGAAACCTTATTATTTTGGTACGCAATTTAAAAGTACCTTCTCTGCTATTTGACGGACACTCGGGGCAATAATCATTATTTTTAAGAGAATCAAACGAACGAAGAAAACACAAAAACAAATCAATTCGATAAAAAGGTAAAATCCGAGGAAATAGCAAGCAGAGACCATAGGGAAAATTTTCATCTTTGAGAAAATGCGATGAAAAAATAAAAGACAACTTGGAGACAGATAAGGAAATAAATTAAAAAGAACGCATTTAAGAGTAATCAGTAGTCAAGCAGGAAATGCAATGATTTTCCATCAAATCTCTATAACTCATTAAGGAAGCGAACAAAATCATGGTTGATGCCACTACAGAAAAGTCCCCCTTGCAAATTCCAAAATTGACTTGACGAAAAGTAGAAGAAAAACAAAAATTAAACCTAGTTGATGATCTCTACATTGTACAAACAGAACAATCAAAGAATAAATAGTAGATCAGGTTGTACATAAAGGAAGAAGTGAGATGATTACCGGGTTTAAGGTATGGTTTTGTCTGAAACTTTCTTCGAAAAGTCGGACTGTTTTTTGGTGAGACGGAGTTTCTTGCGGGGAGGACCTTCGTTGCTGCTTTCTTGATCTTCATCTGTAGATCTGCAAACGACATGGCCAAGAAAATGTATATATGAATCTCTGATGAGCTTTTCCTCTTCCTCTGGAGACTAAAGTCTAAGAAAAAGTTAGCTTTGAAGAGGAAAGAGAAGATGAAGATGCAGAAGAATACGGACGGATAGCTTTAACCTTAACCTTTTTCATAAGAGTAAACATGGGGTTCGGAGGGGAGAAAAACGCATTTTTGCACCAAGCCTATAATAAATCGCCACGTCAAGACTACATTTTGTAAGAAAATAAATCTAGCTCAGTAGAGTGAGAGGACCCACGAGGACCCCCTCCCCCACACGAGGACCCCTTTCGTGTATTGCCCTTTCGTGACCTGCGATTCTCTCCCCCCTTTCGGCAATTGTTGCTTTTTTTGTTTTGATGCCTACACAACTTCTTACTATTTACACAACCTCCACACATCATATTTTTTTTTATTTTTATCAAATATTTAATATATAAATAAAAAATAAAAAAATTAAATTATTTTGAATAGAACAAATTCAAAATAAAATATTAAAAAATTTTAAAAAATAAAAAAATTGTGATGTGTGGAAGTTAGAAGGTTGTGTAGAACTTCCCGTACTGAGACTCACTATCTCTTTTATCAATTCTTTTTTATCTGTGTATCCCAACGTCCTTTAATTATGTATTTTATCTCAACTTCCACCCAGATTTTACATATGGAAATAACCCCATAATGTTGGTAAATTACCTCTTCAAGGCATTCGACAATTGCAAGTATCTTTTAATTATGCATTTTAAAAGATACTTGCAATTGTCTTTTCCACCCAGATTCCTTTATCGAATTGGATCTTAAAATTATTCATAAGTTTTATCCGTGTCATTTCCTTTCAGGTCAGTAATATTTTGTTAAACTAAAAAGAGAAATTCAAATGCATTCGACAACCATCTGGAAAAGCCATTCTAATTTAATTTGGATCCAATTCCATAAAGGAATAATCATCTTCATCCTATAAAATATTACATAGTGTGACAGTGTCTTGTCAAATTATTCCGCAACAAGGGTAGGAGAGTGGGCAACTAGAGAGTTTATTAAAATAGGATTCATATAAAGTCAAAGGTCTATCTTGTGCTACTAGTTAGTAGGTAGTAGCTACTCCATCCTACAACTCAAAATTCAACATGCTCTATTAACCCTTCAGAAATAAATGGTAACATTTTTTTATTACAATAATAATCTCAGAAGGAAAAAATGATGCAAGGAGATATTTAGACTTGCAATCTACGTAATCAAGTGATATTTCTCATCACCCCCCAAAGCAAAGATTGGTTCTTAGGAATCGCCAGCACATCTACTCATCCACCACAAGCATTGGTAATTAGAGGCTTAGAGATCACAAAGGCTTGCAAAATCATCTCTCCCCTTTTGCATACATACTGAAAGAAAAGATTATATACCCAGTTAGGCAAACAACTAACGAACGATCACTCTTCATAGAGATGTCCACTTGTTGCCATTTAACTCAGATCATACATGATTCCTTGTGTATCTAAAGCTTTAAGGACTTCATCAATTATTAAGCTCAAGCATCAATTACCCTGGTGATAAGGCCTTACCACCACAACCACTAAGTGTCAAAATAAGGTCACACAATCTTCCCTGACACAATTTTTAGCAGTAACCAGTTTAGTTATAAGCCCACAGGAACTTCTATCTTCACTACAAGCATCCATGATTAAGGCTTCCCAATCCTCCAAATTAAAACGTATCTTTGTCTTCTCCATCTCCTCCAAAACAAAAAAGGCATTGGATTTGTATGAATACTAATTTTATCTTACTCATGTGTTATATTTAAGTGTTTGCTTTCGTCACTTAAATTTTTCTCATTTTGTAGGAATATACAATTTCCTACAATGTCGCAATATAATTTCACGTATGGAGCATCGTGAAATTTTGACTACTCAGAAGATAATTAATTATTAAGCAGCTGACGGATAACGACTTTTGTTACATTTGTTGTTTCCTAAGTCTGTAATGATATTTAGACATGTTACTTTGGTAGATCATTCATTTTGTAGCAATATGCAATGTTTTAGGTTATAATGATAAATCTGACTGGTTGTAAGTTGGCTATAGTACGAAATTTAGTTGGATGTACATTGGTTGATTGTCCACGCTCATCTAATGAAAAACTCATTTGTCATCTATCTTGATAGAGTTTTTTGTTTTTTTTTTAAATATTCATTTTCAGGTGGAGATTGAATTATTGTCAATTTTGTAATTATAAATGCAGGTTGGTTTCACATTGAATAAAGATGTCATGTTAAAAAATACATTGAATGGGTCAACTAGTTGAAATTTTGTTATGGGACTAAGAAATTAAATAATGGAGTAATTCGGCAAAAAAAGTTTGAGAAAATGCTTAAAAACAATATTATTTTTTAAAAAATAAAGAAAATTCCTCAAATTTAATTAATTTATTATCAAAATTTATGGCCTAATAAATTATTTACATTCTTGTTTTTGATAAATACTATATTACTAAATTTAAATTTGGTAATATAGTAATGTTAATACTTATACATTAGTAATATAGTAATAGTAATACTAATACTAATATTAAATTTAGTAATATAGTAATATAATAATACTAATATTATAAATTTAGTAACATAGTAATACTAAATCTAATACATTAGTAATATAGTAATATTAATACTATAAATTAGTAATATAGTAATACTAATACTAATATTAAATTTAGTAATATAGTAATATAATAATATAATAATACTAATATTATAAATTTAGTAACATAGTAATACTAATTCTAATACATTAGTAATATTGTAATATTAATACTAACACTAATACTATACATTAGTAACATAGTAATACTAATACTAATACATTAGTAACATAGTAATACTAATACTAATACTAATACTAATAAATATAGTAATACTATAGATTTAGTAATATTCAATTTAGTAATATAGTAATATAATAATACTAATATTATAAATTTAGTAATATAGTAATACTATAGTAATACTAATAGTAATACCAATACTAATACATTAGTAATATAATAATACTAATACTAATACATTAGTAATATAGTAATATTAATACTAATAAATATAGTAATATAGTTATATAATAATAGTAATATTAAAAATTTAGTAATATAATAATACTAATACTAATACATTAGTCTTATAGTCATATGTATATAATATAATTATGTAAATCACTAACTAATAGTCTAATACTAAAGTTGTAACTTTTGCAAATATAATTATAACCAAATCACTATAACTATATATATTTAGCTTAATGTACTAAATTTTTCATATTTTTTAATATACAACTTTATTATATAGTCGATATATAGTAATTGTAGTATGATATATGTTATATATTACATATATAACAGACTTCTAAATTTAAATAGTTTTAAACATTAAGAGAAATGATAAAATTTGTTTTAGATAGGTAAGAGAAATGATAGAATTATTACTATTTTACAACTTATTTACTACTTTTTTTATATTAAATTTTTTTTATAATTTTTAATTTTACTTAATGATTAAGGATGTAAATATAAATAAAGTTATATATATTTTTTAATTTTTTCTTAATGATTAAAAATATTTAAAAAAATAGTTAAAAGAAGATGATGAAAAAATAAAAAGACTCCAATACACTAGTTTTTTTACCACTCGGTTAATAAAAATAATAAAGTATTTCACTTTTTGTCTATTTATTAAACATTTATTGTTTGTTTATTGTGATCTTATGATCTATCACTCTCTATTTTAAGCAACCTCTACTTTTAACTTTTAAGTTTTAAGTAAAATTGATAGTATCTATATATATATATATAATATAAATCATGAGGATTTAATTTGATCGTTTTATGTATCCACATAACGTAAATAATAATATTATATTTAAAAAATATGCAGAGTCACTTTTATATATTCTTTATACATTCCATAATTATGATTGACTACAATTTATATCATTTTTAATATAAATTAATTATATTAACTAATCAAAATACTAAAAAATAAATGTACATGACAGGACTCTTCTTCATTCCTTATTGCCTTCCAACGTCTCTCCCTTCCTCAAGTTGTATGAATGGTATGGGACGGTTTGGATAGCAAATTATCCCATTTGGATTCGGATATGAGATGAGTTGAGATGAATTTAGTTTATTTTTGAACATTATTATTATTATTTTAGAATTTAAAACAATTGAATTGAGATTTGAAAAATGTGTATAGAGATTTGTGTTTTGTACGAGAAATTTAAAAAATATAATAATGAAATGAAGATGAGTTGAGATGAGTTATGAATCCAAACTGAGCTTTAATTTTATTATTCACAACTCATTTTAACTCATTTCAACTAATCTCAACTTACACATCTCTTTACTATTCACAGTTTATCTTATCTCATATCTGAATTCAAACGGGACCTAAATATAAAGTATTTTGGAGTGCTCATTTCATATGTGAGCTATGATTTGTGCACAGGGTAACATCCGCTTATCTCATTCTTATATATATTTTTTTCAATTAGTAATTATTATTATTATTATTAAGATATAATTTAAATAGTTAAATTTATATTTTTTATATATCAATTTAAGTTGTTGAAATAAATAATAATAAATATAATAGGGTAGATTCATTCATTCATAATACATAAGTTATTCATAGTTTATCCTAAGTAAATAAAATAATGTTAGTTGACAATTTAAAAAGAGAACAAAATTGGATGTAAAGGTTACCCCTCATCCAACGAAGATTACCCCCCATCCGAAGGTTGCGTCTTGGTACTTTCAAAAAAGTACAACTACCGTTCGGAGGTCTGTGCAAATCTATAGAAGCAACAATAAAATCTAGTGTTGCAGCTGCAATTGGTTATAAAATAAAATTGTTACGTAGCGATTTATTACTGGCTTGGTGCAAAATTGTTTTTTCTCCTATCCGGATGGCAGCATCACTCTTTTCATAAATAAGAGAAGATGAAGATGCAAAGGAATACAGATAGACAATAACCTCATAAATCTTCTTTCACGACTATTGATTCTTTTTATTTTTTCTCAAACATGGCTATCAAATTCAATACAGACAGACGTGCGTTAAAAATACAAATGACATAAACAGAAAACGTTAAACCAACAATTTTTGGTTAAATAGGCTCTTTATATATATAAAAAGATATATATATTTTATGTATAGACTATTTCGAAACGATATCGGTATCAAAATATTTTGTTCCAGTGCCTTAACCGGTACGCTCACCGGTATAGTATTCAAAATATTGATAAAAATTACTCATAAGAGATAAGATTAAAACTCTATATCTCTAATTATAGTCAGACACAAACTCTTAGATTCCTTGATGATAGGAAATCTATAAATAGTAATGGGAGATTCAAGAGTTATCACCTACAACATTAGAGTGCCTTTAGCTATCGAGAGATACTTATAAGACAAAATTGTTAGGATGACCATTCTCTCATAGTCAAATCAACTATTCATCAATCAGATAGAGAAATGTATGTCCTTAATTATTATTGTTTTATTATTATGGATCGTAGAAAATTTAAAATCAAATTATTAATGTCATGTTAAAATATTTAACATGTGATATCAAAGATATATGTTATAGATTTTTTATCATCTCGATAAAATATACAATGAATATTACTTTTGTTTATGCAATTTTATCATTATTGCGAAAGACTGAAAGTTTATTTTTCAATCTGAAATATAAATTTATAATGGTGTTTCCTTTATTGAAAGTTTGCCGCAATGTGTTTGTCGCGTGGTGTTTGTGAAAGAGAAAGAAAAACTCTTTCAAAAATTGTTTACGATTCCAATAAACACATTGACACATCTTTCAGAAGCGAATAATGCTCGGGTTTTAATTTCATTTTATTATATTGCCTCTGTTGTGTTGGTTTTAACACTATATAACAAAGGAGTAAGTTGAAGTATGTATTGATCTTGAAAAACCGTGTGGAGCCTTGTATGGGGTGGTTGATATCCCTACCAATGGGATGCATGGTGGCTGATATCCCTACCGGTGGGATGTATGATGGCCAAAATCCCTGCTAGAGGATGTGAGGTGGTTGGGCGGCAATGTGGGTGTGAAGTCTCGAATGGGTGCCGCCCCTGCCCATCAAGGTTTCAATCGGAAGAAGGTGAGGTCTGCATCACGAGCAGGCTAAGAACCCCCTCTCCAACATCCTTGTAATGTCAACAATGGGCTGTGAAGCCCACTGGCCGCGACAGCTTGTAAGGGAAAAAAAAAGGAGAGTAACGGAAAAGTGACATGAAAGTCGTCGGTAGAAGAAGGATGGCCTCCTATCTTCGACGGCGACGTGGCTGAAACTTGATGTTTTGGAAAGAAGGGCTGCGATTGAATCTTTATGTGTAGCGGCTGGAGGTAGAAGATGACATTAGGGTTTTGTTTTCCAGCCATATGGGCCAAGTCATGGGCTCCAGCCCAGTTAAAGAAAAAGGAGCTAAATGGGCCACTACGGTGGCCTAGCCCAGTAATAGAAATATAAAAAAAAAAAAAAAAGGGAGAAAGGCTGTTGGGCCGGGCTGTGGGTGCCGGTCCAGCCAGAAAGATAATATGGCCTGTTGTGGCCAGTTTCTATAAAAGAACAAAAAAATAGGATGAACGTTCGGGCTTTTGTTGAAAGGAACCAGGTCTGGGCCTGGTTAACTAAACTGATCTGATTCAAATCCAGACCGTGATTAAGATAATAATATATTTTATTATTATTTAAAAAAATAAGGTTTTGCTTTATTATTCTCTCGTACATGCATATTTTATTATTATGCACGTGTATAAAATTTTATTAAAATTATGTACATGTATATATGAAAAGTTTATAAAATTTCTATACATGTTATTATAGTGATTTTTTTGTAAAATCTATTTTGGTTTAAACATGAAAAGTTTTATTATCTTTGCTAAGGGAGTGTGGATACGTATAAACTGAGGTGGTTCTGTCTAGAAGATTGGAAATTCTAAATATGTCCGTTGTGATCTTCCAATCTTTTCTGGAAATCTTAAAGTTCTGTTTAAAAAAGAATAATCTTTCTTGAAAACTTACTTAATAAGTATTATTCATATATGTAGTAAAATTCATCAAAATTTATATTTCATGAATATTATTGTTATCTACATTTGTATGCATATTATTATTATGAACTGTCTATTTTGACTCTTATTGTCATGCCATGTATATCCAATATGAGACAAATAATTTGCATCAAAATCAAGAAAATATTAGTTGCCTAAAGGTACAGAATTTTCTTAATTTTGGTGACAAATCATTAAACTTACAGTAAGGTGGATATGATAAAGGGAACATTTTGTGTGTCAAGACCTACTTCTAAATGAGGGTTTTGATGATACTACTAGTTTATCTATCAAAAGTGAGGTTGAAGGGCATATCTTGTGTGTCAATATCTACTTCCAAATAAGGGTCTTGATGACGCTACTAGTTCATCTATAAAAGTATAGTTGGAGATAACACTTTGTACGTCAGAATTTCTTCCAAAGTAGAATTCTGATGATATAGCTAATTCATCCACATAATTTAATACCGGATGGAACACTTTGTGTGTTAAGATCTACTCCCAAATGAGGGTCTTGATGACACTTCTAGTTCATCCATAATTATTTAAATTCTGATTACAGTTCATAAGTGTCTAACTTAAAACATTATGTGACAAATATTATTGCCAGATTATGAACATTGAGAATGAAAGCAGATGAGTCATTTATTGTTCAATTTATTTTGAATTCATTGTCATCTCAGTATGATCCATTCCAAATGCATTATAATGTTATCAAAGATAAATAGAATGTAAATGAGTTGGCAAATAATGTAGTTCATGAAAGGCTAAGTTGAAACAACAAGGACATTACTTTGTTAATTTTGTGAATAAATAATCTATAAAGAAAATGCACCATTAAGATAAAGAGAAATGAATTGGATCACCAAAAAGAAAAAAATCTGTGAAAGTTAATCAGGTTTAGCATAATAGTAGTAAATACTAAATTTGTGGAAACTATTAGACACATGAAAGTTGAGTGTCATAAATGTAAGACTTGATTTGAAAAAAAGGTAAGTCACTTACCTTGTATGTTTTGAATCAAATATTGTAAATATTTTCACTAATTCTTGGTCTCTAGATTCAGGATATAATGTTCATATTTTCATAACCATGAAAGATATCTTATAAACCAAACACTAAACTTCAGTGATCATTTATCTTTATAGAAAATAAGAATAAAGTTGAAATTTTAGCCACTGGAATTTTTTGTTTAATTTTGAGTACCGATCATTGTTTAGACTTTCGTAACAGAATATATGTGCTATTTTGTGAGGCATAATTTGATTTTCCTATCTAGACTACAAATTGATGGTTATTCTTTATCATTCCATAACGTTAGTTTCAACACATTTAAAATAATTTTTTTATTGTTTCTGGATTTTCCTCTAATTGTCTCTATCGATTTTGTCTCAATAGTACGTTTATTAAAAATTCTTACACCCAGTACATGAATTATTTTTTTTTGAACTAAAAGAAATTTGATGACTTGTGGCATAAAAGATTAGGGCACATCTACAAAGAAAGGTTACATAGATTAGTAAAAGAATGAATTATTCCACATTTTGATTCTACTAATCTTGAAGTGTATATGGATTACATAAAAGGAAAACAAACCAAATATACTAAGAAATGTGCCACAAAAAGTAAAGAGTTTTTAAAAATAATTCACACAAACATGTGTGGAGAATTCTCTATAGAATGTTTTGGTGGAGAAAAGTATTTCATCACTTTTATATATTATTTTTTCACATTTTAGATATATCTATCTGTTACATGAGAAATACCAAGTTGTATCGTTGCTTGAGATATTTTTCATAGAGGTAGAAAGACAATTAGATAAAAATGTGAAATTATCAGGTCGGATAGAGGTAGAGAATAATATGGAAATTATGATGAATCGGTTGTAATCTGAGCCAACGTTGTTATAGACTTTCCTCTATGTCTATAACAATCATATCTTAATGATTACGTTTTAAAAGGATATGTTAAAAAGATGGGTTGTATGTTTATACCCATAATGTGAATATGATGAAATAATAATTGATACACTGAGTATTTTGTTATTGGACATTAAAAGATATCTATTATAGTTGTTTTTATTTTATTGTCTTTCCACTTAATATGTATATTGAATGGTGTGGATGAGTGATGACAAGATAATGTTTACAATAGACATGAATTAGAACCCAAAGGCATTACTATATTAGCCTTAATTATCCCAAGTAAAGATCGTGTTGAATTAAATTATTAATATTGTGGTACATGGAAGGGAATTTGTTGATTATATAATAGATGACCGCCATGACTTGTATATGTAGCTGGTTTGAAATCGATATTACGAAACTTATAAAATGTATTTTGAGCTATGAAAAGTTTCAGGAAATAAATTTGCGCAATATGATTAATTTCCTGTGATAAACCCATGAACGAAATGTATTAGTTTATAGGTATATGGGCCAAGTGGGAGAATGTAAGAGTTTTATTTAAATTCTATATTTCACACACTCATCTTATCAGTTTGAAATAATTCATAATCTTATTGGTTAATATTTGAGTCATGAGGAGATAAAAATTACTCATAAGAGATAAGATTAAAATTCTATGTCTCTAATTATAGTTAGATATAAACTCTTAGATTTATTGATGGTCGGAAGTCTATAAATAGTAATGAGAGATTCAAGAGTTTTCACCTACAACATTAGAGTGCTTTTAGCCATCGGAAGACACTTATGAGACAAAGTTGTTAGGGTGATCATTTTCTCATAGTCAAATTAATTCTTCATCAATCAAATGAAGAAATGTACGTTCTTAATTATTATTGTTTTATTATTATGTATCATAGAAAATTCAAGATCCAATTATTAATGTCATGTTAAAATATTTAATTCCATTTATCTCAATATCTTCTTTCCCATTTGAAATCCAAACACAACTGCAGAAAACACAATTTACAATTTCAAAATAGGTTGTTTTCTACAAAAGTATCAATCACATGAATTTAAAAATACGAGTGACTAAAATGAATTGCAATATGCAAAAATAACAATACAAAATCAAGTGTTCCATCTTAATACTATTTTTCTTAAACTTTTCAACAAAATAAGGGACATCTTTATTTGCAACAGTTTGTCCCGACACACTTCTAGCTTGAATAGATGTCCCCCCGTATTTTTTTCACCATGATGCTCTTAAATTGGGTTGCAAACCTTATCATTCCTGATCCAGACTTTCCTGCCAAGTGCTTTGCAAATGCATTGTTTGAAATGAAGGAAGTTGTTGTAGCCACCTACAAAATCTAGGAGGAATTTATTTGTTAGTTTGCTGATCAATTAACCAGAAAAACACTTGCTTTGTAAGAAAATTTAGACAACAATTATTTTGTTCTATATTTACAATAATTATTACTCCTCCAAGAACTTTTGATCGCTGCAGAAGATGGATGGTGGTCTCGTTGCTCGTTTCGGGGTGGGAGATGGTTTCGTGATAGGGAAATCGTAGAGATTCAAAAGAGACGAAGCATGAGATCAGGAGAGATGAAACCAATGAATGGAGAGAGAGCTGCATATTTCGAGAGGGAGATGAAGCTCAGCGTCGTCGAAGAGAGAAAAGGGGGAAGATCGGGGCGTGAGGGAAAAGATCAGGGAGAGGGAATAGCCTAAGGGGATGATACGGGGCTCAAGCTCATAATAATTTCAAAATGGAGAAGAGAACGGGTGTTGCCGCGACAGGGACAAGGAGGGAAAAACAATTTATTGCCATGTAACGTGTGCTCCTGCTTAATAGTGGCTGCTCCTTGGAGTTTTTCAAGACATTATAAATTAAATTTTAAAATAAAAGACATTAGTATAACTTATTATACAATTAATGTATAATAGTTTAATTTAAAAATAATTTTAAAATTTAAATCTGATATAAATTAAATTAATTGTAAAAATTTCTAAAATTTAAATAATAATACGGGAAAAATGTTCGAGCATGGCCGGACCGTCGGTTCTATTTTCACCAAGTGTAGTGACATCTCTTTAACAAATAAAAGACTTTAAGTTCCGGTTTGATTAAGAAATTATATCAATTTATCTTATTTTATTTAATATTATTATTATAATTTCTTCAAAATTTAATATAAAATATAAAAAATAATTTAACCTTTTTAAAATTTTAAGTCAACAATTTAAAATTATATAATTATAATATTAAAAAATAATATTTTATTCAATTTTTAATTTTTATCTAAAATAATCTAATTTTATCTCACAATCAAGAGAACCCTTAATCGCAATATATCTTTTTATTATTATTACATTAGTCACAATATAACAAGAAAGAAAGGAAGTAAGAATAAAAGTTATTACGGTTATGTCGAGATTTTGGATTAAACTCAAATCATTTTAATTTAAACTAATTTAAAGTTGAGTTATATCTAAATATTTAACTCCTAAATTATTATATTAACTTAACTCAAAATTTTTTTATGCGTGAGATTTATAATTTTGTTAATTTTTTATAAATATATTTAAATCCATCTTAATATATAAACATATCTAAATTCATCTTAAATAAATCCCATAAAATTTAATTCATCATCCCAATTCATTATGATTTATAAAAAAAATCATTTATGTTCTATTAGGATAGTGAAAGTATTTTATTTCATATCATTTTATCATTATAATTTTTTCAAATTCTCAAATATGATAAATATAATATTTTCAAATCCTAAAATTATAATACTATTAAAACATAATATTCTAATAATATTTTATTCAATTTATAACTTTTATAAAAAATTATTTTATCTCATATTCCTATCGAAACAACATCTTAAATTCTGTTTATTTTCTTAATTCTTATTAATTCATTTAATCATCATAATTTTATAAGTTTTCATATAAAATAAAATAAAAAATTTAATTTTTTTAAATCTTAAAATAAAGATACTATTAAGAAATATATTTTAATCATTTTTAATTTTAATATCAATTCATTTATTTTATCTTATTTGATTTGATTTTATATTAAAATATATTTTAATAATATTTAATTTAATTTTTAACTTTAATATCAATTGATCTATCTTATCTTATCTTTATCTGATTTTATTTAGAAAAATAAACGCTGCATTAATCTATCTCAACCTCTAGATGCTAAATGTCATTAACGAAAGAGTAATGATACTGTAAAATGAATTTTATAATATTTTTATAATTTATAGTGTATTTGAGTTCTCTTGTTTGTTTTTTGTTTTATTTTTTTATATTTTTAATTATTAAAAAAATAATTTTATTAATATTTACATTCTTAATTATTAAATAAAATTAAAAATTAAATAAAAAAGTTATAAAATAATTATATTTCTCTTGACGAAATGCCTCGAACTCGAAGGCCGAAGGCCGGCACCTTCGCGGAGGTTTACTTTGCAAAAGGCTGAAAAAGAAAAAGAAAAAAGAGGTATTAATTGACGAGTTCTATCAGGCCAGGAAAGGAAACGACAAAACAAGGGCGGTAGGTTCTGGGGTAGGGCGGCAGCAGGTGGGGAACACGTCACATGATGATTCTTGCAAGATAGTGCACGTGTCACGTAACTACTCGAGCTCAGACCTTCTGGTCGAAGTGTGACCAAGTCTCTACCCGTCCACCCACTTTTAAAGTAAATGTATTATATAAATAAATATAATGCACGGCAGATAGCACATCGCTCACCGCAATAATTTACACAGAGGAGATAGATGGCTGCTGATCGCACAAGCCACAAACTCTAGGTTTTATAGATTAGGCTAAAAAATTAGTTTTTGATTCTTTTCGTTGTCTACGGATCTTCTTCTCATTTATCCTTGGCCTCTGATCTTTCACGCATCCTTTCCGGGAAGTTGCAGAACTTGACCGAACTCCTCCGATTTCTCTCTCGGCCTTTGGGTACGTAATTTCTTCCTTGTAATTTGTCCCCTGTAGAAATATATGTGGCCAGCGCATGCGTGTTGATTTTGGATTTCAGGCGCTTCCTGGAAATTATGTCGGATTAACTTCTTTTATTTTTTATTTCCTTTTTTCTCCTTGTTTTGCGTTTCATTATGTAGTTATATTAGTTCAACCTGATTTGGTTATTTCCTCCTGAAAATGGTTTCGTTGTTCCTTTTTTTTAGTCCCTTTTTTCCCATTTTATGTAATTTTTTGTTTCCTTTTTGGTGTCTGATTTGAGGGAAACGATGGAGAAAATTGACGGATCTGATGTTTGATGTGTTTGTTTGTGAATATGTTTTCGTTTCTTTAAAATCTCTCTTTCCTTTATCGTTTTTGGGTGCGTTTTTTCTCTTACAGATATTTCCTGGAAACCAGTATTTTCGGTTAAATGAATTGACCTTGCAGCACGGTTTTGCGGATCTAAGTATCTTCGATGAGTATATGCAAGAAAAATTACTTGTTTTGTGGATTTAGTTTCCATTTTTTCGTTGGGAAGTTGATCCTTTAAGGTAAGGGTGTGGAGTTTGATCGGTGATCTGATCACTTTCGCTGGAGATTGCTGTGCGTTTTCGTCTATCAGATCATGGTTCAGGCTATATGTTTTGCTTCCTTGGATTTACAGTCAGTGTTTGAAGCGGATTTTTTGTATTGCTGAGGATTTTGTTATCTTTTCTCCTTTGCTTTCCGGCTGTATTTACTACTCTTAAGATTTATAGTCAGCGGATTAAGTAATCGATTTTGATAGAGAAAACCTTTTGTCTGTGATTTCCCACAATTTAGATTTATTTCCATTGAATCTATTATATATTTACATTCTTCCCTCGACTTTGAATATTCATTCTGGATTAGTTCATGATGGTGTAGCATTATTTTAATTATTTTTTGTTTGCAGGTGATCACTACTTGTTATCCCATCCCGGAGTGTTTAACATTCAGAAGATTGTGAAACTGCATAGTCTTATGTAGCTTAGATATACCAGTGCAGGAATCAGGATCAATTTTATAAATTTAACCAAGGGAATTGCTATTGATTATAAGTTTGACAACCCTTGAAGTTATGCCTGTCTCAGGCAATGAAGAGGTTTATTTCTATTCTAAGTTTCTGCTTGGATTGGAGCCATACATATTTCTTCTTCTTTTGAATTTTTTCTTTAACTAATTTTTGTTTCCAGACGGGGGTTAAACCCATTTCCAAGCAGGCTAGTGATTATATTGCTGGTGTTCCTATCAAGAAGAGGAGGTTCCCAAAACTATGTCTTTCTCCACCTCCATCTGAAGAACCGACTTCTTTTGCAGCAGAAAACAATTCATTAAAGGAGCAATCCGATTCGCTGCAGAAGGAGCAATCCGATTCGCTGCAGAAGGAGCAATCCGATTCGCTGCAGAAGGAGCAATCCAATTCGCTGCTGAAGGAGCATTCCGGTTTGCTAAAGAAGGAGCAATCCGGTTCGCTGCACAAGGAGCAATCCGGTTCGCTGCACGAGGAGCAATCCGGTTCGCTGCACGAGGAGCAATCCGGTTCGCTGCACGAGGAGCAATCCGATTCGCTCCACAAGGAGCAATCTGATTCGCTACAATCTGCTAGTGCTGCAACATGTTATTCTGGTATATCTGATGCACACAAAAAACCCGTATCTGAGGAGCCCAAAGAAAGCTCTGATCATAGTCATGTTACTTTGTTCCAAAACGTTCCTAACTACTCTAGAGTCAAACTCAAAGAACCACGCCTAAGAATTCAATCTGATTCTGTGGGTAATATGGATGGCAATGATAAGCTTGTTGCAGCCAAGAACTCTGAATTTCCAATAACATTGGCAAAAACGAAGTTGAAGGTAGCACCAAATGAAGCTCTTGTGCTTACTATGGGTAAAGAGACATATAGCAATGAAAAATATGAAGGCAAGTATTTATCAAAAAAATCTGAAGGCAAGTGTAAAGCAGAAATTCCTACCATTCCAGGGAATATTGAACTTACATTAGGATTGAAGGAACATCTTTTTCCAGCATTGGCAGGTCAAAACGGTGATGGAATGGGCCAGAAAAAAGATAGTTTGGAACCCGGTTCTCTGAATTTATCTTTGAGCAATGCAAATAGCAGCATCCAGCGTAAACAGGATGATGTTGAGTCGAATGATGATGTACATCTGTGTGCTAATAGGGCAAACTGGGATCTCAATGTTTTGATGGATGCATGGCAATGTTCTGCCAGTGACTCAGCTGCAGATCAGGTATCTGTTGATGACTTCAATCCAACTGATCATACTCAGGATATAAAACCTTTCATATGCTTAACAGGGATGATTGGCACTGCTTCATCTGCTGAACACAATAGCGTGGGTGAGATCAGAGCTAATTTTGACATATCATCCAAACTGTCTGGCCAACAAAATGAAATTGTTGACTCGCTTCATTTAGGCCTTAGTCCAACTTCTTTTCAGTCACAGGTGAGCCAGGAACCTTCCTGCTTATCTGCCAAAGAAGATTTTGTCAGGGTTTTTCCCAATATGAGCTTGCCAAGATTGGAGGCATCAACTAGCAATTTGGACAGAGTTAATCATAGGACCGTGAAATCAGAACCATTCGATGAGAGCATCAAGTTAGATAATATTGGAACTAAAGGTTATAGTATGGGCCTATTAAACAGTAGAACACTAAAGCATGAATTAGTTGTCTGCAGTCTTGCCAAGTCTTCAAATATTAGCTCCCTGAATTTAGGCGTTCCTGAATCCATTAAAACAGAACCAGTACATGAGGATAGACAAGCACTCAATATGATAGAGGGGACATCGCGGGTAGACAAACAAGTGCTACAGGGTTTAAGTAATCATTCTATTGCCATGCCGTCACCCGGAACTGCACCAACGGACTGCACTGCAGTTGAGTCTTCTTGTTCTACAGAGTTGATTACAGCTGGGGATGTAGCAAAAAACTTTGAACATTCTAGGTGCGCTGAAGGGGCCCATAGTAATGTGGAGGTGGTGGCTCAAGAAGCTTGTGAAAGCACTCAGCTGGTTGCTTCAGAAACAGTTGATACAGCTGTGGGCCATAATGGCAAAGAATCAAATACGTCTGTGATGATTGATAATGTAAGAGCTCAAGATGGAATCAGTGATAATCCTGAGCAGTGCAGATTACAATGCATGAATGACCACCTCCCTGACATGCGGGTTAGTGAAGATTCAGTAAGTGATGAGGAGAAGATCGAAATATCAGCTGATATGTTAGAAGATTCTTATAGTTCTGATTATGAGTCAGATGGGAATCATCCTTTAGATAGGGCTATGGGTACAAAACAAGATGGTGAAGAAGACGACTATGAAGATGGTGAGGTCCGAGAACCTTTAATGGATAATGCAGTAGAGGAGCCTATATGTGATAACGAAGCTGAACATGTTGATCATGGTGACTCTGATAATAGAAAGATGGACATTATTGGACAGGATGGCGATTATCATACTACTTTATCTCATGGTGAGGTAAAAGACTTAACAGAAGATCCTGATGAAACAAACAACAAAGATAATAATCATAATGATGATAGAATGGAGGCGGTGTCCAGCAGCAGTGCTGATAAACTTACATGCTTGCAAGAATCACTGACTGTTGAAAAGCTGACTGGAGCTGGCATGAAGAGACCAATTAGTAACATTCAAGGAAAACCAGGTGATCAATCGGGTAGTAAAGATTGCTTGAAGGAACAGGAGAAAGAATCATCGTCTGAAAAAACTTCTGGAGGAAACCAAGAAGCTGTTGCCCCTGTAGATGAGAATGTTAAAAAAATTCTCATGCTGGAAAAGAATGATACAGCTCTGCCAAAGATGGAAGCTTCTGCAGATGGTGATGATGTGGCTAAGGACGTTAACAATTGCGGTATTAGGAGCCGTATTATAAATTTGTCTCGAGCTTCTCATCTGTTATCTCCTGGTAAAACAAGACCTATTTCTGCCAGATCATTGCCATCACGAGCTGGAAGGGAGATACCTGATGCAGTACTTGAGGGAGAAGACTTACATCCCCAAGGGAGGTGATCATTCTTCTACCCATATTTACTTTTATTGCTCTTGTTTTAGGGTTAATAGTTCTGTTGTTCTCTGATTTTCTTACCTTTACTATTTTTAGAGATGAATTATACATGGATGGCTCCCACAAATTTTCACGGGAGAGGCACCAAGATAACTCACCCAGAAATTCTAGGTTAAATTTTATGCGTGGAAGAGGGAGGATCACTAGTCGGTTAGACACTTTACATGGTGACTGGGATTCTGACCACGACTTCAATTCAGGATTTTATAATGGGACAACAGAGTTTCGTGTCCCCAGACATAAATATGCATCTGCTGTCCCTGACGCTGACCTTGAATATAATAGTTATAATATTGCACCAGAAGGTTCATTTTTTGGCACTGGTCGGGGAAGGAGGAAGCATTTAAATGATGACATTTTTTGCCGTATACCATCAAGAAGACAATCTTCAGGTGGGAGAGACATCCCTGCTGCACGTGGTGGTGGTCAAATGATTCACAGAGTAACTAGAAACGTGAGCCCAGGTAGATGTGTTGATGAAGATGGATCAGAAATGGTTGGACCTAGGCATAGTGAGAAGTTTGTAAGGGTTTTTACTGATGATACAATGGAACCAATGTTCACTCGTCCTCAACCTGCCTATGAAGGAGTAGGTGGCCATTTTGCCCGAGGTACTAGAAACTTTCCTTCTGTTCAGAGAAGGGGTCTTCCCCGAATCCATTCAAAATCTCCGATAAGATCCAGATCTCGTTCTCCCCCGTGGCCATCTCCAAGGAGAAGATCCCAAGATGGTTTTGGCGGACCTCCAGAATTGATTCATCAACGATCTCCTCCAATTTATAGGATGGAGAGGATGAGATCTCCAGATCGCCCTTGTTTCACTGGAGACCTGATCGTCAGAAGGCATGGCTCCCCACCGTATTTGTCACGATCATCTAATGATTTGAGGGATATGGATTCAGGACGGGACAATGGTCATCCAAGATCTGTAATTCCAAATAGGAGCCAATCTGGTCGAATTTTACTTAGAAACCGGCAATTTGATGCTATAAATCCCAGAGAAAAAACAGGCAGTGATGAGTATTTTGGGGGCCCAATGAATACTGGTCGGTTGCACGAGCTTAGTGGTGATGCAAATGGTGATGATAGAAGAAGGTTTGGTGGGAGACGTGGACCTGTCCGTTCATTCAGGCCTCCTTATAATGATGCTAATGGTGAGGGTTTTCATCTTAATTCAGAGGATGGCCCCAGGCCTTTTAGGTTTTATCCAGAAGATGATTCCGAATTCCATCAAAGAGGCAATCTGAGGGGTCGGGGGTTTGACAGAAGGATTAAGAATCAGCCAGGAAATGCACATAGAAGAACAAGAAGCATTGAAGAGCAGGAAGTAAATTACAGGCGTGGGGGGCAGGTGTGGCAGGATGATGGATTTGATGAGATCTCTCGTGTGAAGAGGAAAAGATTTTGATATCGATCTTGATCCTGCCATGAGTTGATATTTCAGATGCCAGTGGAGATGGAAACTTGCAGAGTCTAATCAGGGACATTTGAATAGCTCTAAGGGCAAAGGAACTTGCTAGTTGCTACTCTATTTGCGGTTTTAAGCTGTGAAAGTAATTTCAGATGCAGGCTCTGCTTTTCGGGTACTTGTGGTTCTGTCCTGCTTGATGTCATGCACATAGCTCAGTTTTTATGGTACCATGGTTGCTAAATCATCTTTAAACTCGTGTAATCTTGTATTTCATAAATTAAGGTGGCGCATTATATACTTGCTGAAGTGTTTCACTAAAATCTTCAGTGGATCTCCAAAAGTTTCTGAAAGTATCTTCCAACTCTTGATTTGGGTGCTTGGTTGGGCAGAGCAGGTATGCCGGAAGGAACTGCTAGAACTTTGAACTAATCTTTAAACCATGAAGAATAATCAATAAAGTTGGTAATTACCTATTATTTGATCTGCTGCTTCACATTCCTCATTCCATCTTACAGGTATTATAAATCCTGCACTTGTAGGGAGATATACATGTAACTAAATATAAGAGGATTGTTGAGACAGTTTCCAGCAAGGGTACTGAAGCTTGCATGAAGTACATTATGCAATCTACTACAACTAAAAAAGAATAAAGAACTTTGCAGGCTTTAATGGAGATTGTATATAATACTTAGCTGTTGAAGCCAAAGATAATTGGGGAAGAATCTAGTGCGTCATGTAATTTCGTGTGCATCAACAGCATGTTCATTTTTTAATGGCTGGTTTGAATTTTATTGATGGCATTGGATGGATGATTTTGTCATGGAGACTGTTCTGATGTCTTGAGCTAATTCTTGAACTGATGGATGTTAGCATCGTGATCTTTGGGGGAATAGGAACCTTTTTTAGCTGGGTAGGAGCCACAGCACAGCTTTTACAAGTTCCGAAGGCCTCTGCCACGCCTTGGGTGGATGCAATGTGAGTTGTGTTTTTATGCTTATTAATCTTAAGAAAAGAGAGAAAATTCCCATGGCTACTTTTATTGGTTTTTCTGCTCCATTTATAGCTTGCTGCATGTGACCCTTTTTAACTGAAGGACAGAATGTTTTGGTTGGTGGCCAGCATTAATGGTGCTTGCACTCTTTGACTGCTACATATTGTGAATTTAGTTGAGTAAGACACCTAGTGTTGGTTCATCTGTGACATCAATGAATGGTACAAGATAGTTCACACCTTGCCTGCTTTTGGTGATTTGATCGACTCACCACGTAGACCTTAGTTTATTGAAACTGAGTATGTCGGGAAAACTAAGAATCCATTGGTGTTCTACTAGTCTTTCTTTGCATTGGGTTGCTTGAAGTAGGGGACAAACGATCCATCTGATTGTGCCTCAGCTGAAGAAATCACCTTGATTAGATTTTGCCTGCTTTTGGTGATTTGATCGACTGACTGTGTAGACCTTAGTTTATTGAAATCGAGTATGTCGGGAAAACTAAAGAATTCGTTGGTATTCTATTAGTCTTCTTTGCAGGAGTGACTTGAAAGTAGGGGACAAATGATCCATCAGCTGAAGAAATCGCCTTGATTAGGTTTTAGTTGGTGGGGATGGTGTAGACTGTTCTTACGTTGTGTCGGCTTATCCTCGGTTTGGAGACCATGTCGAACTTAGACTTCTAAGGTCTCTCGTTCTCGTCCTCCTCCACTGCTCTGGTCTGCTTCTTCCCATTGTCCTGGTATTCACAAAAACACTACTAGTAATATTATTGCAGTTACATAAATTGCACATGGTCGATTGAAGATTAGAGCTTTGCACATAACCAAGGAATTTGTCTGGAATCTATGGGATCATTATTTCTGGTGGATGGTTTTTTAGAGTGGTGATATTATATGAAAAAGGTCCAAAGGATCTGTTGTTAGAGCACTTATTGGATTGGCTATTGCTAAAATACAATTTTAGCCAATATAATCTTCATTTTGGCTTTTTGACTATTTCATTTACATAAATCTCTACATTGGATTAGTTAATTTTTCAAAATATAATAATAAAATAATATAATTAATTTTTGATTTTGGTAATTTATATCAAATCTCTACATTGAATTATTTATTTATGAAAATATATAATAATGAGTTATTAATAATTAATTTTTTTAATTATTTATAATTATTAAACTAATTAATTTTATCATATTTGATTATTTTATTTATTATAGATTAATTAATAATAATAATATTTTAATTAAATTATAAGTTTAAAAAATAATTAGTAATTATATTGTATTTCAATTAAATTACTAATTGGTATTTTAAAAAAATTACTTTTTATTCAATTATATTTTTTTATCAACTTAATTTTTTGTACTCGAGAACTATAAAAAGAGTAAAATAAGAAAAAAAGATTGAAAAAAAAAATTTAATCATTGTATTTGATTGATTATATTTGGTATTTGGTTTGTATTTACTGTTTATAAAAGTTAAATTATTTGACTTTTAAATAATTTAATATGGATTTAAAATAAATTTTAATGTTTAAATTTTTATTGAATTTAGATTTTAGTCAATCTAATAATAAGAATACACGGAGAGAAAAAAATCTGACTAGGAAGGCCTAAAAGCCTAGTGATATAGGGGAACTGAGAGGAAGCACCCGAGAGCATTTTGAACATTTCTTCCATGAAAAAGGGTATAGAGAATGAGGACTAAGTATTAGTAATGGATCTATTAAATTTTTTTTCAGAAAGTATAAATTTGTATATATATAAAATGAAAATTTGATCAAATGTGAGGAAAAGAAAGTGGATAAAAAATAAATAAAAGTATTTTTTGTTTAATTTTTAGATAGTGATCTATTAAAAATGTAGAAAGAAATAAAAGTATTTTTTGTTTTCGATGGATCATTATTTAAAAATTAAATAAAAAATAATTTAATTTTTTTTTTATATTTGATCAAATATATAATAAATTGATTGCCAATGTTCTAATAGACTATTCAATAGGTAAGCCGGCAGCTGGTGAAGATGATTTTTGTTACTGTATAAGCGGACCTTGCTAACATTTCCAGCCAATTACAGTCCACAATTGCGAGACAGTACGATCTGGGTGTTATTAAATTTTGTGGCGGGGCATAGTTTATCGCTATGACATGTGGACGCAGACTGCAGTGATCGTCTTGTCGACTGAGCCTATAGTTGTCTTCTGAGTCTTGACAACTAAACTAGTCTACTTTAATGCAAAATTTTAATAATCTTGACGAGCTGGTCGGGCATAAATATCCAATGTCCATGCGTTAATAGAGCTCGCAAGCTCTTCGGCTGAAAATTAAGAGTGATAATATATTATATAATTTGTTAATCCAATATGAATACGATACGATAATAATGGATTAAGATTTAGTTTTAATAGATTTCAGGTCAAAACAGATTGACACGATTGCTTAACGAATTTATAATAGGTCAACCTGTTTTAACCTACTATGACACGTTATAATATGTTAAGAAAATTAAAATTATAAGTATACATTTATATTTAAAAGTAAATTTGTTAGAATTTTAATTTGATATTTTCTTTGTTTAGATTTTAATTCATATTTGTAGTTAGTATTAGAATTTTTATAAATATTATGATTTTAATATTTGTATAAAATTATGCTAAGTTTAATTAAGTCAAACGTGTTAATTTTGGACGTCTTTAACACATTTACATAAACAAATTGAAACGTATCATATTTTGTCATGTTAATTTATTTCGTAATATTCATTAATGGATCATAACGGGTTGACACGACGCGACACGTTATGTTAACGGGTCGTGTTAGGGTTTGAGATTTTGACACGATAAGCTTAACGGGTTGGGTTAGGGATGACCTATATAGTATAATATACATGTATTGACATGACACGAATACGACCCGTTGATATGATTTGACACCCCTACTGAAAATAGACGTGGCCCAGTTACTAAAACAAGAAACTAACGAACAGAAGAAAGCGGTCGTGGATTTGGTTGCTTCTTTCAGCGTAGTATTCACATGGTGTAGTTAAAAATTAATTTAAATTTTGAATAAAATATCACTTATCTTTTTTCTGTCGATCCAAAATTCTAATTTTACGCATTTCATTTTCTATACTAATTAAATAGTATCAATTCCAAAAAGAAAAATTTAAATAGTATTATTTTTAAATTTCGTTTTAACTTTTTATCTACTCTTTAATGTATATATTTTTTAATTTTATGCATTTCATTTTAACTTTTGAATAATTAAATAGCTTTATATCTTAGCTTTTATAATTTTCAATAATTTACACATCAAAGTACATAAATCATGTTATTATATTAACGTCGCATTTCATATACTTTCAGTTAGATTTTAGCAATTAGGATCTTGATCTTCGTAACTGCATGCCTAATAAAACAAAGAAAGAGAGAGAGGTGTCTTGGTGGAGATGTTCTCCTTAGTAGTTTATGCGAGAGTTTAGAGAAATCGAGATTGTTATTTGTACTTGGAGTCAGTTTTTATATTAGGTTTTTTGAACAACTCATCCCTTACATCAAAGAGTTTATGTTACTTTAACTATTTACCTAGTTAAAATTCTTTTAATGCAGCATGACAACTTTAATGTAGTATCATTAATGTGGCGTAGAATTTCTAGAGCATTACCATTACTGCAATGTGGCTCTCTGACTCACTTTATCATGTGGGTGTTTATTGTTAAATTGTTTCATGCCTACTATCAGGAAACTTAGGGTCCCCTGTATCTCTCGTCCACTTGCCTGTATAGATTTTTGAGGGCTAGATGTCATTGGGGGTGTCAAGGTAGTGAGTTTCATTTGCCTTTACCGTTCATCTTTTCCATGTGAGAATTGCTTCATGGGTTAGTTTTATTCACGAGTTGAGTACTCTGTAGAGGTCTACTAACTCTTTTTAGAGGAGAGTTGTTAGATTTGGTTGGACTCTTTCTTCCCTCACTCAAGATCCTTTATGGGCTTGTTATACGAATCAACGTGGAAAAAAAAATATCCTTACAAAACAATCAAATTGGAACTTTCATGTAATGTACAATTTGGGATTTTTTTATTTTTACCAATTTTGGGTCTCAACAGTGTGGATGTGTGCGTGAGGCAAAGAAATGCGAGACTATAGGATTTGAGCGAGAGGTAGAGAAAATTACTTGATGTGCGAGAGGTGAGAGGTTTGGTTGGTATGAGGTAGAGAGATGAGAACAAATAGGATAAAATAATAAATGGGGTAAAGCAACTGTAACTTAACATATATAAATATTTACTGTAGACTCTATGTTAGATGCATTTGTTTTAGGGCATGTTTGGAAAGTAGAGTGTTTTAAACACTTATTATTATTATTTATTATTTTATTATTATTTTTCACATATTTTTATTATTATTCATTACATTTTTATTATTATTTAATATTTAATTATTATTTTTTACATATTTTTTATTACTATACACAAATATTTTTAAATTCTTAACATTTAAATGTAACCTCGTGCAAATGCAGTCGGCTTTAATTCTTTATTAGCTAAACTTTGCACTGTAGCGGTAGATTATTTATTAGCCAATGCTCTCGGCAGAGTGTAGATTATTTTATAATTTTTATTTGAATTTTAGGTCTTATGTTAGATGATACCAGGTAAGATAAGCTGCAAGTCGTTTAATATTGTATAAACTTGTCGTATTTCTTCTTCTTTATGTATTCTGTTTCTTTATGTATTTCCGTTTTCCTGTTTTATTTTCAAGTGTACGGATGTCATTAGATGGCTGGATTGGTTTGTTAGTCAGTTAGGATATTTGTGTATATAACCACACATTGTTACTATATCAAATTAATTCTAGAAAGGGGAAATTTCGTCTTCTCCTCCATCGTCTTTGCCTCTGTTATTTTCCAGCTTTTATGCTCTGTTTTGGTCATCGTTGCTGTGCAGCGGACCTTTGTTTTCATTCCTTACATCTTAAAACCAAAGTTTTTAATTGTATTCCGTTTCGACTAGAATATTTTGTTATGCTACAATGGCCAAAATGGTGAAGCAGTGCATTTTGTTTCGGCCAATACTTCGGTTGCTCAGACACATTTTGGATCATTTCGGTCGAAATTTGGTGTGCCAGCCGGCATATAAATTCCGGTTCAAAATTTATTTGTCCAGTTTTTTGGTAAATATCCAAACTTTCCTTTTTTCTTTTGATAATTTTGCTAGCCTAATGAATATGAAAGCGAAACCCTTGCCTTGGTCAGTTGGTCTCCTTCACGATGCAACTCTTCTCGTCTTCACGACGCAGTTGGTCTTCATCAGCCGTTCACCCTCTCAGTCCCTTCACAAAATCGCAGTTTGTAGCAACGACTTTTTCAAAATGGACGATGATGAGGAAGCTGATAAATCTGTAAGGAATAGAAAGAAAATATGGCAGAAGGTATGTTAGCTAAGCAGTGGCCATTGGGGTGTAGGCCATAGGCCACGAAACGATGGAGTGGAGACAATTTTGCTTTGATAAGATTTTTTGGAGTTTTTACTTATATCCCCACCACCTTGATAACAGCCAAAAGCGAACAAATTAAACGTCCTTTGTAGTTTGTATAAAGAATTAAAATAAATGTGTTAGCTTTATGTCTGGTTTGAATTCAGAAGTTGAGTTCATTTTTATTTTATTATTATATTTTTATAATTTTTTATATAAAATATAAATTCTTATATATATTTTTTAAATCTCAATACACCTTTTTAAAATTTTAATACATAATTTTCAAATTTTAAAATAATAATAATATTAAAAAATAAATTAAACTCATTTCAATGCATCTCATTTCCAAATTCAAGAGGGACTTAAACTTCGAATACTTTGGATACTTTGGGTATTTTGGAGATCGGATAGAGTCAAAGTCATCATTGAAAGCGTTGAGAAGAATATAGGACTTGGTTTTTTTCCACGCTATGTATATTTCTTGATGTGTTATATACCTTTATAGTTTTATTATAATATATATGTATTACATAAAAAATTATATTATTAATATTTCTTAATTCAAGTTTTAAAATATACTTATTATATATATAATTTATTTATATAATATCAATCTCAAAATAATACCAATATTAAAATATTATATTTCAATATCTCGACCAAAATGGACACTAGAATCCAATTCAAAACTTTGCTTAAAATTATATTTATACATGTATATATATGAATCTCAAATGCTATCCGTATAAGTCTCTCCCACCAAGAATCCGAGTTTCATATTTGTATGAGATCTCAAAGAATGCGGAACTTGAATTTAAAGCAAACATATTTATTTAAAAAAAAAAAAAAAAAGATGTCAAGTGAATACGCCAGTTCTCAAGTCTCGTCATACAAGGTTATCACCGTCAGAAATTAGAATATTTACAATGAACTATTTATCCTATTTTTCAAAATGTATCATTAAAATTTACTTTTTTTTTATTTCACATATTAATTTTTACAATACACCATATATTATTTTGTCTATTTTTTCTTTACATCATTTAAATGTTATATTATTCAATAGTTTGTAGGAGAAAAAAAACAACGAGAAAAAATTATTGTGAGAGACAAAGTCTATAAAAAGAGAGAAAATAAATAAAATATGTCTACATTTGTACCTAGTTCACCGTACATATAATTGAACGCTGTAACAAAATAAAAAATAGATTTGGAAATACGGGACCGTTGGATGTATTTTTGAATTACTTTTCTTCAAATTTTACATATACAGAATTTATTGAGAGTGCTCTTAAGATGATCCTATGGTATTTTGCAAGGTAAAGTTTTTTTTTTTTTGAAGTGGAAACATTTTATTTACTAAATCACGATCATTACAAGCAAATTTGGAAAACAAGTTAACCATCGACAATTTGAACTTCCCAGTATACTAAAGTAACTAACCATTTATAACTCTATACAAGACAAAATTTCAAATAGCTAACTACCACAAATAAACCAATAAGACAAAATCTCATACACGAGACAAATTCTAAAAACCAAAAGTTCTAGAGACTAGATATATATATTTTTTCTAAGAACAACAAACAAAAATTAAGGTAATTAGGAAAATCGGAGCCGATTCTCAACCTTAAGAAAAAGAAACGGCAATATAGGACCGGAGTCAGTCGGTGGTGCATGACCTCCACGCGCCACCTAGTTGGGGGCGAAAAAGATAGGGGCGGACCTCTGGAGTCTCTGAACCCACCGGTCACGCACGTGGATGCCTATAGAACCCTCCGACGAAGGCGCACAAAGAGACGACTGTGAGGGACGCGTGTGTAGCGGCATGCACACGCCGCTTCGATCTTCCCACTTTCACCACGGTTGAGAGATCGACACCTTATGAGGAGAAAGATGACATGCGCGCATAGTCCAAATCGACAGAGGCCTACACGTCGAAGAACATCGCCCAAAGCCCAATATGGTACTTGCAAAACCAAAACAAAACCAGACAAAACCACGAAAATAAAGAAAAAATGAGAAGGAAAGGGTAGAGAAGGGGATGAGGCAACGGAGGACAGAAGAGAGGGAGGAGGGAGACGAAGAGGAGAACTCCAAAATGAGATGGAAAAAGAGAAAAGAAAGAGAAAATGACCCCCCTAGCCGTGCAGAGCTAAAAAGGTTTTATGAAAATCCTAAGTTATGAGAGGGAGAGAAAACGCCACCGAGAGGAAGATATAGAGACTAGTCTAGAGTCAAGGTAAAGTTTTTGAACTCTTAGGCGAGCCACTTGTCAAACTTGGATTTATGGGTTAGACATGTTTTAGTTTCACAAAAATCTCAATTCATTTTATCTCATTTTAATATTCAGATATTATTTAAATATAAGTAATTTTTAATTTTTTAATTTTTAATTTATCCAATAATCACCTTTTTTTCCAAGCTGATCTAATAATCACTTGATCATCACATCGAGCCACTTATCAAACTTGGATTTATGGATTAGACATGTTTTGGTTTCATAAAAATTTCAATTCATTTTATCTTATTTTAATATTTTAATATTATTTAAATATAAGTAATTTTTATTTTTTTATTTATCTAATAATCACTTTTTTTCTAAACTTATCTAATAATCACTTGATCATTACATCTTTTCTAAATTTTTAAGCAAAAACAGTTCGATATTTTTTGTTAATTTCAAAACAAAAATATACTAGAAATAATATTATAACATTTATTTAACATTTTAATTTTTTTACTCAATTTCTTCTATCTCATTTTTTAAAACTATATAAAATATTTTAACTCAAATTATTTCATTACTATTAAAAAATTATCTCATTACTATTAACATATTTTTCATTTCATCTCATATGTGTAAACTATAACCAATTAAGGCCTAAGCTCTTTCTTTAGGGTGACAAAATCTTTTTATTTTCTCCAATTGGGTATGTAGATGATGAGCATACTCCGCAAGAGTGAGATCAATTCCTTTAGAGCAAGATCATTAATGGCTAATCACTCGAGTCATTTTATTTGTAAGTTGGTGTGGATAATATTCAAATGATATGATTGACACGATATAATTTGATTCATATGTTCAAACTTCTAATTTTATTTTACAAATTAAATCGTATCATATCAATAGTGTATAATGTGCTTCTTAAATATTAATTTGCAAATATTTTTCCTTTTTCGAATCACCTGTCTTTATGTTATAAGTGCTTTTAAAATGAGATCTGCTATTTATAATAATTTTTACGTTTTTTTTATACACTCAATTGTGTGATTAGTCAAAATAGTTATTTTATATAAAAAAATTTGACACAATCAATCACATTAACAGGATGTATAAAAAATATATAAAATTCCAATTCTCTCTATTGATATTTAAGTGGCAGAGGATTTCTACACAACTTTCCATCCTCTACATACCATCATTTTTTATTTAATTTTATTTAATATTTTTAATTTGAATTTGTTCTTTTTAAATTAATTTAATTTTTTATTCATTATTTATATATTAAATTTTTGATTAAAAATAAAATAAAATAAAATGTGGTGTGTGAAGGTTGTGTAAATGATAGGATGTTGAGTAGATTTTTTCTTAAGTGGCATACAATTCCAACATATTTTTAAAAACAATCTCATCGAAACATCTTACCTTTGATTTTAGTGGCATACAAAAATCATTTTTTTTTATTTTATAAAATTAAAAAATCTCTTACAAAAACTCTCTTCCTTTCACGTTCCTTTCATGTTTTAATGGACTATGCCATTGTTTTAAACTCAATTAAGTTCACTTCAAAATTTCATGAATCTAGACATATTTTACTGAGTTTACATCAAAACACTATTAAACTCACCTTATTATTATTATTATTTATTTATATTTTTTATAAATCTCAATAATCTTTCAAGAAAATATTATGCTCAACCATTCACATATCGCTTTTAACAACTGATATGGGTGTCAATGGGACAAAGGATGAGCCTGGCTATATAGTATATACTATACACTTTACTAACAGGCTAAATACATACAAATCACAAGAAAGAGAAAAATTATATTAGTTTTTTAATTGTTTCCTCATATCATTTTCTTCTTTACTTTTTATTTTTATTTTCATTTTCATTTGAATGAATCTTCTCTTAAGATTTCCTTCATTTGAAATAAAAGAAACATAAATATAAAATAAATATTACAATATTATGAATACACGGGTGATTTCAAATAAAATGAAACTTTTAAATAAATAATATACTGTTTTGCTTTGAGGAAAGAATTTTAGAAATAACGCTTTTATTTGTAATTGGAAATTTGGAAGCCGATTTAAAACTGATTTAAAATGGGAACATCCAAACATGCTTTTGTGTCCCAACAAAGTAACCCAATAATGGGTTTTATTTTTATTTTATTCAATGATTAAATAAGTATTTTTAACAATATTATAAAACTTTTTAAAAAATATTTAAAAATTTATAAATATATAAAAAAGGAAAGAAAAACCGAATAACCTTCGATCTTAATTATTATAATCGTTGATATATTTAGAGCGGTGCTACTCAGTTGCTTGACTAGTACCGTCAAAATGTATTGCTATTACATTTTTAATTTTTTTATTATTGTTTTTATCTTATATTTTTAAAACTATTTTTAAAAAATAAAAAAATAAAAAGATTAATAATAACTTTCTTAATTATTAAATAAAAATATAAAAATACAAATACAAATAAGTATAAAAAATATGTGTCAAAATAAGTGGGCAGACTTTCTTTAAAAAATCCCACAAGTTATCTATTATGAAAAAATCTACATAACTTTTTATTATTTACATAATCTTTATACACTATATTTTATTTTATTTTATTTTTAATGAAATATTTAATATATAAATAATGAATGAAAAAATTAAATTAGTTTAAAAAAATAAAATAAAAATAATGATATGTCGGGAGGTAAAGCTAGAAGTCCTCTATCGACCATAGGCTTCGTATACCGCCAAACAACATTAACGAGTCCTCTTCTCCCCACACCCCCCACCCCCCACCACCCCCGCGCTTGGACCTCGCTCGTTCCCTCTCTCTAGGAAATCTTCGAATTGCAGTTATTAAGTATAATTGTTTTCTTCTCTGAGTTTCATTATTCATTAGCTTGCTTGTTTCCGGCCAAATAAACCTCATCCATTCTGCTTCTTTTTATAAGGTTTGTTTTTTCGGTTGTATATATAAATTTGGTTGATATTTTGTTATCTGAAACTGAAAGTTGCTTCTTCGTACCTTCGACTTTTGCTTCGGGTTCTTAGGCCGAAATCGACTTCTCCCTGCGAGTTCGAGTTTTTAGTTGAACGTTTGGATCGTTTACCGTTTATTTCGAGCCGATTATTTGAAATTTCTGTATTCTGCGGGTTCATGATTAATCAATCTTTCAGTGAAGCTATGCGCGTGCTTATTAGATTATTGATTTGCTTAATCAGGCTGTGGATAAGATGATGAATCAAGGAGGTAGTACTGAGACCGTTGCTCCCGCGCAGACCAATTCCCTTGTGGTAATTTCGAGGCACTATAGCTTTCTTGTTTCAATCTCTTTTTGTGTATAAGTTTAAATGAATGCAATTGTAATTCTTCTTGGTGGATATATTGGCTTTTTTGGTTCTGTTATGAACTCTTTATTTTAGTTGGTTGATTCACTGAGCAAATTATTCTGTACAAGTGGCTGAAAGATAGGCGTCTCCACTTGAGAGGTTTTGATGGTGCATCAAGATGCGTAGAAATGGCTGATGGTTCTATTTTGTGAGGGTTACTTATCCATCGGCACTAATCTTTCTGTTGATTTGTTCATAGTTTTAGATTTTTTTTCCTTTCCTAGGGAGCGCAAATGAAATGTATTTTTTTTAAAAGTCTATTGACTGTTATCGGGGTTTTGACGGGACTTGCCTGAAGCTTAATGGAATATATGTCAACAGTGACGATACTTTCCTGACCTACCCAACAATAATGGATCAACTACTAATTAAAATTCGTAACTGAGAGTAACGGCTCTATTTCCCAATTAAAGTATTCTTAATAAATCCCTGCTTTGAATTTTTACAAGTTCACCTCTATAGAATGAAAAAACGAAATGAACTTAAGAATTTGAATTTTGACTCAACTGTTTGAATTTATTTTTCCCATGCATTGGGGTTACATGCAATAAAATTGCATACAGTCAACTAGAACTAGGATAAATCAATTTGCACTGTGGTTATGTACGGGGAAAATTTTGTATCATTATCTGCAGCTATTGTATTGCCAGGTTCTTTTGATGTATTCCATATTTCTTTTTTCATCTCTTTACATCAATTAATACCTGTTGCAACTCGTATAAGTTTCATATCGAGACCACTTCTTAAATTCTGGTAGCATATTGGTTGCTGCAAGTGTTAACTGTTATTACATACTCTGCATTCGTTTTCTTTCTCAGAATTGGCACAGACTTGATGCAAGCCAAGGAAAATCTTCTTCGTATTTTCCCCCAACAACTAGGCCAGAAGCCATATCATGGATTATCAACCAGGCAGATCATAGCTCCACCCAGAATGGGACCCTTTCTAGCTCCACTTCCACTTATCAATATGACTACCACACACAGCCACCAACAAGAAATGTTCAAGATGGACAGAATGCAGCATCTGTCCTTTCTAGTTCATCAAGCGTGGGATCAGCAAATGACTCGCACGATTATAATGGCTATGCACCATACCCTAATTCTACAGATCCATATATAAGCTCTGGATACCTGGGTTACTGTAATAGCCATCAGCAGCAGCAGCCTAACCATTCCAGCTATCAACAGCAGCAGCCTAACCATTCCAGCTATCAACAGCAGCATTCTTACCATTCCTACTCACAGCCTGTAGGGGCATTTCAAAACACAGGTGCTCCTTATCAGCCTCTTTCCTCATTTCAGAATACAGGGTCTTATGCTGGACCTTCAAGTTATTCAAGCACTTACTACAATCCTGGTGATTATCAGACAGCTGGAGGTTACCCAAGTAGCGGTTACAGTAATCAGACTGCATTGTGGAATGATGGCACTTATACAAATTACGCTACGCATCAATATGCAAACTACAACAATCCAGACTCAAGTGGTACTTATAGCTCAGGCACTGCGCCTGCACCCTCCCTACATTATCAAAAGCAGCACAAGCAATGGGCAGACTATTACGGTCAAACAGAAGTCAGCCGTGCTCCTGGCACGGAAAATATCTCTACTGCTAATAAGTCTCATGTTGCATGTCCAGTGCCTGGTGTTAGTCAGATACCACCTTCTTACACCCCATCTTGGAGGCCGGATTCCAGTTCATTTGACTTGCCCTTAGTGCAGGTTTTAGTTTCTTTCTGTACAGAGTCTGAAGGATTTATGTGCCTTCTCACTTGCTGTATTTGATATTTTAATGCAAACACACACACCCCCTCCACATATATAATTAGTATACATGAGAAGTTTCCATTGAGTACCTACAAAGTCATACTTAGGGATGCAATTTTATTTCTTCAGATCTTTGTGCCATATGGTTTTCATGACAGATCACACTGCATCTTTCCTGGGTTAAACAATTATTTTGCACTGACACTTGGTGGTTAAATTGTTGTTATCTGTCTCTGTTTTTTTTTTTTTCCTTTTGGTCAGCCTACTGTAGGAATTAGTGGTTCCAATGATATCTACCGGCATGATGGAGCTCCAAGTTCTCAAGCTCTCCATACTAGTCCTATGCAATCCCAATCTCAAAAGCCTCTGGATCTGAAAACTTCTTGTGATAGCTTTCAGGATCAACAGAAAACTGTGTATTCTCAAGGGCCTAGTGTACATTATCCTGCTACTCATCAAGTGCCTCAGAGTTATCAATCATTTATGCGAACTGTTCCATCTTTGGATACACAAAGGGTAAGCAAACTGCAGATTCTAACAAACCCTAGAATAGCTTCGAATTTGACCTCCAATTTACTGAAAATCGACAAGGATGGCTATGCAACGAGTGCAGCATCAAACCCTGCTTACGTTAATGTTTCACTTCCAACTGCAAATGAGAAAGTAATGTCTGATAATGCTGCTGATTGTGTACTTAAGGTGAGATAAATTCTTGGCATCCATTAAACTAATTTTTAATAAATGTTTATTTTCTATGATATGAATGCAAGATTGGACAGATGCTGCAAGATAGAGTTACTAAAATCAGGTATCGCAAAAATTTTTGTTGGATAAGTTAATGATTTTATTAATAGAAAGCTATGGCTTCTACTCAGTCACACATATATGAGAGATTCACCTAAACAACAGAGGAAAAAAGAGCAAGATAGTCCTGAAATCTAGAAATGGTAAAAACCATGGACATCCATCCAAATATAAAGAGAATTATAAGAAGAAGAAAAAAAAGCCCCAAGATTGTCCATTGTCCTCTTGCAATCCTCAGCTCCTATAATTTATTTTCCTCCAAACACACCACATCCAACATGAGAGGATCAATTTTCATAAAGTTGTACTATGAAGATTTTAAATGTATGAACGCTGCAAAGCATAATCATGCTTTTTTAAAATGCTGGAAACTATCATACTTGGGTCTCTCTATTGTATACACCTTGTGTACATGGGCTATTATTCCATCAGCAAAATTATTTATCACTTATAACAAATGCTTGAAGCTCATTTATTTTGCTTTGAGGTACAAGGATTGCAATGTCATGTTTAGAAAATGGAAACCTCTTTTAATCTTGAATCAATAGTGCATTGCATTAGCATAATCATCTTTCTTTCTAATTCCGGAATCTCGTACATTTTCCTTCGAGCTTTGTGATGCAATCCTTGAGAGAGTTCATGAACTTCTAGTTATTGGGCTAATGGTTGATTGGTTTTCCACGAGTGGTTTCAAGTTAGTTAAGTGGATGCTGTATGTTCAGATGCCAAGGAGATTTGTACAAAACAAAATTAATCATTCAAATAAGTAGAGAAATGCTTCATGTATGTTTGTTTTTTTCGTTCATTTTAATGGGTCCTCTTGTTTGGTCGAGCATACGTATTCATTTATCTAACGTGACGGTTGAGAGCTGGACAGTGTCGAATTTAGTTGGGCACCGAGTCTTTTCACCTGATTCATGCTTGGTGGATCTACATGTCATGCTACTTTAAATGCATCTGTGCAGTCAATTTTTACTATTGTAATTTTGCTATTGGATTTTGATGACTTGAGTGGCCAATGTTGCCATCTGATATGTGGACGGCATGATATATTCTATCTGTATTTGGACAGCATGATATATTCTATGTATCTAATGTCATAATATAACTCAAATGACAAATTAATTGGGTTATTTATGAGCATCATTTGATGTTATAGCCTATGACTTTCTTGTTGCTTGCAGCCTGGTATGTTCCCCAAATCACTACGTGGTTATGTTGAAAGGGCGTTGTCTCGCTGTAAAGATGACACACAGATGACAGCCTGTCAGGCTGTCATGAAGGATGTTAGAATGTCAAGCTTGACACGTGGAGAGATCTACAACCAATGATGCAGCTTGAAGAAGAAGTGATCATGTGGCTGAGGTGCTATGTGTGACCGGGCTTCATTAGGGTTTCATTTAAGGGCATTTATGTAATTGTATATCGAGCTGTATAAATACAAGCGATGCTACAGTAATACACAATAAGCCGTGTATGAAATCAGGCAGAGAGAGAGAGAGAGAGAGAGCCCGGGCTTAAGGCGATTTAGGGTTAGGGTTTCTTGCTGTTCTTTTGGGCTGATTTCTTGAGGAAACAGAGGAAATAAAGCTCTGAGGTTGTATTTCTGTATCTTTTACTCTTGATCAATAATATTCTTCTCCTAGGATTCCTGCTGTGGATGTAGGCCATTAGGGCCGAACCACGTTAAATGCTGTGTTTGTTCTTGATCTGTTTTATCTCTGTTTTATACTGAGTTTTTCTTCATCAAGGTTGGTAAAACATAAGAAAACCTGGAATCATATATATTTACACAGAAAGGTTCTGTAACTGTTCTGTAAATAGTCCAACAAGTGGTATCTAGAGCTAGGTTATTCGATGGGGACAGCCAAGTTTGAGTTTGAAAAATTTAATGGAAAAAATGACTTTGGCTTGTGGAGGATCAAGATGCGAGCTGTCTTGGTCCAACAAGGGCTTCAAGATGCTCTTCTTGGAGACAAGAAGAGCATTGACACATCTCAGGAAGGAAAATCAGACGTTCCTTTTACTGAGAAGGTGAAGCCCGAAATATTACAAAAGGCACACAGTGCCATCTTGTCCCTAGGAGATAAAGTACGTAGGGAAGTTGCCAATGAGAAAACGGCAGCAGGAGTCTGGCTAAAGCTAGAGAGTTTGTACATGACAAAATCTCTAGCAAACAGACTCCATAAGAAGACCAGACTCTATACTTTTAAAATGAACCCTGGTACATCCATTGATGAACATTTGGATGAATTTAATAAAATCCTTTTAGATCTTGCTAATATAGATATTAGCATAGATGATGAGGACCAAACAATTCTTTTATTAAGTTCTCTGGACTCCAACTACAATAACATAAAAGAAACTATGATGTACGGGAGAGAGAGCCTAACCTTGGAGGAAGTGCAATCTGTATTGCACTCCAGAGAATTGTATGCTAAGTCAGAATCCAAACAAGAGACAGGGGAGGGTTTAAATGTTAGGGGGAGGTCTGAGAAGAGGGACAAGAAAGGTAAGAATAAGAAATCAAGATCAAAATCCAAGGGCAAACCTCTAAAGTGCTTTGCCTGCCATAAGGAAGGGCACTTTAAAAGGGATTGCCCTGAGAGGAAACAAACAGCCAATGCCATCACACAAGGATCTGCTGGTAATGCAGATGTAGTACTAGATGGATATGATAGTTCAGAAGTCCTAAATGTATCTGAGACAGACCCTGGGAAGGAATGGATACTGGACTCAGGGTGTTCTTTCCATATGTGTCCCCTGAAGAGTTGGTTTGAGTCTTTCACCAGTCTGGATGGGGGTCATGTTATCCTAGGGAATAACAAGTCTTGTAAAATTCAGGGGATTGGGATTGTGAGATTGCTAATGCATGATGGAATAGAGAGGGTACTGAAAGAAGTGAGGTACATACCAGAGCTCAAGAGGAATCTAATCTCTCTGGGCAGCTTAGATAAAACTGGATACTCCTTCAAGTCTGAAGGGGGAAGTCTGAAAGTGAGTAGAGGTTCTCTTGTAGTGATGAAAGGGGTGTTGAAAAATGGGCTGTACACCTTGATAGGTAAGACTGTGATAGGTGAGGCTTCACCTATCATTCACAAAGGGGAAAACCAGGTTTCTTTGTGGCATAGGAGGCTAGGGCATGTTAGTCAACAAGGCCTAAAAGAACTGGAAAACCAGGGGCTCCTAGGAGATAAAAGGCTTGAGGACCTCCCATTCTGTGAGGAATGTGTCTTAGGAAAATCTACCAGGGTCAGCTTTAAGAAGTCCACACACACCACAAAACAGATACTTGACTACATACACTCAGATTTGTGGGGACCTGCAAAGGTAAATTCACATGGTGTGTCAAGGTATTTCCTGTCTATAATAGATGATTTCTCTAGGAAAGTATGGGTTTATGTTTTAAAACATAAAAGTGATACTTTTGAGAAATTCAAAGAATGGAAAACCCTAGTTGAAAATCAAATAGGCAGAAAGGTTAAAACACTGAGAACAGATAATGGTTTAGAGTATTTATCAAATGAGTTTACTGAATTCTGCAAGACTGAGGGAATTACTAGACATAGAACTGTTAGGGAAACTCCTCAACAGAATGGACTAGCAGAAAGGATGAACAGAACCATCATTGAAAGGGTAAGATGCATGTTAGCTACCTCTGGTCTGCCTAAGACATTTTGGGCAGAAGCTGTAGCTACTGCTGTATACCTCATAAATAGGTGTCATTCCTCAGCTCTCAGTTTTAAAACTCCTCAAGAAGTCTGGTCTGGAAAACCTGCTAATTACCAAAACTTAAGAGTGTTTGGGTGTATTGCATATGCACATGTTAAAACTGACAAGTTAGAACCTAGGGCTATTAAATGCATTTTTGTGGGATATCCAGAGGGGGTTAAAGGCTATAAACTCTGGGTTACAGAATTTGGAAGACAAAAATGTATAGTAAGTAGGGATGTGGTTTTTCATGAGTCTGCCATGGGGGGAAAACCAGTTAATTTCCAAGACACAGTACACTGTCCAGACACCAGGGATATGCAGCTTGAGGTGGAGCAACCCTCCATTACTCAAAGCTGGTCAGAAACAGAGAATACAGACTCTGAGGAACAAGTCTCAGAGACTGAAATCTCTGGACCCAAGGAAACATACCTTCTTGCCAGGGACAGGCAGAGGAGGGTCATAAGACCTCCTCAAAGGTATGGAGAAGCTGATATGACAGCTTTTGCTCTTTCTGTTGCAGAGACAGAAATTGAGGTGGAGCCTAGGACTTTTAGAGAGGCCATGGACAGTAAGGAGGCCAAGAAATGGATTCTTGCAATGCAAGAAGAAATGGAGTCTTTAAATAAAAACAAGACATGGGTAGTAGTGCCTAAACCAAGAATCAGAAGCTTGTAGGTTCCAAGTGGATATTTAAAAGGAAAGAAGGTATCTCATGAACCTCCTAGGTATAAAGCTAGGTTAGTAGCTAAGGGGTTCACTCAAAGGGAAGGAGTTGACTACAATGAGATATTTTCTCCTGTTGTAAGGCATAGTTCAATTAGATTTTTGTTGTCTTTTGTTGCTGTACATGACCTGCATTTGGAACAACTTGATGTTAAAACAGCCTTTTTGCATGGAAACTTGGAAGAAACTATTTACATGAAACCTCCTGAGGGTTTTGATACAGAAATGGATAATAATCATGTGTGTTTGTTAAGGAAATCTCTGTATGGACTAAAACAGTTACCACGATAGTGGTATAAAAGATTTGACTCATACATGATTAAAAATGATTTCTGTAGAAGTAATTATGATAACTGTGTCTATTATAAGCAATGTAATAACTGTCATATATATTTGCTACTATGTGTAGATGACATGTTAGTTGCCTGTGTAGACATGGACTTGCTAAATAAAGTTAAATGCATGCTTAAATCAGAATTTGAAATGAAAGATTTAGGTCCTGCCAAAAGAATATTAGGCATGGAAATAACCAGAGAAAGGGATAAAAATCTTCTCTGTTTATCTCAGAAGTCATACATTTCAAAGGTGTTAAATAAGTTTGGAATGAGTCATGTTAAGCCTATGCCTATCCCTGTTGCACAGCATGTTAAATTGTCCAATAAACAGTGTCCAGAAACTGAGTCCGAGTCAATGTTTATGGATAAAATACCTTATGCTAGTATGGTTGGGAGTATAATGTATGCAATGGTATGCACTAGACCCGATTTATCTTATGCTGTAAGTTTAGTGAGTAGGTTTATGGGAAAACCCGAGAAGCCTCACTGACATGTTTTAAAACAAATTTTTCAATACTTAAATGGTTCAAAGCATTTAGGATTAATTTTTGGAAAAACTGTGCATTGTGACTTAGGATTAAAGGGGTATACTAATTCAGATTATGCTGGAATCATATATATTTACACAGAAAGGTTCTGTAACTGTTCTGTAAATAGTCCAACAAAGGAGGTAAGCCATAAAGACAAGTCGTCCTGGTTTCGTTGCCAAACTTCTTACAGTTTAAAGTTTGAATTAATCTGACTTGTGATAAGCAAAACTGTGAATGAAACCTAAGAAAAGAATTTGAAGTTAGAAAGGATATAAAACTTCCAGAGTTTTGAGTTTTGAACAATAGATAACGTAAGAACAATATATTATTGTGTTACCTCCATGCCATTTAATTTTTCTTTTCTTTCTTTTGGGATATCAAGATAAGTCCGCTTCCAAAGCAATGCTTGTAGTCATACTAATTCTCAGACTATTCTTCTTTATGTTGGGGTAGAAAAGAAACAATTAATGCTTATTGAAAATATATATAACTTATCAAAAAGCACTAATTGATGTCTTTGAAAAAGTTTGGGTAATTTTGGATAATAGTGATTCTTATTTGAAAGTGATAACTAAGGAGCATTGAGTGTACTCAGTTGAGACGGTATGAACAATGTGGGAGTGATAATAAAATCTAAAACCTGTTGTCATTTTTGCTCTCCTGACATGCATGCTTTCATGTATAGTTATATAATTGAATTTCGTTTTTGGACTTTGATTTTTAATACCATATATGTGATTTTTTGGTAATTTAATTTTATGATTAATGTGTACTTTCTTGACAAAAAAAATTGTTACCTCTATTTTTAGTTGATCACGAAGGCAACTGCTGATGGTACACTTTACACACGAGACTGGGATATTGAACCTCTTTTCCTACTACCAAATGCGGATGCAGTCAACAAAGAGTACTCTCTCTCTCTCTCTCCCTCTATATATAAATATATATATATATAGTGTCATGGCTTGTTGTAATGCCCTAATGGAAAGCTTAAACCACATGGCCTATACTCCAAAAGGACTAGTCAATGATACAATTGGAGCCCCATTAGAACCTTATAAAGACTAAGAACTTCTCCTTCCCAAGTAATGTGGAATCCCATACACCACCCACCCTTATCATTATCATATAGGGTATCACAATCTACCCCCCTTAAATGTCAGACGTACTCGTTGGGCCTGTTCCTAGTAGGTGGCACGGCTCAAGTTCTATAGTTCTGGTTGAAATAGGCTCTGATAATATTTGTAACACCCCAATAGAAGGCCCAAACCACATGACCTATACTTCAAAAAGACTAATCAATGATTCAATTGGAGCCCTATTGGAACATTTTTTTTTTTGATAGGCAATCAAAAGGATTTCATTAATAGAAAAAAAGCTAAGCCCAGGTACACCGGTGGTATACTTGAGAAAACTTAGTTAGAGGTTACAAGACAAAAGAAGTTCATGGAAACTAAGTCCGTTACAAGTAATAGATCCCGCCCAAGAAAACAAAGTTCTATAGAAGAAAATTTTTAAATCCTCCAAAAATCTCTCACAATCCTCAAAGGTCATTGCATTTCTCTCTCTCTAGATGCACCAACACATACAAATAGGAACCATACGCCATATGGACACCACCTGTGAGTTACCCCGGAGTCCTCTCCAACTGGCTAGAAAATCCATCAAATGAAGAAGCATGATCCAAGATAAGCCAAGCCTTGTGAAAAAATCATCCCACATCTTTTTGGCCACCTCGCAGTGTAGGAGTAAATGATCCACTGATTCCCCATGTTGTTTACACATACAATACCAATTTATCACAATTACACGGCGTTTCCTCATGTTATCTATTGTAAGAATCTTGTTCAGGGTTGCTGTCTACACAAAAAACGCCGCTCTCGAAGGCGCTTTCGTCTTCCATGGGAATCTAGGTAATCTGGGAGTAGAAAGGACTTGCTAGAAGGACCTAACTGAGAATATGCCTTTCTTAGAGTGTCTCCATTGTAACTTATCCCCCATGTCTCCTGGGATGTTGAATGAGTATAATGATGCAAAGAACTCCAGAATAATCTCCATCTCCCAGTCTTGGGCATCCCTCACAAACTCAATATTCCATTGAGGGGTGCCATTTGAAAGGACTACAAGATCTGCAATCGATCCATCTTGTCCTATTGGAACCTTATAAAGAGTAAAAACTTCTCATTTCCAAGTAATGTGGGATCTCATACACTACCCCCTTTATCCTTATCATATGGGGTATCACACTTGCATTTCTTTTTGTACGTTTGCCCTTGCTGTCGCGAAGAAAAATCTAAGGATGATGGACATTTTATTTTGGGTTCAAATTGTTTTTCTTCTTTTTCCTCTTTATCTTTGTGGATTATTCAAAATTCTAAAGCAAATCCATTTCCATTACAAGAAGCATCGTTTGGAGTTATTACCTTTGTCTCCTGACCACGGATTCTTTAATTGGTGATGTCAACTTTCTCCTACAAGAAATATTCCTAGTATTCTATCTTAAAGCACTTGTATATGTTATGTAAAGCTTTTTGCGATGCACGAATAGACACCCTTCTTTTTTTGGGGTGGAGGGTTGTGGGGGTTGAGTGGTGTATGGATGGGAGGTTCATAAGTCTAGCAATAGAAGAATCAGAAAGATGGTTTGATGGACAAGGGAATAGCTAAAGAAAGAAAGGATAAGGAAGAAGGAGCTCTTTTGTCTCCAGCAAATCCAAACTGCATTGTTTATTGTGATGACGAGTCTTGTAATTGGGTAGGATGTTTATATCAGCCTAAGATGAGCAGTGTTTAGAATTAAGTTTTAATTGAAATTACATGTTTTTTTAATAAGTATTACTAGAAATTACATGTTTTTTTTAATAAGTATTACTAGTTTTTTAATGCATCCAATCTTACTACCTGTATGATTTGTATAATTGTATGTCTATATTGGATAACATTAAAAAAAAAGGATAAAAATCCTTCCATGGGTTAATTAGTCTTCAATGAAGTTTTACATATCTAAACTCAGATAAAATCTCTTTGTAAAAAACTTGGATGTTTTAATCAAAACTTTAACTAAATATATTCTGCAATTAGGGGGCTAAAGTTCCCTTTCATTGAAAGACTATGGAGTCCTTGCACTTCCAAGAATCCAAAGTTTTAAGGGATAAGTTCTTATGATTACAGGATTCGTTGGGTATTGAAAGACCCTTTTGTTTTGGATTAATAGAGGCAAGCTCATGTTTGTCTGAAATATTCAAAACTCAGTGGAGGATTTTGTTGAGACTGGATGATCGTTGTTTATGTGTGTGTGTATATATATATATATATATATATATATTATATAGGCCTATCTCGGATTATGTCTACAGTATTCTAATTCATCCTCAAATGCTTTCTGTTCTGTAGCAGTTTTCAGTACTCAGTCCCAGGTTTGGCATTGCCAGCGTACAAAAAAAATCCTAGTAGACGATCTAAAAGTAGGTGGGAGCCTTTACCGGAGGAGAAACCACTTAATAAATCAGCATCTGCTGTGAATAACAATGTGAAATATGGTGGCCGGATGAACGCGGAGGGGAGGGACAGAAAGGTATTCATGTGATGACACTTGTTTTTCTGGGAAGCTATAATGCTGCATAGGTTACATTCGGTCTTCCCTTTTAAAATCTCGTGTTTTATTTTTTATTGACCTGTTCTACCCTTTTTGGGGCTGTGTGGGTGGTAGTGGTTTGGAAAAGAGGTATAATCCGACTATTTGACTTGGTGTGTATGTGTCCATGCATGTGTCCAATGACTTGGTTATTTTTCACTTAGCATATATTTCTACAAGTTCGGTTCTGAGAAGCATGTCTAATTTAGATTTTTGGTAGTTGTTACATGGCTTAAAAAATTGTTTGCAGCCTTTTGTGGGGAATAATGAGAGCAAGGAGAATAATTTGAGTGGTGCAAAATACTCTCCACTGGACCCGAAAAATGCAAGTATGAACACCCAAAGGCTGGTTAAGAAACAGCGTTTTGCTGATGGTTTCAATGCTGCTGATAAAGGTGATGCATCTGGTGATGGCAATAAGGAACAAAGTTTAACTGCATATTACTCTAGTGCAATAGCACTTGCAAATACACCAGAGGAAAGAAAGAGACGTGAAACTCGCTCTAAGCGTTTTGAAAAAGGGCAAGGGCAAGGACAAGCAGAAACCAATCACTTAAAACAAAAAAGTGCTGGAGGAAACCTTTACAGTAGAAGGACTAGTGCCTGGTGCTTAGCAAGAACTTTGAAGATGGTGGCACCAGGGCTGTTGAGGACATTGATTGGGATTCTCTTGCTGTCAAGGGAACCTGCCAGGAGATTGAGAAACGTTATTTGCGTCTTACTTCTGCCCCTGATCCTGCCAGTGTAAATACTTTTTGTCATTGACTTTTAAGATATTTAGAGTTTGAACCAAATCTCAATGATGAACTGATGGAATCTATGAGGGCAATATAACTATTTTTCTCAATATTTTACACAGGTAAGACCAGAAGAAGTATTAGAAAAAGCTCTGGATATGGTTCAGAAATCTCAAAAGAATTACTTATATAAGTGTGATCAGTTGAAGTCTATTCGGCAAGATCTAACTGTACAACATATTCGCAATCATCTAACAGTAAAGGTATATATGATGCGTCTCTCTCAGCACAATTGTGGTGATCTCTTGCATACACCTTTTGGATGGCCAGTGGGTTCCTGGTACCTTTTAAAAATAATAAAAGATTAAATTGCTTTTCTTTTTGATCTTGGGTCTACCATCTTGCCTTAAGGCATTAGATATCCCCCTCCCCCCTCCCCCCTCCCCCCAACGGGTTTTCATTGGTTTGAACGCATGAGTTTCTAATACTCTCGTGTGCACATGAACACACGGGTCAGTTTCAACTTTTGCTATTGTTACATCCCTCTATTAAGTTTTCATTTATCAAATTTTTTTGAACCTACCATTTAATGACATGACCTGGTATAAACTTTTCACGTATTGTAACATTAAGTAGATTAATGTGTAGCTTAAACTCAACATTATATGTATATAGTTGTGTTTAGGAATTGCTTATGTCCATGCCTTATACCCGCACTGCAGGTGTATGAAACCCATGCCCGATTAGCTTTGGAGGTTGGGGACTTGCCCGAATATAATCAGGTTGGTGATCTTAACTTTTCTTGATTTCTATCCATTTTACATGATTTTTTACTTTTGCTTGCCTCATTTTTCTGGTTCTTCTTACTTATTAAAAAACATCTCTCTGGTTCTGTTAAGTTTGCTACACTGTTTATCATGCACAAATTTTTAGACTATAATTCATATTTCACACAAAACCATCTGTGTTAAAATTGATCAGTGGAGCCATTTATGTGATGTTACACAGCCAGCCTCTGAATCATAATTGGTGCCTAAAGGATTTATCTGTATACATGCACCAGTCTCAACTTCCAATAGATGCAATTTTTTTTTTTTAATGGCACCGGGAGTGCATAGGTCCTTCGCAAGGAGTTTCCCGCAAGTGCATCTTGGGTAATTCAATAGAGAATTCTCCCAGTCTAATGGTCCTTAGAAGTTGTTTGCACCCAAGGGTTCAAACCTTAGACTTGGAGAGAGCATACCACCAAGACCAAGGCTTTTACCACTTGAGTCAACCCATAGGGTTTAATATATATGTAGCTTTTAATGTACGTCTGTAATGTTTTAATTACTTAACGGTTTATTGCAGAATATTTTGGGTATCATATTTACTGTACCATCCTCGCATTCCTATGTTCATGGATAGTTGTGAAAATACTAGGATATCTTGTAATGTGAAAATTTGGCAGAAAGAAATAATTTTAATTGACAGGAAAACTGTAGTTTCAGGGGGTAACAAACTCGCCCCTGCTAGAAAGGGGGAAAACTCAATTGCATGTTTATGGGTAAACTAGTGTGGTTCAACAACCCAGCTACTCACTCTATTGCATGTGAAGAGCCACGAGTTATAATATATGCTTTGAGGAGCTGGGTTGTGTTTAATCATGTAAAGGTTAGTTTTATTGTTATTAGTCAATGGAGTTGGGGGTATATCTCTTTTACAGTAACTTTGGTTAAATGAGTTGGTACCAAAACTTTTTTGCTACCTTTTACTGACAACGCAATGCTTCATGGTAGCAATTTCTTTCCTTTTATTTTAATGCTTGTTGAATGAGTTTAAGAGACCTTTGCTCTAGATCTCACTGCAATTTTCAAAGTTTTTATAGTGTTAACTTGAATTAGAGTTGCTGGTTAACTTTCTTCTATGTTATTTCAGTGCCAATCGCAATTGCAAACCCTTTATGCGGAAGGTATTGAGGGATGCCATATGGAGTTTTCTGCATACCACTTACTCTGTGTCATTTTGCACTCCAATAATTACAGAGATCTGTTATCATCGATGTCAAGGTGGGTTAATTTGCTTCAATAATCAAGTTATAACGTGGTGTCAGCTTATGCTTTTATTATTATCATTATTTTTTATTATTGCATGTATGGTTTGATTGTCGTGTGACAAGTTTGAACTAATGAGAAATGCCATATGCTCCCTTCATAGTCATTAACCCACTGAAACTTCTATGAATTTTGATTGGAAATGTCTTATTGGTTACCAGATTATCAATTGAAGCGAAAAGGGATGAAGCTGTAAAACACGCCCTTGCAGTTCGTGCAGCCGTCACTTTGGGAAATTATGTCTTATTTTTTAGACTATACAAGACAGCCCCTAACTTGAATTCCTGCCTTATGGGTGGGTTAATGTTATTGAATTACCTCAGAATAAGTCTCCATCAGCAACTCCATAATTTAAAAAATAAAAATAAAAAAATATGTAGCTCCATAAGTTAATGGCTACTTAGAAAGAGTCAATAATAGTTTATAATCTTTTTGTAGATCTCCATGTTGAAAAGATGCGGTATAAGGCCGTGAGCTGCATGTCTCGCTCGCATCGCCCAACAATACCCGTTTCATACATTGCTCAGGTGCTGGGCTTCACCACCCCAAGGAATGAAGGAAGTGATGACAAGGACTCAGATGGATTAGTGGAGTGTGTGGATTGGTTAAAGGGACATGGTGCATGCCTTACTGCAGATAACAATGGAGAGATGCAACTTGATACAAAAGTATGTTCAACCCACGATCTATCAATTTTGAGGGGGTTAGGTTCAAAATGTGTTGGCTCTTGATCAAAATCTGAGCATGGCATTGAGATGGGGCTCATTTTATGTCCTCGTTGTGTGGTAGTTGTTGCTTAGAATACTGTTAATTGATAATAACAACGTTTGATGTACAGGCTTCATGTTCAAGTCTTTACATGCCGGAGCCTGAAGATGCGGTGGCCCATGGGGACGCTAGTCTTGCTGTTGATGATTTTCTGACGCGAACATCCTTATAGTTGGAGTTGATTGCACCCCAAATGTGTTTGTGCATTATTAGTGAGAAAATGAGTGGAAAATCCCACCGCCTTCAACGATATGTTTTATTATGAAAGGGCTTGATATTTTACCTATCGACTGGAACTTTGGAGGACGTTGAGCCAAGTGGAATTTTGCCTGTAACTTCCTTCTTTTCTTTAGGAAAGCGTAGACCAGAGCAGTACGAAAATAGAAGTATGATTAAAACTATCTAGATTAGTCCCCGAAGAAAATGCTGGCATGACAATGGGGCCGATTTGGTGTTACACTAAATCAAATCTTTTGGTGAAGACAAACAAGAGTAAAGTAAATGTATTATAAAAATTAACTTGTGATTAATAAGAAATTATCATATTTTTTTTTTTCATTCAGTATATTAATGTAAAGCTGAAAAACAATTTATTGTCTTTATTATTTTAATTGCTGTTGTATTTCATAGACATGAATCAGTAGTAAGTATTTGGGCAAAGCCATTGAAATGTTATTACAAAAGAAACAAAAGATTAGCGTATATATTATATAATGTAATAAACGCACTCGGAAATGTAAATTGAAATTGGTTCTCATATTATAATTCAGAGGAAAAAAACCTGACTTTCAATCCTTTGGAGGTGGAGATTGGGGCCAAACGCTGACACTCTCTTTCTCATATTTAACGTACAAAGCCCCGACCGCCGCCACGAAATATATCTGAATTAGAATAATCGACGGCGTGTGATATTTTATCACGCTCTTACCCGTGGCCAGCTCCACCAACAGCAAAGCCGATAGCCCTAGAAGGGCGATGCGTCCGTTTATCCTCTCGCTGTATGGGCTGAACCCGAGATCTACTTTTAATCCCGCCGATACGGGTTCTTTCAGCGGCACTGGTGGCAGGTACAATCCCGTCCCCGATGACCCTCCCGGCTTCTTGGATTTTTTTCCCTTTCGGAACTCCGCTTTCTTCCCGGTACCCCTCCGGAGGCGGACCTGTGAGAGGCGGTTCTCGAAAGAGTCCGATTCGGGGTCCGCTCCAGACTTGGAGGGCTCTTCGGGTTTCGGCTCGGATGGGGGCGTTTGTGGATCTACGGCTCTGGTGGTGAAGGGGTGAAAAGGTTTGGAAGCATGAGGTTTGGATGGTGTTGACGCGAGTGGGAAAGTGATCGTGAGTTGCAGAGACGAAGATGGTACGGTCGCCATTCCTGCTACGTAAGTGCTCTATCACTGCACTCGCCGTGTTTCGTTTTCTGGATAAGAAATGCTTTGTCAAATTGTTTCAATGTAATTTTCATTTTAGAATATATAGTCCGCACTATCTGAGAATCCTTTGGGCAGCTGGCCTGGGCTTTATGGATCACGGCTCCTGAGCCAGCAAATCATGGTATCCTCTATTTTATTTCGGTGTGAATCGGGTAGGGAATTAGGATGGGATAAGATGAAATGAAATGTGTTGAGATAAAAGTAATATAAAATATTAATTTTTAATATTATTATTAATTTTAAATTTTTAAAAATCGAATTATTTATTATATTTTATATAAAAATTTAAAAAATTTATAATAATAAGATGAGATAAAATAATATGAATTGAGATTATTTCAATATAAAAAAAAAACCTTGGATTCCGTCCTTCACAAAAGTAAAATATATTTCTATATTGTAAAATTTTGTCATTTCTTTCACTCATTTATTTACGATTTTTAATTATTATGATTATTATTTTTTCGTTTTAAGTTAGGATATAGAGAATGAATATATCAACATCTGTTTTGAATCATAATAAATGTTTATTTTTTTAATTTAACCTTTTCACTCTGTTTTTTTCTTCTTTTTAAAAATGATTGTTTTTTCTTAATTTCAATTTTGGGCTTAGGAAAGTAGAGTTCGGCTCATCAAAACATGTCATCTAATCATATAACTACATCCAATTACTCAACTAATGGCTATCGTATATATGGATTAGCAATTAGGACCAATAAAAATACATTTGATAAACAGGTCTTTTATAGACGCCCAAACAGTGCTTGTTAAGGTGGGTTGGGCCTAGACCCACTAGCAGGCCTGCTAATTAAGAGCTTTCTTTTCTGTTGTAGCCATCTTTAGTTAGCCTAGCCTGGCCCCCGGTCAGGGATGTACTTTTTAACTTTTTTAAAGCTTTCTTGGCATCAATCAACCGACATTATACAAAGTATTCCCCTTTGGCACGGATGTGGTGTAAAGACAAGGCAGACACTACCAACGAAAAGGAAAGAAAGAAAAGTTGGAACTAGCATGAATTCCCAATGGCATATCTAAACCCAAAACTAAAGACTTATCAGGGTTGATAATGACAATGCTGTACGTAGCCTTAACCTCGAAGGAGGATAGGAATTAATCATGGAAACCAACTAATTATAGAGTTGTAGGGACCCAAAACTTCCCTCGTTTGTCCAATTGTCCCCATTCATGCCTCTATGCCTTAATAGTTAATTTATTATTAACAATATTACCCATATGGTTATAGATGGTATAAGCTTATTATAAAAGCATTGATCACGTTAATTGTTACTCTAGATCTGCAAGCTGCTAGCTAGGGGAACGACCTTCTTGTACTAATTTTCTCTGAAGTGCAAGACAATTGTATATTGTACTTAGGGGTGTTCAACCGACCCGACCCGACTCGTTAGTATTGGTTTCCGACCCGACTCGTTAGCAGCAACTTCCGATATACCGAATACCCGCTTACCCATCGAGTATACGGATATTCCGACCTTCGCGTTTTGCCGTTTCCTTCATTCCTCTTTTTCTTTTCTAACAAACAGCTTCCATACATATCCTGCGCCTCTGCTCCGACACACAAGTTTATCAGGTTCAATGAATACACGTTCCTTTTCAATACCTTTGGGTTATAGATTGATAGATCGGCCAAGAATGTTGCACGTTTCTCTAATCCGTTTTCAATTTTTGCAGGAAGCATAATTCACAGTGTATGGCTAAACTTCAGTATGAGCTACCGTAGGCATCGACAAGAGAACGGGGTGAGGTAAGCTTCTCTTCCTTCTTCCCTCTTCCTTCTTCTTCTTCTTCTCCTCTAAAATCACTCCTCCTCCTCCTCCAAACCAACTCTTCCTGCTCCTCCTCCAAAACCACCCTTCCTTCTCCCAACTTGTATCGTTGCATCAACTTCTCGAGAACAGTGCTGGACAATAAGCACGATAAAGGCGCCAACTTCGCCGTCTGCTACTCCAACAAATTTCATGCGATTTTGGGTCCATTGCTCTGAAATTCCGTGCGATTCTTTTTCATTGAGGAAGGTGATTTCGTGCGGCTATGACTCGACAATGTTACAGGCCTTGCTCAAGGCTAGGGTTTGGGGATGGGTCTGTGTCGAGATGAGATCGAGAGAGAGGGATGCGAGGAAGAGAGTGAGAGAGTGCGAGGGAGAGAGTTAGGAACGAAATCTGGCAAAACGGCTTATCGGCTATTACCGTTTGCAAGGATCGATTAACCGCTTCCGATTGTGTGCCTATCGAGTCGGGCATTTTATTTCTGGTCGGGTCGAAAAAACGTAAGGTAACGGCACACGGCTAATTTGAACAGCCCTAATTGTACTATACGTTTCATCCAGCTAGCAACAATAATTCAGTAGTACTGTAAATGAAAATTTATATATCAAGAATGTGTACAAATATATGATATGTTTCTGACAAATCAAAAAATCTTATTAGCGAAGTATTAATATATTTTGAGAGAGAATACAATATAGTACTGGGATTAGTGTACATATTTATATAAGTCATTGTCCCCATGCATCAACAAACAGTACTCAATCTTGCATTCTCAACTGAGGTTCAGTTTGGAAAATGTAGGGCCCGTTTGGATACAAAGGTAAGATGAAACCATGCATCTTATCCCATCTCATGATTAATTCATTTCAACTCAACAATCTGATCACTACTATTTATAAACCATCTCAACTCATTATCTTATCTTATCTCATTATTCAAATAGGTCCGTAGTACTATATTGTTGACTAGAATAATTAAAATTGTTGGTTTATACATTAAATAAGTCCATATTACAGGTGCAACTAATTGGTGTTTGTACTGCAGTTTCCCTAACTCTAAAGCTAGTGTAATTATTTATAAGTTGCATAGTTGTTAATTTGCTTGCTAGTAATCTTCCGATTTCTTAGTTTAGGTGAGGTGGAAATTAATGTGAACTTGATTGCATTGTGTGACTGATCTCAGTTGGAGAATACGTTTCCTTAATACATGGTAGGCGGTGTTAATGGCATTCATGAACATGGATGAGAGAGGTTACGTGCTGGGCGGTATATATATATGAATCATTACATCTCTGCGTTGCATTCTCTTTCATGTGACAGTGTGAAACTAATTAAACAAACCAACTTAAGCAAGCAGAAGAAACGAGTCAAAGATCAAACTCCTTTAATATTGGACGGCCATCTCATGATCTATCAACGTAATCGTACGGGTTGTAAATATATATATCAATGCAGATTCTTAAGCAAGCAGTGTGAAATTGGGTTTTGACGTTGAATTTTAGAGAACTTCTTGATTGGCATGCTTATTATGATATCTTGCAAGTATTAAATTAAGCATTTATTGTCATAATTTGGCCTTGTAGAAAGGTTAACTTATATTGGAAGATATAGCTAGCTAGTATGGACTACATGATGATCGATCATAAATGCTTATAAATTATGTTAAATGCATGCACAGAGTTAAGTAAGGACTCTATATGAGATTAGGATTAATGAATATGTGTGTGTTATGTGGAATGGTTCTTAATGTTAATTTGGTCGATCGGGATCTTGATAATGTTTTTAAGGACGTTGTAAGTTTGCATGCACTCACTTACACCAGTTATGCCTGGTTTTCAAGCATGATTTACGTTATATGTTTATATTAATTCTTATGTACCCGTAATCTCTCTTCTTTTTTTGTGTGTGTTTAATCTCAGATATTAATTCACACCGATTTACAAGAAAAAGACTCAGATAATTAATTAAGAATATTCCAGGCATGATGTCAATATATTAAATTTCATCACAGTATTATACCTAATTTCCAGAAATGCATGCATTCAAATTAATTCGGGGTGGCATTTCGTTGTGTTTCCAGGTAGTATAGGTGCGTACTATATAATATAAATATATATATATATGTATAAATATATATAGGGGCAGGCCATGGTTACGATTTTCTTCTCGTGGCCACGAGTACGTAACTTTGGTAAACCAACTTTAGATGGTTGCCGTAATTGTTGAACGACGTACAATTAATAATATCGCTACTCATGCTCATTACTCGCTTCACAAAAAAGGTGTGCGAGCCGCGAGGGAGGTAGGAAGGATAAGTAGTACTGCAACAGCACATTATACGTAACCCCAAAACAAAAAGGTACGTATAATACATTAATACTGCATTTTGCAATTCCCTTTTTAGATTTTAATTCTTTCCAAGAATATATATAATTCCGGTTTCAGAAATTCCGGCTTGAATCTTCAGAATTAATTATAAGCAAATACCATGCATGCTGCAATTTCATGCAAGAGTACGGATCGAGATTAATGTTCGTAATCCCAGATGTATTACATGATCCATGATCAGTAACGACGTCGTACAAACTAAGAGATCGAAGATGATCAGGATATCATAAATTATATTAATTTAAGCTGAATACAAATTGAACGAACGAACGAAGAGTTTAAATATGCATGAAAATGACATTGAAAAGATTGATATATGCAACAGTTCTGTATACACCAAGAACCGCGAAGCTCATCATGATGATCATCGAAAACATTAACGATCAATTAAGTAATTCCAAAACATAATTAATTTAGTATTACTACTCCCTTAATTGACCCTTGATGAATGATCACCTCCTCTTGTTCTTGCTACCCAGCAACAAACAGAAGTAAAACAGTATCCTGAAAAAGAAACCCCAAGCCACCGTTATCCACAAACAGTTCCACTTGCTCAAATCAGTGATTCCTTGCTGCTGCAATAAATCCGAGCCCGTTGTCAAGCACGTGGTGCTCGTTATCGGCACCCCCAGTGTGTTGCTCATGCTTTCCAAAAGCTTCAATTTCATCGATGTGGGAACGGTACCGAGCGGCGTGTTTTCAAAAATCTGAACTCCCTTTACGAAGCACTTGGTTGGATTACTGAACTCGTTTTGCAAAACGGCTTCGTAGGGATATTTCACGAGGGAGATGTAATGGAACCAGATCCAGTAGGAGGGGATGCGATCACGGTTTATGAAGAAGCCGCTGAAGAGAAGGAAGTATGCCAATACAGCTACGACTATGGTGTATCCAAGCATTACGTGAGGAACCACGCCGGAGAGAAACGTTACGAAGGAGTTTCCGGCCCAGAACGACGCCAAGATGATAATGAAGTAGAACAAGAAATCTCCGTCTAGGCCGACCGCCCAAAATGTCGTCGCGGCGAACGCTAAGGAGAGGAAAATCAATGAAGGCAAAGACACGAGCGAGTGAGAGAGAACGTAGGACGACCGCCGATATGCATTGTAAGCGGTTTCCCTCATGAAGATGTAACGCTCTTGGAGAAAGACCGGGAGGGCATCGGCGCAGGTGTAGTAGGTGGTGGACATGGCAAACGCGAAGAAGCCTAATCGTTCTTGAACACCTTTGGGAGAGTTATCGAGCTGCCAGAACATGGTGGCCAAGATAAAGCCTGTCACCAAGACTGCACCCAACCGAATCCCGAAAAGCTCTGGCACTCGACGCGAGTTCGTCATAGATCTCTTCGCCAGCACGGCCATTTCTGTCCACATCGGGTTCGCGAATTTTGGGACCATTGACGACGCGCTCACGTCGTTGGTGGCGCCGGAGACTAGTTTCCCTCTGGAAATGCTGGCGCTGATTGCTTCTTTGAGTGATAAACACTGCCGGTCCGTCTCGGAGGAGGAATTCCGAGCGCTGCTGTCGTGCTTCTTCATGTTCTGCCACGACTTGTTGAACTCCACCAAGCTCTTCGTCCCACCGGGCGAACCCTCCAGGCCGCGGATTAGGTCAAGAGCAAACTCGGTTCGGTTTTCGCTGTCCGGGATGGGGTGCCCGAACTCCGCGAAGAATCGAGGAAGGTTCGTAGGTGAGCCGCTGTAAACAGTTTGTCCGCGCGATAAGAAAATCAAGCGGTCCAATAGGCCGAGAATTCGGTAACTCGGCTGGTGAACGGACATGATCACTATGCTTCCACTCTGAGCAATTCTCTGCAAAACCTTCACCACCATGAATGCACTCGTGGAGTCGAGTCCCGACGTTGGTTCGTCGAGGAACAAGAGAATCGGGTCGTGAATGATGTCGATTCCGATCGAGACTCGCCGACGCTCTCCTCCAGAGACCCCGCGGTGGCCTTCGTCGCCAATAATAGTCTTGGCGGCGTTTCGGAGCCCTAATTGGTCGATTAGCGCTTGGACTCGCATCTTCTTCTTGGACTTGGAGAGCGTCCTCGGCAACCGAAACTCCGCCGAGAACATTAAAGTTTCTTCCACAGTTAGCATCGGAAACAACAGGTCGTCTTGCATTACGTAAGCCGAAATCACTTTCAGAAGCCTGGACTCAAAGACCTCGCCGTTCAAAGTCACCGTTCCTTTCAGACTTCCCTTCGCAATCCTATTCGCCAGAGCATCTATCAATGTGGACTTTCCCGACCCGCTGGCGCCGAGCACAGCCATAATCTCGCCGTCCCGAGCTTCACCAGAAATGTCATTCAGGAGAGTCTTTGTTCTCGTGAAAAGTCTCTCTCCGGAAACTGGATCCGCCTCTGTGGCGGCACCGAGCCTGTTTCGTAGCCGGGGAAAAAGAGCCGAAAAGGTCATCTTGCGGGGGACCTTGACGCGGTAGGTCAAACTGCTGAAAGAGAGGACGAAAGGCAAGGGCCGAGGCTCGAGAGTCGTGTCGGAGAGATCAAGAACCTGGTGCACGGGGGTCTCGCTGCCGTCTCCGGTGGCTTCCTTTCTGGCATCCCCAACCCTCTTCAGAAGCTGGCCTAGCGTGGGAGACGTGCTGGTATTGGCGCGAGAGAGGTCGTGGACCTCCATGACGTGACTGACAGTAGGCAAAGTATGTCTCTCCGGCGATAAATTTTCGGCAGCGATACGATACATGAGAGTAGTTATATTTTATATAAGGAATCGGAGTTTCAGATGGATAAATAGGGGAGAAGATGGTGAGGTTAACGGCGTGTTTGGCGTGGGGTTTGGCACGTATAATTTACAAACAATATATATGATGCGTAACGGCGGATACAAATAATATCTATATTTAGAAGGTAAGGGAAGCCATGAGAGTTAACGGGCATTAGGAACAGCCTGATGTCCACGAGTGGTGGTAGTAGGGCTGGTGTTGAGAGAGGGGGTGGGATGTGTGTTTTGATAAGATGGGATGCATATATAAATATGCACGTTCATGGAATATATATGGGGATCATGTGGGTTTAAGACGACTCCAATCTACATTTGACTTTGTTTTAGTAATATTTTCAATTTGACGGCTTTGATTGAGGGACGGGGAGGTGAGAGAAGGGTCACCTACATCGCCTAATCAGTTTGCCTGTACGCTTTCTATTTTCCTAATTTTGAGCAGATCAGCTAGGCTGAACAATGCGAGCATAGGTGGGGTGCTCTTGTTGGCGGATAATCTGACACGTGGCGTTGTGATTCTTAAGGTTGTCAGGTTCTTGTTGTTAATTTGCTTGCATAAATAAATAAAAAGTACGGAGAAATTAGGTTGGACGTTGATCTAATGTGGCAGTGTGGAGTTGATTAATGCGATTCGTGGGGCCTCTAATGTTCGGAAGCCGATCGAGCTTAGTGATCTGGCTTCTGGTTTAGCTACTATCAGAAAATATAAGGTTATTATAGGATAATTTCGGAGTAAAATTTGAGCTTATATATATTTTTTTATAAATAATCTATAATTTTTTAAAAATATTTTTGAATTATGAATATTATAAAGCACTTTAAAGCTTCTGAGCTAATTTTAATTAAGAATATATATATATATATATATATATAAAAGATCATGAAAAATTGGAAGAAGCTAAGCAAGTAGTAGCTCGCTAGAGGCCGGCTGATCATCAAGTCCGCACGCGGCAGCTACTCTCTCTTTCTCTCTCTATATAAATCATGTACGCATGTGTATATAACCAGCCATGCACGTACGTAGGTATGGCGCCTATTGACCAAAAATACTATTTGAGCAAAGTAAGGCAGCCGGCAGAACTTAATGTTAACGGTTTGAACAAACGCACAACAAATTAATTAATATATTTTTTTAATTATTTGGGTAATGATTCATGTAATTTTGTTAGTAATAATTTTTGTGTTTCAATTGTTTGGTGAACAAGGATAAATTAAAGGGATATAGTTGGAATAGAAGGATGGTCCTCATCATGTCTTATTTAATCTTTACCAATCAACCTATATATATATATATATATATATATATATATAACTTGCCTTAACCAAAAGGGCAACTTAAAGATAGATAGATCTAAAGATGAGGAGTAAAAGTAGTACTAGAAGAAGAAAGCACATGATGATAGTTTTGGTACGTAGAGGCCTGGTAGTTAATGAAGATAGGCCACCCTCCCTTACCGAACTAAAAGCTAACTCATACCTATAAACGAGGCTGGCTGTGAAAGAGCCCCAACTCCCCAAGTCAAAGCAGAAAATGGGCACCAACATGGGTACTGCATGACTAACAGCATGGGGCATGCATATGGCGGCCGCGGCCTTTTGAGTTTTGACTCAATGCTAACCCAAAATAAAAAATAAAAAAAATCATCAATGGTTAAAATTTATTATTCTACAAACTCTTTCAAAAAGGTAGCATTTTCTTCGTGACCAGTCATTGTCCCTGCATTTCTTTTACGTAGGAATTGGTTATTAATTTTGAAAAAAAATGATAAGTACTGTATTTGTGAGTGGGCAAGTGCCTTAATTATTTTGAAAAAATAAAATATAAATAAAATTAAAATTAGTTTTATAATAATAAATTTTATTCTTTTTTAAAATAATTATATCATATTGTTTATACACTTTAAAATTGTATGTAATATTATTCATAATTTTGCAGTGGTGGCCCTGGTGGGCATGAGAACGGATCCATCTTCAGCCACATACGTTTGTCACATGCAGTACCAATCACAGCTAGCGTATGTACGTAGCTTCATTTTTTCTTTTATTCTAGAAATGACCCATAAAAAAGGAATTAAATTTGTTGAAAGTTATAAATGAGAACTGAAGGCTGAGATTGAGGGAAGTTCATGCTCATGTCCCAGTGGCCTGGGGTTCTTCAACGTTCTCACCACAGCTTGTGGCAGGACTTCGGCCTGCATGCGCGTCGAATGTATGCCATTGTAGCGCTCTTGAATTGATGCCAGCGAACCCACGTGAGAGTTATGTTGGGTTGAACAGAACTTACTTACCCAGAAAAACTAGATATCCAGTGAATTTTCGTAAAATACATCAGGAGGAAAGCGTAAGATCAAGATTAGTGAGAATTCGATAACTTCAAATGATAGAGAAATAGATATACAAAAAGGATTTAATTAACAAAATACAGCATTTAGTACCATCCTATTTCTCGCCTAGTGTGATTTTTTTTAAATCTATTTTGTTAACATTTAAAAAAAAAATTATAACATCACAAAAAACACATGCTTAATCACTTAATAAATAAATTAAAAAAAACAAAATCTGTAGTTAGGAATCCCCGTCTGTCGGCCAAGAGAGCCCAACTTGAGTACACGCTTTCGGCTTCTTGATCACAAGGACAAGCCCATAAATACAACACATGATATATAGATGGGTTCGAGCATTCAAAGTGAAAACATTCAAAGTCAAACTTACCACCTCGCCTCTTTGAGTGACAAGTGCACAGATATTAATTAATTTGGGCTTAGCACAGCTTGGACGTGCAATATTCCATGTGTGCTTCCACAACAAACACGAATTATTTTTCATTACTTCACATAGACGGGACCCCCATCCTCTAGCTCATGTTGTTTTGGATCCTCTCCTTAATTCATTTTCATTTTCTGAGTACTTACGACTATGCTACACTTATATCTATTTATTCTTCATAAATATTGTAGGACCTAATTAACTCTTTCCTTATGTCTGAGTTTAAATCCAAAAGTTTGGTCGACACATTCAAGGAACGTGATTCCAAATGGTCTCACCATGTGCAGCGTACTCTTTCTTTATCTCATCTCACTATATATGTACCCAGAGGCCAGAAACCACTTCTCATCAAACGCTTGCTGAAGAGGGACTTGGGACACGTGTGTGTTTTCAAATTAGACAAGAAGGTCATTGCTGCTTGCGATGATCTGTATTCCTATTAATGGAGTCAGTAGTAGTAGTAGTAGTAGTACTATTGAAAATGAAGCTTACCTGCTGTCACGCGATTAAAAAATAAACTGATTTCATATATATTTCATTATTATTCAAGAATATTGTAAATAAAATATTTTTTATTTGATATTTTTTTTTATATAATTTGATTTTATAAAAATATTATCATCTTATAATATTATTATACAAAAATGTTTTTGTAATTTATAAATTATTTACCTATTTATAAATTTTTATAAATAAAATAAAATCATTATAAATACCATGCAATCATTCATAAGATCCACATTTATCTGTTCTCCTCTCTAATTAAAACCATCTCTTCCTACTTCCAATCCAAACACAAGATTTTTAAAACCATTTCAACCCATCTCATCTAATCTTTCAATCAAAATAAGCATAATTTGTACGTTCATGGCTAGCGGATATACCAAACGCATTTAGATGGAATTAGGCTTGTTAATCCATGTTTCAGATCTGGAAATCCGGATTTCGGATTCGGAATTTTTTTAAACTTCTTAAATAAAAATATCAAAATTATTGACAAATAGAAAAAAAAAAATCAGAACCAGGCCACTCGGCCTAGATAGATAACGAGTTCACACGTATGATGAGTTGCGAAAATTGTAATGAGTTATTCGACCAAACCATGAAGTTACTCATTCTCCAATTAAGAAAACAATTCGGATTCAACCCGTTCGAGGATTTAGAAGTAATCAAGCCTACATTATTCATGTAGAACAAGCTCACTTCCCCACCCCCCAAAAGGAGAGGCTGGCCCAGAGCTCAGTGTCATATGTGCATGTGCATATTTATAAATTATAATAGAAGATAATAATTAATACTTCAATATATCTCAAGGTTGAAGCCTTGTCCCTACATCCGAGCCCGAAATAGGAATTAATCTGGTAACTACGGTCTTATTTGTTTTCTCAATTTATCTCATCTCATTTCATCTCAAACTCATCATTATACTTTTTTAAATTTCCATATAAAATAAAATAAACAATTATTTTTTTTTTCAAATCTCAAAACAAAACTAATATTTAAAAATTATTTTATAATAATATTTTATTCATTTTTTAATTTTTATCTCATCTCATCTCATTTTTTAAAACAAACCGTGCCTAAGTTCAAAACCGGCACATGAACAGGACGAGACCCATATCCAACGAAGTCTTCTCCACCAGCCTCGGTGATCTTAAACAAGGCATTCACCAGTGTCTTAAGTTCGCCAAACTTAGCAATTTCGTACCACACTCAAAGCGTATGAAAGGTCTAGATAAATGGGCATGTTAATTTCAAGATATCTGCTTAGTATTACATCCAATTGAAACACGCACCAAACAACTCTATACCTCACAACTTACCAACATGTCCAAAGACAATGCAGTTCAAGCTGAACAATAATAATCCAATGCTTATGTTTGATCATCTGTAAAGTTAACCGCAAGATCCCAGTAATGAGCAACACCAGCATCTGCGAAAATCTTCCTGGCAGCAGCTTCAGTCATGCACTCGTGAACAGTGAACCTATGAAAGCTTGATTTTGCAACACTTCCTTGCCATACTAAGACACACTTGTTAGTAGGTTTATCATCACTTACCGCTTCATCCTCATCTTCCTCTTTTACAGCAGCAGCCCAGTTTATGCGCTTAAGCATGAGCTTTCCATACCTCTTTATGGCTTTGTTACCGCCTTCAACAGCCACAACAGTGATACCATCAGAAATTACAGCACATCCAGTCAAGCGGTTTTCTTGGGCATTGACATCAACTTTGAAGCGGGTCTGCGGGTGTGACAGGTCATTGATCCGGTAAACCGATACGAGGGTCTCCAGTGTACTTGGCTCATCAAAAAGCTTCCGCTCTTTCTTGTCACGGCGCTCAGCAGGAGTGAGTTTGCGAGCAATATTCCTGTCAATGTGAGCTTGCTCCCGTTCAGCAGCTGCACTCCTGATTTCCTTTTCAAGCCTGGTTGGATCTTGGGTTGCTTCGGAACCAAGAACTTTCATCAGATTGCTCATTTTAACTTTAGGCTTTGGAGGCTCAATTAGGCCTTGTCTAATCATCTCCTGCTTATCTTTCTCCCTAGCCAGACGTCGCTGGGTCCGAAGTTTCTTCTGCTCCTTCTTGGTTAGCTTCAAGGGTTGAGGTGGTGGAGGAGCCGGCTCAGCAGGGGGCTCAATTGGACGAGGGTGTTCCACATAGAAAGTGATCTTCTCCATCTTTAGTTTATCTTCAGCTATGGTAGCATCCGTTATATCACCATAAGCACCAGATTTCAAAACAGGCAGATCCCTGATAATCCCATTAGATGTAATAAGATAGAACATACAAGAGGAAAAAATGTGGCCAAGCTATAGTTCTTAATACTGTACATATAAGATATAAAGTACAAACAGGAAATAAGAAAATAAATTGCTTCATCAGGTGCAAAAAGACAAATGGGGAGGAGAACTTTATCCCCAAGAGAGAACTGTAGCCCTAACAAACTCCAATAATCGGTCATATTCCAACCTTCACTTGTTTCAAATATTCAGGAAACAGATAAATCAATCACGCTTTTTTGAGAATTTCGTGGTATCCACAGTGTCAAATGATATAACATGAATCTAGGAATAACTGCTTTTGTGCAATTAAAAAGTCTCTACCAGGAATCCCAATCTGGATTTGGTTCTCCAGTCCTTCCTTGGGGGAGGGAGAAAAACTGAATACATTTGGCATTACCAGCATAGCATTTGTATTATACGACTTCCCCATGGGCATGCCAAGTAAACAGAGCAAACACCAATAATGCCTAAACAAAGGGCAATGTAACTGCTTTTGTGCAATTAAATAGTCTCTACCAGTCCTAATTAGGTTTTTCCCATGTATATTACCTGTGTATCTGGGATTTACCTTTTTCTATTAATAAAGTTTCTTTGATTACCTATCAAAAAAAAAAAAAAGGTCTCTACCAGGAATCCCAATCCGGATTTGGTTCTCCAGTCCTTCCTTGGGGGAGGGAGAAAAACTGAAAAGATTTGGCATTACCACCATAGCACTTGTATTATACAACTTCCCCATGGGCATTTCAAGTAAACCGAGCAAACACCAATAAAATGCCTAAACAAAGGGAAATGATTCTACATACTGCCTATAGAAACTCAAAATCCACTTACCACCACTCAATTTCAGGAATTGGGTCCTTAGGTTTTTCTTTGGTGATAACTCTCTCTGCTACCTCTATCAAATTTGGATTAATATCAGGTGCCGCCTTTGCCTTAGCCAACTGGGCCAGTTTTGCCTTCTGCTCTTTTGCTTGTGCTTCTCCAAATTTACTCTAAAACAAACAAAATGCCAACACCTATTAAAACAGGCGCTGAATTGGCAGAATCAATCAAAGAGGAAATAAGGCAAGTATAAATACCTTCAACTTAATATGCTCCGCCTCTTTCGACCACTTGCCTTCTTCAACAAACTGAAAAGCCATCCTCTTCGGCCTCAACAGCTTAGTCTTGTTGATACCCATCCTTCCATCAAAATGAGGATTTGATTCTGGATCAACATCCAATTCAGGTTTAAGAATCTGAAATGCATCCTTCTTTTGTTTGTTAATATTGACCTGGAAAGTTTACAAGATAGTATTAGAGCACCTTAAAATATATTACTATTTGATACCTGTCCAAACAAATTAAAATATTACAAACCTTTAGAGTGCTGAGGTTACTTGGTTTTGTCAAATTCACCACATTTCCATGTTCATCTATCTCCCTACCAAGTGCATCGAGACGAAGAACAGGGGCCTTGGATGGCTTCTGTGGAACAGTAACATCTGTTGCTGTCTGACCGGGAAACAAGTTTATAAGAGGAGCAAACTCTGGGTCCTGACGAAACCCCATCCTAGCAGCAAGTTCCTGTGCACGTTTCACTGCCTCAATGTTGGGTATAGTTGTGAGGCCTGCTGGTGCACTAGGACCGGTGGCAGGTGACATCACAGAAGCCGCAGCAGGTAAGTTTGATGAACTAGATGCTACCCCCATCGAAAGTGCTGTGGGGGCAGTAGAAAGAATTGGCCCTTGTCCTGTTCCAGTAGTAATAGATGGTGCTTTCAGCCCCTCCTTCAATTCCAAGTGTGGGCTACCATCTGGAGTTGAACTAGCACCCTTGTTCAGCTACATGATCAATATAATAGTTAATGCATGCTGAAGAGCACATATAATCATGCCCCCCACCTCCCCCAAATAAAAAAGAAAAAAGAAAAAAGAAAAAAGAATAGCAGACAACTTTAATCACGAGAGAAATTGATGGCTAATAGATGCAGAAGATAGGGTAGAAGTATCCTGGAGGTGAACAACTTACTAGAGGAATCTTCTTCAGCTTCTCAGACAATTCTTTTTGCATTTGTAAAGCTTTCTTTGCTTTAGCTAAAGCATCAAGAGATAGGTTCCCACTTTTTCCAGCAGCCGAAGATGTCCCATCTGTACTAGATTTTCCAGGAACCTCATGAGATCTGGTAATACTAACTCCCTTATTTTCATTTGTGGTATAAATTGAAGATACCTTTGTGGGTAATGGATGGCTAGGGGCGAAAGAGGTATCAGGCACCCTCCTAGATTCCATGGTGAGTGATTCCAGAGCAGCACCCTGTGTGGGAAAAATAAACTGTAAGTTAAAATACTAGCCCATGGGAATGTGCTTTTCTGCATCTTATGAAGCAAGAATGGAAATTAGCCAGAAAAGCATAAAGGGAATGTGCAGAAAATTCGTCAACCAGTGGAAAGAAAGCCAACAACAGCAGCAGCAAAACATCAAGGGCAGTGGTCATTCACAAATTTTTATTTATTTTTAATAAGTAAGAAGAATTTATTAATCCACATAATTAGAAGGCAAAAGTACACAGGAAATATACAAGTGAACCTAATTACAAGTTAAGTGCAGTGAAAAACAGCATAAAAGCCATTAAAGGTAATCCCATTCAATACAATAGCCGAAGCCCAAAGTAACAATGTCTGAAAGAAAAAGTCCCCGAACCCTCCCATTGAACGTTTCCTATTATCAAAACAGTGATCATTCCTCTCGTTCCAAGTACACCACATTATATATAGAGGCACCATCTTCCAAACCCGTGATTTGACAATTGCCCCGAATTCCTCTCCAACATGACAATAAATCTACCACCCTCCTAGGCTGCTAGGCATTACCCATGCGATACAATAAATATATCATTCACAAAAATGACCATAGTTTTCTATCGACTAAATTTTAATCGTTAAAAGATCTATAATTGATGATTACGTATGCCAGAACACTGCTTAGAAAAGCCAGCATTTCATAATGATGATTAAAAATATATCCAATCCACACAAAATCTTTATCGAAATAGTAGAATTTGAAGATGTGAAACGTTCGAGCAAGAAACTCATAAAGAAGTGTAGTCATCCACAGAGATGATCACAACCTGGTCCTCGTTTACATTAAAAGAACTACTGATTGAATAAATACTTGAAGCATAAATAAGTTTGCCTATGCCACTCCCACTAATATTGTAGAAAGAAGGGAAAAATGTGAACAACTTACATTCCCCGCTGGACCACTTGCATTCGCCGTGGTGGTGCTCTGGTAGTTACCGAGATGCTCACCATCACTCCCCTCTTCCTTAACCTGAACCTTAACCTCACACATATTCACCCGTTTCCCATCTTCCAAACCCCCTTCATTATCTTCCTCCTCCTCCTCCTCCTCCTCCTCTTCTTCCTTTTTCGCTCTATCATCAAACCTCCTCCTCTCCTTTCTCTTCTCCTTCCTCTTTTCTCCACTTGCTTCCTTCCCATCCTCAACCCGCTTTCTCTCTAAAACCCTAGCCTTCTTCTCATTAACATCACTCCTTTCCTCGCTCCCTCTATCCTTCCTCTTGTGCGATTGTGAGGAATGCCGCCTCTCCACCGAACCGTCCCTCTCGTGAGGTCTCTCGTAATGATCCTCATCATCTTCATCCAACGGTTCGCGTTTCGCTTCCCGATGCTTATGCCGCTCTCTCTCTCTGCTCCCCTCCCTCTCGCTCAACGGTTCATAAGTCCTCTCGAGCCGATCTATGCTCCCATCTCTCTCCCTCTCGTCCTCGTTGGACCTATCCCGCTTGGAATCTCGGTCTCTACTACCCTCGATTTCTTCTCGGGAGCGGCCGCGCCGAGATCGGTGACGGTGGTGGTGATCGGAGGAGTCCCGGTGCTTGTCGTCCCTGGAGGATCGGTGCTTGTGGTCTCGACTGCGGTGGTCTCGATCCTCTCGGGTGCGCTTGCTTGGTCTCTCCCTCTCCGAGAGGCTGTCCATGCTAGGGTTTGGTTCCACAGATACCCGAGTTTCTCTCTCGCTCTCTCTGTCTTGTCTCCCACTCGATTGATCGGAAAGAATATGGCGAAGAGATAACGGCTCAGATTTATCTTGGGATTTCTTCGCGGCTTGCTTTTACTGAACCGGACAGACCGGTCTTATTAAGGGCTGCTGTGACTTGTGACCATATTATCATTATTTATTATTTATCATCATTAAATTAGTTTGAATTTTTTTTAACTAATTTAATTTTTTTATTTAACCAAATATATATTAAATATTTGGTTAAAAATAAAATAAAACAAAACTTATTGTGTGGAGATTGTGTAAATAGTAAAAGGTTGTATAAATAGTAAAATCTACTCAATCTTTTACTATTTATACAATTTCCACGCACTACATTTTATTTTATTTTATTTTTAACCAAATATTTAATATATAAATAATAAATAAAAAAATTAAATTAGTTAAAAAGATAAAATTCAAAATTAAAAAAATTAAAGAAAAAATAAAAATTGATGGTGTGTGGAAGATGAGAGGTTGTGTAGAAGTCTCTGTAAATATTTCGGACAATGTGACATACTGTCCATTTTTATGAAGTTTTTTATAGTCTTAAATAATATAAAAAATTATAATTTGAAAATAAAATTGATTAAAATATCTTTATTCAGAAAGTAACAAATTTTAAAATTTTAAAAATTCATTTTATTTATCTATGAAATTAAAGCATTTCAATTAGACTTATAATATAATTCACAATATAAATTACAAGAAAGTTTATTCCAAATTTTTAAAGTAATTTTATTTGCAATTTTCACCCAGAGATTGTATGTGCATACTTTTTATTAAATAGAAAAAAATATATCATTTAAGAAAATATATTATTATAATTTTAAAAATTAAAAAATATATATAGAGGATTGCATCTGTACGTAACATTACTTAATATTTTGTTAGTACTACACACTAAAAATTAAATGATTTTTTATAATTAATTTAAAATCGAATTACTATTATATTATTACTATTACTATTACTATTACTATTATTTAAAATAATATTACTCATTATTCATTTTTTTAGTATTCTCTTATTATTTTATGATATAAAATTGAATAATTTAAGATTATTTTTTATATTTTACTTATAAATTTATCATCTAATATTATATTATATGATGATGAAAGAATGATGAAAAAATAGATCATGAATAGATTTTTATTATTATTTAAACCTCATTTAATTATATAAATGAAATGAGATAAGATAAGATAAAATAAAAATACAATTAGTGTTGAAATAATTTATAAATAGAAAAATAAATAGGTTAAGTTAAAGATTTTTATAGGGTTTTAGGAAATAAGAAAATAAAAAGTTAAATAAAAAATTATAAAGTTATAAGAGCTTAGAATAATTTTTTTTTTTAAGATTAATTTGTCTTCAGATTTCAAAAAGCTTAATTGTTTTTATGTTTTGTTTAAAAGTTTGAGAAAAATATAATGATTAGATAAAATAATTAAAAATTAAAAAATATTTATATTTAAATGATATGTACATATTTATATGAGATGAGATCATTTGAAATGTTCGTAAAACCGAACCAAACAATCTTTATAACGGAAATATCTATTTGAAAATCAATTGATAGTTCAGAATAGAAACAGTTTCATGTAGTTTGAGACATTGTAAAAATTAAGGTAGTGATTCTACCGCCGCATATAGGAGATTCCGACCAAGATCCCACTACTGTAAATTTTATCTTATTTGTATTTGTTTATTTATTTTTTTTTTCATTACTTTTAAATATTTTAAAAAAATACCATCACTAAAAAATATATATTCTTAATCACTAAGTAAAAAAAAAATGAAAACAAAAACCTACTGTTTAGATTCCCAACGTTTGGATTTAGCATTTCACAAAATAAAAACAATAAATAAAAATTGACTATTCGGGCACGTAACCATTTCAATTTTTCAAAGTATAATTATCCCTTTGTATTATTATTGTCTATTGAGTTTTTTCTTTTTAATTGTGTTTTTTAATAGAATCAATATTTTAAATATCGTATCATATCGATCAATTGGATGGTATAAGTATATTACTTGTTTTATACTAATTTAAATACTAGTCGTATTGATCGATATTTTAACTGTACTAGCCAAAATACGTTTTGGTCATATCAAATTTTGATTTTTTACCACTTTTTTTATTTATTACTATTTTTTTATCTAATTCAGACTAAACTATTTATATATATATAATTTATTCATACATTAACTATTATTTTAAAATATAATTTATATACAATTTATTTATAAATAAACTATTCTAAAACAGTACTGATACCAAAATATTTGGTTCAAATATCTAATCAGTACGCTCATCGATACGGTATTTAAAACATTGAATATGGTAGTGTTAGTGTGCCACGAGCTTTAGCAGCTGGGCCCACAAGTACAAATTTCAAATCTAAATTTTTTGTTTTTTGTTTTTTTTAAACATCTCTAAATGTTTTTTAAAAATCTACTAATATACTAAAAGTCATTTCCTTAATTATTAAATAAAATAAATTATTAACAAAAAAAATTAAATACACCAGCAATCAAAATGAAGGAGCAAATTTACTGGACATACTAGCATTTTTCTTAATAAATATTACTTGCACGATAATGACCATCAACGACAGCCAGCTGAGCTAATTTTGTTCAAAAATCCCGGACCACATTATTTTTTTTCTAATTATCATTATATAAAGAAAAATATTAAAAAGAAACTTCACCACACATATTTATTTTATTAGTATGTAATTTATTATTTTTATTCTTTTATTTAAATACACATATTTAAGCATTAAAATATAAAAATAAATATGATAAATCCAGGCGAAAGTTTCTGGTGTAAGACTTCCATACAAATAGTGTTTTAAAAAATTTAAATTTTAGTACTAGTGAGCCAGTCCATACAAATTACAACACTAGGAAAGGTTTTCAGATTTTTAAAATTTCGAATTATTTAAAACATTGGGATGTCCAGGATTCAGGGAGAATTAGAAAGATCCAGGTGCAGAAAAAGAAAAAAAAAATGAGAATAGCAGCAAAATCCTTGAATGAAGCAAAGTAGCCACACCATAAAAAGGCAGATCATGTAATGCAAATGCCACGTGTAAGATTTTAGGAAGGAATTTACAGATATAATGAAACACAAAATCTAGCCAATTCATGACAACGATGAAAGACCTAAGAGCACACCCACACTGAATAATGAATATCCAGAACTCCTTTGAATTGACTGCTATAAGTATTTTGCTCTAGTGCATTGCTTTTAACATTATCTACCTCATATCCTCTTTCACCATTTGGGCAAACACAGTACTCATTGAGATACCAGCAATGTCGCCAACGCTTCCCATGCTGAACTGTTCAATAGATACATTGGTCTCCAAGTCATTGACATGATTAACTTGTAAAGATTGACCTTTGGGATCGGAGTTTTCGTCACTCCCTTGAAGTTGAAGTGCACACTCCAGATTCCATAACACATCTCCCATTGAAGGTCGATCCATACCACAGCTTGCTAAGCATTTATCAGCTATTTCTCCAAATTTCCTCAAGGATTCTGGCTTAATTTGGCCAGCAAGACAAGGGTCTACAATTTCCTCCAATTTCCCTCTCTTTTGTGAATTCATTGCCCATTCCACTAAACTTACCTCTTCCCTTGGAAGGGATGGATCAATAACCGGTCTCCCACAAAGGACTTCCAACATGACTACCCCGAAAGAGTAGACATCGGATTTTTCTGTTAGTTGCTGCCTTGTCAAATACTCTGGATCTAGATACCCAAAACTTCCTTTTACTGCAGTACTAACATGTGTCTTATCAATCTCAGGACCTGTCTTTGAAAGCCCAAAATCAGCAACCTTGGCCATGAAGTTTTCATCTAGTAGTATATTTGCAGACTTGACATCACGATGAATAATGGCTTTGGTAGAGCCAGTATGGAGATAGTGAAGTCCTTTTGCTGATCCGATGCATATCTCAAGCCTCTGTGGCCAACTTAAGCTGGGATGATCAGAACCATACAGATGGTTCTTTAGGGTCCCATTTTCCATGTACTCGTAAATTATGATCATCTCATTTTGTTCGTCACAGTAGCCAATCAGCGATACCAAATGGCGGTGACGGAACATTGATAGCATTTCAATTTCAGTCTTGAATTCTGCAAAACCCTGCTTTGAATCAGAAACTCCCCTCTTCACTGCCACTTTGGTTTCATCTCTCAAAATCCCCTTGTAAACTTTCCCAAACCCACCAACACCAACAACTAAACTTTCACTGAAATAATCAGTAGCTTCTTGAATTGCAACAAAAGGGAAGCGATAACCAGTTTTTGAGCTAGAAAACATTGCAGTTCCGTTATTGGAGTATCTGATCTCCATTCCACTAGTGGCAAAATTTTCTTCCGCCTTCGAATGATTGACATGTGCGTATTTTCTTCTTCTTCTTCTGCAGAGCACGAAGAGACTGATAGCCACGATAACAGCAGTGAATATCCCAACGGCCAAACTCACTATGATACCAACTTTCATCTTAGAACCTTTTTTCAGATCGGAATCCAAAACATCAAGGCTACCCTTAGAATTGCTTATTTTCATGACCTCCAGGCCATTAAGAATGGCATTTGGCGTAGGGTTACCAACGTTAGAAGGGCCAACACTTACGTTTAACTTGGAGATATCACTTACTCTTGTGATGACATCCATAAAATAAGGGGCACCAATGGTGTTTGATGTTAGTTTGCTAAGATCAAGATTCCTAGAAACGAGCATGGAGTTTATATAGACATTAAAAAAGAGATTATTTGGAGAGATACTCACTATGTCACAGAAGTGAAACCGGACCAGATACTCAAACCCAGGGTCAACACTGAAATACCACGTAACATTGGCATTTATATTAGGATCCTCGCCAATGTTCATCAACTTTGTGGCCGTCCCATAGACAATAGCGGGAGCTATATTTACCATTGTCCCGGCTGCTGTTGAATTGACAGCTGTAATGTTAGACACAAACTCTGCAAGATTATTGTGTATCAGGTACGTATCATCGGAGATCCAAAGACGCCAAAGGGTATCATTTTGGGGAAAGACTGTTTCACCACCCATATTCACCCTCTCAATTGTCTCTAATGCTTTATTTGACACACTTTGGTAACTGCCCGGTGGATCAATTGTGCGGGCACTCTCAGGGGTAACGTCATCGGGGAGTGAAAGAACTTCCAAGGCATTTATGAAGGCGAAAGACTTGGAAGAAGGAGTAAAAGTGAGAACCAAATTGTTGGAAGTCACGTTCAAAGAATATTCCTTAATCTGAGAACCGTTCCCTACATGGAATTCTTTGAAAAGAGTGATATTTTGAGCGGAAGCAGAGAACTTCGCCGTGCTCAAGTCGTGGGATTGGGAAACAAAAGGGAAGAAATAGAGGCGAATCCAGTGCCTCCCAAGTTTCTTAATGGGAAACGTGTAGATTGAGGGTCCATTGAGTATTCGTGCAGTTTGATACAAAGCTGAATCATTGGCAAGGGAAATAGGTTTCAGGGCTGTCTTAACAAAAATCTCTTGTGGGGTAGAAAGAGCATTGGAATCAGAGGTATCGGCCACAAATACGCGATTGCCCACCGATGTATTGGTGGGGGATCCGCAGTCTATCAGATAATGATCTTGAGGAACAAATCCATAGGAACCACATATCAAACACATAATAGATGAAAACCACGTAAACAGTCGAACATTCCCAGAACTCATTATTGGTGACACAAAGATAAAGAGGGAGAGATGGGGAGTGGAATTTGATAAAGCTCTGTTGAAAACAGAAGGTTGATACAAATGTTATAGATGATAGTAGGAACTTGTAAACAGATAGATGCCTTCTATATCTTTACCACTTGATGTATGAATATCCTAGATGCCAAAATGAAGAACATAAATGAATCAAACATAAGGGTCGCGTTTAAAGATCACCACGGAATAAATGGAAAGGGAAAGCCATGTTCTTTATCACTAACCCAAGACAAAAGAACAAGAAATATCTCACAGTCACGAGCTCCTCATTCCTCGACTTGCCGCATTCAAATTGAAGGGTTAAACTTGAAAGGTAAAACGGAAACCACATGTAGGAGAAAAGAAAACGACCTTGACAGATATCCATTTAACTAATGGGAAATTTAGCAACAGGCCCCGCAACTTCAAAATGAAAGAACAGCACAGAAGAACACGACAATCAGAGGCGGACAGCTGTAATTTTTTATGTCTAACCCTGCTGCGTGTGACGCCTGGAGTTGTTAAGCTCCTGTTTCGAATTGAGATGAGATTAATTTTAAAAATTAAATGAAATATTATTATTATTATTTTAAATTTAAAAAAATTAAATTAAAATTAAAAAAAAATTGTATTAAAAATTATATTATATATAAAAATTAAAAAATATATAATAATAAATTAAAAAAAAATTCAATTCGTCTTCAAATATAAAAAAACTAAATGTTGAAGGATTTTACTTCTTTATTTCCTTTAAAGAGAGAGAGAGAAGGTTCGTGTGATGTTCTCAGTAGCCAGAGAGAATAATGTTAGGTCAAATGAGGGAACAAGCCATGAGTACTTTGTCGTTGTAAGGTGGGAAAAACGCGTTTTCGACGACCACCGGCACCGGGCATTAATAATAGTGACTACTTTTGTTGCCCATGTAATGGGCCACTATTAAACATTATCTCAGCCCATAGTGGACCCATTAACCAAATCAGAAAAAAATTCAATGTTTCTATTAAGGACTTCAATCAATTAGCTTTTAAAGAAATTAAAAAAACAAAACAAAACAAAACAAAAGGTACAAATCATTTCTGACCAAAAAACAAAATAAAATCTTATGGACCGTAGGAAATGCCAACAAAGGTCAGTCAGTGCACAGCAGCACATGTAATGCTTTTTTTTTTTTCGAATGAAAAAAACTATTTTTATTTTTATTTTATAATTTTATGTTTTATTGTTTTAAAATAAAATCCAAATTAACAACATTTTGGTATGATGCTTATCGTCGAGTGAAAGTCTAATGCCAATCTAAAGAGATTAGGATGAAGTTGTAAGCACTACAGAATAAAAAGGCTTTGAAATAATTTGAAATGCAGTTAAAGGGTATTGAAACCAAATCTCAAGGTTTGGGATGAAAAATTTGTGGGTAATTGGAAGGGAGAATGTTTTTATTCCAGGACTGCATTTAAAGTCGAAAGTTTGGATTTTGGGATACTGGTGAGAAGGCTGGGGCCCAAGGTTGACATGATGGACCTAACCTTCACCCATCATATTGAGTTAGGTTAACCCACCGAACCCTTCCTTTATGTGAAAACTGAAAAGGCTAGGTGCTGCCCACTCTTCTTGACTTTCTTCTGCCACTCTCGTGTCCTTGAATCCATTGAAAGCTTTGTGTGATTTTTTATTAACTTGGTACACGCTTTTTGAATAGGTGAGTTTCTTATAGGTTATTTTAAAAAAATCTCATTAATAAAAAATAACTTTTTTAGATGAAATTTATTTATTTTTTTACAGAAATTTATAGAGAGCTTATTTATTTAGAATTTATACAAATATTTTCTTTTTTTATCTGTCGAACAAGTAAAAAAAAAAATTATCATGGCAAGTCAAGACAAACTTCTCTAGCCTATTTGACTGGCGACTTTCAAGGCCTCGTTCATTTTTATAAAAAAAAAATTAATTAATTTTATCTCATTTAATAATTATAATTTTCACAAATTTTTACATAAATAAAATAAATAATTCAACTTCTTAAATTCTCAAAACAATAATAATCTTATAAAAATATATCTTAATAATATTTTATTTTATTTATAATTTTTATCTTAACTCGTCTCATCAACAAAAATAAACTAGACCTTATTTTTAGCATTTTTGAATGCTCAATTTTTCTATGTTTTGTATTGAGATTTGTAAAATTGATTAGTAGGTACTAGATTGAAAAATAATATATAAAAAAGTTGTCAATGTCTTTATATTCAATTTGTGGAAGTAATTAGTTAGCATTTAGAATTTGAGTTGAAAGTGAAAACATTCTTCAAAAATAAAGATTATTTTAGAACAACAAAATCTGATCTTCTAGCTATACGTTCCTTTGGATTTTCTACACTTTTTTTTAATCTACGCCCTTATTAAAAAAAGGGAAAAAAATAAATCAACGACCAAGATTAAGATGTTGAGGTAAACTAATTGAATGGTTCTCAAAGCCAAAGGTCGATGATAGGTGTTAACGCCATGTTTTGCAAGTCTTTAGATCAAGTTTTAGCAATTTGGGTCTTTTGGCTTGGACCTGCACAAATGACAAAGAAGGTTAAGAAATATTAGTCTTGATGAGGTTGAGAGTTTCCAATACTTAAATTAATATCATATTTAGAATCTTATAAATAATTCAGAGAGTTTAAAGAATTTTTTTGTATTTTGAGATTGTTATTTATATTGAGAGCTTGGGAGACAGATCATGTTTGTCCATGTGAGATCCATGTCTTTTCAGTTGTTCTTTTTATTAAAGTCCTTTAATACAGTGTGGCTTCTACAATGACATCATTAATGTGATGTGTAGTTCGGAAAGCGGTACCTTTAATACGGTGTAACTTCCTAACTTGCTTTATTTTGCAAACATTCTTAGTGATCCATCAATATCTTTTGTTAGAAGATCGAGAGCTCTCATTGCTTTCTGCTTACTTGCATGAGTAGGTACTCATGGATCTAACGTCTTTTGGTGGAGTCTCAGGACACGACAAGTTTCGTCTCCCAAGTTGTATGTTCTTATATGGACATCGCATCAAGGGATGTTCCCTTATAGGTCTTGTCACTTTGAGAGTTAGTTATGCATGCTCCTATATGGGCTAAACCGATAGGCCTATTTGTGCTGGGTTGGACCTTCTTATTCTATTTCCTAAATTATTTCTCTTAAACCCATTACTTGGGCGGCAAAGGAAAGAGGGGCAGAAACCCCCCTTACAATGGGCACTTGAATTCAGGTAGCCCAAGCCACTATCGCCTGTCTCAAATACTAATTGATGTTTGAGTGTGACTGTCAAAATACTCTTCAAAAAATTATACTCATCATCAATATATCATATATCACATATGATTTTTTTATTTTTATTTTTATTTTTCTTAACAAATATATGATATAAGGATGATGAGTAGCAAATCTTATTTTGCTGACATTGTGCATGTTTGGTCTCTTGAATTAGAATACACACGACTTCCAATTCACGTACAAAACACTCGGGTTATTGATACTGATAACAAGTCCAAATGCGCAAGATTAATACTAACGAGATCATCATCTCCACTCTTTCACAGCTTTCGTTTCTACAGTAAATAAACCATAGCATCCTTCCCTCTAACTTCATTGATTCGTGTTCTTCAGTGACCTATTCTGTCAATTTTCTTATTTTCAGCCCTTCAGTATCTTATTTTCGGTCTCCAGTTTCTGAATTTCAGCCTTCAATATCTTATTTTCGGTCTCCAGTTTCTGATTTTCAGCCTTCAAATTCTTATTTTCGGCTTCTGTACCATTGCTCTCTTTCAACAACTCTGATACTCTTGTAGCCAAACTCTTCTTTGCGGCCGGAGAAACACCATGCTTGCCAATTATCGACTCTAGTACTGCCTCTGAAAGTAGCTTATTTTTTATCACTGCATTCCCAGACTCCGGAATGGACTCATCTTTGGAGAAGCTAATCTACACTCCACGAAAATGGGAAAAAAAAATGAAAAGAACTTTTAAGCTTCAGAAATGCTTAAAATAATATCAATACAATAATAGTCACTTCCTTAACTATTAAGTATTTAAAAAAAAAAAAAAATATTAAATTAAATACATGAACCGTCAAAATAAGAAGATAAAATGAGGCGGCATAGTAACATTTCCCATCGGCCAAACCATCTGAGATTTCCAAGTGTCTTGTGAATTAAAGTTAACAAGAACTCCCTGCAGAAAGAACCAAAAAGAAAGCTAAAAATTAAAACTTTCTGGTTGTGATTTACTGACCGTTAATGAGCCATTGGGAGATTGTGTGAAAAGTATAGAGGAGCCTGGTGGGAATTTCTCATCCTTGAAGACCTTAAGGAACTCTTCAATGGCTTTGGCTTCTGCATCAGTGTAAATTCCAACAGATTTCCAAAAGGCAACACAATTCTCCGATACCTTCTCAGAGTACTGATGACCCGTTAATGGCAGGATCATTGTCACCCGTATGAACTTCTCAAAGGGACCTACATGTGAATGGTAAAAATGTCCTGATCAGTACAGAACTCTGGATATTTACAATAGTATTAATTATTTCTCTCAGATTATCTCAAAGCCAGTAATTTACATCCCTGGAGTAACAGTACCATAATTTGAGCTTGACTTGATCAGACTAGAAAGAAAACTCTACGGAATAGATTCTTATACGCATCAAACATTGAGTTTGCTAAAGATAATTCAACAACAGCAATGGATAGAATGCACACCTTATGAGATAGCAACCAAAGGAAGCCTATATTATATAAATAGTAACCAATCATACAGGACTGCATGTTTAATTTATTTTTGCATATGAGATGAGATAAATTGAATTGAGATTAAGATTAAAAATTGAATAAAATATTATTCAAATATATATTTTTAATATTATTTTTATTTTGAAATTTAAAAAGGTTGAATTATTTGTTTTATTTTGTATGAGAATTTGATAAAATTATAATGATTAGATGAAATGTGATGAAAGAAGTCGAAAAAAGTGTCCTGAAAACAGGATTCTATAGCAGGGGAGAGCTGATTCAGTAATCATCATATCTAATTCCTTAAGGTACACATATATAATCATCATCGATCCCCAGTTTTCTTTGGAAAAACTCATATATGACAGAGGAAACAATGGTAACAACTTTTCGGGTTAACTCACACGCATTTATCGCCTGCTTAACATAAAATTCATGGAACTCACGCATGGCAGTTAGGACATGATCTATCATTTAGTAAACACAACATTTGTGTATTTCATCATGCGTGAACCAAGGTACTGGCCGTGACTGAGACATACCTACGAGTAAGAATATTCACCCTACATGTTAGTTTCGTGGATAACAAAAACCCGCAATTGAATCGTGTCATTCACTTAGTGAGTCCATTGATGTTTTAGTCTCGTATCAACCTCAATTTATCTGCTTGTGAAAAAATTTTGAAGTATCAAAAGGTCAGCCCCATTTGGATGGCTAGTTGGTCTGTCTCAACGTTCAAACACTACTTAAATACAAATATTTTTTAATTTTTCTTTCATACTTTTTTATCTAATCATTTTCTTAAATTTTAATATAAAATACAATAAAAATTTAATATTTATTATTAAAATAATTTTTTAATAATATTTTAATTTTATAATATTTTTAAAAAATAATTACTCAAATACTGTACAATCTTTTAAAAAAATAAATTAATACGAAACTTATCTTAAAAAATTAACTTTTAATAATAAATTATTTTTTTAAGATAAAGATAAGGACTTGGTAGGTTCTATTTTTGTGCACCGCTCCTATTTTCCTTTTTAAATTTAATGATTAAAAAAAATTTTATTTAATAATATTATAATTTTTTTTCTTTTAAAAATATTAAAAAAATAATATTAAAAATAATACACTTACGGTGCAAATAAATAGAGGCAGTAGCACTCCTCTTTTTTTTTTTTTAAAAGACTACGCAGTACTTCGTACTGACTGTCATTACTACAGTACATAGCGCGTTAATATGCCTAATTTAATTTAGTAGCAGTCAACGTGAAATTAATGACAAACTGGTGCATATTTACTATAATGCCCTTATAACAAACCTGAACAAAAGAGAAGATCCTGCGGGAATTAAATTAAGCAGCAATTGATCTTTTACCTGTAACGATGTCCCTGAAGAACTCGACGGATTCCGACAACTCATCCGCACTCTTTCCGCCCCACTTAATGGCAAGCGCAGGCACGGCGGTATCCTCCAAGTACACGCCAATGGCCGTGAACTTCACGAAGTTCCCTTGGATCTCCAATCCCCTCTCCCCTGCACACATTAGCCAGCTCCGGCAATCAGAAGAGAAATAAAGACTAGCTTATAATCAAAACAAACTCCAGGTGCGCACCGCATACTAACCTGCGCCGCCCAGAAATAGTGTCTTGTCTGAGCCCGGGACCTTCGTCGTGGGCTGGAACGCCGCGACATCGACTTGAACTTCGGGCAGGGACGGTGCTGGAACCATTTTTACGAAGATATATATTAGCGGTAACTATGCGAGGAGGTGTCTGATTCTGAGTGTGGCAGGCCCAGGCTTTATAGAGAGGTCACTTGTTTGGTAGGCCTCTTCAACTTCAACTTGTTTGGTTTGTAATTGTGACGTGGATCAACAGTGGCAATTAGGGGAAGGTAGAAGTTGAAGAGGTAGTTGGGCTCACGTGCGTTGATTGGAAGGCCACATGTGCAGTGGCCGTAGGATATGATTCGCCATTTCTGATTGATGTCACGTTATCACTACAACGAGATAATTCTAAATAAAAATTAAAAATTAAAAAAATATATTATTAAAAAATATTAAAAAATATTATTAGTGAATAATACTATTTATTATCTTCTTTTTTATTATTTTTTTATCATCTTATAAAATGATATTAAATAATTAAAGACTAATTATTATATTATATTTATAAATTTATTATCTAATTTCAAATCATAAAATAAGAAAAAGATAATAATAAATAAAACGATGAATAGATTTATTTATTATTATTTTATGATCTAAAAAAATTAAATTATTTATTATATTTTATATAAAAATTTGAAAAAATTATAATTATAAAATGAGATAAAATAATTTTTGAATCCAAATATGACCTTAACTTTTGGGTTTTTGTCTATTTTTTTTTATACTTTTAAATATATTTTAAAAAATATATAATATTATTAAAAAATATTTTTTTAATTATTAAATAAAAATTAAAATAAAAAATACACAATCTGAATTCCCAATCGTGATCTTCATTGGTTATTTTAGGCTCTATTTAGATTTGAAGACGAGTTGAGTTCGTCTCAACTTATTTCAAAATCATCCTTATATTTGTTTTAAATTCTTATATTAAATATAACTTTTAATATAATTTTTTCAAATTTTAATATATTTTTTTAAATTTTAATTTAACTTTTATAAATTTCAACATAATAATAATAATATTTTATTTAATTTTTAAAATTTATCTCATTCCATCTTGTTTTAATTTTAAATTCAAACGATAGCCTAATATTCCACTTTGAAAAATTTACAACCTGTTTTGCCATAAACGGGAATTTAGGTCTTATGTCTTTAGCTTTACAAGTAGGGCAACTTTTTCGTGCAGTTTTTATTGTCAGCGATTTAAATAGCATTTTTTATTTTATTTATTCATTTTTATAGAAGATTTAAATAGCATTGTTGGGCGGTAGTAGATAAAGTTAATTACAGAGTAAAGTGTCCCAATAATATATTTTACTCGAGTGATTGGGACTTCTTGGAACATAGGCTTGACTTTTATGATAGCTTAAACGACGGTCTTGATCGGTGCGATCGAGTATTAAGATAAGTTAAAATGAGTTAAATAAAATATTATTTTTTAATATTATAAATATTTTAAAATTAAAAAAAATAAATTATTTATTATATTTTATAGAAATTTTTTTAAAAATATATAAAAATTTAAAAAAATTATATTGATAAAATGAGATTTATTGATATAAATTTAAGAATCAAACTTGACTAGTCTACGAGTCTTGAGATTCAAAAAGACTAAATAATTAGAGCTTTGTGATATATAAGTCGAAAGTCCACACACTTTACACTACACTTTTTTTCTAAAAAAATTGAATTTATTCTACTTAAGCTAAATGAACTCTTATATTCATTATTTATATATCAAGTATCATATATATATATATATATAAAAGAAGCAATGATATGTGGCCTTATACTTAGAAATTTTCAAATAATTTATTTGTCTGTGTTTGTGGTGGGTTTACTATTTTGGTTAAAACAATGACAGTGTACATACATGGCCCATTTTGGTCTAGATCTTGAAAAACCTCGGGTTGCAGTGAGTGGCCTTTTCTTAACAATTAACATGGCCTATGTTTGTCTAAATCTAGAAGAACCTTCAAAGCCCAAGTGTACATGATGGATTTTGTTAGAAAGAGTTTTTTTTTTTTTCACAGTTATTGGCAGGTAAAGAAATATGGACAGACATACAATTATTTTTTATTATTCTCTATATAATTATGTTTTAAAATAAAAAATTATTCTTATGTTTTTGTTATTTGTTTTTTAACTTCTCCAGGACATGTGATGGTATATCCCTTTTAGTTTGTTTATTGTATAAATATTGTGAAATATGTTATATATGTATCTTTTTTTTTAAATATACATACAATACAATTATACAAAGACAAGGTAAATGACTAAAAATATATATATATTTTTAATTATTTTTCTTGATAGAAAATGGTACTGTAAGTCTGTAGCAATCTCTATGAAAATTAAGCTATTTTTATTTGAATTATTTCCGTTTCGGGATAAAGCCATAGCTTAATCGGCTTTGATGGATAATTTGGTAAGATCGATGTTTAATAGGTGTTGGGAACAAAACCCAATATAATATTACATCAAAGTCAAATATAATGTACCTTCTCTATGTCTATGGAGTTTCATTTTATTTATTTATTTTTATATAGGGGAGGGGTTATCCAATTCAAGTTCTCCATTTTGAAGTAGTGGGTCTTTTGTCATTACGTCAGCAGGCCTTGATATTCCAGTTTTTTTTCGTTCTTATGCAATTTTTTAAAAAATAATACTATAATTATATTATCATCTTATTATATAAGATATAACACATTTTATAAAAAATCTTTTAATAAATAAAATATAACATTTTATTACTATTAGATAATAAAGATTATTTTAATAAAATATTATTTAATGATCATAAATGTATTACATTTCATATATAAAATAAAATGAAAGTAAGATAATAATATGATATATAATATTTGTTTATTACTATTATTTTGCAATATATCTTACTCTGTTTTTAAGGGGCTGCTTGGATTGGGAAGTGGGTTGAGCTCATATCAACTCACTTCCATTTCATCATTATATTTTTATAATTTTTTATACAAAACACAAATTTCTATACACCTTTTTTAAATCCCAATACACCTTTTTCAAATCCCAATACACCTTTTTCAAATTTCAACACACCTTTTTCAAATCTCAAAATAATAATAATATTAAAAAATAAACTAAACTCATCTCCGAATCCAAGCGGGGCCTACAACCTACTTTTGAGGGAGGATGTGGCCACAGTTGCGTCTTGTACAAGGTGGAGAAATGACCATCTAGTATTGAAGTGGGCATGTCGTGCTTTCTCACTTAGAAATGAAAGAAACAAGAGGCAAAATGTGGGGTTTAAACTTTTTAAGGTCTTAATTGTTAAATCGAAAAGGTTTCCGGATATAGAAATTGGGATTTTTTCTTTGTTTTGTTTTGTTTTGTTTTATCGATTCCTTGAAGAGCATCATGATTATACAGGGCCTTCCATGCATCAAGCACAAGGGTACAGAAGCTAGTGGGCTGGGAACCCCTTACCCGTAATCCCATCAAAAGGCAGTTTACAAATTGACTCCCAAAAGACATTGTTGGAACTGTTTATATGCTGTTGCCATTTTCTTCTTTCCTTGGTGCTGGTTGGATACCCGGCAATGGAGCCCTCATATTCGATCCACAGAGCCTCTACTGGCTTGCTCTACTATCCAGCTTTCCTGGGTGGTGGGTCTTTCTGATGTATACATGTATGGCTCTGTGCTTTGCTTTCTATTTTTCTCTGTAACTATCTCTGCATAAATGTTCATCCAACATCTTATTGATCTTTTTTTTTTTTTAAGAAGAGGAGGATATTACAATTTTATTGATTGTCGTCATTTAGAATATTTTTATTGGGTTATCTAAAATTAAACTTTAAAAAGTACAAATTTACATGCACATCAAAAAAAATTTTGTCACATTTGATCAAATTTGTGCAAATTTTTAATTTTACTATTCATTTTTTAAGACAAAAAATATTTTTATTTCTTTCTCTTACTTTTTCTTTTCATTTTTGATCAAATATTATAATTTTTTTTATATATATATATATATAAATTTATACTTTTTAAAATTTAATTTTAAGCAATTTAATAAGAATGCCCGTGGTTACAAAGATACTTCAGAGTTACAAATAAACATTAAAGACCAAAACAAAAACATCCCAAAAAAAAAAAAAACCTCAAACATACAACCGCAATACAAATAACCATGAAAATATAAATAATTAAAAAAGAAACCAACCCTTAGCCAATGAAAAACAACCTGAAAGTAACGTCAACGCACACCGATAAGAAAAATGCCAAAGTGAACCAGGGTAGCTCAATATAAATGAGAGAAATTCTGGAGGTTATCGATTTCTTCATTAAAATAGTCCGTCATTTTTTATGGTGGTAGGTGATACTACTTATGTCATCGAAACTGGCGGGCTTCGGCAAGCTCACTTCTGCGACGGCGAATCCCGACAACCTCTGGTGTGCCTCCGGCAGCCTTAAATCCGAAATGGATCCATTAGCGGTATTGCCCACCGCCATCGGCGGCGGCTCCGTCTGGGCTGAAGCCGAAAGTTCTTTATTAAATCATCTTTATTTTATTTTATTTTATTGTGTTTTTTATTATATTTTCTTTATTATATTTTTTTATTGTGTTTTCTAAATTTTATTTTTTATTATATTTTTTTTTTGTATTTTTTTGCATTTTTTTTGTATTTTTTAGGGATGAGCTACTTTTGATGCTGGGGACAGCCTGACCGATCCCCAACGTCACCCTATAAATTAAAGTCTAAGAAAAAATTTAAGTGAGCAAATTAATCTTAATTATAATATAATATAATTTAAATTATTATATCGAATATTTTTTTAAAATTTTCAAAAAATGAAGCTTTATTTAAAATATTTAAATAAAACTTTTTGACTTTACATTTAATATAACAATTTAAAATGAGGCCTTAGTGTAAATTTTGTGCCTCAATTTAGCAAGATCACAGAAAAATTTATTGAAAAATATAAATTATTTATTGAATTAAATATTTAATTTTAGTATTATGGATCCTTCAATATTTTTTTATATTTAAAATTTTTTATTAATAAGAATAGACATAATCCAAATATACCGTCCGAGGGAGTGTACAATAGTTTAAACCTAATAAGAGGAAGGGATAGAAATAAGAAAATTATAAAAATCTAGACCATTTTAACATATTGAAAAATATAAAAATTACTTAATGAAATACTTTTTATATGTGTTTAAAAAATTATTAATATATATATTTATTTATAATTTTAGAGGCTTTATACAAGTAGGTGTGAGGGGTAAATATTTCAAGTAGGGTCCAAGCTAACTATTAATTGCACTAAGAAACAAAATATGACTAGAGCTCATGGAGGAAAACTGACAGATGATAAGACTAAAAGGGAGATTAGTCAAATGATGCATACAACTAAAGTGTAGTATAAAAAAGCCTTGGACAGATGAAACAAGGGGATGGCTATCTGGTTGGATAATAATTACGCTCTTCTCCATGATTGCCTGCTTCGTCTTCTCAAATGAGTCCAATAGCTCATACCAGTAGCTTTATGTATATTATTCACATATAGTGTAAGACCTGAGAGACTGTAAAAATACTCATTATAGTGAATCTCCTTTCTTAAACTTCCTGTGGACGTAGGTCTTACGCCGAACTACATAAATACTGTGTTTTTCTATTTATTTATCTACTATCCGCGTATGTATAGCCGTACAGGAGTCTTACCGGGAGCCCCAAATAACACTCATCGAAGCCTAACTCATTTTAGTAGACCGGAAATGACTCTCTTTCCTGTCCTGGCCTGTTGCCAATTTTTATGACATCAACAATAGAAACCTAAGACAAAAACTTAAGTGGCCTAATGCTTGAGCCGGCCTTGGAGTAAACAAATGTAACTGAACACGTATCTCATTCCAATATCCGCCAAATAAAGAATTTCAATTCTGTACTCCATGCGAAGAAGGTCTCTTAGCTTACTGGCCAACATATCCCTATCTTCAATTCAATTTATATTTGAAGTTTAAACCCTCAGCTCTATGCTTAGCTAGTAAATCAGCCATTGGATTTCCTTCACGAAAGACATGACTCACTTTATACTCCATGCATCCAAGACAAGTCTAATCGATCCATCTGCTGCAATGTAAAAGTTACTTTTGAAACAGGAAAATCTAGATTTTTTAGTGGGATTTCTTAGAATTTTAATAATTATTTTTTAATTGAATGGTTCGTTTTTCTTACATCTCAACTCGATGTAACTCCTAAATATTGTCGAACACAAGTTACAACTGACAAGACTTCTTCGGTGAAATGATAACATTTGATGTGTTTTCTTGTGTGTGCAATAGGAACAGTACAGCTATAAGGAACTGTCTCGATCTTGAGAATGGAATGTTCCATATAGCATTGTTGGTGGTTGAAAATATAGATATATACCTATTTACGAAGAGGATACTAAAATGTGAGGAGTGTGTTAAAAGAAGCAAGGAGAAAAAAAAAAGAAAGTCTCGAGCTACGCAGGAATTCCATCCAGAATTTCCCTTCGCTCCACCATGTATTGTCGGCTAATTTGCTGGTCCTTTCTTAGGGAAACAGGTCTGTCTCTCTGCTATGATTGTGTTTGTGTCAACTTTGAGCAAGTGAAGAAAAAATATAGCTCTGAAACTATGAAAATCTAAGATGAAGGAAAGAAAAAACTTTCCCGAGAAAGTTGCTCGAGCAGATGCATTTATCAAGAACATAATTTCTGATAGGAAAAAAATAGAGTTACAAAAAGTAAAAACAACCCAGGAATCCAGTAAAGTGATAAAAGCTGGTGAAGTGTAAAGTGATTTCTTTTGTTACAAATTATTTTTCAATTGAATGGAGGACTTTTTTCAAGCCATATTTAAAGAGTTATGGTGCACGGAGATAGAGATGAATCAAGTATTATATGTTGATAGTGCAGAAACTAGAGAGCCATGTTTTAAGCTAGAAGCTGCTGGAAATTTGAATGCGGCTGATAAGGAGACTTGGAGACTTCTACATAAAAGCCAGAAAGATCTTTTAATTTTCATTTACACCCACTTAATCTATGATTATCTATCTCACTAATTAAATTTAAATTAGATATATTGTCTTAGACTTTGAATTCTTAAACCACACTCAAATATATAATTCTGTGGGGGCTTTTATCTCTTGCCTCACACAATGCCCCATATCATATATTTCCTGTGCTGCTTACTTCTATCTCTACCTTTTCGATGAATTATGAACGTGGGATTGAAACAGAGAGATGCTCAAAAGTAAGCACAAAAAAACATTACTAAATAGCTACAATATAAAGTTACAAACAGAAAGGGAAGAGGGTGAAAAAAGACCCAAAACAGAGGGAAAATGAAATCTGCCCATTGGAAGCAGTCATCTAATCAAAATTCTTTTTGAGGAGCTTAATCTTAACCCATATGGGAAAAGCTAAAAAGTTAAAATCTAAAAACAAAATGAAAACAATATATACATATATATTTTATATGTACATATGGGAATAAGTTCATGAGAATAAATTTACTTCAATTTACTAGCACTAGATTCAATTTACTTCCATCTAAACAATACATTTAGCTAAGCAAATGCCAACCCCAAGTCTCACAGTGCTAAGTGAATCCTTCAATGATCAGTTTCCATTTTTCTGAATATATAGTTGATACCCGTATCATATCAATGGGGCCTGATTCTTTGCTCACGGGCGTGGTCTTCTGACCGTGAAGTTACCTCTTTGTGTAGTTGAGGGTGTTGAATATTTGTATATGGCCCCAACAAATAATCAAGTCCTGATTATGCCAACTATATATGTGCTTTCAAAGAGACCCAATTCATGAGAGAGAGAGAGAGAGAGAGAGAGAGAGTATAATACTGCAAAATTCACTGTGTAAAGCCATACCCTACCAGTTCTAATTTCACTCCTTCAAATAAAACTTGATCTAGAAAGAGATGGGACTCCTACCACTTATCAATTATAAATCTAAATGAAGAAAAGTAATGAGTCACAAGAAAAGAAACGTTTAGATATGGGTCAGTGCTGAAACTTTAGAAAAACCCCATGATGTGTTTGCATTTTATATTTGGAAGCATTGAAGGATTTATAAAAAAATCCTTACAATTTCCTACAGTTCATTTCTTTACCCACTCATCCATTCTTTTAAAGGGTGGACTACCCCTCATCCCCCCTCACATTCCTCAGCTCTCCATAAGGTGATTCATTTGAGAGAGAGAGAGAGAGAGAGGTCCATCTTAAAAATAGAGAGTTGAAATGGCAGTAAACCTCCAATCATGTGATCATGCAGATGATGACTACATCGACATGGAAGTGAGCTCATACTCCAACTTCCTTTGTCATTCTGTAGGCTCTCCTCCGCATACCAGAGAGTTCGAGTTCCAAATGTCTTCCATTTCTCAAGAAAGAGAGCCAACAACTTCCCCAGCTGACGAGCTTTTCTATAAGGGAAAGCTTCTTCCTCTTCACCTTCCCCCACGTTTGCAAATGGTAGAAAAACTCCTGCAAAACTCCACCCCTGCTTATGATACAAGAAAAGATATCTTTGATGAAGTCTATAGCACTCCATTAACCACTACTGCCCCAACACCAACTTCGAGTACCCCATTTGAATCTTGCAACATCTCTCCCTCTGAATCTTTCCGAGTTAGTAGAGAGCTGAATCTAGATGAGTATATATCCGAATATTCAACTGAAATCAGTGGTTTTTATAGCGAAAACCCAAGAAAATCTTGGACCAAAAAGCTCAAGCAGTCTTCACTTGGTTTAAAGTTGAAGGCTTCGAGGGCTTATCTCAAGTCTTTGTTTAGTAAATCTGGTTGCTCACATGAGTCCTGTACAGCGGCTACAAATAATGCAGATGAAGGATCGGTTTCAAAAGCCAAAGAATGTAAGAAAATCCCGTTTGGGCAAATTCAGAAGGACAAATGCTTAACGTCAACAAGTATCATGAAGAGCATTGAAGAAGACAAGACTGCCGAGAATGGCTTTGGCCACCATAGGAGATCATTCTCGGTGGTTATCAAACGCCATTCAACAAAGAAGTCTTCACCTCCCTCATCCTCATCCAGCTCTTCTTCATCTTCAAACTCAAACGATTCAAAGGGATTTCATGAGTTGCAATTTCTCAAGAGATGCGGCAGCGCAAGTAATTCAGATATCGAGATATCAATTCAAGGAGCAATTGCTCATTGCAAACAATCTCAGCAGCTTTTCCACTCCAGAAAGACTGTAAGTGAAGTTGGGTTTTACTCATTGTCAACTTCCAGGATTGCAGTTCGTGAAGATCAAGAAAGGCCAGACCTTTGCAGAGGTTGAGATGGACAGAGAGAGAGAGGAAAGACAAGGCATAGTTGATAGTAGGATGTTTAGTTTTAATGATCATGTGTTCTTTTCTGTTTTTCCTCTTCTCCCTTTCATAATTTTGCAAATACCCATGAATTGGTTCAAGGCAAGGACTGTGTATGGCGTTTTAGAATATTCAGAGCAGAGCATCATGTGGAAGTTTGTGAAAATGCACAATAAAGTTCTTAAGACGAATAAAAGATTAACAGAGTCTGTCCATATAGATTAAAACCCTGGGCGGAATTTAACAATCTAAGTTGATTGATATTTGTTGCTGCAATGATAATTCTTGGTTTCACATGTGTCCTTTAGCATTAGTCATCATTTTAAAAGACATGGAATCATAACGGATAGGTCTATTCATAAGCCACTTTGGAGATTTCATAGAAACAAAAAATCTTCTATTGCGCACAAAGTGTTTCACTCAATTGATTTTTGAAGTAGTTTCACCTAAGGTAACAAGTCCCCTTTGATTTTTACAATCTTTTAAGACATTATTACCACCGAGACTTTTCATATTCATCCTTGAGATGAACAAAACAAATTATAACAAGCCAAGCATCCTTACTATACTTGCTCCTCCTAAATAATTCCGACTGAGGGTCCGTATGGATACAGATAATTCATCTTATCTCATCTCATCTAATTTCAACTAATAATTTGACAAATGATCTCAATTCATCTCTTCTCACTATCCAAATGGGCCCTAATTGGGTAGACAGACGACAGTGCATCACTTTGTGCTTTCAGGTGTACTGCACTGATTGCAGGATTTTATATCCTTGTTTCTTCTGACATGGGAGCTATCTCAAGTGTAGGCTTTATTGATCACCTGGCTAATATCTTATTAGGAAGTGGATCACATTTTAATTTTTCTGTAAGAAAAATGAGTATCTTTTCAAATTCTAAGTACGGAAAAGCAAACAATCATTTTCCACAACTGACTCGTTTACTGTCATTATTAAGTGGAATATTGGAAAAGAAAAACAGAACAAAAATCCTAGGTAAAAATCCATGTTGCTATAAAGCAGTCCTGAGAAAATTCAAGATTTCTCAACATAATTGTCAATAACTCTACCTCATTTCACCTTGTTTTCAAATGGTAGGCAGAAAGAAAAAGGTTTATGTTGCTTACTGGTAAATCTCACCAACCATCTCTTCCATTAGCTGGCATCTTTCAAAGATGAGTATTATCATTATGATGTTCTAGCCAATTATCAATTGACCCAAATAATCATGACTATAATCCTAGATAGTAGATGCCCATCTGTCCAGTGCCCACCTCTCAAAAGCAACTCCTAAATATGCTGCATGATTCATTATTATAACATAGAAAACATTCATTTGAAAAGTTTTATAAAACTGCTCAAATGTTGTAAAGGTGTTAGGATCATTATCCTAAAACATGCAACGCCAACAAATCTAAGCAAAGGAAAGACAATAAACAAAAACTATGTAAGAGGAAATCTTCACGTGCAGACAAACAGCCTTTCAAGACATGGATGGCTCTTTTCCCCTTATTTTCATTTACCTAGTGGGGTGTAATGAACCTTAAACTAAGTAAACATGTCAGCCAGAATTTTGACAGGTTTTAGGATTTTAAGGCCTAAGGAAAGCAACAAAAAGGCAAACTTGATGTTGTTGAGCACTATGGAGGGTGTCTGCAAGAAGAAAGAAGGAAAAGGCAAGCCTCACATACCTACTGGCACAACTAATCACCTCCACTTGTCCTCCGTTACTTGATTTCTTAAAGGGAAATACTCTAGCCACATAAATTGAACAAAAACTATTCCACAAACTGATGTGGTTTGATGTGATTCGTCAGATTATAAAATTTTCTTTTATTGTAAAGTAGATATAATGGATCGGATCAAACCACATCAATTTGTGAAATTATTTGTGTAATTACTTTGTGAATGTAACAATACTCTTTTTTAAAATATCTTCAGAAAGTTTAACCCAAAAGCTTATGATATAACTATCATAAGCATGTATATATCCCACTCATAGTAATGCTATAGCTACTAAAATTTTATTACATGGGTTTTAGTTTTACACAAACTAATGCATCAGCAATAAAAAATAAATTAATTAATATTTATTATATTGCTGATGTGTCACCAATCACATGGGAGTTTACCATGCCGTAAATTTATTGGTTGGATAGACAGGAAATGTCAAGAGGATGAAAGAAAATGCAGGAAATTACAGAGAAAAAAAAAATGGTCTGAAAGAGAGAACTAAAATTGCATGCATTAGTTATCTGAGATTCTGAATCCCTCATTACAGAGCTAGTTTTCCTATTTAATATAAGCAAAAATGGACTTAGCTAATTCCTAGCAGCCTGCTAAATTACGACCGAAAGAAAATAACTGTTCAGCATACTAAGGGTGTACACTGTATTATAATCAGATCAGACATTGCATCTCATGAATGATTATCGCACTTTTAAGACAGCAGTAATTGATTTCACAAATATGCAGTGGTTAACTGTGTGCTTCAATCAGTATTTTAATGAAATATTTATGGATCTGCAGATGTTGGGAGTACAATCAATATGCAGAAAATCACCGGTGACAAAGTTGTTCATATTTTTCTTTAGAAAAACAATAGCAAACTAATTAAATGATCAAGTTGGCTAAATTTTTAGGATAATTGTTTCTTTTTTTGGTCTCAAAGTAATGTCATGTCCCTATAACAGGGTGATTTAATTGAAAAAAAAAAATCTGATTAAGTCTGCCTCACGCAAGTTGTTGAGTAATTGAGCAACTCAATCATTCAGCTTATATATGGGTCCTGAAAATATATTTATTTGGTTGTTGAGAAATTAACGATCCATTTGATGTTCAAGTTTGATCAGAAAACATGTTGTAGCCATCCACATTAGCGAGAATCTTCTATAGTTCTTAGGGTGTTCTATCTAGTGGATTTGTTTAAATCTTTAATGTTCACAAATTCAATGTCAAAGATTTTGCTAAATCAGCTTTAGTATTTAAATATTTATTAGATTTAAAAAATAAAAAAACAACTGTCAGCTTTTGATAAGGGTGACCCTTTAGCTATGCATAAATGTAAGAGAAATCCTGGGAATTCGTCCGCCGATCCCCATTATAAAAGCAGCTCCCGTTGTTGCTGGCCGCCGCCGGCGGCTCCATTTGGACTGAGGTCGAACACCTCCCTATCCATCATGTGAAATCATTTTCATTTTATTTTTTTATTGTGTTTTTTTTCATTTTATTTTTTTATTATATTTTTTATTGTGTTTTCTAAATTTTATTTTTTATTATATTTTTATTATATTTTTTAAAGTTTTTTATTATATTTTTATTAGAGGTTGCTTTTTATACTGGGAGCAGCCAGACCGACCCTAGCGTCACCCTAAATGTAATGGTCGTGCTTTCCTTTTTCTTTTTCCTTTTCCTTTCCTTTTTTTTTTTAAGGTAAATAGTGTAAAGCATTAGAATAACCATATTCTAATCGCGATTAAATAGAAAGATGGTTTCAAATATTCAGTAAATAGTAGTTATAAAAATATAAAAAATAATTATAAAATATAAAAAAATAACAACTAATAATAAAAAGTATGTGAAAATAATAATAAAATAATAAATAATATTAAAATATTATGAAGAAAACTCTACTATCCAAACTATCTTATTCTCATACTTCGAGGAGCACCTTAGGAAAGACCTAGATGGACCTGTAAAACGCAAATCACAATCTTCGACAAATACAACCCCAGCCCAAAAACCAAACCACGAAACTATCCAAAACCCAAAAGCCCAAAATCATTGACCTTCTGGCACTCTTGAGTCTTGATGGTTGATATGGGGGTTCAGGGACTCGGGCATTGGTTTACCATAGTTACCGAGTTGGAGTTTTGGACCAAAAAATAAATAAATAAATAAAGTCCAACATAGAGGTGCAAAGAATTACAACATTCAGAAGTAATGATTCTTATAGAAGTTGAATGCTATTTTAACATTCCCAAGCACATTTTGTACTCGTTAATAGTATGCATTTTTCATACTACAATCCTACAAACTTCCAAAGATTGCAAAGTTAACCAAATCAAAGAGCATAAATCCTATCGACTTCTGAGTTTGAGAAATCAGAGTGATGCCAGGAGTTGGATGCAGCACTCCTCGAAATCTTCTCCCTCTTCCTCATCGAACGACTCCTCTTGGACCTCACCACATAATAAGTCATGGTGCCAAGAACTCCAGCCATTATTACTCCCCCAACGGCTGTGACCAAAATTGCAGCCCATTTGTGCCTCTTCCCAACCACTATATAAGAGGATGCCATAAAAGCCACCGAAGTGCACACAGAAGCCAACCACATGAGCTTGTTAATTACCTCCACCACTCGTTTTTCAGCTTTTGTCTCTCCTCTAACCAATGTGATTTGAACAACCACAACAGCCAATGATGTAAAAAGGGCAATGGCATTGAAGATGAAGAAGATTTTGAAAGATGTAGTCGTGACCATCACGGCCATTCCCGAATCAGCATCCCCACCAGGCACAGTAAAAATAGCTGCAAAGGCAACTGTGGCAAATAGCACAGCCACCACAGTCACCGAGTTGGTGGCATTGTTGATCCCTTCTCGGTGAAGTTTCCGGAGTTCTTTAGAAATATTATGAACATTTTTGTTAGTTTTCCTAGTTTGTTCAAGCTGGATATGAACATCTTTCTTAATTTGAGTCACAGTTTTCCTCAACTCATCTCTTGGTTGGTTCAGTTCATTAGCTCTGAGAGCACCACATTGAGAAAGGTAGTCCTTTATATCTGAGGATTCTTCAGAAAGGGGAAGCCCTTCTGCTATGTCAAGAGCTGTTTTGTGGTCTCTGGTCAGTGCATTAACGTTGGTGTCACGAAGAGATAACAACTCCTTCACTATCTGCAAGAAGAAAACAGAATGTCAAATCCTAGGACCATCTTTTCCCGCAAAATCTAGGCATACTTGAACTTTGTAAGAAGCATTCAGAAGTAAGACGTAATTCTAGTCTAACGTATAGCCAATCAGTGTTATTATGAGGAAAACATTAAGAATGCATAATAATGAATCCAAATTTGGAAAAAGATAAACATGAGATGGATACAGAAGGCAACTAAAGATGCTAGTTTTCCCGTGGTCAGTGCTAGTTGTCATCTTTCAGAATACAACCCATGTTTGAGATAAAAAATAAAAATAAAAATGAAAGAAATGATGACATTGCAAGATATGTACTTCATTTACACTAGCTGACAAATAAGAGGCAGATATTCATCACTAAGACGAGTAGACTAAAACAAAATTCAAGCTAGATGCATTCAGGGATCAAGTGGCAGGAATTTGGATAATGAACAGACTCAAAGGAAGCAGAGATCCAGCACGCTAAAATTAGTCCCAGAGATAGAGAAACAGAGAGTAGCATGATTGGAAACAAAAAAGGTGAGACTTAGTAAGCCAATTTGGTGTGTTCAATGAGGCAGATGAAGAAAAAGTCCTGTGTAAGGAAACATAAAAATTATTTTTAGGTTGGTATGCTATATCAATATGAATTAAAGCCATCATCTATAATTTAAAAGGTCCAACTATTACCCTTCTATAGGATACAGATTTAAACAGAAAAGTGTTGGAAATGCCAAAATATAATACCTCTACTCGCTTTTTCCTCGTGCCTACATGTAATGCTGTGTTACCAAATTTATCTGGAAGCATAACAATAGCAGCATCAGCCTCAAGTAGCAACTTCACCACGTCACAACTCTGGCCTTTTACGGCCATATGCAATGCAGTCTGCCCTTTTTTGTCAGTCCTTCGTGCCAGCTGTGGATCTTTGTTCAGCAATGCTTTTACAATGTCAACATGGCCCTGTCGGGCAGCCAAATGCAATGCATTTTTCCCATTGGATCTGGACAGATCCAATAAGCTACAATCCTTTGACAGCAGTTGATCGACTACTTCCGTATGGCCTCTTGTAGCTGCAGATATAAGAGGCGTTGCATTTGATGGGCCGATTGTTTTGCTGAGCCCAGGGTCATGATCTAGAAGCACCTGAACAACATCTGGAACAGAAGAACCACCATGAGTGTGCTACCTTTGTAAAGAAAGCAGAAACTTACCAACTGGTAGCGTATATCTTTCATGGGCAATCAGTATATCATTCAATCATTTCAAGCAGAAGGAACTGAAAAGGCCCCTTTAACTCAGCATTCCTTGTGGATAAATGATAATCTCTTCTCAGATTGAATATAAGATTGCAAATCCAGAACCAAAAGCCATAGACGACAACTTCAGTGACTGTCAACTAGGATATCTCTATTACATAAAGTTGGGTTTATTTGAAATATGTGCTTTATAGATTCTTAATTTTGCTATCATATGTCCAGATACATGTATGTAAAGAATGGCGACTGCAAAGAAACACCATTTCTAGGGTAAAGAACTCTGTGGACATTGCTACATGTCTAGATTGCAATCTAACAGAGCTCAACTGTCAATACCTTGCATAATTTTCTTGTCCACTTAGCATTCTGTGTAATGATATGTTGAAAGGAACAATAGAAATTACCTAAGCATCTACTGTTCTACATCTTTAGCAATCCAAAACCATCATGAACTTAATTTTCATCCTCTTACAATCTCTTTCATATTCAAACTAAAATGGCCATACTCAAATTCTTAGAAAGCACAAAACAAAGACAATATAACGCTACCGATCCATTACCGTGGTGCCCTTGACTTGCAGCTACATGCAAAGGATCAAACCCAGATCTGTTCTTCTTTGTGACAGTATCTTGACTCGAATATTTCAACAATTCCTTCACAATATCAAGGTACCCCTTCTCGGACGCTGTATACAGTGCCGTCTCTCCCAACTCATTGACCTCATTCACAATTGCAGCCCGTACCTCTGCAACCTCAGCGTCAAAATCTGCGCCGCTTAGAGTTCCCATCATCTGCGAATTGATATCGTCGAGGAGCTGCTTCATGGCCACCAGATCACCACGCTGCGCCGCCAAGTGCAGCTCAGTGTCGTTGTGCCGCCCCGTCACCTGCTTCACGTACTTTTTCTTCCCCGCCTGATCAATCCGCTTTCCCGAATTGGACAGGACTAACGCCGGAGCCGCCGTGGAAGAAGGAGATGGCGATGGTGACGGCTCGGCGAGTGGGTTTTGACTTGGTGATAAGGTCATCCTTCTGATCTTCTCCAATTCCCTCTCGCCTCCTATTCAATAAATCAAAGTTCCATCACTCATAGATAACAAACCAACTACTTTCTCTAGCTCCGTTTGTTTTGTATTCGAGAAAATAAAGAACTTAATTTATGAGCTAACTAGCCGTTGTGGAATTTGTTCTGAGATCACAAGTGATAACCATTGATAGGAAGATTCAAATCGAGTAAGTCTCATACGCAACAGTAAAAATAATCGGTCCAGCGTAATAACTGAAGAAAAGGGGAGAGAGAGTACCTTCTTCGATCAGGGATGCCATTGTTGACCTGGGAGAGAAAGTGGAAAATCTAGGAGCTCATGCAGGGAGATATCGATAGGGAAAATACCAATGAGTTATGGGATTGAGAGGAGATGACCAAAAAAGCGGACAAAAAAGGAGAAAACGAAAGTGCAGAGAAGGAGAGAATGCGGTGTGGGAAGAGAACCAAAAACAATAAGCACTTTTGTTTTTTCAGTATTCAACGACGACCGGAAAACTGGTCCCACGTCCATCACACAACGAACCAATCCCTGCGGCTGCCGTGAATATACTTATTACTTTTTAACAATTCCTCAGTTTTACCATTCGTGTTCTTTGACTTTTTGGAAAAAAAGGGTTTTCCTGACATGTTTTTATTGAAACTTTAGGGATAATTCAGCGAGACGTACAGCACGCTTCCATGTGCAGTTGACTCCATGTTTCCAACATGAGAAAAGAACAGTATATAAAAGAGCATGGGGATGGTGTTTTCCTGGTTCAAGTTTCCACAAAGATAGCTTCGGCGATATTACTTCGCCGACAGGCCGAATACTAGCAAAGAGGACCTCCAAGATTGTGATGTTTCTTTCTATAAAAAGCAATAATATAAGTGGAGCAGTTTTCCAATGTCAAAAACCTCCGGTGCTGGTACCCACAACTACCCACAAACAGCATCAAAGTTTACCGGAGACGTCCGACAGGAGGAAAAAATAAAAATAAAAGTCCGATGCTTAAATTAATACTTTGTTAAAAATGGGGAGTTACATATGTCAGATCCTTTTTATCTGGGATATACTCTCCTATTATAGGCACTTTTCTGCAAAGATAAATTCTCCTTTTGCGGAGGCTTCATCCCATGTTTTTCCAACTACTTCTTCCCCCACTACCTTTATTTATGGAATATGGGTGATTCTGCCCGTTGTATTAGTTGGGTCATGGAGAAAAAGTCCACGTGTATATTCGAATTCTGAGTAATGACACCTAAGCTGTTTTTTACATCTTTTTCTTATAATTCTATTTTAATATAATTTTAAGGCTATTATTAAGTAAATAGCTTCAGTTGCCAGAAAATAAAATAGAAAATTAATGCTTAAGCGGGCATGACTCAGTGTATGTTTAGAATTACGGTGAGAAATATTACTTTTAGTTTAAGGTTTATAGCTTAAAACTTAATATAATAAGCTCTACTACTAAAAAATTATTTATTGTTTGGGATCTATACTAAAATACTTTTTAAAAATATTTTTAACTAGTTAAAATCATTTTTAAAGAAAAAATAACATATTTATTAATTTTATAAAAAATATCTTAGGTGGTTAGAAAATTTAAAAATCAATTTTTTCAAAAAACACTAAGTGCACGTTTGTGATTGCAATATTGTGGTGGGAAATATTATATTTATTGTTTGGGATGCATATATCTAAAAATTTTTTTTTAGAGTTAATTATGGTAGTTTTTTAAAATATATAGTTATCAGTAATAGCTTTTTGATAAAAGCTTCAATTTGGTGCTTTTTGAATAAGTTGATTTTTAACTTTTCTAACCGCTTAAAATATTTTTTATAAAATTACCAAGCACGTCATTTTTTCTTTAAAAGTACTTTTAATTACTCAAAAACATTTTTAAACCTCGAAATGCAATCCCAAACTGATTAAATTGAAATTTTTATCAAAAAATTCATGCAAATAACAATATATTTAAAAAAAAATACCGTAACGAACTTTAAAAAATATTTTAGACATATAAATCCTAAACAATAAAATGACTTTTTAGTAGTAGAGCTTGTTACATTAAATGCATGTTTGGGATTGCAGTGAGAAATATTATTTTTAACATTAGGCTTATAACTTAAAGTTTAATGTAATAAGTTCTATTACTAAAAAGTAATTTATTGTTTGGGATTCATATGTCTAAAACACTTTTAGTATTAGTTACGATAGTTTTTTAAAATTATATAGTTATCTACAGGAGTTTTTTTTATAAAAGTCCAATTTAGTACTTATTAAAAAAAGCTGATTTTTAATTTTTTTAACCGACTAAAGTGCTTTTAATAAAGTTATCTAAACATGTCATTTTATTTAAAAGTACTTTTAACTACTTAAAAACACTTTTAAAGTCTCGAAACGCAATCTCAAACATGCTCTAAGTGCATGTTTGGGGTTGCAGTAAAAAATATTATTTTTAACTTAAAACTTATAGTTTAAAATTTAATGTAATGAGCTCTATTACTAAAAAGTTATTTACTGTTTGTGATTAATATATCTAAAGCACTTTTAGAATTAGTTACGATAGTTTTTAAAAAATATATAGTTATCTGCATAAATTTTTTGATAAAAGCTCCAATTTGATGCTTATTGAAAAAGCTGATTTTTAATTTTTTTAATCGATTAAAACGCTTTTAATAAAATTATCTAAACATATCATTTTTTTTTTAAAGTGTTTTTAAATTCTCTTCCCTATGCAGAGAAATTGTTTAAAAGCATTTTTAATGTCTCAAAACACAATCACAAATATGTTCTAAGCTTTAAAATATAAGTCTTAAACTAAATGTAATATTTTCCATAGTAATCTCAAACATGCACTTAGACAATACACTTAGAATTGATAGGAGCATCTATGGAGGAACGCCTCCTCAAAGATTAGCGTATGCTGTTATAAGCAATGGCTAGCACACAGTATTCTTAATAGCATTTTTATTAGATTGTCTAAACCTATTTTTTAAAAAGTACAAATTTATACGTTTATTAAAAAAATTTAGTCATATATAATTAAAAATAGAGAGATAAAAGTGAAAAAATAGAATAAAAGTATTTTTTTTAAATAGTAAAATTAAACTTTGTTCAACAAAATCTAGATGATCAAAATTTTTTGATATATATATATAAATTTATACTTTTTGAAAAATAATTTGAAACACCAACAAAAATGCTCTTAGTAAGAGGTAAAAGAATTGTTCTCTCTATGCTCATTGCACGGCTCCAATATTATAATTTTAAAAATTATAATTTAAATTTTTTTTTAAAATTTTTAAAATTTTTTTTACTCTAATATTATAATTTTTTTTTAAAATATATTATTATACTAATAATCACTTCTTTAATTATTAAATAAAAAAATTAAAATATATAAAATATTAAAATAAGTATTAAAATAAAAAGACATTGTATAATTTTTTTTTTTTATAGCGACTTCTGGAGCTTATTCTTCTTCCCTGTGGGACTCTTCTACTTTTGTGCCCTTTTCTGACTGACTAATGGCTCCATTAACTTCTGACATTTTCCAGCTAATAATGTTATATATTGTATAAGCATTCTGCAATTTTTCTGAAAAATAAAAGTAAAGCTATTTTTTTTTATATGTCTTATATTTATTTATTGAAATAATTGTGCTGCATTTAAACCTTCACGATTGTAAATAACAAATATTATAGACAAACCTCATATATAAATTATATATAAATGTTAATTAATAATCTATAGTATTTAGTATCTGTTATATGCTACATAATATTTATGAGTTAAAAAATAAAATAAAAATATTTAAAATTTAAAAAAATAAAAATGTTATCTTTTATTTATCATACTATATGAATTATCGTTTATTCGTTATTTATCTTTAATATTTATTCCTATCATTGCTTATCGTAAAAATCATTTTTCTTTTTACAAACGGAATTTAATATTGCGGGTTTCTCAGGCAGATTGATTCTATAGATTGTGGAGGTTCCTTGTAATCTATTGAATTGACATAACATTAACAAGTGATCAGTGAGTTTGTCTTTGCGCTAGCTTTAGGAGATGCAATCTATCAAATCTTCTCGATTAGACCTGCGTATTGCAATCTCTTCTCTGAACACTACATGTTGACAAGTTTAGACCCTCTTCTTTTTTTTTCCTTCCTTTTGAGGGATAGATCCTCTTTATATACTCGACAAATCAACGGGTGCAGTTTATTTGAAATTGCGTATCAGTATGGCTAGAATTATGACAACTTCAAATTTGGATCAGGGCCTAGTTTCAGAAACTGAGCTTGACTCAATGAACAAGAAGATCTTTGGCAAAATCATTCCTTAGTAGCTGCACTGAAATTTGGACGTAAATGAATCTAAACGGTGTAGCTTTGAGGGAACTGTGCAACATGGGCTAATGCAACTGGGTCGTCTGGGCCTAGGTTAAGCCTTCTGGAGTTCTGCTACTTAAATAGAAAGAAGAAATACTTCGTTAAAAAGTAAAAACGAAGGAAATCTGAACTAAAATTGGTGGGGGAAATCCAGAGAAAATCCCCTTAAAAAATTGATGTATGCCGCTGTAAACGGCGAGCACACGGTATTCTTTAGTAAAAGGCGAAAGAATAGTTCGCTTTGTGCTCAACGCACGGCTCCACGGGTCTGTTATGTGTTCGAATGCTTCACTATGTAGCAGAAGGATTGGCTGCTGCTTATTTCCTTTTCTCCATGTGGGACTAAAAGTAAAGACTCACTATGTAGCAGAAGGATTGGCTGCTGCTTAGTAAACGGCTCCCTTGTTGCAATGTTGCTAAAGCTGTGCAGCAAATCCCTCCCCCGTCTACCTCTCAATTATGATAAAAATATTATTTAATTTTTTGATAATTAATTTTTTGGGTCCATAAATTAATATGCGGAATTAACTTGTTTTTGACAGATAACGACATCTCAACTAACCCCCACCCCAAGTGTCTCTCTCATCAATTTCTTTTCTGTAATAGGTGAATTTTGGCGTTTCTTCTTCCAATTTCTGGCAGTTCCTTTTTGGACCGGACTGGTTGGAGTTTACGCTCCGATCCTTTCTCCCTTTTCCATTTTCACTTTTGTCCTAATTATTAGGTTTTTTGGTTGGTTTTGGCCTGTTTTTCGTTCAATAAGACACTCATGCCATTATTTGCCGGTCTCCTGCTAGCCGGCGTTCTCTGCCCTTCACACGTCGTCCCCAAAGGTCATTCAATCGTCGATCTTCAAAGGCAGAGGAGAGCTTCACGTTTTGGTAGTACGCGTACGTCCCACGCGTGGCCTTGGCCGCACGCGTAGCATGTATTTTCCAACGATTTGGTGTGGCTTTGGTGGCCACGCGCGACTCTGGCATCTTCAGCGGGCCTTATTTCTTCGTATCATTCTGCCGGTCTTCTTTTCATAGTAGCACGTGTGTTGCATGCACCTCCACCGAAGTTGGACAATCGTCAACGACTTGACACAATTTCTTGCACTTATTATTTTCTCCTGCTTTTACTAACCAATGTTCTTAAGGATAGGATTGTGGACCTTTCCAGCAAAAATTTCAAGATATTAATCGACAATGCATCCACCCTGCCTACTTTTTACGGAGGAACCAATACTTTGTGTAGTGGTTCTCAGGTTTGCTTTTATGCGAACATTTTATCTCCGTCTTTAGAAAAGATGGTGTCTTTTTGGACACGGATAGGAATCAATTATTGGTCCCATATAAACTCACTTTATTTTTCTTTTTTTCTACTTCATCTGTATTGTCGTTTTTGTTTTGGGGTTGTTGTTGGGAAATTTCACCCCCTCCACTTGTAACACTTTTTACCTTAATGTAATGTATTCTAATTTATTTAAAAAAAACACTTGTTATTGTCAGTATCTAAATTATTTGAACCGAAACATGCATGTTTTTCATTAATAAATTCAAGTCTTTATTCGTAAATTGGATTTATATTAATAATAAATTCATATATTATGATTTTAATAATTGGGCATAAGAATTATACGAATTTAACGTTCTTTCGATCCAAAACCCTATTAACGTCAATATATCAGCTAAATTTTTAAAAAATTACTTCAAATAGCTATTAAGATGTTGGCATTTGATTAGGCAAATTCAAGAAGATAGACTTCAGCTAAAGTAAATCTAAACTTTTGGTCATATTTGAGTGTGCACTGTAGCACTTCCAAATCAAGTGTTTACTGTTATTTCATCTGTCTCCTCTGACTTTTTCTCTTTCTACCAAAAAATATGATGGAAACAAAGGGTCTAAATAAAATTAAATAAATTAAGTAATTAAAATTAAATAAATTGGTAAAATAGGATAAAATTCAGTAAATGATTAACTTAAAAATAAATATTTTTTCAAAATTGATATTATTTTATTACTATATAATGAATAAATAAATAATCTAATGTGAGAACTTGATGTGAATAGAATAGTCAATATCAAATTTATCTCATGTTATTTTATTATTATATAATAAAAGATAATTATTCTAATGAAAATTTAAAATGAATGGAATAGCCAAAATCAAATTCATAGTATATTAACTAAAAGTGAGATTTAATTTTAACTAATTCATTGAGAGTGCTCTTCTCAATCGATTTCCTTCATTTCTACTTCTATTTCTTTCATATAAAAGTTGTTGACAACCCATAGATTGGATAGATGATAATGGAAGATGGATGAAAAACTGCTTAGTTTGGTTCGCAATTGTCGTGATTTTGTTAAAGTATTAATATTGACGCTATTAAAAGCTAATACAAATATAAATTTAATGCATTTATTTAAAAAACTCTTGCATTAGATTTTTCAAATAAAATTATAGGAAGTTTTGAGCTACAATTATCACAAATCTTCCTTCATATATTGAAGGTATACGCCTATGGGGTTTACAAGCCAAACCTATTATATAATAATTTTAAATCAATATCATTATCCTTCTCTGTCTTAAGTCAAACTAAATCAAACTTTTAGAAGATAAATTAAATATTGTCTCAATGATATTTCGGATCCATTAACGATTTTTAATAGCATCATATTAATTAATAATGATTGATAGCGTAAAATTTATATTAATTTGTAAAATATAATTTCTTAAAAAATTAAATTGATAATATTTTCTAGTGGAAGACTAATCATGTTATTCACACTCCAAAGTCTCACTTTACACTTATTTGTTTTGATTTAAAAATAATGATATAAATAATATCATAAAAGCTATTTAAGAAATTTGGTTAGAAATAATATTGGCATAAATTCTAATCTTGGATAAATAAATTATAAATATGTTTGTTGATTTCATAAATTGTATATATGATTGTTTGGTATAAGAATGGTTGACAAAATGTGTTTATTGAATAATTAGATTAAGAAAAAAAATAGTTGAAAAATAATAATTTAAGTACTAAATTAAACTATTAATGTACATATGGTTAGTGTAGTTACAAATTATGAAACAAATATTCTTATTAAAAAAATTATTATAATATTATTTTGATAAAAAATATAAGTTTGATGGAAAATTAATACATCCACATTCATAATTCTACGTTGAATTTATTAAAATAATAATATAATATACAATTTATGAAATCAACAAACACGTCTATAATTTATTTATCTAACAAACATATTAAAAGATAATAAAAAATTATTTTGATAGATGAATAGTAAGTCTTCATGTTTAAAAAAATGAAATAATGTTACTGTAACTTAAAATTTCTTAACATTTTATTTGATAAATTTAATACAAAAATATTTTAAATAAATATATTAAATTTATATTTGCATTAATTTTTTATACAATTAATGCCAATAATCTTAGGTAGCCTTCAACGCTCCAACAACCGAGTACCAACTCATGGGCCATGGGCGTGTGAAGGGGGGCGGTCGACTGGACTGCAAAGTTGACTTTCGGCTCCCAATTCCGAATGGGCTTTTATTTTTTATTTTTCAAACCACCAAGCACCAACAGACAAAAGGATGCATGTGTCAATGTGAACGCGCCGAGATGATAAAACATTCGGAAGTCTTTGCAACGAACCGTCGATCAAATTTTCAAATAACCCCCTAATTGTTTTTAAAATGAAAAATAATTTATAAATCTTATTCATAATTATATATATATATAGAAACTGGCCCCCCAAGAATGAAAAATAATTTCTAAATCTTATTCATAATTTTATATATATAGAAACTGGCCCCTCATGAAAATTATAATTTTTTTATCCCTACATACTTTCTAAAATTTTATAAAATTTCAATATACATAAAAATGTCTCTCTATTTTTTTTCTTTATAACTCTTAGATTGTGTATAATTTTTATATATTATCCATTTTCTAAGATATGACTACACTAAAATTACATTAAACAATACACTATTAATATTTATTCTAATTTTATATTATACACTATTGAGTTTCTCAATATAAAATCCAAAATGAAAATGAGAAAAATCTTTTAAGATTGATGATTTATATAAAAAATAATAGAGATGATTTATCCTTTAAACTTTATCGAGTAAGAAAAAATTTATTTAAGATCTCATTTGTAATTTCTATATTTAATGTGATACAAAAATGGATAAATTTTACATTAGATTTGATCAACTAGCTATGAAAACCGACATTTTAAAAGATTATTTCATAATTTATATTGAGATAACAATTTTTAAATATTTTATATTTATAAAAATAATAATGGACGAATATTATTCTCTAAAATAAACATTAAGTGTATTTTTATATTATTTGGAAAATTATCAAATTTAATTTTATATATTCTTTATAATTTTGTAATATTTTTTAAATTTTATTTAAACATTTCGTATGACAGAAAAATCGATCCCTTCTAAAAAATATTGTTGGTTTCACTATTGGTCGAACACTTACAAAAAATAGAGTTTTAATTGAAATGATAATATGATTTTTAAATATGTCCATTAAATGTGTTTATTTATATATTATTTATATTCTATTATTTCTTAATAATTAGAAAAGTTGTTATTAATAAAATTCTATTTTTTAAACTATTTTCTTAATAAGATTATTCAAAAAAAAAAAAAACCATTTGCCTACGTACATATTTGGGATGGACGCTAGGATTGTCCTTTGATTATTGTGGAAAAATGCTTGTACTCTCATGTGTCAGGTTTCGGATTAGTTGTCAATTAGTTGTCAAGCAGTGCCGTTTGCAAGACTCAGAGAGAGCGCGCTTTTAATAAGCCGAAAGCTCTTCTTGGCGGGTCCAGTTACAGGGAAATTAAGTATTGGTCTGTACGTAGAATTTTTGACCAATGGCTATCACTTTCTTGTAGGTTTGTTTTTTGGTTTATTTTTTCTGAAACTTTTCCTATTATAAATAAAATAAACAATTATAAGAATATAAGTTCAGTAAGATGAAAATTCTTAACAATTATTCTAATAAAATAAAGACACAACAGATATCAAAATAAAAAATAGTGACATAGTTACAAGTGTGACTCTCACTAATTTCAATAAAGAAATATCGTCTAAAACAATTTTGTAATAGTTTGATAAACAAATTATTTGGCTGCGATAAAAAGTCACAACGAAAGGAAGTACGTTACATTCTATTGCGTCAGTCAATCTGGAGGAAATTCTCACTTCTAGTTCGGCTCGATCCCAAATTAAAAAAAATATAAAAATATAAGAATGAGTCAAAATATCCTTGATATCGGTGGCGCGTGTTATGATGCGTGCATAACACGCACCACTAGAGATGAAGTACAGGTGGCTAGATCCATAAGATCAGTGGCCGCAAAAATTGCCAAAGGCGCGTGTGGCTACCAAAGTCCAAACTCACTCCAGGATGCCGAAATTGATATTATATATATATATTTAATCTAAAAAGGGATTCATTTATCGATTGTAAGTATTAACTGTTATTTGCTTAAAATTTATTATTATTATTTTTTTAACAAGAGTGATGATTAAGTGATCCTTCAAATTCACTTTCAAAGAGAGCTCCTTCTTAACACTTAGGTAAAGTGTTTCATCTCATTCTATGATTATTATAATTTTTATACCTTAAGACAGATATGGGAAATTTTTCAATGAGATAATACTTTTTAACTCTTTTAAAATGACGTGGAATCTACCTCAAATCCGAATCCAAATCCAAATCCAAACTCAAACTATATTATATTATATTAAATAATTCAACTTTGTTGAATCTCAAAATAATAATGTTAAAATATTTAATTTCCAACTTTCATCTTAATTTATATAATCTCAAACACCTTATTCAATTCTCAATAAATAAGATAGCTACTATGTTACGTCTAACAATATTTTATTTATCAGTCCCGGAACTTGAATACACGTATAGAGTTTTTCTTAGAAGTTTTTGTGTATATATGTCTCCAGTACTGTAGTGATCATAATCCACTTTGTGTTGTCCTCCTCAATATCGTTTTCGAAATTAAAGATCGGTCGATCGCTCTGTTTGGAGCTTTGAAAGCCGAAAAGGACGAGACGTGACACAAAGTAAAGCGGCATGCCATTGTTGAATTATCGGAACATCATCGGTAGCTGGGGCGTCCGCACAGAAGAATAATTATATTTAGCATCCCTACACATTATATATCTTATTTTATTTTTATAATAAATATGTGATGTATAAACAAATGATAAATAAAATAATTCAATTAGTTTATTAAGAATTAATAAAATTAAATAAAATTAAAATTTTAAAAAATAGATATAATTTTAAAATATATAATATAAGATAATGAATAGCATTCTTTCTCCTCAGAATTCACCAGCCTCTTTCGGCACTAGTGGGCACACCGCACACTGTAGACTTTGGCTTGTTTATAATTTTCAAATTGTTTTTAATTTTTATATAAAATAAAATAAAAATTTTAATATTTTTAATAAAAATTTACTATTAAAAATAGATTTTAATTATATGTTATTTAATTTATAAGTTTTATTTCAATTCATTTATATAAAAATAAACTAAAAATAGAATATGGTTCTGTCGGTACCCACCGCACGCGTTTCTATGAATTTAAAGTGTACAACTTACTTCATTTAAGTATATATGAGTACTTTTCTCACCAAAAAAAAAGTACTGTATGAGTACTGTGATTTCAATTTGAGGGTTTCTGAGTGTTGGTTTCAACGGGGGCGACGCTGAGTCCTGAAGAAAGCCTGATCACGGCCTGGCCCTGAGTCGTTTTCATTATCTTCCATATATATTTAAGTGATGTGAATATTTTAAATATCGTATTACTGAGTATTTTGGTCAAATTATTAAAATAAAATATTTTAATATCGATATCATTTTATATATTATTTTAAAATAATCTATATAAAAATAAATTATATATATAAATATATAAATTATAAAAAGATAAAATTACTAATCATTTTATGATTTATACAGACAAAATATACATTATATATATATAAAAGAAAAAAAATTACAAATTTATATTAAAAATCACTTAAAAAAAATCCTGAAATCCAAAATCTAGTATTTCGACCAGTACTGGCCGAAACGAAATATGTATTCTTATGTACCCGTCAACCGGTCAACTAGCCAATACAGCATATTTTGACTGTATCGGTTGATACGAAATAGTATTAAAAACTATGAGTGATGTGCCAAAGGTTAATTATCTTGTGTTCGAGCCAAAATGGAAGGCATAGATTTTCTAAATGAGGTGCATGCGTTTTTATCTAAATTTAACGATTATCGTTTCTGGCCTATTGAAATATTATGAAATTTATCCTTAATTAATTATCTGTTCACTTAAAGCTAAAATGAGTGGTCGATCGTTGAAGATATTCACGTGTGTGTCAATCAAAGATGATTTCATTCTTGCCTGTATGGATCGGCCATGCATGGTTTGCAAAGAAGAACCCAAACAGAGGATTGAATCTTTCTGATTTCATTGAATTGAATTTGTTGTGTACATTCAGGTATATATATATATATATATACACATCAATGCCTCACGGACATACTTTCAAGCAATGGGTGTGCATTTCTAAATCACAACGGAATTAAAAGAGTTTATTACAAGGTGTCGGCCATATATAAAGAAGAATATTCTAGTAGCCACACCAAGAGGGTAGGCGCCAAAACTAAGCTATGTATTTACAGTAGAGACTTCCAGGATGTTTCTAGATGATTCAATTGACGTGGTATCCTTGTTGGAGTCTGAAGGTAATCTGGACTTCTTGCTAGCAGTCGAGGTTATGTCAATAGGCACCCGCAAGTTGAGCGGTGTGTCAACAACCGTGAGACTTGTACGTAACAGATGAAATCGAGATGAAACAATGGATTTTATAAGCACCAGCCAGCTGATCTTTGGAAGGGAGCAAGGCAACTTGAATTATTTTTGCAGCAACTCTCTCCTTGACAAAATGAAAATATATTTCTATGTGTTTTGGTTCGTGAATGGAGGATAGGATTGACTATAATGTAAGTTGCACCTAAATTGTTACACCAAAGGATATGGGGTTGAGAGAGGAAGACACCCAGTTCTTTTAAAAGAGATTGAATCCATAATAATTCGGTTGTGGCATTGGCTAGGGTCTTATACTCAGTTTTAGTGCTTGATCTAGCCACTGTTCGCTACTTCTAGGGGCTCTAGGAGACTAGATTTGCACCAAGGAAGATATAAAAGCCTCTAGTGGATCAGCGGTCATCTGAGCAATCGGTCCAATCAACATCAAAAAAGGTTTGGAGTTGAAGAGAGGGTGATTTTTTAAGATGAATGCCAAAATTCAAGTTATGTTTGAGATGCTTGAGGACTCTCTTAACTGCTTGCCAATGAGGTAGTTTTGGGTTATGCATGAATTTGGATATTTTGTTGATGGCAAATGCAAGGTCAGGACGGGTTAGATATAGGTACTGGAGTCTACCTACAATGCTTATGTACAAGGTTAGATCAGCAAAGTTGGGATTATCTGAAAGAGATAGACGTGTTGAGGCTGACAGGGGTGAAGTGATGCCAATTGCAGTGAGCATATTTGTTGAATAAGACTTCACGGGAAATATATACCCAGTTTGTGGGAAGATGTAGACACTTGTACCCTTAATGAAGAGAACTATATTCGAGAAAGAAGCAAGATTTGGAACGAAAAGTGATTTTGTGGTTGTTGTAGGGTCGAAGATCAGGCCAATATTCAGAGCCAAATTTTTTTAGAAAATTGTAATTAGGCTCTTTGTTGTGAAGAAGAAGATGTGGTGATTTGGTTTTGAGTGATGGAGAGAGAGGTTAAGAGATTGATAAGATAAGCCGCTGTTTGGAAGGCATCGACCTAAAAGGTGTAAGGAAGGGAGGCCGTTGCAAGTAGTGCTAGACTCGTTTCAACAATATGATGGTGTTTGCATTCTATCACACTGTTTTGTTAATGTGTGTGTGAGGGCATAGAAGGCAATGTAAAATTCCTTGAGATTGAAGAACACGTGTTAATGGTCTAAATTCTCCTCCCCAGTCACTTTGGATGTGTTTAATTTTTTGATTGAATAACCGTTCAACATGCTTTTGAAAAATTAAGAACATGGTAGTTGCATCACTTTTTGAAGCTAATGGATAAAATTAAGTAAAGTGATTGAAGTCATCCACAAAAGAAATGTAATATTTGAAACCATCCCTTGATATACGAGGGGATGGACCCCAAACATCAACAAACACCAAATGCAACGGTCTAGTGGACCGAGTACTAGAAGATGAAAAAGATAATTGTCAACATTTTGCAAGGGGACATGTAGAACAAAAGAAATTAACATGAAATGGAGTAAATAGAAGACATTTTTTGTGGAGAATGCGAGAGACAAGCTGTAAATTTGGATAACCTAGACAATAGTGTCATTGCTCAAGAGTAGTGCGTTCACCGATTAGAGCAACTGGAGGAGCTTAAAGAGATGTTGGCGGAAAAGAGAAGAGGCCGTTATGCATTGGGCCTTAAAGAGGTTGTGTTCTTGTCTGTTTGTCCTTGTCTTTTATAAGAAAGAAAGAATCATGAAATTCAAAAAACACAGAATTATCATGACAAAATTTTTGAACAAAAATCAGATTTTTGGTGATCGCAGGAACACAAAATAATTTCTGAAGAGAAAACTTTGAGTGGGCGACAAAAATTTGTGACTCACCAATATGAGTAATTGGCAGAGCAGCTCCATTTCCAACTTGTATTTGGTTAGGTCTAGAATATGGCTCACTGGAGATGTTGAGATTGCTAAGATCAGAGGTGATGTGGTTTGTGACCGCAGAGTCAAGATACCGCTGTTTGTCTAAGAAATGCTGTGACGTAGTATAGTTGGTTGAGAGTAAACGAGATGGATCATACTGATATGCTTGATCTAGTCGATGATAACATTGAAGAACAATATAACCAATGCGATTGCAGATTTGACATGTAGGTTGGTTGTTGGTGGGAGGTGTAGAGGAGGAAGAGGAATGAGAGTTGGTTCGACCACCTCCTCGGTGTAAAGGAAGAAGAGGACTAGGAATTTTGGTGAGAATAAGGGGTGGTAATATCAGCTGATGGTGGTTGAAGAAGGCCATGTTGAATATTGGTAAGAGAGGCACGACTTTCAAAAGTGAGGAGAAGATTGAAAAGGTTCAAATGAAGAAATTGGAGTGGCACGAGGGGTGACCGAGATAATGAATAATTTATATTCTGAGGTAAGACCATTTAGGAGGTAAGAGACTACTTCAAAGTCACGAAGTGGCTCAGCGGCGACAGTCATTATATCAGAGAAGACACACCTTTTGGTAGTAGTTAATAGCAGAGAGAGCTCCTTTCTTGAGATTTGTGAGTTGATGACGGATTTGAAAAATTTTAGCTTGAGACTGAGAGGTGAATATGGTGTCTAGAGAGAGCTAGAGTTCACGAGATGTGCGAGAGCCGATTGCTTGAGCAAGAATGGGCTCGATAAAAGAAGAGAGTAAGGCACTAAGAAGCATCTAATCAATGCGATGCCATTTAAGGTAGGAAGGGTTTGGTTGAGGCGCAGATGGAGAAGGGGACAACGCAGGGAGAATAGGAGGAGGGGGTAGATTTGAGCCATCTATGAAGTCGTATAATTCTTGACTGTGAAAGTAGGGTATGATTTGAGCGCGCTAGAGAAAATAATTATCAGAGTTGAGTTTAATCGATACGATATGAGAGAAATTGTTAGGGAGTTGAAAGGTGGAGGGAAGCGAGATTTCTTTTTTGGAGTTTTGATTTTCAGTAGCCATGGATGTAGAAGAGGTGGAGAAGAAAAAAAATGAAGAGAAATGTTAGTCGCGTTTTAGCTCTGGTACCATGTAGAGAAGAACCCAAGCAGAGGATCGAATATTTCTGATTTCATTAAATTGAATTTGTTGTGTACATTCAGGTATTGTATATATACATCAGTGCCTCACAGACATACTCTCAAGCACTAGCTGTGCATTTATAAATTAAACGGAATTGATAGAGTTTGTTACAAGGTGTCGGCCATATACAAAGAGGAATATTCTAGTAGCCATATCGAGAGAGTAGGCACCAAAACTAAGCTAGACTTCCAAAATGTTTTTAGATGATTCAATTGACGTGGTATTCTTCTTGGAGTCTGAAAGTGATCTTGACTTCTTGCTGGCAGTCGAGGTTATGTCAATATGGTTAAATATTCCTCTTTGTTGAGACTAAAAGATGAATATTTGGTTGGTAAATCAAACTATTAATTTCAAGGGCAAAATCCACGTATTTTTGCCCCCATATGTGTGATTTTATTCCGTGGGATAAGTTCCGGCCCGGGTGTTGTTACTTTCCTTATTAGATTTTAAGTCCACCCCACAAAGTCAAATCGTCAAGAGAAATACCTTGGTCAACATATTTTACAAAAATAAGATTATAAAAATTGACGTAGTTGATATGATATGTTATATTATAAAATTATTTTGATTATAATTTAAAATAAATGATATGAAATCACATTAATCTATAAATTTATTTTTATAAAATGACTCTACAGTTCTCAATAATCAATATAGAAGAACGTATAAATGATATGAATTTTTTTAGCTAGTGACCCTTTATTTAGGGGGAAAAAAAGCCATGCACGTCAGGCGGAGTTTAGAACTTTAGAGCCCAGCGCCTGTAATCATGTAAAAAAATGTCTATATATATTTGAATATTTAATGATGTATAAAAAACTTACAAGAAATTATTGGGATTGCTTTAAATATATATTTATTGGGGGTGATTAACAGTAGTTATTGTGCTGCTGTACACCTACACACTCCTCTCATAGTATTATTTTATCATTATTATTTTTCCTTCTCATAATTGGTGTGTAGCTGCATATTGGCTATTCTTTTTCATTTTTCATATTTATTAAATATGAGTATTTTATGAAATTATTATGTATCTTAAAAATTTAAACTAACGAAACAAATTATGTATATGGATTGTAATATTTATATTTAACATCGGCCATGCACCTGCACACGTGGGTCAGATTTTAGTTTCGTTCAACCTATAAAATATTTAATTTAATTTATAAAATCTAGAATTAAGATTTGAAATCAATACATCTATTCTGATGAAACGATGCTTGCTCCAAATCATTAAAAGATCCCTAACCATACTAACTACTTCGATCTAGTACTTGCAAATATTACTATCTTTGTAGCTGTGGTAATTAATTATATATAATACGATGTGGATTAAGGATGCACACCTTTATGAAGACAAAAGTACTTGCTAATTTCATTCCATCTGAAGTATATTATAATAATAATATTGGGTATATAAAATTATATCGTGACGCGAAATTAATCATTTTACTATATAAATATAGTATATTGATAAATATTCGACTGATCAAATTAAGGAAATTAAAGACCGGTACATGCAGCATGCATGCCGAATTCACAGCAACTTATTATTTACTTTAATAATTAAGGAGATGCATGGGCTACGTATCTTTGATTTATATCATGATACGTCAATTTTTTATTTTTATTTTTTGTGCCTATATATATATATATCTCACGTACGTACAGGCCAGCCATTGATGTCGGCCTTGTAGGAGCATAATTAACTCCATGCAATAGTACTATTACTATTATTATAGAGTGGAAGACTCGAACGATTGACCACCGGCCAGATGAAACTTATGGATCGAGTACTCTGACAAAGCTGAGATATTCGTCATAGATCCAACTATACTTCTCCACGAAAGGGTTGACTATGCCGGATTTAGGTGGATAAGTATCTATGCAATCTTTCCAAACATTTCTACCGTCCAAATCCTTCATCACCTCCCACAAACAGTTGTTGCACTTAAATCCAGCTCCGAAGCTGATCATCAGAATTTTGTCTCCCTTTTTAAGCCTCTTCTTAGCCTCCATGTAACCCAAAACATACCAAAGGCCACCTGCAGAAGTGTTACCAAATCGATGAAGTGCCATTCGAGCTGGCTCGAGGTCATATTCGTTCAGCCGCAAACCCTTTCCAACCCCATCGATTACGGCCCTTCCACCAGGATGAATACAGAAATGGTCAACTCCAGCCTTGAAATTCAGATGCAATCCCACTGCCTCAAGTTCCTGGCTGCTGGTTTTTGCCTGCTGGAATATTGCATCTATGAGGTAGCGGAGTAGTTCCTTAACTGGCAGTACTTTAGGTACTAGCACTCGGAGGTTAATCGTAAAAGCTTGTGCAGCAGCTTTTGTGAGGTGTTTTGTGAGGCGAAAGCCAAGATAGCCACGCTCATCTTCTACTTGTGTGCAGCATTCATATGCTTCATCGTTTGAGCCAAGATGCGTTCGAAATAGATGTTTTAATCTCAAGATGGCTCGATTTTTCAAAGCTCTGTTGTTTGTGAAGAGCATTGAACAGCCTCCGGCACGGAATAGACAGTTGGAGAGAAGCATGGATTTTTCTTTGCCGCGATACCAGTGCGGACCCATGGATTCCGTACTGACAACGATGGCAAATGCTTCTTTGTATGTCTTGAACATGCGCTGGACAATATCGATTGCGATGAGGCTTGCACTGCAGCCCATTCCGGCGAGGTTGAAAGCCTTAATGTTCTCCCTCATCTTATAACGATTTATTATCCGCGCAGTTAAGGAGGGCGAGGGACTGAACAAAGACACGTTCACGACTGTCGATGTCTGATGGAGAAACTCCTGTGTTAGCAAAAAGGTTGTCAAGTGTGTCGAAGATGATTTCATTCGTCTCGAAATCGGCATCCGCCATTGTTGGACATTCTTCTCTGCCCGCGACGACATTCGGTGGGCCGTAGGTTTCTTCACCTAGCCCTGAACTGACAATGGTTTTCAAGAGAAACCGGTATTCTTCCAAACCCAGATTCTTGTTTCGGTGGACGATTTTTGCGCAGAATTCGGTGCCGAGCTTCCTGTCCTCAGGGGCTCTGAAGCACTCGTAGGCCAACATATAACAACGTTGGTCTCTCCATTGAAGAACCATCTTGCAGATGTTGGAGAAAGCATATAATAGAGGTAGTAAGCACAATACCATGAAGAGATCCATGGCTAGACAGAGATGAGAGAGAGAGAGAGAGTAGATCAGTGTTTTCCTTTCGTACGCATCGATCTACTTAATGCAAGTTTTGTGGCAATATTGTCAAGCTCTAAAAGGAAGTCTTATACACCTTCAATCACCAACTAATTGGGCTTTTAACTCTTACCTAACAAACTCCTATAATAAATACGATCGATGACTATATATCTTAATTATGCTCTCTCTCCAGTTGCTGATCAAATTCAAGGAACCAGCTCTTTTAATCCGTATAATTTGGACCTAATTTCTCGATCGATCGTAACTTGTCCTATATATCAATAATTTGCTCGCTTTCTTATTGTTGCTAATTAATGTCAAACTTTACTAGTACCCTCATCCTGAAGCAAGTAGCTAGTAATCAATTCTAGCGCTATTCAGTATTCATGAATAAGAGAAGCTAGGGTTACAACTATTTACAATAAAATAGATCAGTTTTCAGTCTTATATATGTTTTCCACTTCATGTTATAAGTTTAGTACGTAATTTTATAAAATTTAAATATTTTCTTATCGGATGGGCGATTATGGTCTTAAAATTATTAGATATTTCTGATCAGTTATGATCATTGATAATCTATTCTTATATGATAGATCATAAAGTATGATGCTATTAAAATTATTTACGCAAAGTATTATTATTTTCTATTTATATAATGTGATCAATAGATATTAATGAGCATGAGTACTACGTACGTATCATGCACATGATAATTATATACTTTTAAAACCACTTAACAATTTCTCTTTATATATATATTAGCAAAAACTCTATATGCATTTATTTTTACGTATTCTTTATGCATTATATTGATGTGATTAATTGTGCGATTTTTTTAATATAAAAGTAACTGCTTTGACCAACCACATTTATAAATGAATAGCACAACAAATATGAAAAATAATTGTATATAACAAAACTCATATGTTATTTCAACCAAGTCACTATTTGATTAGTGCCTCAGTACAAAGTCTTGGATTCCGATTATAAACATATATTAATAGTAATTTAAAAATGAGCAAAAGTATTACTTATTATATTATGTTAAAATTACTAATAATTTGTTTTAAATATGCAAACACACATACACAAAGCGACACACGAGCCATTAAATAGATCAGCTCAATAGAAGAGAAGTGAGGGTTGTGTTTGAATAATGAGGTGATCTCAGATGCTTTGTGAATAGTAGTAAAAAATTAATAATAAAATATTAAATAATAATAATAAAATAGTTGCATGATTAGAGAAAGCTGTGTTACTCTTGCACATGAATAATAAAAGAGATGAAGCTCATGGTTGATTAGAGTAGAAATGGAGATGAGAATTTATCATGGATAGTACTCACCGGTTATATAAGAGCATTGGTATTGGATTCACCAATTTTTTTTTAAAAAAAAAAAATTTGACAAAAAGTACAAGTTTGATGAAAAATCAACACTTTTACATCTATAATTTCACATTTGATACATCATTTGATTTATCAACATAATAATATAATAATATTTTTTTTAATAAAGTAGGAAGAGAAAAATAAGAAAAAAAAAGTGGAAAGAATAAAGCACATTAAATAATAATTTGGAGTCAGGACAGGTAGTGATCCTTCAAAGATGAATGATGAACTTAAATTATTGTAGTTCAAAGTTTGAGATAATAGAATTTGATAGATCCAATATAAGATTATTTTAAATAAAATCATTAAATTTTTATTTGATAAGTCTTTTGATGGATGCAATATTACTGCTGCAAGTCACGTACAAGGTGTAATTTATTATTAAAACTTAACTTTTTTTAATAAATCTCATATTTATTTTTTTGAAAAATGTATATATTATTTCTCCACTCTATGATCATAAATATCTATTTACTTCTTATATAAAAATAAGTAAAGATGATATTTATACAAAAATAACTTTTTTTAATAATAAATCTTTCTCTTTTTTAAAAAAAATATAATCCTTGCATAATTTATCTAACATTACTTGTAATAAAAGATCACAGATTTGAAAATGGTGTGGGGCCAGGCGCTGTCAATAGATCAGATGAAGTCATTTACTCATTTGATTTGAGAATTTGACACCCGTCTCCCCCCTCCCACCCCAACCAACAAAAAAAAATGGTTGCACCTATGAAAAAATGAGAAAAAATATATAAACAAATTATTTTGGGAAAATTTAAATCTGACAACGACCATCCATAACGTCAGGGCCGATCAAATATTAGATGGGAGCAATAAAGACATGACAATGAGTTGTACATGACATGGACATAATTGAATGGTGTGTGACCAATTTACTTGGAAAAATCAAAACGACAATGAGTTGTATATGACATGGCCATAATTGAATGAGGTGTGACCAATTTACTTGAAAAAATCAAAACGAGGAGTATTGGACAATAAATGCCGCTTTTCATCTTTAAACAATGATTATATATATTGATATTTTTATGCAAAGAACTAAACAATATAAAATAAAAGAAATCATAACAAATTAAATAAATCTAAATTAAATAAATGTATTTAAAAAAGAATTTTAATAAAACGAGTATATCACACTAACCTATTTAAAAATGGATTCAACGGGCTTTTCTACGGATAGATCATCATCATGGCATGTGGCATTGCCATGTCAGCAAAATTGGGCTGTGTGGATGATGTTAATAATGTTCTCGTGCTCTTTAATTTATTTTTGGGTCGCGAACTATACCTGGCCATTGAACACTACATAGTCCATGGGCTTAAATTGGACCTAGCCCAACTCAAGCTACACAATACGTACTCGGGTATTATTCGGAACATGGCGTGGCGTCACTGCGTCCCTAGCATGCGCTGACATGGATTCCAGCTTGAGAGCTCTGGCGGTATGAGCCCAGGGGTTCGCGCGGTTCTCTGTCGGAGTTCTCCACGGGCTGGTCTATGGCGTCACCACTTTCGCAGGTTCCCTCTCTCGCAATTGTTCAAGTTTTTGTACGCGTTAGTTCTCGTTTTGCGCTTTATTCGATTTGTATGTGTTGATGGAGCCGTTAATTTGGAATTACAGTTAGTACTCATGGTTTAGAGTTTGCTTAAGTTGGAATTCCTAATCAGATTTTTATGGTATTCCATTTTATTTTTGATAAGTTTACTTGTCCCTCGAGAAGTTTCGAAATTTGCAATTGTTAATTCGTGGTTGCATTGATTCCATCCGTAGCGGATATGTAAGAAGCAAAGGCTAGATTAATAAGATCTAGGGGAGATTTGTTTCTGATGATCAAACTTGCTTATTTACGGGGCCTGTGAAGAATGTCTGTTCCGTCCAAGTGAAATTTATCCGACATGCACAATGGAAGCGCCCTCAGATTCTCTTAAAGATATTCACATTTGTAAAGGTTGGCAATCCATTCCTAGGCCAGCAGAGCAGATTTGATAGCATAGTTTATTTGTTTTCTCGTTTTATGTATTGCGTTACTTTTACCTCTGATCTCAATACGGTTTATCTTCTCTCTGAAAAAAAAAAAAAACTGTTGAAATCAACTGTTTGTTGTCTCTTTTGAGTCGGTAGACCCCTACCAGATCTATAAAAGGCTAAGATTTCCCGATTGAAAATATCAGCCATTCAACTATCAAGCTTTTTTTTTTTTCTTTTTGTATTATCTTTTTATATAGATAATTTCCTAAATCAAATCAGTTCAAATGAATTCTAGTCTTCTAAAATTTTGTTGTGTTAAATCGTTTCACGAGGTCAAACTTGATAAACTTGCATGGATACTTATTTAACTTACCACATTCACACATTCACACGTCTGTTTATGTGATTGAGAGTTTCTGCTTGCAAATATAAACATATCTTTTTTTTACATTTGATATTCTCTCAGCATTCAAGTAAAATTTATTTTGCTACTCTCCAAAGTGTTGCTTGAAATAATGCAGTTTATAAATGAAAGTTTTAAATGTCCATAGTTGCAAAATGATTATCATTCTTATATGGCCAACTCCCGTTGACCTTGAAAAATCTGAAAAAACCATTCGAAAGGTACTAGTGGACAGTGGTAATCACAACAGAACTGTATGTTTCTCGATTCTTACATACTTAGTTTGTATAGTAATGTAGATACAGTATTTTTTTAGCGGGCTAGACATCCCCTCATCTGCAATGATGATGTAGAAGTAGAACTACCTGAGGTGGAAGTCCCATGGAACAAATCTGACAAGTAATTACCCAAATCATCAGGTGAAAACCCCACCAATAACTCCAAATTCTTCTCCCCACTTAGCATCACAAAATACATATCAAAAAACTCTTGATACACTGGAACCAGTTTCTTTGCTATTGACACCTTCAGTTCATCCCTTAACTTGCCATCTTGCACAAGCCACGATGTCTGTTTCCTGTATGCTTCTTCAAAAGCTGCATTGAACTTCCTAAAGCACTCCTTTGCCATTTCAGGAGTAATTGCTGGGTAGGTTTTCCCCGGTAAAGCTGAAAAGACCTTAGTCCAAGCCATTGATTCATAGTTCCTGGCATATTGTTTAACTTTCTTGGCATGCTTCAATACCCAGTCATTGCCTAGGAGGTAGTTAAGGTTGGTTGTACATACCTTCTCAACAATGAAATGGAGATTATTGGCAAGGAAGAGGTATGATAGAGAAACATCTTTGTACAACTCAGCTTTGCTGTCAAGCTTGCACAAAAGAACTAATATGAGCCAAGCTAGGAGGATCGAGACTGATGATGTTTGACCATTGTCCATGGTTGGACTCTCAAAGTAAGATTCTGGTAGTGTTGAAGTTGCTGATGGTGGACCATCGACAATGATTTTGGAGAGAATAAGATTGTAATCTGCAAGTGAAGATATGTAAGTCATTGCTGAATGGGTGAGCGGGTGAATGCCACCCCCAAACACCGGATTTCTTGAGGAGTCCTTTTGGATTGTTGATTCAAATTCAGATAGAATAGTGCGAGTGGAATCTCCGAGTAGGAGTAGTGATGAAAGAGCTTGTAACTTGATAGCGGAGGTTGATTCAAAGTCAAATAGCAGTTCAATCTCTGGCCACAACTCGGAAATTGCTCCATAAAGTTCCATCAGCTGAAAAATTTTGTCCTGCGTATGCTTACTCTTGGCTATGAGTTCAGGGAACCTGAAAACATTGATTGCTCTGTCTTTGGTTATTTCTGAAAAGCATGACTCCCTGATTGTCTCAGAGGCTGAAAACACATGGTCACAGAGAACTCTTTCTCCATTAAACAGCCTCCTCACAGCAATTTTTATTGCATTCATCCACTTCTTAATCACGTGCTTGAGATCTTCCCTGTTCATTTTATGAATCTGAGATGATCTGAACTTTTCAATTCCAAGATGATACAATCCTTCATCTACTATAGATTTTCTGATAATGGCGTATATCTTCACACACTCTTTGCCATATCCTGAACGAATCATGCATTCAGCTATTGACTTTAAATCCGTCATGGAAATTGCCGAGAGTCTCTCCACCTCGGTGATTGACTCAACAGAAATTTCAAAGTCATCTGCTTGAACCTCATCTTCACCATCAGAATTGCTTGAGCCACCTGCGGACTGTACAGGTGCTGATTCTGGATCAAGATGGTCACGGTTTTTGCAGAGTATCTGATAAAACTCTTTTTCAAGCCTTTTCATGGCTATTTGCATTAGATTCTGAGCAAGTGTGAGCTTTCGGGATGTAGAATTTTCACTGATTAAGAAATGCATTGCTCTCCGCAAGTCCTTAACAGATTTGAGAAACTCCTTAGCTTCTTCTCTGTTATGGTGGAAGAGAGAAGTGACTTTGGTGTCTGATGAAGAGTTTGGATCCCATTTGGAGATGATTGGTTCAGCATTTTCAATGTTTTCTTCCATCATAGATTGGGAGAATTTGTGGATTGGGGTGGAGGGAGTGCTCGAGTGAGAGCTTGGAAATGAATAAGAAGAAGAAAGGGTTTTTGAGGAAGAGAAGAAAAGAGTTGAAATTAATCTTCTAGGCATGAGTTTGTTATTTTTTGGTGTTTCTGATATTGTCATTGAGACTTGAAGTATGAACTCAAAACTGAAGAAGAGCTTGGCTCAAAGGCGAAGACAATGCAATTTTGAGAGAGAGAGAGAGAGAGAGGGAGGGAGGGAGGGAGGGAGGTTACAATCATAAGTGCTTGATTTTAGGTGTTTTGTTTTGGGGGTTTATAAAGAGGACGAAAAGACTCCCTGACTGACACGGTCGGATGTGTGTATATATATATATACATATATTGCAATATATATTGTTTTTTTAAGGTAAGTATTAAGACTCTGATTAGTTTAAGACTCTGATTAGACTTTGTTTAAGCTCTTGATAAGCTGTTCCATCTATTGTTTTTTATTTTTATTTTTATTGGAGTTCTTAATTTTCTGCTTCCTAAAATAATTATATACACAAACCTTACCTTACTAATTTCACATTGTTCCTTGTTCACAGACTTCAAATTATTGAATGTTTTAACTTTATACAGATTGTTCCACTGATATATATTTATTTTATTTTTTAATAAGCCTTGAAACTGGTGGTGGTGATCGCTGATCAGTCCAGGTCCTCTGCGAAACAACCTGGAAAGAATTAAAAATGAATTGAGTCAGTTGGAGAGTTTCTCTGAACCTGTGAAGGGTCGCAACCTTGGATTATGGATACAATCAAACCCTTCTCATTCATACCGTGCCTTTCCAAGCGAGTCTACCCATTAAACCCAAGTGCCTGAAATATTTTCCATCAATAAATATAGTAATATATATATATATATATGCTTACATAAATAAATATAAATATATACTTATCAATAAATAAATAAATAAAAATATATGCTTCTAGTAAAATCCACAGTAAGCAAGATTCATGCGTCCTTTTCGTGGAAGATATGTAGGAGACACTAACATAATTCCTTTTTTCCAGTCAATTTGAATACTAAAGTATAGATTAGAGCCAATAGAAGGAAGAGTACAGGCTTACAGCCCCCCTGGCTCCAAAACGGGGAAAAAAGTCAATGGAAGTTGTATCTTGACTCTCATATTTGTATCTTTATCACATTTTTGAATCCAAACGGAGTCAAGGGCGGAACCACTTATGTCCTTTTGCCGGGGGGGGGGGGGGGGGCTACTTGTCACGGACTTAGAAATTCTTCACACGTCCCGTGCGGCCTTAGGAGGTTTTGTCCCGGACAAAGCTCCCAAGTAAGCCTTCTAAGCGACTCAAGACAAGAGATGACAACTCTAGAGAGAGAGAGAGAGTAGAGAGAGAAGCTCTAGAGAACTTGTTTCTCTTATTGCTTGGTGATTTACACAAATGAGAGCCCCTCTATTTATAGGGAACTCTTGGTACAAAGAATGGCTCGGATTGTGACAAGTGTCACAATCTTAACGGTATGGAACATTCTAGACTACTTCTAGAAGTATAGCTAGGATTGTGACAAGTGTCACAATCTTAAGGGCAAAGAACCATTCTAGGGTTTCCTATACACTTTACAACAATCTACTACATTTCTAGAAGGTAGTAGAATTCTCTAGAAAAATCCAGGTGGTGACATTCTCCCCCACCTAGCTTCGCGACGTCCTCGGCGCGATATCTTATGGAACCTTCGGATTTGATCTTCAAACTGCCACAGTGATTCCTTAGGTTCCCATGTCGTCTCATTTGCGGGCAATCCTTTCCACTTGATCAGATATTCTTGGCGTGGCTTGTGACCCCTTTGTCTAACTTCCCGATCCGCCAAGATTTCTTCCACTTCTTTATCGAAAGTGGCGGTTATGCCCAATGGAGTCCGATGATCCACCTTTCTCCTAGGTGGTAGTTGCTTGAGCAACTCTGGTGGCCTGACATCCTCGTAGGCCTTGGGGACCTCTTGGGTCTCCTTAGGTGGAGGGGAGTGGATCTTCACTTCACCTTCCTTCATAGTAGCCAAGTAAGATTCCTCATCTTTCTTGACTTGCATAGCCGATAGGAGTTGGGTGGTGTTCGGCTTAGACATGGTGGGTATCATGCAAGGCCCATCCTCCAAGATGCACACCGAGTTGTAGTGAGGAAGAGACACTACATTAAACTGTCTCAGGAACTCCATTCCCAACACGACGTTGAAGTCGTCCATGGGGGCGATGGAGAAGTCCACCTTCCCCTTCCATGTGCCAAGTTGTAGCTCTATGCCATGAGCTACACCATCAAGCGGTTTGGCTTCAGAATTCACCGTCTTCAGCCATCCGTGACCCTTCTTGAGAGGGATGCCTAGCCGTGTGGCTTCTTCCTTCTTGATGAAGTTGTGAGAAGCTCCCGAGTCGACCAGGGCATGGGTCTCCTTCCCATTGACGAACACCTCTACAAACATTAAGGATCTATCCTTAGTGGTTGGCTTGGTGTTTGCCTTCAGTGAGTTGAGAAGTTGCAAACACCCCATGTGCGACTTCTCTTCAACTTCCTTTTCCTTGAGAATGGCGTTGAGAGCCTTCCTCTTGGGACAGTCTCTAGCCCAGTGTGGCCCATCACAAAGGAAGCAGGCACCCTTTGGCTTCTTGTCTTTGGAGTGGTCTTTCTTGCCTTCCCTCGATGTCGATGGCTTGTCTCCACGCTCTTTGTGCTGTGGGGACTTGTACTCCTTTGCTCCCCCACCTTTGTCGTGATTATCCTCCGAAAACTTGGGTTTTGAAGAGTTATCACTCTTGTGATACTCAAACTCTTCCAAGGTTTCTGCTACGGTTAAGGCGGTGGAGATGTCGGTGATCCCACGTCGCTTGAGCTCTTGAGCCACCCATGACTTGAGGCCATCGGTGAAGTTGAAGAGAAGATCTTCCTCACTCATGTTCGTGATTTGAAGCATGAGAGCAGAGAACTCCTCAACATAGTCGCGGATTGAAGAAGTGTGCTTCAACTCCTTCATTTTCTTCCGCGCATAGAGGGCTACGTTCTCAGGGTAGAACTGCCTCTTGAGTTCACGCTTGAACTCCTCCCATGAGTTGATGGTGCACGTACCCTTCTCTATCTCACTGTGCTTACGACGCCACCAAGTACCAGCAAGGTTAGTAAGATAGAGGGAAGCAGTACGTACCTTGACATGCTCGTCTAGCATGTTCAACGCTTCAAAGTAGCGTTCCATATGCCACAGGTAGTTGTCGAGTTCTTTGGCATCCCGCTTGCCATCGAACTCCTTCGGTTTGGGTGTATCCACCCATGGGGTAGCCACCATTCCTCCTCCGATGGTGCCCCCATTGGCCACAGCTCGCTTGCATATGGCCCAGTCCGCCCTGGTCTCCTCTAGACCGACGCGGTGTTCCTCCATTCGCTCCTGGAGTTGTGCTAGTTGCCCCAAGACCCGGTCTTGGAAGGCAACGTTCTCAACACGTTGTGCTTCGAGGGTGGGGTTGATGGTGCTCAGAATGGACTCCTTGAGCGATTCGGATTGGCCCTCCAATCCTAGCTCCTCCACACTTTGCTCCATGATGTCAAGACGGTCCTTGACATCCGCCACTGCCACCTCCACCCTGGTCACGGTGTTGTCAAGGGTGCTCACCTCCCTGTGAGACTGATCCCATTGTTCCATCTTGGCCAGTATCTTGGCCATGGTCTTCTCGATGCTATTGAGGCGAGACTCCACGGACAGGGTCGACTCCTTCGACCTCTTGCTCTTGCGTGGCTCCTGGTTCTCTATGGTGACCACACTTGGTTCCGCCATCCCAAGCTCGAGGCTCTGATACCAACTGTCACGGACTTAGAAATTCTTCACACGTCCCGTGCGGCCTTAGGAGGTTTTGTCCCGGACAAAGCTCCCAAGTAAGCCTTCTAAGCGACTCAAGACAAGAGATGACAACTCTAGAGAGAGAGAGAGAGTAGAGAGAGAAGCTCTAGAGAACTTGTTTCTCTTATTGCTTGGTGATTTACACAAATGAGAGCCCCTCTATTTATAGGGAACTCTTGGTACAAAGAATGGCTCGGATTGTGACAAGTGTCACAATCTTAACGGTATGGAACATTCTAGACTACTTCTAGAAGTATAGCTAGGATTGTGACAAGTGTCACAATCTTAAGGGCAAAGAACCATTCTAGGGTTTCCTATACACTTTACAACAATCTACTACATTTCTAGAAGGTAGTAGAATTCTCTAGAAAAATCCAGGTGGTGACATACTGCCCCCCAAACTTAAAAAAAAAATTAATTTAGTACGTAAAAATTAGTATTGTCCCCCCCAATACTCAAATTTTCAAAATTTTTATTAAAATTATTCTTCCAGTATTTTTTTTTCCTTTACTTGTTTTTAATTTCCTCATACCCCATCGAAAGCAAGAACAATAATTTCATTTTTTTTTTTCTGTTTATAATGGTCTATAGTTAACAAATTATAAAAATCTTAAGAAAAATTATCTTATAAAATGATTTTTAAACATATATTTTATTTATATAATTTTACGTTCACACATTGGCCTCCCCAAACACTAAATTTTAGTTCCACCCCTGAATGGGGTCTTAATCTTCTAGCGTGGCATCAAATAAATGAAAAATTATTTATTATACATATAATTCCACGTAAGGGATAGTGAAATGATAATGTTTATGAGGAAAGTTGATATAATTTTTTTTAATTTTCCGGCCACCTCCTTTTTATCGGAATTTTTGTTTAGAATGTCGTTTTTCCTTCGTCTTCAACGGGAGAATTGGTCTAAGTTCCCCTAATTATATTGGATATGTTCCGTAAACGTGACATTTTTTTAAATAATAAATTATCAGTACAAACAATTTTGTGGACTAAGCAATATTGAGTTCTAATCCTATATGTACCAAATTTCCGAACCATCTATTTTTTTATGATATTCCTTATGAATATCGTAGTTTTATTAACTGTAATAGGTGGATATTTTATTATAGTTATGATCATTTATGTATACAGATATTGAACTTCTGACTCTGGAAAACTCAGGCCAAAACGTATACTCCACGTATATATTAGACCATGAAATATTTTCAGATAAGCATTTATATAATATATGGTTTGATGGCAGTGTAGCCGTATTAGCCAAACCAGAAAACTCAATTTTTGAGAACTCTGACAGATGTATCAACATTTTTATAAAACTGCTTAAAAAATTGTTAAATCCAGCCTGGTAGGGTGATAAGGATTTGAAATAACTTACCATATTAATACCATATAGAGAAGGTAATCATGGATATAATATGGATTATGAACAATTATAGAGGTTTAAAGTTGACCGGATAAATAAATATAAACTCAGAAAAAATCTATTGGAGATCATGTTCGTCCAGAAGATCCTTGTTTCAGCTTATCAAAGGATGTATCTGTATTTTTACCAGAGGAGATTCCTTCAGTTTTTGAAACATTCCAAGCAAATACAACTTCACACCCACGTTTTTATTTGTTTATTCCTTGTCCTTGATGTCTTAATAAATTTAATTTGAAAATAATAGAACAAAAAAAGGGCGGCGGAGCATAGGACGTGCAGAGGGACCAGGGATGACTTCATGCCTAGGAACAAAGGATGACTAATGCTATTTTTGGGTGACGAAAGGTTTTTAAATATTCTCAAAATATTTTATTATTATTTATTATTATTTTTTACTTATTTTTTTATTATTATTCACAAATTTTCTCAAAGCTTCTCAACAATCAACTTTTAAACCTAACTTAAGAGTAGGTCCCGTTTGGATTTGAAAATGAAATGAGTTTAATTTATTTTTTAATATTATTATTATTTTGAAATTTGAAAAATGTGTATTGGAATTTGAAAATTGTGTATTAAGATTTGAAAAAGATGTATAAGAATTTGTATTTTGTATAAAAAAATTATGAAAGTGTAATGATGAAATAAATATAAGTTGAGATGAGTTTCGAATACAAACGAAATCTAAGAGTAGCATTAATTAGACTCTAAAATCTAAATATGTGAAAAAAAACACCTGTAAAAACTCCAACTCTCTTGAGAGAGTGGGAAAAATAGGGAAAACAAAGAAGAAGGTTTGAAGAGAAGGAAGTCTCGAGATTAGTCGAGACGCTATTTTGAACATCCGACGTCAATAATATATATATATATATATATATATATATATATATATATATTTAGCAAAGGAAGGGCATTCTTTGATTTTGTTACATAGTAAAGAGTTATTCATATCTGATATCAGCTTGATTTCGCCAAAGCTATGCCTTGTGTTTTCAAGATCTGGTTATTGAAAATGGTGGAGGCACAAACAATTCCCTACCTCTTAGTGAAGTGGACGTGCATGCAAGTTTCATAATCTTATTATTATTCTTATTATACGCATGCATGCAGAAGTAGCAGCAGAAGCTTGATTCTATAATTAAAGTTGGTGTTTTTGTAGCGCATGCACTCAATGAATTAAAATACCACTCAAAACATCTATAGAATAAAAGTGTACGTTTAGAGGACTTTGGAATGTCCCAAGTTTTTGTGTGTTCAAAAACGTTAAAACATACGCATGGACTCTTACGTTGGACCCTTATGTCATCCATACATCGCTATCAAAGTATCACATTAATTTTCCTCAAAATTATGAAGCATGTTTGATTAGTTATCTACCCACTATGTATATATAAATATGTGTGCGTTTTTCTAGTCTTGGCACTAATTTTAAGCTTCCTGGGTTTTAATTTTGTCAATATATAGCTAGCGTGAAGACCAGGATTAATGGCATTCTACACCGTTGGCTATGGATTATGCAGGAGGAAGGAAACAACTGCGAAAAGACGAGGATTATCATTGTACAAGTATTTGTTGTTTTGTCTCCGGTTTTCATTTGTCATAATTGGTTCAGTTCTTATTGGGCAACACTGGTGGGGGAAGAGAAAAAGAGATCATCCAGAAGATCAGAAAATAATAATAATGGAAAAAAGACTCAACTTATATGGACTTGATTCCCAATTGTATAGGTAATAAATAGCAATGACTTCGTGTTAGTACTTGGCAGTTACAAACTCAGACTCAACTTTCATGGATGAGTCATTGCAAGAGACTTTTGAAGTAAATTTTGTCATGTGCTGGAGGATTTTTCTTGTGAGCTTTTAAAGCTAATCGACCAAATTAGAGAAAACGAATCACATGTTGGTCAACTAATGTGAGCAAGGCTTTCGAATTTCGATAATGAAGAAGAAAAAATTGAAAAGAATTTTTGTGCCTATACATGATCTCCTTACATTCGTGCACTGTAAGTCCTGCATATTTCTTTTAAAAATATTGATAAATATGATATCTATATTAAATAATTTTATATTTTTTTAGTAATGGATTCCAATTTTCTTTTTTTTTTTTTAAAGAAAAAAAAAAGCAGAAAACTTACATATTCTAAGACTCTATTTAGCATTACCGATGAGAGTATAACAAAATTATTGCAAACCAACTTTAACTATATAATGAAGAGGAATATTACAAAAGAAAGAGGATGAGATAGAAACTTGTTGGCTTTTAGTAAGGCAGGTTTTATCTGCACAAAGACGGTAATCTTAACGAATTTAGGAGATTATTCCTGACGCTAGAAGACACTGACGAACTCTGACCAATTGTGCTTGCTCACGTTTGAATAACGAACCGTGTGACTTTTAACATTATTTATATAATATATTACCATATTTCACGATGGTCACTGTCGTCACCAAACAATATTAATATATATATATATATATATATATATATATACTCTTCTTATAGTTGGAAGCCATATCGTGATCGCTGTCATGACCAAATAATATTAATAAAGAAAAAGATAAAAGTCATCCTTATTTGAGTTCCGTTAGTGTACCGATCCAATTTTTTTTATTTATTTAATGATTAAGAAAATATTATTTAATAATATTCTATTTTTTCTTTTTCTTTTTTAAATGTTTAATAGTTTTAAAAGAATATGTAAAAATAAATAAAATAACTAACGGGACCATAACGGGTCCCAAATAATGGGGCTGTAGTAGCCCCCTATTAATAATTTGCTAGATCGTTACTATCAAAATAATTGGGTAATTGAAATTTAAACACATGTGATGTGCTCTTTTGTTAATTATTAACAAAAAAAAAAAAATGGGGGTTTTAGGAATACGTACTAACATGACTTGCTAATTTCTCATGCGGATTCATGTTTAAATGGAACAAAAATATCAGATTTTTGGAAAATCGTTCTATTTAAGTATACATATCTACACATAATTATTTCACATGAATATTTCAAACATTTTTAAATAAAAGAATAAAAATAATATTTCACATATTAGCATTTGATCTAAGAGATGATAACTACAAAATGGATGATACTTTCGAGTTTCGACCTACAAAATAGAACATAAGAGCCCTGAAAATACAAAATCTAAGCAGAATTAGGTTTCGGCCCAGATCAAATCAGCGGCCCAGAATTACAACCCCATCCTGCGAAGAGTGAGAGAGAGTCAACAAGGCCTGCTCACGGCTAGAACTGACATCGTGCGGCCGATTCTTATCATTCCTTCTCTAAGAATCCACATATGAGCTATGACCACGAAACGTTATTTCAACTCCCCAAAATTAATAATCATTATTTATTGAAAAATGATAAGAACACTACATGAGTCGCCTCCGAGGCTCCCTTAAATATAAAAAATTATATAAAATTAAATTTATAAATTAATATAATTTAATGCGACGCATTAAATTATAAAATATATAATTTTATAAAAACATAATCGCATGACTTACTGATTGTTTACAAAAGTAAGGACCGGTTGAAAAGATTCTGCCACACAAAATTCGAGCAACAATTTTTCAAGCCAATTGGTTAGAAGCTTTATAGAGTGGTGTTATCTTGCCTCTTCAACTTGCCCACTATGCCCCCTAATGCAATTTACAATTTTTCTTTTTATTTCATTACTTTTTTAAAGATTCTTGAACATTTAAAAAACTTTGTCAATACACTAATATAAACAGACGAATTGAGTGGACAAGTTGGGCCGACATGGTAGCATTTTCCGGCTTGATAATATATCTACGTATTGTGCCAGATATTGATCCTTGAAAATAAATAACATAACAAAGCATTATACCCTGTCCTAGAAATATTGGCACGGCCTAAATGAGAAAGATGATTAAACAACAATGTTACATACAGTCATTTAGTACAATCACTTTGAAAAAAAGTGAAGTCCATTATTAAAAAGTTAATTTTTTTTCATATAAAATCCATATTTACTCACTTTTTTCTGAGCAATTACGCAAAATTTGAACATTCCATGACTGCAAATTTCATTTCACTATATGTTTATTTGTTTAAAAACAAATTAAAAAATGCATTCGTGTAAAAAAATACACCAAAGAACAGAATTCATACTTCACACATATGCCCGATAACATCATCTCACGTTTTAGGATTAAACTAACCCCAACTTATAAAACATGAATCGTGAACATAAGATTAAGTCCACCAACCTGAAATTTTTTTTAGTATTGAGTCCACCAACCAGAAATTATGAGTAAACACACACCAAAACTGTCAACAAAATGGATTTCTAATATTATGGAATGGAGATCTTTCAAGCAAAGTTCCTACACACTAAACCTTGATGGCATACTTCCTCAAGGGAAAATACATCTCCCTCTTCTTCTCCCGCTCGGTCTTCAATGATGCCTGTTCAAATAGAACGAAACAAAATCAAATCAGGTAGCAAGGCAAGCTAAAATTTCAAAAGCACAATTATAAACATGCTAACTATAAACCTCTAGACATTAATTAGTTCATAAGTAAGTCAGCAGTGGAATATCTATAATACAAGAAACAATGTACGAGTAGTACTCTTAAATCGTTCGTGAACTTTGTAGCATTGCCGTGCAGAATTATAATTATCCAATATTAAATAACAACTAAATGAATAATAATTCGAATAACTAAGAAACATGAACCAGAATCGTGCATAATATAAGAGACTAAAAATGGAACCAAACTGGGGGATTTTATCTAAGCAAAGACACCGACCTGGTGCCTGGTAAGCCTTCGCCGAATTGCCCTGGTCTTCTTGGGACGCAGATCGAGAGGCAGGTACTTCTTCTTCTTGTAAACTTCCCTCAGAGCCTCCTTCTGCTTCTGCGAGATCACTGTCAACACCTGCGCAATCGACAGCCTCACCACCTTTCTGTACCACCAAGAAGAAATAAAACACATTAGAACCAGAAATAAATACTTGCATTTTGAAACAAAAGCAAGACGAGAAAATGAATGAGAGAGAGAGAGAGAGAGAGATAACGTGTACATCTTGGATAGCTTATTGGGTGCACCACCGGTGACCTTGGCGACGCGGAGGAGGGCAAGCTCCGCCTTGAGATCCTTGAGCTGGCTCAACAGGTCTGCCTTGGTTTTCTGACGCAGCTCGTGAACCTTGATTCTCGCTGTGTTCATTTCAAAAAGCAAAAATTGCAATAATAAAACGGAAATCAGAAACAGAAACAGAAGAAACGTGTTCTTCAAAAACCAAAAAACCAAAGTCGGAAATAATAGGCATTTGGAAACTATGAAAGGAAGCAAGAGAGATTAGGGCTTCTTCTCCGCGTACCCATTTCTGAGTCTCGGAGCTTCCCTGCGGCTGAGCTGTGTCTCCTCGAATGAAACCCTAGAAAAATGAAGGTCTGCATTATGGGTTTAGATCTATATATGATCGGGCTGGACTATTTTAGTGGGCTTCGAATCAGTATTTGGGCTAGACCGGATGGGGAAGGGAATACGATTCAAAGAGTGGCCCATGCCAATAATCTTCGAGAGAACGAAACAGAGTGCCATCCTATCATTGTCAGACATGATTAATATGGTTTAGTTATGGGTCGTTAGCTATCATAACTAACCTCTAACTAATTCACCATTAACATCTCAATCTACAGCTTTCATTCGGGAGTTAATTATTGAGTAGTTGTGGATTATGGAGATCAATTGGATAAGAGTACCATATTGCAACGAAAAAACGTTCACGCTGAAAATCTAATATTTATTTTTTAAAACATATTTATTCATTTTTAAATTTTTGTTATTTACATGATTTTAAAGAGTTTTGCTACGTACAAAAATTTTTGTATAAAAATTGTGGATAAAAATTGCGTAGAAACAAATTTAAATTTTTATATAAACTATAATTAAATAAAATAAATAAATAAATAAATAAAAATAATTATTTATTCAACACAAATAAAACTAAAAATTAAGAAGATTAAAATATAAAATACAATTAAAGATGAATTACAATCTATTTTCTACATAATTTCTATTTAAAATTCTGTAAATACCAATTTCCTTAACAAGATGATGAAATGACATGCCAATTAGGTTGATTGAAGAGAGAAGCACCTCTTTGTACCGATCTTAAAGTTTCTTGTTTTTGTTTCGTATTCAGTCAGCAGTCTAGCCATGTGAACATGGAAGAAAATGACAACACTTCTCTCTCTTTTGAAGTCTTCATTGTATCTTTATCTCATTCAATTTTCGTCTTCTTCTTCTTCTTTTCTCGGCCGTTCGATTTTCTTCTTGATAAGATTGCTAAATTTCTTAATCAAGAAATTAATAAGCAAGAAAAATGAGGAAGGAACAGATAATGTCAAGTCATGCTGATGGCCCTAATTAATTGGCTACAATTTGTTGTTGATAATAAGTTGGTTTCTATTTAAAATTTATCTTAATTTATTTTATATTATTATTACAATTTTTATATATAATATAATAAATAATTCAATTTTCTTAAATCTTAAAACAATAATAATATTAAAAAATATTATCTTAATAATATTTTATTCAATTTTCAAAATTATCTCATTTCAATTTATTATTTAGATTATACTTTCTTTTTTTTTTGAAAAAAACCTCCTGTATATTACTTATGAAGTAACCAAATACTAACTTTCCTTTATAACAATCTTTTGAACAGCTGAAGGAACACTTTCCATCCAAACTTGTTCTTCATCAAAAGAAAAGGAAATATTTGCTAGAGCAGAGTATGTGCAACTTCATTACAATCTCTATAAATATGCTGTATTTTCCATCGAGGCGATTCGTCAAAACCCCTTTCATATCCTCCACTATTTGATCATTCCATTCTCAGCTTTTCTTAATACCATGCATAGCATTTACATCAATTAATGCATAACCTTCAAAAATAACATCCTCAAAGTGAAGTTTTGCACATTAGGATTTTTAGTACCTTATCGTATCGACTGGTATATGTCGTACTGGCTAGTTGCACGGTACAGATAGTATGCTTATTTCGTACCAGAATAAATACCATCGTACTGGCCATTTATGTTTTGGTCGTATTAGATTTTAGCCTTTTAACTTCTTCTTTTTCATTTCTTATTATTTTTTATTTCAATTCAGACTAGACTATTTATATATATAATTTATTCATATATTGACTATTATTTTAAAATATAATTTATATATGTATTTATATATATAATTTATTTATATATAGACTATTTCAAAACAATTTACAAAATAATACTGATATCAAAATATTTTATTTTAATATTTTGACTAGTACGCATATCAATATAGTATTTAAAATATTATTACACATAGCTTCATACCAATTCACAAAGTATGGAGCTCCACTACAACTGGACTGCAACTAATTACAGCTTGGTGACGCTGCTAGTTAGCATTTAGACTGCAACTAGAGCCCTCGTACGTTAAATATGTGTAGGTTTCTTTGAATGGGGACACACATATCGCAAACACTTGCATCGATTGACACGACATGATCATGAATTTTTTTATGGTATAACTTAAAAATAAATTGTTATTAATAAATAATACTGCACGCAGATATAATAATTGTAATTATGCACATGATATGTAACCTGATGGCCGTTATTGATCCCATTAATTCAGCTTGCTAGCTACTAGCTAGCGCAGGCCCTACAAATGCAAATTGCAAGTGTAATTATGGATGAAAAGGATTTTGCAAGTATATATCATGTATAGATATATAGAAACAATTAATTAATTAGCTAACTAGCTAACTATATATATATATATATATATATATAATGGGCTATCTAACAACTACTTAAATCTATTTTTTTTGGTTAAATTTAATTTCAACTATCCGTTCATTTGAATTCTAAAATGAAATGATTTTTAAAATTTATCTCTTTATTCAAGTTCTTAAATCAAATACTTCAAATTCAAATCTAATCAAATTCAAAACTCTTATAATCTCAAATATCATTATTTGAAGACCTCTTCTTCAAGTTGAATCCGTTTATACTGTCACTGAGTTACAATTCGAATGTATTCCTAAATTGAAACTAACACCCAATTTCAAACTCAACACAATCTCATTATGATCGACGTTATCATTCTCTATCATCTATAAAACTCACCTAAGACTCGGATTAAACAGCACAAATTATATAATTTATATATAATTTATATAACATGTAAATTATAATATAACATTATTTTATATAAATTATAATTTATATTATATATAAATTTATATATATGATTTTAAATTTCTATTCATTCTTTATATATATAAAAAAAGAAATGTAAAATAATTAAGTTTAAATTTATTTGCCAACTACATTTGCAAAACAATTATTTGAACAAAATATTATTTATTTCTCAATTTAAATTCAATATAAAACATTAAGTTCAAATAATAATATTTTATAAATGAAATTATTAAATAGTTATCTTTCATTACTTCAAATCAGTTTATAATTTATTTTTATATAATTTTTTTGTTGTTAAGATATTTTTTTTTTATTACCTGTCAAATATTTGTTAGAATTTATATTTTTTCTCTATGCATATTGTAAAATAATTAAGTTTAAATTTGTTTGCCAACTATATTTGCAAATACAATTATTTGAACAAAATATTGTTTATTTCTCAATTTAAGTTCATTATGAAACATTAAATTCAAATAATAATATTTTATAAATGAAATTATTAAATAGTTATCTTTCATCACTTCAAATCAGTTTATGATTTATTTTTATATAATTCTTTCGTTGTTAAGATATTTTTCTTTTATTACCTGTCAAATATTTGTTAGAATTTATATTTTTTCTCTATGAATACATTAGTGATCGAAATTTATTTTTTTGATAAAAATCATATTATTTTTTTAAAAATAATCGATTTGTTAAATTAGGAAAATATATTTTACACGTTGCTCCTCTTTAATATGTATATATATAATTCTGATTTCTCTGATGGAAAAAATAATGATAAAGAAGCTCTATTCCTTAAAAAAAGGCTTTATTTGGATAATAATATGAGATAAAATAGTTTTAAATAAAAATTAAAAGTTAAATAAAATATTGTTAGAATATCATTTTATAATTAATTATTATTTTGATATTTGAGAAAATTTGAATTTTTTATTATATTTTATATAAAATTTTGAAAATATTGAAATGATCATAAGAAAAAATAAGATGAAATTATTTTTGTATTCAGATTGAGAGAGAGAGACATGTAGATCACGTTTTTTTCATAGGATGCCCATTTGAATAAATAAAGTGTATTATGTATATTCAACGATATCCAGCTGGTGAGAAATCACGGAGGAATATTGTGTTTTGTAAAGGGAGAGCAATGGAAAGAGCAATGCCTGGGGTATAGTGGCCCCTGGGAAATTAAAAGGTAGCAAGCCGAAATCAAATGAGAAGTGGCTGTGGTCAAATTAAGCTGCATGCGGGCCATCAGGTCCTCATGTACGTGCTTGAATTTCAACATCGTTACGCGATATCGATCCCTAAATTAATGAACTAAGTACGTATAAGACGGGGTTAATTAACTTCCCTATGATATGATGCAAGGTAAAAAAAAGTACTCCAATAATATGTCCCCCGTTAGAATATTACTTATGTCATTCTCTGTTATACTCCTTGGTGTATATTTGGAGGGATACTTCCGCACTTTATGATTAGGTTGTGACACTTTAAGATCTTTTGCTGTACGTAATTCTTGAGAAATGAAATCATAGGCGTATAGATTCAAAGCTAGACCGTCTATTCTAAAAGCGCTCATCAATAAACCGGTTATTAGTACGAATAACATAAAAAAATGTAACTGACAATAAAAATTCACATGTTTTTTTTGGGACTTATTTTACTTGTGAGAAGCATATGTATTCTATAAATTCTCACAAATCCAAGTCAATTATAAAAGAAAAGTCTAAATGTAAGCATTTTGGTGCACCTGTTGCGCACCCAACATGACCTAACAAAATAAAAACGCTGTGTTTTGCATTTTGATGTGGGATCCATCTTTTACTTCAACCCACTTTGTTCCATTCTCCCTTACCTCCCCTCTCTTTTTCTTTAATTTGTCATTTTCTTCTTCTCTAATTGACTAAACCACACCTAGGAGGAGGTTGTTGTCTTTGTCTAGAAGAAGGTTTAGAGGCTTCACGTTACGGTGGGCAAGGTTGCTTTGGTGCCAACGCAATGCCGAGATGAGTTACTGGAAGTACCATCGAGCAGACGGTACAACCAGCTTGTTGCGACTTGAGATATTGGAGAAAAGCTCACCGCCCATGGCCAGCTTTGCGACAAGATAGATCTCTTGGTGGCCATGACCTTGAAGATTTTTAGAGGGTGGTCCTGGAGGCGACGCATGGTCATGATCTTTCGAATTATTTGTGGTTCCATGATTGTGTCGACGATTTGGACTTGTTGATGATCTTCGTGGCCATAGTTGTATCTCAAAATGTGTTTTGGGCTTCTAGTAGTGTGCTTTGTTTCAAGTTATTCTTCTTGTCGTTTGATTGCTAGTTCTCACAAGTTTAGATTTCATATTTTAGCCATTATGGAATTAAATAGAAGTGAATAGAATGTCACAACTTATATTAATTATTATTACCTTGCAATTGGTATTTCGTGGAAATTGTAGGTTGACTAGAATGAATAAGACCGGTAGGTAAAAAAAGAAGAAGAAGAAAGAAAGATGGGAAGCTCAAACAATACAATGTAATGTATGGCAAGAGATAGAGAGAAACACATAGGAACCTTTAAAAATGAGGTGGAGAAAAGAGAGATAGAGAGGGGGGAACGGTTGTAGGAAAGATAGGAATAATAAAATGCCATTGTCTTCACTCCCGATTTTCATTCAACCAATTATGTTTTTAATTTTTAATTTTACAAAATTGTCGCTATGTTAGAGGGGTGCACAAGGTATGCGCCAAATTGACTATCCCTAGTAGACCTGATATATAAATGAGGACATCTTTACTCGATCTTCTCAATATTAATAAATTAGGAAATTAATGTAGATCATAGAGATATATAAAATAAAAATAAGTGTGAGCATGAATGTGGCATATCATTATGTAGGATTTCTTTATGGAGTTCTTATGTGTCTATGGTATTTTTTACTATTAGAGATATAAAAGAATTTCTCAAATGGATCTTACACATTGATGTTGCACATTGTCAGCGTGCGACATGTCTCTTTTTTTCCCCTCTTTCTCCCCCTATCCATGTGCCTCTCCCTTCCTCTCTCTTTCCCTCTCCCCTTTCTAAGCCCCCACTGACGTAATTGTTAGATCTTCATCGCCCATTGTCAACGTTGCTATTGCACTCCTCATCTTCCTCAACCCTTACCGGCGTTGCCTTTCACTGCAATCCAATTATCTTCCTTGCCTTTATCATTGACGTCAGAACGTCATCGCTGCTCCCACCCCTCACCAACAAGTACTCTATCTCTCTCTCTGTCTCTCTCTCTCTCCCTCCCTCTTCTTGAATGGTGTGAGGGTATGGAGGGGTTGAGAGAGGGAGAAAGAGAGGAAAAAAGAAGAAATATAGGGGAAGACATAGCACTGAGCACAACCTCATCAATGTGTGTTAGGGTGAAAATGACTGTTTCGATTTGGTGTTGGGAGAAAATTAGCCAAAACCGATTGGTCAAAGGGAGAGAAAATCAGTGACATCGATTTTCGGTGCAATCTTGATCGGTTGTCGACATCCTTCGACATCGCGATGAGACGGAAAGTTGACTATTTTCAACATCGTAAATGGTTTGGAACTCAAAGATGGTTCGACGTGGGTGGAGAGAGAGAGAGAGAGATGCAGTGCCATTTGAGAAAGGAGACAACAAGAATTGGGAGAATAAGATAAAAAATGGAAAGGGGTATAAAAACCTAAATTGGTATATTGCACAAAATATCGTTATTTCATTTTAATTTTTTTCCCTAAATGATATGTGTTTCATTTTAAGTGAGACGTCATCATTTTACCTAAGATATATATATATATATAATATACTCGATCAATTATGAAGTTTAATGAACTAGACTAGAATCAAACCGGCCAACTTCGATTTTAACTTATATGGAATTGCTCTATGAGATTCGTGTGTCTATATATTTTCCACAAACACACAAACATTGGGACGAACAACGTGCAAAACAAGTTTATCTAGTTTAGTGAAGCGATTATAGATGATATGATTTTATAAAGAAATAAATTTTGGTCAATAATGTAATGAATAGAGGAAGAAAAAATATTAGTTTTAATAAATATTTGACGGATAATAAAGAAAAATATTTTAACAACGAAAAAATTATACAAAAGTAAATTATAAATTGATTTGAAGTGATGAAAGATAATTATTTAATAATCATTATAATTTCATTTATAAAATATTATTATTTGAATTTAAATTGAGAAATAAATAATATTTTATTCAAATAATTGTATTCACAAATGTAGTTGGCAAACAAATTTAAATTTAATTATTTTACATTTCTTATTTTTATATAAAGAATAAATAGAAATTTTAAATCATATATATATATATATTTCTTCTATATAATATAAATTATAAATTATATAATTTATCTAAATTTATATATCTGATTTAAATTCATATATGTATATTTGAAATTTATCTAACTTTAAATTTATATATGTGATTCAAGTTTAAATTGTATTTTAAATCATATCTAAATTTAATTTATATGTAATATCTAAATTTAAATTTAAATTCATATGTATATAATTTAGATATAATTTAAAACTATATATCAAACTAATCTCATCTAAATTTTAAATTATATCTAAATTATAATCATATATAATATCTAAATTAAAATTTATATATATAATTTAGATATAATTTAAATTTTAATAATTATATAATTTATATTATCTCAATTATATAAAGACAAAAATGGAATAATTTATTTGAATTTATAATTTATAACTTATTTAATTTAAACAAATGGAATAATTCATATTATCTAAATTATAATTTATATATATAAATTTATAATTTAAATATATTTTAAAATTATATATCTAACTAATTTTATCTAGATTTTAAATTATATATATAGTAGTATTAAGTGATCGTTAAATATAAAAAAAAATAAAGAAAAATAATATAAATATATAAATATTTATTAAATAATCATTTATTATAATAAAAAGATAGCTGGCAATAAAATATAGCATATAAAATTGGCAACACCTCGTAATAAATAACGCGGGGGCCGTTGAAAATACGCATGATATTGCATTCGTACGTGCTAAATCAATTCGTTAGTTTCTTGTCTGTTCTTTATATAAGCTAATTTTTTTAAACTGGTTTTTTAGTGGCTGAATCTCAAACTTCGTACGCAAAAACCGGGCTAACTCATTTTGACCAGAATTAAGCAACTACATCATATATATAAATATTATATATATATATGAAGAATTAACGGTTAGATAAATCAACAACTCAACTAAGCCAAGTTGCGTTCTGGAAAAGGGACGTCGATCGTCATAATAATTAGCATGCCAAATCAACCACAAAAAACAAACACACACACACACACACACACACACACACACACACACACACATATATATATATATATATATATATATATTTATAAGAAATTCTAAACATACACCACTACACCACACATCACATTTTTTTTTTAATTTTTTAATTTTATAAAATATTTGAAATATAAATAATGAATACAAAAAATTAATTTTTTAAGAAAAATAAATCTAAAAAAATTTGAAAAAAAATTAAAATAAAAAATAAAAACGTTTGATGTGTAGTGTAGTGATGTATGCGTAGAAGTCCTCTTTATTGACTACTAAGAGGAAGTCATGATCATATTAATTTCATTTCAATTATTATTATTATTATTATTAAAGTTATATATGTATTAAAATTTCATAATATGTATTATTAAATACAAAATTCCTTTGATCTTTTAAAAAATATGTCTTTCAAAACTCGAGGATCTCAATTGATATGGGATATAAATGTTATATGATCAATTGGATGCTATAATATTTATTACTCATCTAATATATTTAAAATATTGAAATAATTAATAATAAATATAATCTTATATGTTTATCTCTTTGCCACCATTAAATTGGAATAACAAATTGAAAAATATTCATGCTTCACGAATTTGTTTGGTTTAGTTTTATCTTTTTTATCTTCAATTTAGGTTAGTTTTAGATATTGAGAAGTTTTAAGAATGATTGTGAATAGTGATAAAAAATAGATAAAAATTAATACAAGAATATTAAATAGTAATAAATAAATCATAAATAATAATAATAATATGTAAAAAATAATAATAAAATATTTTAAGAATATATAAAAAACTTTTGTCACCTAAACTCAGCCTTATTCCCCGGCTTCTATTTTTGGCGCGCCAGCCGTTTTACTTAGAAAGGGTAACAAATGGCTTGAAAGTGATCGACGCGGATCACTACACGTACGATTTGATGAAGGGAAGTAGGATTATTTTTGGCCGTATATAAAGAGAGTTGAGACTTGTAGCTAGGGCGTTTCCTCACTCCTCTTCCTCCTCCTCGCTTTCCTTTTCCTATTACAATTACATCGACATCCTCGATTCAAGAGATTCCGGTCTTTTATTCATCTTTCTTTACCTTCTTTTCTGTTAATATAACTCGATCTCCCTTCTTCTCTTGAATCTCTTCTTCATATTTTGGGTATACATAATCGCCATCGATCGGTTTCTTCTGAAGTTTTCCGGTCAGCATCTGCTCCAGCTTGATCATTATGGTTTGTTTCTCTCTCGACCATACGGTATTTTTCTCTCTCTTTCGTGAACATACAAAAAGCTTTTTGATGTTGATATTCTCTGCTTGTTTTTATGTACGTTTGCAGGCACAGACGCATGAAACTCACGAAGGTGTTGTATACGAAGAGGTTAGACTGGTTTCTTTTCTGGGATATGTATATTTCTGAATGCATGTGTTTGGAGTAAATATTGTGAATGATTTTGTTTTGTTTTTGTTTCTGAAAACTTTCCAGGAATTTATAACGAATTCGCGTAAATTGAAGCTTTTCACATGCAGATGGCTTCCAGCAAATAAAGAACCGAAAGCCTTGATTTTTATATGCCATGGTTATGCCATGGAATGCAGCATCACCATGAACAGTATGTATATACATATTTTTTAGACCAAAATATTCATGTACCAACAAATTAATTAAAAAATAAATCCAGGAGGAAAAATCGTTAACAAAAATCTTGGTTAAAAATTGGATTAGGTACCGCAACCAGGCTTGTGAAGGCTGGCTTTGCAGTTTATGGGATAGATTATCAAGGCCATGGAAAATCAGGAGGACTGTCTGGCTTTGTTAACAACTTTGACGATGTCGCGGATGACTGCTCTGATCATTTTACTACCATTTGTGGTCAGATTTTACTCTCCTTGAACATATATACGAAAAACATGGATATATATATATATATAATTATAATTATAATAAGAGAGATTTCAATCTGATTCCGCATGTTAAGCATATATGTTTAGAAACCGCTCTCTCCTTATAATCACAAACTTCCTTGGAGTATATCAAAGTTCAAATAAAACTTGTCTGATTTTTAGTATCCATTTTTTGGGTCTTTCTAATTTGTGTTTGGTGGGGATCAGAAAAGAAAGAGAATAAAGGGAAGATGAGATATTTGTTGGGGGAGTCCTTGGGAGGGGCTATGGTTCTGCTACTGCACAGGAAGAAGCCAGACTACTGGGATGGTGCTGTCTTGGTTGCTCCCATGTGTAAGGTATATATTAATAATATGGTCCTTAAATCTGACTTCTACTTATTATTTTTTTTTTTTTTGGGAGTTTTTGTGGTGTCTATCTGTTCTGTCTTTTACCATCAGTTCCTATATATATATATATATATATATATATAAATATATATCCCCGTTCGTTGATCTGGATCATTGTGCGAAAACGAACGTCCGTCTGACTTGTGTGCTTCACCAGATAAGTTGGTTCCATTTCGAGTTCATGTTTAGCTCTTTTCTAAGTACATAATTTTTCAGGCTTTAAATAAATTAAACATTTTTCTTGTTGTCTTCAACAGGTGTATAGTATAGGAGTGCTGAGTAGAAGAAATCCTTTAAATAAATTATTGATATAAAAGCCTTAAAAATTATGTACTTAGAAATTTATTTTTAAATCATTCTTCTGAAATTTTACAAATAAATAATTATAACAAAATTATTTCGTAAGCATGAATGGTGACATGTAATCGGTGTCAAAGATAATATTAATAAATAATAAACCAACAATTTAATTTGATTAAATGTGAAGTGGGTCCGTCCAGTCACTTGTGGTTGATAGATCCTATCGATAGGTAATATAGCATATAGCATTATGAGGAGAAAGAAATAGGAACCCAATGGGTGTTGTCAAATAGTTATCACAGGGTTGGTATAAATATGTTGCTTGGGTACTTCTCTTCTTCTAGAATCTACTCATTTTGAATTGTAACTTTTTTTCCTTTTCTTTTAATATAATCGGTTCGATACAAAAGTTGGCAAATTTTGTTATTTGATAGGTACAAAAATTCAAAACTGGTGACCAGGATAAAAAAAAGTAAGAGAGAATAGTGATTAAATCTATTAATAACATGATTTACATCCAAGTCTTCGTTCAATGTATATATATATATTTTTAAAAAAAAATTAATTACAAAGATATCTCATAAAATAAATTATACAAATTTATATAGTTTTTATATGGTTTATTAGATTGTAAATTTATTTTTATTATAAAATAAATTTAAAGAATTATATAAAATTATATTAATTTGTAAGATTAATTTTGTTAAATTTATAAGTCTTCTTGAAGAAAACGTAAATAAAAATTATATAGAATAAGAGATAATTGGTTTGGTAATACTTTTATGACAAAAAAAACATGGCTAGAGTTGCTTTTGACAGCTATAAAATCCAGGCATAACGGATCTTGTTGACCCAAATCTTTTTTTATAGTATAGAAATTAGATAGATGATCCGTACATATTATATATATATATATATAAAATATAATATAATATATTGGGCATGTTGCAATATTTAACTCCAAATCTTTATAATATTATATTTCCAATTGGGACTTTGTTTTAATTTGTTTTCGATTCTATATCATTAACAGATTGCAGATGACATGAGACCACCTGCAGTGGTGATTTCCATTTTGACAGTACTTTGCAACGTAATTCCAAAATGGAAAATAATCCCAATACAAGATATTATTGACGTCGCCTTTAAAGTACCCGAGACAAGAAAACAGGTATATCTTTATTATCTCCACCCTCTTGCTTCTCCTTCTCCTTCCTTTTAAAATAAATGAACTAATAAATACATCGTCGCTTTCTATTTCGTGCTTGTCAACAATACCAACTGGGAACAAACCCTTAATGTTAACATAACAGGTTAGAGCGAACCCATATTGCTATAAAGGCCGGCCTCGCTTGAAAACCGGCTACGAACTTCTCAGGCTCAGTTCCGGGATTGAGAAGAGACTTCCAGAGGTTTGTTACATTATCTGTGTTTTTCTCTCTATGAGAAGTAGCAGCATTATGATTTTTATCAAAAATCTGATAATGTTATTGAGGTTTTGTTTTGTTTTTTGGATTTGTTTAGGTTTCATTACCATTTATCGTCCTCCACGGGGATGATGACAAGGTGACAGACAAATCAGTGAGCAAACTGCTCCATGACGTGGCCTCAAGCACAGACAAGACAATCAAGTTGTATCCAGGCATGTGGCACGGTCTACTCTACGGAGAGCCACCGGAGAACACAGACATCGTGTTTTCAGACATCATTGGTTGGTTAGAGAAGAGATGCGCAGTTGGAAATTCGAGGTTGGAGTGGGAGCAGAAGAATGAGAACGACGATTTGGCAAAAGTCTGAGCAAATCCCCAAGAATTGCCGATGATTGGTGTTTCACGTGTATAACGAATGTCCTGTAATATTTAACCTCGCCAAGCCCTGCTTCAGAGCCTGTGCGTTGAGCTATGTAAAGGAGATTAAAATAAGTCGCAAGTTTGAAGGTTTAAAAGCAAATTCCGCTGAAATGAAAAAGAAAAGTGTGTTGAAATATCATCAATTAAGTGTCTGTTATAAACTAATATGAATCAAGTGCCCAACAATCGAAAACAAGTTGTTAACTTTACATACAGTGATGTGCTTAACAAATGTGCCATACAATGTGAAAAGCCTCGCAAAGGCAAGGTTTTCTTCTTGAACAATTTCGAGAAAGGAAAATGCTATTCTTTCCTCTCACATTCTTCCCGATTGCATCCCGTTTTGGGATTTATTTTTTTCAATTTTTTTTACATGATTTAAAGTAGGTGTTTCTATATAATATTGTGATTTTTTTTATATTTTTAAAATATATTTTAAGATATTAAAAAAATCCTGTAAAATAAATATAACCTACTTTAAAATCATGTAAAAAAAACTGAAAAAAAAATAAATCCCAAAACGGGATGCAATCGGGAAGGATTTGAAAGGGATGAGTAGCACTTCCCTTTGGAGAAATCCACCAGAAAAATGGAAATACAAACTTTAACTGCTCCTACATTTGAACTTCTTGTCACTCTTGATCATTTCTACCAGCAGCAGTGTCTCATTTTCACATTCTAAGCTAACCGAGTCATGCAGTAATCACACACCATGATCCTGCACGACCATGCAAGTTTTTTACCATCCGGATGTGTGGCCGACAGAAGTGAAGAACAAAAATCTGATTGCCATGCTGGCCTTAAGATACGTATACCAGATAGAGATACAGTCAACTAATATAATTCCATGCAAAGAGCGTATCGGAAATATATATGACTGATGAAATCAACAGAAAATGCCGCGTGGGAAGTAAGAGGATTGCATACTTATTTTTCCAATATGCTTGGCTTTTCCCAACATTAATGTTCCCCTGTGTCTCGTTCTATAGTCAGGAAAGAACAAACTGAAGGGTGCTCATAGGGAACGCTCATCTCTCATTGCCTCTTTTAATGGAAAAAAGGGATCCATGTAGATTAAAACAGTGATCTGCAAATAAAGAGATATGATGGATGAGATCGAGCAAAATGTAAACCCCAATGGGCGACTAGCTCAAATCTTCCATTCCACGACCCAGTTGCAAATAGAACACGCCTTATTCAGAATCTAATTCTGTTTTTATCTTCTTTTTAATTCCGTCTTTAGTAGTTAAACCAGCACCTTTATTTTCAGGAAGTTATTGCCTTCTTTACAAGCTGAGAACATTGGGGAAACCTAGGTTGGATTATCTGGGCTTGTATCATTCTTTCTTTCTTCCCTAATAAACTGAAACCCAGACCTGATGTTCTGCCTCAAGAATATTAAAAAAGAAATGGCATTTGCAGTCGTGATATGTGTAAGCGTTGAGCAATCTCTTTAGAAAAAGTGAATAGATACAATATCCACATAAAAAAAACTAATTTTTTAATTGTAAACCCCTCTCTTTTTCAAAACAATTGCACAGCGCTTACACACTCTATGAGAGTATGTAGCATTCTTCATATTAAGATCTAAAGCACGGGAATTAACCTAACCTCCAATGCTTTTCCCAAATTCCTACTTCACAAAGATTTAAAATAGAAAATGAAAAATGAAATGAAGATAATTTTTTTGGTCAGGAAAAAGATATGGTAATAATATCATAATACTCATAACAATAACAAATAAATAAACAAAATGAACAAAAGGTACCTTTAGGTCAATCTTTCCTCAAATGATCTTATTTCTAACTTCTTCCAGTTTCTTCAGTATCTCCCCGGGAGTTCTATCTAGTTCATCTGCAATTTTTCTCTGCAAATCCAGAGGCAGTGTTGGGAACTGCTCACATAGATCCCCATCAATCACATCCTGCAAGGTAATAATTCAGCATTTCCCGCATTATTTTCATAGTAAATATAAGTAAAGGCAATTAATGGAACCAAAACATCAAGCAAGCAAGCAAGATGGAACTGGAAAAAAAAATTCTCCAATTCATCACAGGACTTTTTTTAATAATGCATTGATAAGCGTGCATATCTATGAAAGGAACCAAAAAAAAAGAGACCACCACTTTGAGCCAAATGCTATATGCTTTTTTTTTTTTGATAAGTAAACAAATTTATTGACAGAATAGGCAAAACCTAAGTACACAAGATGATATACAAGAGACAAGACCTATCTAGCTCGTTACTATATACTTTTGTGATAAGTATCATTCAACTCATTCCAAAAGCCACTCTCCAGGTGAAATATTTTCATCTTAATGTCTACTTCTCACCTCTCATGATATCAAAAGCACTTGCTCTATTTAAGAAATATCAAACCTACAAAAGCTAAGACCAATCAAGAACAAATTACAGAAACTCTGATTAAAAATAATGTTTTTTTTCTTTAAGTATGATTAAAAAGAATGTAAAGAAGACAAATACGCATAAGACTCAAATACCGTAAAATCTGATTATCCTGAATGATTGAACAGATGGGACAGCAGGTAACACAAAAGGAAGAATAATATATTATCACCTTGACCGGAAAATAAGCAGATCTATAAGCCATATGATCTCTTCCACACAAAGGAGGATGTTCCTGCCTCATATACATCTCCAAGTGAGAAAAGAAGTCAACATCGTCGCGAGAGGTGAATGCTAGCAATGCCCCCAAACTCCCCATTACTGTGCCATATAGGAGGCACTCTCCACCACCTGGAATTAGAGATGCCTTCTGCAAGCAGGTGATCACATCACCAATGTGAAACTGCACAATCTCATCTACCTTGTTGGGAGCTCCATTCAACTTCCCTTGCTCCCATTTAATTTTCCCACCAGTTGGATCTTCTTCAATCTCATCTGATACATCCTGCGGTAACCGCACAAAATACATGTTCCCAAACTTGTCTGCACCTGCCATGGTGTCAAAATCTATGTGGTATGATGCAGTGAGCCATCTTGGAACACTATCATCAGCAAATATATACAGTTGATTCTCATCACGTCTGTACTTGCAGTAATGGAATGACTGCAGAGAGCATACCCAGAAGATAGTCAGCCATGGAAAAAATAAGTGTGCATGGAAAGGAAGAAGGGTAATATAACACATCCGCTTTCAAACACTTTCTTCCAGTATACATCACAAGCAAATAAATGAATGGGAAACATAGTTATATGAATTGCACCGACCCAAATAAGATACGGGTGACCACCCCATGGTATTACCAACGATCCACCCATAATCTTTTTTTTTTTTTTTTACAAGTATGATCCACCCATAATCTAACACCGCAAGTATCCCTATTCATGCAACAGATAGGCATTGAACCCAGAATAATTAACCACCTAACAAATATAAGCTGGCTCATATGAAATCACAAAAATGGTACAACATGTAACATCAAGATTTTTTCAGTATAGCAGCAGAAAGCTACTAATCTCACTTATATTTATAATTCAAATTCGCATGATGAGGAAAGATTTGAGTAACATGGCAATGTTCTATGTTTCTTCTTAAAGCTTCACATGAGGGACAAAGCCTGCCACGACAACTAAAGCCATCATCACCCATTACTATATATATATTAAATATCTGATCAAGCAACAACTCAAAAATGGAAAAAAAAAAAAGCAAAGAAAAGAAAGAGAGCTTCTGTTAAATGTCTCCAACATACAACTGATCACCATCAAAACGAAAAACAATCGTCATACCTCTTGAATGTCGCCAACATATATCCGATCACGGTAAGTGTGAATGGAGACAATGGAGCTAGGGAACAGCTTGTTCTCACATTTTCGAAGTAATCTCCTCTTGCCCAAATCATATAATCTGAGAACATTTCCTATTCCTGCAAGTAATCGTCCCTGAAACTGGCACAAAGCTGTTGGAACACCTTCCACTTGTGTCTTGTGCAATAGCTCAAGGGACCTTCCATCCTCTATAAACCTATAAATATGAATAAAACCAGCCGCTACACTTCGTTTGGGCCAAAACTGCAGTCCCTTTGTGGTACCTACGGCTAAAAGAGTTCCATATTCCTTATCATGGAAATTCACTGTGCATATGCTGAATGCAGCTTCATTCTCCTGAAGCTCCAGCAGACAAGTTGTACTAGCTGTCTTTGGGTCAAGAACTCTAATGCAAGAAACCCACTTGTCTGATTCTGCCTTGGGATAGCCATAGTGCTCATCCGAGAGGGGATCATCTTTGTCCTCGTCACCACCATTCTCCATTGGCTCCACGTTACCATTTTCATTTTCGCTTATTCCAGCAGCCTCAAAGCACTCCTTTTTTGCAGCTTCACGCTCTTCAGCTGTCAATGCACCTTGATCACTCTCAATAATGACCAACAATTTTCGTTTGGGTTGAAGTACAAACTTCCTTGGTGTGTACCTTAGGGGAATCACAGTTTCATTGAACGTTTCTCCTAGTCTCTCAATAGTAAAAACCCTCAAAGCATCACCGGCAACAGCAACTACACCTTCTGCACATTGGTCAGAGGCAAATGATGCTGCATATTCAAGAGTCTCATAGGAGAGGGGTGTTAAAAGAAAATGTCCTTGGTGAATATAACCAAGCCAAGGTCGACTTGACAAACAAAGCATTGCACTCTTGCCTCTTACAATGATAGAAAAGAGCTTTGGGGCTCTCAGTCCCAAGAATCGAGAACGAGAATCAGAAAGTTGACCAGTCACCATATCAACAACTGTTCTGAACAAAACTCCATTCTGCAAACCGGCGTTAAGAAAAAGGCTGGCAGGATGATCAGCACCATCCTCCCCACCTACTGATGCTAAGACTTCAAGAAAAAGGAGAGATTCTGGAGGTGAAGAAACACTTTGCACACTCAGAATCTGCATACCATCCTCTGGGTCCAACGACAAGATGCGAATTGTGTTGTCATACGAACCCACTGCAAGGAAACGAGACCTCTGCCTTCCTTCAGGTACAGGGGCAATGTCCAAACAAGCCACATCACCTGACATTTCATGCTTATCGACCTCAATCAGTTGACCAGTAGCATCGACCTCAAAATACACAATTTCGCCACCACTAAGTGCAATGACCACTTGAAGCCTGTTAGAGCCAACCTTAGCAATAGTCCTCTTCCCAGGAGTCCTCCACTCATTGATACGTCCATCCTCCCTAATATGTCTAATGCCATTAGGATGAACTTGCATGAGCGAGTCATCGCCTATCAAAGAAAGAGCAAGTGAAGGGGTAGTATCAAGAAACCCACTATCACTAACTTCTTCAACTGTCTCGCCAATGGAAAGAACAAGAGTCGCGTTTGAGAACGACACCACAATGTATGCATCAAACTCATCATTCACATTCTTTTTCACAGTCCAAACTGCACTTGGCACACCAGGAAGCTCCGACACAGCCATTTCACTAATAGCTAAACCAGGTCTTAAAATTCTTAGAGATGAGCGAGGACCCCGACCACAAAGAGTAAATATCTGAGGCGTTTCTTCTTCAAAGAGATTTATGACTTTCATGTCCATTATTGGCATCAGGCTCTCAACTTGGTCAATCCTAAGAAGATTCTTAAGTCGCCTGGGCTGAAAAAACACAGGCTGGAAACCTTCTTCAGTTTCCATCAATGTAGCTGACGAAGACTCCACATCAGCATCATCACCTATCCCCTGGAACTGATATAAAGCATGATTCCCAAATTCAGAAGCAGCAAACAAGTGTCCTGACTTCAACACACACATGGAAGCAGTAACCGGAATTGTATCAAAGTACTTAATCTTCAGTTCTGCAACATGGTCATTGTCATGGTCCAAAGTAACCTTAAAAATATCTCCATACTCCGTTTGTAACAGAAAGAAGAACATCGCTTTTTGTTTATGCATTGCCGCAGAAACTATAAGAACCCCTCGCTCGGCAGGCAGATCTGCACGTCTTGGAATCACAGCCCTAACATCCGGGTGTCCCTGATTCTTATATATCACAAAATTTTCAGCACACACTAACACACCACTCGGGCCATCACCTCCTCCGGGAACAGTAACAAGCAAATTTGCACCATTATCAACTGGCTCCGACCACTTCCTAGACACATGGTTAAGCCCTAAGTCAAGCTCATAAAAAGTCAAATGCTTCTGGGCCTCACTTGCTGCCTGCCCCGTAGAATCCTGGTCCGCCTCAGAGTAATCCAATTCTATGGAGGCAAACATTGGGTTATCGAAACCGCAATCGACCCCGCAAATGGAGTACACAATTGTATGCGATTTCTGCGCCTCCAGTGGCGACGAAATGGTCAGCCTCGCCGCTGTGTCCCTATTCAGCACATAAACAAGCTTCTGCTTCTCACAAGCCCCGATCATTACCGCCCTACCCTTCGGATCGGTAGCCAAATACTGGCCTGGAACTATTCTGCGACACCCTGATTTCCCGAAGGTTTCTTGGTGAATTTTATCAAAAACATTCTTTTCCTTATTGTAGTCGAGGATAACAATCCGGCCCGAATCGGACCCGACAACAATATAGTCCTTCTGAGCCCCAGTGAGCCTAAACTGAGCTAAAGACCTAATGGCACCGAAAATTTCTACGGAGAGAATGGTTTGGATCTTACCGCTGTCATCGGGTCGAAGAAGCTCGAGGAGCTTGCCGCGGGAGACAACGATCTCTTGGGTCTTGCCTCCGGAGAAGCTTCCGTTGATGGCGCATACTATGCCGGTGGCTCGCTGGAGAGTGAGGCTGTAGAGGTACATGACTCAGGAATTAGAGTGGGGATAGAGGGTTAGCGCTACGGTTTTAGAGGGGGTCCCTTGGTGGAAAGGGTTTATGGAGTTTTCGAAATGGAGCCCTGGTGAAGAATCGAAGATTATGGTTGCAGACGAGAGACGGGAAGGGTTGGTCGGCGACTTCGAGTGTGAGTGTGTGATGTGAAAAACCCTAGAAGGGAATTTTCTGGGTATCTCAGGATGGGATGAGCGACGCCATGGTTACCGCCTTTTGTTATAATCGGACGGCTGAATTTGGCCAAGCTGTTCGGCTGCAGGAAACTCCAAAGCGCTGAATTATAAAATCCGACCAAACCGCATGAACAAAATTATTTACTTATATGAATGTGAAGATTTTGGCCCGTTTGAATAGTGGGTGTGTTTTATTTTATATTTTTTTATTATAAATCTTTTAAAATTTTTATATACAATATAATAATTAATAAATAATTCAATTCTTTTAAATTTTAAAATAATAATAATATTAAAAAATAATATTATTAATGTTACATATAAATATGAAATTTTTTTATTAAAAAAAATGTGCAAATTTTTTTATAAAGTTTTTTATTATGTAAACTTCATGTGTACTCATTTTTTCAAAAGAATTATATGGCATTTGTGTATTCTACAACAGAAATATTATTTTTCGAGAGAAAAGTACTTCAAACATCATTTCATTTATTTTCACAAACTATTTCATCGTATATCATATAATTATTATAATTTTTTAAGTTCTTGTACAAAAAAAACAAATAATTCAACTTTTTTTATAATATTTTATAATAATTTTATATTACTTTCAATTTTAAATTTAAACTATTTCATCTCATCTATCTATTCAAACGGAGCCCAACTCAAAACATTTATTACTGTTTACGTATCTCATCTTACTATCCAAAATAAATCTATATATATATATACTAGGAGTAACGCAACGTGCGAGGCACGTTGCCCTGTATTACTATAAAATAAATTAAAAAAAATATAAAAATATCTAATAAAAAAAGAAAAACTTAAAGTGAATGAGAATAATATATTTCATTCAAGTTGTAATCTAATAATTCAGATAATAATAAGTTTAAACAAACCTAGATCCAAACAAATTTTAGAAATAAAACATCATGTTTGCAATCCATATTATAGTTTGTTTCTTAAGACAAAATAGGATATTTTTGTTTCCTTTGCCATCGAAATGGCAATCAAAAAATTTTGAAGATTATGCATTTGGAGGTGGTATGTCATCTTTATTCATAACATTTATGGAGAGAATATTGAAATTTTTCCGTTGTAGCTTTTGAAGTCGATCTCCATCTGTACCCAGTTGTATTATCCATTTTTTGTTTGAACACAGTGCTGCAATATTTTGGACATACGATAAATATTCTTGCATGGAAAATTTGTGAGTTAAAACATGATTATCAAAGATTTAGAAGTATATTAATATATATCATATAAAATATAGTGACAAATATAAATGTAGAATATGTAGTGCTTGGATAAAATAATAATCTTGAACGTAATGGAATCAAAAGAGCATTATATCATCTAATTAGCTAGTAGTAGTGCTTAGAATTTTATTTAGTTCATGAGTGACATATAGTTCTTACAATAATTTATAAGTATGTGTGTATATTAGGGAAAATAAAAGAAGAGTGGGTGCCGTTCATGAATATTGCCGCTACGAAATTCAAGATAAATGCATGTAAGCTGGACCTAAATAGGTAGATTTGAAATTATAACATATTTTACATATATCTAAATACACGTGTGATACACATTCAAACATACATATATTTATATGTATGTTGGACAAAAACAATAATTGGGTGGATTCATGTAGGCCTAAAGAAGTTTTGGTGAAATATTGTATGTATGCTAGATTGGTTGTTCTTTTCATTTTCTTTTACAAGTATGTGAAGGATTTTAAAAATTCTTGTGTTTTAATGTTTGGATTTTTTGAATTTTAACAGTGATATTGATGAAGATGGGATATTATACTTTTGATCAAATGGGAAAAGAGTTATTGTAATAATAGTTTTTATCTTGCTAGATGACATCATTGTTATTTTTTAGTGAATGTTGCAGTTTTTTGTTTCATATAATAGCTACATATATGTAAAAACTACTTGTGTAGGTCCCATCTTCATATATATGTAAAAACTAATTAGCCAATAAGTTTATTCACTTATATAAGATAATGGAGCATCTTCATATACAGTTTATTGACAATTTAATATTATTTTGTCTAATTCATATAATAGCTATATATAAGAGAATGGAATATTCCATCGAAATCTATATATATGATCATATAATTTTTGATCTAATTATGAAAGTATTTTCATCAAGTGTTCATCATTATATAAATTTTTGAATAAAAAAGCAAACGTTTAATTATCTTTTAATGGGTTAATATTGCTTCCAGAACCGTCTTTCTTAACCCAAAAAGAAATTTAGCGTATTTCAAATGTCATGATAATATATTAAAAAAAAATTCAAAGCTAAAGCTAAGAAATAATGGTAGTTAGCTATTTGTATGGGATATATTCTAAGCTAAGAAATAGGTTGTTTTAGTAGAAATTTAATAACTGTATGTGGAATAGGGTTTAAGAAGAGTCATTTTGATGCTTCATGTCCTTATAGAAAAATAATGTAATTTGTTCATTAATGCTTGTTGGTAGTTATCTAGTTAAGTCATGCGAACTTTGATCTACCATCATTTTATAAATTGCCTTGACATGTACATGTCTAAAGTCACACATAAAAAAAATCCTATTGTAAATTGTTAAGTTGAGTAATTAATTTTTTTTTAATGTATCCATTCATAATTTGTGTGATTAAATTGTTGTTACTCATTTTGATGTGATTATTGAGTCACATATGAGTAATTTGTGACACGCATACTGATACTCACACCCTTTAAGCTTTCTAGGTGGAGATCCATCACAAAATAAGATGTTTTCTAGGTTTGGTGATTGTTAATTAGTTTTATTACTTCTTCAACGTAACAAAGCTCACATGAGGTGTTCTTTCTACACCTTTTAATGAATTATAAGCAACCAAAGATCTGAGAGAGCCTTTAATTTATGAGTTATTTATGCTTGTAGGTAAAGTTAGAGTATGTTGTATTAATTTTTAAATCATGCCCGTCATTTATAAGTTTTTATTTTTCAAATTCTTTTTGGGTTGAGTTCTTTAAATGAGTTGTACAGACAGAATTATGGAAAAAGAAAAGGGTCAGCCCCCTAAAAAAAATGCTTAAAAAAGAAATTTATTATTGTGTTTGAATCATAACTTGAAAATTTATAATAAAAAAAAAATATTTGGCATTTATATTGGTATGACAAGAGTTTGTTTTTTATTTGTTATATCACTAAAGTGGGACAAAATGAATCCAGGCACTTTGTATAAATTTCTAGGCCTAAAAAAAAATTATAAGGTTGAATATTAATTCAATCTATTTCGTGTTTTTCTCATCAAGTAAGCAAACAAATTCTTTTCCTAATAAAGTGCAACCGTAAAAAGAAAATAAAGCTATTTCAAAGCATGCAGCAAACACTTGAGTCCTTAAAGAAGCCAAAAAATTATAATATCATGCTATAAGATTTATGAATACTACAACTTCTAGCTAGCTAGTAGTAGTTATTGTATTATTTATAACTTTTAAGCAAATAAATTTCAAAATAGTAGGAATCATGATGAATATAAACAAATTGGTTACCTCTTTTACGTGCTCTATGAAGTCAATTGCTGTGCAACCCAGAGCTTGTTCTGCAATTTCAGCAAGCATGACAGCTGGTAGTCGTCCACTACCATCATCGACTTCAACATAGGCTCGAGAGCTGTATAAAAAAACTATATTTATAGGTTTAAATCATTAAATAGTAATTTGAATTTATGATATTTGGTATTATGACAAAAAATATTAATATAACATACATACCGTGGTTGTGCAATACTCATATTCTTGCAATGATAACACTCGAATTGTTCATTTTGTTCATATCCTGTCACTTTCTTACATTCAATACAGGACATGTAGTAGAAATCTTGACGCAGATCAACAATGAAGATATTTGCCTTAATCGAAAATCTTACTTTTTGCATTAAATTTAGAAGAAACACATGTTTTTATATGGCTATAAATAGTAAGAAGTCTTAGTAAGAGATTGTATTTACTCTAAAAATACATGTGAAATAATATTTATAAGCAATATATATAAGAAAAAAAGTTAAAAGAAGATTGTAGAAATTTACCTTAATTGGTTTTAATGATTTGAGGTAGCCAGGAATATCATTAATCTTAATTATGTTTTGGACATTAGTAGATAATGCTACTGCTGATGCGGCATTCAGAATGTTCTCAATAATATCTTCAAGTAGTTCACGATTAAGTGTTGCCCTTAATATTTTAAAAGAAGTTAAAAAAATTAACAAAAATCATTGAGAGAAAAATATAAAAGAACTAACATTTTCAAAAATAGTTAATGGATATACATTTTGTGTATATATTTTGAGAATTTTATAACAAATATAGATTGTCTAAATAATAAGTTAATAAATTATTACCATCGACACAAGGAGGCTGCATCAAGAATAATAGGATTTAAAGTAAAAATACTTGTCAGTTGAGATGAAAGAGAGAGACCTATGTTGTAAACAAATAAAAATAGTCATTGATTGATATTGAATATTAAATATATGGTGATATTGTAAATTGAGAAATCTACCATTGTATGAATCAACTTTCAAACGTGTTGCAAGTAGAGATGGTTTAGCTCCAATGACATCTAAGATTGCTTGGCATTCACCATCTACAAATCGACCCCACATAGTCAGGTATATGGGCATTAAGCTGTAAAATTTAAGGAAAAATGTTAAATTTAGAATATGATAAAATAGCATTAACAATAATTATTTTAAAATTATTCATATCACAAATGTAGTTGAGAAATTTTATTTACCTTTCATCGATTATGTACATTTCTTGGATTATTGTTTGCCCATTTTTTATATTAATCTCTCTGAGAGGTTTCATGTGTATTACAATCGCCAGAATATCTGTATAATTATATTTAATTTTTTTAGTGTAAAACTAAATAAGAGTATTAAAAAAGAAGTTAAATATGTTAAAATGACGTTTACCTATTCCAGAATCAGTATTCATGAAGGTATACAAATTGGTAAATGAGATAATATTGTATTCTGGGGGTTGTAATTCTTCCTCATTATTTGCAATGTCTTCGATTATTGTTCTTGAATTTAGGGTCCACTGATATCCATATGCCTCAATTTTATTAAATCTGGAATCCAAAGGCTTCATGTAGGCATTACTAATGTAGTATGACCGAAAGATGTGTAATGTATTACTACACAAGTCGATATCATTTTCAAAAATTACTGCCTTCACTCGATTGCCCTGCACAATATCATATAGATTAATGGCTATGTGTATTGAATTGACTTAAAAAAAATTATATATATATATATATAAAATTTTAGAAGTTGATTTGAAAATATAGTTAAGATTTGTCTGACACAATATTGTATGGATAAATAGTGATGTGTACTCAATTTATTTTTTCAAATATGATAATAATGTTGTTGTATTACCTCGGGATCTATCAATGTTAGATTTTGATACTTTATTGGCGAATGTTGTGCAGTACGTTTAGGAGACTTGTCTGACACCATCATCTTGATTTTCCAATTCCTTGTACTTGGAGTTATATCCTTGATTGATGTGTGGAGAGTCCGCATGTTGAAAGCTATTAGTGCATGAAGCAAAAAAAAAATTAGTTTGAACAATTCAATTGAGACGAAACAATCTGAATAAATTAAAAATTAAGAAGTTAACAAAGATACACAATAAAAAAAATAATGCATTCAATCAAGAGATATATTAGAATGGAATTAGATTACTCACAGATATTCATGATGCATATGTCTGTGTTAGTAATTCTCTATAAACAATATTATTTGTTTCAATTTCTTCATAGCCATTAGTTGAAACTGGTCTTATAAGAACTTTTATTGAAACAGAATTTTTGGCTCTTGACAATGCCACATAGAGTTGTCCATGAGAGAATGCAGGTTGAGGCAAGTATACACCAACAAAATCTAATGTTTGCCCTTATGTCTTATTTATTGTCATCGCAAAACTTAATCTGATAGGAAATTGTGTTCTTTTGAATGGAAAACCGCTAATCTCGTCTATATTTGGCAAAAAATGAATTCTTGGTATGAAGACTCTTTTCCCACTGTGGTGACCAACTACAATTTCAGCATCAATGACATTTCGTTCAAAGTTGCGGTAAATAAGGCGCGTTCCATTGCACAAGCCTTCGGAAGGATTCACATTTCTGAGTAACATGATAGGGCTGTTTTTCTTTAATAACAGTTCATGAGGTGGAAGTCCATTTGGTCTCAATGTGTTTAAGAAATATTTCATAATACCTTGTTCTGATGCATCAACTATTTCATCAAAGCTATAGTATTTTGTGACTTCATCAGGAAATCTTTGAATAAGTATTGCATTTATTTCATCAACAGAATTGTTCTTTGGTGTCAAGATTGCTCGATTGGTCATTTCGAATAAGTTTTCTGAATAACTGTTGATATCCTGGAAGACTGCGTCAATCAAATTATCTAAGGACTCAACATCATTTTTGTATGGTATAAGTATTTCATTAGGAATCGTAATCTTGTTGTCAATTGTGATAGGCGGTGTTCCATTCCCAACTTGAAGTAAATAATTTGAAAAACTTGGATCGAATCTTGCCCGCATATTTTCACTCAACCTAATCTTACTTAAAGTGGACCACAAGTATGAAGATGTTAAACTGGCATCAACTTGTTGTTGTCTTGTACCTTTATGAACTACAAGTAAGACTTGACGAAAATCACCACTAAACACAACAACTTTTCCATCAAATGGCAATCTTAAATTAGTTATACCTCGCAACATTTTATTCAATGCTTCCATACATTCTTTTCTAGACATAGGTGCTTCATCCCATATGATTAATCTTGCAAGACACAACAATTTGGCAAGAGCACCTTGTTTGCTTATGCTATTTTTATCAAGATCTAATGGAATTTTGAAGCGCGAATGTGCTGTTCGACCGCCAGGCAATATAGATGCAGCAACACCAGAGGATGCAGTTGCAAGTGCAATTAAATTTTTTGATCTCACTATAGCGATGAGTGCTCTATATAGGAATGTCTTCCCTGTTCCACCAGGACCGTCAATAAAAAATGCAGCAGGCTCATTTAGAAGGACTTTTTGTAAAATTAAGTCGTATGCATGTTGTTGTTCAAGATTAAGAGTTGTTGAAGCCAAAAGATCTTCCTCTGGTATCAAAACTGAAGATTTATCATTTATTTCCCTCTATTCAATTTCGTTCTCATCAAAAGAAATATCATGTTCAATTAAATGAAACATGTTTATGTCTTTTTTCATCGATTCAAGTATAGAAGAAATGCTTCGTAAGACATTTGTCATAATATTGACTGATGTTGCATCATTGGTTTGGAAATCACTTGACATATCTTGTTCAAAACATTCCCAAAGTTCTCTAGGATTTGTGGGGTTACAATATATCAAGATCGTTGCAAATAACCGTCTTAAACTATATGGTATTTGGTACAAGGTAGCCTCTTGCATACAATCATGTAAACTTGTATCTCTTTCTAACAAACCATGTAATGTAGCTGCTTCACGAAAGGTTGGTGCGATAGTACCATCAACTGTTTTGATGTCCTCAAATGACAAATGACCTCTTATGTGATTTAATAATATTCGTAAGTAGTACATTTCCCCCTCAAATGGATTGGCTGTAACAATTCGGCCGATAACATTTTTTTTCTTCCTTGGAGTCCATTCTTTATATTGTTGGCTCCAAACAAAACCCTCAGGAAACTCTTTATATAATAGCTTTCGAGCATTTTCATTGACTCTATTTGTTGAAAAGAATTCAGTCAACATTAATTTTGCCGAGAAGTCAGATCTCAAAACATTATTCAAGTCTTCATGTGCACGAAAAGCTACTTGGTGTTGATCTTCAAGATGTAGATGTAAACTATAAACTATAAACTAATGGATACATCTCATTAAGAGTAAACCCATATATTCGCTACATGGCTTCAGGTGGTGCAATCCATCGAGCTGATTGGATTGTTGGATTTCATCAATCTCTTTGATGTTTTGTCCGGCAATTAGATTGAAAGTAACACGATCATGACCTTTGTAAATTGATTTGTAGAGATATTTCACTGCTTTGATTGTTGAGCAAATTTCTACATTGATGTGACAATCAAACTTTGCAACGAGATATAAGATTATGCGGAACAACCCAACGGTTATCTAAATCTTTACCTCGAACTCTAGCAGTTACTCCATTATCACGACGTTTGTACTGTGGGAAACAATCGATTCCAACAGTTGTGGTAGATGCAAAGGTTTTTGGATAATGATTCTTACAATTGTCATTTATCTTCATGCACACATTGTTTGGATTCAATACTCCACAAGGGTCGTACATCATATGCCTAATTACTGTTTTGTACAGATGTAGATTTGCATCTTTATTAAGTATTTCTGCTGATACAATTTCATCAAAGGATTCGGGAGCATAGATTTTCCAATCTCTTTATAGTATGATTAAAAAATGTGCATGTGGAAGTCCTCTCTTCTGATGTTCAATCACATATACATATGCTGAAACTTTTCCAAAGACCTCTCTTTTGAACAATTCATCCTTTAGTTCTTCTAATTTTGCTCTAAAGATTCGCGCAATTAAATCCGGACGATTTTGTGCCTCTTCTTGCGAACCCAATTCATTTAATATTTCTTTCCAATTCGGATTACACGTCATGGTTAAAAAGATATCAGGTTTTTCAAAGCGTTGGACTAAATTCATTGCTTCCATGTATCTTTTGCGCATATCTCTTGGACCTCCAATAAAAGAAGAAGGCAAAATTATGCGCTTACCAACTTTGGAACCACTACTTTCTCCAATTGAAATGCTATCAACTATACCTTGGTACACCTCAGAGCGAATCTCTTGTTGCTTACTACGAAAATAATCTAATCTTGATGTTTCAATTTTGACATACATATCAACAACAAACTGCTGCAATAAACGGCCAGAGAATAACAAAATAGACCGATAATTTTTCCTGATTTGAAGCTTGTAACAATAGTATTCGCGGCATGAGACAACAGGTTTTTTTCTATTCTTTTTCAACACTGTAAGATGATAACAGTAACAAGTCAAAATTTATATATTTTATTTTGGAACTAAAAGTAGAATAAAAAGAATTATTCTAACCTTGTTGTTCCTTTCTAAGCAGTTGCTCTGCTGATATTGATTGTTGGGGGTCAATCACTGATCTTGTTACTTGTTGTGGTTGTTTTTCCCCTTTTTTTACTTTTAGTATTCCTTGGTGCCAACCAGTATCACCAAAAGGAAATAGTAATGGATATTGCAGTGGATCATAACACCCAAAATAGTATTGAACTATATGACTCACACCTGCATGATTGAAGACCACAATATCTCGTCCTCTCAAGCGTTTTGAATCATCATCTTCAATCCAAATTACTGCTACCTGGGAAGCCGAGGGAGTATTGAAAACACGTTGATCTAAACCAGCATCTGATCTAATATGGATTTTATGGATTTCCAAATTGGGCAAATCACCAAGACTTCGGAAGAAAGTTGAGTAAGGATTAACATGGAGAATGGTCATAAGCTGAGCAATAATTGATGGATCCAACCTTTCAGTGTCATGAACACGATTCTTTAATTCATGTTCAGTATCATAAAAATAAAGTTGTAGATACGAAGGACGTCCATCCAAAGGAACCAAGTTATTAATATAATGATAAATTTGACCTTGAGCTCAGAATGTATAGATTTCTTGATTCCTTCTGCATAAATCCCTATCAAATTTAACTCCGAATGAGTTAAAACAAACTTGTTGTTATATGTGCGCACATAGGTAAGAAAGCTGACAGATTCAGCTGTGTTACTGGTAAACAAATTGTAAAATTGTTCTAGAACATCATTTGTGGTTAAAGAAATTGTTCCATCGGCATAACAAAAACCATTTGTCTCATGTTGAAATCTTTTTGCTTCACAATATTTACAGAATGGAGCAGGCAGTAATAAAGTTGCCTCAGATGACACTGTTTGTAGTATTTTCCTAAGGGTAGCCAATCGTTGATGCCGTTTTCCTATGTGAAAGAAACAAATAAAGATCAAAAAAATCAAGCAGACTCTTAAAGATGCTATGAGTCGAAGAGATGTATCATTGAATGATACTACTTATAATGAAAAAAATCAAAGGGAAAGAAATATCACCAAATTTTATACATTTTTCCTTACCCCGAGAAGCTATTGATATGCTTGTATTAGAATTGGGCTAGTATTGGAAAAAAAAAAGTTTATTGAATAAAAGTTTGAGAATGTGAATAGGAAATATAAGAGGCTTGATTGCAAACTATAGGTGAGAAGTAAATGATGTACAATAAACCTGCTCAACCGAAAAATCACCAACATTCTGCACATTTTTTGTGCATGTACTTGTTGTTCCAGGTGTGAAAGACACTGTGGCATTGTCTAGAAGAAGAGGTTCAGTTGACACATTTGTAACAATGTTAATTTCTTGATAGGAAATTCCACCATTATCAAGATTAGAAGAATATTCAGTTTGTATTATGGAAGATCCGTCATTGGTCCTAATATCACCACGAGAAGTCCGTTGCCTTTTTGTATAACGTGGCAAGACCTCCTCAATATTGTGCATGAATTTTACATCAACTTCAAACATATTTGTTTTATCATGAAGGACTGGTTGGGAGAGAGATTGTTATTCTCGTTGAATAGCATCGTTTGCGGAATTTCTTTGTTGAAGATATATTTCTCTCCTTTCTCGTTGTCTAAGTTCTTTTTGTTTTAATGAAAGAGTCCTATACCAATTGTTTATTCTATAATGTGTTCCAGCACCTTATAAATTGTTATAAATAAGGATTCAAGTTATAAGAATAGAAACAAGGTAATTGATAATATGTTGATAAATTTGTATTGATTTACTAATGTATGCTTACTACTCTTCATTTATATGTGCAACGAAATAATTCGTGTTGACAATTGGATAGAATAGCCTAAAACCAGATAGAGCATAATTAATGCATAGTAGACAAAATAAGAAATTGCCTTTGAAAGAAAATAGGAAAGAATATAGATTTATCCATTGTAATTTTCATGCTATTCTTTATACAATTTGTAATTATGTATAATGAATCTTGTTCAATTGATAAGAAAAGCTCATGATGATCAAAGAATATACATATATCAAATCAAAAGAAAGAAATGATGGTTGTTCAACTCTTTACAAAGTTCTACTTCAAAATAAAGATTCATCCAACAAATCATTGCCTTAAAAAAATAAAACACAGCAAATTTCATCAACATTATGAATTCAAAAAAAAATTAAAAAATAAAAGATACCTGAAAAGTAATTCTTTTTCTGTAATATTAGCTAAATGCAACAATAACATCAGAAAAATATTAGCAAAATAAATTAAAGTTTTTTTAACTATAGACATTATTAGATTGCACTTGCAAACAAAGAATAGGACCAACAAGTAGTAACAAGCTCAATTATATAAATTTATCACATTTACATTTGGATAGGAATATTAAACTGACACTCCAAAATTGAGAAAGATTAAAAAGAAAAACCATTAAAGATAACTAAAAACATAATAGATAAGAAAAGTAAATTAATTGTATCGATTAACTGAAAAGAATCTCAAGGTCTCTAAAAAGACAAACAAATTTCAAAATATATGTATTTTTGAAATGCAACATAAGAAAATTCGTACCTAAGGACTTAAAAAGGAGGTGAATCAATATTTCAAAATTTCTAAGATTTTTTGCAACGGATAGTTTGTTCAAGTTTTATGCATCACACTTGCATGGCTAGATCTTGTTGAATTACAAAAGCAGTACGCTGGTATCTTATTATCTAATAGTGAGAAATTTAAAAACCTTATGTATCAGGCTTTACGCAAATGGTTTCAGCCATAGGGAGCTTGGTACATATATATTGGAGATTTTTCTAATAGTTTTTTTTAATAGTAGGGTCTTGATAACAGATTTTTTCTAATCTATAGAAAGATTGTTAAAATATGTTACTAAGATTATTAACATTTGTTTTGATACTTAGAACTTGAAGTATTATTTATCACAAGAAAATAAACAAATGTATAAATAATTTTTCCTCTCTTGCTATCAATCTTCATTAATCAGATGTTTGATTAGCTCTATTTATCACCAAAAAGGTAAGAAATGCACATATAAAAAGTTTGAGAATGATTTGGAAAAGAAAAGCAAAAAAATAATAAGAATGAAAATCATGAAAACATACCAGCAAAGATCAACCATAAGAACAGACAAGAAATATTTTTTCTTTTCTCTCTAGTACTGCAATAGATAATAAAATATTTATTACAAAAAAATAAAGAAATGCATAAATAATTTTTCATTTCTCTCTATCAATCTCAGTAAGTCAGATGTTTTATTAGCTCCATTTATCACAAAAAAAGTAATAAATACACAAATAAAAAAAATAAGAATGAGCTGAAAAAAAAAATGAGAATAAAGATCAGAAAAACATACAACTGGAAATCGACCATGGAAATGATAGTGGGAGTTTTTTTTCTTTTCTTTCTTGCATTGCAACAAATAATCAAATATTTATCACAAAAAAATGCATAAATAATTCTTCCTTAATATCTTTCTATCAATCTCCGTAAGTCAGATGTTTTATAACTCCATTTATTACCAACAAATTAACAAATGCATAGATAAAAAGAATGAGAATAGGCTAGGATAAAAAAAAAATTGAGAATCAGAATGAGAATGAGCTAGAATAATTAAATATTTATCACAAAAAAATAAACAAATTCATAAATAATTTCTTATTTCTTTCTTGCTATTAGCTTTTGTAGGTCAGATATTTGATTAGCTACATTTATCACAAAACAATTAACAAATATAGAAATAAAAATATGAGAATGAGCTTGAAAAAAAATAGAAAAAAAATTATGAGAATGAAGATGACAAAAACATACTAGCAAAGATCAATTACGGGAACAGATGGGTAATTTTTTTTTCCTCTCTCTCGCACTACAACTGATAATAAAATAATTATCATAAAAAAATAAACAAATGCAAAAATAATTTTTTCTTTCTTTGTCGCTATCAGTTTTTGTAAGTTAGATGTATTATTAGCTCCATTTATCACAAAAAAATTAACAAATACACAAATAAAACAAATGAGAATGAGTTGGGGAAAAAGAAGAAAAAATATTGTGAATGAAGATCATGAAAACATACAAGTGGAGATCAACCACAATAAGAAATGAAATTTTTTTTTCTTCTCTCTTGCACTACAATGAATAATCAAATATTTTTTACAAAAATTAGAAAAAATGCATAAATAATTTTTCCTTTCTCTCCTTATTAGTCTCTGTAAGTCAAATGTTTGATTAGCTCTATTTATTATAAAAAAAATTAATAAATAGACAAATAAAAAGAATGAGAATAAGCTGAAAAATAACAACAACAACAACAATAACAATAATAATAATAATAATAATAATAATGAGAAGGAGCTGGGATAATCAAGTCAGATGTTTGATGAGAATTTTTTTTTTCTCTCTCACATTGCAACAGTTGATCAAATATTTATCGCAAAGAAAAAAACAAATGCATAAATAATTTTTTCTTTCTCTCTCACTATCAGTCTTCGTGAGTCAAATATTTAATTAGCTTCATTTATGAAAAAAAATTAAAGAATGCACAAATAAAAAGAATGAGAATGAGCTGGGAAAAAAAATTAATGAGATTGAAAATCAAGAAAGCATAAATATCTTTTCCGTTTATCTCCCACACTACAATGGATGTGAATTTTTTTTCCTTAATCTCTTGCATTGCAACGGATAATCAAATATTTATTACAAAAAAATAAAAAAATGCATAAATAATTTTTCCTTTTTGTCTTGCTATCAGTCTCCTCAAGTCAGATGTTTTATAGCTCCATTTATTACCAACAAATTAACAGATGGATAAATAAAAAGAATGGAAATGGGTTGGGATAAAAAAATAATTTGAGAATGAGAATGAGCTGGGATAATCAAATATTTGTCACAAAAAAATTAACAAATTCATAAATAATTTCTCATTTATCTCTCGCTATTAGTTTCGATAGGTAAGATGTTTGATTAGCTACATTTATCACCAAAAAATTAACAAATTCACAAATAAAAATATTGAGAATGAGCGGGGAAAAAAAAAAGAAAACAAATAATGAGAATGAAGTTAATGAAAACATACCAGCGAAAATCAACCAAGGCAATAGACGGCAGGTTTTTTTCTTTTCTTTCTCGCACTACAATGGATAATAAACTATTTATTATAAAAAAATATATAAATATATAAATAAATTTTCCTTTCTGTTTCACATTACAATGGTTAATTAAATATTTATCATAAAACAAATAAACAAATGCATAAACAATTTTTCATTTCTCTCGCTATGAATCTTCGTAAGTTAAATATTTGATTAGGTCCATTTATGAAAAAAAATTAAGGAACGCAGAAATAAAAAAAATGAGAATGTGCCATGAAAAAAGGAAAAAAAAAATTAATGAGAGTGGAGATGAAGAAAACATAAATATTTTTTTCCTCTATCTCTTGCATTGGAACGGATGAGAAATTTTTTCCTTTGTCTCTCACATTGCAATGGATAATCAAATATTTATCATAAAAAAATAAAAATATGCATAAATAAATTTTCCCTTCTCTCTCCTTATCCATCTACGTAAATCAAATGCTTTATTGCTCTATTTATTATAAAAAATTAACACTGCACAAATAAAAAGAATGAGCGTAAGTAAGATGTTTGATTAGCTCTATGTATCACAAAAAATTAATATATGCATAAATAAAAAAGAATAAAAATGAGTTAGGAAAGAAAAAGAAAAAGAAATATAATGACAATGAACATCAAGAAAACATACCGGCGAGTGTCATTCATCACAAAAAGAATTAACAAATGCACAAATAAAAACAATGAGAATGAGAGAGGAAAATAATTGAAAAAAAGTAATGAGAATGAAGATTACACAATGTAAGTCAAATGTTTTATTAGCTTCATTTATCACAAAAAAATTAACAAATGTACAAATATAACAAATGAGAATGACTTGGGGAAAAAGAAGAAAAAAAATTAAAAATGAAAATCATGAAAGGATACAAGTGGAGAACAACCACAGGAAGAAATGAGAATTTTTTTTCATGTCTCTCTCACACTACAATGAATAATGAAATATTTATAAATAAAAAATTGCATAAAGAAATTTTCCCTTCTCTGTCCTTATCCGTCTACGTAAATCAAATTTTTTATTGCTCTATTTATTACAAAAAATTAACAAATGCACAAATGAAATAAATGAGCGTAAATAAGATGTTTGATTAGCTCCATTTATCACCAAAAAATTAAAAAATGCACAAATAAAAAAGAATGAAAATGAGCTAGGAAATAAAAAGAAAAAAAATATAATGACAATGAACATCAAGAAAACATACCAGCGAGCGCCATTCAACACAAAAAGAATTAACAATTACACAAATACAAATAATAAAAATGAGTTGGGAAAAAAATTAGAAAAAAAAAATGAAAACGAAGATCACGCAACGTAAATCAGACATTTTATTAGTCTCTATTTATTACAAAAAAATTAACAAATGCACAAATAAAACAAATGAGAATGAGCTGGGGAAAAAGAAGAAAAAAATTGAGAATGAAGATCATGATAACATACAAGTGGAGATCAACCACAGCAAGAAATGAAAATTTTTGTTCTTGTCTCTCTGACACTACAATGAACAATGAAATATTTATCATAAAAATAAAATTGCATAAAAAAAATTTCTCTTATATGTCCTTATCCGTCTACATAAATCAAATGTTTTATTGCTCTATTTATTACAAAAAATTAATAAATGCACAAATGAAAAGAATGAGCGTAAGTAAGATGTTTGATTAGCTCCATTTATCACAAAAAAATTAACGAATACACAAATAAAAAAGAATGAAAATGAGTTAGGAAAGAAAAAGAAAAAAAAATATAATGACAATGAACATAAAAAAAACATACCGGCGAGTGCCATTCAATACAAAAAGAATTAACAAATGCACAAATACAAATAATAAGAATGAGTTGGGAAAAGAAATGGAAAAAAATAATGAAAACGAAGATGACGCAACGTAAGTTAGACATTTTATTAGCTCCATTTATCACAAAAAAATTAACAGCACAAATAAAACAAATGAGAATGAGCTGGGGAAAGAGAAGAAAAAATATTGAGAATGAAAATCATGATAACATACAAGTGAAGATCAACCACGGCAAGAAATGAGAATTTTTTTCCTTTCTCTCTCGCACTACAATGAATAATGAAATATTTATCACAAAAAAAAGAAAAAAAATGCATAAATAATTTTTCTCCACTCCTTATCCATCTATGTAAATTAAATGTTTTATAGCTTCATTGATTAGCAAAAAATTAACAAATGCAGAAATGAAAAAAATGAGCGCAAGTCTGATATTTGATTAGCTCCATTTATCACTAAAAAATAAAAATATGCATAAATAATTTTTTCCGTTTCTCTCCTTATCAGTCTCTTTAAATCAGATGTTTTATAACTCCATTTATTATAAAAAAAATTAACAAATGCACAACTAAAATGAATGAGCATAAGTCAAATGTTTGATTAGCTCCATTTATCACAAAAATTTAACAAATGCATAAATAAAAAAGAATGAAAATGAGCTAGGAATGAAAATATATATATATATATAATGATAATGAATATCAAGAAAACATACCGGTGAGCGCCATCCATCACAAAAAGAAGTAACAAATTCAGAAATAAAAACAATGAGAATGAGCTACGAAAAGAATTGAAAAAAAATAATGAGAATGAAGATCATGCAATGTAAGTTAAACGTTTTATTAGCTCCATTTATCACAAAAAAATTGACAAATGCACAAATAAAACAGATGAGAATGACCTGGGGAAAAATAAGAAAAAAAAATTGAGAATGAAGATCATGGTAAGATACAAGTGGAGAACAGCCACCGCAAAAAATGGGATTTTTTTTCCTTTATCTCTCACAGTACAACGAATAATTAAATATTTTTGACAAAAAAAAGCATAAATTTTTTTTTCCTTCTCTTTCCTTATCCGTCTACATAAATCAAATGTTTTATTACTCCATTTATTATCAAAAAATTAACAAATGCAAAAATGAAAAGAATGAGCACAAGTAAGATATTTGATTAGCTCCATTTATCAGTAAAAAATTAACAAATGCACAAATAAAAATTAATGAAAATGAGCTAGGAAAGAAAAAGGAAAAAAAAATATAATGACAATGAACATCAAAAAAACATACCGGCGAGCGCCATTCAACACAAAAAGAATTAACAAATGCACAAATAAAAATAATGAGAATGAGCTAGGAAAAGAATTGAAGATCACGCAACGTAAGTCAGACATTTTATTAGCTCCATTTATCACAAAAAAATTAACAAATGCACAAATAAAACTAATGAGAATGGGCTAGAGAAAAAGAAGAAAAAATATTGAGAATGAAGATCATAAGATACAAGTGAAGATCAACCACGACAAGAAATGAGATTTTTATTAACTACAGCTTAAGTCCTATATAAACTATGTGCTAGCAAATTAAAAAATTATTACATTACAACTCATACAAAATATGCACTAACAAATTTAAAAGTTACATAATTTTTAATTAATAGTTATATCTATAATATTTTAATTTATGATTTGGGTCTATAGATATAATTTTTTTTTATTTATTTATCATTTTTAGACTTAAAAATAATTTTTAAACTTAATAAAATATAGTCTATTTTTTAAATAACCATAAAACGGGAAGGATTGGGATCATATTATCTACCTATTTTGCCTCTTTAAAGAGCCTCAAACTGATGTCGTGAAAAATATTTGGTCTACACAAAACTTTTACATTAGAATATTTACATGCAGACGTAGTATAAATATAAATATAATGTGATTTTATTAGATTAAAAATATCGGCGAATAAATTTTTCTTTGTAAAGTTTGTGTATAGAACTCTCACTTTTGTTTCACTAATTAGCCAACGCGTTGCCTTCCTCTCTAATTTTATATAACTCGTTTTATTTCAACTCACTATCAATTAAATTTTCCTCTAAACCAATTTCAGAACACAATGGGCCATTTTCTGTTATGGACCATTTCCTACAGCCTCACACTATATTGGATTTCGTTTGCTCGTCTACCACTTTAGTCTCTAGACCTTTGTATGTCTACTTTTCTTCGCTTTAATGATTTATCTCTTGCAGTACAATCAATAATGAAATATTTATCACAAAAAAAGGAAAAAATGCATAAATAATTTTTCCATTCTCCTTATCCATCTATGTAAATCAAATATTTTATAGCTCCATTGATTACCAAAAAATTAACAAATGCACAAATGAAAAGAATGAGCGTAACTCAAATGTTTGATTAGCTCTATTTATCACAAAAAAATTAACAATGCACAAATAAAAAAGAATAAGAACAAGGTAGAAAAGAAAAAAAAATTGACAATGAACATTTCTCATTTATCACAAAAAAGTAAAAAAAATGCATAAATAATTTTTTCCTTCTCTTTCCTTATCCGTCTGCGTAAAACAAATGTTTTATTGTTCCATTTATTACCAAGAAATTAACAAATGCAAAAATGAAAAGAATGAGTGTAAGTAAGATGTTTGATTAGCTTCATTTATCACCAAAAAATTAACAAATGCATATATAAAAAAGAATGAAAATGAGTTAGGAAAGAAAAAGAAAAAAAATAGAATGACAGTGAACATGAAGAAAACATACCCGCGAGCACTATTCAACAAAAAAAGAAATAACAAATGCACAAATACAAATAATAAGAATGAGCTGGGAAAACAATTGGAAAAAAATAATGAAAATGAAGATCACGCAACATAAGTACATTTTATGAGCTCTACTGAATAATAAAAAATTTATCATAAAAAAATAAAAAAATAAAAAAATAATTTTTCCCCTCTCTCCTTATCTGTATACGTAAATCAACTTTTTATAACTCCATTTATTAGTAGAAAGTTAATAAATGCACAAATAAAAATAATGACTCTAATTACACCGGCGAGCACCATTCAACAAAAAAAAAAATTAATAAATGCACAAATACAAATAATAAGAATGAGCTTGAAAAACAATTGGAAAAAAATAATGAAAATGAAGATCACGCAACGTAAGTACATTTTATGAGCTCCACTGAATAATCAAAAATTCGTCTACCACTTTAGTCTCTAGACCTTTGTATGTCTACTTTTCTTCGCTTTAATGATTTATCACTCTCGCAGTACAATCAATAATGAAATATTTATCACAAAAAAAGGAAAAAATGCATAAATAATTTTTCTTCTCTCCTTATCCATCTATGTAAATCAAATATTTTGTAGCTCCATTGATTACCAAAAAATTAACAAATGCACAAATGAAAAGAATGAGAGTAAGTCAGATGTTTGATTAGCTCCATTTATCACAAAAAAATTAACAATGCACAAATAAAAAAGAATAAGAACAAGGTAGGAAAGAAAAAAAAATTGACAATGAACATTTCTCATTTATAACAAAAAAGTAAAAAAAAAAATGTATAAATAATTTTTTCCTTCTCTTTCCTTATCCTTCTGCGTAAAACAAATATTTTATTGCTCCCTTTATTACCAAAAAATTAACAAATGCACAAATAAAAAGAATGAGCGTAAGTAAGATGTTTGATTAGCTTCATTTATCACCAAAAAATTAACAAATGCATAAATAAAAAAGAGTGAAAATGAGTTAGGAAAGAAAAAGAAAAAAAATAGAATGACAGTGAACATGAAGAAAACATACCGGCGAGCACCATTCAACAAAAAAAGAATTAACAAATGCACAAATACAAATAATAAGAATGAGCTGGGAAAACAATTGGAAAAAAATAATGAAAATGAAAATCACACAACGTAAGTACATTTTATGAGCTCTACTGAATAATAAAAAATTTATCATAAAAAAATTTAAAAAAATACATAAATAATTTTTCCCCTCTTTCTTTATCTGTATACGTAAATCAACTTTTTATAGCTCCATTTATTAGTAGAAAGTTAATAAATGCACAAATAAAAATAATGACTCTAATTACACCGGCGAGCACCATTCAACCAAAAAAAAATTAACAAATGCACAAATACAAATAATAAGAATGAGCTGGGAAAACAATTGGAAAAAAATAATGAAAATGAATATCACACAACGTAAGTACATTTTATGAGCTCTAATGAATAATAAAAAATTTATCATAAAAAAATAAAAAAAATACATAAATAAATTTTCCCGTCTCCTTATCTGTATAGTAAATCAACTTTTTATAGCTCCATTTATTAGTAGAAAGTTAATAAATGCACAAATAAAAATAATGACTCTAATTACTTTTTATTGATTAGCTCCATTTATCACAAAAAAATTAACAAGTACACAAATAAAAAAGAATAAGACTAAGCTGGGAAAGAGAAAAATGAGAATGAACATCAAGAGAACATACCAGCAAGCTCCATTTATCACAAAAAAATTAATAAATGTACAAATAAAAATAATGAAAACAAGCTGGGAAAATAATTGGAAAAAAATAATGAGAGTGACGATCACGCAAACATACCAGGAGAAATTAACTACGACAATAGAAGGGTTTTTTTGTTCCTCTTCCTCTCACACTGGAACGGATAATCAGAAAGCAAAAATAATACTATGTCTTCCATCGCCCTTATCAAGAACCCAAAACATCTTTTCATCGGATAACGTCACACCATAAAACAGTGGATACAACCAAACGAACGAAACCGAAGTAAGAAAAATCAAAATTATTATAACGAAACGAACTAAACAGATCTAAAAACAGAGTAATATTTGGTAAGGGATGAGAACAGTACTATGCGCAATCTGAAGCAAATTTTATTACGTAAGAAGGCATAAACGAAAGTACAAAACGGTGTGCACAAATCATGAAAAAAATAAAACACACCGCATTCACTTAGCTAAAACGCTGCGTTTCGCAGCTACCACATAAACACTCAAACGGTAAAACGCACCGCATCACTCCTCACCACTCAGCAGACTTGCCCAAACACGCACGGACCAGACCAGGTTGATTCTCCTAAACGCACAGCATCCGCTGGGAGTTGCCGAACCAAAGGGGAGCTTCCGACGGTGAAGCTTGGCCGTGCGTGGGTCTGTGGACGGCATCCTTTGGGAGTTGCTGAACCATAGGGGAGCTGCCGACGGTGGAGCCTGGCCGTGCGTGGGTCTGTGGATTTCGGGGGTTTCGTGGACGTGTTCGTGGATTTCGAGGATGATTTCGGGGATCAAAACCCCATTCCAAAATTGGGGATGAGTAAAGAAGTGTAGATGAAATCGGGGATGAAATCGAGCTAGGCAATGGAGTTAAGAAGTGTGGATGAAATCGAGCTGCGCAATGTTGTGGGTTTCTGGGTTTCGTGGGTCTCGTTGTGGGTCTTATAGCTCGCGTGGGTCTGTGATCATCTGTGCACGTGTTTTGGCCGTGTGTTAGCTTAGAGGTAAATCGAGCTGGGCAATGGAGTTAAGAAGTGTGGATAAAATCGGGGATGAAATCGAGCTGCGCAATGTTGTGGGTTTCTGGGTTTCGTGGGTCTCTTTGTGGGTCTCGTGGGTCTCATGGGTCGCGTGGGTCTGTGATCATTTGTGCACGTGTTTTGGCCGTATGTTAGCTTAGGGGTAATTTTGGATTATAGATGTTAAACAATTAGAACTGTTCATTACTGTTCAAATTGAGATATATGCTTTTTAAGTATAAAGATATATACGTACGTGTATGATTTATGCTGTAAACATCTACTAAATCCACAACAAACCACCCCAACCAAACCACACCTAATAAAGCCAATTCTCCCATCCCTACACTTCTATAAAATGTAGAAACACAACAAAAGCAAAAGCATGATCAGTGATCACTACACCCATGAAAATGGCCAAGCTTCCCTCCATGTTAGTCATAACCTGCTTACTCTTTTTATTCATGGCCATCATCAACCACTCATCTTCTGCTAGAACCATTGGCAATTCAACACCAACCCATCATACCCATTACCACAAAATCACATTTCTAATGAGAGATGTGCTCAATGTGAGTAAACCCTCATCAAGACCAGCAACCACCAAAGTCCACGGTCAGCTTCCCTTCCAAAAACCATTAGGCCTTTTCCCCCCTAATGGAGCAATTCCCCTACTTGGGTCCAATCCCATGATTCCGAGGACCGGATCATCCACTCAAACGCTCGATTTATCGAGCATTGGCCTATCTTTTCCTGCTAGAGCTACTCTTCAAGATCTGGAGTTTGGGACAGTGACAGTAATAGAGGAAGAAATATTTAAAGTTAAAGGTTCGAGTGACAGTAAATCCCCAATACTTGGGAAAGCACAAGGGATATATGTGGCTAGCTCAGAGGATGGCAGTAGCCATATGATAGCGATGACTGTATACTTTGCTGGTACCGACTTTAAGGATGGCTTGAGATTTTTTGGGGTGCATCAGACTGATGTTGCAGAGTCTCATATTGCAATTATTGGTGGCATTGGGAATTATAATGGAGCAAATGGCTATGCAACAATTAAAGCCGTGGATGAAGGGTCTCATGCTGATCGGGATGCAGAAGGAACCTATAAGCTTCTCTTGGTCAATGTTAATGTATATCTGAGTTAGTAGGATCTGTTTGTTTTGAGTAGGATCTTGAAATTCTCTGCAGTTTTGTTGGCATGACATTTTAAATAAGCGTAAAAACAGAATCATTAATTTGTGGGAATTCCAGAAATCACATGTTTGCTTTCTTTTATGGCACTGGAACTCTAAAATGAAGCTCATTGTGGTTCTGAAACAAGTCGATTCAAAAGAGGGGGGAAAAAAACAGAAAGCAAGAGAAGTAGAAGGTGGAAACCGTATCTGAAAGAACCATCACAAGTTTGAGATATCAAAAGGTTTTATGCGACTATTTGTGAGAGCGATGTATGTTGAAAATTTTAAAGCTCATGTGATTGTTTAATGCACACCTTGTTAGAAATCAACACACACACGTAAATGAAGAAGCTGGAGGCTTCTGGAAGGTGAAGGTAGGCACCGAATAGATGCAGCTGGAAGGTCGGCGCCGCCTGAAAATGTCAGCCGCCGCCTGAAAATGTAGGCCGCCGGAATTTCGGTTTTTCACCGTCATTACACGTTCACATTATTTATTTCTCCTATAAATACATGTAAGATTGTAATGAGATTAAATGAGCGTGAGGTGAGGTCCGTTGGAGGCAGTGAGAGTTGAGGGAAACCATTGTAAATAATTGGTTTGTTGTTTAATACAAATTCTCCTCTCTGTGGGTGTGGACGTAGGCCAAATTGGCCGAACCACGTTAAATTCTGGTCTCCATAAAATTTGTGAGCTTCCGCCGATCCCAACAAGTGGTATCAGAGCCGGTAGGAGGCCGGATATGTGAATTTTCGTGAGAGGCTCATTTTTAAACTTGATCAAAATCAAGTTTGGAGGATACCATCAGATTCCTCAGGTCAAGACGAAAATTCTGGTGAAAATTTCGTCTCAAACGGACACCGGACGAAGCTACACGCTCCACACGCGCCGACTCGGCAACGGGACCCACGCGCCACACGCGCGAGCCAGGGAAGAAGACGAGATCCGACCCGTTAGATCCGGGTGATCCGACCCGAACCGGCTTGACCCGGTTCCGACCCGCTACAGTAACCCACCGGAGAAAGAATATTCCGGCAGAATATTCCGTCGCCGACGAGTATATTCCGGCGACCGTGGGAATTTTTCGGTGACCGATTACACTGTTCCGGACAGCGAATATTCCGGTTCCAGAGGAATATTCCGGTAACTGAGGAGAATATTCCGGCGATCAAGGGAATATTCCGGCGACATCAAGGGAATATTCCGTTTTCGTATTTTTCAGGTTTTCGGCGCAATTTTGATCGTTTTGGAACGAGACAAGAGTCGTTTCCAAGGTTTTCCACCGTTCCGGATGCAACGGTGAGCTCCGTTTGTTGAGATTCGACTCCAAACGTTGAGAAAAGGTCAATCAAATCAAAGATTAAAGCCGAACTGATGGAGGACTCGGGAGCAGGTGCGATGATTAAGCTAACATCTACAAATTACGCACTATGGAGACCTCGAATGGAAGATCTCCTGAATTGTAAAGATCTCTTCGATCCAATTGAAGAGAAAAGCGTAAAGCCAGATGATGTAGCGGAAAAAGACTGGCATAAGATGAATAAGAAAACTATTGGTCAGATCCAGCAGTGGATTGATCATAGTGTGTTTCATCATGTTACACAGGAAACGGATGCCTATCAGCTGTGGAAAAAGCTGGAAAACATGTACCAGGCAAAAACTGCTCGGAACAAGGCATTACTAATGAGACGCCTTGTCAACTTGAAACTCAAAAGCGGCATCTCAGTGGCCGCACACACCAACGAGTTTCAGAATCTTGTAAATCAGCTTGCATCCGTAGACTTTAAGCTCGGAGATGAAGAGCAGGCTCTACTACTTCTCAGTTCCCTACCAGATAGTTGGGAAACGCTAGTGGTCTCACTCAGTAATTCAGCTCCAGATGGAAAGCTCGCCATGTCAATGGTGATAGACGCCTTGTTTAATGAAGAGGCTAGACGAAAGGAGATTGGAGGAGACGAGACAGATGCCTTTGTAACAGAAGGAAGGCATCAAAGAAATAGTAGAGGAAGAAGTCAAGAAAGGAACAGGAGTCAAAGCAAAGGGAGATCCCAAAGTCGCGGTAAACAGCGAAAGAAGGGAAAATGCTTTTATTGTGGTATTGAAGGCCACTTTAAAAGGGAATGCCGAAAGCTGCAGAAGGAGCAGAATCAGCCAAGCAATCAGTCAAAGCACGAAGAAGGCGAAGCTGCAGTGACGCTTTCTGGAGATTGTGTACTCCTTTCCGCCGGTGAAGAATCTTGCTTGCACGTTTCAAGCGAGGAGACCGAGTGGGTAATAGATACAGCAGCATCTTATCATGCCACTCCTTGTAAAGATTTCTTCAGTACTTACAAGGCAGGAGACTTCGGTACAGTCAAGATGGGAAATTCGAATTTCTCAAAGATCGTGGGCATTGGAGATATTAGAATAAAAACTAGTGTTGGCTGTACTATGGTGCTAAATGACGTTCGGCACGTACCCGATCTCCGACTCAACCTGATTTCAATAAGAACCCTTGATCAACAGGGTTACGAGAGCATCTTCAGCAACAATGCCTGGAAATTGAAGAAAGGAGCAATGGTCTTTGCACGGGGACATGTCTGTGGCACTTTGTACAAATCAAGTGCTAAGATATGTGCAAACAGTCTCAACATAGCTGAAGATGATACATCACCAAACTTGTGGCATCGGAGACTTGGCCACATGGGAGAAAAAGGGGTGTTTATGCTTGCAAAGAAAGCATTGATTACAGTAAACAAAGGTATTGCTCTCAGCCCTTGTGAATACTGTTTATTTGGGAAACAGCATAGAGTTTCATTCCAGACATCTACTGGAAAAAGATCAGAGTTATTGAGCTTGGTACACTCTGATGTTTGCGGCCCTTTTGAAGTTGAATCACTTGGAGGTAACAAATATTTTGTTACTTTTATTGATGATGCTTCACGAAAAGTGTGGGTGTATTTCCTAAAAGGGAAAGATCAAGTTTTTGAGCAATTCAAAAACTTCCATGCCATGGTAGAAAGAGAAACAGGCAAGAAGCTGAAATGCCTCCGGACAGACAATGGAGGTGAATACACTTCTCGAGTGTTCAGAGCATACTGCTCCAGACATGGCATCAGACACGAGAGGACTGTCCCCTACACCCCACAACACAATGGTGTAGCAGAACGGATGAACCGGACCATTGTGGAGCGAACCAGTTGCATGCTGAGTATGGCAAAGTTGCCTAAGCCATTCTGGGGTGAAGCAGTAAGAGCAGCTTGTTACCTGATCAACAGAACACCATCAGTTCCACTGCAGTTCGAAGTCCCAGAGATGGTGTGGTCAGGCCGCAAGATTTCATACTCTCATCTAAGAGTATTTGGGTGCAAAGCATTTGCACATGTATCCAAGGAGAAAAGACAGAAACTTGATGAAAAGTCTACTCCGTGTTATTTCATCGGCTATGGAGATGAAGAGTTTGGATACAGATTATGGGATCCAAAAGCGAAGAAGGTCATCAGAAGCAGGGACGTTGTGTTCCATGAAGACCAGATGTTTGGATCAGAACAAACAACTCCAAGTGCTCCAGAACCAGCTCCGAGTTCACTACCACTTCAGTCTGTTTCAAACACTGAAGATAGACAGGAAGTTTCCCCAGAAGAAGAAGAGGATGCTGACAACAGAGAAACCACTACTGAGCAGGGGGAGCAGTTTCCTTCTCCATCAGAAACTACAGAGTTTCCACGGTTGTCAGGTGATCAACCTCAGCAGGACAGATCCTCTAGAGGGCGATTGTTGATTCCGTCTCGAAGATATCCGGAATCAGATTATATTCTTCTTACAGATGAGGGGGAGCCAGAAAACTTCCAGGAGGCAATATCTCATCCAGATAGCAAGAGATGGATGCAGGCTATGCAAGATGAGATGAACTCGTTACAGAAGAATCAGACTTATGAGCTGATGGAACTTCCAAAAGACAAGAGAGCACTGAGAAACAAATGGGTGTTCAAGCTGAAAAATGATGGTAAACAGGTGAAGCACAAAGCTCGCTTGGTCGTCAAAGGATTCCAGCAGAAGAAAGGAATCGACTTTGATGAGGTATTTTCACCTGTTGTGAAAATGACTTCAATTCGAGTGATACTCGGATTGGTGGCAAGTCTTGACTTGGAGCTTGAACAGATGGATGTGAAGACAGCATTTCTTCACGGCAACCATACAAAGGAGAATCCAGCGGACATGTTAACGAAGGTAGTCACATACGAAAAACTTGAGCTATGTAGAGACATAGCCAGGTTAAGTACCTTGAATTAAAATGTGACAGGATATCCTCCGTTTGGTGTTGAGGGGGAGATTGTTAGAAATCAACACACACACGTAAATGAAGAAGCTGGAGGCTTCTGGAAGGTGAAGGTAGGCACCGAATAGATGCAGCTGGAAGGTCGGCGCCGCCTGAAAATGTCAGCCGCCGCCTGAAAATGTAGGCCGCCGGAATTTCGGTTTTTCACCGTCATTACACGTTCACATTATTTATTTCTCCTATAAATACATGTAAGATTGTAATGAGATTAAATGAGCGTGAGGTGAGGTCCGTTGGAGGCAGTGAGAGTTGAGGGAAACCATTGTAAATAATTGGTTTGTTGTTTAATATAAATTCTCCTCTCTGTGGGTGTGGACGTAGGCCAAATTGGCCGAACCACGTTAAATTCTGGTCTCCATAAAATTTGTGAGCTTCCGCCGATCCCAACACACCTCAATATACATTAGAGAAAGGAACAGAGTAATGACTACAGATTCTAATAATAGCTGAAGAGCAAAACGTTGGATAATTTCATCTCCTTGCCCATGGCTTCAATCTGTCGTATGGTTATTTCCAGTTATTAAGACAAAATATGCACCATACTTATCCCTGACGAAGACTGCACCTGCAGAGTCATTTTAGTTATAGCTGACAAGAAATTGCTGGTCATAATTTTGTAGGCTCAGAAAGTTTCACAAAATCTATTAAAAACCTTGTCTACCTTGCAATCAGGTTATTTCCCCTTATTAACATTATTTGGATATAGAGATGTTTCATCTCATTTCATTTTATTATTACAGTTTTTTCAGTTTCTCATATAAATAATTCATTTTTTTTAATCTCAAAATAATAATAATATTAAAAAATAGTATTATAATAATATTTTATTAACTTTCAACTTTTATATAAAATTATCTCAATTCTCATCTCAAGAAGGCTGTCTGGGTGATCGAGATGTCTACTACCATCCTCTAACAAGGACTGTATACGCTTTGATACCATCCAACGCAATACGCAATAAAATCAGTGATTTTGGTTCATCCTCTGTAGTGCTTTTGAGACTTGATTTTCAGTTCAAGTTGCGTGGTCCCGGAAGAAGTGGCAATTGCCAAAAACAACAGGTTCTTTAGGGTGCACAGATATTACAATACTTTACATATTGGCAATCTTGAAGATGGTTTGCATTTGCCTAATTGACAAGTAGCAGACCGATGCCAGAAAACGCTCTCCAAGCAAACTTGATTTGGTCCATTCAATCTGTAATAATAAATCAAACAAAAAGAACCCACCTTTGTCATTAGGTAATAAAATCATCTACTTTCTTGACACTCGTCTACTCCACTGCTTCTTTCTGATGTTCAAGTAGAGAAATTCTAGACACTAAAAACAGTTTCCTTCCTGATTTAAGAAAAAAGATTATCCATATTTCAGTTTATAGCCAACAGCACCATATTTAGTAATTTAGTATGGTACTCATCCCATCAAATGTGAGTTAGGTGTTTCAACCAAAACACATCTTAGAACAACTCCAATATATCAGCTCCACTTCTCTTCAGGATAACCTCATTCATAACATCTCCCCAAACTATGATATTTATACACAAAGGCAATACTCCCCAACAGCGCACTCAAAACACAATTTCTTGGCTTTATACCTTATTACCACTTTAGTCTTCAGGAACCCAAAATTTAAATGGTGAGACTTTCCCTTCCCACTACTGCGACGTTCAAAGCCAGCATCTGCCTCTCGCTCCTGCTCATCACCTTTGGGTGCGCCAACTCAGCCAGGGTCCTTGACGAAGTGGACCCAATATCCCCTGTCCTCCCCGATCCACCCCAATTAACCAATTCTGCCACGACAACTGTCCCAAATGTGACCCCACAGATGGGTCCAACTACGACACTGCCAAGTGACCAAGCCCCTGCCACCCCCATAGCAGATGACAGTACTGAACCACCACTACCTGAATCCGAAGTCCCCGATATTGACGTGGCACCACAACCGGATCCTGAAGAACCCGACACCACGTCAGCACCTATTGTTGGAGTGGCGCCCGTAGCTGGTCCCACCACTACATCCCCGGTTGTTCCAACGTCAGCACCTGTTACCGCTACATCCGGTGCCATAGTGGCAAAACCTGCTGCTGAAGTGGCACCCGTAGCTGGTCCCACCACAACATCCCCAGTTGTTCCAACGTCAGCACCTGTTACCGCTACATCCGGTGCCAGAGTGGCAAAACCTGCTGCAGCAGAAACACCTACGTTGACCTTATTCATGCATGACATCTTAGGTGGCACACATCCATCGGCCAGGCTGGTCACTGGAATCATAACCAATACCCAAATCAGTGGCCTTCCTTTCTCTAAGTCCAACAGCAATATCTTCCCACAAACCGGTGGGGTCCCATTGACAAACGCAAACCTTAATGGTATTATCAACAACAATAATCTCCCGTCCATTGCAGGCCTCAACGGCGTCGGTCCCCAAGTTTCCACAGTCATCCAAAATGGAGCCAACAACGGCGTCGTTAACGGCGGAAACAACCTACCCTTTGTCACCGCCGGTCAACTACCATCCGGGATCACACTCCAGAAGCTCATGTTCGGATCAATGGTGGTGATTGACGACGAATTGACGGAAGGCCACGAGATGGATTCCGATGTGGTTGGCAAAGCGCAGGGGTTTTACTTGGCGAGCTCCTTGGACGGGACGAGCCAGACGGTGGCGTTGACGGTGTTGCTGCACGGTTCTGGTGGTGGTCATGATCACCATCAAGTGGTCGAGGATACGATCAGTTTCTTTGGCGTGCATCGAACGGCGTCGCATGAGTCTCAAATTTCGGTGGTTGGTGGGACAGGGAAGTACAAGAATGCGAAGGGGTATTCTACAGTCGAAACACTTCACACGGAGGATCAGCACACTACGGACGGAGTCGACACAATCCTGCAGTTCGGTGTTTACCTTTCGGATATTCATTAGTTTGTGTTATCGGGTTGGGTAAAAATACGATTTACCATGTTATTGTTTTGTATGCTGGTGTGGCTATTTCATGTCTTATGTTATATATGATCTTTCAAATATCTGAAGCTGAATAAAAATGATCAGTTTTGAATTAATTATCTTGTCGTACTGTCTAAACTTTGAATCGTTTTGGATGGCAAGCATTGAACATTTCATGAACTCATTTATATATTCATAACGGATATAATTTCTAGATAAATTTTATAGGGAGTCGTTTTAAAGAGCAGATGAGGATTTGGATTTGATTTTAAAATTAAAATTTAAAAAAAAAAATTAAAGCTGACTTTAGAAAACTTGACCATTAGATTACAAGGGAGATTAAATTAACAACTTTTTGCATTACATCATGAGTATGTTAACTAGTAATAATCTAGAGTTTGCGGAAAAATATATGCTCTTCATATTTTGTCAATCATTGCAAATTTGCACACAACAAATTACGAACAGCTGGTTTGGATAGTGGGAGTATATCCCATTATTATTTGTTATTATTATTATTTTTTATCTATTTTTTATTATTATTTAATATTCATTCATTCCTTTTTTATTATGTTTCTACTATTATATATTCACAGAATATATGAGATTACCTCAGTGTCCAAACTAATCTAAATTAACAGATAGGCCCTATTATCTATATTAATATAGGCAGACTAAGTACAGCTCCAAGATTGATTATGTTTCAACTTTCACCCCTAAGAAGCATATGATTATGAGATTTAGAAGTCCAGCTAGAATCCTCATACCTCAAGGCATTGATCTCCAGAAATTCAGAACATCATGGTTTGTCAAATATTTTGTCTGGGATGATCACTAGTACTAGACTTATAACACGTACTCCGGGTTCTGGTTTCTGTTTGAAAACAGTCCCAGTCTGATCTATTAATCCAGGCAGTCGATTTATATCGCTGATAATATGCATATATTTTGCATTTAAGAATCGCTTTTAATTAGGAAAGCTGCTCAAAATATTAATGTGGAATAAAGAAATCCGTATTTTTTCTTCGAAGTGAAAGAAACCGAAATAATTTTGTTCGAACAATTGCCTCATTTTCTTATGTTATCTTAATTATTTATTTGACTTCTTTGGTTGGAAAGGAAAGCAATTTCCTTCTGTTGACAGGATTTTAATATTAAAGGATTGAAAATTAAATCAAAGCTTCCAGTACTGTTAGAATACACTTCTTTTTTCTCACAATATTCACAAATAACTGAACATTTCTCTTGAGAGAGGAAATTAAAATATCATCATTTTTCTTGAAATTACAATGGAATTGAAAATACGTACATTAATCGAAAGTCTCCAACACTAAACGCATCAATATCAGTAAGTAATATGAATAGTGAACTCCAGCAGAGTCTCGACCCCATCAGTCTCATGCAGGGTGGTGTCGACGAGGGTCTTAACCGTGGCAAATCCCTTTGCGTGAACATACTTTCCGGTCCCACCCATGATAGCTAACTGCGACTCCGACACAGCTGTTCTGTGGATCCCGAAGAAGCTAAGGCTGTCTGCATAACTTCCGCTCTCAAACATAACAGTAAACGCCATGGTCTGAGCGGTTCCATCTTGGGAGCACACCACGTAAAACCCTTGTGCCTTTCCTACTAATCCCGATCGGAGCTCGTGCCCCTCCGTCAGCTCGTCGTCGAACACTGTCATGGTGCCAAACATGAGCTGCTGAAGGGTAGACGCCGACGGGAGCTGACCCCCATTAGCTACCGGAAAGTTCCCAAAGCCGTTGTTTTGCAACACGGGCGATGTAGCGCCACCGAGCCCAGTAAGGAATGGCATGTTGTTGACATCGAGGAGACCGTTATCCTGGGATGCACCGTTGGTTACTGGGAGGACTGCCCCACTGGGTTGGGCAAATGGGAGTTGACCGTTGAAGGAAGGGTTGTTTATTATCCCGGTCAGGGGTTTAGCCGAAGGGTTCGAACCCCCCAGTATGTCATGCATGAAAAAGGTTAGAGTATGGAAGGGCTCAGCATCATTGGCGGCAGCACTACTAGTGGCTGCAGCCACACCAGGACTAGGATTGGTCAGGCCGGCAGTGGCTGAAGGTACAGGCGTCACAACTTCATCGGTTGCCTCCAGTGGGATGACCGGCACCTGAGGTTGTTCGTCGAGGAGTCGGGCAGAGGTGGCTGCAGAAAAAATGGTGAGAGTGAGGAATAAAACAAGGTAGCCTGTGGCGGCCATGGCTGAGTTAGAAAAGTATCCGTGGTATTCCATTTGATGTAGTACTACTGTTTGATAAGAGCTGTGACAGAATATAGTTATAAGAAGATTAACTTTGGTGTATGTATTGGTGATGGAAGGAATTAAGGTAAGGGGTAATATATATAGCCTGAGCTTTGAAATAGGAGTTGATGAGGTGGATTTGGTGGGTGTTACTTTTGCAAATTAATAAGTAAACTTGTTAAGGCGAAAAGTTGGTGAATTATAACCTTCATTCTCTGTCTTTAAAAAACTAAAGTGGTTACAGATTAAAGTATTTGTAGCCGTTACAGAATGATTGTGGGGCGGGAAGTCTCGCCTTTAAACTATATGTCGTTGACTCAACAATTCCTGTCACAAAAATTATACACTTTTTAGTGAGGGGATATTTAATTTTTTAGCAATTAAAATTTTGAAAAGTCCAGATTAAGAGTTTTTTTAAGAAAAATAAAAAGCAGCAGTCGGTGTACAGCTTAACTGTTTAAAGTGAAAAAAATTTAAAAAAAAATATAAGGGGTGTGTAGATGTGCAACAGTTCAATAACTCTTGCCAATCATATTTTTTTTTTAATTCATTACCATTTACTGATATAAAAACATACAACAAATAATTATTTAATAATAATACATATGTCATATTTTTTTTAATAAACAAACATCACATTTTATTTAGTGAGATACAAATGAAATGATAATATACTGTATAAATTATTATTTTTTAAATACAATACCCAGCTAGCTTTTAACATGCACATTGACATAGCGATAATAGAATCCGATTGACAATAAAAATTTCAAATTTAAGGTTTGGTTTATTTTTAAATATGAGATGAGATGAATTGAGATTAAAGTAATAAATTTAATAAAATATTGTTATAATATATTTTTTTAATATGATTTTTATATTGGGATTTTAAAAAGTTAAATTATTTAAATTATTTTGTATTAGAATTTAAAAAATATGTAATGATTAAATGAAAAGAGATGAGATAATTTTTTTTTTTTTAAACAAACGGGTCCTAAATTTTTAAAAAATAAACTTTGTCATATAGTGTGTTCTCCTTGTCGATCATTTGTAAGTAGAGAACTATCATTTTGTCGTGTGTATATATATATATATATATGTATGATGAGCTTTGAAATGGGAGTTGATGAGGTGGAGTTAGTTGACGCATGCTTTGGGTTGGACCCAAAATTGGACTACGACATAAATTGTTGACTCTCAAAAGTAGATGAAAGAAATTATTAGGCTAGGACAAGTTGAGGTCACCCTTCGACTTCTACAACAGTTGTTTGAATCGTACCCACAATACTGCAAAATGGTTTTTCGAAGATGTTTTTTTTTTTTCGCCCTTTAATCTATCTTAGTGGCAAAGGGTAATGACAACTCAGTAAAGATATCGTTGGGATCTGTTTAAATAATAAGATGAAATGAAATAATTTTAGATAAAAATTAAATAAAATATTATTTTTTAACAGTATTATTGTTTTAAAATTTAAAAAAATTAAATTATCTATTATATTTTAAATAAAAAGTTAAAAAAATTATAATAATGAAATAAGTTAAGAAGAAATTATTTATGTATCCAAACGGATTTATATAGAATTTGATGGCTGGGCCCAAAAGTTTTGATCTAAAAGAAAGATGCATTCTTGGGCCTGAATGTTGAGCCAAAGAATTTATGTAGGCGAGTCTGCTATTGGGCATCGGTTTTTGGTTTACATTCGTCAACAATTAAGCCTGACCAAAGTCGCAGTTCGATTTAAATAAGTTTTTAAAGTTGCGAGTAGGCCCAATTTCAGCTAACGATTGTGGGCCACTCGTTATTATTATGATGTTAAAAGGTAGGGGAGCAAGAGAAGGTCATAAGATTATCGTAGTTTATGATGTAAATGAGTGAAAGAGACTGCTGATGATAAATAGTTGAGTGAATTATACTCTTAATACTCTATTTTTATATTTCTATAACTCAAACTTCTAACGCTAGGGAAAATTATTATATTTTCTATCATTTAATAGAGGGGACGTATAAAATATAATCATAATCTTGTATTTTTCTGATAGATAACAACATGATTAAATATTATGACAATAAGTGGAAAAGTTAATTATATCAAAGTTTTTGTCGCAATTTAAGATAGGGAGTAATAGAGATATACACATGTAAAAAGAATTTTATTATTCGAGTTAGTGTAGAAAACACATCCATCATCTTGTTAATATAACAATATTTAATTTATAATAAATATTTAAAATTAAAGTAATTCTAAATAAATGGCAATTGGGATTTTAAACAATGTTTTAAATTTTAATATTGTGATTATTTTGACTTAAATATTAGAACGAAATATTTTGATATTGTTACATTCTAGTGTATCATTTCAAAATAATTACATATTATATATAAATATTTATATTTATATGTATATATAAATTAACATCTAATATAATAAATACATATATATGTAAGTGTATATATATTATATATGTGTGTATATATATGAAGATATATATAATAAATATGCGTTGAGAAAACCACAAAACTAAAGGAAAATATGATGGGACATATTTAATATTACAAAAAATTAAAATTCTATAAATACATTTTATATTCTATAATTAATTAAAGAACTTTGTTACTCATTACTTTTCACGTATTATACACCATACTTTTTTTTTCTTTTTAAACTAATTATTCTCTTTTATTCATCATCTAAATATCATATATATCTATATAGTAAAAAAAAATTTATATATGATATGTGATGTGAGGATGACAAGACTTTTCTTAATTAAATTCCATAGAGATTTACCATCTACAAAAATGTCATCCAAGTTAGAATGGCTGAAATTTAGGCCTTGTTTGTTTTTTTAATTTATCTCATTTCATTTCAAACTTATCATTACATTTTTTTAAAACTTTTATATAAAATAAAATAAGCAATTCACTTTTTTCAAATCTCAACACAACCAAATCCCAAAACAAAACTAATATTAAAAACATATATTACAATAATACTTTATTCTTTTTTTTTAATTTTTATCTCATCTCATCTCTGAAAACAAACGTAACCTTAATTGAAATTACTGAAATCGATCGAAATGAGCCAGAATTTGAAGGGAAATAGAAGGAAGAGAGATAATTTATTGAATACTACACTGAAATGAAAAACTTCAATAAAAATTAAACAAATTAAAACTACGATTTTGAAGGATTATAATCTTTCCAGAACCATGAATGAAATTGATAAATATCTGTAAATAAATGGTAGGCGATATTTATTTAGATTTTGAGAATCGCAAGATTGATTAAAGGGTTAGAGCACTCTCATTATATTGGCTAAAATTTTTCTTCAAAAAATATAAGTTTGCACAAATATAAATAAATAAATAAAAGGTCATATTTGAAAGATTACTATTCACTTTTGAAGACAAAAAGTATTTTTATTCATTTCTCCCACTTTTTTCTCTTCATTTTTGATTAAATATGGTAAAAAAAATTTGATATATGTGCAAACTTATATTTAAATAAAAATTTTGGTTGATCTAATCAGAATGCTTTTAGGAAGCCAAAGTCATCTCCCATTTTGGCATCCAGAATTTTTTTTGTAAGAAATTGGTTGAATAGTAAAATGAGATGAAACAATTTTATATTAAAATTAAAAAGTATAATATAATAAAACATGAATTTTTAATATTATAATTATTTTGAGATTAAAAAATAAAATTATTTATTATCTTTTATATAATTTATAATAATTATAATAATAAAATAATTTTTTTTCTGTATTCAATATAGTCTATTAGAGCACTCTTAATAGCTATTGTAAAATACACTTTTATGTAAAATTTTGAAGAAGAGTAATTCAAAAGTGCCCCCAACAAATTACGTATTTTTATATTTTTTTTAGATTCAATATAGCAAAATGTAAATTTATTTTATTTTCTTCATGTACTTTGTCTCTCAAAATAGTTTCTTCCTCTTTGTAATTTTTTTTTCCAACAAACTATTAAATAATATAACATTGAAATAATCTAGAGAAAAAATAAATAAATTGATAGATGACATATTACAAAAATAAGTATGTAAAATAGAAAAAATGAATTTTAATGATATATTTTAAAAGATGAGACACATAAATTATTGAGAGTGCTAGATAGAATAATATTACATACAGTCGTGAAATATGTAAAAGATAAAATATTGTATAATTATTTTGAAAAAGAATAAATTTATTATTAAAAAAAATTAATTCTTTTTATATTAATTTCATACTTATTTATTTTTTTAAAAAATAATTATACAAGATTTATATATTCATAACTATAAATATGTACTCGATTTCTTTCGAAATCTAAAATGATCATTTCTCGATACTCGATAGTCGATATCCTCTAAAGTCAAAGAGGGTTTAAAATAAAAAAAATAAAAAAAATCAATTTTTGTGAAAACGAAAGGGAAGTGGCATGCATCGAACTGTTTAAAAGACGAGGCTATGCAATGTGAAGCTTTGGCCCATTGAGGGGAATATTTCAATTTTCAGCGCAAGTATTTTTCTCTCTTTTTCCAACGTTAAGGCTTTGGGTTTTTTTTTTTTTTTTTCAAAGAGCCGATAATCACATATTTAGTAGTGATCCTATTCTAAATTTATTAAAGAATCATTACTTATAACGGAAGAATATCATGATTACTAGCCAAATATCTTGAAGTATATAGAAAAGACAAAAATTAACCGCCCAAATACAACCTAACCAAAAAATCACAATAATAAAACAAATCTAAACAAACCTATAATCAAAATTCTAACAAGCTTATACATCAAAAGGAAGACTTTGACAATCCTGAAAAAAATAACCCAACAAAATCAAGAAATACGTAAATTTGTCAATCTCATCCAGTCCATCCTGTATAAACCACGGCTATCCCGGCTAAGTTGAGACACCTCCCTAACCATCTTATTCACTTCTAAAGCCCCTTCACGAGTCATAAAATCCGCAACTTTATTACTTTCTCTAAAACAATGAGTAATAGTATAATCAAATTCATCCAGAAGAACAGCAACTTGTCCTAGTAATTCTAATGATACCAAACTAAACAAGTTTTAGCCAAAATCCAAGACAACACCACCAAAAAATCACATTCAATGTCTACACAAAAGAAACCCAACTCCTTACACCAAATGAGACCTTCCAAGATAGCCTGAAACTCAATTTCATTATCAAAGCAAAATCCAAAAAACTTGGAGAAGGCAAACATAAGCTTACCATTGCAATCACAGAGAATCCCTCCCCTCCCCTCCCCTCCCCTCCCCAACCCAAAATAAAAAACGGCCCACCGTCGGGACCTAGGTTCCCAAGGCTGCTACCATCAAGGTTGAGCTTGAATCTACCCCTTGTTGGATTGTTCCACTTCACAATCTGAACGTTCTAGTTTTTGGTTCCACTATATTTACTCCCAACCTGGTAGGCAAGAGTCTATCCGCACTAGACAATCGCTTCACTTTATTCACATTATTGGCAATATATTAAATCCAATACATTATAGAGCTAAAAATTGTATTAATAGATTCAAAGATACCTTCCACTCTAACCAAACAACGACACCGCCACAATCTCCAAATAACTTTAGAAGGGATCAACGAGAACACTAACCCCAATTGAGTATGCTGAGAAGCTTTCTTAAACCACCCTTGAACTCTTTCCTTCAAACCTTGTTGAGAAATGAAATGAATACTGAATTCAGCATAGACTCGCTTCCACACCTCTATAGCAAACTCCCCCTTATTAATCACGTGGTCAAGGTCTTCCACATGCCCCACATTGCAGCAATTACAACAGGATACCAACAGGATACCACATCTTCGAACTTGATCATCCATTGGAAGGCAATTAAAATTAGCTTTCCAAATGCAAATGGATATTTATTTTTGGAATCCACTAGTTCCAAATCCAACAAGACCACTCAAATTTCTAGAATTTAATACAAATAATATCTCAAGCCGATTTGGTTGAAAACACCCCATTATTGTCAGGCAGCCAAATCAAAGTATCCCGAGCTTATTTTAAACTGCCTACTGCATCAATAATCTCTCTTGTCAAGTTGCCACCTAATAGATGGTTCATTTTTTGAACATCCCACGTATTATTAAGCACCAGATCCTTCACACACAAATTAGGCTCATCAATTCTTTTCACCATATCACATAGCGGACCATGATCCTTCAATTTATCATACCAAAGTGAGACGTTGCCCTGCCTGATTTTCCACATGGAATTTTGGATCAGCACCGGGAACTTTTCAGACACTTTCTTCCAGAACAGCGAAGCCGATGACATTCCTCCTTCCACAATAACAAGTCCATGTTTAGCATATCTAGCCCTGAAATAATTAGCCCACAGCAATTTTTGAGCAAAAAAATGCCAAGCAAACTTAAAAAATAATGAACTTTGAACCTTCGCCAAATCACGAATACCTACACACCCTCATCAACAGGCGCACACAGCTCCATGATTTCCATTTCCGCTTTGCCGTACCATTTACCTCACCCCAAAAGAAAGAGGAGAACATCCTGTTTAACTTGAAAATAACAGTTTTCAACATATGACAAACAAAAAGCAAGTGACTAGGCATGTTAGACTGCACATGCCTCAATAAAATGAGACGTCCATCTTGGGACAACAAACGCATCTTCCAGCCAGCCAGTCTTTTGGAAGCTTTTTGCACCAAGGGATCAAAGTGAGTTACCCTTAATTTACCATCTGCAATAGGCACTTCCTAGTAATTAAACGGAAAGTGGCCTTTAAAAAAACTAGTTTCCTCTAAGACTTCTCTAACTCTGTTGCGAGCATGTGTTTAGAAAAATAAATACCAACTTTTCAAAATTAACATTGTCCCGACCAAGCCTCATATATTTTAATAGCCTTCAACAATTTCCGAATGGAGTCTTTCGAAGCGTTGGCAAACTAAACAGATAAAAAAAATATAAATATTAACAATAATAATTTATAATGAAGAAATAATTAAAACTAAAGCTTAATATTATTTTTATTTTAGAGTTTAAAAAAATTGAAATATTTATTATATTTTACAAAAAAATTAAATAATATATAATGATTAAAAAAAATTATAAAAAATATATTTATATTTAAATATTAAAATAAAATGAAATTAGATAGACAAGACTCTTGTGCAAACAGAGCCTAAGAACAAGAATGGTCCAGACTCCACTCAGTCAGATGCTTTTGCCTTTTGAGAATCGTGCGAATGGAAAATGATGACAGGAATGAAAGACGAGCGAACCCATTCTGGGGGTAATAGGGACAATGAAAAAAGTCCAATTATTGCATGTACCATTATGGGATTATATTTTTGCTTTTACTCATGAAAGAAAAAATATAATTTCTTGCTTTTTTAAGCCTCAGCCAGTACTAACCAATCGTGATTCGTGACAATACGACATGTTTCTTTTATTTTTAGAAAATGAATTTTCTGTGGGGATGGGGAAGGCCGAAAGCAACTCAGGGGTGACCCATGCACACATGAAAATCGGGTCATTTCGGAAAAAAAAAAAAAAAAAAAAAGGTACGCCAGATAAATTTATAATTATATTTTGCTATTACCCAAAAATAAAAACTCCATTTTCGCTTTTTACAAGGCCCTGACGGTAACAAATCGATATTTTTAAAAAGAGAAATGATAGATGCAGTCATGGAGTTGCAAGCGGCGTATAGTCGCTTTGAAAAAAAGTAAAGATATATGGGACCTACGTGAAAAAGTTAACTTTTTTTCTAAAATGACTTGCATGCCGTTTGCAACTTCGCGACTGTATGTAGCATTGCCCTTTTAAAAAAGGAGGAACGAAAGACGACATGAAGAGAGAAGAGAAAGTAGTCCAGGCTGTTATTGATTTTGTCTTCAACAATTTATCAAACATTTTGAATGCATTCTCTCCTTCGGAGCAACTTTTCTGCATTTACACTGTTTCTTCCTTCATTCAACCAAACCAGCGGCAAGTTAGACTCAGTTTGGATTGAAAGAAAAGATTAGTTAATATAATCTTAATTTTTTTTAATATTATTATTATTTAAAAAATTTTAAAAAATAAATTGAGATTTAAAAAAAAGTGTATTAAAATTTAAAAAATTTATATTAAAATTTATATTTTATATGAAAATTTAAAAAAATATAATAATAAATTTAAAATGAGTTGAGATAATCTCGTCTCGTTTACGAATCCAAATCAGCCTCCCTCACAAATTGGTTTTTGGGTTGGATCAGCAACAACTCATTTTTTCCCAGACCATTGAATCAAAAAATGTTGTTAAAGTTAACTTTGATACTAGTCTCAGCCCTTAGGTGGTCTTGGACCCAAGGGCACACCCAAGTGTAAGTTAGGGGGGCGGTACTTCTTACAAAAATTAACCTACTATTTAAATATATATAATTAACATTGTCCTCTCAATTTATCAAAAAATAAAATAAAATTTACCCTCCCAAATACTCAAATTTCTAAATTTTTTGAAATGATAATAAATGAATTTTATTTTAAAAGAAAATTCTAAATTAATATTTCATTTTCTTTTCTTTTTATAATGGTCTTTAACAAATTATAAAAATTCTAAGAAAATTATCTTATAAGATGATTTATAAACATATTTTTTATATATAATTTTATGATATTTGATTATTATTTTTTATATAGTCACATATAAAAAATACATATTATTTATAATCACACATACAACAACACTTTATCAATCGCTTCCAAATATCAAATCCTAATTTCACTCCTGCTTGGATCTCGCTCAATCTCAAAAACTAGTTCAAAAGATAAAAATTTTTTCTCACATTTATAAAATAATCATCAACTCATTCTATAATCTATGTGAGAGATAACTCCAACATCTAGTGAGAGATAACTCCAACATCTAACACTCCAAATACAATGAACTCTACAGAACTCTAACCTATGCAAGGCCCATTAATTTCCATCTTTATGGCTTTTGTGATTCTTGGCTCTAGAGGTTTGGTAGTCATGCAAGCTCACTAGATGTGTACTTTTTTTTATTTTTATTCTGTGTCATTTGGGAGAGTCTATGAAAGAGTTTGCATGCTAGAATATTTGTGGGGGTTATTTTGTGATATACTTCATTTGGGAGACTCTCAATAGGACTGGTTCGTGAAAGTATAGTGATAAACATAAACTTTAAAATTTCACATAATTTCCTGAAAATTTAGAGCAAAGTGTTGCCAATTGTGGTAAGGACTCGATTCTACATCTACCTTCTCGACAATCGTCTCCTTTATCGTCGTAGTTCATGGGGTGGTGCTACATCTTCACTATTAAAAAAGACAAGAATTGAGATTGGGATAGAGCTATTATATAATTATATTTTCCTTAACTATAAAATTTCCTCTGGACGGAGGGAAATGGTGGAGGGGAAGAAATTTTGAGGGAGAAAGAGGGGAACGAAATGAGAGGTAGAGGAAAATGAATGAATGATGTCATTCAAAGTTTTTGACACGTTAGATGCAATGTCGCAGAAGTGTGACGGTGTCCCAGGCCAATTGTCTATTGATAATTTTACGAGCTGTGCTAGGAGGCAGCCCACACACCGGCAGCCCCCTCACAGCTACAGTGCAGATGAGTGCATCTGCACTGTAGCTGCCGGTGTGTAGGCAGCCCCCTCACAACTACAGTGCATCTACACTGTAGCTGTGAGGGGGCTGCCCGTGTGTAGGCTGCCCCCCATATTTTCACTTTTTTTACTTCCGAGTAGGCGCATGAAAATTGTGTAATCTCTTACAATTTTTCTAAATGGATCAATCTTTCTAAAAAATAATCTCGTAAATAATCTTATCTTACTTAATTATTATAACTTTTTTAAAATTTTATATAAAATATAACAAATAATTTAATTTTTAAAATTTGAAAATAAAAATATTAAAAAATATTTTAGGAATATTTTATTAAACTTTTAATTTTTATCATTATTTCATCTCATCTTTTTAATCAAATAAAATCTAAAAAATACTAGATAAAAATAAATACACCATAATAAAATCAGATCTTTTTAATTACGTGTAGAAAAAAGAAATAAAATCTCTTGAGCTACTGCGTACGTGGAACTTGGAAGAGCCCCACGGGAAATGGTTAACTGATAAATGACACGTTACATGTAGACCAGCAATGATTCACGAATGTGACGCCTATGGAGACTAGATTCATACAAAGTGGAACGATTGATTAGTCATAGAGTAACGCTCTAATCATCCTTTTTTTATTATCTCTTATCGTCTCATAATGTACATTAAATAATTAAAACTCATTTATTCTATTTTATTTATAAATTTATTATGTAATGCCATACTATAAAATGATAAAAGAATAATAATAAATAATAACAAATAGATTTTTTCTTAATATATCAAATGATATAGCAGACAAATTTACGAACACACTCGATAAAAAAACGATATAGGCATTTTTTTTAATATAACTGTATTTTAAATTACATATAATTGTAAAATGTGCAAATATAATTTTATTTAAAAATATATATATATATATATATAGAGTCCACAATATTTTTTTTTTTCAAAAAATAATATATCTTATTTTTTTAATTTTAAATAATTATACTATATTTATATATTCTACCATTATATATAACATTATCGTATTCATGCTAAACGGTAAAAACTAAAAAAAGGCAGCTACCGGCTATCGCATATCTCAAAGGCAAATTTGTTAAAGAGCAGTGATACACGTACGACTCTACCCCCAACCTCTGTTAAAATCTGTCAACGGAGGAAAAGATTCGAACCTTCTAGTAAACGAGATTTGACGGACCATTCTATTTATGTGATTCGTTCCAACTACTCTTCACATAAGACATCAAACTACCAATTCTATCCCCAACCTTTCCGCTCTACTGCTTATAATTCTCAGTCTCCCTGTTTGTCCGTTGTCGTCCACTCTCACTCCGAACAAATGGCTCTACAGGTCATCGCTGCTGTCAAGGCTGCTCCTGGCGCACCAGATATTCTCGGAGACTGTATGTCAACACTCCCTCTCTCTCTCCGAACACATTTCTGGGTTTTGATGGAGTCATCTTGTGTTGATTTGGGTGACCATTTTGTTTTTAGGTCCATTTTCACACAGGGTCCTCCTAACTTTGGAGGAGAAGAAAGTTCCGTATGAGACGCGTCTTATCAACGTTACTGATAAACCCGGATGGTATGCACAAACTCTAGCCTAAAGATCACTTTTTGCCGGTTTTTGTGTTGATTTTAAGTGTCTGTGCAAGTGGGGGTTGTAATCGTGTTTGCCGGTGATTTTTATTTTATAGGTTTTTGGAGGTGAACCCAGGAGGGAAGGTGCCGGTTGTGAAGTTCGATGACAAATGGGTGGCTGACTCTGATGTTATCGTTGGGATTCTTGAGGAGCGTTACCCTGAACCGTCTTTCAAAACTCCTTCTGAATTCGCTTCCGTGTATGTATCTCCGCCTCCCTCTCTCTCTAACCGTGTGTGAGTCTGGTTTTGTGTTTACTAATCGTTTTACATGTGAAATCCGCTGTCTTTCTGAGTTAATTAAATTCATCTATTTTGGTTTTCTTGGTGGATCTCATCCAAAACTAAAAGGACATGGATGAATCTGCCATCCGTGGTTGCCAGTTCTTGCTTGAGTTGAGTCCACAAAAGAAGTTTCTAAATTTTACCCTTCTTTTTTGTGGTGAGCTCGCAGGGGATCAAAGATTTTTGGGGCGTTTGTGACTTTTTTGAAGAGCAAGGATCCCAATGACGGATCAGAGCAAGCTTTGCTTGATGAATTGAAGGCCTTGGATGAACACCTTAAGGCACATGTATGTGTGTTTACATTTAAATGAGACCCTTGAGATAGTTATTGGTCCCCCCCCCCCCCCCCCTTTTTTTTTTTCTCGAAACTGTTAGCTGAGAAGTTGGAGAATGGAATCAGGGACCATATGTCGCTGGAGAGAAGATAACTGCTGTTGATTTCAGTTTGGCACCCAAGCTGTTCCATCTCGAACTGGCTCTTGGCCACTTCAAGAACTGGACTGTCCCTGAAAGCTTAACTTATTTCCACAACTACAAGAAGGTATATAGTTGTTATATTTGTTGCGTAATGGGTGTAGCCTTGTTTTTGTTAGGTAGCTGTTTGGATCTATGCTCTTATGAGAGTTGTTTCTGTTTTGGTTTCTATTATTTGAATGGCGAACAGAGAAAACTCTTTTCCCATACTTAATCTGGAGTTGCGTTTGTTATTGCTGTCCATAGCATAGACAGTTGATAGTTTAGTGTGGCAGTCATATTGATAAACTCTTTCATTGTGGCTGTGTAATGATCCATTGTATTTTTATGGGGTTCATGTTGGTTCACATACAAAATGCAATGAAGCATCGTGAGCACTTGAGACCGTGTCTTGCATGTGTCTAAGACGATTGTTTCTTCTTACACTGTTTCCACTCAGCTACAAATGCATCCATCTTATGGTGAAAATGACCTAAGGGGATATTGGGAAAGATGTGATATGGTTTTATGGTTGTAGTAGTAATCTGAGGGTCCACTTTTTACCTTCTACCGAACTACATCCTTCCAAATTTTAATACAGAAGAAGGGTTGGTTTGGTTCATCTGTTAAAACTTGGAAGTACAAGTTCAGTGGAAGACTAAAATAGCTGGTAGGTATTCATGCTGGAGATAATCTCCTCCAGCCTGACGGTTTTACAGCCCCTTGTTAATTAACTGCTTTCTTTTCTAACTTATTTATATGCTTCAAAATGTCAACCCACATTACAAGCAGACTTAAAACTGTACTAAGTAGGTATAAATGCAATCGCATAATCAGCCTCAAACTATGGGATTACATTGATCGTTGCTTGATCTCAGGACATCATATCTAGCGTCATTACAGGAGCATTGACCGTGCTATTTATTTGTACAGCTTGTATTGCATATTCTTTCTATTGTTGTAAATGTTCCTTTTATAGCTTCGGATTGTAACTATAAAGCCTCTACGAATACTCAATGAAAGAGTAGCAGTTCATACAATACTTAGTTTCTATAACCTCTTTATGGTATCAAAGTCAGGTTGCAAATACTTTATGTCCTCAGTCAGCAAATACTTAAATCTGCACTGAATTTCCACTTTCTACCAGCCGATGGAACTCTCCAGTATTTTCTCATCAAAAGAGGGTTTTTAATATGTTTAGATACTTTGTGGCCTTTTAATGGCCCGTATCTCGTGTTCAACATATGTTTTTAGAAGATTTTAGTGAAACAGACTTTTCTGGAGTGAACCACTTTGGTCACAAGCCAACTTCTGAATTCATATTTTTCTATGGTTAAATTTTCCAATGTTTATGGTCGAGGCATTGGTGGGATAAGAAAGGCCTTTGTGTTTTCTGCTGTATTAGGAATAGCAGTAATAAATGCACTGCGTTGGCAAATCCCCTTTTCTTCTTTCGGAATCCTGTCATATATTTTGAGATGAGATTACTGATTAAAAAGAAAAAAGAAATTTGAGATGAGATAAGATGAGATGAGGTATTATTCTACTTGCAGAAGTAGTAGTGAAATTGGAAAGAGTTGCTATTCACATGTTTGCATGTACATTTGGTATAATAAAGCAGATCATTAGAAGTTATTTTGGTTGAAATTGTTTGGTAATGTTTTGTCTATCTGATTTTGCAGTTACTTTTCTCTCGGGAATCTTTTGAGAAAACCAAGCCTGCAAAAGAACATTTAATTGCAGGATGGGCGCCGAAGGTCAATGCTTAAAAGAGATCTAAATTAAAATGGCTCTTGAAGTGTAGTTGTGAAATGTGGTTGAGACTTATGAACGTTAAAGACAGACCAACGATCCTTGTCTCTAAATAAATGTGATCTTGTATGTTGTATGTGGTAGGCTGGTAGCTACTGATTTTGCTTGTTTTTCTTTCCCTGTTTCCTGAACGTCCTGGTGTTTTATTTTATTTTATTTTATTTTATTTTTCTGCCGGTGGTCTATGTTTGTACTCTGTTTTCCTTTGGGAGTGTGCATTTACCTAGATAACTCTGTTTCGGGTTTGGCTTGGGTTGTGGACAACGTGACTCATAACAGGTACGAAGAGCACCTTACCCTGTCCTGTTGTTGTGGACGTGTTTTACAATTATGCACTCTCGATCAAGTGCAATCAAAGAGTAAAGCGGCTTGAGTTTAGGGCTTTGATGGAATGTTTTCCATGTCTAAGCCAATAACGTTAGGAGTATTTTTAGAGTAAAATGATCAGATGAGATAATTAACGTATTTGGTTCTTTTAAATAGTGCTTTTGACTTCTTAGGATCACTTGGAATAATTGTTCTGTCCACTATTTGAAATCCAAATTCTGGGATATTCGGACGATTCACTCGCTTTAAATGAGTTAATATCTAACCGTGCCAGGATACGCGGACGGGCATTTAGGCGGTTAACCAATCTGGTCAGAGGAGTTTGGGCCTTGGATGGAGTGGTCCGTCGGGCCACGCATGACTCAGGCTCCTGGCAATACTTTTCAAGTACAGACATGTATGAGTTTACTCTGTGCTGCGACCTCTCCAGGAAGAATCCAACTCAGAAGAAAAGTTCATCGGGCAATTTGGGCTTTATTTAAGGTGTAAAAATGACACAAGCAGATGCCGCAATTCCGCATTTAGATTGACTTGGAAGTGAAACTTTCAAACCCGGAGCGGTAGAGTTACCAGGCTTTGTTTACGGTTAAGAAACGGAAACGAAAGGAAATAGGGAAGTCAAATATTACAGTTGATCAATACTGTCGTGTATACACTCAATTTGACGCCACCCAATAGTTCTATCCTTTGGTTATGGGAAATTTCATTTTACCTGGTATCTTTTACTGGGGTTCATCAGGCATCTGAAAAGTTCTTGTAGATTTGATTCTGTTCGGAGAAAGAATTCCCTTTCCTTGAAGCATGAGTTCACATCTCATATTTCATCGAACATCACGAAAACATCTCATCGATTATGTGTCGACATCTGAGTACTACACATGTTTAAAGACAGAGTTCGTGGACTATGACGATGTGGTGCACCACGTAGATTTATAAGTATTTTTCTGTGGGAATACGTGGAAGCTGGCTGGTGGTACGATCAGATAGATTAGTACGTCGCTCGAAGTCTCTGGCATGTAAACCGGGACTCTAGTGCGAATCTAGAAGGCTCAAAGGTATTCTATACATTGAGTAGCAAAGGCGTGAACTTTCTAGCGAACAAGATTAATGGACCGTTAGCAAAACTTGAAACCACCATTAATTCATATCTCAACCGACAAAGCTTATATAAGTGCATTTCAATTGCCATCCCGTCACTCTTGAGTTTCTCTATTATTAACAACGCCGTCCCCTCACTCGAAGAAAAGAAAAAAATGGCTCTCGAGGTTGCTGTCAAGGCTGCCGATGATGCACCTGATATTCTTGGAGACTGTATGTTCGCATTACACCTCTCTCTCTCTCTCTCTCTCTCTCTGGGTGATTAAATAGTTTATGGGTTAATTGGGAGAGCCTTTTGTTTTCAGGTCCGTTTTCCCAGAGGGTCCTCTTAACTTTGGAGGAGAAGAAAATCCCGTACAAGTTGCACCTCATCAATCTCAATGACAAACCCCAATGGTATTTATGCATTGACGCATTCTGAATCTGAAGATTTGTTTATATATTTTGTGTTATTTTCAAGTTTTGGACAAATGAACGTATATATAGGTTTGTAGAGGTGAACCCGGAAGGGAAGGTGCCGATCGTAAAGTTGGATGACAAATGGGTTTCTGACTCTGATGTTATTGTTGGGATTATCGAGGAGCGGTACCCTGAACCCTCCCTCACCACTCCTCCCGAATTCGCTTCTGTGTATGTTCCTCACTCTCTTGCTCTCTACATGTATGTCTGAATTACGATTTTGTGCTTCAGGCATAAGACTGCTTTCTTTTGATTTACCTGTGATTAGTGTATGAGAAGTTCATGGCCGATTTGGGCATTCCATCTGTCTATTTCTGGTTCATGTTAATGTATTTACACCAATATACATTAAATTTTGTCATTCCTTTTTCTCTTATTGTACGTACTTCATTTAAATGAATTGTGTGTTCAGAATAGCAAACAATTGCACTTGGAAAGATTTCTGCAAGTTTTCTTCATATAATTTATAATTTCACAAAAGCCTAGAGAAGGTTTACGATGTCCGTTTACACTGGTGCACAGAATAAATTACGGAAAAAAAAACTGTTTCTTTGCAAGCGACCATAAGTTATTTCGTTAGAAAAGCTTAATTTTATTTGTTGTTGTTGTTGTTGTTGTCCGGATCATTAGAAAAGGAAATTTTAATTTTTTGCTTTTTATTTGTGTCAAATCCAAAATTAGGATTTACATTGATCTGCCATCCGTCGTTGTAATCGTTTGGTTGATTAGACCCACAAGTCATTAATAATATGTAGTTCTTTATTAATTACTTTAACCGTCCTTTTAATTGCGAGCTCAAAGGGGATCGAAGATTTTTGGGGCATTTGTGAAATTCTTAACGAGCAAGGATCCCAAGGATGGATCAGAACAGGCTTTGCTTAATGAATTGAAAGCATTGGATGAACACCTCAAGGCACATGTATGCATGCGTCATATTTACATTCAAATATGTACAACGTTTGTAAGAGTTATTAGTTATGCTGAGAAACTGTTGGATGGAATCAGGGGCCATATGTTGCAGGTGAGAAGATAACTGCTGTTGATTTGAGTTTGGCACCGAAGCTGTTCCACCTCGAGGTGGCTCTCGGTCATTTCAAGAACTTTACTGTCCTTGAAAGCTTAACTCATTTCCATAACTACAAGAAGGTATATATACTTGTTCATGTATATATATATATATATATATATATAGCTTTGTTTCAGTTTTGATTTATCGAACCAAATGTTGGGGCTAATGTACATGTATTTGTCTTATATATCTTATTTTGCAGTTGCTTTTCTCTCGGGAGTCTTTTCAGAAGACCAAGCCTGCAAAAGAATCTGTAATTGCTGGATGGAAGCCGAAGGTAATTAATGCATAGAACAGTTGTAAATAATAAGGGCCTTTTGAGCTTCAGATATGAACTGTGATTGAGACTTGTTAACCTTAGACCAAAAAATATATGGTTCGTTCCCATGATATCCAATAATTAATGCATTCCTCTTGCCTTTATACCGTATAGTGTATATGCGAGCTATGTTTTTTTTTTTTTTTTGGGGGGGGGGGCGGCGGCGGCGGCGGGAGGATTTCTCTGGCGACTGGCGGCCTGTTTGGTATCAAACAATAGTTTATTTAGCCATGAGATTGTTCCTTTCAAACCCGGAGGCCGAGCAAGTTGCCAGGGCATTCGCTAATTTATATACAGGAAGAAAACAAGAAACATTACCGGAAGGAAACGTATAATGGAAGACGACGGTTTAATATTGTCGTTTATGTTATTTGTATTTGAAGATACCATATTAATACAGCCAATAGGTAAAATAAAACAATAATTAAAAAGAAAAAGTGAGCATGTAATTAAGCAATATCACCTTGACGTCTTAATTTCCGGCATGTTCACACAAACTTTAGCCGCGATGGCCGTCATAAGACTATAAATGAATCAGTCTATTCGATAACGCTTGATATACTCATTTGATTAAATTCAAATTAAATTCAACTCTTAATATAAAGTTCGTTTGTGAAAGTTAATATTTGCTCTATTAGTAAATGATACATGATATTTGATAAAATTTGACTCAATTAGACTAAGACTCTCGTTTATGTTAGAGTCGAGTCGTTGGCTTAATTCAATTAAAAAATATAAAAAAAATTATAATATTATTTAAAAATACTTCTTAAAAATCATGTAAAAAAAGAATTAAAGAAAAGGAAACCGAGATCTCAAAATTGAGACCAAAGGCATTTTCCTTCACTAGAAATCGATTAGTTTCTATAATAAGAATCGATCTTCTAAAAAATAATAATAATAATCGACGAATCTCGGTGTACTCGAGCAATCGCTATCAATTTTGAACTCTCAACTACCTAAACGCACGATGTCCTACAACTGTTAGAAAAATAATAAAAAATAATAATAATAATTAGATACATGTACAATAACATCAATTTTAAAAATTATTTTAGAAGCTACTATAATTAAAATCTAATATTTTGAATTTAGTTAATCTATTACACTAGATTTTTATCGTTCAATAAATTGGCAGGGACTGGCCGTGTCGCAGGCAGAGACTGCAAAGAGCGAGCTAGCTAGCTTATTTTCCTAATTGGTTTAAAAGCCTAGTCTGATTCCACACATGAGATCATGAATGAATACAAAGTAAATTACGTACAGAGTAAATTAATTCACTTCTCTGGAAATCAAGAGAGTTTAACAAACACTTCATAAATTCTCCAAAACATGATTTTATCCGATTATTCTGTCATATAATTTATAAAATTCCTCAGTACAGTACGGGGGTAGCGACATAATTAGTTTCATGTACTCTTATTCCTTCATTGATCATGTCCTCAGACCTTATTTGTCACCGTCCATACGTTTCACGTGATCATTTGAAGTGAGATACCAGTATCTGACCTGTTGCTAACAATGAATTCAGACCCATGGGCTCCTAAAAGACCGGTAACATCGCCCTCACAAACCAATATATAAAGTTCCCGACTGCGACAAGTAGTCTCTCACACACTATATATATATAAAAAAAAATAGATATTTATAATATTTAATTAATTATAATTAAAATAATTATTTATGACAAAATCAGCGTAGTGACATAATTATTTGCAATTTATTCATTGATGATCTCGTCAATAATAACTATTAACATCACAAGCAACATTAATGGTATTAAGCGTACGCTTGATTAACGAGCTAATTAATACATGAGGATAGTTTATAATTAACTTAATTGGAGAGGACAACGGCGCAGACACTGCTGGGATTGTACTCTTCCGTTTATATATAGGACCACTGCGACACGGAGTATTACATTTAGCTCATGAGACCCGTGTTTGGCTAGACGATGTTAAACTTATGGCGAAATCAAGTAGCTAACAACCAGGCAAGATCGCTTTCAGATGGCATGTTAATCGTCGGAATCTTTGGATGAATCCGAGATCATCTTCTGGATCATCTGGCTTGTCTCTTCCTCGGACATTCGCTCTCCTTTGCTCTGAGATTGCGCGTAGGCCTCGAAGAATTCCTTATTTTCTTTCTCCAGTTCATTCCACACTGCATGTATTGGCTGCAGCGTTATTATATATATATTATGATCTATATATTCCTAAAATAATCCTCTCTATGTTCGTGCATTTTTATTTTTTTTGTCGGGTATAAAAAAAGATGGATGATGGAAAAAAGGTTTTCTAGCCAGTAAAGCTGTAACAAAAAAGACAAAAGTTTAACGTATTGAGAACAAATTTATCACATCAAGTGCTCGTATATAACTTTTTCAAACCCAAAAAAAGAGCTGCAGAGGCTATGATCTTGGCTTGATTGGCTCGTTGGAGTTCTAATATACCAAGATACAGCTTGCACGATTCTCGACCGTAGCGTCCTTTAATATTGGTTCAAGATCATTCAAGAAACAAATATGCCAAGCCAAATCCTGTCAGTGATATTGCTCACCATTGAATAAGCCTCTCTGTCTCTCTCTCTCATACATAATATGCACATGCGAGTGTATGGAGTAAATATGCGTGTTGTTTGTGAACTAAAGAGAGCCATAACGGCATGCAGAAGATCAATAAGAGAGTGTTCATGAAGGAAACGAACCGGTGGAAGTGATAACAGGTTTGATATTTGCATGTTTTGAAAGGGCTTCCATGCACTCTTCTTTAGTCATGTGAAAGATCAGACACTTCTCTATCAGGTGTTGCACCTATTCCAAGTATAAGTTCCGATCATCATCAACAAGCAGCAACAAAAACAGAAATTAAAATTAACTCACATATATACACGTCGCAAAAACAGAATTATTGAATCACAACGATGAAAATATATATATATATATATAAAAGTTATGATCTGAAGTACCATGTGTATATAGGAGGCAGAAGAATCTCCCATGATCCTATATAATCCCTGATCTTCAGCAAAACTCAAAAAAGTAAAGGAAATGGTTACAGGAATCACTACTGAGAGATCACTGAGTGCAAAAAGCTGCATACCCTAGCGGGGGCTCCTCAAACCTTTAAAAAAAATATATATATATATATTATAGAACTAAAAAGTGGAAGGAAGGTAGCTAAAGTGGGGCCAGGAGTCCCACGTGGGAGATAGATGATAATTGGTTGGGAGAAGATTAGAGGAGATTTGTAAATGACCATTTCTTTGTCTTGTTGGATTGCCATTAGGCTGCATCCTTCCACGTGATAAGTGGGTCATCCCAAGGAGATATCCTCCAAACCGACAAACCCACATCGTGCAGGTGTCATCGTCCCATTGTAGCCAATAGCCAATGTGACTCTCGTTTGCTAGCATCCCACTAATCAGAGGGCGAAACGTATGTTAACAGAGGAATGTCTTCTTCTTTCCAGTGAAAATGAAGGGCTATTTCGAGTATTCAAACGAAGGCCGGGTCTTTCCAATTTCTCAGTTTGCAAGCATAGAAAATTGGCCCATACCATGTAGGCTTTTGCGATTGGTCGAAATAATTGTTACCTAGAACATCGATCTTCTTCAACACATATATGCCATTTCAAACTCTATCGGCTTCTTTCAGTTGATTAGGAGCTCCACAATCATGTATGAACAAAGCTTCTAATTACCTCATTCATGTCTTCATGTCTAGCTTTATGAAGAGGTCCAGACCCTTGTGGGGATATCACTCGTATACCAATAGGCCGAACCTAACTCCGCTACTTTCGATCGTTGGCTCTTTCTTCGATCCCTTGGATTAATTGGTCGTGTCAGCTAGCGAGATAGCTACAGTTCCACGCAAGGGATGCTCATAATTGTCTTGTCTGACTGTACGAAGAACGCAGAATCAATCTCTTATAATCTAATTAAGCCAGAGAAATCAATGCTTAAGAGCCATCATGAACATCTATCCTCATGAGTAAGGCTCAAACCGCTCTTAAAATATTACATGAGGCAACAGGCAACAATCGATCAAGCTGGTTAATGGATCGATCAACTGGACTGCCAACAGGAACCGACTGTGATTCGTGAGTGCCAACAACATGAAGGTCGCATGCAGGTTTGAGCATTTCATGGGCCAATAATTGAATTATTGATTTTTTTTTTTTGTTTATATGAAAGAAAACCAAACTTAATAATGCAGCCTTTGCTTTAATGCATACTTTCTGTCCTGTTCCGAGAATTATTGACAGTTTTGTCTGGTTTTTTTTTTTCCCTTCTTCTTTGCAGTTCATCATCACCCAGTACCCATCAACATATTCCCTAAAAGAAGATAATAAATTAAAAAAGAACAAAGAACACATGCATGCAATTGACTGTGCCTGCCTCGAGAAATGAGATGTTTGCTTCCCCCCTTGATATTTTCTTCCCTCAACCAACGAGACTAGAAACCCTATCATTAATTTACAATATTTACAATATCGTACGTACAGAAAATAGTCGGAACAGGAACCTGATATATTATAAGAAGCCATGCAAGAATCAGAAAAGATGAATGCCATATTATTAATTACGATCTTTTAGTACAGTACTGTTGCCTGTTGGTAATCTCCGATCGATCTATTTTTATTAATAATTACGTTTTTCCGTTTCATGATAATTTTGATCCTGGGTCGAGAAGTTCGCCTACAAACTGTGGTTGACAGTACATGTGCTCCAGCTTGTTGCTGTACTGATCATGTACGTGCGCATGACGCTTAGTTGTAAGTATTAATGGTGCAGCCGCAGTTCAGCTTAATTTTGCCATGTCAAGACGCATGACCAATAGCCATGCAGGATCAGATATCATTTTAGATTGAGCTTGATGACGTGTCGGTTGAAGATTGGTTAACAATCAGGAAGCCAGGGTTGATATATGTTCTATCTTCATCTTCGTACTTTTTAGCCTAGGGATTCTGTCTTCCAGATTCTTCTTCAAGCTCCCCCTTAAATCTTGTTTGCGGTGTCAGAAAGCATACACAGTGAAAGTATCTTATTTTTGGAATCGTACCCAGAGACAGGAAAATCCTGCGGATAGCATCTTTGCATGTTGCTCCTAAAGGACAAAGAAATCGGCACCTATTTGTGCACTGTGAAGCACGGCTGCTGGCGTACGTTAAGATACCTCTTTGAGGACAGCTGTATTATATATGAAAATGATTGAAAGCTCAATCGACATCCTACGTATATGTGCTGGTAGCTAGGATTGGGTGTTTATCATGAGCCCCGGTGTTCATTCGGATTTTGATTCTTAAGTTTGAAATCTGGATTCAAAATTTTCTTAACTATTTTTAAAATAATATTTAAAAATTTTAAGAAATAAATAAAATTTTAAATCGGATTAAGTTGTACCCCGCCCGAATGAACAGGCCTAACTACATGCTTCGGTTCAAATTAAATTCTGCATTCATTTGTTGTACTTAAACTAAAATATTCTGCATCTTTATTAATGATTCAATGAACATTATGAAATGTCTCTTGTGTTAGGCAGGATCATCTCTCTCTCTTTCCAAAAACGGTGATTTTTTTAGAGTTTAAATGCAGACGATTTTGAAGAGGGTAGAATTTAGGTTCCGTCCCTCCTCTATTTTTTTTTTATTCTTTTTCTTCTTTTCTTCAGCCGTCATGATTTTGTATTAGATTATCGTTGGTTTCAAGGTTTTGGATCAGAGTTGATAGTTGTTTGCAAGTTTGGAGCTGCTGGTAGCTAGGAGACCGCAACACCTCCATTCCATCCATCCGCCAATCGTGCTATCATCTGAGGTTTTTGGTCGAACGGGATAGCAAACGTGGGGAGGCCGAGTTGAAGTTTTCTTTTACGCACTTTCGAGTCTGATGATTCCCCTTTGTCGGTGGTAGTTTTTCAAGAGATCTGGTGGCTGCATGTACTTCTCCGAACGATTGATCTTCATGCTTAGTGTACTGGCGCGTGACTTTCACGCGCCCCTAGAGTTTTTCAATATATAGTCTAGTTTTTGTGTTGTTCTTTTATTTTTATTGTATTTTATTAGTGGTGTTTATATTTTATTTGTATAGAAAATATTAAAAAAATAGTAAAAAATAATCTTCTAAATTTTAGGTCTATTGAGAGTTTAATTTTTTCTTCTAGAAAAAATTTAGTAAATACTTTTTTGTGAAAGTAATGATAATTTTTCTTTATGAAAAATTTAAAAATTATTCTTCAATATATAATTAGTTGGTCTTTGACTTCGCACTCTCGAGTTTCCATTGAATCAAACTATTTCTAAAAAGAAAAAAAAAAATTGTCTCTCTCTGTAGGTCTGTGCGAGGATGTGTCTACTCATGATCGCATAATTGTGGAAATCTGCAATTAGGCTGAATGCAATAGCCACCAAATTCATGCATGTGGATGTCTTCGGTCCTTTCGTGGTCTCTTGTTTCTTAGACAGTAAACAGTATGCTTGCGTTTGAGCTAGAAAGTTAAAAGCATGCCTAGGGCCTAGGAATACTGCAGGGTTTGTTGATGCAAAAAGTAAGAATGAAATAAAATGAATAAGAATAGCTTTATCATTCTTTCTTTTTTTTTTTCCCTCTAGCTTTATCATTCATTTACAAGACTACAATCTTTTTACTACTTTGTCTTATTTTTAAAAAAATTCTCTTTTATTTAACAATTAAAGAAATAATTATTAATAAAGTTGTATATTTTTTAATAATTAAGAATATTAAAAAAATACTTAAAATAAAATAATAAAAATAATAAGTATACTAAAAATAATAAATACGTAGTAAAAAAAAAAGTATCATCACCCAAATAAAATATAGAAAATATAAAAAAAAAAAAAGGGGAGGGGGGGAAAGGAGAGAGGCATTTTCGGGATTATACTTTTGTTATTCCGAAGCGTCTGGCAGCATAACATATATTTATGATAAATGTTATTCATCTTCTTACAGTACTACATATTTTAAAATTTTTATTTTTTAAATTTTATTTTATTCTTATTAAACTAATTAAATTATTTTACTTATCATCTAGATTACATATTTATTATACAAAAAATAAGAAATAAAATAAAATAGGTGAAATGTGTGAAGATGACAAATAAAATGATTCTATCTATATTAATAGAGAAATGAGGTTAAAAAAAATAACAAAACTACAATTAATTAATAATTAATATTAATATTAATTTATTTATAAGATAAATCAAATATATGATAAATTAAATATGATAGAGAATACTGTAATATTAGCATACTTTGTAGAATATTATAAATATATTTTAAGTTTGGTATTATATATTCTGACATAATATTAGAACAGTTTAGTCCCTTTTTTTATTTTTTTATTTTTTGTGAACATAATTTTCCATTGAAGTGCCATTCAGGGACTTTATGATTGAGGGGCGATTTCTTTTGAATTCTCCACGAATGAAACCAACGGAGAAAATTTTAATATACAAATATATATATATATATATATATAGTGATGATGAAGATGGAATTTCAGATGAAACCCACTTTATTTTTTTAATACTTTGAGAGGATGGAGGGTTTTCGAACTTAAGACCTCTATTTTGGAGATCATTTGCGTGTTATATCATCAAGCCTTTGACATATTAAACCACTTTAGTTCAATATTAGTACTCTTTGTTTTAAATTTAATCATTTTTCGTCGTACAGCTTGCTAATGTAAGATACGTGGTTATGTATTCAAAGTTTGAAACTTCAAATTCCTGTTACAATCTATCGAAGTTCGGGAGGTAGTTTGGATTGTGAATAGGATGAGATAGTTTTAGATAAGAATTAAATAAAATATTTTTTTATATTATTAATATTTTAGAATTTAAAAAAATTGAATTAAAATTTAAAAAAAATTATTTATTATTTTGTATGAATGGCAATGCTAGGAATGCTGCTGGGGCTCCGGTTGCCCAATCTCATTTGTGTAGTTTTCATTTTCTTCATTTATTTTTCGTTTTATTACTTCAACCGCGCAAGATGCTCATGAATTTTCAAAGGGTAGTTTGGGGATCCCGATTGAGATCCGCCAAGTGTATTTGGATTTTTTAAAAATATATATTTTTAATCATCTTTAATATATATATATATATATATTTAAAAAAAATCATAATATCATTAAAAAAATTATTTAATAATTAAAAAAAAAAAAAAAAAAACCAATCGAAAACAGTGGTCAGAAATATTAGAACGTCACTTGAGCATTTTCGAATCTCCGAATGATGAGATTATTTTGCTCACGGGAAAAAGATCAGAGCCGCCTAATTTGACCAAGTGATCACGAAACGTACAGAAAATGTTACATCGCTTGTAAGAGCATTTATTTTGGTTTTATTAACGTATTATTCAAGATTTAGATTTAATTTGTATTTAAAATTATCTCAATTTATTTTTATTTTATTTTTATATTTTTATAATTTTTTATATAAAATATAAATTCTTATATATCTTTTTCAAATTCCAATATAAATTTTTCAAATATCAAAATAATAATAATATTAAAAAATAAACTAAACTCATCTCATCTCATCTCCGAATCTAAACAAGATTTTATTTTTTATAAATTCAAAATTTATTTATCTATAATTTCACATTAAATTCATCAAAATAATAATATAATAATTTTTTTAATTTTTTTCTTCATATTTTATAATTAAACTAACCATATATAGATTAATAATTTAATTTGATACTTTAATTATTATTTCACAATGCAACTATGTGAATAAAAGTGAATAAAAAATTATTTTGACGTGTGAATAATAAATTTTTATATTTGAAAAAACATGTGAAAATACTGTAGTTCAAAGTTTCAAAAGATCTTGATGAATCCAATACAACCATATTTTGATGAAATTCATCCACAGTTATATTTGGTTAAACTTTTGATAAAGCCAATATCAATATTTTTAGGGGACGATGAAATCAAATCACCGATCTTGGTAATTGGTATAAAAGAAAATGATAGTGAATTGGAGGTCTCACTTTTGTGTCATGCTCCCATTTTTTTTACTTAATGATTAAAAATATATTATTTAATAATATTGTAAATTAAAAAAATATATATTTAATAATATTTCATTCCGCCTCGTCATTACTATCCTTTCTGGTTTATAGCCCATATAGAATGAATGAATTAAGAAACGATCCCAGCCTAGCACGGTCTTAAAAAGCGTAAACAAGTCAAGCTGTTTGTTAATCACTGCACCAAGAGAAAGCAACCTGAACCTCCAACCCTATCTCTCCTAGCTATCGTCCAAGGTCCTTGGGAGGTATTTCCCCCCAAAATGAAGTAAAAAAAAAAATAAAAGCAAAATACATACATTAACGGGGCACAAAATGAGACCCCCCAGTGGGTCTCCTAGCAGCGCCCTTGGTATAAATGAGAAAGGATTTGTATAGATTTCAAATAAACAAAGTTTGTCCCATTCGATTTTCACTTTGGTCAGAATATGTGGATCCAAATTTGGTCAGAATATGTATGTCATGAATCTGAATTGATTAGACGAATATTTGGGCTTAAGCATTTGGATAAGCCCAATGAAGGAAAAAGTAGAGAGCAATCAAAGTATTTGGACAATGGGGATTTGGGCTGGGTAAATGGGAGGCCCGCACAAGCGAGTTCTGCAAAGTAAGCAGCGTCAACGCTCGGCCAGCCTATTACCCCTCCAGAAATTCTTGCGCACGTTAATGTCGGCGCGGCGAGCGGCTCCCACCGCTCGCTTTGTTTTCCTTACTCATTAGTTTAAGGCAGTTTGATAAGTAATAGCTAAGTTTGTTTTATACTGCTCCACCCGGACGAGGTTTTGATCTTTGCTCCATGTGGGACTGGCTATAAACTATAAAGCACGTTAGAACAGCACGTGCCAAGTTGAATTTGCAGGACCCCTGAATTTTTTCCCCTCCCATTTCTTTTTAACTCTCTTTGATTTTAGCACACGTCTGATATAATCTTGGCGATCATTCAAAGATTGTATGTCTATCGTTTTCAGTGAAATAATGGTCCATATTAGCTATAATGATATTTGCGGTCACTTGATTCATTCCCTCGAATCAATAAAGCATGCAGCAAGAGATATATACAAGCTGGCTTGCGCCTAAGAAACTTGAAAAACTGGTTAATTTTGTGGTGATTCAAAAGCTACCATCCTTTCTTTCATCATTCTTTGATGTCTCATTAAAATAATTAATAAAAATCTATAAAATATTATTAATACCATATTAAAAGATTATGAAATAACTAAAAAGATGATGATACAAAGCAACTACTTTCTTATTGAACTTTGAGTAAGAACAACTTTCTTGCTTTAATTATGATTTATGAAGTCTTTGTACTACGAGTGTGCCTGAGCATGCTCGGGTTTGTGTGTGTACTCGTAATCCAGATGAACAAAGGCACGCTCGATCTCAGGCAGGAGCTCGAGCTTCTCCTGTAAAAATTCTCCAATATCATGAGCCTCTCGCAACGACATGCCTGCTGGCAGGACTATGTCAACCTCCACAAAGTAGTGAGACCCAAAGGTATAAGCCCGGACGGTATCAATATGCCTTATGGCCTTGTGGTGGTTCCAACAGAGGTACGTTAGTTTTTGTAGATACTCCGGGGCAGCCGATCTTCCCGCAAGCGAGTTCACATTTTCCAACACAGTCATTGACCATGTACGAATGGTGTATAAAGCCAGCTGCAGCAAGCCCAAAGTAATATGTAAGTGCAAGGCTGCTGAGAAAAAAGATTGAAATGCCAGCAGCACTATGTAGTCATTAAAACAGCATCTGATTGATCGATCCAACCATCTTCATGGTGACAATTGACATATTAATCAGAAGATTATCACAGTTTTCTAAACATGTTTCCTCCAAAGATTATCTATTCCTATACTTTTCTTAATAAGTAGAATATTGCCAACTCCAAGAAAGATTCAAGATGTAGTACTTCAATTATATGTAAAAGAAATGGTATGAACAGTTCCTTCAGCATGGTGCAAGTCTGCAAGCACAACTCTGTGTTGAACAAACAGAATTTTGAGACAGAGAAGGTACTTACAATGATCGCTCCAACCGGGTCCAGCCAATCATCAAAATAATTTGCAAGGAGAGCAGCAATGAGTCCAATGATGTTGGTGATAACATCAAAAAAGTGATCCTGAGCATAAGCTTTGACAATCTCATTAGTGAAAGAACGGCAATAAATGACCAGAACGAATTTTACCAAAGTCACAGAAAGCATAATGCCAACAAGCCATTGCTCTTGCTTCTTGCTCAAGCTGAACTCATTCTCCTAGGAAACACATAAATATTGAGAAGTAACATCAGATACTATTTATGCTTTCGATCTCAAATATATCCAGTAATTCAGAGCTTATTAATAAACATAATGAAACATATCTGTGGAAAATGGAACTTTTAAACACATTAGGAACTTTACAATACCCACTTACATTAGATAAAAGAGTGCGCATCGACTCCAAGATAATCTGCAGTCCAAGAGTCGCCATGACAGAGGCAAATACAAGGATCCCCTACAAATTGTTATTGAAACACATCAAATTCTATTATATTTAGCATTTGTATATATATATATTTTTTTTTGGGAGGGGGGAGGGGTTTCTAAAGTGAATAAAATGAAAGTATTACTTTTTACTTTTACACAAAAAAAAAAGAGTTCCAAAGAGAGGTTGATTAGAATTGTACGAACAATAAAAAATAACTGGGAGATCATGCTACTGTTTTAAATGCTTCAAAAAAGCATTCTAGGAAAAGATTGATGTCACCAATAAATAGCACAATGGTTATTAGTTTAGAATGCACCGCCCAGTATCAGATAATCAAAAACCAAAACCAATAAGGGAGTTGTGCTAGGAGACAAAATATTTAAGCATGCACCAAGTGTATAGGCACACAAACTATCACTCTGAACATAGACCTCAATATCAAACGTATTTAAGAACCAAAAATAAAAAGGAAAATCACATTTTTTTTGCCCATAAACTATCACTCACATTTCATTTTGCACCCAATACTAAAATAGATTTCATACGTGCAAGTAAAATAAACACGTTCAGTATAAACTTGATAAGCATGAAAATTAGGCTATCACAAAGCCTAATTGTAGGATGACTAACCAATGGCTGCATGCGTTTCTTCCCAATGGGATATTGATATGGGTTTGGTGTTTGCATGGAGAATGCAGTAAACCACAGGATGAAACCAGATAGAAGATCAAGAAGCGAGTCCAGAGTGGATGCAATGATTGCTAAGGAACCACTTTGTACGGATGCATAGACTTTAGCTGCAAAGAGAACCATGTTTGCAACATTTGATATTCTAATGGCAAATGTTTCACTTTTAGCCAACTTTTCTTGCTCTTCCTGAAACAAAAACAATAACCCTGACTTCAGTTTTAAGTACAGAGCCAAAAAAGAAAAAAAAACAAAAACAAACACAAGCTTAAGCACTTGGAAATGTAATGATCTCACGAACTTTTGACATCACAGGAATAAAACCACGCTCCGCTAAGGCATCCATTTCATTAAATCCCTCGAGCATTTCTACCTGCTGCTGGTAGTACTCAGCCACATTGTCTTCGGGACCTGAAGCCACCAAGCAAAACAATCGAGAGGGATTCACATAATGTCTTCCAAATGTCAATTGTGAGTTATATTACTTGAAGAATCAGTCTAATCAACTTCACTTGCTCAGTTTCTCCAAGTTTCTACAACTAACCAATGACACATAAGCTATGCAAATTGTGACTTCTGACCCTTTTCTAGGAAGTTTGTAACCTCTATGCAAAATTATTTAAGGGAAACTATAATTGAATTTTATCACGCTTAACTTTTAAGGCTTTTTATGGAGTTTGTATAGGAAAATTTCAATCCCAGAGATTTTTTTTCTTTTTTTTTAAGATTTTTTTTTTATATGTATGTGAAAGAGGTGAAACCCATAGAAATATGTTTGGGAAAATAGAATCTTTTAGATGTGTGTATTTTTTTATGTGTTTGTTGAAAGTGTTGGAATCTTTCTAGGTTTTTGTGAAAAGTGATTTTTGTGAGATTTTTTTTGTCTTCCAAACCAACTAACCAAGGCAGCTGAAGAGATGAAAAGGTTTTTTTTCTCATTCATTTGGAAGATGGACACCAACAATTCTATCGGTTGTGTTTGGTTGTTGAATCAAACTTAACCCATCTCAAACTAATAATTGATAGGACCTACTACTTTTTTAACTTTCCATAAAAAGTTAAACCCATATCAACCTACTTCATACATTTCAATAAAAAGTTAAACTCATATCAACCAAAAATATTAAACCCATCTCATTACCCACAAAAAATACTACTATTCACAACACAGCTTGACTCAATTAAACTCCACTTAACATCAAATCCAGCTGATGTTTGTAGGGAAAATGAAACTTTTTCTTTCCAGAAAACAGAAATATCTTGGAATCCAAACATGGCCAAAACCTCTCGAACCTATAACGTGAAAAAAATTTCTCTTATTCAACCTTAGTAGCTTCTAAGATAAGATCTACGGGCCAAATATCGTTATTGTGGTGATACAGAGGATATACTACCTACCATACATGTCTAAACATCCACATACACAGGTAGGCAAAGTGCGATGAAAACTTACAATCTCAATCATTCGGGAAGAACCCAAACAACCAACCAGCTCAAGAGCAAAGAGGACCCCCGGAATAAAAATAAAAATAAAAACCCAAGCCTTCTTCAATCAAGGAGGATTCCAAAAATTACTCAAATGTTCCCTCGGCACATAGTTGCTCTTTTTACAGTCAGTTTCCTTTTCACCTAATACTCCCAATCTTCGACCCAAGCAACTATTAAAACACCCACAGCCTTTGTTTTATGCATAACAACATGCACCTGGTTCATATACATTTAAATACATACTGAAAGTTGAAACGCTACGAATCAATTAATTCCCACTGCCTGAAAACCAAGAATAAAGTAAAGGCAAAGATAAATAAAGCGATCAATATAATACTGTGGAGAACATAACTATACGGAAATAAAACCAAAACAAGTAAACTTCCAACGGACAGAACAAATGGGAATAGAATATTGGGATTTCAGATCGAAAGAGAAAGATCACAAGCCAAAAGTATCACTCAAAATACCTAAAGCCCCAAGACAGTCGTGGAGTCCACGAGGAGGCTTTTTCTCCTTCTGCCCTGGGCATAACTGTAATCCGTCGAAGTTCAACCGCCAAGACCAGTCAGCACTGTTGGGCTGAGACAAGAGTGAGCGCTCCTCGTCTTGCTCGGACGTTACCAACTCCAACATTCTCCACCACCCTGAACTCGGTCAGGGAAGATATGGAAACGGCTGTTATGGCTGCTTAGAATCTGAGATTTTTGAACCAGGGAAAGTATCTGAAAGAGTAGGAAACTTGAGAACAACGAAACAAACAAGGTAACTCGCTTCTAAATTCTAATCCACGCGCCTGTTTACTTGTGAAGAAGAGAAAAGCGTGGGGATAAAGCTGTTCGGATTTGTTGACGTGTGGAACTGTGGATGAACATCGGACCAGTCACTAACGAGGAAGTCAAAGTGAGTCAAAGTGATGGTGATAGTAGACTAGTGGTGTAGGAATTTTGTACACGTGGACGGGTAGATTGAGTGAAAGCGAATGTAGACTGAAATCTGCGGAGGAGAACGACGGACGGAAATACCCGAGCCACGCGATTCTATTTCTCGTCCTTGAAGTGAATCGGGTAGGTCCCGGTTTGAATTTAGAACCGGCACCAGTTTTTCGTATTGGATCCTATGTTTATAATAATAATATTATATCGGTGATATTATTCCTAATTGGATTATGCGGATTTGCATAATATCTTTTTTTTTTTTTTTTGGGATTATTCCAAAAGGATTTGCATAATATCATATCATTTTACATTCGATTATTTTACTCAAAAGTTATTCTCACTTTAAGTTATTCATTCAAAATAATAACAAATTTTAATAATATTTTTTCCTACTTTTTTTTTTTTAAATTAAGAGCTACATAAAAATATTAATATTCTATAATAGGAGACTTGGCTAAGAGAAGAAATTAATAAACTTGGAGTATACATCAGAATTTGAGTAATTGAAAACTCATGTCTACAAACAATCATTTGATATAACCATTCATTGAAAAAAACACATCACCTACACCAATTTCACAAAACCAATTCTGGGATATTCCACAATTCCAATTCCAATTCCAATTCCAAATCTGAATCAAAAAGTATCCTCACAAAATCAAAACTATCATCACTAATGTTCAACACATTTGGTTTTACATAATCAGCACATATGGTCACTACAACACATAGTCATTTGCTGTGTTTTAACTTGCGACGAGGTTAGTTGGCCGCAATTGGATGGCTTTATGGCTCCTATTGCATAATTTGCGACAAGCAACAGAAGCGCAATCAACCACAAATTTATTTGCGGTAAATTTTGGTCGTAGCAAATTTAATTGCTGCAAATGAAGAAGGCTAGTGCGACGATTTCAATGCTTGCGGTTAGTGGAATTTGTTGCTGCGATCTAGTCCCGACATCATATGTTCAGGCATGAAAAAATGCAATAGCAAAAGTATGGTTTATACATCGTTACAGGGGCTAGAAATCGTGACAATATTGTCGCAGACGGCAGACCTTGAAGCTGCTACTTGTACCTCTGCGGGATAAAATCAAATTAGGTTGAAATTAGGTTGAAATTAAATTGAAAATGAACGTGAACAACTTTTAGGAATGAGGCAGCATATACATCATTAGAGGGGCTTGAAAATGAACTTGTATAGCTTTTGTATCTTGATCTTCCCTGTTATTTCCAAAAGCTGAGAAAAATCGACTAGCTCCTCTATTTTTACAAAAGCTTACTGAATATCTGAAGGTTAATCATTTTTCTTTTGGCTGAATATCTAAAGGTTAACCATTTTCCTTTTGGCTTAAACTAGTTTCTTTGCTTTTACAAAAACTTGCTGAATATCTAAAAGTTAATCATTTTCCTTTTGGCTGAATATCTAAAAGTTAACCATTTTCCTTTCGACTTAGATTAGCTCCTCTATTTTTACAAACGCAGCAAGATACAAAATTTACCGAATATGTATTTAACTCTTCGCTTAATCCAAAGTATTGTTCTTCATGTCTAAAATGATGCTGTTCAAACAAGGAAGACCATGATCTATTACATAATACATATCTAGAACCAGTTAGTACTCTTGCTCTTTTATCATACTTATTTGTTGTTCACCTAAGAAGTCCTTTTGAAGCAAGGGAACTAGGGAACATCTAATAGCAAGATAAAAATCTGCAACATGGGGTATAAAAAATCTAATGGCTGGTGGAAACACGATTAAAAAGTCTACACCAGAAAATTTGAATTGGTCGAAACATGCAAAAGAGTCATTTTAGAGGAAAATCTCAACATCCAAAAATTTGAACTACAGATCATTGACGACAGTGTAAGTGTCGAGATTTGAATTTGCTGCAGTTTTGAAGTCGCCTAACTAGATGTTGGATTGTCAGTACTTAAATTGACTTTGGGAGCTATCAATTTCACCAGTTGTCATTGATGGTTTTGTCGGCGAGAAGAATGTCGTGAAAAACAAGTTCATTCTCGGCGTTACTATTGCAGAGAGAAACAGAGCATATGTCACGCTTAGTTTCTGGCATTTGACCTACAAGCAAATAAACGTGGCTGAAGCATTTTTATTATAGTTTACTTCAAATCTGTGACGAATTATGCTCTCTGCAAAAATTATGAAATGTTGTAGTGGGTGATACATTTTCACCACAAAATCAAACTAAACTATGGGTAAACGCAAAATGTTACATTTTGTTCATAATATTTCGGCCCATCTAAAAAATCAGCCCATCTCAAAATTTGCCCATCACAAAAAATAAAGATAATTGCATAGTCAACGAACTAAAAGTGGGATAACCACATATCGTTATATAGTTGTTGTCCAGCTATATATATTTTTATTACGGGTAATACTATATATAGTCGTGGAGTTGCAAACGGCGTGCAGTCATTTTAGAAAAAAAGTTAACTTTTTCACGTGGGTCCCATATATATTCATTTTTTTCCAAAGCGACTGCACGCTGTTTACAACTCCAAAACTGCATCTATCATTTCTCTTTTATCACATATAGTTAGGTGGCTAAAATTAGATCAAATGTACATTTAACATATACTATTATTAATTACAACGTGGAAATAGGTTAGAAGAACACTGATCGACTAAAAACTAAATTTAATATATATTTAACCATAAAACCTTATTTTAAGGCAACAATAAATTGACTAAAGTCTAATATTTTTTTAACTTTAGTTACAGTAATACTAAAAATTATTTCATCTTTGATTGTTACTATTCACATGCCAAATCTTTATTCTATTATTTTTTATTTTTTTCTGTCTTACTTTACTGAAGGCTTCGTTCTCTCTAAAAGTCTTAACAGAAATTGTGAAGGTGAGATATTTCAAGTAGGGCACAGGCCTATTATTAAGTGCACTAGAAGACAGAAGTGAAGAGGAGTTGAGTGGATCAAATCACATGGGCGATAGGCCATAAAGACAAGCAACTGACACACGCAAGAAATAATATCCAGACTAAAGCTTATATAAAAAGGCAACCATCATAAATATAAATGGCTAGATCAAGGACTCTCTGGCTGAACAATAATTCCTCTCTTCTCTCGGATCGCCTACTTCATCTTCTCAGATCAACCCAATAGATCATACCAGTAGAATTATGTATTTTATTCACGTATTGTGAGAGTCCTGAGAGACTGTAAAAATATTCATTATAGTGGATTCCCTTCCCAAAAATCCTGTGGACGTAGGCCTTACGCCGAATCACGTAAATACTATGTTTTTATATTTATTTATCTATTATCCGCGTATGTATAGCCGCACCGGAGTCTCATTGGGGGCCCCAAACGACACACATCGAAGCTCAACTCGCTCCAGTAGACTGTGAATAATTTATTTTCTTGCCCTAGCCTGTTTATCGATTTTTGTGACATCAACAAAAATTTCTTCAACAGTAAGTAGCAGCGATCGTACATGATTACTACTTAACTCTCAAATGTAATTTAATTTAAATAGATATAATAATGAATTAATTTTTTAAACTTATAATTTAATTAAAATATGATTATTAATTAATATATAATAGGTATAATGGTAAAATTTGATAAAATTAAATAAAATAATAATTATAAAAAATTAAATATGTCTAGTTATTAATTATTCATTATTATATAATGAATAAATGAATAATTCAATATAGAGACTTTATATAAATAGTCAAAATTAAATTATTGTTATATTATTTTATTATTATATAATGAAAAAATAACTAATCCAATATAGAACTTATGTAAATGGAATAGTCAAAAGCCAAAATCTAAATTATATTGGTTAAAAATTTCATTCAGCATTAGAAAATCTAATAAAAATATTCTTAGATGTAGATGTGATTGCAGACTTCGAAATTGAAGCTTTGTAAATTTCATCTTAAAGACTTTGGAAATAAATCTTGATGCTTCAGCAATATCTAATTACATTATTTTAGTTTCAAACATTTTCTCCTTAGGTGCAAGTTGTTCACTTCTCTCCTGCTTTGTCTTGATGACTAATTCCTTCTCTCCACTAAGCATATATTTTTGTCATTTGTCGTGCAAGCTAAGCTACTGTTAAATTCAATATTTGATACTTTTATTGACTTCCTATTTCTCTCAATTTATTTCTGTAATGCTTCAATGAAAAATTTAAATTATATAATCTATACTCTAAAAGAATTAGTCAATAATACAATTAGAGTCTCATTTGAACTTTTATAAAAAGTAAAAATTTCTTATTCCCAAATAATATAGGATCTTATATACCACTCACCTTTATCTTATTATATGAGGTATCATAATTTACCTCCCTTAATTTTCTGACGTCCTCGTTGGACTTGTTCCTCATAAGTGACATAGTTCAAATCCCACATTTTTTATTGGAATAAGCTCTGATACTATTTGTAACGTCTCAATAGAAGACCTAAACTACACGACCTATACTCTAAAATGACTAGTCAATGTTACAATTGGGGCTCAATTAGAATCTTATAAAGAGTAAGAACTTCTCATTCTCAAACAATATGGATCTCATACATCACCTACCTTTATTCTTATCATATAGGATATCACAATAAAAAATTAAATTCCCCAAGTGGCAGTGCAGTGAGTGATTCGAACCTGGGCAAGCCGGATGGATGGGAACCAGTGTAACCATTGGACCAAGACCAATCCATCACCACCGTCTAAGTCTTCAGACGAAATGGAGCGCATCTGAGCTCGATTCTTATCGATGAAATCAGAGTTCATCAAAGCATATGAGTTCCAATTTCCAAATGCTGGTGAATTGCAGTCTAGATAATTGTTAGATAGTAGCGCCACCCCCTCTACCGGCCAAACATTTTTAATCTTAGTTTCCCATAATAGGAGACTAATATGTATCCGTATATCCTTCTTTATTCTAGATTTTGGTTGCTCGAGACATGTATATTGGGCAATTTATCCACACCTTTAGTAGCAAGCTGCAATTGACTTTTGAAAAAGCTCTGTTTGTTTTTGTAAAGAGCACATTACCTCAAACATGTAAAACTAGCCTTATCATGTAAAGAGACATATATACACCAACAGACACATATACACGCTAAAAAGTGTTCCCTTTTCTTAGTTATTATTTGAAACACTAACCGGTGTTTTGAGTTTTTTTTGCGATGCCCAAGAGTGAGCAAGTTCATCCCACGTTTTCATTCGAATTGCTGTTGAACAAGAATTGGTTTTCCATATGGATGGGTTTTGGAATCCTGGCCCCTTGGCTTGTAAGAGTTAAGAACAGTGAAACTCCCAGAAAATATGACAACCTAGGTTGAGATATTCTAATCTGCCATCATATTTTTTTTCGGATAACAGGAAAAGACCTGCAGAGAACAATGAATGCGATGTTCGCATTGGCCCCAATTCATGTTCCAATTCCATGCTTACGGAACCGGTTCTCTTTCATTTCCCCAAATTGAAATTGACTCGTAGTTTACACTTACCCGACCAAACCTGCATTTGTGGCTATTGGCTATTGGCTATTGCCAAACCGTGAAGGTAATTCGAGTTACCTGTCTGCAAAGGCTCATTTCTCCTTCTGCACTGCTGGTGAAAAAAAGACTTTCAAAGTTGAATGAGTGCCTTTACTCCTAATAAAATGCTGGGCCCTGGCCCAGGTACGTGATAATGAAGGATCCCCTCCCAAAATTTTCCTTCCGAAGTTGACTCATGAGAGCCTTTTTCGAGGAGAGGAGATTAGATTAGGCATCTTCGTCTGAGTTTTGGGTTATGAATTTAGAAATTTGGTTATTGAAACTGAAATTTTCTTAAATCTTTTTAAATAAAAATATTAAAATTATTGAAAAATAAAGAAAATTTCATGACCGAGTCGGCTTCGGACAAAATTCGGTCTGGTTGAACAAGTCTAGATAAGATGATTTTATATGAAAGTTAAAAATTAAATAGAATATTATTATTTTAATATTTAAAAAAATTGAATTATTTCTTATATTTTATATAAAAATTTAAAATTTTATAATGATGAGATAAGATGAGATTGTTTTTGTATACAAATAATTTGGAGTGTTTGCATTCAAAGTATTATGATGAATTGTTGACATACATGTGCTGAAAATGTGTTTCCTCACATCATCCTTGCTTTTTATTCCAAACTTCACACCTATTACACCATCTCTATTAAAATAGCAAACATCAGTTGACATGTCAGGTTGTACATTTAAGTGTGAATTAAATAGATTTTTTAGAGCAATGTAGGCCATGGATTATGAGTTAAGCTTTGGCATAGTGTTTATTTTTTGAAAAAATATTAAGAGTATCTAATACTCATTGCCCACACTAACATAAACAATACATCTAGGGTTTATGTACATTATTCATGTGAATATATACAATAAATGTTAGATTCTTTTTAACATTGCGCTATTTTTTTTTTTTTCCTGACAAATTGTACACATGGGAAACTTAGGATTAGAGTTAGAGTCTATCCAATGTCACTTTCCTCGTTATAAGTCAGAATTGCAGATAAATGGGTCCATCTTTTTTAGTGTTTTTTTCCTCGTGTAAATCCATATCTCTTGAAATGTTTACTATCAAGTCAATTAGTGCTTAGGTAAGACTAATAAATTATTCAATGCTGACAAATATGTCGTTTTCTCTCCCTCTACTATCAATCATTATTATTATTTTTTTATTTCCAGACATTACTTCTATAATTCTATCTCTTATTATCTTATCTCAATATCGATCATTTGCTAAAACAGATTTTTCCCAACTTTTCAGATTATTTACACATCTCTCTCTCTCTCTCTCTTTCAATATTATTATTATTATTATTAATGAAGTATTTATTATAAAAATAAATGAGTGGTTGAATTGGGTTTCCATCTAATCCAGTGGTATGAGAGGCCATTTATGCCTTGGAAGGAAGTTTAAACGATAACAATGGTGAATAATGATCCTTTAATATATATTTAATTAATAACTTTTCATTGAAAATTCAAAAATAATTTTAAATAAATGATGTATTTAATTTTTTATTTAAGAAACCATAATTTTCGAGGAGAATATACCTTTTCTAAGCATGAAATTAAAATTATGTATTAATTAAGGATGTGAACAGAACTAAAACAAAAGAAAAAAGCAATTTAAATTGGCTCTCACAGACTCAACACAGTCGCAACAATTGGCAGAGACTCCTTATTCCCCCCCACCTCGCCCCGTTTACCCTTTACTCAGCTTTGCCTCCTTTCCCCCCCCCCCCCCCTCCTATTTGCTCTGAAAGTTCTCTCTCTCTCTCTGTCTCTCGCTCGCACCCACATCCATTCTCCCTCTCAAAACTACGTCTCTTTCATGGCTTCCTTTACGTACCTCACTCTGTAAGTCACAAATCTAAGCCACCCTCCTCTATCTGTCAGCTTCGCATAGCAGGAAAAACAAAGCAGAACAACAAGTAAACAAAAACCCTAGAAATTTACACTATGGTTTCTTAATTTATTTCATTTTGTTTTGTCTTGATTTTTCGTGTTTAAGCATTTCACTTCAAGACTGAGACTAGGTTTTCCGTTTTCTTCTTTGCTATTTTGCCCGTTAGATTTGCCACTTTCTTCTCTCTCCAAATTCAGAATGCTTGTTTCTTGTTTTCCTGTTAGTTTCCTTTCAATTTTCCCCCTCTAGGTTTTCTGCTTAATTGTTAAATTGCTGCGTAAATATTGATTTACTATCAAGTTTTATCTTTCGCAGTGTGCATCTTATGCTTGATCTGATATGGGTTTAATTCCTCACATGTTGGTTAACCCCGCCTTGCTTCACTCACCGAGGATAGTGTTTGAATAGTAAGGGTTCTGGGTTTGCTTCCGTCTTCACACTGAGATAGAGAACCTTGAACTGGGCATGGTGGGTAAAGAGGATGCCTCCAGTAATTCTCGGGCTCCGTGCCAAGTTTCTGGCAACCATAGGATGTTTCTTCGCTCGGCATCGTGGTCCTCTTCCCGTGCTGCCTCTCAAAACCCGGATTCTGGAGAGAGAGAATGCGGGGATCCAAATGGTAATGTAGGAAACAGTAACGGGCAAAACCGTCGGTTTCCTGCTCCATTAACCCCACGATCACAGCAGAATTTCAAAGCTCGGTCATGTTTACCGCCACTACAGCCATTGTCTATTGCTCGCCGGAGCTTGGATGAATGGCCCAAGGCTGGGTCAGATGATATTGGCGAGTGGCTAGGACCACCTACACCAAGTGGGAGAGGGAGTGGGGAGAGATTGAAGCTTGATTTGTCATCAATCGAGCGAAACCCGGATAAGAATGGCGGGCTTGTGAAGAGGGATAAGATCGCTTCCTTTGATAAGGAGTGCTCAAAAGTGGCTGACCACATATATCTTGGCGGGGATGCGGTTGCAAAAGATAAGGATATACTAAAACAGAATGGGATTACTCATGTTCTGAATTGTGTAGGTTTTGTTTGTCCTGAGTATTTCAAAGGTGATTTTATGTACAGAACTTTGTGGTTGCAGGACAGTCCATCCGAGGATATTACTAGCATTTTATATGATGTTTTTGACTACTTTGAAGATGTTAGAGAACAGGGTGGAAGGGTTTTTGTTCATTGTTGCCAAGGGGTGTCTAGATCCACATCCTTGGTGATTGCGTATCTTATGTGGAGAGAAGGACAGAGTTTTGATGATGCTTTTCAGTATGTCAAGGCAGCTAGGGGTATTGCGGATCCAAATATGGGTTTTGCTTGCCAATTGTTACAGTGCCAAAAGAGAGTTCATGCATTCCCTCTTAGCCCGAGTTCTTTATTGAGGATGTATAGAATGGCCCCACACTCGTCCTATGATCCTTTGCATCTTGTCCCAAAAATGTTAAATGATCCTTCCTCTTCTGCACTGGATTCTAGGGGTGCGTTTATTGTCCATATACCTTCTGCAATATATGTTTGGATTGGTAAGAACTGTGACACCATCATGGAAAAGGATGCAAGAGGGGCTGTATGTCAGATCGTTCGGTATGAGAGAGTGCAAGTGCCAGTAAGGATGATAAAGGAAGGAGAGGAACCGGCTCATTTTTGGGATGCTTTTAAGCACCTTTTACCTTTGATGGAGAAACCGAGCGATGGTGTAGAGGCTGAGGAATTAAAAGTCAAGAGTTGTACAGGTGACAAGAAAGTGGACTCCTATAATGTTGATTTTGAGATATTCCAGAAAGCTATTAAGGGGGGTTTTGTGCCTCCACTTGCGTCATCTGAGAATAAACAGGAAACGCACCTTCCTGCCAGAGAAAGCAGTTGGAGTGCATTAAGGCTTAAGTTTGCATCTGCCGACATAAAAGAGTTTGTGGCACCTCCCAAATTATATCTCTCAAGGGTCTACTCAGATTCTAGGATGATGGGACATCCATCTACAAATTTATCGTCACCTTCATCATCATTCTCGTCATCATCGTCACCTTCATCATCATCATCGTTGTCATCTTTATCTTCTGCTTCTTCAACTCCTTATCTCTCTCCAAATTCCTCCTGTTCAGATTCAGGCGCCAGTTCAAAGTATTTGTCAGAATCCTCTCTGGATTCACCTTCTATGGCTTCGTGTTCTCTTCCAGTATCTTCAACTTTGCCTAACTTTTCTAACTTGTCTCTCTTGTCATCCAAAACTTCTAACGGTCCAGAAACTGTTGGTGTCAATTTGAAGTCGCAGCCACGTTCTAAATCAACTTCTTCTGTCCAATCTAAAGTGTTTTCACTTTCCCTTGCTCAACGCAGGGGGAGCTTATCAAAGTCTCTGAAATTGCCATTGATGGCCGATAATATGAGAAGTTATATTGCTGATCAAGAAGACGGTGCTAGGATGAACAATAGTACTTGCTCTCCATGTGAACTGGATAGGTTAGAAGATAAAGTTGACTTAAAGGATGCTGTTGATAGTGGGGTGGGAGATTTAACTAAATCCTGGAAAAAACATCCTCTGGGAAATGACCTGAGCTCTTCTGTTTCAAATGGGATGGAGGAAAGTGGGTCGGCACATTGTAACAGTATGCAACCTTTAGTATGCCGATGGCCCAGTTTAGAAAAGATTGCAACTTTTGGTGCAACTGATATGAATTCTAAAGATGCTTTTGCTATTTTCTCTCCAGATTTCGGCAAAATTGGGAATAGAATATTATATTTTTGGGTAGGAAGGTCTTTCGACCATGATGCAAGTCAGATTCGATTAGACAGTGACATAGAGTTAGATGATAGAAAAGAGCTTGACTGGAAACAAATTGGTCGTGATGCTCTTAACCAATTGGGTCTTCCAAGAGACACTGCTATCAAGGTATTAAATCTTCGTTTACGGCATTATATTTTATTTTCTTCCTGTTTTCTGTATAATTTTTTTATCATCCTCAAATGCCTAGAACTGTAAGGCAAGGTTATTATATGCTTGTAGCCTTGTATGGTTTAGTCAGTTTGCCATATGAAGTTTTGATGTATTGTGGGACAGCAACTGTATTTTAAGCTTTTATGATTTAGCTCAGGTGGTATTAGACATGAAAAGATTGTTTTATTTGAAATGAAAAGATGCAGAATAGCATGTTCTGAACATTCAAGGAAACCTTGGTTTGAGGTGTTGGGATGTTTTTAAATGACATCTGAGAACTGTTGCTTCTAAATGGTGCCATATGTGAGTTAAATTTTTTTGAGCAAGTTATTTCTCACTGATAAACTATATGGGCCCCATGGATTGTAATGGCTTGCCTTGTGGTAAAACCGTAAAAGATGTTGTGATTGACGTGTGGGTGAGATTTTGGGTTCGAGCCCAATTGGGGCTCAATCCCTATAAGCTTAAGCCTTGTAGAAGAAATATGTCACTCAGCAATATACTTTGGGTCTAATCCACTCTTTAAATTGGCTACATGACACATTGACAGTCAGTGGCATAGAGATTCATGCTGAAACATTCTTGCAGTGTCCTATAGTTCCTCTAATCTGAATGCTGGATGTGGTTTATAAGCAGATTGTTAAAGAATATGAAGAGCCAATGGAGTTTCTTGCGTTGTTGAGTTCGTTGTAGTTGCGTAGATTCTGCAATACAATGCCCTGGCTCTTTCTCTGTTTCTTTGGTTGGCTCAATTCCCAGCAACTTTCTCGTTCACCAAGATAAACATTTCCTGGTAAAAAATCATTGAGGTAATGACTATGTGTCAAGCATCCTCTATCTAAATGCATATCTTCTAGTTACCAAAGCACATGTTGTTGTATCTATTCTTGTTGTAATAGGTGAAGTAAGTTTTCTTCAAGATTATTCTCCTTGGACTTTTACTAACAACCTACTAAATTGTGAAAGTAAGGCCTTGTTTGGATGTTGAGATGAAATAAGAAATTTGTGAGTAACAGTGAAATTGTTTGTGATAGTAGTGAAATTATTTGAGTTAAGATGTTTTATGTGATTTTGTAACAAAAGTTGAATAAAATATTATAAAGTTAAAATATTATTGAACTATATAATTTTAGTTTTGGGATTTAAAAAAATCAAATTGTTTTTTGTGTTTTGTTTGGAAGTTTGAGAAAGTTGTAATGATTAGATAATGATTAGATAAAAAATTGAAGATTTGAAATTGAAAAATATTTGTGTTTGTGGTGTTTGAATGTTGAAGATTTGAAGATTTGCAATGCAAACGGGCTTGATGCTTGTTAATTTCCTGGGACAGCTAAACTCAAATATGGTTAAGAGAAGATACAGTAGTTGTTCTATCGTTCATTTTTTAATAAGTAGTTCCAAAAGTACTTACATTTTTTTTCATTTAAATTTCCAGTAAACGGTACATACATACCTACATACATAGAAAGTCATAAGTGAGAGTTAGGTAAAACAATGAGTAGTTATGTTCCCCCATGGCCAAGGCCACGGAAAACAGTTAGATTTCCTTGAGATATAGCTGCTGCTTGGCCGCTGGTGTTTTTAAAAACTGTACAGCTGCCAAAGGAATTTTCAACTAATTTGCATCTGCTTCATCGATCTTATCTTGGTATATCTAATGGTGAAATTTTCAGAATCTGCGTTTAAAAGTTCAAACTGTTGCCCTTGTGGTGTGCACCATCTGGCCTTTGAACGGTCATAATTGATGCCAATGGCTATTGTTCAGCTGGCCTGTTATCCTCGTCTTTCTTATTGGGATATGTTCCTAATGTTGTTTGCAGGAGAGGCTGCTTTTGAAGTTGGTGCGTTGGCTCATCACCTGGTTGTACAGTGTAGCAACACCCTCACTTTCATGTAACTTTCATTTTCTTGTATATTCACACCATTAGAAACAATCTCAGAGGGCCTTGGCAGACACAGTAGATGCAGTTGATACTTTCTTTGCTGTATACTCTTTTTTTTTCACTTTAATTGTCCTTCAATTATTAGTTATTCTAAAAAATTCAATGCCGGCAATGTTGTGTGCGTATTACAAGGCATATCACAAGTTGTATTATAGGCAACTCAAAATGCTAATATTGTGCTAATTTCATCCATCTTCGGTCTTCCCCTTGATTAAGATAATTAAAAAAAAAAAAAAAAATCATTGCACCCATAATAGTGCAGGATCCAAATGGTTATATGGATAATTCATTTTGCTTAGTCGTGTATATCAGCCATCATCTTCTCCGCGTGGAAACATGGTTTATATCATCCTGATAAGCAACCATATTTGTACATGAGTTGAATTCATGTATGACAGCCAATAGAATACGTGCAATTGACGTGTTGGTATGGCACTTAAAAAGATGGGTCGGGATCCGCTCAAGCAAATGTTGAGCGGACAGAGTTCTATTTCAAGCACCTTATCCGAGAAGTCGTAACTCGGTAGTCGTATCTATATCCTCTGGCAATAAGAGGCAGAATTAACGCAAGTTTTATATTTAGATAAAAGTTTCATTCTGCCTTTTCTTTTACAGACGAAAAGAAAAAGTATATTGCCACACAATAACTGACTTACAAGGAATACAACTTCTTAAGTAGAAATCTCACAGATAATATATATATATATATATATATATATTTTTTTTTAATTTTAATTTCTGGAAGAATGACACAGTTGTGCACTTGGAACTTGGAACTCGGAAAGAAGAATAAGATGCACCGTTGCGCGCCTTCATTGGGTCCTTAATTATAATTCCTCGCTTTTAATTTACTCCCTCCTTCTAATTGTACGGGCAGGAAAGGAAGAGATCAGTCAGAACAGTCTTGGATTGCAGAGAAGCCTTGAGCAATTTCACCCCCTAGCAACAACAAACCCAGATAGATAAAGGAACAAAACATTGGTCATAATATGTAATTATAATAATTCCTTTTTTTTTTTTAATTTTATCTCTTCGAGGAAAGAGAATGGTATCACATATGAATCAATCAGCTAGCGAGTAACTGCATTACCAGAAAAAAGAAACTACAAAGTCATCGCAGAACTCCAGACTCATTTAACATTCACAAATGGACTGGCTGTATTGCGGCGAGAGAGAAAAGGGCAAAAAAAAAAAAAAAGAAAAAGAAAAAGAAAGTCACAGCAAAAGAAGTAATTGATAGATAATATATTGTAGTGTGGTGAGAGGCAATTAAAATAAACATTAATTGATAGCTGTAATGCAAAGAAAGGAAGGGATAGATGAACGGAATACCAATACCTCATCCATACCCAAATCGACGACCTTCTCCTCAACAGCTCCAAATTCCTCGACATTAAACTCTTTAAGCAGAGTTATAGCAGAGATGGTGGTCATGGGCTTCACCTCCAGATCATCCATCACCATGTATGTCACCATCCCTTTTGCATAACCGCCCTCATCAGTAGGCGTGCAACGTCGACAACCTTTGATCGGATTAGCATCCTCGATTGTATAGGCACTGCAAGTGTTGCCATGTACCGACTGATCGCTTCTCAGTTTCCTGTATGCAAATGATGATGCATCGTTTGGCAAGAGGAGAGAAACGTTAGCACCAGGAACGACTACCTTGGGGTTTAAGAGCAAGTCTTTCCTTTTGTCATTGAGAAAGCAAGGATCGCTCAGATTTTTAACGCTGTTGTGGAGGCTTGGCAAACAGCCTACCATTCCTTCCTCTTTTAGCAGCTCAACAACAGTTCCCACCGGTAGAGTCAACATGCTAAAGAGGAAATCAACGCATTTCTTGTCTGCTTCGGCAAAAATCAGACGTTGCTTCTTTTTGTCTATTAACAACTTCAGGCTTACTTCGGTTGTTGCCATTAATTTTAGGTAATTTCTGCGAATGATGATGAATCTTGGGATGGATTCGGTATGGCAAAGGGACCTCCTCCTTTGGCTTGCTTGGTTTCCTATTTATGGTTTCTTTATATTTAAAATTTATCTCAATTTATCTCATCTCATTTTATTTTAATAATTAAAAAATAAACTACACTTCAATAAATTTAAAAATTATTTCTAAATCTTAAAATGATTAAAAATATATATTTAGACTTGAATTATAAATTTAAATTTTGCAAATATGACTATAATTTAAAAATAATGTAATTTTTAAATTTACTAATGCATATTTTATATAAGTTGTAATATAGTAATTTCTAAATTACATAATTTTTAACTACATAATTTTTAAATTTACTAATACATACTTTATAAAAAACTTTAACAAATTATAATAAATTTATATATACACAATTTGTAAAATATAAATATAAAAAATATATAAATATATTTATTTCAAATATATATATATATATATATATGATATATATCCAAATATATGCGGGATTGGGTGGGAGCAATGCAAAACAAGATTGGGCTCTTCCAGCCCCTTGCCCCAACTAAGGGGGCAAGATGGAAGACGGGGATTCCACCCCCTAATGGGCGGAGCGGGATTACCTATCCCGCCATGCAGAGGTAGGGCAGACAGGGGGAGATGGTGGGGTGCGGAACTTCGCTGCCCATCCCTAAATAATTTGTTTTTTAAATGTTATTCTTTCTACTCATTTTTATCATTCAGTGTTATTATTGAGTTTTTTTTAAAATTTTTTTAATGATAAAAGAAAATATTCTTTTAATAATATTAAGATTATCTTTATCTTTTTAAAATATATTTTAAAATATTAAAGAATATACTTAACCAACGATGGGTGCAGTTGTGGCGGTAGAGCCACCAAACTTATTGTTAGTGATAACTTTTTTTAATATTTAAAAAATTAAAATATGCTAATAACAACTCGAGGGGCAACTGCTTTGTTCATTTTTATAAAGTATTTTATATTATTTTAATTAATCATTATAATTTTTTTTAATTCTTTATATAATATAAAATAAATAATTCCATTTTTTCATATTTCAAAACAAAAATAATATTAAAAAAATATTTTATAATAATATTTTATCTAACTTTAAACTTTTATTTCAATTTATATCATTTCATCCGTGAAAATAGAAATTTTTAACCTTTTCGTTAAAAAAATAGTATCACTATATCTTTTCAATTTATCCACTTGTTATGCCTCTTAGCGTAATTTGTTATTTGTTATTTTTTTAATTTTTAATTTTTTATTGTAAATATATTTTAAACATATTTAAATAATTAAAGAAAACATAAAAAGATATTTATATATTAATAATCACTTATTCAATTATTAATTATTTTAAAAAAATTAAATACATAAACGATGAAAAAGAACATTCGTTAAAAGTATTTCCACTGAGTCACGCTTGTCAGCGAAAGTCATGACAAAGAAAAGTGGAAAAAAGGAAAACCACTGGAAAAGAAATATGTATAGATCTCAAAAGCGATAGGAAAGGGCTAAGGAAGGGGATAAAATTTAAAAAAAAAAAAAAAAGGTAGTGCTAAAGGACCCGTACGAGAAAGATGTAGGTGATCATAATTAAAGAAGAAAAGAAAAAGATGTAGGTCGAGACTAATTAAAATAGGCACGCAGAAAAGCAAAAGCAAAAAGCAAATTCGACAAAAGAAAAGCTTGAGATCAGGTTAAAAAAACAGAGAGTAAAATACTTAATTATCAGGTTACTTTCATCTTGGATTCGCATTAGTAATTTTAAATTATATCTAAATAGCCTTAAAAACTCTTTAGTATAGGTTGTTTGGCTATAATATATTAATCTCAAATAAACTAAAAGTAGTTAAAAAACGTAAAAGAAACGAAAAGCAAGGACTAATGAGGACGAAGAAAAAGTAAAGCATTCACATTAGTTTATATATATAATCATCTTTTTTAAAGATTTATTTTGCCGTTCAAATAAAATTTTTATATTGACTTATGCATATTTGAGATAAAATAATTTTTATTATTTTAATAATTTTTAAAATTATTATTTTTATATATTTTATAATTAGCACCTACTTTATATCACCAATTTAATATATATTTCATGTATTAAAATCATCTCAATATAAATTTCAAAAAATCAATTTTAAAATTTAATAAGTAGAAGAGAGAAAAAATAATAAAATAATATTTGAAGAGTGAATAGTAACTCTTTAAACTTAAAGAAGTACTATTCATAAGTATGCAAATATTTAAAGAAGCATAATACAATGTAGAAATATTTAGACACATATTATGTAAATATGACATATTTGCATATATAATATGAGCTTAAAATTCTCCATGTTGGAATATTTATATGCAAATATTTACATAGTTATAAATAGTTGTTCTTTAAGTTTGAAGAGTTACTATTTACTTTTTAAATATTATTTTATTACTTTTTTCTCTCTCCTACTCATTAAAATTAACTTTGTAAAACTTATATTAAAATGATTTTGATATATGAAATTTGTATTAAATTTTTTTTTTGAGAAAATTGTATTGATATTAACAAAACAAAAATCTAATACAAATATTTACAGTATCAGTTATAATTACAATACAAATTATAAGGAAGATCTTTATCACTATGAAAACTCAACAAACACAGGGGTATAAGGATATGTGGGATACAACTAAGGGCTTGCTTAAAAGCTATTCATTACACTAAAGAGTGCGCATATCGATTTTGAGGTCAATGAATTTTTTTTGCTTTCCAAGATTTGAAGTTCTTCAACAAATGGATAATATTTCTGACAATAGGATCTATGATCCAGTCTTGGTTAGCTTAGGAGGATTGAAGGGCATGGATGACCACCTGTGAATTTCCTTCCAGCACTATATTTTCAAAATTTTTGTTTCTTATCTCATAAAGAGCCATCAAGATTATAGAATCTTTATCTGTATTTGGTTGAATGTTATTTAAAAATAATAAATTTAAAAAATATTATTAATTCTATTATTATTTTGTCTCAATTTTGTATAATTCAATCTAAGAGTTTTATTTGAATGGCAAAATAAAATTTTAAAAGAGATAATTTTACATAGGTATATACATAAATTAATACCAATGCTCTAAGCTCAGGAGAGGGCCTTAAAAAAATAATAAAATAAAAGATAAAGAAAAAGAGGTAAATATAAAAGAAAAAAAAGTAAAAGTAAAAGTAAAAGTGAGAGAAAGACCACCCACCGCAAGAAGAAAGAAGAAAATCGTTGATAAAAGAGCGCCCATGCATCTCAGTCGCTATACGGAATCCGTCGGAAAGATTGTGGGTTAGTCAGATAGCTAAAACATGGAAGCCGCCGCCAAAGTAAACCTAAAACTTCTGATAGACAATAACAGCAAACGTGTTCTCTTCGCCGAAGCATGCAATGAATTCGTTGATTTTCTGTTCAACGTATTAACTCTGCCTTTCGGCAATGTCGTTAGGATCCTAAAAGGGAAAGGAATGGCAGGCTGTTTGCCAAGCCTCTACAACAGCATCGAAAATCTGAGCAATAAATACATGCAGCCAGGCCAACACAAAGCCTTTCTGCTAAAGCCTAAGGTAGCCATTCTTGGCCCCAAAGTCCCTCTCCTATTGCCAGGCGTCGTGCCATTTAGTGACAGAAGGACTAAATATGAATTCTGCGGCGGCTGCGGAAGTTATACTATCGCCAGGGAAATTGTGGATGAAGAGGCCGGAAGTTGTGAATCGTGTTTGGCTGAAGTACGCACGATTGCAACTTCAGGTGAGGAGGGTTACGTGAAAGGGACGGTTACATACACGGTAATGGATGATTTGGAGGTGAAGCCCATGTTCACCACCTCTTTTCTCTCTCTTCTTAATGATTTAAATGCCAATGATGTTGGGGCTATTGAGGAGAAAGTGATTGAGTTTGGCATGGATGAGGTATTATGGCAGACTCATGCCCACCACCACTACGCATCATCTATCCATCCCACCTTGCTTAATTTTTATTCTCTGCTATTATTATTATTATTATTATCATTATAATCTAATTGATTATAATTTCTTTCCTTTTCATGGTTTGTTTGTAGGGTGTGAAATTGCTCGCGGCTTCTTTGCAATCCAAGACTGTTCTTACTGATGTTTTCATGTCGAGGCCGTCTGAAATAATTGGAGAGTCAATTGAAAATAATGAGACTTAGGAGGGGCTTTAAATTAAAGGACAAGATGAAGGTGTTGATCCATCTTCTTTTTTTTTTTTTTTTTTTTTTCTTCTTATCAGTGTTCCATCTAATTTATATATGCTGATCTCTTAATTCTAGCTGCAATAAAGTGTGTGTGATTGTTCATCCAAGTATATTCTCTCTTTTCTTTGTATATTACACGTCACTGATCAGGATCAGTTCTGGTTTGGCCAAAGAGAAAGAGAAAGGGGACTATTTTTACCGCAAATGTAGCCCCGAAAACAACTAGGAAATTATATGTGCAGTATTGCTGAACGATCTGAGGAGTCATCTCCTTTTTTTTTTTTTTTTTTTACGAGTACGTTTGAAAATGGAGTCTAATTTCTTTGTTTTTTTCGTTTTCAAAGTTTTTCTGATCCGTTCCGACAATGACTCACTCAAACATGGAGTGATAATCCCGAGTAAAATAAAAAGAATGTATACGTCATATTTATTTTACAATAAAATATTTATTATTTAAAATATTATATATTATATAAAAGAGATATCAATTTTTAAATTTGATTTTATAAAATTTATTTATAAACAAAATATTTCTTAAATAGATAACATCCATGTGAAGGGAATGGCCGAAGTTTTTCTCTAGCTCTTTATGCAAGAATAATTATAAGATTTTTGAAATGAGTATTCATGTTTATTTCAACTTCTCATTAATGTAGTAGCATATAATGTATTAAAATGCAGTATTTACATAAGAATTCTACTCATATGATACACTACAAGAAATATAGTGGTTTTTGCCACGAAGGATAATAGTCACAAAAAATTGAAATTAGGTGACAAAAAGATTTTTTCCCACCAAATATTATCGTGGGAGCTTCGTGATATATAATGAGTGGCGAATACTATTTTTTCTACCAATTTTTTTTTTTCGTGGAAAAAGATACATTTTTCCCACGAATCTAATTTGTCGTAAAAACTAATTTGGTTCGTGGCAAAAGTTATTGAGAGTCAAGACTTTGTGGTGCTTTGGACTTCTTTACCCATGAAAGTCATTGTTAGAAAATAAGTATTGTCACGGAATCAATTGGTCGAAATGCATCTTTACCCATGAATTACATTCATGGCAAATATTACAAAATTTTAGAAAAAAAAAATTACAAAATCAAAAAATTAGACTTGAGCAAAAAAACAATCAAAATAAATAGTCTAATATAGGCTAAATAATGGAGGGGCTCAATAATCAAATACACACTTATACAATCAAACAAAGAGGTCCCCTAGGTTCCATCTCTGTATATGAACACAACACCTAGGTTCCATCTCTGTATATGAACACAGCACATTTTTAAATGCATACTTCTAACAACATACAACAGAATTAGGGATTGCATAGACATACCTTTATGAGAGCAGTGTAAGTTAGTGTTGAGGATAAAACTCATCAAGCACCATCATGGCAGTCCTCAAAATAAAAAACAAAACAAAGAGCATGCAGTGTTATATTTCAGTAATCATGTCCAGCAACTTCAAAAAATAACAAAAAATAGAGTCAATGATGTCTAGTTGAGTTAAACAGAAGCTTGTCCATAAAGAAGATCCATATTTTTGAATATACAGAAACCACTTGCAAAAGACCCATTCCCTAAAAATACAAGGCTTCATTTCAGTTCCCTAATCTTCTTTTACTCACTTGATTAGACAGGGAAGCTTTCTAAATTAATCATATACACAGCTAACTTTGCACAGACAGGGGAGTTCTTTAAATTAATCATATATACAACTAACTTTGCATATACAACTAAATTAATCATATATACAACTAACTCAGCATGAACAAAGCAAAAAAAAAAAAAAACTTGTATAGTTGTTGCCCAAAATGTTACAAACTCCAACAAAAAACTTGTATAGTTGCTGCCCTATATTAGAAAACTTGTATTAGTTTCAACATCGTATTAGAACCAAACCCTCTCACTTTTACTCAATTTTTTAGGGAGATGGGAACCCGTTAATGCAAATTAACAAGAATCCTTCAGCCAAAAATAAATAATGTTTCATACCCAACATACAGTTTATTTTTCTAAAAATACTTTTAGATGATTTAGACATCCATTACAAGTATTATAATAAAAGTCTAAATTGCAAAGCTAATACATATGCTATTCTTGGCTATCTTAATTATGAAAACCCAGGGACAATTTTGTTGCTTCCAACTTAGTAATAAGATCTTTTTTATTTTTTTGAGCATGCAATTAGCACTAATCTTTTTAGCCAAAACCTGATGACTTGTTTCATGATCTGAATGTTATTTTCATTTATTAAAGGTGGTTCACTACTACACAAACTTATTCCACCAACAACTAATAATTTATCCTACCTGCATTTTGCACTAATATAAACTAACGCTTTGAAAAAGTGGCGATCAAGTGATCTCAATCAGAACAGAAATCTAAAGTGTTAAGTAAAATGTTATCAAAAGTCACAAAAACAACCAGAAAAGATACTTTGAGTATAAAGCAAATGAAAAAGAAACAAAATCCCCTGACTAAACTGGTTAGCACAAGTTTAATATACAATGGTTAATCCTAGCCCAACCCACCAACCAATTCTAAAACAATCACAATAACATAAGCATAATTTCTTTTTGTCTAATGAATAAGAAAATTATGATACAATCACAACAACATAAGCACAAATAAATCTGCATGCCAACATAAGCACAACTAAGTCTGCATACCCAAAAAATAACTTGTCATACCAACATCCAAAATAAACACTAGATCAACCAAATTAACCCGCATAAACACCCAAGACTGCTATCATTAAAATCCAGTAAAAAACTAGGATACAGTCATAAACACGAGATCACTCACTATATATGCTTCAAATCTAGTTTGTGAAAAAACATCACATTATGAGATTAAGAATTAGATTACTAAAAATATGAATGATAAAAATAGTGTAACGTGGAATAAAATATCTTATTACCTATTTAAAAAAAAAAAAGAATTTTTTAGTCACAAACCCTACTCTATTCTGGGTTGACTTATGGCGTTGAAGGGGAGGCGGTGGAGCAAGGGGGTGGCGTTGCGGCCGTGTGGAGGGCTGACTTGCGGTGGTGCTGCGCCGTGGAGGAAGGCAGCGCAGGGCTTGTACGAGGCGCTTGAGTGAGATCCGTGCAGGAGAGAGTAGATCGACGTTGAGAGAGAGGGAGAGCTTGTGGTGGCACTGAGACCTTTGGGGGGTAGCTACGCTGGTAGCTAGAGGTGGTGCAGCGGCTAAGGACGCGCCGGCACTGGGAACCTGAGAGAGAAAAGACTTAGGGTGAAAAGAAAGGAAGATCAGCGGGAGAGAGAGAAGCTGCGAGAGAGTTGCTTGGTTGGGTTGGCCGAAAACGGTGAAGGTGGACAGTGACGATGGGTCGACGGCGGCGTACATCGACAGCTGCGTGGAGGCATGAAGACTAGAGATCGAGGGAGAGAAGAACGGCATTGGGGGAAGAGATAGAGAGGCGAGGGTTATGGCAGGGAATACGGGACGGGGGATGTTTTAAAATTTAAATATCATTCTCTTTGTGGCCACTTAATTCGTGGCAAAATATAGTTAATCTCGTAACAAATACTTAAATAACCATGAAGAAAAATTTTGTAATCGGACATATTTTATGCGATGATGTCAATTTCATGGCAAAAAATTTTTTGCTGACATTAAAAATTTTAATCCACGAAGATAAGTGTCATTGTGAATTTTTTTTACCATTAACACAACGTGGTGGCAAAAAATATATTTTTTCGTGGTAAAAATTTCTTTTACCACTACATTATTTTCACCAATATGATTTCGTGATAAAAAGTATATTTTATTTCCACGAAAATTTTTGGTGTCAATAGAACATTATTTGCCACGATATTTTGATTATGGAAAAAAAATTCGTGGCAAAAAGTAGAATTTGTTGTAGTGATAATTTGTGAAATACCATTATCTATATATTTTAAGAATTCGTAGTAATTTTCTCGTGGCAAATACACATTTTTGCAGTGTTTTTAATTTTGTTGCAAATAATTCTTATTTGCAATGTTTTTCATTTCATTGCTAAATTCCAATGTGAGCTTGGCAAAATGCTCGATTGAATGGATGGTAAAATCTTTTACTGCGATTTTTGAAGCTATTGAGACAGTTTTTGTCGTCGCAATAAATATTTTTGTTATAACGGCGACAACAACTTACCTATTGTGGCGAGTTTCTTGTAATAAAATTAATACTGCTAATTAAAAACATTCCCCTCTTTCTCCCGAGCCCTAATCGACTCTCTCACTCTTGCGCTCTGGCTTGTTCCCTCACGCCGTGCCCCTTCCCATGCCATGCCGCCCCTTCCCGTGCCGTGTTGCTACAGCGCCATCACCGAAGTGAGTGTCTTTCCTTTTCTCTCTCTCTTTATCTCTCTATTCGTCACTCTTCAGGCGCTCTCTCTCTCTATATTCGTCTCTCTTTTCCTCTCTCTGTTCATCTCTCTCTCTCTCTAGTTTTGGTCCTTTTTAATTTGTTTACATGTGAATTTTTGTATTTATCAGCCTGATTTTATACAATCAAAATGCTTATACAATGACTATCGATTTTACCATGAACCCTATTTCTGATTTTGTGAGTGTGTGACTTGAACCCTAGAACTTTCTCATTCGTCTTTTTTGATTGAATCCGTGTAGTGTCATCCCCGGTAGTTATCTTCACGCTGGAAAGCTTTTTCTCAACCTCTCCACTCTCTGATCTCACCCTCCCTGTTCTTTGCTCGGCAAGATGAGAATAGTATCTCACTTTTATTTTAATTGATGCCTTCATTCTTTCTTATTTGTTTTTATTGTTTGTTATGTTATTTGTATTATTCAATGCCCTATAAAATGCAGTGCACCATGGAAAACTAATTAATGAGTACTCTGTTTTCTAGTGGAATCAATAGATTTGTTTTCTGTCTACCAATCAAAAAATGAAAAAAGAAAAATATCTTGTTTTTGGCTAATTTTTCTTGAAACAGAAGGTTAGAAACGTGTTTGAAAGGCTTGGTCTCTGCTGTTTATATGATTTTAGAACTTTAGACCCAAGGAGCAATGAAGATTATGAATGCAGAAGAATTAAGTGACCTTGAAGCTTTTAGGATTTTCAACCTATTTCTATATCAGAAATGCACAATTTATTCTATAAGACTACGTGCCTATAATATATAATTTTTCTTTATTGGGCATAGTGCTAAGTATTTGTTCTTGGATATATAAAATTACTTATATTTTTCATACAAGGTAGAGGCAACATAAGTAGTGCAGATAACTTCCATGCTGCTCCAAATATTGATCATTCCCAAATTTTTTAAGGAGGGATCTCATAGAGTGGTTATGTTGGCTGAGGTGAGCAGTCTGGACTATTTTCTTCAATTTCTGAAGAAATTTCTCCAAGAAAGCATTTATTTTTTTGAATCAAAATAGTCAAGAAATACATTTGATACAATGACATGTCCAAAAACTCAAAGCTGAAATTATTGCACAATGAAAACCCAAGTTAGTCCTAATCATAGGATGAACACAGCATCTCAAATGATTTCTTAAGGTTGCATTTGAGGCAATATCTGGTTCATTGCATAGTGTGAGTACCATGTCTTATTTATAAGCCGTTCTCTAATAATTATGCATGGGTGTAAAGTATTTATAGTTGCTTGCCTTGGCTATAAGGTTGTAATAGGCAAAATCATGGTCATCAACATTGTTTAGGTTGCACATATATATAGTTATTGATTCAAGATTATAAATTACTACTTTAGGCCCAGATTCTTATATTAGTCAAGTCACAATATTGTAGACATTTAAGGAGTGATTTACCAGCATGGTTTTATTATATGACAAATGGTTTTATTCTGTTATTTCTATTGATGGAATTTATGCTCCTACAGCTGGTTTATAACAATTTACGATGCTGTTATAGAAAAGAATCTAATTACGAGAAGTACTTTATTTGAGTTGGGTGAATAGACCCAGTTGTAGACCTTGTTATGGGTGGCTGCGAGGATGTTTGTGCAAACTGGCACACGAGATGGTTAAAGAAAATGCTGTCTAAGGTACTATGCTCTTCTATGTGTTGGAACCAATTTGAAAGCATAATGTACTCATTTAATATGAATTTAGAAAATCAAATAGATTTTGTAGTTGCATTTATAAGATATGTCAAGTTGGAAGTAGACATCAACGTTTGCCAGTTATAAATATTGAAATCCTTATTATTCAAATATGGGGAAAAGTGCAGGAAAGCACAAGTCAAGGTGTTGGTAACTTGCATGCTTCCAAGAGAGAATATTTGGCTTCATACATAGATGTTTAGATCGTTATTTCTATGGATATGTTCCAAGTAATTTCTTTCATTTGAATTCATATTGAGTGGTTGCAACAGACAGCGGTGCTTTAATAGTTTTGGATTTATATTGTGAGATTTTGTGCATTATGTTCTGTATTTCCTTAGATTTTTCTTTCATGCCAAGTTGATAATAGTGCCTTTATTGTTGGGTTAGTCATGAATTTCCTTAGTTTTTGCTCTTGTCATTGATTGAGTTAGAATAGTGATGAAGGTGGAAGGCTGGTTGACATTGTTTCTTTTTTTGTTTTATTTGTTTGTTTTCATTTTGATGTTTCATAACTGCAAACCTAGGAATAATGAAGTCTGGTTTTGCACTAATCATCTTTTTTTTCTTATTCATTTTCTTTGTTGAAGTATAGTAAGACTGGAAAAATAAGCTGAAGTCGGTTCTTTTTTGATCAATTACTGTTACTACCTAATTTAATTTTGATTTCCCCTTTATTGAACATATTTTCTTCCATTTCATTGATGGATGTTTGTTTTTTTAGGCTGCAGTTGGGATATTGACCTATGCACAGCATGTCAACAACATTTGGATGCTCAGTTGAAGGAATCATGGTAAAGCTGAGCATTCATCTAACTATCATTCATTTTTGTGTCTGCAAAATGAACAAGAATGTACCTATTTTATTTGTTTTTCTTGTAGAGTTATAGGAAATTTTTTGGTACCTTCTAATATGTAACTAAGTGAATTCTATGAGGAAATGAAGAAAATGGCTACATTTTTTGTAGAGTCGATGTCGTGGAGTTGTTGCCCAAAGTGAGGAAGTTTATAGGCTAAGGATGTTTGTTTTTTAGGGGTAGCATATAAAATATTTGTAATCGTTTAAGGATGTTTGTTCTTCTTAGCAAAAAACATTTCAATAAAGTTAGTTCATTTAAAATAGGATTGTTGGTTACTACAATTTCTTAATTAACAAAACTACCTAATAACATTATGAATGAGCATGGATGTAAATCACTAATTTCCGTGATGTCTTATAGCCAAGAATATTTTTTTTCAACCTGTAACACTATTTGCGGGGACTTTTACTAACGAGTTAAATTGGGCAGATGTATGAACTTTTTGCATCGAAATTTATTTGCCGCAAAAAGTCGTTTATTTGCACCATTTTTAAAATTTCACAGGAATTGCACTTTTAAATCAATAATTTTTCAACCATCGTGCGTCAATTCTAAATAGTTGGAAATGACTTTTTGTAACATTTTTTTCTATTTTTTGTGACGAAATTTGACACTGCAAAATGTCTTTTTTTTTTTGTAGTGAGTACTAGTTTCACGGAGATGTCATTAATTATTTATGGCATACGTATGTTTAGGACTGTACAAATTGGCCGCATTCCGACCCGACCCGACCCATTATTTCGTTAAATGCCGACCCGTATTGCCCGACTCGAATTTCCGCTCATGCCAACTCGAATACCCGTTTGTCCGATTTAAATACTTCTTAATTCTTAATGTTTACTAACTCACGCACCCCCCTCTCCCCTCCCCCCTCCCCCTCCCCCCTCCCCCGCGATGAACCAGTCTCTCTCTCTCTCTCTCTCTCTGAACGGGTATTCTCTCACTCGCTTTCTCAGCGTTGTAACAGTTGCAGTAAACGGGTATTCTCTCTCTCAGCGTGGTGGAACCATGGATCTCCATCGAGGAACCGGTTTCGTATCATCGACGACGAGATGATTCTTGCTGTTTGTATCCAAAGCCCTCGACGAGTTTCAGCTGGATCTCCATTGTATTGTTTGTGGTGGCCAAGCCGAAGCCATTATCCACGGCAGTGGAAACCAGAAGAGGCTTGACAGAGTGCCGTAGCAACTGTGGTTGGCGCTGAGGTGAATCGAAACTTTTGATGTATAAATATATGTGCCGTAGTTGATCTAGGATTTTTTTGTTTTGAACTTTTGCTGTATAAATATATGTGCCGTAATTGATCTAGGTTTTTTTGTTTTGAACTTTTATTGCGAATAGTGTTGGGAATGATTTTTTTTTATGATCTGTTGCGATTTGTGAGTGATTGCCGAACTGGGTTAAAAATATCACCCAAAAAGAAAACATGAAGAAGAAGAAGAAAATGATGAAGAAGAAAAGAAGCGGGTAATCGGCTTATTGGGCATCGGTAGATCGGAACTGGAAATTTGTCGGGTCGGGTCGAAAAATGCGATATGGATCGGCTGAACACCCCTACGTATGTTAATGTAATACGTTACTCCCTTCTCTAATAGAAATACGATCAATGCCATCAGAATGATCAAATACCCACGAAATGTTAAAAAGAGTGACAAATACATCAAACAAATAACTTACAACCTGATATCATTTTTCTTCCGCTCTCATAAAAGATGTATGGAGATGTTTTATCCTAATCCTTTATGAAAGAATAATATAAAGACGGTGAAGTAAACTTTTTGAGTTACTTTTGTGGCGTGAAAGATTGAAAACTCAACTATTGTAATTATTAAAGGCAATGAATGATACTAAGCGGCTTTATTCTTTATGTAGCTTTATACTCTATCTAAATGCATTTCTTCTAGTTACCAAAGCACATTATGGTAACCTGCTAAATTTGTGGAAGGGCATTGTATGGATGTTGAGATCAGATAAAAAATTTGTAAATAATAGTAAAATTATTTGTAAATAATAATAAAATATTTTGAGTTAAGATATTTTATATAATTTTGGTAAAAAAGTTGAATAAAATATTACAAAGTTAAATTATTGTTAAAATATAAATTTTATTTTGAGATTTGAAAAAATTAAATTGTTTTTTGCGTTTTATTTGGAAGTTTGAGAAAGTTGTAAGAATTAGAAGAAAATTTGAAGATTTTAATTTGAAAATATTTGTGTTTGTTTGAATATTGAGATGAGATAAGACCATCTTGCAATCTAAAAGGGCTAATGATTGTTAATTTCCAGGGACGGCTAAACTCAAATATGGTTAAGAAAAGATAATCATACATTAGTTGTCCGATCATTCATTTTTTAATATGTAGTTCCAAAATTACATTTTTATTTTGTAAGTATAAAGTAAACGGTACATACATGTTGGACTGCTCACACGACCCAGTCCAAACCGGTTTGGTTTTGGTCGAAAATATTGGGTGGGGGCTGGATGGCCTGCTTTTGATCTGAACAATCCTGCATACATACCTACATACATAGAATGTAATATGTGAGAGAGAGGTAAAATAATTAGTAGTTATGTTCCCTCATGGCCATGGCCGCTGGTATTTTTAAAAACTGTACAACTGCCAATGGAATTTTCAACTGCTTTGCATCTGCTTCATTGATCTTATCTTGGTATATCTAATGGTGAAATTTTCAGAATCTGCGTTTAAAAATTCAAATTGTTGCCCTTGTGGTGTGCACCAGGTGGCCTTTGAACGGTCATAATTGATGCCTCAGGCTATCGTTCAGCTGGCCTGTTATCCCCGTCTTTCTTATTGGGATATTTTCCTAATGTTGTTTGCAGGAGAGGCTGCTTTTGAAGTTGGTGCATTGGCTCATCACCTGGTTGTAAAGTGTAGCAACACCCTCAGTTTCATGTAACTTTCATTTTCTTTTGTATATTCACAACATTAGAAACAATCGCAGAGGGCCTTGGGCAGACAGAATAGATGCAGTTGATACTTTCTTTGCTGGATACTCTTTTTTTATTATTTTTTTCACTTGAATTGTCCTCCAATTATTAGTTATCCTTAAATTCTATGCACAATGTTGAGCAGTCAGTTCTATTTCAAGCACCTTGTCGGAGAAGTCATAGCCATATATATCCTCTGGCAATAGCAGGCAGAATTAACACAAGTTTACCTTCTAATTATATTTGTATGTGTATATACATACATATATTATATATATATATATATATCTGTTTTACAGACAAAAAGAAACAAGCATATTGCTACTCCATATCTAACTAACATGGAACGCACAACATCTTAAGTACTAGAAATGTCACAGATAAAAACTTTTTTGGAAAAAAAAAAAAAATCTGGATGAATATCCCCCACAGTTATTGCACTAGGAACCCGAAAAGACCAACTAGATGCAACGTTGCGCGCCTTCATTTGGTCCTGTATATACTGTACTCGTTTTGTAATTGACTCCCTGGTTCTAATTGTCTCGGCAGGAGAGAAAGAGATCAGTCAGAACAGTCTTGGATTGCAGAGAAGCCTTGAGCAATTTCACACCCTATCAACAAATCAGATAAAGGAGCAAACCATTGATCATATGTAATTATAATAATGGCCATACCATAATCCATTACTTTCCCTTTATTTATTTTTATTTCTTATTTTTTATTTTTTATTTTTTCTCTTCAATGAAAAAGAATTATGTCCTGCCCATTCACATATGAATCAATCAGCTAGCAACTGCATGCCAGAAAAAGAATATAAATAGTCATCACAGAACTAGACTCGTTCACAAACGGACTGTATTATGGCTAAAGGCAAAACAAGAAGTGCCAACAAAATAAGCAACAAAATAAGAAAGGAAGGGATCGATGAAAGGAATACCTGATCCATACCCAACTCGACAACCTTCTCCTCAACAGCTCCAAATTCCTCGACATTAAACTCTTTAAGCAGAGTTATAACAGAGATGGTGGTCATGGGCTTCACCTCCAGATCATCCATCACCATGTATGTTACCATCCCTTCTACATAACCGCCCTCAGTAGTAGGCGTGCACCATACACAACCTTTGATAGGATTAGCATCCTCGATTATATAGGCACTGCAATTGTATTTGATGATGCTGCGTACCAACTGATTGCGGATATATTTCCTGTATGTAAATGACGCATCGTTTGGCAAGAGGACAGAAACGTTAGCACCAGGAACGACTACTTGGGGGTTTAAAAGCAAGTCTTTGCTTATGCCATTGAGAAAGCAAGGATCACTCAGATTTTTAATGCTGTTGTGGAGGCTTGGCAAACATCCTTCCATTCCGTCCTCTTTTAGCAGCTCAGTAACTGTTCCCACTGGCAGAGTCATAATGCTAAAGAGGAAATCAGCGCATTTCTTGTCTGCTTCAGCAAAAATCAGACGTTGCTTCTTTTTGTCTATTACCAACTTCATGCTCACTTTGGTTGTTGCCATTAATTTTAGGTAATTTCTGTGAATGACGATGAATCTTCGAATGGATTCGGTATGGCAAAGGGACCTCCTCCTTTGGCGGCTTGGTTGGTTTCCCATTTATAGTCTTCTCTCTCTCTCTTTCTCTCTCTGATGTTTCTAACCCTCTTCTGCATTAATGGGACAGTTGCGATTCATGAACCTTTGGAGTCTCATGATTTTCCATTTTTAAGTATGGGACCGTTGATTTTCTAAACTAAAAAGATTGTTTTCTATTTATTTCTATTATAAATGCATACATGAACTTAGTAAATGACTATATAGATTCTACCTGCTCTTAGAATTCTGATCTATCAACTTTTAGGATTTCTAAATGCACAAATGTATCTTATTAATAATCATGTATCACATTTCATATTGATCAATATCCTCTTATACCTATAAAAAAGATTACGCTACTAGATCCGTCGGGAAGATTCTGGGTTATTCGCGTAGCTAAAACATGGAAGCCGCCACCAAATTAAGCCTGAAACTTCTGATAGACAAGAAGAGCAAACGCCTTCTCTTCGCCGAAGCATGCAAGGAATTTGTTGATTTTCTCCTCAACATATTAACTCTGCCATTTGGCAATGTCGTTAGGCTCCTAAAAGGAAAGGAATGGCTGGATGTTTGCCAAGCCTCTACAACAGCATTGAGAATCTGAGCAGTAAATACATTCGGCCAGACCAACACAAAGCCTTTCAGCTATAGCTAGCCGAAAGTAGCCATTCCTGGCCCCAGAGTTCCTCTCCTCTTGCCGGGCGTCGTGGGATTTACGAAGAGAAACGAGAAGTACTGCAAGTGGCCGCCTTGTGTAGGTTGTACTCGCGCCACGGAAACTGTGTCTGAAGAGACCACAAGTTGTAAAAAGTGTTTGGCTGAACGCACGATTGCATGCGCGTCTTCGGCTGGGGACGGTTACATGAAAGCAAGGGTTACATGCATGGTGATGGATGATTTAGAGGTGAAGCCCATGTTCAACACCTCTTTAATCTCTCTTCTTAATGATTTAAATGCCAATGATGTTGGGGCTATTGAAGAGAAAGTGGTTGAGTTCGGCATGGATGAGGTATTATGGCAGACTGCCAACCACTAGTACTCATCTATCCATCCCAGCTTACTTAATTTTTTTCTTTTCTAATATTTTAAAAAAAAAATTATAATCTAATTGATTATAATTTCTTTCCTTTTCATGGTTTGTTTGTAGGGTGTGAAATTGCTCGCGGCTTCTTTGCAATCCAAGACTGTTCTTACTGATGTTTTCCGGTCGAGGCCATCTGAAATTGCAGAGTCAATTGAAAATAATGAGCCTGAGCCTGAGCCTGAGCCTGAGCCTGAGCCTGAGCCCGAGCCTGAGGAAGGGCAAGATGAAGACAGTGTTCCTGCTGATCTCTTAATATTTCTATCTGCAATAAACTCTGTGTGATTGTTCATCCAAATGTATTCTCTCTTTTCTTTCTATATTCCACCGAGGATCAGTTCTGGTTTGGCAAAAGAGAAAGAGGACTATTTTTACCGAGCGCAGGAAAACAGCTAGGAAATTAAGTACGGTTTCGCTGAATTATCTCGAGGAGTTTATCTCGGTTTGTTTGTTTGGTTTTTTTTTTTCTTTACTGGTGTGTTGCACAAGGGAATCTAATTTATATGATCTTTTTGTTTTTTTTTTTTGCCCTTTTCAAAGTTTTTCTTAAATACCACAAATACAATACAAGTATTTCTTAATCACTAGTAAAATAAAAAGAATGTGATACGTCATATTTATCTTATAATAAATCATATTTATAAGTTAATATATTATATCAAATCATATCAACTAATATTTATTAGTTCATATATTAGTTGAAATACGACAATGAGTATTCATGCTTATTTCTGCGTCTCATTGTAATTACGACCATTCATCTAGTCATATGATAATTTGTGAAATACCATTCGTCTATATTTTAAGAATTCCGATTAATTTTCTCGTGGCAAATTATTAGTTTAACTTTCACAAAAAAAAAAAATAATAATTAGTATGTAAATTTAATCAAAAAAGAGCCAATGCTGACACAGAGACTAGAGAGGTCATCATTTATCCGAATGATAAAACAAACAAAATTTTTATTTATAGATCACTTTTGTGTACTGTATTTTATTTATGTGATTAGTTGTGTTATTTGTTTAATATAAAATAATTATTTTGACCAATTATATTATATTATAAAGCATATAAAAAATTTATAAAAATCACTATATATAACAAATTCTTACTTCCACTCATAAAATATGTAAGGAGACTTCTTATCCTAATCCTTTATGAAAGAATACTGTAAAGGCAATGAAGTAAACTTTTTTATTTACTTTTGTGACGTGAAATATTAAAAACTCAACTATTGTAACTAAAGGCAATGCTAATTAATTTAAGTTCCATTTTGTTTAAAACCAACAATTAAATATTGGAAAGTAGCTCACTTTTCATCCCTTCCAGACTTTTCCTTATTAAAAAAATAAAAAATGAAATCTAAAAGTTAGTAGGCAAAGTCATTTTATCATAGTAAACTTATATATTATCGTATTATGATTAGGGATGAAAATATATTATACGATTTGTTAATTTAATATGAATACAACATAATAATAGTGAATTAGAATTTAATCTTAACAGATTCGAATCAAAATGAATTGACTTGTTGAGACACGATTACTTAACGAATTAATAATGAGTTAACCCGTTATGACATGTTAAAGAAGTTAAAATTATAAGTATATCCTTAGGCCTTATACTTAAAAGTAAAATTGTTAGTATTCCTATTTTGATATTTCTATTATTTGGATTATAATTTTAAACTTATAGTTAGTTTTATAAATTTATAAATATTGTGATTTCAATATTTATATAAAATCATATTAAATTTAATCAAGTCAAATGAATTAACACTTATCCAACCAATTTACATAAACAAGTTGAAACCAATCATATTGTATCGTGATAACTTATTTTGTAATATTCACTAATTGATCAAAATAGATTGACACGACTTTGTTTACAGATCGTATTAAGATTTGAAATATTGACCTGATAAGCTTAACGAGTCAAGTTAAGGTTGACACATAATATAATATACATGTCTTAATACTATACGAATACGGTTTGTTAATACAATTTGATATTCCTTATTAAGACATATTAGTGATGGGAGAAGTATAAAGACTTGCCCTATTAATAAATATTATTTAAATTCTTATAGATAGAATAACTTTTGAAATAAATACTGCATCACACACCAAAGTTCCAAACTTGTATAAAATATAATTCATATATTATATAGTATTTTAAACTATTTTTCAACGAAAAATAATGTCTAACTATGAAGCCCAAGGGCCGAACGAATAACTATCGTCGAAGCTCAGCCCATTAAATTCTCGATCCAAAATGATATAAGGTTATATCGGTAATTCAGTTTCGTATATATAGCAGCGTCCATCTTCTCCGTTTGGAAACCCTACTCCACGAGTCCCGGCCGCTGCAGCCATCCTTGTCTCTCCCAGGTCCCAACCTCTCTCTCACCCCCCCCAGTAAAAACCCATATTTCTGTATTATTTATTCCTTATTTTTGTGTACACTGAAGTATTCAATATCAATTTCTCCGAACAGTTGTTTTGTTCTGTTTAAAGCTTTTTCAAAGAGCTTTGTTTTGTCATCTGGATTGGAAAATTTTAATTATTATTATTGTGGATTAACACTTTTTCATGCTTTACTTTGATTTTGTTAGGTAAGTAAGTTCTTTGGCTCCAGCGTCCAATGGCTCCGGCTAAAGGTACATTTCTTCTTCCGAGTTTTTTTTTCGTTTTATTTTATTTTTCATTTGAAGTGTCGCTTATTCGTTGGACTTTCAATGCAGATAATATTTATGTTGTGGGTTTCTGTTTTGGCTGTGATTAGAAATTTATGTTTGTGTTATTGAGTTTTATGCCTCTTATATGTTTGTATTAACTAGGAATATGTTAAATACTCAGTTTTATGGGCTGATAAAATACATGAAGCGCTCATGCCCATATAGTTTTTATGAATGTGGAGCATAATTTGTTTTTTATTAGAGAATATCTATGCCCTCGTTATTCGTCTTGGTTCTAAGCCAAAAGAAGAGCGCAATGCCTTCGACTCATTAAATTAATAAATTTTCCGTAAAATTGTGATGGTGCAATGACGCATCATAAATTTTCCATTTTATTGTTTATTTTTTTGGAGGGGAGGGGAGAGGAGGGGGAGGGGGAGGCTTCTTGTTGCATTTAACAATTCAACTTGGATCATCAGATCTGTTCTGCAAGCTAACTCCATTTATTTAATTTAGTTTGGAAGTGAGTAAGCTGAAAAACTTATGTCAGTTTGATATTCTAGTGGTTTTACTGAATTTGTTGCGGTATCTCTATATATTTGATTGGTTTAGCCAAATTGATGGCCTCCCTCCTTCCATGTTGCCCAACTTTAAGGCAAAATGAAGGTGCTTTTGCTCACCCTTCTCTCCTTGCTGACAAGGTACAAAACATCAAGCTTATATTGATGTGGAATATATTTGTGATGCTGTACTTGATGGTGTTAATCTCTATAGTGTGACAAGTATATTCTCTGGGCGGGTCAAACATCAAGCTTATATTGATGTGGATTCTGGAATATGTTTATGATGCTGTACTCGATGGTGTTAATCTCGCTAGTGTGACAAGCATATTCTCTGGGTGGGTCAAACATCAAGCTTATATTGATGTGGAATATGTTTATGATGCTGTGCTCGATGGTGTTAATCTCGCTAGTGTGACAAGCATATTGTCTGGGTGGGTGTAGTTAGATCATTAATGCGGTAACTAAGGTCGGAGTCACAGGCAATCACGATTGAATGTCATATCTACTCCCACCTTTTATTGTCTTTGCACCATTTTCTTAAGAAAATGTGAAATATATAATGGATATTTCTGTTTTTACTTCTACTGTAATTGGGTTTAATGCTTTATCTATTTGCAGCTGATGTTGCAAAAAAGTCTGATCCAAAGGCTCAAGCCTTGAAGGCTGCCAAGGCTGTGAAATCAGGCCCTGTTTTTAAGAAGAAAGCTAAGAAGATCAGGACATCAGTCACATTTCATCGACCAAAGACATTGAAGAAGGAGAGGAACCCCAAATATCCCCGCATCAGTGCTCCACCGAGAAATAAGTTGGACCATTATCAGATTCTCAAGTATCCTTTGACTACGGAGTCTGCAATGAAGAAGATTGAGGACAATAACACCCTGGTTTTCATTGTTGACATTCGTGCCGACAAGAAGAAGATCAAAGATGCTGTGAAGAAGATGTATGACATTAAGGCCAAGAAAGTTAACACTTTGATCAGGTAAATTTCATTGATTCACACCCAAGAGCCGCAAAAATATTTAGGCAGGGTGCTTCTAAACATCCAAGGCATCACCAGTTTGACTTTGGTGAGGGTAAAATGAGGGATTAATTGGAGAGGGGCTTTGCAACTTATATTTTGTCTCAGATTGAAAGACCCATGATAACATACCCCATTATAGTTCTAATGGAAAATGCTGAAGTCACACGCCACTATTCCCTGGATGTTTTTTTGAGGTAATGATTGTGTGTTTTTTTAATGAAGTTATGAATTTTTTTAAAAAGAATATTAGAAATGATAAAAAAATACATAAAAGAAAAGCAAAAAAGAAAAAAAAAGAGAGAGCCAAATACACTGGTGGGGATCCCAGTAGGCAGGATCCTCCAGTTGTGGCTTTAGCACTGCCCTAGTTCGAATTCATTGTCTGCCCTTCTCCAATACACTACGCATTTATGCCCTTAAGATTAGAAAAATTGGACACCTATTTCCTATTCATGAACTGAACCTTTAACTTTTGTGATGCAGGCCCGATGGAACTAAAAAGGCTTATGTTAGGTTGACGCCAGACTATGATGCCTTGGATGTGGCAAACAAAATTGGTATAATCTAAGTTACAATTTTGTATCCCCCTGTGATCTCATTCTTGCTATGACAGTTTTGTTAGTACAATGAGGCACGATGTTAGAACTCAATATCTGTTGGTTATTTAAATTTGTATCTGGAGCAATGTTTTTCTATACAGCTTGTGTTTGGGTGCCGATTAAGATTACTTGTGGTTGTATCTGCCTGGTTATGCTTCCTCTATGTTTTATAGTTTGCAATGCAATTTCTTTTTATTTATTTAGTAGCCCCATTTCACCTCGGAATGGATGGTGAAATCGGTCAGATTGCAGTATTGGAGGTGATATATAAGATCACCTCATACGTTTCTACATCTAAAGAATCAAGGGAGCTGCGGTGCGTTCCTGTAAATGTTATATAATCTTCTATGTATTTTCTTTAGGAACGAACAACAAAATACACCTCGTCAACATACTGTTCCTGTATGCGTTTAAGTTGAAGATTAGTCTTTATCCAAGAATTCCAGGAAAGGGAGAGCCATAGAAGGAAGGAAAGAAAGGGAAATGGTTACTAACTGGTATTGGCTCAAATGCAGTGACGCTTGTGTGATAAGCCTGAAGAAGTTTGTTTGGCTAACAAGAAAATAAAAGAGAAAATGGAGAGATTATGAATGAATATGGGAGAGGTGTTATATTTGAGTATTAATCATAATGTCTTATTTTGAGGGAAGAGTTCTTCTAAATACAAGATTCTCAATGTTCTAGATGATTTTTGTGGCTTCACATATTCTACTATTTATACTAATACTATTTATACTAACTGGTTACCGACTTACCCAAATACACGGGCCAAAGTAGACAACAATTGGATAAAGGGTCTCACCCGAGCACAAGTGCAATATCAAATGACCAGGAAATGACTGCAAAGTAACATGATATGGCCCATTTGGTAAAATGTCATAATGGTTCATTAAGCCCACTTCAACCCATAGTTCCATATGCCCAACATAATTAGCCCATCAATCTCAATATAGCTTTAGTCTCCCATTGTTGAAGTTATGGATGTGTTACATATCATTCTCCTTTAAAGCACCTTGCTCACAAGGTGTGAATATACTTTGAACGTGAATTGAACTTGGAGAAATCAATCTGCTCAATTAACTTGATTTCACTGACCGAGTACTCCATCAACATGTTATAGAAATAAAATGTGTCCCTATGTATTGCTTTCACGCTTTGCAACTCGAGCCACTTTTTCTTTTTAATTGCAAATGAGGCATTACGTAAATAAGGTCTCCTCCCAAGTATATCAACTAACAAAATATCTATTATAGTAATGAACAACTTTAGAAATTCAATTAAGACCAAAAACACGACATTATCAGGAATAAATATTCTGTCAAGCCTTTCATCGAATACATTAAGCTCAAAGCAATCTGCTACCTCAGAGAAATATTGGTTAGAAAAACTTGCTGCCTCACGGAAATATTGTCTATAAACATCAACAACCATCTTATCTTTTTCACAATTAGCAATATTCTCAATAGATAACTAAAGAAAATTTTTCCGCAGGATCTCATCATAGACTGCAATATTACTTAGCAGCAACACATCAAGCATACGAGAAGCAAAATAGTGCCTACCTCTTGGATTTACCATCAACGGCACGAAATCAAGCACAAGAGTGAAAAACTCCTTAGGCAACTCCCTGTTTGGCATATTGTCGAACACTTTCTGAGCATACTCAAATATGCTTAATTTTTCATCTATCAGAAACTCGTCAATCCAGTGAAAGCATTTTGTATAGTTTGAAGCAAGGCGAACAGTTTGGATGCAATATCTTTCGTGCTCAAAGGACTTCTTGAACATCTCGAAGAGGCATTTGTGGCTTTGATCTTGACCTTAGATTGGGCATTGCATTAAAGGATGGAGGATTGGTGCACCATCACACACTCAGGATGGAACGAAAATTATATATGCGACTTCTGCTACACCATCAAATCCCCGAAGAGCAAAAAATAAGAACCCAGTCTCAAAAAAGAAAAGAGAGTGAAAACTTAACCTCATGAACGAGACAAAATGAGTTCAGAGAAAAACTGAGAATTGCGTGGTGTTTTGGTTCAATGGTGAAAAGTTGGGACTCTAAAAGGCGATTCCACCGGGATCAAATTTTTATTCAAGCGTCTAGATTCATTTTGATGGTTTTTTTCCTTGCTGGTCATCATATAGGGCTTGCTTGGAATGGACAGATGAAAATGAAAGATGAGAAAATTTCTGGAAAGTAATGGAAACTTCTGGAAAAGTTTTAAATATTTGAGTGTTCGAAAATTAATTTTGAATCTGGAAGAGAATATCTAGGAAAAGTGGTACCGATAGAATGATCCATGGATCGTGCTTCCTCTTCTTCCTATGACTCTCGGAGTAGTTGTTTAAGATGATTAAATTGTTTTTCAGATTCTCGTCTCCAATCAATGAAATGTTGATGAAGAATTTCAAGACTTTCCTCAATTCGTCTCATCGACTCATTCATTTTGTTGAAGAATATACAAATTTCTTCCATGATTGACAACGTAATTCCAAAGAAGGATGGCTCTGGATACCACTTGTGATAAGCTTGAAGAAGTTTGTTTGGCCAACAAGAGAATAATAGAGAAAATGGAGAGATTATGGATGGTTATAGGAGAGACGTGTTGTATTTGAGCACTAATCACAATGTCTTACTTCAAAAGAAGACTTCCTCCAGATACAAGATTCTCAACATTTTAGATGATTTTGTGACTTCACTTATTCTGTTATTTATACTAATTGATAATCGACTTAGTGACTTGCCCATATACATGTGCTTAAGTAGACAACAATTGAATAAAGGGCCTAACTCGAGCCCAAGTACAATATCAAATGACTAAGGTAAAATAACATAATATGGCTCATTCGGTAAAACACCATAATGGTTCATCAAGCTCACTTCAACCCATAGTTCCATATACCCAACATAATTGAGCCCATCAATCCCAATATAGCTTTAGTCTCCCATTGTTGAAGTTATGGACGTGTTACAGCTTGCAGCTTAAAAGCGGGTGTCCCCAATCTTTAGGAAAATCAAATGGCCAACTCAGACCTGAAAATTTTGGAAGGAATCAGAAACTGTATGTAAATATCTGTCTTTCATCTTCTCCCACCTCTTCTGGTTATCCTCTGTGGTTAAAGCGTAGAACTAAGGTTATAACCGGTCCAGTTCGGTTCGATTTTGAACAAAATTGATAACCGAATCGGTATTACCGATTTTGTATTTCTTAAAACCGATTATGCTCCGATTAATCCCCCAAAATTAGTATTATTGGTTTTACCGATTCTGGTTCATGTCTAGTTCCAGTCCAGTTTTAATAAAATATAAATTTAGAAAAATTCAATCTTTTTTTTCTTTAAAAAAATGGTTTGAAAATTTGGTTTTAATAAAAAAATTGTAATCCATTACAAAAATCTGTTTTGGTAAAAAAAAATTTATATATATAAAAAAATAGTATTAAAAAAACTACAATAAAATAAAAAACTGTTCTATAAAAAAAACGGTTTTATAAAAAAAAAATGTTTTAGCAAAATTTGTTATAAAAAAACTGCAATAAAAAAACTACTATGAAATAAAATTATTCTATAAAAAATCTACGTTATCTTATATATTATATCTAATTATAATTTATATTATTGTATATGGTATAAAATAAATTATATAATAATACTTAAAAATAAAAAATAAAAAAGTAAATAGAACCGGTCCAGTTCGGTTTGATCCGGTTTTAAAATGGACGGAGCCGGAACCAACTGATTCTATCTAGTTCTTCAATTTATAAAACCGGTACTGGACCGAATTGATCCAAAATCGGAATTTTCGGTCTGGTTTGGACCGGTTCTCCGGTTTGAATTTACACCCCTATGTAGAACTTACCTGTGATTAACAAAGTGATTCTCAATGAAAAGTAGAATTTTGTACTAGAAGGATAATCAATATTGTAGTGCTAACCCTTAGGGATTGGCTCAAGTGGTAAATGCCTTGGGCTTGGGGTATGCTAACCCAAATCTAAGGTTCCAAATCTCATTGAACAATCTCTAAGGGTTATTTGATTGATGGATTTTTTTTTTGAATTATCTAAGATGTATTTGTGAGAAATTCCTTACCAAGGGCCCATGTACTCCTGAAATTAGTTGGGACGCTATTTCTGAACACTTGGTGCCAATTAAAAAAAAGAATGCCATAGTGTTATACCTAAAAATGGTAATATAAAACGCTGTTCCAGAATGCATTACTCATGTCATGCACCTCACATATACAAATATAGGAAATGCACCATGCCATTGCCTAATACCTATAGAGATTGTCCTGAGACTGAGGGCTGAGAGCATGGCGGGTGTAGTTTGGAGCCTCAGCAATGAACTCAAATGTACAATATGCTTTCCCATCAACGTTATACTGTTTCATACAAAGGATAATCAATAAATAAATAATTATAGAAGGAACGTTTCTGTAAGTGATCTACTCTTATTTATGAATGCAAGTGTTCAGAAATGACAGAATTTCACTTCCAACGACTAGCAGTAAAAGCTGCTGATTCATGCTAAAATGGTCTGCTCTGACATAAAATGAACAAAAATTTCTTATCCCTACCCATAAAACAATTTTAACACTGCCTATTTATTTAATTCTAATCTATTCAACCAACAAAGTAACTGAAAGAAGCACCCTTTCATTAAAAAAAAAAAGAAAAAAAAGAAAGATGACATGGAGTGGAATTTCGGGTAGATAAATGTGAACTGGATTTAAAGGCAAACAAAGTATGGTCATCCCTCAAAGTTGCCTCTTTGAATACTGTGGCAAACGGTAAAACCGTACTTAAAAGCAGTCAAGGTTTGAGGAGGTACGAGACCCAGATATCCAACTTTTGTATAAGAAGGCATGTTATCTCCATTTCAATGTCTTGGTCACGAGAAAAAGCATATTAAGCATAATTTAAATTGTACCTCTGCTGCCTCAATTATCTTTGTTTTTTGGGAAGGCGGGGCCAAGACCCCCCATTTTCTTTTATCTCAAAGTTTCTGCAACCTGTGATGATTGTTATATAGTAATTAATGGAAACTAGCAAAATGGGTCAAGACTCGAATGTCCTGTTTGCTTGTTGGGATCACATTCACGATGAACACTTTCTAATTGCTCATTGACATCTTTAAAAACCTTTCCTTGATCGTCAATCACTGCTTCATGCAAATGGCCAAGACAGCAAAACATGGAGAAGCTAACTGTTGGCATTCAGCAGTTTTCTGATAGGTTAACTAAAAAACACTGACATTAACCTCAGAGATACTAGACAAATTCGAAGTTGAAGATAAAACAGGACGAAGCACATGACCTGCCACTCAAATGAATAAACAAACTTGTATCCATCTATCTTTCTTATCTTATTAGTGACGGACAGAAATTCCTTCTTAGTTTCTGCAGCAACTCATGAGCCATATCAAGGGTGTAGTATTCTTAGGATATCCGCCATCATCATTACTCAAAAGGAAATCAATGCACTGCACAAATATCAGGCTTTGCTTTCCTAGAGGTAAATGTATAATCTATTTTAGTTTTCCTTCCATATAATATTGGTGTAGTGTGTAGGGATGTCTTCCATAGAGGTAAATCTATTAAGATCCAACCCGAAACAGGACAGGCAATTTCTGTCTGGCTAAGCACATCTCGAGGACCTCGGTATAATTGACCCATGCACTGGCCTAGCTGGGTATGAGGTAATTATTATATCAAAGATACTTTTGAATTGAATTCTTGATGCACTAGTCCCAGCTACAGAACTCGAAGGACATTAACAACTCCAATTAGGATCAGCGGAAGTTTGAGTCTCAGTCTCTTGGCATTAAATTAAACAAAATAAGTACATGATTATAATTAAAGTGCCAGGACTGATTACATGCACTGATCAATGCCCTCGTGCACATTCAAAAAGAAAGACAGCCACTGCTGCATTCTTAATTTAATTAGCAGAATAATAATAATAATAATAATAATAATTTAAAAGCAAAGTTAATCTTGAGAAAGAGAGCCTGTTGAACATGTTTCTGCTATGCTCTTGGGCCTGACCAGAAATGAAAATTGGAATGCCTCCTCTTCGATAGCAAGCTGGCAACTTACTATGCTTCTGGAATTGAGCCATAATATTAGCAAGCATACGCCATTCATGCATAATTAACACTGGAAGAGAAAAGGAAGAAATGGAGTAAATTAAATGGGATTGTTGGAGAAGGGATAGAGAGAAATTTTACGAGAAATCATATGTACAAGTTTCAAATAGATAAGTTATGCAAATTTTTATAAAAAAGTAGAATTTATTTACAGAAAGAGTAAAATTAATTATTTTTTATTAATAAGATCCACTTTTTTTTTTTTTTTATATAAAGTATTTATATGAAATTTGTAAAACTTTGTTCATAATATTACAACTGAGAATTACGTTACGCGGTGTACCGTTTGTAGAGTGAAAAAAAACAAAAAAACAAAAACCTAAAAGATTGTCTCCGGGCTTTGTGATGGAGACTAGAGGGCCACCGCCACACTATTTGAAGCGTGCGAAGTGGGCTGCAGAAGTTGGGCCCACTTTTAGTATGTGTCCCGGCGTCTGTTTAGTCTCACTACTTTCCTAGCTGGACACTCATGAATAATCTATATAAATAATTTTCCTTACGATCGTTAATACGCAATTCTTCGTATCATTTATGTAGTTCACTAGAGAAGTCACGATCATTACTTACAAATCATAAGAGAATGTCATTGAAAAAAAAAAAGAAGAGAAAATGGAGAGTGTTTTGTGTCTATTGGACATGTTGTTAATGCTAACAAATAGTCTTGATTCAAAAAATCAAAGTCACTTCTTTTTTGAGTTCGAATCCAAATTCTTCATTTTGAGAAAATGGGTATTGTGCCATCAGGCCAACCGGCCTTGGCTCAAAGCCACTTATTATTCATCCAACAAGTGCATTAGGTTTAAGCACTGCTACATATTCATGCATCGAATGATTATACATGTGGTATTTTGGCTTCCTCATGATCCTTAGAACTTCAAATCTACCCCATCCCATCTAACAAATAATCTATTTTGATAGCTCTTTCATTGTTTAGGTCACTACGATTAATCCAATAGTTTTTTAAGTTATGTTGATCGGCATGGAGTCTAGGAAAATGCTTATTGGATCGAGGCAGTATTTTGCATTTAAAAAAATAATAAAAAAAAGTATAATTTATTATTGTTTCAATCTTCTTTAGAAAAACTTAATAAATACTTCATTTTGGAGGTAGAGATAATTCTCTCTATCTAAAAGATTTAGAAACTGTTCGATAGTATGTAATTAATTGATGGTTTGTTCATATTGTAGATTTCATTCTCTTGAACTTCAATAAATGAAATTATTTCTTCAAAAAAAAAAAATCCTGCATCGGTATCAATAGCAGTGTTCTTGAATACATAGTTCTCTATCCTTACTATTATGGCTTGTTTTCCTCAATATGTCAATGGCTAAAAAAAGAAAAATAATATATGATTATCAAACAATAAAATTATCGGCAAAATCTATGCAAATATGCCCTAAGAAAGAAGAAAAAAAAAAAAACAAAAAAGGGGATGTTGTCTGCATTTTGCTACAATAGTAGTAGAGTGGCTAAAAAAACAAATATTAATTATATTCAGCTTTATCCGAAAGAAGAAAACCCACAACACACGTTCTTTGTTCGCATTTACCAAACTACCACATTAGCAACAGCAATCAAAATCCTCGCTTATTCAAGAAATGAAAACCTAAAAAAGAAAACAAAGAAAGAAAATGTTTTACTCATAAAAAAAAAATTATATAAAGTAAAATTATAAATTGATGTGATATATTAGATTATAAATTTATTTTTATTATAAAATAAATTTTATAAATTTTATAAAATCATATTAATTTATGAATTTTTTTATATAATCTTTTTAAAACATTATTAGAGAATCTACACTCACCCTCATATAAATAATAATATGTTATTATTTATATAAGGTTGAATGTGGATGCTCTCGATTATTTTTGTTTATATGTCTATAATAATTCTCAAAAAAATAAATATACACCAATAGACACAACGCCATCCACTTGCCAAAAATAAAGAACATTACCAATTCAATTGGGAAAAGCAACTGAAAAAGAAGGAGAGAAGAAAACAGAACAGAAGAACAGAGCAAATGGACTGGCACCAAAAAAGTGGATCATCCTTTCTTTTTATTTATGATGTCCCCTCTCTGCTTCCTCTCCCAGGTCACAGACCACAACACACTCTAAAACAGTATTTTTTTCTGTCAAAGAAAATATTATTATTATTAAATGAAAAATTCATACTAACCTCACCGGAGATGTCACCTGAACCAAAACAAAACACCACGTGTCATTACTTAACTACCCAATTCCACGGACTTCAACGTAAATTCATCGTTCCATTCGTTCATACAGCTGTTAACGCATTTACCAAACAACAGCGTAACTTTGTTACCGAATTGACCAAAACACCCACCAAACAGCTTACTGTGTACATAACATCTCCTCTACTGTTCCTTTACTGTACGAACATAATATCCTTCCCTTCCAACGCATCGCCGGCATTTGACCGTTAACCAGTTCTTGGAAAGAAAAGGGGAAAAGATTCAAGAAGAGCGAGCGACGGCGGATTCTATTTCTTGGTGTCGCCGTGCGTCGGTCAGTCAAACATTTCCCTCTCTCCTTCTCTCTCTCTCTCTCTCCGCCTTTTTTGACCGGGTCGCACACCCACCTGCGAACCACCCCCCCTCCGTAATTTCGTTTTCTTTCTGTTTTTGGTCTTTTGCTTTTTGGGAAAAGCAAGAAACAATGAGAATATAGATTCGCAAAACCCCGAAAACACAAAAGAATTTGATGATTTGATAGCAGCAGTACGTCCTGCTAAATTTAGCGGATCTGCTAAATTTGGAGTGATTTTCTGTTTGCCGTTGTTGCCTGAGGTAGTTGGTGGTGGAGGGGAGCTAGTGACTCGGCGACTTCGACTTCAGTGAGAGTTTGGGGTTCCGAGTTACTCCCCGAAGATGATGACCTCGAGGGGGCTGTTCGGGTGGTCCCCACCACACATACAGCCCTTGACGCCCGTGTCGGAGGTATCGGAGCCGCCCGAGTCTCCGTCCCCGTACATGGACCAGAGCGCTGATACGGCGGGGCAGCAGGTAGAGCCGGAAGAAGAGATCGAGGAGCCCGAGGAGATCGAGCCACCTCCCGCCGCCGTCCCCTTCTCGCGCCTCTTTGCCTGCGCCGACCGCCTCGACTGGGCCCTCATGCTTGTCGGTTCGCTCGCTGCGGCCGCCCACGGCACTGCCCTCGTCGTTTACCTCCACTACTTCGCCAAGATCATCCACGTTCTCAGGTTTGACCCCCGTGGACACAACAAGGATGAGATGTTCGAGAAGTTTAGGGAGGTAATTTGCAGTTTCCGAAGCCGTAAATGGAGTTATTCTTTTTTTCCCTATGCATTTGTATTGTATTCGTTCGGCTGCTGAGAAAATTTGAAATGGGATGAATTAGGGTTTTCATCTTTAGTTTTAATTTTACTCGTTAAGCTTGACTAGCAATTGTGTTTAGCTCACAGGTTGACGTCCGATCCAACCTATCAGTAAAGTAATAGAACAGTTTCTGTTTTATTTTTCCTGGTTAGGCTGTTTCATGAAGAACTAAATGACTAATAAATAAGATCACGGTTTTCGGTGAGAAGTTCTTTTCGGTATTATTACTATATTCACTTATCACTAACTTTTTTTTTCTAATAAAAAAATTGTTCGCTTGCGAATTTACCATAATTGTCAAATTAGTTTGCCATGAGTATGAAACTATTATGGAGATGTACTGGGAAACTTTGGGGGTAATTAGAATCTGTGAGTTGAGATTACATTTGCCATGGTGCTGCAGATTTTGTTACAATCTTCGTCTGAAACTTGATGATTCATTCCTTGTTTTTAAAGCCAAAGGGAATCTATACTTTATGGGCTAAACCTTCCAAAAGTGATTATGAATAAGTTGACTAGAGTATAAGCTAACTGTTTTTTTGCAATCTATTATATCGGGACGGCTTATCTAGTAAAGGAAAGATGGTTGTTTCTGTTGTATTAGAAGTATTCTTGAGTTGACGTGGGGATAAGATGTACCAACTCAAGGAAAAGTGCAAGCCACATTAGGATTTGTACTCCAAAAAGACAAGTTAAAACTACAATTGGAGATTCCTTTAGATCATTATAAATGTAAAGAACTTCTCCTCACATTCACCAAGCTTCTATATTCGCTTTGATACCATTTTTGATGATCCAAGTAAAGTCTAATTGTAACATTGACTAGTCGTAATATAAGCTTATATGTGGCTTGGGTTTTTTCTAGGAGCTGTACATAAAATATGAGGGGCTATGTCGTATCATAATTGCTTTCTTAATGTGAAGACTATCCATTTACAAAAATTAGATAATGGATCTTGTATGTGATTTGAATTGGAACTGATCTATGCCAACAATCGACCACATGTTCTGTTTTCATTTGCCCTTTTGTTTGTGAGGAGAGAGAAAGATTGCTTATGAACTAACATTTTTGACTCCTGCATTTGCCCTTTTGTTTCTAGAAGTAAAATCTCTAACTCAACTTAGGGCCCGTTTGGATACGTGGAATATCTCAATATATCTGTGAATAGTAGTGAAATAGTTTTAGTTAAGATATTTTGTTAAGTTTTTAAAAAATGAGAGAGAAAAAGTTGAACACAAATATTATAAAGTTAAAAAATTGTTTGAATATAATTTTTTAATATAATTTTTATTTTGAAATTTGAAAAAGTAGTGTTGTTTTTTGTGTTTTGTTTGGGAGTTTGGGAAAGGTGTAATGATTAGATAAAAAAGTTGAAAAGTTGAAAATTTGAAATTGAAATGTATTGTGTTTGAGTGATATCTGGGAAGCAAATTTATGAGAATATCTAAGAATACTTGAGAATAATTGTGTTGCCAAGCGGACCCTTAGCTGAATAGTTTGCATCGGCCTTAGTTCAGTGCAGTTTATATGTATTATTTGGTGGCTCTAAAGTTTCCTTTTCCAACATATATTCCTGCACTTAAAAGGAATCTTAGGTCAATTTGCACTTGAACAAACCTTTGAAATTCTTGATTTTTCAAAATATTATTCAGACTATAATGGTGGTAAGCTGGAGGTTAGTATGGCAATTGGCGTTTAAGGTTTGGCTTTCAAGTGGTTTTTGAAGAGGTCATTTGGTATAAAAGGTCCTGTGTGTTAATATTTCAATGATTACCTATAAAAATAATAATAATAAAAGGTCCTGTGTGTGAGCCAAAATTGAAAAATGTTGATCATATTTAAATTTTTCTGCGTTCTAAATTCTTTTTGTAGTGTTATCGATTCATTTTTCTACGATCTCTGACAGAGATAACTATCAAATTTTTGGATTTATTTTTTTGTGGTTAGTGAGGAAATCTTAATATTAAAGTAATATTTCAGTCCTTGAAGTATGCAGCCTGTTAAGTTTTGGTCCATGGCTTGTAGTTGTGGGGTTGCTTTTGGTTCTGAAGTTTCTATCTGAAAGAATTACCTGGTTTGACCATATTAATTAGCAATGACGTGAAACATCATTTCCTTATGGCGGAAAATTCTAATAGCTAACTGCTTTGATTTTGTTTGCATCTTACATTTTCCCTTTACTGTTTTATCCTTGTTTTAACGCAAGTAACAGCTTTCTTATATTACTTACAAAAAATTAGCCTTCTGTTATTATCCTTTGCATATTACACAAAATTCTCAGGTTGTTTGTATTCAATTTAGAATGTGAAATATAAATTCTTTTTTTAAGTAATGTAAAATATTAATTGTTTTTGTTTGTGATCTAGAAGCTGAAGAGATGACAAACTTATGGTCATTTGAATGTGTTATTGTTTTGTTGCAGCTTACTTTTACAATCGTGTATATTGCTGTGGGTGTTTTCGCTGCTGGTTGGATTGGTAAATGATTTATCAGGATTAGTCAATACTGCACTCCTGTTTTTGTGTCAGATTTGCAGCCATCAATACTTACCTTTTTTGTGTTATAGAGGTTTCATGCTGGATACTGACTGGGGAAAGGCAGACGGCTGTCATTAGGTCAAGATATGTTCAAGTATTACTTAATCAAGACATGAGCTTCTTTGATACCTATGGGAACAATGGGGACATTGTGAGCCAAGTATTGAGTGATGTGCTACTGATTCAATCTGCTCTCAGTGAAAAAGTATGTTAAGATCTAACACACTGCATATACATTTATGCATATTATTTCAATTTTTCTAGATTATTAACTCCCTCTCCATGCATTGTTTTGTCTAATCTGTTTCTTGGACTCTGATGATACAGGTTGGAAATTATATTCATAATATGGCTACTTTTTTCAGTGGTCTTGTTCTTGGTTTTATCAACTGTTGGCAGATTGCTCTCATAACATTAGCCACTGGTCCATTCATTGTAGCAGCTGGAGGAATATCAAATATTTTTCTTCACAGGCTTGCTGAGAATATTCAAGATGCATATGCTGAAGCAGCTAGCATTGCCGAACAGGTCTAATTATATCACTTTTTTTCCATGTGACATAACCCCCTCCCACTAAATAAAAAGAAGAAAAAAGAAAGAAAATGAAGACTATAAATTCTTGAGAGCAACATTTTTCACTTATTTTTGTAATTTTAGCTCATATTTCTCACTGTATCACTTGTTCTCGATCAAGGTGATTTTTTTGAAGTTTTGGAGTTTTGAATTAATATGCTGAATCGTTGCACCAATATGAATGTGTTTTGCATCAAGTTTTTGGTCTTTGTAGGATTTTGAGTTTGTTCTCCTATTTTTTCTGTTGCTTTTGAATATTCTGAAGTATTTGTATTATCTCAGTCTTATTAACTTGTCAAAAAAGTTTATATCGCAGTTGGCAATTGGTATCGTCGTTTTTATTTAAATTATAAAATTTCTTTTCACCCTGGTCACGATAAATGTCACCACCTATTGTTTAAATTAAACCATACCTTATTTCCAGCCCGACCAATCTCCTTTAACACGTTGGGATGTATTTTTTCTTTTGTCGGGATTTATCATACAATAGCATTACCGTCTGAAATGGGTTGTGAGACCAGAAGAGGTATTTAGAAGAGTCTGTAAATTCCCTCTTGTGAGTCCTTCAATTTTTCTCTATTCTCTTCTATGAATATGGCATCAATGCCAGACCATTTCATGTTTTTCTAATATACTTTAATGCTCTTTTGTTCTTTCTTCTCACACTTGTTATCAATCTGTCACTTCGATTTCCAGATTTGTGTTCCCTTCTGCTTCCCAACATATTGGTTGAATAACGTGTCATTTGCTAGTGGCAATCTGCCTTCTGCCAAGTCTTCTTTGTTTTGTCCTGCGTTCGTTGTTATCTATCTGTCCTCATTATTATCCAGGCCACTTTACTCATCCACCCCAATATATATACATATATATATATATACATATATATACATATATATATATATATGACCCTTGTTTCAGTAGTTTTTTTTAAGAGGAGTGGGGAGGGAGTAACTTTTTCCTTTGTGTTGGTTTGTCTTGGGTTCTGCCTAGCAGAATAGTGGATACTTTTCTCTTTTTTTATTATAGGTAAAATGGTGGATCTTTCTTACTCTTGGGGAGGCTTAGGTGGAAACCCAGAAAATTAGTGCAGTGTGGAAAATGGTTCTTACTTATCTCATATGGTGTATTTGACAGAAAGAAATCATATAATTTTTTAGGAATGTGAACGGACTGTGGAGGAACTCAAGACTACTCATTTGGGCTACTTTTATAGACTTTATTGGGCTGAAATTACATTATTTTCTTGTATATTTTCCGATTCCTAGATGTGTATTTCTCTTGTATACAACATGTGTACTTGGAGTTTGTATATCTATAAACTCCAATATTCTTGTATTTCTCTTGTATAAATATATATATATTCTTTTACAAAGTGACAGGTAAATAGTTCAAATATGGCAACAATTTTTGAATGATGCTTGTGGTCATTTTTGTGAAGTAATTAATTCCAGTGATTCTGAAGCATGAATAGTTTCTTGAAAATGCAGGCAGTCTCCTATATTAGGACATTGTATGCATTTACAAATGAAACATTGGCGAAGTATTCTTACGCAACATCACTCCAAGCAACTCTGAGATATGGTATATTAATAAGCCTTGTGCAAGGACTTGGTCTTGGATTTACGTATGGGCTTGCCATATGTTCTTGTGCCTTACAACTGTGGGTTGGAAGGTTCCTAATTACTCATGGAAAAGCTCATGGTGGCGAAATAATAACGGCCCTATTTGCTATAATTTTAAGTGGCCTGTAAGTATCTTTCTTGACCTCATGCCCTGACTATCATTTCCACCGTTTTTCTTACTTGTGTTTTTTCTTTCTTTCTATAATAGTGGGCTGAATCAAGCTGCAACAAACTTCTATTCATTTGAACAAGGGCGAATTGCTGCCTATAGACTTTTTGAGATGATAAGCCGCTCATCCTCCACAGTTGATCAAGAAGGAATTACCCCAGTTTCAGTGCAAGGAACTATAGAGTTTAGGAATGTATATTTCAGCTATCTGTCTCGTCCTGAAATCCCTATTTTGAGTGGGTTTTATCTCACTGTACCTGCTAAGAAAGCTGTGGCACTTGTTGGCAGAAATGGTTCTGGAAAAAGCAGTATTATCCACTCATGGAGCGGTTTTATGATCCTACATTAGGTATGATGGTCTTATTCTTTACCTTTAAATGTTTTCTGGTGCCTTTTTTTGGGAGTGGGCGGTTACAATGGTCATATTTTTCTCCAATTGTAAAGGTGCATATACGATACTGGGAAGGTCCCACCGAAATCCTTAGTATCCTTGCTTATTCCAATGGTTTTGATTTTGTGATGCAGGAGAAGTTCTCTTGGATGGAGAAAATATTAGGAACCTTAAACTGGAATGGCTAAGAAGTCAAATAGGACTAGTTACCCAGGAGCCTGCCTTGCTAAGTTTAAGTATAAGAGACAATATTGCTTATGGACGGGATGCTCCCTTTGATCAAATTGAAGAAGCTGCTAAAAATAGCGCATGCACATACTTTAATCAGCTCACTCGAGAAAGGAT